>OY743104.1:22133494-23383494 GCA_963555685.1 Acrobasis consociella
TTACTTTCTTAGTAAAGCTACTTCGCGGGCTTTGATTGCTGTTGATCTCTTGTTAGTTCGTAGCATAATTACTTAAACTACTACAAAAGCACAGACAAGCAGCGATAGCGATTGAACGAAAGTTCGCACAACAAAATTGCAAAATTTAATAAACAAGCCAACAATCAATCAAAATAAACAAAAACTGAAGAAAAAAAAACTAATCGTAAAATAAGCAAAACCCTCTTATTTTAAGTCGGTTAAAAATGATTAAATTTATAGAACCACTTATGAAACTCAAAATAATAACCATAATAGCTATTCAGAGAAATTACTTCATGGACCCCAGGGGAGATATGTATTTTTAAGAAAGTTGTTCAGTAGCCCGGACTGAATTCACCGTTAAATAGTTTGAGTATATTTTGTAAGAGGATTTGTATTGTATATTCGTCACGGCTTAGTCAGCTAGACTTCGCAAGTCACCCTAAACCCGTTTAAGTATAACGTATAAAAAAGTTGTTCAGACAAAAAAGTTGTTCAAATAAAAAAATATCGTTTTCATAATGGCAACAAAAAAGTCTAATGACATTTTTGAAAATATTTTGAAATTGCGGATATATGACAGTTTTAAAATTTTAAACCCCCATATTTCCGCCATTTTGTAAAATTTCGGAAAACTGGCTCGACAAAAAAATTCTATTTAGTTGCTGAACCTGCTTACAAAATTTCATGAGAATCGGTTAAGAAATGCGACCTGTAGGCGAGAACAGACAGACAGACAGACAGACAGACAGACAGACAGACAGACAGACAGACAGACAGACAGACAGACAGACAGACGGACAAAAGAATTTTTGGCTAGTCTCGAAACTGAGACGCTTCGCTCGCTCGGTCAATAACTTCTAACCATATTCAAAAATAAAAGAATAATACAGTCCTTAACTCATTTATAAGTTATGCTTAAGTATATGGGACAGTGTAATGCTACAGCATTATCCTATAGTCGCACTGACTAATTTCTTTTTTAAAAATTTTTGGCTTTCATGCACTCATACTTATCACGGTTAGTAGGTAAATAAGGTAATTAACCTTAGCAGTGTGTTGCGTTGCGAACCTGTATAGGTATGTGATTTCAGAAATATTATGGAAAATTATTCTATGTAGGTATATTATTAAAGCACTATTAGTAGTTCACCCCAAACTTTGAACTCGCGACCCACCGACGAAATTCTTCTTCTTTGCGTGTCGATTTTGTATTTGTTTTTTTACATTCTATCAGCCTAATGTTGAGCTACTCTGACCTCGTCGTAAGTAACCACATATAAGTCGTCCAGGATGCAGGTAGTAGGGCACCATAGTTAGTAGGGCGCCATAGTTTGTGGGGAAAAGCCACACTCGCATTCGTTTTGAGAGCTATCAATTATTTCCCACCTGGACAAAAGCGCTTCACGGCGACCTATTGGGTACGTAGCCTATGTCCATATTTACAATTTTACTATAAGGGCAGAAGCTGACTAAGGAAATATGTCCAAATCTGCAGATGTGTTTTTATGATTTGGTGATGGGTTATAGTAACTATGCTTCACATTTTTTAAAATCCTTTATTCAAAATTCATTAACCTTTGTGTCATTTCATGAGACACTTGGATATAACTGTACTACGTAATGTTAAAGACGTCGAGATTTATCAATGCATGAATAGTTTATACGATCTTGGGCGCCTTTTAACCTATTATAAAGATTTTCATCAAATTGGCAATAAAAAAGCGAGTCTCTCTTTGAGCGAAGCTTTGAAGCGCACGTTAAGCGCGGCCGCACACCATCAGAATTTTCTAACAGAAAAATTCTAACGCTCGCCGGAAGGCACTCCGTGCATATATTTTGTATTAGCTCCCGCACACTGTCAGAAAAATTCTAACGGCCCGTCCGTTTCTGATGTCCGCCGGATCGCACCGTTGCCGGACGTCAGAATTTTTCTGACAGAAATTGCGGAAGGCGTGTTTACCATACATTTTGTACTAGGCCCCGCACACTATCAGTTTCGCGTCAGAAGTGCCATTTTTGAAACGCGGAGTCACCTAAACGAATGGTTTTTCCATACAAAAAATCGTTCGTTTAGTGACTCCGCGTTTCAAAAATAGCACTTCAGGTCAGGCACGCCGCCGCACGGAGCACACGTGTTAGTCATAGGCATGAGGAATGGAAAAATATTTTTGGTCCATCGGTTAGATTATTAAAAAATATTGTACACGATTTTTTCTTTTCTCTGAGAAACCAAAAATAACAAAGATACAGCGCATATAAATTTCACGTGACGTCACGGCTGGGTACGATTTTTAATTAAGTGTGACGTCGCAAACCCCCACTCCGGTACTTTGACGCTCCGTATCTTTGTGAATTTTTACTTTTTTGGTAAACTGAAAAATACGAGTCCATTATTTGGATAATCTAAAAGACGGACTAATTAAAATCATACTTTTCGGACCCTGTCGTCACCCCTATTGTTTTATGTTTGTTATTGTTTAGGTTCCTACGTTCTCGA
Source organism: Acrobasis consociella (assembly GCA_963555685.1). Lineage (NCBI taxonomy): Eukaryota > Metazoa > Arthropoda > Insecta > Lepidoptera > Pyralidae > Acrobasis > Acrobasis consociella. Next base: position 22,136,016 of record OY743104.1, read on the forward strand.
CGCAAAATGAGTACGATTCAAGACTTGATCGCCGAAGTTGAGAAATATCCCTTTTTGTAGAATCTCTACAACGAAAATGATCAAAATAAAATACAGAGGGATTTAGCGTGGGAGCAAATATGCCAAATAATTATATTCATAATTGCTATCTTGTAATCTTGTCGTATTAAGAGGGTGAACCCAATATCGACGGTTTAGCTTTCTTTTTAGGGTTCCGTAGTAAACAAGGAACCCTTATAGTTTCGCCATGTCTGTCTGTCTGTCTGTCTGTGTCTGTCCGTCCGCGGTCCTACTCAGTATATCAATCATGGCAAAAAAGTAGTAAAATAAAATATGGAATTTTTTTTATGGTAGCTGCCATACAAGTAAGGAGGAAGTCAATATTCTTTTTTCTACAAACATATTGTGTGAGGTATCGTTGAATAGGTTTTTCAAAAATATTGTGAGCTTGGGAACACTATTTTTCTATTTAGGGATCCGTGTCTGAAATATTACGGTTTCAAGTAATTTTTTTTTAATGTTACGTGTCCCCCCCCCATCTATCTGCTAAACGGTTATATATGGACACGTGAAAAAAATCACAGCTATAGTATATATAATGTAGTTTAAAGGAAAACTATCAGAGCTAAGTAGGGTTAACAAATTAAAAAGTTATAGGCGATCAATTTATAAAATTTACTCGAAAAGGAAAATTTTATAATAATTCTATAGATACGTATGTTTATACGTTTTAGACGTTTTTAGTGGCATGAATTCAAAGTTGGCATTACAACTACGAAACCCTAAACTATGCGTGGCCCGACACGCACTTGGCCAATTTATTTTATTAAAACAAAAAAAGACGTGCTAAGAACAATAACGTATCTTCATCCATATGTATTGGTAATATAATTAATGTACGTATAGAAGTACAGATGAAACACGACTGGGCTAGGTCGCGTCTCCGCAAACGCAACACGACTGGGCTAAAAAGCTGCCGGATCGAAATTTCTGACAGTATGCGTGGTGCGTCCGGCATGCGTCCGGCGAGCGTTAGAATTTTTCTGTTAGAAAATTCTGATGGTATGCGGCCGCGCTAAACAATCGGCGTCCATCAAAACGTCAGTTGCAGGTTGCGTCAAATAACATGCAAACGGTGAAATGGACGTTGTCAATCCCCGGACATAATACCGTCCGGTAAATATGGCATAGTAGAATGATACAGTAGGCCATCTTTGAAGTATGTACGAGCTTTTGTTATATGTAATAGCAGCGTTTTACCTACCAATAAAACGCATATTAATTTACTTACCTTATTCGAAGCTTATTTAATTGAGATAGGCTTTCCTTTTCCCGCGTTGTATGTCTGTCTCTTTCTACCCTATATCGCCATCTCTTTCTACCTCCCTCCACCAGGCAGTGGGGATTGTCCGTTGTCGGACAGTCTGCCATCTTGTTGATCATTGAGTCGATAAACTACCAGGCAGAGCTGGTTCATAAGCTTCGAATAAGGTAAGTAAATTAATATGCGTTTTATTGGTAGGTAAAACGCTGCTATTAATTTGACTTGACCGTTATTCGAAGCTTATTTAATTGAGACGTGTTTGTTATCGCCTGGTGGTGGTGAAAAGAGATGCCCAATGTGATTTAAGAAAAAAGGTACATCATGAAGAGAAGTAAAAAAGATGTTAATGTTTTGCATTAATCTATTCAAAAAAAAAAAAAAAACATCAATTACATTTTAAACAACCAAATAGAAAAAGATAAAATCAATATTCAATTAAGATATGAAACAAATCAATTTTGCTCCGGTATGAGCAAAAATCTTAAGTAATTTAATCAGCTACATCGAACAAAGCTGTCACAGAAGGAGTGATAGATGTTGGCATAACTTCTCGTTTGTAAAATTTACAAAAAGTGTTTTTTGAACGCCAATTACCTCTTAGCAAAATGTCTTCCAATGGATAATTGTCCAACCAATTCTTTGAGGCAACCGCAGATCTTATGCTCCCAGGAGTTGCTGTTATGTTTGCGTCTTTCAACATAGTTTTGATCCAACCTGCTATGATTGCCCGAGATGCAGGTTTTGGTTCGCCTCTGGTATTTATAAACAATGTATTACATTTATTAGAGTCTCTGAAAGATTTAAGCAAATTGATTGTGCGTTTTATCCAGAAAACAGGATTCAGGTTGTGACATCCCAGATTTGCACTCAACCTCCAGCCTGATTGTCTATAGTTTGCGGAATCAGTTTTGGATCCGAAAACTGGCCAAAAAATTACAGATTCTTCAGTAATATTACAATGCTCAGAATCTATGTTAAGAAGAGTTAAGTCATGAATTCTTCGGCCCGAACATAACAGCAAAAGAGCAGCAGTATGACGCTGGGTCTGAAACGTATTATTAGCATCAACATTATAATTTTCTATATAGGAGGCTAAAACATCTATATTCCAAACTGGTGGTTTATGACGTCTAGGTTTTTGTAGTGATATCGACTTCAAAACTTGCTTAATCAAAGGATGTGAACTCAACTTGCCAGCACACTCTACATTGCAAAGTGTGGCGATCGCAGATTTATGTACTAAAATAGTATTATAAGAAAATTTGTGAACTAAATGTAAATCAGATAGGTATCTCGCAAGGTCACTGCCATTAGGGTTACATGGGTCGGTATTATGTTCTTCGGCCCACATAATCCATTTTTTCCAGGCGCAATTATAAGTTTTTTGTGTCGAAGATCGCCAAGATTTTTGAAGAAGATTAATTTGATCATTATTCCACCCCTTCAAGTTATTTGCCCACCCCCACATTTCCACACTTCTAGAGTCATATTGTTCACGTGTGGAGGTGGAAGGCCTGTCGATATGTCGATTAGGACTTCCTCTAGATTCATAAGTGTGAATGGGGGGGCTAACGCTCGCCTCTTCACATCCGCTCTCCAGAAAACTCGATCCCATCGAGGTACCACTAACAGGTAAAATCCTTGGCATTGATTCAGGTGACTTAATACCCTGGGGATAAGAAAGGGTGGAGGAAAAATCCATGCTAGGGAATAGTTCCAAATCTGAGAGAAAGCGTCGTGAAACAACGCTTGGTGATCGTTTATGTCCAAAGACGCATAATTGATCACTACATGAGCGCGATCGGACGCAAAAAGGTCGATTAGGGGAGTTCCCCATTTGGAGAATACCTTTTGAGTGCTGCCGGGCAGCAGATGCCATTCTGGAGTTTGCTTCAACCTCGACAGATGGTCGGCATGCCCATTGTAAATCCCTGGAATGTGATACACTTTCAGGTGGATTTGATATTCGTCGAGAATCTGGTATATTTGGCTTGTCAGGCTTAACAATGGCGCTGACTTGGTGCCCCCTTCGCGTCGGAGATATGAGATAACAGTTCTGTTGTCGCACTGTATCAGTAAAGTGCTGTGACTCAGGTGCTGACAATGACCTTGTAAGACTTTTAAGATTGCGATCATTTCTTTTTGATTGCAATGGAAGTTTTGTTCGCAATTTGTCCAAACACCCCATAGTGACAGGTTGTCTAATCGAGCTCCCCATGCTAAGTCCGACGCATCGGTGGTCAGGTAATGTGACGGTGGAGGTATGTGAATAACAGATGGACGCCTGCAATTCGTCAGCCACCACTCCAGATTCTTTCTCGCATCCAAAGGAATCTCGTGTTGTTGCCTGGGATTCCTCCTCAATAGCGTATTCAGTAGATTTAATAAAGCACGATAATTCAGGCGCCCCTGTGGCACAGTGAAACTCGCGAAATTGAGGAGACCTACCAGACTCTGTAAGTCCATAAGATTTGTGCTTCCTTTTTCCAGCATCATGGTTAGTTTGGCTATGAGGGATGGCAGTTTTTCCTCGGGAAGCTGTTTGTGATTGGTCCATGGGTCCCAATGAATTCCCAAGTAAGTTAAAGCTTTTGTCGGTACTAAGATTGACTTGTTGTAATTGACTATCCAACCCAGTGACTCCAAAATTTGCAAGGTCAACTGGACATGGTTTTGGAGAATGCTTGGATCTTGATGAGCAATCAAAAAATCGTCCAAATATACCACTATCCGAACATTCTTTTGTCTGAGTACTTGAGCAATCCAATTCGTTAAACTCGCAAATGTTTTTGGTGCTGTACTCAGGCCAAAAGGTAAACAGTTCATTTCCAGTACTTCGTCTTGATATATTAGGCGAAGGAACCTCCTGTGGCTGCGAGCAACAGGAAGATGAAAGTAGGCTTGCGAGAGGTCTACCTTGCAAAGCCAATCCCTCGATTGCAAAAAATCTGGAATACGGGTCACGTTCAGCAGTTTGAACTTTTCGGTTAATATGAATTTGTTTAGAGCTTTTAAATTGAATATCGGGCGGGACGTCCCGTCGCCCTTGGGAACAAGAAAAATTGAAGACAGGAAACTCGGCCCTGACTTGGCCCTTGATAAAACCCTTTGGTCTATCATTTGCTTTATTATTGCAGACATTTCGTCCGAATGCGGCACACTTAGACGATTCTTTAAATGGTTTATATGTACCAAAGGTGGTTTTTGACAAAAAGGTATGCGATACCCTCTTATAATTTTCAGTATATAACTTGGTGCCTGCATTCGTTCCCATTGGTGTATGAACAGCTTGAGACGACCCGCTCGAAATTTTTTCGAGTCACAATTTTTTTCGCTTATTGTCATTGTTATATTTTGATTGAGATGACTCTCTTTTTTGGCCAGACTTGTTCTGCCCATGACCTCTTGCGTTTCCTCTAGAGGAGCGGTTTCGAAAGGAATTTTGGTTGTTTGATGAGGCCGAATGATAACAATATCCTTGCGAAGGATTATGTGCATTACAACCACCTTGCGGAGGTGGGTTATAACAATGTGATGCATGCGAGTAGTGTGTGCCACTGCATGAACATTGAGAAACACCATGCGTATGTTTTTTGTGTGCAACCCCCTGCGAGGAGGTGCTAGGTTTTGGCTCAACCTGCGAGGTAGAGCTCTTGTTCTTTTTAACAGGCCAGAAACACTTTCGGACGCCACCAGCCTTTTCGATGGTACTTGAGAATTTTTCTGCATTAAACAAATACGAGGCCGATGGTGGTATCTTTTTTAAATTTGTTTTCACTAATGGATCTTTAATTTGTTTAGTAACGCAATCTCTACGCATCTGGAGAATTCCAGCTCTGTGGCCACAAATAAGCTGTAATAAATCTGAAGAGATTTTAAGAAACTCCCCTGTGGAAAAAACCTCATTAATCTTGCCATTAAGGGAATCATAGGTAAGATTATCAGTGTCCTTAGCCCATAACAATAAATCACGTAAAGTTGTCTGCAATGACTCCCTTTGCTTAACAGCACACATCGTCAATGCAGCAAATGCCCGGTCAGCATGTATTAAATGACGAGGAGCTTCATATTGCTTTACTTCCTCATTTAAATCGATATCTGTGTAACCAGGAGCGGAATTGTACAATTTTTGAGTTTCCAAATATCTAATAGCATTCCATTCAGAATTATCTAAATGTTGAAAATCATTAAGCAATTTCAAGTGTTCATCTGAAGTTTTTGGCATGCTTGGCTCCTTAAGTTTAGTTTCTATATCAAGAGTGAAAATCTTTTGATTATTTTCACTATCGGGAGGCAATTCTGACACGTCGTTATAAAGATTGTGGCTAATTCCAGACAAAATAGAAATAGCATCATTATCAGAAAAATAATCCTGAGGTGTACTCACGGTTCGTTCATCTTTCTTCATTAATTGACGACGAAGGTTACGTACTTCTTTAGACAACTTATGTACTTTACGAGAAGAACGATGTTTTCTTCGCCCTCCCTTTTTCTTCTTGCGGCGATTACGGTCACGGCTTGAAGACCTTGAGTCACTCGATGAATCCGAACTGCTACTAGACGAAGATGAACTGGTACTATCCTTTCGAGACCGCTGCTTTACACCAGATGGACCCGGAACTGGTTCTAGATCTCGTCCCACACCAGAGTTATCATTTACTTCCATACTGAAAAATTCGCAAACAATTAGGATATTTAAAGGGTAGAATTTGAAAAGAAATATAAATCGAACGAAAATCGTTAAACCTTAACACTTTATTCCACCAAATAGGTGAATAATAACCACGCACAATGACACAAAATCACTTTGTTAATATTAATATCATAAATCGAACGATAAATCGTTATTACTCTAGTTTTACCAAAACAGGTAAAAAAAAAAAATAATAATAATAATAATGGCAGAAACAAGTCACACACAGTCACTTAGTAAGTACATAAAAATAAGGTTTTGTTACTTACACGATTGTTTGTTACACTTACACAAAAAACTTTTATTGTAACGGCCCGTATCTAGCCCGTTATTTTTTAAAAAATTGCTCGACGTGAAAATCTATTGACAGACTTCTGCACACGGCGGGAAACAAGACGCCAATGATCAACAAGATGGCAGACTGTCCGACAACGGACAATCCCCACTGCCTGGTGGAGGGAGGTAGAAAGAGATGGCGATATAGGGTAGAAAGAGACAGACATACAACGCGGGAAAAGGAAAGCCTATCTCAATTAAATAAGCTTCGAATAACGGTCAAGTCAAATTAATAGAGCAAATGTTGACGTAAGAAAAACGCAACGTTCATAAAATCCTTTGTGAAATGTCAATTGATGTCGCTTACGTACGCTGCCATATTGTGTTGAGTTAAATATGCCACCTAACTCAACGTGAGTTAGGTGGTACATTTCGGGAATAGTTAAAGCCAAGAGTCAATGTCTAGCAGTGGACGTTATGCGGCTGAAATGATGATGATGACGATGATGAGTCAATGTCAATCTTATCTTCGAGGACGAAAGCAGTTAGTTCGCATTGAGGAATCCTCCTCAGAATGGTGTGAACTTGAGACAGGCTCAAGGAGGCATTCTTTCGCCTCTACTCTTCTCTATTTTTATAGATTCTATTACTAAAGATCTTCAGTGTTCGTATCACCTTTATGCCGATGACTTGCAACTTTATGCACAAGCTGATGTAGATAATCTAGACGCTGCCATTAGTCAGGTTAGTACTGCTCTGAATGCCGTGGCTGAGTGGTCGCGAAAGTTCGGGGTTAAGGTCAATCCTAAAAAATGACAGGCTTTACTAGTTGGTAGTACATATTTTATTAGGCAGATTGACATTGACTCTCACCTATCTGTCTGTTTTGAAGGCACAGTAATACCATTTGGCTCAAGTGTCAAAGATTTAGGTTTGCACATAGATCCATACTTCTCGTGGAATACACAAGTCACGGAAATTTCTAAAAAAGTCACGGGTGTCCTACGTACCCTCTATAAGTTAAAGAAATTTCTACCCTGTGACACCAAAACAATGCTGGTTAATACATTGATCTTGCCAATCATAGATTATGCTGATGTGTGCTACTCGGACTTGACTGGCGATATGCTAAACAAACTTGACCGTCTTCTCAATAATTGTATTCGCTATATCTTTGGTCTTCGTAAATACGACCATGTGTCGTCTTATCGCTCCCAACTTCACTGGTTACCAATTCGTCAACGGCGCAACCTGCACATCCTCACTACTCTCTATTCGATTCTTTTTGAACCCGCTACTCCTGCTTACCTCAAGTCTAATTTTCAGTTTCAGGGTGATACCCATCTTAGAGATCTGCGTTCTTCTAACAATTTCAACCTTTTTTTGCCAGTTCACCGGAGTGGGTTCTTTACACATTCTTTTATCGTCCAAGCTATAAAACTATGGAACGAATTACCAATTGATGTCCGGAAGGCTAAAACCCGTTTTTCATTTAAAAAACAGGTGAAGGCACATTTTCTTCAAAAACTGTCATGATAGATCATAGTGTATTTATGTAGTGTATGTAGTATATGTAGGTATTGTTTATTTTAGCATATACTTTATAGTGTGTATTATTTGCATGTAGTTTATTGTTTTGATTATTTTTTGATTCTTATTTTTACATATAGTCTTTTCTTTCTTTTTCACCACATACCTGTCAAGTTGTGCACTACCCCTATCATTCTCCACATCACCCGTTTGGTTGACTGGTAGATAAGGCCTTAGGCTTTAAGTCCGGCATTACACTTGTATTTGTGTATGAAGTTAAATAAATAAATAAAAAATGTCAATTGTTTAATAAGAATTCGTGATCCGTGATGATTACATCCAGGCTCGATTATCACATAAGCTCGCTGGTTTCACATTTCAACGTTTCTGAAATGGACATAGTTACTGGTTGCAAGGTGAATAAAAATTTATAAAAATATATTATTGTAGTGCATTTTTTTTCTTACTATTTGGTAAATAGCAGAGTTGAGCTACTGACCGACTTTGCTATGCCGAAATGGATTTGGAATTGCATATCAGACCATTGATGTAGGGCCGCATGCAAGCCTTTGATGCAATAATTGGATGGAGTTGTTTCCCGCCGCGGCAAAGGATATGCGCATACGAATCATTCGGTTAGCAGTCTTTCCCAAAGTGGGCGATAACGCCCCCTTGTGGGCGCTGCAGGTCTCAAGGGGGGCGGTAAGAGACCCATAAAGAAAATTTTTTTTTTTTGCTACGAGCTTTATTTAGCTAGGAGGCCTCTTAAACAACGACTGCAAGAGCTCTCGACTCTCAACAACAACCACATAAATATCATCCTCTACTTTGAGAATAAATATTTACATAATATACATATATAGGTCACAATAATTAATTAATTTAATTTGAAGTTATAGTGGTTTTTAAATAGGTGAAAAATGGGGGCGCTAAAAAAATATTCATTCTCAAAGTGGGCAGTAGACAAAATAAGTTTGGGAACCACTGGGTTAGATAGTGCCTGCGGGTAGCGCTCTTTGATAAAGTGCACTCAAACACATTGCATATTTGCTCGGCAAATTGGATGTTCGAAAAAACATCGATTTGAAAAAAAACGAAAACGTTTGCTTGGCGATGTTTGTGTTTTGTGTTAAAGGTTTAGTTAGAAGTAGGGATAGTACACGTAGATACGGAGCTGAAACTGCTGGGAGTGACATCTCACATCTGCGAGTCGTTTCGATGATACAGCAATAGCTGAACGATCATTCCGGCCTTTAGGATTTGTTTGAGATTTGGGATTTGGGGACTAATGAATAGAATGCTTTAAATTAATAAAAACTTCTTATATTACACCAAGTTAAGAGTTTCAAAACATTTTACAAAATATAAGTTTTGAAAAATGGCTACCGGTTTTTTTTTACTGAAAGTTACTTTTATCCTAATCGAGGAAATTCGTTACAAAATATAGCTCTGAGAAAAGCTTTAATATAAGGCGACGATTTTACCCCTCGTGGTAAGTTATTAGATTTACATGCTAAAATGATGATACACACATGACACAGGGTCTTTACAGGTTGTTTCAAAATAGTGAAATAAAATCCATAAAGGGTATGCGCAGTCACGAGTCCGTGATTAGAGAGGTACATACATTAAGTATATTATCAAGTCTTTATCCCTAATGGGGAATACAGAATCTTGCGGCTCAAAGCAGACAGAGCCCAGGGCAGCAAGACTAAAAAGCCACTATTAGCGTAATCAAAATAGTGATTCGCATTTTCGCTGATCAATTTGTGAAATCAGGAAGATTTAGAGTAAAACCTATAATTAAATAAATGAAAGATATTTACACATTTTGTATCAACCCTCAATAGGATTGATTTGTCCAACTTGTTTCTTTAGAGATCTAAAAGAAGCTGGTTAAAAGCATATTTACAAAAACCTTTAGCTGGTACCCCGCAGAGGTGGCGTAGCCAGACACTCATTTCCTGTGTCACCTTACGTATTTTCCCACGCAGTTTATCCATTCATATAAGTAATAATGAGTCAAAACAACAATGTTTCACTTTTCCTGTACTTTCGATTGGGCGAAAGGAAACGTGCCATATCTCGAGGTAACGGGATTTACCTTACTGAGAATTCATCATACCCATGATATTGTTACTTCCATAAATAGATATTTATTTTAACGTACTTTTCGTATCCCTTGTTGCTGAAATTCTCGTTTTTCCATTTTCTTCTACTGAAGTTGTACAAAATAGTAATACATTTTAAAAAGGATGATGTGTTGATTTATATATCTGCCTTTATGATGTACCTAGTTTAAACCAAAATTAGTTTTTAATATATACTTAAATATTTAAATACTAGTTTTTTTTGGGTACAAATCACACTGATTTAACTAGCCCCAAAGAAAGCTTAAACTTGTGATATGAGATATTACTCAACGATACTAAAATTTTACGATTAATACGTAGGTATATAGATGAGTATGCTAACGACAGAAATTATAAATGATAGAAATAGATACAATATCTTTATTTAGCATTTTTATTGGTTTTATGGTAAACAATTAAGCACCTGAGTTTAATATTGGCTTGTTTCAGAACATGATATTGTACAATTATAAAAATAAACTTCAACTCAATAAAGGCAAAGGAATATCAGATAGCACAAACTGAGCTTCCAATTAATTTGTTTCACCTTGTCTTAAACCTACGTAATAAAAGTATAGCTCAATGCCTACGTAGAATAAGTGTACAAAGGAAGCCAACTTGTTATTGTTGTTACGTTGTATACAATAAGCTAAAGTACAATACGATAACCAACGTAAACAGTCTGTTATTAACTTATTATATCCATAATACACATATATCCTTTGAATTATCAAAGCTGCCACCTGCTGACAATAGCCAATTAATTAGAGAATTACGTAATTGATCTATGGTTAGTTTGTCTGTGTGCAGTGCAGTGTGATGTGATACGGCATGCTTTGTGTGCGATTGCATTAAGGTAAATCAGATTTGGCTTTGCTAATGGAACCCTGTTCGCCGGAAGCCTACACGAGACATCCAATCAGTGCTCAGTAATCTATGTATTATTATAGGATTAATATCATGAGCTTAATAGTTTTAATGCCTAAGCTTCAGCCGTCAGACTTTCTCTCGTATTCATTGAAATAAACAAAAGTACTAATTAGGGTTAGAATTAATATATATTATTAAAACTAAATTAAACTAACTTACAATAATTACAATTAAATATTAAACTAACTAAAATAAACTTATGCTAAAAATAAATTCCTTATAAACGTATACAATTACAAATAAAAAAATAAAACTTAAATCCTTCCCCTGCGGAGGAGTACCCAGAAGGCTGGCAGTATTGCCACGTTGTATGGCAATACTTATTTTTTGAGGTATCTAGGTTAAAGAATAAATTATTTTAAATGATAAGAGATAAAAAAGCTTATGCCCAGCAGTTAGTTTTTGAAAGCTGATCATATCCATTGTGAAAGTCATTTAAGATTAAGTAATGCAAATTAAATACGCTATTTGACTCCAAGAAACAATGACTGATGATGAGGTTTGTCAGGTCGTGACGACCTGACAAACCTCTTTTGCTTCATCTTTACTCATCCATCTCTTCATACATACCCTTCGATTACGAGTACTTTTTACCTCTCTTTTTTTAGGGTTCCGTAGCCAAAAAGCAAAAAACTGAACCCTTATGGATTCGTCATGTCTGTCTGTCTGTCCTTCCGTATGTCAAAATCAGTCTTTTTTCCGAAACTATAAGACCTATACTATTGAAACTTGGTAAGAAAATGTATTCTGTGAACCGCCTTCGGGTTTTGATACAAAAATAAAACAAAAACAATAAATTTTTGGGGTTCCCCATACTTAGAACTGAAACTCAATTTTTTTTTCATTTAACCCCTACCTGTGTTGTATCGATGGATAGGTCTTCAAAAATGATATTGATGTTTCTAATATAATTTTTTCTAAACTGAATAGTTTGCACGAGAGACACTTCCAAAGTGGAAAAATGTGTGTTTATTACACATGAAAAGCTTGTAAAAAGGCCCCCATGTAACTTCTGAAATAAGAGAATGATAAAACTAAAAAAACGACGGGTTGCACTCTGGGAGTGCCGGCAGAAGTGAAAACTTGAATATTAACGTTGTGCATTTTTGATATACGAAACAGCAGGCGCAGGCATACATTTTCCCCGCGCCGTAGACAGAGAGGGGGATACTCCCTCTCCTACGCCGCGCCAGCTGTCTACTCTCCATCCGACTTACAAATTTTCGATCAGGTCACGTGTCCTGACGCGAGTTTAACATTTGTTACCCATTCCAAAAAAAGCGCACAACGCCGCTAAAGAAGTTTTCACTTCAAAAAAATATATGATGTTCATTACTATGCAAACTACCAGCGAAAATTGGTTTCAAAGAGATCTAGTTAGTAGTTTTTTTTAATAAGTACTAATACTAGATCTCGTTCAAACCAATTTTCGGTTAAAACTAAATTTAGAAAAAATCGGTTGGTAAAAGTTACAACGAACTACAAGAACTTTTATATTATGTTACTTGCTGCTACGGAGCTCTTCAGTCGAGTTATGGCGAGTCCGACTCGCACTTGGCCGCTTTATTTAGAACAAATCAAATATATCTTTATTATCATAGGATATTTAAAATATCTCTTAATAATCGTCATAACGTCTGCAATTTGGTCGCAGAATGTTTGCCGAGGCCAACCCTTTCCTACTGTTCGTTTCACACAGTAAACTGAAAATGTTTGTTTTGACGTACGAAACTAGCGGACTACCTCCCTATTTTAATTTTAACATATTTGGTGCTTATCTCTTGTATTTTTTTAAATGTTTCCCATCGAACGAATGACAAAAAAAATTAATAAATTTCAACTAAAATAGGTTTACACATTATTTTTTTCAAAACTAAAAACCGACTGCACCCCCAAACAACCGATTTTGATAAAATTTCATTGGGACCACCTTGCAAAAGACCCTTTGAAACAAAAAGAGAATTTTCCAAAACGTTCGAATAATTGGATCATACATAAAAATAATTGGCCAAGTGCGTGCCGGGTCACGCACAGTGTAGGGTTCCGTAGTTACGAATTCTTTGAGCCACTAAAAACGTCTAAAAACTTTTTTGAGTACATTTTATAAGTTGCCTAAAACTTTTTAATTTGTTAACCCTACTTAGCTCTGATAGTTTTCCTCTTAACTTCGTTATATATACTACGGCTGTGAATTTCTCAAGTATACATAACGTATAACCGTTTAGCGTATAGTTACAAAAATATGCATTTACAGCTCACAATGTTTTTAAAAGTCCTATTTAACGATACCCTACACGATAGGTTAGTCAAGAAAAAATAATACTCCCACTTTACTTGTATGAGAGCTACCCTAAAATATTTTTTTTCAAGATTTTTTTTACCACTTTTTTAGCCTTTTAATTTACATGCACATACTTTCTAGCTTTCTAGTTCTTATAGGAAACTGCGGACAGACAGACATATAAACGTTCATGGAGAAACTTTAAGGATTCCTTGTTTTCGTCGGTAAAATCGTAACGGGTGACTTCAGAATCCTAAAATGCGCGTGTCCCAAAACGCACTTAATCAGTTATTTGTGTTATATTATGATATGATGCACTAACTGGGAATCTAGTGTTCTAAATTCTGCTTTACATGTAAGTATTTGCAGGAACAGCTCACAGAAATGATTCCCGTTGCACTTTCATTATTGTTCTGAGAAACTGAATGCAGTATTACTACGGTTTTTTATAAGTATAAATAGGTAATAACTGGCAATCACACAGCACAGTGCTTACATCTTGTATGAGTATCAAAACGACTTTGTGAAAATTATAATAATTTGTAAGTGTTATTTTTTTGTGCAGTAAAGAAATTACAAACAAACGGGGATTCAAAATGTACGTTCCTAAGTCTTGTGTGCCCTTTTATATCAAGATCCAGTACTTGAAGTACTCAAACTAAATATTGAAAGAATAAGGAATTGTGAAAAAATACAACGAGAACGGGATTTACAGAGGTATGAGCTGTTTAATTAGCTAATTGTTGTTGGTCGATGTTAACCGACTTCCAAAAAAAGGAGAAGGTTATTAATTCGTCAATAAGGGTTCCGTAGTAAACAAAAAACCCTTATAGTTTCGCCATGTCTGTCTGTCTGTCCTTCCGCGGTTTTAATCAGAGACCATTAGTACCAGAAATCTGTAATGCCAAAAAGTGGTAAAATAAAACCTAAAAAATTTTTTTTTGCCTGTCTCCTATATAATTTTAATAGGAGTAATTTTTTTGCAGACTATCCCATCGTGTTGGTTTTAGTTGAATAGGTCTTTCAAAAATATTGTGAGATTATGCATTTTTGTTTTAGGGATTTGATTGCAATTTTTTGTCAAGTCGAGTCAAGTGCCCCCTTCCCCTTCTATCAGCTAAACTATTATATTATATGAACTTGTAACAAAATTTCCCAGCTAAGAAGGGTTTACAAATTTAAAAGTTGTAGGTGACCGACTTATAAAATATACTCGAAAAACGAAAATTTCATATACAGTCAATAGAAAATTCGTTTTTAGACGTTTTTAGTTGCGTGAACTCAAATTCAGCATTCATAACTACGAAACCCTACACTGCGCGTGGTACGACAAGCACTTGCCCGTTTATTTGTATGTATGTTCACCGATTATTCGAAGACGCCTGGACCGATGCATGATTTCATCTCTAACAACTGAAAATAGCTAAATATATACTGAGTTACAATAAACAAACTAGTCCTACTAGGTTTGTTCTGCCAGTAAAACTATTGGGAATTTTGGTCCTAATGGACCTACCGGTAGTATAACTGGGACTTAAATTCTCAGTAATCCTAGAACCTGGTGGGTTTATTTAAATTCTTAAACCGGTGAGTAACATATTTAAATCATGTTAAATCTCCGGACAGGGACGGGTATTATTTGACGAATCGATAAGCTGGCATATGTACCCTCTGGTGCATATTTGCATGTCAACAGATCCCCCTGGGCCCGGGCAGGCGCACTAGGTCGCCGGGTCTGTACAGGAGCCCTAGGTCCGTTGTTCAAGTGGGAGAGGGATAAAGCATAAATACGTCTAAATAGTGAGATGGCGACAAGGCAAAGTCAATTTGAGTAGATTTAGTATTTGCAGGTTGATTCACGACCGTTCGGAAATTAGTGTTTCTGAAGAGCTATGCTCATTTTTTACCAGGCTATTTGTTAATTAAGTAGGTATAAAAAGTAAAAAGTAAAAATGAATATTTGATTTTATTTATTGTACCCCGGCTACCCGGCTCCCTAAGAACATCCCACCCATCCGAGGTATCACTTAGACTTTAAAAAAAACATTCAAAAGATAAAAAACAATAGCTGTAAAGTATAAACAGGCAGACAACCACGTTGCCTAAAGTACGAGAGATCGGGTTAAAAAATACTTAATTCTTAAAAATTATACATACTACATCGAAATGGTACAATGGACACCAACTAAAGAAACTTCATGGATCTAATAACAACAGATTTTAAAACAAGTCCATCACCTACGTACTTACGTACTATTGTATACTACTCATTTGCTAAAGTGTCTCATTCGATCTCGACTACCTGACTTTCGCATAGCTGGGTGACTTTTTCCGTGAACGGCCGCGCTTGGTGGCATCCTGCCGAAAACAAAAGCTGGCCTTTTCAGCTTCGCCCACAAAAAACGTCCCAAGATGAGGCTCGCTCTCATGGCTTGCCGAGATGGCCAAAGATTAAGTTCGCAGTACAATAGAACGCTGCCTACGTTCCACCACACAAAAAAGTAACTTAAAACCTCGTTGTATATGTTACTTACCAATTAGTTTCCGTTGAGTGATATTTTAAATATAATATATTATTATACTAACTTAACTTTTTATTATAAAATATAGTCTAACAATATAATAAAATTACGTAATCAACTTTTTCCAAAGAACGCATACGAGTACATCAAAATATGAAAAATATATTTTTTCTTAGCATTTGTTTTTAAATTTTAGATATGGATCTTTAACAATTAGAGCTCCTTGGGGAAATATGTTTAGAAACACATACGTCAATTTGATTTAAAAAAAATTAAAAGCATTAAACTAATATATTTCATTTGTGATATTCAGATGTTCTTTGATATTTTATTTCAACGACGAATTTAAAGTTTTCCAAATTTTCAATTTTTATTTTTACGAGTTATTTATATATAAGTACCTATTCATGCATGGTATAGATAATAAAAGAAAGAATTCTCTTCCCGAGATGGAACAAACTACGTCACGATTAGATAGGTGTTACCACTGATTGTTATTTTCAGTAAATTTAAGGACTATCTTAATTAGTTAATTAATATTAAATAAAATATTAACTAACTATTCAGCATCGCGTGTGGTTCATCTATTTAATATTTTATAAATTGATTAATTATTATTTTTAATAAGTATAAAGTTCAATTCGTTCAGTGAACAAATTAGGGTTTCACCACACTGATCGACGCGGAATCGGCTTTAGCCGGTCAGAAAAACCTTTATGTCAATGGAATAAGGGCGTCGCTAATGCCATTCGCATCGGCTCGGCGCGGACGACGCGACGCGACTACGGCCGGCGGCGAAACAAGCAGTTTGCCGATTGTCTGATCGCATCCGTATGCCGCTGAAAGTAGCCGAACGTCCACGTCGACGCGTCTCCGCGTCTACAGCAGTCGTTTGCAAGATTACGTCTCCGGCGGCAGCCGATCGGCGGGTTGATATTATCCGCTCGCACGATTTCATCTCCGACGGCAGCTGAACGGCTCCCGAACTGTTCCGCTCGTATGTTTTCCTCACCGAAGGTAGCCGAAAGGCGCCGAAAAAGCTGAATGCACGGGGTGCAGGCGATCTCATTTGGTAAGTAAGCTCGCTGCAGTTGCTGTGTCATTGTTTATAGTGTAATAATCAAAAATGACAGACGAAAAATTTATAATGGATGATTAGACTACGAACGGATATAAACAGCCGTCGCAATGGCCATTCGGACGAGTTTAAGGTCAATCGAAAGAGTCGGCGATTGTTCGGAGAAGTCGACGGCCGTTCGGAGGAAACGGTGACCGATTGCCTGTGATCAGCCGTCGCGACGGACGATAGTCGTTAAGCCGAGTAGTGTGGTGATACGCTCTCGGCTTAAGCCGATGCCGCGTCGATCAGTGTGGGGACTCCCTTACTGTGATTTACAAACTTATTTACACTATTTCCAAAATATTAAAAAATTTTTTTGGAAATAGTGTATTGAAAATTATAATTGTATTTTAAAAATAAATTAAAATGTCATTTATTTTAATTAATATAGAATTCACTTTACAATATTCACTACACATATGTCAAGTTATAATTACATTTTTTAAATTAAAATGCATACGTATTATAGCTTAAGATGTAAATCTGTATTATAATTTGTAGTGGTAATTTAGAAATGAAAAACAGAGAAAAATAAATCGAAGCTTACCTACTAACTGTATCTTATACCTTTAAACGAGCAATTCTTGTATATTTATATATTTATAAATTTCTGTGATCTCGAAAACGGCTCTAACGATTTTGCTGAAAATTGGTATATGGGGGTTTTTAGGGGTAAACAATCGATCTAGATCAGTCTTATGTTTGGGAAAACGCGTGTTTTCGAGTTTTCATGCGTTTTTTTCCACGCAGAATATGGTCGCTAATTTCCTCGCGTCGGCCGCTATCCGTTTTGGCTCAGCAGTTTAAGATGCGGACCGCTAGAAAGAGTGTTACGGGTTCGAATCCCACTCGGTGACTTACTTTTGTTTTTTTTATGTTCAAGTTTATATATATTTTTTATTTTGTATTGTTTTTAGACAAGTTTAAAAAAATGTAGTTAATTTTTGAGATGTAACCGAGCAAAGCTCGGTCACCCAGGTACTTGTTTTTATCTGTCATATTTTTCCTCACCCAAAAAGTTTGAGAACCGCTTCGCAACTGATGACGTATTCTTGTATTACGTCACCAGCTGTCACGGGAAGAGAATACCAGACTAAGCATATTATTATACTATAGGTTCATCTTTCGTGTAATAACATCAGCAACAAAGGTGTAAACTTATTAAAAAGCACAATCTGGCTTCCCAGAGACAAGACGTTTGGAGTGACTACTCTATCCGTCTATTCTTTGGCGAAGCATCGTAAAACGGGTTCCACATCAGTGTAGCGCTTGCCGGCAAGCGAGCGTGATGTGGTGTGCTGCGCGCTCGGCCATTATGGCCCCCATACTAATATTACTAATGTTATTACAATGCGCGCACTCACAGGACTACTACCACACTCCTAGAATAGGCTCTCAAAAACTAGCGTCATGTTATACAAGCGAAGGCCGACCTCAGGTAAGTCTATCAAAAGTTTTGAGAGTTTCGACAAACTACTTGTGTGTACTATGGGTTTATCATAGACTAAGTTGGAAGAATAACCGGCGGTGTGAATGATACTCGTACTTCAGTATTTATTACCTACGCGCTAAGGTCGAATGTTATTTCAATATTTACTTTTAATAAGCTGTGTTTAGTGCAATGACCTATTTTATCAGTCAGTGTTTATCGAAGTGCTTGATGTCTAGTTATTTGGCGGATCGGAGATTATCGACGTCTTGTATAAGTTATAATGAGTTCATTTACACTCGGCTAGTAATATTAACTATATTGTTATCGCAAACAAACGGGACGCACTTATCAGGACATCCGTTGTCTGATATTTTATTATGCACAAAGTTTGTGCGTCCACTTGTTCAATGGACGTCTGGACGTGTGTGTACACATGTGCCGTTATAATTATAAGTAATACTGTAAAAGTATAGTAACGTTTAAAAACGGGAAATAGATAATATTTATATGCATAACAATATGTTGACATGTGTCTGTCATCATATATAGGTACTTGGGCTGGATGGAGTACCTATATATTTATATATACCTATATATAAAGTGATAAAAAAAGAGTCTGGTCATGCTGGTCTGGGAGAATAAAAAAAACTTAGAATGTACCAGCTGCTTCTCTTCCCACGCAGATCGTAAAAGCCGATCGAGGGAATGGGCAAAAATGCAAATCATGTTAACAGGCGATGCGGCTAGCAACCCATCACTGTATTGATTGCTTTTCCATCTTCTCGCCCACCATGACGCTAAAAGTGGCTTTTGGGTCTTGCGGCCCGGGCTCTGCATAGAACCGCAAGACCCAAAATGCTCTGTCTGCCCCATTAGGGATAAAGACGTGATAGTATGTATGTATGTATGTATGTATAAAAAAAGAGCCGAGACTGGACTGGACAAAGTTTGAATCCCACGACATCCATATCCGATAGAGTTTTATGGCTAGTTACTGCCTGCGCAAGCGCATCCATGCGTAGGAGACTTTTCTTCTTTAGAGCTTATCGCTATAAAGTCGATAATAAACTTATACAACTTATAAATGCGAAAGTTTGTGACTTAAGTGTTTGTATGTTTATATATTCAATTACAAAAAAACATGCTGAAAAGATTCGAATAAAATATATACATGTATGCTTTGATCTTCTTCCGTCGCCATGTCAACGATCTAGGTTAGGCTTTCCCAAGAGTCTTTCCGCCCGAGATCCTTACGTCTGTCACAGGGCTCTATCTCTTACACCGTAAAAGTGAGTCATTTTAAATTTTCACTGGTTATCTATTATTGTAGAATACTAAAAATAAAATAAAATTAAAAATTAAAAGTAGTCGTTATATAGGAAACGGTTTCCAACTCGATTTATAGGGTTCCGAAGTAAATTATGTTCTGTAGAAATAATTGCTGACACTATGTAACAAAATTTTGCACTATAAAACCAAATATTTCAGAAACGGATCCCTAAATCGAAAAATGGTGTTTCCAAACTCACAATATATTTAAGGCGAAATGGTAGCAAAAGTGACGCCCTCATTTCAAATGAAATATGGTGATAATTTAAAATCTGACTTCCAACAATCTCTAAAAAGACCTTTAAATTATTTTATGAATAAACTTTAATAGTTTTAGCAAAAACCCATTACCCAATTATCTCTCCAGGGGTTGAATTTTGTAAATCCTGAAACACGTGCTTAGGTACTTATTTACCGCCAGGAGTAGTCTTCTTTTTCCATACAAACCTTAATCCCCGTTTTACCCCCTTAGAGGGTGAGTTTTGAAAATTCCTTCCTTAGTGCACCCTTAGACCTCATAAGGAACCTATGTGCCAAATTTTGAGTCTCCGGATCTAGTCACCAGTGAGTCTGTTTCCTTTTTTCTCATTCCCGTTCCTTTCCTTTACCCGTTCCCATTCCAGTTTCCGTTCCCGTCATTTGCTATAGCGAGAAAAAGAGCAACGGAATGCTACAGCATGGCCGGCATGGCCTAGGTAGTAGGTTACCCTATTTCATCCCTGTAGGGATAAATTGAAAAAACCCTGAAATACGTATATAGTAGTTTACCTCCTCTTTACTACTCTTACTCTTGCGAAGTTTCGAATAAGAAGGTCTAACTAATCTTGTTTCTACATACAAACTTTTAACCCCCATTACATTTACGGGGTGAGTTTAGAAAAATCTTCTCTTAGTGTACCCCTAGACTTCATAAGGAACCCATGTGCTAAATTTGGAGACTCTAGGCGTAATCAGTCATTCAGGCTTCGTTTAAATTTATTGCCTTTTTTTCCCCTTTTTAAACTCATAGAGACGGAATTTTTAGAAAAACTGAAACACGTGTTTATTTTTATTTAGAAACATTTATGGCAAGTTTCAAGTAAACTAGTAAAGATTTTAAGGATTACCATACAAACTTTGCTCCCCATTTTTACCCCTTTAGGGGTTGAATTTCGAGAAAACCTTTCTTATCTGAGCACTATATATTAACATAAAACTACTGTCCAGATTTCACGTTTACATCTGTTATAGTTTAAGCTGGGCGTTGATGAATCAGTCACCCTGTTTTTTATATATATAGATGGATTTAAGAATACCGAAATATACGTGTTTGATTGTTTGTATTTCGGAGTTGTAGTAACAAATTTCATGGAAATTGGTGAAGATTTTGAATTTTCTTTATTGAATTTTTTTTTGAGCATGAATCTCAATTTTATCAACAATGCAGACATTAGTCTAGAAGAAAAATCTGAAAGCCTTCTCCTTTTCATGTTGAACGGCATTTAATGTAACAGTTTGACACCGGGGTTTTTTAGACTAATTCGACCCTACTGAGTTCGATTTCGCCCGGTGTCAGACCAATTCCCCCCCCCCCCCCTTCCCCCCCTTTTCATTGAAAATATGTCCCTCGCCACGGTTTTCTCCGT
Organism: Acrobasis consociella; assembly: GCA_963555685.1. Lineage (NCBI taxonomy): Eukaryota > Metazoa > Arthropoda > Insecta > Lepidoptera > Pyralidae > Acrobasis > Acrobasis consociella. Next base: position 22,157,210 of record OY743104.1, read on the forward strand.
TTTGAACAAAAACTGTTAGATTTAGAAAAAAACTGTCAACAACAAAATTGATCTACGTTAAATTACCTACCACACGGTATAAATTTTATTTTTATGGGTCTTATAGTGTTTGAGTTACGTCTACCCAAATTTCAAAGTTTTTAAGTTTTTCCAATTTTAACTATATTTTCGCTATTTTATAGGAAAACCGCTGAATTTGGAACAAAGTGATGTATGCACTAATCAATCTTGATGTATTAACTTATAATATAAGACCCCATGAACAGTCGTACGAGCTTTTATGTACTTTTGACAACTTACAGCGCCGAACTTCCGAACATTGAACAACAATTACCCTCATAAAAACTACCTACTTTATATTTCGTAGCAAATCTTTTACATGGTGCTAATCAACGATATACATGTACTAAGTAACGCACGTGCTAGGCAGGCAGGCAGTACAAACTTACTAGATCATTCACAATATACACTGGTGGGTAGATCTATCACTTACGTCTTCCAATCAGATATCTGAAACGATAATATCACTCGGCCAAAAGAATATATATTATTTTAAATAATAAAGGTGACAAAAAGACAAAATATACGACAGAAGGTTTACCACATGTATTTTGATATTTTTACATGAATCGGAACATTTCATAGATCAGGAATTAACACAAAACAAACCTAGTTTAAAATTTTTGGCAAAATACAAGTTTACCGGTTAGCTGATTGGAGTTTGTATACAAAAACAAAAAATATTTATATTTCATTAATTATATTTATATGTAATGTTCCTTAAAGTTTGTGGTTCAGTATCATGGACTGAATTCACCCTTAAAATAGTTTCTGTAAGTATACTATTTTGTTTGACGTTATATAATTATTTCTTTGCCTGAACGCAAAGCTTTAACAAGAAGCACCAGAAATATTGTCGCTTGTCTGTCTGGGTTAGGCAAGTAATTATGGATTAGCACCAGAAATACAAGGGATGGAAGGGTAATATAATATAAATATACATTTTAAGAATATAATTCTTTCCAAGTAAAAATAAATCATACCTTATCGAGCAAGTGGCTTATCTTTTCGATTAAACGAAAAAAATATCATGCATCAGGCTGTTAGTAGGTACGAAGCCGATTTCCAAAAATAGGTAGCCTGTTAATTTGCAAGTTGTTAATTGCGTGAAAAAACAGTCAGCCCTCTTGTCACTAGCGATGGAGATAAGTTTTGGGGCGACCTCTTCACAAATATTCTCGGAGGGAAACGAAATTTGATACATAGTTTATGGAGACCGTTCTCGTTTTCGTAATTGTATACGCTTCTGTACAGGTATAATTAGAAAGAAAGAAAATATTTATTCGGAAAATAAAAATATATGAACATGTACTAGACTAATATCTAAAGCGGCCAGCTAATAATTCTATGCTACAAATTGTCCGATGTAAAAAAGAAATGATCATCCATAACCAAGAGCTCTACCATCAACTATATGATTTTTTTTTACGTTGGTTGTACTTCTACTGATATGTATCGGCCCATCATCAGCAGGCAATGCCACAGTGAAGCAGCATTACGCACCGTGACTGCGAGGCGACAAGTGTCGGGTCTCTAGTCCACTGCTGGCCTTGCCCATCCACGCTAGGCGTGCCGTATAAAATCTTGCTCAAAGGACGCTGCTGTGGGTAGACTGTCATACTGACTGAAACTGACGGAGGTATGTTACAGGGAACAGGTTGCCTGTTACTCATACCTCCGATGCGTCAGTTCTTCCTTGGAAAATTAATGGAGTGACAAATCATATTTTCAACTTTCTTGTCTAGTCTTTTTTGAGAATAAAGAAATGAAAAGAACAAAATGGAGATAAAACTAATTTTCCACCATGTTTTTGTTTTTAACCGACTTCCAAAATGCGAAGACGCCTGGACCGATAAGGAAAATTCTTTTTTTGTTTGAAAGGCTACTTGTCTAGTGGTCCTATAAAATTTTTATCACAATCGGTCGAGGGTGAAGTCGGTTTTTAGTTTTGAAATTTTTTATTGTAGCTTGAGCAATCGTGATTGTGATGTGGCCTATTGCGCACTAGGCCATTAAGTTCCTGGTATAAAATTTTCATCATCGCTTCAGCCGCATACCGTCCACTGTTAGACCTCTTCCAAGGATTTCCAAAATGACTAATCTAAAGTGACTTGCATCCAGCGCTTTCCAGGACCTTGGCCAGGTCGTTTGACCACCTTGTGGTGGGGTGTCCTACGCTTTGTCTGCCATTGCGTTAGTCGCCATTCGAGTACGTGGTGCAATATGTATCCTGCGGTCCCGCTCACTGCCACTGCAATGAGCTAATCCGCTGGGTTATATTAGTGACTTTCGTGTTTGTACAAATTTCCTCATTTCTGATTTTATGATTACGTATAGAAACACCGAACATAAGCCCTCTTTGTAGCGCCCTCTTTGTAACCTTGAGCCTTCTTATGAGACCCATGGTAAGGTACCACGTTTTAGAACCATGTCATCACTGGTAACACGCATTGATTGTAGACTTTAGTTTTTAGGCACTGAAGTATTTTAGAGAATAGCTTGGAGAATACATACATACATACATACTATCACGTCTTTATCCCTAATGGGGCAGACAGAGCATTTTGGGTCTTGCGGTTCTATGCAGAGCCCAGGGCCGCAAGACCCAAAAGCCACTTTTAGCGTCATGGTGGGCGAGAAGATGGAAAAGCAATCAATACAGTGATGGGTTGCTAGCCGCATCGCCTGTTAACATGATTTGCATTTTTGCCCATTCCTTCGATCGGCTTTTACGATCTGCGTGGGAAGAGAAGCAGCTGGTACATTCTAAGTTTTTTTATTGATCCCAGACCAGCATGGGAGTATGTGCTCAAACAAGTCCTAGTCAATGAGGTTACGTTGTTTTATAACTGACTTCCGTTAAACACCTTCCGTCTCTGAGATCAGACCTTAGATATCATCTACCATAAAGTGCTTGTCAAGACAACTCAAACAAGTCCTACTCAATGAGGTTACGTTGTTTTATAACTGAGTTCCGTTAAACACCTTCCGTCTCTGAGATCAGACCCTAGATACTACTACCATAAAGTGCTTGTCAAGACAACTCAAACAAGTCCTACTCAATGAGGTTACGTTGTTTTATAACTGACTTCCGTTAAACACCTTCCGTCTCTGAGATCAGACCTTAGATATCATCTACCATAAAGTGCTTGTCAAGATAACTCAAACAAGTCCTACTCAATGAGGTTACTTTGTTTTATAACTGAGTTCCGTTGAATATCTTCCGGCTATATCCATCACTAAAAAGAAGCTCATTGACTTTATAGTATTGTATTGTTATCTGGCTTACACAAATATGTAGAATTTCAGGTTATCGGTTTGGATAATTGATTGAAAATTAAGTTGCAAGATTTGACCTAAATAAACATTAATACATACAAACAGACAAGATACATTGCAAGTTTAATAAAATCTTGTAAAATGACCATCCAACACTACTAATACTTTTTTATAGTTGGCATAAATATATTTTCTTCTACACAACCACTGCCAAACACATGAGTACACTGCTGGCCAAAGGCCTCTTTCAACAATGGGAGGGTAAAATAAAACAAGAGTATAAAATTAACTGCAACTGCAAATTTTCAAACATCTGAAGGAAAGCGTACTATCTGTCAAAGATGGAAAATAATTAACGTATTGAATAGTTTGGCTTAAAAGTTTGCGTGTTTCGCAAATTAGTAGTTCAGCAGCTACTTATTTGCAAAACAAACGAAACATTATCTAAAAACTGAGTTGCTCCGTTGAAAGTAGCCACATTTTGTATCGCCTTTTTTAATTACTGGAACAATTTCAAGGGGAAATTCAGTCTATGATATTGACCAATTTTCCCTAAGGGACAGAAAGTGATATGCGGAAAATAATGTTAGCTTCCCTATCCTAGTCCTGGGGCAGCTGTCCTCCCTACCCCCCCTTAGCCACGCCCTTTATACAAGTACTTATAGACATCTTCAGAGAGGCATGCGCTCTGCATGACTTATCTGCGCGTTTACTCTTTGGCTGCGTATTGTGAAACGGGGTCCAGCGTCAGTGGCTGCCGGCCGTGCAGGCGCGATGACGCGCGCCGTGCACTCGGTCAAAATGGCCGCGATACTTGTATTAATATCATTTATCTCTTTAATACAAAACACACATTCGCAAGACTACTATCAAACCCCCAGAATAGGCTCCCAGAAACTAGCTTCATGTTACTCAAGCGACGGCAGACCCCAAGTAAGTGAACAAAAAGTTTTGAGACTTTCGTTGGCTTGTTTGTTTCAATGGCTTTATCATAGACTAGAAAGGTAGAGTGGCACTTTGTTTGTGTGTGACTAAAAGTTTGTATGACGCTATCAGAAATGTATGTGTACATTTCAAAAGCGTTTTTTAGCTCGGTGACCTAATTAGTCAGTAAGAGTGTACATGCCTATTTTAAGATGGCTGGTTACTATTTGGCAGATCAAGGGTTATCGAAGAGTTGTGTAAGTCAATGAGTTCGTTTGCTCTCGGCTAGTAATGAATTGTTATCAGAAAAAACGGATACATTTATCTGAACATCCGTTCTCAAATGTTCTTATATTTTTTAGCCCACGCCTCCATTTGGCTAAATATTAACCAAAATTGCTAAAGTTCTCTGAATGATTATTTATAAGGATAAAAATAACAAATTTTTAAGTTCTGTAGAATATATAAAAACTGGTCAAGAGCGTGTCGGGCCACGCGCAGTATATGGTTCGGTAGTCACTCGTAACATTAACGGCTACCTTCTGGCTCCATCATGACACCAATTCTGTATATCATAAGTATTATATCCTAATTATATATTTAAGCAGAGCTTCAATCTGTTGAGAATATTTCCCAGCATTTGCTGTGAAATTTAGTTGCAAAATTTAACCCAGGCAGCGGTACACACTCGTACTTACATACATATAAACATTGCAAGTTAATGCTTATAAAAAAGTCGTTTCTTTTTAGACCGGCCAAGTGCGAGTCGGACTCGTCCATGAAGGGTTCCATAGCAGCAAGTAACATAATACAAAAGTTCTTGTAGTTCTTTGTAACTTTGATCGATGTTTTAATAATAGTGTATTTTAATTTTAAGTTATGATATATTACAAAAAAAACCTACTTACTAGATCTCGTCCAAACCAATTTTCGGTGGAAGTTTGTATGGTAATGTACATCATATATTTTATTTAGGGTACTCCATTTCTTATCCTAAAATTTTATGTCCGAATGTCAAAATCCATAACAAGTTTGCTATAATCATCACCATAATGTTCAAATATCTTAATTTTGATTTACTTAATTATCTTGAATCATAATACTTTTGTGCCAGAATATAAATGGCTATAATAAATGAATTTCCTAATTTCGGATGCTATAAAGTCACATGTCCTAAGTGTTGTATTCTATAATGTATGTTAGTCCGAATGTTAATTTGTAATATGATTATTAGCTTAAAACACTAGGTTAAAATTAGGAGTTAAGGTTAGGTTTATTAGGTGCCCTGTTACCAAGATACAAGCGAGCGAGCGACTCAAGCTTAGGGCGAAAGTAACACAGACAAACTACTTTGCCGTGGAGTGTAGGTTAGGTTCGTTAGGTATCCTGTGACCAAGACACGAGCAAGCGAGCGAGCGACTCAAGCTTAGGGCGAAAGTAACACAGACAAACTACTTTGCCGTGGAGTGTAGGTTAGGTTCGTTAGGTATCCTGTGACCAAGACACGAGCGAGCGAGCGACTCTAGCTAAGGGCGAAAGTAACACAGGCACAAAAACCACTTTGCCGTGGAGTGTAGGTTAGGTTCGTTAGGTTTCCTGTGACCAAGACACGAGCGAGCGAGCGACTCTAGCTTAGGGCGAAAGTAACACAGGCACAAAAAACCACTTTGCTGTGGAGTGTATGTTTTCGTTAGGTTTCCTGTGACCAAGACACAAGCGAGCAAGCGAAGCAAGCGAGCGACTTAAGCTTAGGGCGAAAGTAACATTGTCACAAAATCTACTTTGCTGTGAAGTGTAGGATAGGTTCGTTAGGTTTCCTGTGATCAAGACACGAGCGAGCGAGCGACTCAAGCTTATGGCGAAAGTAACACAGACGCAAAAACCACTTTGCCGTGGATTGTGGTTAGGTTCGTTAGGCTTTCTGAATTATAGAAATTAGGACACGTGATAATTATGTGAAAAAAGAATATACATTTTGAATATTATGGATCATACATAATATTTATAGCAAAAAAGTTATAGCACGTTGTATTTCGGGATTACAACTTTCGGGCACCATTCGGACATATGATTATTATGGAAAAAAATATAATGAGATCTTAAATTATGGATAAAAAATTTATGAGACAAAATAGAGAATCTTTATTTAGTTATATCATTCTCTTATTTTAGAAGTAACTACTTTAACAGGGTATCGCGAAAACTATTCAGTTTAGAATTAAGAATAATTTTAGAAACCTCAATATCATTTTTGGAGACCTATCAATAGATGCCCTATACGTAAGAGTATGATGAAAAAAAAATATGTTCCAGTTCTAAGTATGGGAAACCCCCACAATTTAATGTTTTTTTTCTGTTTTTGTGTAAAAATCTTAATGCAGTTCATAAAATACATTTTCTTACCAAGTTTTAACAGTATAGTTCTTATAGTTTCGGAAAAAAGTGGCGACATACGGACGGACAAACAGACAGACATGACAAATCCATACGGGTTCAGTTTTTTCCATTTGGCTACGGATCCCTAAAACACTGTTGTTAACCCGAAATAATTGAGAGAAATTGTCATACAAGTAAAAAGAAAGATAATTTTGTTTTTCTGAACTTTTTTGTGGTATTTACAATCACTAGAATCTCTATAATTAACATACTGACGTGCCTATACGGACATACCGTATTGAAAATCAAGCTAGTAGAAGCTAGCCCCTGTAGGTAATCGATACACAAGCTCGCATAGTATCAATGTTTACAGCTAATGACTCGCTTGCAACGTATTCCCTTTGATCATCAAACGGCGCAATAACGGGGCCCAAACATAAGCGTGTTTGCATTTACATGAATATGCATAGGTATGCTACGCTGGCAATGTTAAATTTGCCTGTGGCTAAGAGAGCTGTCAGCCTAGGCAGAAAGTCATGATGAGCGGGTATGACGGCATGATGGCGATTATGATTAAAGCACCACATCACATCTTCTGATTCTTCTTTAGAAGCAGTTACCGCCGGTTCTTAACAGATACCATCAACAATTTACGCAGCTAGGTAGGCCGACGTTTTGAGCTCTAAAAACCATCTGAAACGTATAAAATAGTGTTTGAACTTTGAAAAAAAGATATGCCTAGATAAATGTGTTAAGATATGTATGTCATACTTAAGTTGGTAAAGAAAAATCTTAAAGCAACCCCTTCTTGTAATATTTTTCAATATAGTAATTAAACTACTGATATTGTATTGAAACCACTACATAATTATTTATAGACAAATTCGCAGAGATCCCTTTTATCCCTTTTTTAATAAATTAAAAACCGATAAAACCTACATTTCGCGTTCGTATCCTGTCTCCCGCTTCCCCATCAGTTGAAATCTAATATTATTGTAATACGGGAAAGTTATTTAATCATCGCCGCAACCCCCTCCCCCCACGTGTTTATGAAAGGGCCCAATTTAAAAAAAGATACCGTTGGTTGTGCCTTTGGCTCGTTGTGTAAAATCGGATCCATGGAGTATTTAACTATATCTATACATTCTTCAATGTGGCAATTTGTGACAAAATGTTGGTTGATTCGTTGACACAAATGCGATGAGTTCTCGCTTTGATCATATCATATCATTTGACGCTGACGGTGCATAACGGCGGCAGAGTCGAATGCAACAGAAAGGCAGGCGAGCTTCGTCATTATAGTATTTTGTTTCATAGAAGTAATGTATAAAAAAATTGGCCTAATGGATTTACTGGCGTTTATAGTAACTCCACAATTTAGTCGTTTGGCGTGATTGAGTAACAAGTGTACCTAACAACAGCCAAAATCATTTTTACTTACATACAAAATGTTTGTACAATCCATTTACATACAGAATGTTTGTATGTAAATGGATATTTATGTGTGTTCCTCATTTGAGCATACGAACCGCTTATCCAACTCTCACAAAAGAGGTCGTCATTAGCGCATGTCCAGGTGCACAGGCTACAATTTGTATGTAAAAAATGTATACGACAACTGCTACGTACATAAAAGTTCAAATCAACCCAAAGAGTAAAAATGAAACCCTATTTCTAGGACTCCGCTGTCTGTCTGGCCGGTCGTCTGTCTGGCTGTCCGTCTGCCCCTCTCTGCGTCTGTCTGTTACCAGGCTGTATCTCATGGAACTTGATAGCTAGACAGTTGAAATTTTCACTGATGATGTATTTCTATTGCCGCTTAAACAACAAATATTAAAAACCGAAAAAAATATTTATTTAATTGTGGCTCCCACACAACAAACGTGGTTTGTACAAGGTGGTAGAGTCCTTTCCGTAATAAATCGAACTACGGACTATACTAGATCACTGTATTATAATGACAATAAAATAACAGTCAAAAAACAAACAAAAAAACGACATTACCTTATAAACTAAGCGGCTGCACAATTTTGTATGGTAATGCCGATTTTTTTAGTTTTTGACTGTTATTTTAATTTTATTACACTATATAGTGGATGTGTCTCTTTTATGTTGTATAGATAGTGGTACGGAACCCTTCGTACGCGGGTTCACCTCGCGCTTGGCCGGTTATTTTTGTTTTGATGTCGAGTGGGCTATCAAATGAAAGATGTTAATTAGCAAATTTCTTAACTGTAAGCCATAAATGGCTGCCGACCTTGCATTAATTGGATAATTCGTACTTTTCAGCAAGAATTTTCCCTAGTCGGGCATTCGTTTTTTGAACGTACACATGTCTTGTTTTAGTAGGTACTTCATGTTCAATTCCCCACAGCAGAGACCTGCATTCGATCGATGCGGCGCGACGCAAACGCTTGTTTATAGCGATAACTACAGCTGCAGTACAACGTAAGGGCCCGCTAGGGCTGGCACGCGGTAGGGATAAGTCCTGAATTGCTTGGAGTTTCCACTCATAGAGAAACTCTTGTTTGTAGCTAATAATCATTCTATTCATAAAACACACTCCTTAAATCAGTTAAATACCTATATGTAGTTCTACTGATACTGTTTTTTCTGTCAATTTAGTAAAAAATCGTACTTTCCTTAATTTGGTAGCAAGCTTACTAAATGATTTATTTAGGACAGCAGATTTTTGAAGTGAAAACTTCTTTAGCGGCGTTGTGTACTTTTTTTGGAATGGGTAAAAAATGTTAAACTCGCGTCAGGACACGTGACCTGATCGAAAATTCGTAAGACGGCGCAGGGCGCTTGCGCGAATGTTCGTGTGTGTTTATGTTACAGCGTGCTACGCGCATCCATGGATAGTGACAGCTGATGGCTCGACTAAAAACCAAAGCTAAAAACCATCTGAAACGTTTTGATGTCGAGTGGGTATGACCGTCTGTGTAGTGGCCATACTGCTGTGTATTTGAAAATGATTTTGTTGAAAATGAATTTGGTCATGCTTGTGACATTTGTGACAGACTGTGGTTCAGAAAAGATTTGAAATATTTTATACTGATAATTAAAGCAATTCGTGCAAAATTATTCCCTAACCATTCCAAAATATCAAAAATGCACAACGTTAATATTCAAGTTTTCACTTCTGCCGGCACTCCCAGAGTGCAACCCGTCGTTTTTTTATATAAGACTATAACAATCTTCTGCTAGATTAAATGCCTCTTCCAACAAAGACGGGATTGGCCACAATCACCAAACTTTCACAGAATTTCAATTTAAGTCAAATATCTTTATTATCATAGGATATTTATATAATGTATTTTAATAATCGTGAGATTAATATATGTATTATATACAGAACGGAATCTTCCAGGTTCTGGTTCCCCGTCCCCGCACCTCTCCGCAGTTCCGGGTTGCTAGCCGCATCGCCTATTGACATGATTTACATGTTCGCCCATTCCTGACGGCTTTTACGATCTGCGCAGGAAGACAATCAGCTAGTACATTCTAAGTTTTTTCTTTTCTCTCACACCAGCATGGAAGAGATGTGCTTTATAAGCGACTTGTATATCTATATAGTATCATAATGTAAACAGCGATTTCTTTTCTAAAAACCGCAATACACTTTCAATACGTTTACCACAAATACCACAATAGCATTTTAATTAAAACAACCAACTGAGTTGTAAACAATCTTAAAGATCCATCATATTTTCAAATCAAGTCTGCATTTATATGAATATGAGTATTCCTTGATTCAAGAGGTTTAAAAGCGTCTGAATTGGGAACCTAATTCTTTTGGTATTATCTATTTATAATATACCTAAGTATAACCAAACTTTAGGGGGGCTAGCGGCCATCTGAGTTCGGAACCCTACGTGTGCTCTGTTTATGGTCCTCACAGCTATATTCAAGGAAAATAAGTCTTTAAGCGAAATAAAATATACATATTTTCCGTCATAGGTACTTTGTTTCATAATAAAAACCAAAAATTTCCGCCCGCTACCGGATGACCGCCGGAAAAATGAGTGGTCTATTTATTAGTGATTATGATCCAACATTTGAACATACTCTTAGCTATGGGTGCTATATTAACCTGTATACCTGGATATAGCTGAATTTACATGGGGCAAGCGGCCCACAGTATGCGGAACCCTACGTCTGCGGTGTAGTCTATATACCTTAGTATAGCCGAATTTTCGGAGGGCGAGCGGCCGTCGCGACGCATCGATCCAGGTGCATTATAGCCTAAGAGCTTGCACCAAAAATGTAACACAAAATTACAAGTTCTTTTCTTTAAGCAAATTCAATGTTTTAAAGTAAATGCCACAAAAAAGGTTGTCAAAAAATGTATATCTTTAAAACTTCAGAAGCATATTGTGCAAACTCACCTCTTCTTCTTTCAAAAATTAAAAACTATATCAACATTATCAACCAATGGAAATCCACTGCTGAATATAGGCCTTACCCAAGGATGTCCAAAAAAATCTTTGCTATTATTTCTTATGTGAACCATTAAAATAAATAAATAGAAGTTACCATTTAGAGAGTTAGTCGTTCAGCGAAGTTGCCTTTGAGTGAAGTTGCCCTTTAGCGAATGAAGTATCCTGCAGTCCATATAGTGTGATGCGAGGATGAAAAAAACAATGGAGTACTTTTTTGCCTGTCTCTTAGTCTAGATATAAAGGGGAGAGATGAAAGCGATGATTAAAGTTGAATTTTACTGATATAATAGGGATGTGACTGAGTGAAAAAATATTATTTTATTTAGTCAGTCAACTAGATTATCCAAAAATATAGTACCCGCTTTTAGGGTTTCGTAGTAAATAAGGAACTCTTAAAGTTTTGTCATGTCTGTTGCATGTTCCATACTTGTATGGAAGTTACACAATTTTTTTTGTGTAACTTCCATACAAGTTAAGTTCTCCTTCAAGACTAACCCATCGTGTAAAAAAAAATTAAGCTTGTGAACACCATTTTCCGATTTAGAGAATCGTTTCTGAAATATTTGGAAATTTTTGTTAGATTCATTCAAGTGTCCCCTCTATTTGCTAAACGGTTATATATGGACAAGTTTCAAGGAAACTATCTGATCTAAGTAGGGTTTACAAATTAAATATAATATTATATATAACAGTTATAGGCTTTTTCGGCATTATTTTTTATGTTGTATTTTCGTCATTATTTGTAAGAGAAAAGAAAAGTTGTAGTCCACATTATAATTATCTATCTTTTTTAACAAACTCTTGGCGAAACGCTCTGACGCATTTTGGCCGAGGACATTTTTTATTAAATTCCAGATTATCTGAGTTTATACATTTTATTTGTTAATTAATTTAACCATTTTATTAATTGCGGCCCATCAAATTACAAGGTGATTAACAGTGAGTTATACTTACGTCCCTTTTCATCACGAAGAGTTGAATAATCGATATAAAATACAAAAACAGAGAAAACTGTGTCCTATTTAACAAACATACAGATGGACAGAAAAAGAAACAAAAAAATTGTTTCGATTACTTTTTATGTCATATCTTCATATTATTAAATAAAAATAATTTTAAAAAGCTTTGACTAAGAAGGTTTAACATGAATTAGTACAGTGAGTGATGCCAGCTAAAGAAAAATAATCTGCTAACTTAAGGCCATACCCAAATTTTCCGGAGTCCAGTGGCGCCGCCATTTGAAATAAATCATTTAAAAGGAAACGGAGATATCATTCAAAATTGTGTCTTGGTCAAGCCCTAGATTACCCTTAAAACTATTTTATGAACTACTGTTTATAATTTAAAGTGCGAACGTGAAGCTTTTCTACGCACATTAGCTAAAAGTGGCCGTTTTTCGCAAATGTGCGTAGAAAAGCTTCACGTTCTCACTTTAAACTACAAAAAGTAGTTAAAAAAATACTTTGAATGGGTATCTAGAACTTGACCAAGACATAATTTTAAATGATATCTCCGTTTCCTTCTAATGATTTATTTTAAATGGCGGCGCCACTGGACCCTGGAAAATTTGGGTATGGCCTTAATAATATAACTTTGATAATCGGTAAGTACTATTAAAACATACTTATTGGTAACACGTACTTCACTTGGCTAATTTTAATTTCGTATTAGGCATGTTTGGCAATCATTTACATACTCGGACAGTATTTCTGGACTAATTTGATTAACATAATTAATTATGACACATAGTATAGTGCACAGCGCCTAGCTCTCCACGGTCTTTTTTACCACTCTGTATTCGGAAGATACAGGGAAGGAGTCCGTAACAGCTCGGGACGCAACCCCGGCTGGTTGCGTACCCGTATGTCATACCCAAAAACTACCGGACAGGTAGTTCAACAAGGATAACAGCCCTGACTATTTTATTTGCCAATTTATGCCAAATAATCAGAAACACCCAATAACGAATTCAGATAGGAAAGTGATGTGCTACAATAACATTTGCGATATACCAGAAAGTTTAAAATTTATATTTTTCTAGATAAAATATAAAAAAAATCAAGAATTTTATATTTTAATGCAGTTAAGTTCCCTTTTTAGTTGGAATACTTTTTTTAGTACCAACACCTACGAAATGTCAGAATTCTACGGAATAAAAAAATGAGACGCTACAAAGTGACTTAGAGTAGAAACTTGGGGGTTTTAAAAATCTTTTTTAGGTTTTTGTTCGAGGGTTACGCAATCAGTCTATTGAGTATATCCCATATGTCCCGTAACCTTATTAATAGATTGTAGATTGTTAGTTTAACCTAAAAAAATTAAAGTCTCTCTGGTTTTATCGCCGGTTTTATATTTTTTGTAGTTATGGCTCTTTAAAATCCTTACTATTATTATAAATGCGAAAGTCAGTTTGTATATTTGTTTGTTTGTTAACACTTCATGCTTCAACCACTGAACATATTTAGGTAAAATTTGAAATTGATATAATTTTATGCCCAGTGAAGGACATAGGTTCCTTTTTATCCCGAAATTCCCACGGGGAGCAAAGACCACGGGTACAGCTAGTACTGAATAAAAACCTACTCTAATTAAAGAATCTAAGAGAGAGCAAATTTTTTTTTAAGTGCTAAGTTAAAAACCTATAGTTTTTAACTAATTAAGCAAAAAGTATCCAAACACTTACTTCCTTGATTTTGTACTGATACACGCTTGTTAAGCAAAATCCCAATCAACAACCTAGTAAAATTCCTTTCGTTATTTAAAAGGAATTACTTAACTCTCTTGTTTTTTGAAATCAAACTGGACTTTGTAAAAATATCTTTAGTATTTATTTTAGAAATTTATTTTCGTATATATCTACTTATACACAAAATTATAGCTTCATTTTTTTATCAATCTATCCTCAGACATTACGATATGTGTCTGCAAGTTCCTATTATATACTATACTTTGTATTATTTCTTTATCTTCATCCTCCTGTTCCAAAAGTTTTTTAAAGGTTTTTAATTTTAATAATAACTGACCGAGCGAGCGAAGCGAGCGAAGCGTCTCAGTTTCGAGATTAGCCAAAAATTCTTTTGTCCGTCTGTCTGTCTGTTCTCGCCTACAGATCGCATTTCTTAACCGATTCTCATGAAATTTTGTAAGCAGATTCAGCGACTAAGTAGCTTTTTTTTTGTCGAGCCAGTTTCTCGAAATTTTTCAAAATGGCGGAAATATGGGGCTTTAAAATTTTAAAAGTGTCTTATATCCGCCATTTCCAAATATTTTCAAAAATGTCATAAGAATTTTATGTTGCTATTATAAAAACGCAATTTTTTTATTTGAACAACTTTTTTGTCTAAACAACTTTTTTATACGTTATACTTGAACGGGTTTGGGATGACTCGCGAAGTCTAGCTGACTGAGCCGTACAATACAAATCTTCTTACAAAATATACTGAAACTATTTAAGGGTGAATTCAGCCCGGGTTAAATAAATAAATAAATAAATAAATATATAGGGACAAATTACACAGATTGAGCTAGACCCAAAGTAAGTTCGAGACTTGTGTTATGGGATACTAACTCAACGATACTATATTTTATAACAAATACATATATATTTAAACATCCAAGACCCAGGACTATTTGAAAAAGGCAATTTTCCAACTTGCCCTGACCGGGAATCGAACCCGGGACCTCTGGGTGGCGGACTAGCATGGTGACCACTACGCCACGGAGGTCGTCAAGGTTACTGAACAACTTTCTTAAAAACACATATCTTACTACAGACACAGATCGTGTTATACCGGCGCCAGCAGCTAATTCGGCAACCATATTCGCGAGGTCTAAGTTCGTGGCGAACTACTAGTTTTAGGGTGAATCTTCAGATTTCGCATATTTAGTTGATTCCCTTGGCGGAATTTATTTAAATAGTTTTTTTATAAGTAATAATGAAACATTAAATTTTACTCAATTATAAACACATATAACGAACAGGCATCACTTTTTGCTGTCTGGTTCTTAAATTATAGCAATTTATATTTTTCTGAGCAGGGGAATCAATAAATGACGTCAAGGGAATCAAGATATAAGTAAATTAAGGTTTCTTATTAATTTATCGGTACCTTCTGTAAGAACCAATCAGCCTTTTGATTGAAGAAATTGGCACTTTTATCCTTAAATATAGAAAAAATGTACTGAAAACAACTAAAAGGAAAACTATTTAGTTTTAAAATCAACTATATAATTATCCTTATACAAATATAAATACTTCGGTAAGTACTTACTTAAATATAAACAATATTAGTAAAAATTATATAAAATCAACTAATAATTAAACTAACTAAAAACTAATATTTTTGGTAACGTCATTATAAATAATTTGTCAATTTCCACATAAAGAATATCTCAGATCAATCAACGACTTATACATTTAGAGAACAATAAGTATTAATTAATATTAGTTTATGATACAATTCAGATACACCCACAGAGAAACAGATATTGGCGTCTAACTTGTAATACCCTTTTTTTGAATCGAGGGCTAATAAATGATTTTTAATCGAAAGGATAGATTAAAAATAAACATATCAATCAATACATATAATCAATCATCAACAATCATCATCATCAATACATAAATAAAATCGTAACCGATCGTTGTCTGTACATGAAGATAAATGAGAAAAAATATTTTTGGGGGCTTTAACCAACGCAATAGAACACAAAACAATGATTTTTAGAATTTTTGTCTGTTTGTCTGTGCGTTTGTGCACGCTAATCTAAGAAACGGCTTAATTGATTCGGTTGCCGTTTTCACTAAAATATTGTGATAAGTTTCCCTTAAAATTTAGTGTTTGTTTCATTAAAATCCGATTATAAACAAAAAAGTTATATCAATTTAAAGAATCACGTCAAAGATTTTTGTTCGAAAAATTGCTATTAAATAAGAGTTAGTCGCGAATGGTCTTAAATGCAAATAGTCTATAACTGTTTGGTTGCATTGGCTAAAACTTTTGACAATTTTATGTTATGGTTTATCTAAAATAATAAAGTTGATAATCGGCCAAGTGAGAGTCGGACTCGCGCACAAAGGGTTTGTCCCAATATCTATAAAAATCACGTTTGATGTACGGGAGCCTCAATAAAATATTTATTTTACTCTGTTTTTAGTTGTTTTATCGGCAAGAGAAATACATCATCTATGAAAATTTTAACTATCTAGCTATCTTGGTTCATGAGATACAGCCTGGTGACAGACAGACGGACGGAAGGGCGGATAGCGGACTCTTAGTAACAGGGTCCCGTTTTTAGCCTTTGGGTACGGAACCTTAAAAATTTTCAATTTTGATATTTTCGGAGTGTTCTTATTTATTAGTTTTTTGGTCACCGATAGATGGCGCTGTTCAAAATGTACAGAGCCTAGGGCTGCAAGACCCAACGCTGACAAACGGCCATTCTTAGCATGATTGTGGGCGAGAAGATGGAAAAAGGAATCAAAATAGGAAGTACTTAATAGGTTAAGTTAGGCGCAGGGGGTTTCCTCTGACTAAAGCATAGGGTGCCGTGAGCAAATCACGGACCGCCATAATGGTCGCCGCGCCGGGGCTGGCCCATAGTGGCTGAGAGGTGACACCGCAGAGATTTTAGTGTTAAACGCCACATAGCCTTACCGGTATCCCTTTACTGGTAAGGTGTCCGAAGGAATTTTTCCCGCGTAAAAAAAGCGCAGGAGGTGTGCCTGTGGCATGCAACTACTGCCTCCATAACGTGGGCCAGTCGGGCGATGAAAACAAGATTCCGTCGCTCCACAATACGGTCCTCCAGATTAAAAGGAGCATTTGTGTCAACACCCTAGTGGATAAAATTGAAAGCCGATGTACCACCGCGCAGGCCACTCAGACTCCTCTCGATAACTGAGAGCCGCTGATAAGCGGCCGCCGTGCCAGGTCTTTGGAGCGAGATTTAGCATACGGACTTGGCAAAAGCGGTAACGCCGTTGTCACCGTGAGTTTTTTAGTGGGTGAGAAGCATAACTGTCCGATTTCCTGTGGCCGAAAGGCACCTTTTTCTCACGTAAGAAAAAAGGTTAGGTTAAGTTTAGGTTAGGGACTGCAATAAAAATGTGTAGAACACCCATGTCAAGACTACTCAGGATTGTGACCTCTCCTTCCCAGGAGGAACGAAAGATTATGGTCATTTTCCAATTCGTTTGAACTCAAAGTACGCCGCAAATAACCTCCAAACAGCCGTATAGGACGCCCTACTCAAGAAGCTCTTCAAACGGAGGTTCTTAGTGAACACTAAGCAGACATTGATATCAGAGAACACTAACTTCCTGCCATCCTTGAAGCTCTACTGGGAAAATGTGCCGAGGCACTCGCACGTCAAATACCTAGAGGTATCTAAAGTTTGGCAGATGCCTCAGCTTGAGAATGCTGACGATAGTGAAGACGGCCCGGGGGAAGCTCTACCCAGTACTTTCCTCTCGCCTCCAGCTACGGACGCGGCTCATTATTAAGGCGATCTTAAGAAGTCTTCCGTCGAGACTTAAAGTAGAAATGCTTATTTCTCGACTTTCATCTCCCGCCTAGCGAAAGACATGTTTGACAAGGCTTACCATTGTAAGGAATATATTTACCGAAAGCAATCTATATTATTGCGAAGTGTACCTTTCAGTTAACCACGTGATGATTATATCACTACGTGGTTTACTGAAATAATCTGCTTTCCCGCGTTTATTAATTATCAATTGTCAATAAGTGCAAAGGGAACATAGGTCATATAGCTCTGGTATATTTTACGCAAAAAATGGACGGTTTCTTATCTTGTTGATTATTTTTTACTCTTGCAACGAAAATAAAGCATATTCTCGTGTGATTTTATAAGTACTAATATTTTAATAAAATTTATTTTAGTTATGTTCATATATAAAATTTTGTGACTGTAATTCAAGTTACGTAGATAAATTAACAAGTTTTGTGCAGCGGCGAGGAATTAATTTTCATAATCCTGGCCTAGGCTGGTGAAGTAATGCATGAGCCAAGAATTTCAAACTTCGTGTCTTCTCTTTACATGCATACAATAATGCCTGAATTTCCGAGCATGTTTGAGAAAAATTCATTTACATGATTAGGCACGCGAAGAGCATCCAGTTGGAATTTTTTTGTGTCGATTGCTTTAATAGTGCGCATTGTAGTGTTAAATATTCGTACCTACTATTCCCTCGCGAGGACTCATTGATGTGAATGCACAGGAGAAACGGGACGAATTTATTCTCGCAAGGAATTTGTGCGCATTGAGAGACATGTTCAACAAATTTTTGCTACTCTGTTATCTGGCAATCACATAGTCACAAACACAGATAATATGACTACAGAAAAGTCGTCACTCTATTCCTCAAAACGCTCTTGTATCGTAATGTGGCCAAAAAGATACGCTTAGCTTACTACGTTTTATTCGATTAACACTAATTTTAAACAAAAAGCACACTTACCAATTTATAAAACAACTGAATTCATTTTATTAAAATTGAATTTTACCGCCAACAAAAACACATTATTGTCACTGGGACTTTGACTCGATCATCTTGTTTTTTGACTCAAATTCTTTTTGTTCGTCTCCAAAACATCGAGCGTTAAAATTCTTAAAAAAAATTGTACAAGATTTTATTTTGTGGCCAAAGAACTTATCAAGACAAATGAAATAAGCCCTAACTAGATAGTGTTAAGTCGTTTTATATTATAATAACTGAGTTCTATCGACTACCATTCGTCTGCGTAATCAGACCCTAAGCATAATATCGTCTCCCATAAAGTACTTGTCAAGACAAATCAAACGAGACCTACTCGATGAGGTTATGTTGTTTTATAATTGAGTTCCGTCAAATATCTTCCGGCTCCATCATCAATACAGCTCCTTGACTTCATAATATTGTATTGTCATCCGACTTACACAAGTATACAAAATGGTTGAGGATAACTGGTTGAAAATTGAGTTCAAAGATTCCACCCAAACATACTTACATTGCAAGTTAAATAAAAAAGCTTGTAAAAATGTTCAAAGTCGTTTTCTTACGACCTGCGTCACTAGCATTTGTTAATGCTTCTTATATTGTTTTGGAAAAAAATAGTATTTAAATTATATGAAATAAAAAATAAATACAATTTTGCCATTTCCGACGTATATGAACATATTGGAAAATTGTAAGCAATATATCGGAAAATGAATGTCGAAATTTACTTCATTAGACATAATCTGGCAGGATTTTTTTTAGGCACAAGGATATACATTAATTTTTCTATGGAAACATTTATCCAAAACTAGAAACAAGTTTTTACGCAAACCTGCTCTTTTATTCTACTAATTCCATTACAACACAGAAAGCTTTCAGTGACAGTTGAGTTTTAGTGACGAACTTATAACTTGCTACAAATAAATAAGCACGGGAATATTCTGTGGAAAACAAAGTGTAACATGTAACATGAAGCTTGAGAAGTTTATAAATGTTTGCAAGGGCTGTATTAAAGTTTCCATGAATATAGCATTGAATAACTACTAACTAGCATCCCGTAGAGCAGCTTTATTATCAACTACTGCAGAAATACGCTAGTTAATATTTATTGTCGTGAAACTTTATTACAATTTCAACTTTATTTATACGGTCTGTTTCGACTCGACTGGTCTATTGCGTGTTAATTCTTTGCAAGTACTGATAGGTTATGGTAAAATGTCGAGAAAAGAATTTCCGAAAAATAAGTAAATTGGCATACAAACTGTAATATACATTTTGCATTTAAAAAATTACTTAAAATATTCTCATTATTTGAAAAATGTCGGAAAAATAACCCATGAATAGTTGCAAGTGTTTTTTAGTGTAGGTCCCTTAAATATTGCATTACAGTATAAAAAGACACGCTTATTTTACCCCGCCGCATATTAAATGACATTCTCCGTCAGAATATTTCTGACGCCCACCTGAAGGCACTCTGCCCCATATATTTATACTACCAGTAAAGTCGTAATACATTCAAATGCTTCTTTTGTAGGAGCAGTATTCCTCTATCCAAAATTATTTCATTATTAATTAAAATCAGGTGGAATGCATATATTTACTTATCTCAAAGTCAGTTCTGACCACTTTTTGTAAAATCTTAAAATGCGGGATTAAAACTATTGTTTAAAAACATCTACGTTTAAAAGTTGTACCTATTAAAAAATCCTTATTCAGACTTTAGCCCTCGGGCCAAGCGACTGATTCCTTTGATTATAAGAGATTTTCTAAAGAAAATCTCTTATAATATAATATTCCGCCCTAGATAAGTGCGGTTTCAACTCTATGAGGGTAATAAATAGTTTTTAAAAGTGAAGAAATTAGCATAAGCATTTGCTTATGCTAATTTCTTCACTTTTAAGTAGTTTGAACACTTCGCATAGAAGTTCGTTTATCTAAGTATTCTCTGTGGATTTCCAGGAAACTGACTCACTATGATTTTGTGCCGCGAGCACAGAAAGAAATCGGCTTTGCAGTTATGTGTGGCCTCACGGAAATGTTATCTTAAGTTCTGCATCTGAGCTCTGAGAATCGATCAAATGAGAGCTCAAAACAAAACAAAACTGATATCTTAAAGCTTTTAGCTTAATTTTTTGGGTCGATAAGGGAAGGAAATAAGGAACCCTTATAGGATCACTAGTGCGTCTGTTTGTCTGTCCGTTCGTCTATGCTCCGAATCTACTGGATCAAATCAGGTGAAATTAGGTTAGATTGTGTAATCCTATTACCGAAACACAGGTGTGGAAATTAATTTTTTTTTATTATGCGTCATTTTCCGGGGTCTACGTGTCACAGAATTACTTAATATTAGTATTATATACAGAACAGAATCTAATTAGGTCGCGCGCAATATGCGTTCCCGTTCCCTGTACTTTATTTAAGTAATACTTATATTAATTCAGTGATCTTGTATAGACGCGTGGTAGCTAATTACTCATTATAAAAGGATAGTTTAGTACGTACAGCCATTATCTGCCTATCTATGGTTACTTAGAAACTTTGCCGATGCGGGCCGCTCCTGCAAGCCAATTGAATTGAAACGCACAATGCATTGTAATTTGACTCACAAGCCATTGTCGAAGTCTTGTTAGTGAAGTGACTTTGTGCAGCAGTGCGATTCTGAGCTATTAGTTTTATAAACTTTGACACAAAAGCATCTTGTCAGTTTCGAATTGGTATTCTGAGACGTTTTTTGGGCACACAAAACGACTTGATTCTGGTTGAATTAACTTGAATCGACTTGACTTACTGTCATATATGACAACATGTTAGCAGTTTTCCGCGGGTTTGCTTACGATTTGAACTGTCAACCTCGAATCGGTATTCTACGATTCGACATCTTTCGTGTTTTTGACGCTGTCAGAAGGCAATTGGTATTCCGGCAATTACAATGATCGTACTTTGGATTGTTTGAGCGCTGGTTTTGTATCGAAACCGCTGTCAAAACTACGAACGAACCTCGAACGCGTGTTTTCTTTCGTGTTATGAGCGGACTGGGACAAATATTTTTATTTTACCTTTTTACATAAATTTATGTTGTGGGAATGTTTTTAACATTTACCAAATTCCAAATTGAAGATGTAAAATATATGTCGAAGTCTAACAAAGTACTTTCTAGGGGTAGGACAACATCAATCCCATATCTATCGACAGAGGAGTACGGCAAGGGGTCACCATCTTAAGAAGACATGCTAGAATAGAATCTAGCAAGTTAAGCAACACCAGGCGTGGTCCGCATTTGGGTGGGTGACCACAAGTGGCATAAAAATTTCTCGAGCTACTCCGGGCTTTGGAAGGCACGTAAAGCCGTTGGCCCCGGCTGTCATCATTGTATGGCAGTCGTTAAGCAACCAGTGTTGGCCACTTACACACATGTTTGTGGCGAGAAGATACAAATAATGTAATACATACATACATAACATCACGCCTGCTTACCACAGGGGTAGGCAGAGACTATGGACCTCCACTTGCTACGATCTTGACAAACAAATAATCTAATGTAATAAAGTTAAGCAGTGGAGCTAAAAGGCCTAGATGCACTGCTTTTATAGTAAACTATCTGGAGTCCAGGACTTTGTACACGTAAAATGAACTTTAGAATTAACCTAACCTCCGTCTTGCCTTCTTTGGTTGGGCTGGCGGAAAAATGGTTAGGTGACAGGAACCCCTACGTGTGTATTGTCTTCACCTGCAGTACTGATAAGGTCTCGGTTTTAACATATGTATTTTTTTTTCGTTTGTGTAACTGGCCAACACTGGTACTGGTCTATAGGTACCTGACATCGCTTGACGACAGCCATACCGTGGTGATTTCCAAGACTAACGGCTTGCATATCACGTAATAGATACATTATCACATTTTCATTCCTTACGGTATACACAGAGCCCAGGGCTGTAAGACCGAAGGGACAGGCTTAGCGTAATGGTGAGATCTAAATTATGTTCATAGGCGATGCGGCTAGAATCAATGATTACTGAATATTCATTAACAAAATTCATAATCCGTAGAAAATAATTACAAAATTCAAGTTATAAATTATTCAAAAGCTCGTAAAGGAATTTGTATTTCTGAAAAGGGATGTGGACTGGATAAAAAGATATTATATTATTTGGTCCGTCAACTACATTATCCAAAAATAAAGGACCCATATTTTTTCGGTTAGCAAAGTAATATAAATTTACAAAGATAAAGATACGCTTTCAAGTGTCGAAGTGGGGATGATTTAAGACACCTTTAGTTAAATATCGTAGATGATCGTGAGGTCATGTGAAATTTAAATGTGGCTTATCTTTGTCATTATTTGTTAGTAATAGAAAAAAAAAATCTACCTACTCTGAGCCAAAAAATATTTTTAGTCAATATCCCTATTGTGCACACGATAGCAACTCGAAAGAAAGTACGAACCAAAACCCATACAAAGCCGACCTCGCCCCGCTTCGAAACAAACCCGATAGAAAGTAAGATGTCATTAGATTGGTATTCTGGTAATTTACAAAGTTCGATCGAAGCCGAGTGAGCAAGTTTGGGGCCAGGAACCTTACCGATTCAAATTTAATCTCACCGGGGCAGTCACTAATACAGGCATGTGCACGAGCTAGAGCGCGCGCGTGCGCGTATGCGTGTGCGTGTGCGTTTGCTTATGCCATGCTACGAATATTCGCGCTTTCGTCTTCGGAAAATTGCCGGTTTAGGTTATAATTTATAAAATAAATACAATTTGTTTTAATAAACAAATATATACGGACAAATCACACAGTTTGAGCTAACCCCAAAGTTAGTTCGCGACTTGTGTAATGGGATCAACTCAACGATTCTATATTTTTTATATATATATATATAATAAGAGCGGGTACACATTGCGCGTTTTAAAACGCGCGCTTTGCTAATGCGCTTTTTGAGAACCCCTAATTCTATAGAAATGTACACATGCAAGCGCGCGCTGCTGATCCAAGCGCGTGTCAAGCGCGCGTTTACATTTTTTCGTTCGAACGAGCATTGCTCGGGCGTCATCTGCGCGCTTGGAGATATATGAGCGGCCATTTTGTTGAAAATTTGAGCGCGCGCTTTCGTTTCGCGATTCGTTTCGTTTCCATTTTTTTTTTGCTTTTTTCGCACCTTACTATCTCGCATAGAACGCCGTCCTAAGAGCGGTGTGTGTACGCGACCAACACGACGCCGAGCGCCCAGTATGTACTAGCTCTAACCGGCCAAGTACTAATCGGATTCGCGCACTAAGGGTTCCGTACCATTATCTATAAAAAATCGCGTTTGTTGTATGGGAGCCCCCCTTAGATATTTATTTTATTTTGTTTTAAGTATTATTTGTTATAGCGGCAACAGACATACATAATTTGTGAAAATTGCAACTGTTTAGCTATCGCAGTTCTTAAGATACAGCCTGGTGACAGACAGGCAGACGGACAGACAGCGAAGTCTTAGTAATAGAGTCCCGTTTTTACCCTTTGGGTACGGAACCCTAAAAAGAATACAGTTACCTAACTTATTATCAAGATTTATGCCTAACTAGCAAAGGTACTTTTTAACCCGGGAAAATGTGAGGACTCTGTGCGATGAGTAAGGCCTGTCGAGCTATAAGCCACGGTAAATAGTCTGCCGAGCGCCGCCGTCACTGCGCTCGCATCGTTCGTGGCGACCAATATGTGAGCACATCGCTCACATATTGGTTACCATACAAGATACTAAATTTTTTAACAAATAAATATATAGATAAAATTCCAAGACCCAAGTCAATATGAAAAAGGTCATTTTCCATCTTGACCTGTCCGGGGATCGAGCCCGGGACCTCCGCAGTGACAACCTGGTATGACGAACCCAAGACAGCGGA
This sequence comes from Acrobasis consociella, assembly GCA_963555685.1. Taxonomy (NCBI): domain Eukaryota; kingdom Metazoa; phylum Arthropoda; class Insecta; order Lepidoptera; family Pyralidae; genus Acrobasis; species Acrobasis consociella. Next base: position 22,181,677 of record OY743104.1, read on the forward strand.
GGTTGTCGAAACTAGATACAAGTTAAAATCCAGTAAGACTGGCCTCCAGCTAGACAGCGTTCCAATAAATATATGTACCTACATATCTACATGGGTAATGAAAGAATCATACATACAAAAAAAACAGGTACAGCCGATTTCAAAACATCCTCCTTTTTTATGTCGGTTAAAAATATTCTATCTAGGGTAAAATAAAAACAAACCTCGGGTACAGTCAAAACCTGACCTGCCTGGTCAGGTTTTGACCTATTCAAAGAGCAAAAAAATATGTTTAATGTTGTCAACCATAAAGTGCTTGTCAAGACTAATCAAACGAGTCTTACAGTTCAACTCAATGGGGTTATGTTGTTTTATAACTGAGTTCTCGGCTCCATCAATGTAAATTAAAAGATGGTAGTGAATGGTAATGGTAACTAGAACTAGTTGACAGGTGATTCGAGCGCCTCGTCTCTCTCGACCATAGGACCCTGGCGTGAGAAGACTTTTTAACGATATTGCTCCGCGATTGAAAGCTGCCCCTGGTGATAAGAGAAATTATTATTTTTGCTATCTTTTGCTATCCAGCGAGGAAACTATGATAAGATTTCATTCTATGTATAAAAGAGTATGAATCTGTAGAATCATACTCTTTTCAAAACCAATATGTTTTTCTAATCATTCTGAAGCATGTCAAGTTTAAAATGTCAGCTCATGTATAGTGTTCTGAAATTACATATTGTAAATTTTTAATAATGTTGATTTTTACAGGACTCAAATTATGAATTAAATATACGCTGGGTTATAAACATCATTTTCACAAAACACACTATTTTGGATGTTATAAATGGAACTCTTTGTGCCATAATATTAAACACAAGTGTTGAGTATTAGAGGATTCAAAGGGGTTTCAAAAAAACAGATTGGACTAAAATTATTGACTAAAGCACAAGGACAACTACTTGAACAATGGAAATTATTGATTACTCCAAGATATTTTTATCTTGAAATGTTTTATTATAAGAAAAATAAATATTGCTCATGTATATATCGTATATTATTCTCACATTCTTGTCTATTTATTTATTTATTTTTTATAAAATTCCACTGCTGGACGAATTGCCCCTTCTCGTAATCACGTTGGACAGACAGGTTGACGATCACTGTAGATGGTATAGTAGTAGAGCTATAACATAAATATATAACTCCCTTGGTGGCTTCTATGTAAAGAGCCTATTGCGCTCGTTCACAGAGGTAGGATTGTTAACAATACACCACTTAGGTAGAGGAAACCTTCGATCCTGTCCGATTTGTATTCCATTTAGCCGTTTTAGCAGAGATTTTGGACTATACCTATGCACGCACATATTTTCAATCTGGTAAACAGTTTTTGACATTTGTGTGTCTATGAAGTTTTGCTATTCTTGACAGATTTGTAAGTTATTTTGTTTAAATAAATGTAATACTTGATTATGATAGGGATGTGCAAATTGCTAGAAGAAAAGATTTATCGAATCGATATTTAAGTGGAACGAGCAAAGCATATGTAGGATTGTTCGAAGATAAAATAAAAATGCCACTGCGGATACCCTAAAACGGTGCAAATATGAATGCTTAGGCTATCTGTTTTATGTAAATTTTGCAGTTAGAGATAATAAGTTCATTGATAAATAAATAAATATATAGGGACAAACTACACTGATTGAGCTAGCCCCAAAGTAAGTTGGAGACTTGTGTTATGGGATACTAACTCAACGATACTATATTTTATAACAAATACATTTATAGATAAACATCCAAGACCCAGGACAATTTGAAAAAGGCCATTTTCCAACTTGCCCTGACCGGGAATCGAACCCGGGAACCCGTCTGGGTGGCGGACTAGCATGGTGACCACTAGGCCACGGAGGTCGTCAAATAAAAAATGCATTATTTCTGGAGTATGGCAGTGCCAACAATTTCTGGAGCATGACCTACCTCGCGTTTCATAGTTATTGTGACTTAGGAAGTTGGGGTTTTTGAAGTGAAAACTTCTTTAGCGGCGTTGTGCACTTTTTTTGGAATGGGTAAAAAATCTAAAACTCGCGTCAGGACACGTGACCCTGATCGAAAATTCGTAAGACGGCGCAGGGCGCTTGCGCGAATTTTCGTGTGTGTTTATGTTACAGCGTGCTAATAAAATGACATGTTTGTGTACGATAGCCCAATAAATAAATATTGTATTCTACCACATAAATGAGAGTACTTTTATACTGATAATTAAAGCAATTCGTGCAAAATTATTCCCTAACCATTCCAAAATATCAAAAATGCACAACGTTAATATTCAAGTTTTCACTTCTGCCGGCACTCCCAGAGTGCATCCCGTCGTTTTTATTATGAATCTTTATATTGATCATCATATTGGCGCTCAACACATTAAAAATAGTAAACGTTTCAAAGCTAAACTTTGCAATGCATATAATATGACGGAAATAATCACAGGCAAACCCATGGCATGTTTATAAAGATCTATTCCTTTTATCGATATCTTCAATTTGCATGTCTACATCCACAGACAAAGCTAGAATTACTAGAAATCGATAAGAATCGTAGTTTTTCAATCCCTACTCCGCTCACCTTCGATTTGAAATGTCAGAAGAAAGTTTAACTGGTTTTGGTTCGAGTCGAGGCGGGTTCGAAGCGTACTTTGTATCGTGAATTTGACAGTTAAAATGTAAAATACCAGAATTGCACTGCTGAATGGCAAATTTATTTTACTACATCCACGACTTAGCTCTTTATATTTATTAGAAGAGTTTATTGATTTTTTAGAAGAAGTTTAAAAAGAGATAACAAATTTGGATTGACTTCTTTTTAGAATGATAACTTGAACGCAGCCCTTAGCTAAGCTGTAAGATTTTGAAAAATCGAATATTTATTGTATAATCTAAATAAATTATGCATTTATTAATGCATTACATAACTTAAATAATACAAATACATATATTATATTGTGATTAAACTAAATAACTAAAAACTAAATATAACTAAGTATTAATAAAAACTAAACTAGATATAAATACAATAAAAATGCATTACATTGTAATTAAAAATAGCATGACAAGTAAATAATTAAAAAAATGAAGGACACGAATTAATTAAAAAATAGCTGTACTTATATTCAAATCTGCTTATATAGGTATTTCGAAGTGTATAATGGTAGAAGGACAATAAATCAAGAACAATAAAGCGTGAAATCATTGGTGACAAGTTTATTTGTATAATCCCGACTGTCAAGAACGCCATCTAGTGATGAGTGGCAGAACTACCGACACGACCTGATATCCGCAGCGCCATGAACTATTTGAATTCAAACGGCTAAACCGATTTATAAAACATAGCTAAGTTTAATCGCAAGGGGAACTTGCTTTCACGTAAAAAAAAAACATTGAAATCAGTTCATCCGTTCAAGCGCTGAGATGCCCCAGACAGACAAACAGACCGACAGACATTAACGTCAAACTTAAAACTCCCTTTTTTGTCAGGGGTTAAAACCGTTATATTGTTAAGAAATATTGTACTTGTTGTTAATAAAGGCTCTTGTGCTTATTGTGCAAAACGAATGAAATTTATGTACTTGTACCTATTTGTGTACTAGATCACACAAATCTATGACATCACGGAGTTTACGGAAACATTTTAATAGCGCACAGATGGCGGTGCTCACAAATAGTAACTGCCTATATTTAGCCGCTCAGGACGTTCACACGCGCTCTGCTTGCGACAAAACGTCTGCGATTTTATGTCCTAAATGGTCTCGCTTGAGCGTATATTTATTTTATTTTATAATTTGAGCAGTTTGGTTTTCGGAAGTTAGTTTATGCCTTACCTTATTCATACAGTTTAAATTGTGAGGTTGTTATTTGACAGTCCCACAGGTTCCTATTTTAATAAGGGTTTGCTGCTGCCTGCTCTGGCTGATCACTTACATCCTACTGCAATTCTTTTAATTTTCATAGTATCTTGGCAACCCGGGTCCAATTTGGCTCATGTTTAAACTTAAAAATTCTGTTAGCGACTCCTACACGCTTACCAATTTTTATGTTCCTTCGATCAAAACTACTTGAGTTATCGTCGATCAAACATACACACATGTGAACACCGGATTGTTCAAGTAGAATTGGAATAGACTAGAACTTTGCTCGCTCGTTCAATTAATATTTATTTTTGAAGAAAAAAAAAACTTATTATAAATTATCGATAATAACGGAGTTTTTTGTTTCTAGCGATGTATCCCGGAATTCGAAAACGCGGCGTTCATGGTACAAATGGAAGCCACCAACACTTGCGGCGACAATGGCGTAAAAATGTACTGCATCCAAACCTCAGCTGGCACCTCAACTCGGTATGTAACATTTAGAATAAATAACATAGTATACATTTGCTTTTAAGATTTTAACGCCATTTTTGACTTAATATTAATGTGGAGTGTAAAGAATTCAGCGGATTTTCCCGTTTTTTATTTAAAAAAGTGACGTTGGTAACAAGACAGACAGATAAATAAGGAAGGATACTATTTTATTCTGCGATTCTAGGTCGTGTGACTACTGTCAACCCGGCCAGTTCTCCAGCTACTTCCTCACCGATCTTCACCACGAACAGAACAATCAGACCTGGTGGCAGTCCGAAACCATGAAAGAGAATGTCCAGTACCCGTACCAAGTGAACCTAACCTTGCATTTAAGTAAGTTTTTAAAACTCAGTACCTATGTATAGTTTTACGTATTGATAGAAAACATTCCAAAATAAATCTTCTGATATGTTGTGACCATCTAAGATCATCAAATGAGGTAGTTAAATTCGAAAGTCATGTTTTTAGATATCTCTATTTTATTTGATTTTCAAAGAAACAAGATAAACTTAATTTCTTGGTCCTGTTTCTTCATTTAGACGTGTACTGGTCGCATTTTTGGTATTTATTTATTTTAATTTAAGTTGATTCTTAAAATCCTATTTAATTTTGTAATACTTCTAGTACGTACATTGTCATATTGATCGCCTATTGATTTATAGTACTTAGTATATTTTAGATGATCCAGTAAAACCGATGATGTATGACAAGACATCATCAGAGACAATTTTTGTAAATGTTACTGTAGTCTTTGTTACAACTTTCGAATGTTCCATATTTATAAACAGGTAAGGCGTACGATATCACATACGTCAAGATCGTATTCTACTCGCCTCGACCACAAAGTTTTGCCATCTACAAGAAGACGAGTGAAGACAAAGATTGGGAGCCGTTCCAGTATTTTAGGTAAGAAAAAAATCTAATTTGATAACAATAACGTGATGTTTCTTGTTAATTTTTTATGTAATAATCACATACATGAAAATAAATATAATTTTCTATGTAGCGCCTCATGTCGTGATACGTACGGCGTGAATGAACAGCGATCAGCAGAGATTGGCGCAGAGACTAGGGCGCTCTGTACCAGTGAATACTCCGATATATCACCTCTGTCTGGCGGAAACGTTCTCTTCTCTACCCTCGAAGGACGACCTTCGGCGTACACTTTTGACAGCAGTCCGGAACTACAGGTAAGATTGATATTAATAAGGAAAATTTGGTGCCGTGACCAGGATATTGCGTACTAGCGTTTGCATAGGCTTATCTCTGAAGTGTGAAGACACTCGAAATGCTATAGAAAGGCCGAAGTAATATTATTGTTAGTCGATTTTACCTAATAATTCATTTATCCTACAGGAATGGGTAACAGCAACGGATTTGCGTATTTCATTGGACCGTTTGAACACTTTTGGAGACGAAATCTTCGGCGATGCCCAAGTGCTCCAGTCATATTGGTACGCTGTAGCTGACGTGGCTGTTGGTGCAAGGTGCAAATGTAACGGGCATGCATCTATCTGCGATACACAGGAACTGCCTGATGGCACCAGAAGCCGTTCTTGCAGGTGAGATAAAATGTTAATTAAATGTTGATATCAACCAAAAAACAAAACTAAATAATAATATAAAATATTTTCTCCGTAACTTTTAATTTATTTTGTCGTATAAGTACGCGTTTTCTATAAGATTAACTATTACTTTGCAATATTATCATTCAATCCAGTAGTGGGCTTTTCTTCAAATAAAATGTTGGAACAAACACAGTTTAAGTATTTTTGTAGAATTCATTCTAATATGCTATAGGTGTGTCTGTTCTTTGGTTGCTCAGACCATGTTAAAACGAGCAGTTTTTATTATAATGAGTTAGAATATTCTTGTTTGCACTCTTCCGAGTTCGACTGGGTTCCATCTATACATATAATAAAACAGTAAAAAAAGTGTGTCTGTACATTAAATATATTTCCAAAAAAGTAGTAATAGAGTAAGAATTTTAAAAAAAATGTCTGTCTGTTTGTCTGTATGTCTGTTTGTCTGTTTGTCTACACGCTAATCTCCGGAAATACTGGACGGATTCGAATGAAACTTTTTTTGTTATATAGCTATTAAGCCTGGGCAACATATAGGGTATAAATGATTTTGGAAAATGGAACGCATGATGCAGAACCATAATGGTCCAGCTAAACTATAAGAGATATAAAAATGCCGCCTTAGTAAAAGTTGTTCAGCCTAATGAGCATTTTCCAGAGACATAAAGTCCACGCGAACGAAGTCGCGGGCTTCAGCTAGTTCAGGAATATAATTTGCTAATTACGTATGCAGTTATAATTTTTACTTCAGAGACAGCGCTTCTCTGAAAAAGAAATTCTAACACCACAAGTTAGATTTTTTTCTTAAGATCTTCACGTGAAGTCTTCTTAACCAACTGATATAAATGCGATTTCCATTAAATTACATCGTATACATTTAATGTCATCCGTGGGTTTTGGATTCGATTTGCTAGTAGAAAAATGGCATTTTTAAATTCTCCTGGGTCTTGTGTGTTGAGTTTTGAGTTACATTCGCAATTACCATATTCGATACTAATGGAATTTGCTTAAAAAAGTATTTGCTGTGAAAACGTCCAGTGCACCTTATTTGACGTTTACTATATTGAAATGAGGCGTTTTCCAGTGAAAAAAAAAATGAGGTTAAAAACATTGTCAATAGATGGCGCTTATGAGTTTGAAATCGTTCCGTCAAAAATGAAAGAGGCCGTTTGGTTCAATACTTGTAGTAAATTTGTGATTAATTAACCAATCTTGTATTTTGCTATTATTTAAGTAAAAAAATACATATTTACAAACAATAATATATTTTTAACTGAATTTAATAAAATAAATATATTAAATATTCCAAAACGTAGTGATTATATTCTCTTTGATGCCAAAGACAAACTCTCACCATGAACATTTTATATGAATTAGACATTGACAGATATATTTATGTGATTGCTGGCGGCATCTATGTCACGTGAAGGAACTAATTTTTTTTTTAAAGAAAACGCCTCATTGAAAATTCGAAATATCCTTTTGTCAAAGTTTAAAACTAAAAGCCGTCTGGTTATAGAATTCGTAACCATACTATTGGTAAAAGGGATATTAAAGATAGACCTTCATATGAAAAATTTTAATACCTACTTTTACTTATAAAATATGATTTGAATTCTTTTCTAAACATTTGGCAATGGAACATTTAATTATCATCTTTTTCAAAAACGTTTCTTGTAAATAAAGGCCGCTCATTGATTCGGTACAAAGCCTTTACCGGGTGTAAATCTATAGTCATTAGTCGACACATACTTGAAACGACGACTCAGCACGATAAGAAAACCTTTTGCTAAGGCAACCAAGCCAACTGTACTGGTAGGGATGGTTCTATCTCCTCTTATAAAAGTGTTCGGCAGGAAAAGTATAGAATCTACTAAACTATATACTGCCACGTCTTTATCCCTAATGGGGAAGACAGAGCATTAAAGCGGAAATTAGAGAGGAAACATTACACCTGATCTGATTATGAAACTGAGAATACGCTGATGAGAGGAGGGGAAGACTTTTTCATTTTGGCTCTTGTGGCTCTAAGCAGACAGACGGGGCCAGGGCCCAAGATTGCAAGACCCAAAGGCCCCTCTCTGCCTGATGACGGAGAAGGTGGAAAAGACAATCAAATTAAAGCCTAACCCCCTGGCCACAGCCCACGGAGGCACGGATTTCGGCGCGGATTGCGGCGCGGCAGGCGGAGAGCGGCGAAAACAAATGGTATCGAATGTATGGAGTATGGCACAGCTGCCGGCGACGCGTATTGCGGCGCGGCGTGCGGCGCGGAAGGAGTCGCGTGGCACGCGGCCGCGCGGCGGGCGGATGGAACAAATGTATGCGCGAGTATCGAGGTGGCCACAGCTCGGCGCGGCGTCAGCGGCGGCAGCGGTGGACGTAATCAGCATCGCGCGACCGAAACAAATCATTTTGTTTTTACCGCGCGTTGAGCTCATGTAAATAGCGAATACGGAACAATTTATAAGTGAAATACTGAGTAGACCAGCATCGTGGATGTAAAAAAATTCACGTCATAAATATAGGCAAGTTAAAAAAAATTATGGATCGAAAAAAACAACAATTGCCCTTCTATTTTAATAGTTAGCTGTTCTCTAAATACGTCCGCCGCTGCCGCCGCCGCGGTCGCAACATGTGAGCTGTGGCATACCACCGCGAACCGCGCCGCACGCCGCGCCTCCTGCCGCACCGCGATCCGCACCGCCAGAGGCTGTGGCCAGGCCGTAAGGCCGCAGGACCCAAAGGCCACTTTTAGCGTGATGGTAGGCGAGAAGGTGGAAAGGAATGGAATTAAAATAGTGACGACACGATATATTAAATTAGTATTTTGAATGAATAAAGGATTAAGTATCATCATCATCATCAACTATCTATCTAGCTTATGTTTTTTTTTGTGGATGCTTTCGCATTATGCTCATATTTAATTATTATTATAATATACATTATATGTATATTTGTATGTCTATCAATTCATATGTATGTAGTGTAAGTATCTGTTTGTATTTATATATACATATTATATATATATATTGTGGCAGGTTCTATTTTTTATTCTATTTACAGTATATCTGACATACTGCACCGCCTCTCTTGAATATTCACTTCTCCCACTACCCAAAGGTTGACTGGAAGAGATTGCTATGCGATAAGTCCGTCTTTGTATCATAATTCTGTCTTATTTTTTTTTCTGTTTTGTATTTCCTTTTGTTTATGGTGCAATAAAGAGTATTTGTATTGTATTGTATTGTATCAAGTCTTTTTGTCTCCACTGCAGGAGCACGACCCTCTCTGTACTACTAGAACCATACTTAGCTAAAGAACTTTGGCCTACAACCCCATTTAAGTATAGTATAAGTAAAAATATACAGACTGAGCCTGTTTTCTGTGTACAGATGCGAACACAACACGGCAGGCAGGGAATGTGAGAGATGCCTGGACTTCTACAACGACGCCCCGTGGGGCCGGGCCTCCTCAACCAACGTGCACGAATGTAAAGGTAGGAAAATCTTCATCTATTTTGAGCCATGCGAATACTGCAAAGCGAGAAATGTCGCCTTTAGGTACATTATGGCTTACATTTTTGTTCTTAACAGAGCCAAGGATATTTAAATGCCAGAAAACGGGAATCAGAAATAGTTAAAGAATGTCAAAGGCTTACTAATGCTTCGTCTTTTTAGAATAATGCCGAAGTTGAATCTAAAAGTCTATTATATGAATTATAAATATGTGTTGCGAGTTCCTGATAGTGATGTGCCGCTGGGAAATTCTCTGTTCTCAGATATTTCTTTCCTTGAAAAATTTCCGGAAATTTTCAACATTTCTCGAGAACGTTCTTGTTCATTTTTTCGTTAATATTGTATGTGCTAGATAAGGCATATGAGTATATGTGAAACGTGTTTAATTAAGTATATATTCATAGTATGGAGAAGTATACGTAGTACGTACGTTAAAATCCCGAATAGTTACTCGATCTGAAAGTTATTATCTATCTTTAGTATTATGGCTTTTCTTTTAATTTATGTTTCTATTTTCTTCTAAAATGTTTATGTTTATGTTACGGCTAAAACCTCAGCTACGGTCTCAGATGGTTACACTTAGGTGTATCCTGCTTATCTTCCGCTAAAACTAGGTTTAGTCTGTATCATTCCGGCTATAACTAGGTGCAGCCGATCGCAGGTGATTAAACTTAGGTGTTTCCTATTTATATTTGGTTAGAATTAGGTTTTTAGTTCAGTTAAGCATTTTGTTTTAGGTAGAAATACTTGTGTTGTATTTCCTGATCAATTCAAATTACGTGATTGATTATCGTTTGAAGACAAATCATGGCGACCCGCGTCAAATTTTTAACCTCCGAGAAAAAGAAGGGTGTTATAAGATTGACGCTATAATGTCTGTATGTCAGTGGCATCGTAGCTCTCAAACGGATGGACCGACCTGATGCGGCTTTTTCTTAGCTATGTTTGATGAGAATCGGTTCAGCCGTTTAAAAGTTATTGGGAGTTAACGCTTAAAAGTCAGGTTTTTTAATTTTCCTGGCAAATGATACATGGCATTTCGGGTATCAATTCCTTTAATATAAGACTATATAGTTCCGTCACTCAATACTTATTACTTAAGATATGTTGTATCAACAAAACAATATAAACGTCACTTTAACATTTTGGTCTTTTACTGTATCACCGTTATAACCTAAAATATAGACAACATACTCTTACACCTTAGCACAGGTATGGCACTTCACAGAAACTAAATAACATATATACCTAGTACTACTACTAACGAAACAATATATCTGTACACACGTCAAATGTGTGAGTTTAACAATCAGGGTCGTCACCACAAAATAAATGTAATACCTACTAACGATGCACATTTACGATTGTATCTTGTTCAATGATCCCAATTGACTAGCGTTAAGTTGCAAATAAACCGTTTCAAACCGAAATCCGTGGTTTAAAACCCGTTTTAAATAAATTTAAAACGGTTTAAAACCGTGATAACTTCATTACTAGTTTATCAACTTATTATTTTGAAAGTAAAAATAAAATATATTAATTTAAAACTTTAATTTTGTAATGAGGCGTTTTCTTTAAAAAAAAAAATAGTTCCTTCACGTGACATAGATGCCGCCAGCAATCACATAAATATATCTGTCAATGTCTAATTCATATAAAATGTTCATAGTGAGAGTTTGTCTTTGGCATCAAAGAGAATATAATCACTACGTTTTGGAATATTTAATATTTTTTTTTATTAAATTCAGTTAAAAATGTTAATATTGTTTGTAAATATGTATTTTTTTACTTAAATAATAGCAAAATACAAGATTGGTTAATTAATCACAAATTTACTACAAGTATTGAACCAAACGGCCTCTTTCATTTTTGACGGAACAATTTCAAACTCATAAGCGCCATCTATTGACAATGTTTTTAACCTTATTTTTTTTTCACTGGAAAACGCCTCATTTTAAATGACATTTAACATTATTTAGATAGATTAAAAAACTTAATATGCATACTTATTTATTTTTCCATAATAAGCTGTAAGTAGGTATGCTTTTTCTTATTTCATAGTGTATTTGGTTGTACAACATAAACAATATTATAAGTTACGGAGTAGCAACGACCTTGACGACCTCAATGACCTTAATAACCTCGAGGACTTGGACAACCTCGCCAACCTCCGATGAACTCGACGACCTGAACCACCTTGACGACAACGACAACCTCGGAAGACCTCGACATTGACCTTTACGACCTCAATGAGCTCGACAACCTCGAAGACCTGGACAACCTTGACGAACTCGACGACCTGGACCACCTCGACGACCTCGAAATCAACCTCAACAACCTCAATGACCTGGACGACCTCAACGACCTAAACGACCTCGACGACCTGGAACACCTCGACGACATCGACCTTGACAACCTCAATGACCTCAATCACCTCGAAAACCTCGATGAACTCGACGGCCTGGGTTACTTCGAAGACCTCGACCACGACCTTGACGACCTCAATACCTTAATAACTTCGACAACCTCAACGACCTAGACGACCTAGACGACATCGAAATACTTGACGACCTGGACCACCTCGATGACATCGACCTTGACGACCTCAAAGACCTGGATGACCTCGACATCGACCTCGATGACCTCAATAATTTCGATCATCGTAATCCCTAATCATTAATCTGATTATATTTCGCCCAACTCTGTCGTCAATATATGTTTATAAAACAGCTTTTATTTTTTTTCCATTTCACTTGACCCAAATATATCATAAATAATGCAACAAGTAGGTATATTCTGAATTGCTTTTTGTGAAAGGTAAATTCTAATAAAAAATAGTTTTAAACCCATATTAAACCGCAAAAAATGGTTTAAAACGTTTTAAACAAAAAAAAATTAAAATAGTTTTTGCATCTCTACTTGCGTAACGTCAACGTGCGACTAGCAACAACTCTGTTTTACAGGCGCTTACAAGGCCCAAAAGCGGGGGAGGGGTTGCGGGGACGCCAGATTGCAGGGGACGGTGCGAGTTTCCGTTCTGTATGTAATACTATTATTATTTCTGTGACCTAAGTTTAACCACCTGCGATCGGCTGCACCTAGTTCTAGACGAAACGATAAAGGCTAAACCTAGTTCTAGCCGAATATAAGTAGGATACATCTAAGTATAGCCATCTAAAACTTAGTTCTAGCCGGCTAAACCTAGGCGTAGCTTCGTTTCGGGTTTTAGCTGTAACATATATACTAAAAGCTGTAGTAATATACTAATAATATAAAGCTGTAATAGTATAACTATTTCACTAGTTGTTTTTATTATAGATACTCGTATGTTCCAAAAAGTATAGCAATTCAAATTAAAATATTATTTAAGGACATAGTTTTATCACGTTAAAAGTTTGTTTTATTAAATGTATACCAAATCTTGCCATATAAAGAATATTTAAGAAAACGTTTTACGGAATTCCTCTGAAATTTCGTTGGAAAATTTCACGGAAATTTTCCGGACAAATTTCTAGCAGAATGGAAAACTTAAGAAAACTTTGTATATCCTTTCACAATTTTTTATGAAAATTTGATTGAACATCGCTCTTGTTATTACGAAAACACATGCAGAAAGAAAATAAAGTTTTCTTTGTCAACTAGGGTACTTTCTCAACTTTTTCCGCTCCAGAGAACGTTTCCGAGAACGTTTCCAGACCGTTTCGGAAATTTCTCGAAATTTTCAAGAACGGCACATCACTTCCAACCGATTAGCTGGCGTTCTTTACTAAGGAGGATTTCTAGTCGAAGGGTGTCGGGTTTCTAAGATATTGTGCACGGCGTTACCTGACACTAGTACAATTATGTTGTGTTAGTATTTTTAAGTTTGTATATTTTACATGTGTGTTAATCTATAAGGTATTAGACTATGGGCCTTTAGTATTGTAATATTATGTTACCTGAAATAAATGATGAGAACTTTCGAAGATTAGCATAAACACACATACAGACATTACAATTTTTTTTGCCAATTTTGTGTTCAGTTATTATTATTATCACCCACACAAATTTTTCATAGATTATTAAATGTAAAAATCTCGCGATTCCAACTGTTTCATTATATGTATTGATATTAATTTATCTCAAATCTTCTATAGCCTTGGTAATTGAGTATTTGTGGGGTCTAAGCCAAAACAAAGAGGCACTATTTAAATTAAGAGGCTGATAAAAACTTCTTTATTATATTCTATAATTAAATATATAGATGGATTCAGATAAGGACTTTGTATGAAATGTGTGAGTAACTATTTGTAGAAATAATTAATAAGGTAGGAACATATAAAATATAATATCATATATATCCAGTTTAGTCAAAGCCAAAGTGGTTTTATTATTTCTAAGTTTGATGTAAATAGGTACTAGGAATAGCAGCTACTTGGTCATAGAAATGTAATCAGTTTGTTATTGATTTGCAAGCGCTGGGTGGTTTCTGTAGCACTATGGCTGTGAAGCAATACTTATTACCTACTTACTTGAACAATCGCTAGCATGATAATAACTACTAATAAATACTTTTAGAGATAACGCTATGTACGCGTACAAGACTCTAATTTATTTGTGAAATTAACTCATTCACTTATCAATTGACCCTAAAATCAAACGTTAGAACAGTTCAAATTTAACAAGGTCATTGGATAATTATCACACAACTTACTTATTGGTTAATGGATGCTGGGCATGTGTAACACATTCTTCACAGATTTTGGATGCTTTTATAGGTACGGGTCTACAAGTAGAACAAGTAGGTACTTCCTTATTCTTAATTATTTAGGCGTTGTAATTATTTAACTTAAGTAGGTAAGTATAGGAAGCTAGGTAAAATTTTGATGGATTATAAATCAATATACTAAGTTTGATCTTTATTACATTTAGGATTATTTCTTTTCGGTGTTATTTAAACATTTAATGAATATATCCAATAGAGAAAGGATATGGCATTTAGATGGCATTTTTTTATGTGGTATTTTGAAAAGGCCAGCTGGGTCGTTAAAACCGGTCAGCCTTATGGTGAAATCACTTAACGCTTTCAGTTTATGTTATATTTTTATCCATTCTGCAAAAGCTTTTTTGTTTATATTATTATACATTACCTTCTTGATATTTTTAGCCATTTTTCACAACTTGTAGTTACCTATTAACTAGCTTCACACATATAAATATACAGTGTTACGCGATATTGCAAATTCATTACCGTACGAAAATTATCTATGAACTGTAAAAAACAATAATTATGTGGTCTGTAGTGTGGTCTGTATTCTTGTGGCCAATAACGATTCAAATTAAAAAATGTAATCAGTAACAAAATTCCTTGGTCCAATCTCTTTATTCCGAGGACAAAATCGGGTCTACTCGTATGTAAATTGTCTGCTACTAGCGAAGTCCTGTACTTTGTATCGAGCCGCTACCGCCAGGCTCGGTGGAGCAGCTTGGCTAAATGGCACCTTTTGTCCACAGTCTGCAACTGTCAAGGTTTCTCCAACAAGTGCTACTTCGACCAGGAGCTGTACGAGCAGTCAGGCCACGGAGGACACTGCATCGACTGCGCCGAGAACAGAGACGGCCCCAACTGCGAGCGGTGCAGGGAGAACTACTACCAAGGGGAGGGGGACGTCTGCTCGCCTTGCAACTGTGACCCTGTTGGTAAGAACTATCTCATTTATGTCGTGCAACAATGGGGCAACGCATTCCACGAAGCACCTGTCAAGCTACTACATATTCCGACTGACTGGGAAGTTAGGCGAGGCTTTAATTGAGCATAAGAATTAATCATACAATATAAGTAGTATAGTCATCATATTGAAAAAGTTGTAGCACATATAATTAAAAAGTAATTTTAGTTAAAATGAAATCTTAAGTTATCTAATTATCTCATTACATTAATCAACAAGCAATCATTTTGTGGAAAGGCTTTTTATAATAACAAAAAGAAAAAGAAATGAATTTTAATACCCATTGGATCAAGTAACTAAAGTAGGTAGGTACGTATTTTTTACTACTAAGTAAATATTTTTAGAAAAGAGGCCGATGAAACTTTGATAATTTTCTTGTAAACAACGCAATACAAACGGCCACGGAAGATTGGTTGCTTCACGGAGAAGATTCTAACTTCCTTTAAAAACCGAGATAGGATTGCATTATAAAACTTCCATCCTTTTAGGTTCCCGCAGTCTTCAGTGCAACACCGAAGGTCGATGCCCTTGCAAGGCGGGCGTCACCGGTGACAAATGCAACGTCTGCGCCGCCAACCACTACGACTTCACTGCGCAGGGCTGCAAGGCCTGTGACTGTCACGAGCCAGGGTCCTATGGAAACATGCCTCAGTGCGACCCAGTATCTGGCGTCTGCATGTGCAAGCAGAATGTGGAGGGCAGACGGTGCAGAGAGTGAGTATTGTTTTACGATCATCATTACGATTTTATCAATATCTTACGATAACTCTTAGGACAGTTACGCCTTCTTTATTGTCCACATTTGCAAGCAGAATATCGAACCCATATCATGAAGAGTATATGTTTGCCTCATAGATTTAGAAAATTCTAGGTCTATGGTTTATCGACAATTAAGAAATTACTTTGAAATGATTGTGATAAAACCATATAGTTACATTGCATAGTCTACCATTACATCCTAAACCAACATGTCTGAAAGAAGCACTAAGAGTAAAAAGCAGCTGCAGTAAGGTCTATCGGCAGAATACAATGGTAGAACTATATGAATAGTTTTTAATGGAGTACTATTTAAATATCTTGTTCGTCATGGGTTATCGTTTTAACACCAGGTGCAAGCCCGGCTTCTTTAACCTGGACTTCGCCAACGAGTTCGGCTGCACCCCCTGCTTCTGCTTCGGGCACTCCTCCCAGTGTAGCTCGGCTCCGAAGTACCAGGCGGACGAGATCAGCGCCCAATACATCAGAGACGCGGAGAAGTGGACTGCTGAGGACGATCGCTCGTACCCGGCGGAGCTGAAGTTCAATGCGAACACGCAAAATATAGGTAAGGAATTTATTCGTTACAAGTTTATTGAAGCGTAGATCAATAACACCTACACAGAAAGTTGAAGCTACGCAGATGTTTTTTTGGTCATCTTCTGAACATCGTAATTGTGTTATTTATACTTAATATCGACTTTCTTGATAAAATGAAGTGAAACTCTCGGAAGCTCAAAAGACATCTTAGGTTTCCGTAGTAAAAAAGGAACCCTTAAAGTTTCGCCTTGTCTGTCTGTCTGTCCGTGGTCCCACTCAGAGACTGACAAGATTACAAGAAAACTGTAATTTGGCATGGGTATGTATATTAATCATGCCAAAACCTGGCAAGATAAAATGCTTAAACATTTTTTTTGGGTCGCTCCCGTAGGTACATGTAAAGTGGGAGTCAATTTTCTGTTTCTTGACTATACCATCGCGTAGAGTATTGTTGAATAGGTCTTTTAAAATATGGTGAGCTTGTGAACACCGATTTAAGGATCAATTTCTGATTGGATTTATCGAGTGTCAATGCCTCTCACCTGAAGATAGAGAGGTATATTCGAAACGCTGCGAAAAAAATTCTCGGCAATAGTATATATAGCGAAGTTTAAAGAACTATCAGAGATAAGTCGGGTTTACAAGTTAAAAAGTATAGCCAACTTCTCAAAAGAAAAAATCATACAAATTCAATTATACAAATGAGATTTTTTAGATATTTTCACTCAACTCAAATTCAGCATTTGTACCTACGGAACCCTGATACAAAAAACCAGTTACTTACAGAATTGCACAGATGCGCGTGGCCCGACGCGCTCTAGGCCGGTTATTTAGTTTCATATATTGTCATTATATTATTCAAAGGTAAAAACGTTTTTTGTTCAACAGCTGTCCAAGCTAGAGGTGCCGAAGTGGTTTACTTCGTCGCGTCGAACAATTTCCTAGGAGACCAACGACCTTCGTACAACCACGATCTGAAGTTCACCTTGCGACTGGGCGAGGCTAGAGGATACCCGTCATCCAAAGACATCATCCTCGAGGGTGCGCGTGCATCTGTGTCCATGAACATCTATGGACAAAACAATCCTGAGCCGTCTGACCAGGTAAGACTTGATTTAGATTGGATCTACATTTTGCTCAGCGACTGAAGCAACGCGATTATTTATTTTTAATTTTATAATTTACCACGTGGTGCATTTTTTAGTTTCTTAAACATTGTTGCAGGTTCAAGAATATACCTTCAGACTTCATGAAGATCCTAAATATGGTTGGACACCTACATTATCGAACTTCGAGTTCATGTCGATACTCCAGAACCTCACTGCTATCAAAGTGAGGGGGACATACAATAAAGGAGGAGTGGGGTACTTAATGAACTTCAAGTTGGAAACGGCCAAGGTTGGGAGGGAGAGAGGGTCGGCCCCAGCGAACTGGGTGGAAAAGTGCACTTGTCCCAGCGCTTATGTCGGGGATTACTGTGAGGAATGTGCCCCTGGGTACAAGCATGAGCCTGCCAATGGCGGACCGTACTCGACGTGTATTCCTTGCGACTGTAACGGACATGCTCATATTTGTGATACTGCTACTGGTTAGTTATACTACCATCTTATCTATCAATATCTTACTCTTGATTTAATATCAATAATCTTGTATACGTGTTTAACTAGAACAAAATCTGATTATTTGGATCGATGAATGAAGAAGTACTAATTTAAACAATCGTTAACAGGAGGTACCTGTTTAGCACAAACAACTTTAGAAGTGGGCTATGATGAACTGGTAACCAGTAGATTGTTTGGTTCTATTAGTTTTAAAGAAGATTAAAACACAAATTAGTTTTCTTCGTAGCCTATATTCGTTTTCTCAATAGCCTATATTTTCTTCCCAGGTTACTGTATCTGCAAGCACAACACCACTGGAAGCAATTGCGAGCTCTGCGCCAAAGGGTTCTACGGCAATGCGATAGCTGGCACTCCCGACGACTGCAAGCCCTGCCCGTGTCCCGAAGATAGTGGTTGCATTCAGTTGATGGACAACAGCATCGTGTGCACCGATTGTCCAGTTGGTTACGCAGGTAAGACAAAAGCACTGATTACTCAAAAGTCTTTAGAGTTCAATATCATCTGTGACAGAGTGACAAATTCTCAGATCAATTTGCTTTGTTATCGTCGATTTGCAGGGTAGGTGATTTTTTATATTGCAAATTGATATTGGTTGCGAGTTGCACGAAACTCTTATCCATTTCAATATCGAGTTACGTTCAAATTAGTCTTTTTGACATAGGTACATTTTTCTGTTCTAAAAAGATTAGCATCTCCAACAAGATGACCTACACATTTCTTTCTATTTCAATAGGTCCAAGATGCGAGGTCTGTGCTGACGGGCACTTCGGAGACCCTACTGGCCAGTTTGGACCCCCTACCAAGTGTACCGAGTGCCAGTGCAACGGCAATGTAGATCCCAACGCGGTGGGCAACTGCAACAGGACGACCGGAGAGTGCCTCAAATGTATCTATAACACTGCCGGCGACCACTGCGATAAGTGTTTGAGCGGTAAGTTCTAATTTATTTATTTTTTCACCCAGGATTGATATTTAACTCGCGCATATTGGGAATTTTCCCATTTTGGAAGATTACTGAAGTTCAATTTACTGAAATCAATTTCTGTATTTCAAACACAATGTACATTACGTTGTGTTAGAAATTATAAATAAGTAGGTATACAAAAATATAATAAAATAATCAAATACATAAGAATTTAAATCACGAACCTCATACGTGTAAAAAAATAAAAATAAATATTAAAAATGTCTAGAATCTTAGAAATCTAGAATTCGTCGAAAGGGTGTAGCTTAGCTGCACTTTTTCTAAAGAAGATCTCGCAACTTGGACTTGAATAATAAAGATGACTGCTAATATTCCCTAAGTAATCTGTTGATCAGTTTAATGGCTTGGTACTGTGCTCAGTGCTTTACAATTTCAAAGGTAGGATCAGAGCTTTAACTAACCCAATTTCAGGCACTTTATCCCTTAACGTGTTTCAACTGTTCCACTTCGTATTGCCTCATGCTGAGCCTTAAATAACTGCCCAAATAAAAATATATCTCTATGATTTATTTAATGCAAACAGGTTACTTCGGAGACGCCTTGGACCCTAAAAAGAAGGGCGACTGCAAGCAATGTCAGTGTCTCGACGCTGGTACGGTGGAGAGTCCTGAAGGCCCTCCCTTGTGCGATGGCCTCACTGGCTACTGCTCCTGTCGCCCCCACGTTATCGGCAAAAACTGCGACAAATGTGAAGTAAGTTATCACTGTATTGAATAAACCTTTTGTTTCAAAAGAAATAAAGTCTTAAGCCTTGTCAGTTTATAAAATTTAGATAGCGAAGTTCCCAGCAGTTACAACAAACAGCAAATATATCAGCATTTTTTTTTCACGTTTGTTGGTTTCGTAGAATAGACCTCGATCTTCCTTACTGTCTGAATTATTACTACAAATGTCATACTAATTACATCTTTTTATCACAGGACGGATACTACAACATCTTTTCCGGAGAAGGTTGCAAACCTTGCGACTGTAATTTGGAAGGGTCGCACAACTCCACCTGCCATCCACTTACAGGCCAGTGCTACTGTAAACCTGGTATTGATGGGTAAGTTTCCAAGACAAAAGTCTTTTAAGACAAAATAAAATACAAAAGTAGATTTAGGAAAAATGTAATGTGTTTAATCAATATACTTTTGTTAACCAGCATTCACTGCGACCGCTGCAAGCAATACCACTACGGTTTCTCCCCCGAAGGCTGCAAGAACTGCGACTGTGATGACTGGGGCTCCAACAATTACCAGTGCGACATGTCTGGCCAGTGTTCCTGCCAGGAGAATGTGGAGGGCCGCCGCTGTGACAGGCAAGTTTGTTGTAATATGCTAAGAAAAGCAAAATGGCCGCGATTACTATCTGAAGTTTTCAAAAACTATGATCACTCATAGGAGAGTTTGAGGTAATATGCGCCCATCTTTCCGGATGCATACGGCCAGCGAGACTCAACCAACCCCACTTAAATCTACCTGTTTTCTTGCCTACATCCGTAACTGTTGTCATGGAGTGAGTGTGGTATTTCTAGTAAGGAAATGATTAGTGACGTAGTATTTTTCACTAGGTGTATGGAGAACAAGCGTCGACGAGCTAACGGTTACGGCTGCGAAGACTGCCCAGCCTGCTACAACCTCGTACTGGATGCAGTCAACCAGCACAGGATGGAGCTCAAGGAATTAGATGACGTAAGTTCTCTAGATAGTTGCTTACCCCGGAAACGGGCGTGATAATTATGTATGTATGTTAGTGCTCTTGAAATCATTGTTGTTGAAAAAAAATCATACTTACAATACAATACCACATATAATAATAAAAATATCTTAATAATAACAAAATGCGTAAAAGAAGCTCAAACTTCAAAAACTGAGGAGTAAACGGGATTATTTAAATTTCCTTGTGTAATAAATATTCTTCACGAATTATTTATACTCTAATTTAGGCGGTCAGATTACCGTCTAAAGTTTGCGATAAAAACTCAATAGAATCCAGTTTGTTTTTACTAATAAAATTTTACAGATTCTTTCGAAGATCTCCAAAGCGCCCACTGTGGTGGAGAACGCAGACTTCGACAACGAACTGGCCAGCGTTCGCGCTAAGATCGACGAGTTGTCCAAAGAAGCGCAGGCAGAGGCTGGCAGTGGATCGGGGGAGAGCCTCACGGACACCTTGGCTGATCTCGCTAATAGACTCGCAGATGTCAGGTAAAATTTATAAAATACGTGATTTTTTGTTTTTATGTCTGTCGAAATTGGTGAGTGCTAAGATCAAAACTTTATTGATAAACGCCGAGAAACTGAGAACGACCCTTTGCCAAAGGATGGACACATATATATTGGCTGATCTAGCCAATAGACTAGCGGATGGTTTATTATCCATTCATTCATTATTCTATTACAGAATTCCATTAATTCAAAAGATCCCAGTTTCATCCACATTCCTCCACAAAAGCTTTACTTACATAAGAGTATATTATCTGAGTCCTTATTAAGGTGTGTTTTTAGGAACATGCTCCGTAAGATCGAAGACGAGAGTTACGATGGTAAGGAAGCCGTGGAGGATAGCAAGGCCAGTTTATCCAAAGCTGAAGATACTATCGAAGCTGCGGGGAAAGAAATCAACGTAAGTTTATTATTTATACTGGTGTGAAATAAAATAAAGAAGCAATTTGGTATTCAAAATAAGATATTATATTTACATACGAAAAAGAAGGGTATGAGGGAAATAAATTATAAAGGGAAATAAGATAAAATAGGTCGCTGGAATTTGTAAAATAATTACAAGCAAGAGTCTTCACAACACTTAGTGTGTGCAAGTGTTAGAATAGCAATAAAAATAATGACTTAAAATTGACAGAGCGCTCTGGAATACCTCGACGGGGAAGGCGCAGCAGCTTTCAACAAGGCTCGCGAGCGTTCCGACCAGTTCGGCAAGCAGTCGGGTGAGATGTCCAAACTGGCCAAGGAGTCTCGCCTGCTAGCCGAGAAGCTGGAGGCTGAGGCCAAAAACATCAAGGAGATCGCCGAGAAGGCCTTCAATACCTCTATCTCAGCTTATAAGATAGCCATGGATGGGATCACCAAACAGGCTAATACCAGGTGAGAAGACTTCGCGAAATTCACAATTCTTAGGTTACCCTGTCTTACTTATTTCTTACATTCGCTGAACATATATGAATACCGTATACAACTGCGCATAAAGGACATTTTATTACGTTGGATACAGAAAAAACAAATGTTTCTCACATATCTTTGTGCATTGACATTTTGACAGAGAAATATTTCATAATCATCAGTTGATAACGCAACCGATATTCTTATGAGATAACTGAAAGTAAAGTTAACTAGGTACTTCTTATAGATAAGAGGGGTTTTGAATAAATAGTGATAATGCGACACATTCTCCAAGGAAAGAAAAAAAATCTGACAGGCATAGCCCAGATGATGTTGATAATAAATAAAGCAATCAATTCCTTTGTTTTTTAAAATAGAAGTCGTTTGTTTGAAGTTCGCATGGTAATATCAAGTGATTCGAGATTTGAGAGCAACATTAGGGGTTAAAGCTTTTCCATATTCTACGATTTCGCGTTAGTGTGCTGAGTTCAAGCAAGGAAGAACTTTCACTAACGACGACCCACGCATCGGTAGTGAGTGACTGAACAAATGCTTAAAAAAGTTAAAAATATTGTCTTGCTAGATCGTCGTTTTACTGTTCATTTTATAGCTAAAGAAGTAAAGATTTTGATAGGAAGTGTTCATAGGTATGAAAAAAGTGTCAGCGCACTGGGTGCCCAGAATAATTTTTTACGCGCAACAACAAACGTGACTTAGAATTTCACAAAGCTATTTGGATTTGTCAAAATAAGATCCTGACTAATTTTTGGCTCAATTCATACATATCAATGTATAAAACATATTATGGCTTCATAACCTTAAAAATCACTTTTTATTGAACACCATAGTAAATAATTCAGTAACAATTTAAATTACCAATAGGCAATTAAATCAAGCATTCCTTTCCATAGCAACGAAATCCAGATCTTCAGCACGGAGCTGCACGCAGCATCCGGCAAGCTGAACAGCATGGTGGAACTGGCCGACCAGGCGCTGGCCAGGGCCCGGGACGTGTACGACGAGGCATTGGGCTTGTACGCCGAAGTTAACACCACGCTGCTGCCCGACATTAACATTGAGAAGCTAAAGCTAGAAGCTGCTGCTATGAATAAGACCGTGAGTATTAGAATACTCCAGTTTACTCTAAAAAATTTTCACAATTCAGAGCCACGCTTGTTTGTTTCAGTGATACTATTGTTTCATGGTCCATATCTTGGACTAGTCTAAAGCGGATTTTTTACATCTTCTATGCTTTTTACCATGTCAGAGCTGGCCGATTTACTGTGGTCATCCGTCCCTTCTTAGGAGCGATTTCTGCACATTTTTCTTTTATTAAGGATCGACTTTCCTCGTCTTCATGCCCTAGGATGGTTTGTTTTGAACTATTACCATTGAGGGCCTTAGTGAGTCAACTACTCTTTAACGACCATTAAAAATACTAATTACATATAAATAATAAAACCATTTCGACTTGACAACAAGACGAAGGACGTTTAAGGTTTGGGCCTGCTCATCTACAATTTGTACATTTTATGAGTCATAATCCACACCAAAAATACTTTTTCATCTCATCTACTCAAATAACGGTGTTTTCATCCCAAAACATTTGGAGCTAAAGTTACTGGTTATTCTCGCCGGATTAAAACGTGAAAAGGAAAATCTTACGGGATTAAAACACGATTTGAAAACGGAACACGAGTGGAATCTATGTAAAATCAGCCAAAAACAAAAAAAAAATAGTTTTAATAAAATAAACTTTCGTATTTTTTTTAAATTTGGAATACATATCATCGTCAACATGGATGAATGTAAGTAAAAATATTTATGTTCTTTGCTTCGAATAAAGAAAAAGGAATAATTTGAAAAAAGCGCGAAATTTTTGTCTTTGATTTAAAGTAATTACAGAGGTTTTCGGTTATATTGTGCTGAAATTAATTATTTGTGTAAATTTGAATACTTTTTCGTAAGTTAAGCCGATAGTGAACATCAAGTTTATAGTTATAATAAAAAAAAATATATACGACCAAAGTTATTATAAGCTTATGAGTGAATAACATTATTTTAGAAGTTGGAAAAAATATTTCTTAGTATTTATTGAATGCAAACTACACTACATAAGGGTTAGTACTGGTCGGAGCTTTCATTAGGTATTGTAAATGTTCTATTTATCTTCATATTCTGTTTTGTGTCTATTTGCTAGTTTTTCTCATAGATAAATAAATAATAAATAAATATAATAATATAATAAGATGGCGATCAAAAGTAGAGTGTGCTACTCGCGTACGGTAATATTTTTATCTCTGGCGTTATACGTGAATCCCTCGCTTCACTCAGGATTCCACTATAGAATCACTCGCTACGCTCGTGATTCAACTGTGGAATCCTTAGTATCGCTCTGGATTCAAAGTAGCGCCCTCGACTTAAAAGTATTACCTTTACCCCTTGTAGCATAATCTACTATTAAATATCTAAGTACAGCACATTTATAATTGCACAAATCCGGGATAAGTACAGGGTGGTCAAATAATAGGTATACACTTTAGTTTTGTATTTTTATTCTATGAAATATAAAATATATCAAGTATTCCTTGTTAAATATAATATTTAGGGCCGGCAGTTAAACATGGAAAATAATGTCAGACATGTCCACCTCTAGCAGCATCACAGATGTGAACCCTTTTCATCGCGTTTTTCATCACATTTTCATACATTTCCTACGTTATCTCAGTGAATGTGTCTCGAATATTTTGATTTAATTGCTGAAGGTTCATTGGCCTGTTAGCATAGACACGTCCCTTTAGATAGCCCCACAGAAAAAAGTCAGGAGCTGTTAAATCAGGCGATTTTGGGGACCAATCAATGTCACCGTTTCTCGAAATTAATCGACCAGGAAACATTCTTTTTAATGTTTCGTTAAACGTTTTAATAATAAAAACACGTTGTTCCATCGTAAAACACTCCATAATAAATTTGCCGTATCTTATCTACACAAAGTAATATTCATGCAACAACTGTCATATTTACCGCCAAATCAAAATGGCGGCAATAAAAAGTTGTATACCTCCAAGTTGGCCACCCTGTATTTATAAAAAGAAAATGTATTTTAACAGATCGAAGAAAAAACGGGAGACTTAAATCAACTGGTGGCAAAGAACGAGGAGGTTCTCAAGAACTTGGAAGACGCGGTGCGGCGCGGCAAGGAGCTGCTGGACCACGGCCACGACCGGCAGGACGAGCTGAACGACCTCCTGGCCAAGCTGGACGAGCTACAGGCCCAGGCTAAACACGACGTCGAGCTCACTAATGCCACTTTGAAAGACGCCAGTGAGATTTATAAGACGTTAAAAGGTGAGTAAATACTTTACCTTCCTTGTGGGTGGACCTTCCGAAGTTTATTGTTGGTCGACTATGAAAATATTGTTCCTATGAACACGTTTCTGCGGACAACTGATCTAAAAAAATTTACTATCCGCGACACATCAATTAAATTATATAATAATGTACTTAAGTATTTAGCTATTTAGGTTTTTTTTAAAATAAAAACAAGTGTTTGGGTTAATTTTAACATTTGACAGATACGGTGGCGCCCTCTTACATGAACTATTCGCGTTTGAAAAGCTCGTATACTTACTTTGATGCAATGCGACCCCAATTATTCGCGAAAGCAGGGGAAACGCAGGGGCGCTTATCCCTCGGCTAGCGTGGCGCACCTTCTGCTAATTTGGGGTTGTGTTAGTTCATATAGTTCCTGCTAGATGGCGGCTGTAATAACGGTGTCTTTTTGTTTGTACCATACACATTTACATTCTTGTTCGTACTTATTGGTTTGTTCTTAGTTATGTACCTAATGAAATTTACTGCTGTGTGTCCTAAATTAGGTGACGGAGCATCACTATTTAAACATAATTAAAATTTATATATCCATCAAATAGGTCGTTTTTAGGTTAGTTATTGTTAATGAGTGGATAACAGGAGCTCTGAATTTTGGTGATAAATTAAACGCGGAGAAGTAACTTTATGACTCAGTGTATTTCTAACCAAGAACAAAAAAGACCTTATATCATATGGGACACAATATAGTAAAAATGGGAGATTGCGGTGATGAAACTGCTAGGCGCTTGAACATGCCCCCGGGCGTTGAAAGGCTTTCTTTCAACCAGACTCTGCAGAAACCGGTAACGGGCTAATCTTGTTGAACGCCCTCCTTATAACTCCAGCGGACGTCCTGATGTCAGCGACACGGGCAATACCGTCTGTTCCAGGGTACACGGCTTCAATCCTTCCTAATTTCCATTTTAATGGAGGAAGGTTATCTTCTTTAACCACGACTAGTGTATCCAACTTTAGGTCGTCCTTGCAGGAGCGCCATTTAACGCGATGTTGCAACACCGCAATATATTCTTTACTCCAACTTGACCAAAAATGTTGACGCAGTTGCTCGATGCGGTTAAATCGAGATAAATGACTTGCAGAAACTTCCTGACAGTCCTGATGCGGAAGCAAAGTAAGAGGCCGCCCAATTAAAAAATGTCCTGGCGTCAATGGATTATAATCATTTGGTTCCGAAGAAAGTGGCGTGAGTGGTCTAGAGTTCAACACTGCCTCTATTTGAATTAACGTGGTGTTAAGCTCTTCGTATGTGAGATTACAATTTCCCAGCACTCTCTCGAAATGGTATTTGGTAGACCGAACACCCGACCGAAATCGCTATGTATACCTTTAACAGCCTACACCCGCGACCTTGACGACTCGCTCTATACATTGGTCCCGCATAATCAACACCTACGGTTTCAAACGGATAACCACCTGGAATAATCCGATGCTGAGGCAAATTTCCCATGAATGGAGTTATAATTTTACCCTTCATGCGGGCGCAAAGAACACAATTATGATAGCAAGACTTTGCTAGGTTGCGTCCACTAATAGGCCAGTACCGTTCTCTTATTGATGCTAGTAATAACTGAGGACCTGCATGAAGTAACCTTTTGTGTTCAAAATTAAACAATAATTTAGTAAAGATATGAGTGGACTGTATTATAATGGGATACTTCTTATCCTCAGGAAAATTAGAATTAGTAAGACGTCCTCCAACACGCATTACATTATCTTTGTCTAAAAATGGGTTGAATTTTAAAAGAGGACTCTTGTAAGGTACTGGCTTTTTATTTTTAAGTAATTTATATTCGGGAAATGTTTTCTATTGGCAATGTTTAACAATGACACATATAGCATTACACATTTCATTCCGATGATAGAAAGGTAGAAACTACAAATTGACGTTTACAATGCCTAATAAACCTTAAAACATATGCTATTGATCGCACTAGACGCGAGTAATTAGATAAACGACTAAAATCGATAAAAGGTTGGTGCACATTATCAACCATAACTGCCAGAGTAACATCAGACTTGGTTTCTGGCAATTTTTCGACAAACTGAGGCTGAGAAGGCCACTCTGCTACGTCATGTTTAAGGAACGTTGGACCGTTCCACCAAAGATCCAAATGTTGTAGATGATTAATATGCACACCACGAGATATTAAGACTGCAGGATTTTGGTCGGTTGGGACGTGTCGCCATAGACAATTGCCTGTCCTTTCTAAGATTTCACCAACGCGATTGCGTACAAACGGTTGAAGTCTAGAAGGCAGCATACACAACCATCCCAACACGATGGTGGAGTCGGTCCAAAAATAAACCTGATTGAACTTCAGTCTGAGTGATGAAGCAGCCTTCTCATAAAGTCGAGCTCCAACCAAAGCACCGCACAATTCCAATCGGGGAATAGTGATTGGCTTGATTGGTACTACTCTGCTCTTAGCTGTCAATAAATGGACTGAAATGACACCAGCATCGTCTATGCTACGCACAAAAATGCATGCGCCATACGCACGCTCTGACGAGTCTGAAAAAACATGCAACTCAAGTAATCTATAAAAATCACATATAACATGACGTGGGATGCGAATGTTATTTAGTAGATGTAAGTTTTACAAATTTCATTCCATCGCCTGACCATATCATTTGTTAATGGCTCATCCCATGACAATTTCTCAATAAAAAGTGACTGAAGAAGCATTTTCATAGTGACAACATAAGGAGCCAATAATCCCAACGGATCAAATATTCGTGCAATCATCGAAAGAATATTACGTTTCGTAGTACCATTAGGAATAGAAGAATCTATGGGAAAGCATAGTTCATCAGAATCAGTGTGCCAACTGAGACCTAGTAATTTATTTGGTTCATTACTACCAATGTTCAAATTAACTGATGATGGTGACTGTGGATCCGTATAGGCACTAATTGAGGTTCATTTGATTTCCACTTTCTTAATGGCATACAAGCTGAAGCAAGTGCGTCAGTTACTTCCTTACGAATGAATTGCGCATCATTTAAATCATCACTACCCGTCAGAAGGTCATCAACGTACATGTCGTGCATTATGATGGATTATTTTTTTGAAATAATTAGCTCATTATAAAATTTTCTCATTTTTGCATTCAAGACCCACCTTTTTGACACATCGTGTCGCTGGAAATGGAGCACTAGAGGTGCCATAAGTCACGGTGTTTACCATAAATTTTGTAACTGGCTCATTTGTACTCTCTTGCCAAAGTATTTGCTGCAGGTATCTATCAGATTGGTGTACTACAATCTGTC
The DNA here is from genome assembly GCA_963555685.1 of Acrobasis consociella. Lineage (NCBI taxonomy): Eukaryota > Metazoa > Arthropoda > Insecta > Lepidoptera > Pyralidae > Acrobasis > Acrobasis consociella. The sequence goes on from OY743104.1 coordinate 22,210,519, forward strand.
TTTACATCTTTTCAATGTCTGCAGATAGGACATATTTATGTTGCCTAAAACGAAGCAATATAGACAGAAGATCGTCCTGAACAGTAGGACCCGCCATTTAAATTTCATTAAGAGTCCCCCGAACCTAGACCAAAATACAACTTTCCATACAAACGTAGTCTACGTTTTATTTCAAAACGACATGTCCGATTTCGACAAAATTTTGTAATTTCAAAGATAGATTTCTGGTTTCCAACGGTAAAAATATGAACTTGAAATAGAATATAGTGTTATTTATCATTTTTGACCATTAGTATGGGAAACTTCTGAATCGTTATATTTTCTTTCTAGTTCATAATTTTACCGTAGGAAACCAGTTATAAACCTAGATAATTGCAATTACTTTACAATTACCAATTTTTAGCGGAATCTGACATGTGGTTTTAAAATTAAACGTAGACTACGTTTGTATGGAGAAGTCTAGGTTCGGGGGACTCTTAAATGAAATACCTGATACATCAGGTATTTCATTTAATGAAATTTAAATGGCGGGTACACTACATGTTGTGTTACTACTCGCATTGAATACTACGCGAAATTTAGTAGTAGTAGTGTTTGTATTTACTACACCGTGATGTGGTATAAAATAACCAGAGGCATCCATCTTATCATCGTATTCACACATATGACCCAATATCTTATATTCGGTCATAAATTTTTGATACATTGTTTTTAAATTGGGATTTTTATTAAATCTACGTTCTAATGAATACAAACACTGAGAAGCTCGATCGAAAGAATTACCTAAACAGGAAGGTTCTTTCTTTACTGGGATGCGAACGCAAAAACGACCATCATCGAGACGAAACGTATTTTTGACAAAATGTTCCTCACACATCCGTTCTTCCGGTGAATAACTAATATTCGGTGATTTGGAACAAACTTCTTCTGATTGCCAAAAACGCAATAAGTCAGTCTGTATATCGATTAACTCCTGATTCAAATTAGGTTCAGGTTTCATAAAATTACATTTAATATTATATGAGTTTTTGCATACGGTTTGGCCACTACATATAGGGCCTGATATTATCCATTCTAACCTTGTTTCACATAATATGGGCTTATTTTTACCTAATGTAATTCTTTGAGATTCTACTAAATCCCAGAAAAGATCAGCGCCGATTAAAACATTAATTTCAGACGGCACATAGAATTTAGGATCCGCCAAACAAAGGTTAGTAGGAATTTTTAATTGGGAAATATCAATCTCTCGACTTGGCACATCACTAGTTATTAATGGCAAGACATAACAATGAAGATTTGACGTGAAATTATTGTTTAATGATGTCATGTGCACACGACATGTCTTGCTTGCCTACGCGAGATGCGGCATTATTTATGCCCAAGATCGATTGATCGATTTCACAAGTTGACAAATTTAATTTATTACATAATTTTTCTGTCATAAGACTTGAAGTACTACCACTGTCGAGTACTTAGTACTTAGTACCACGTGAACGACATGTTCTCGATTATTAGCATCATACATTTTTATTAATGCGGTAGACAACAATACGTCACACTGATTTCGAGTGACGTTGGAAATATTAACAGATAAGGCAACACCGTTTTCAGTGTTTTTGGCAGTAGGCTGCGGAGCGGAAGATAGCGGAACTTTTTGAGATACGGGGGTAGTCTTAGATTCATTTCTTACTAATTGGTCGTTACTTACGTGTATAAGACTATTATGTCGTCTTTTGCATACCTTACATCCAGTTTTTCTGCACATATTAGCAAAGTGGCCGGATCGCAAACAATTAAAACAAAGTTTATACTCGGGTAACAACTTCAACCGGGCCTCATTGCTTAGTGCGAGAAATTGTGGACAAGCAGCTAAGTTATGGTTACCTGTACATTTTGGACAAAGTGAGTGCGATTTTATATCTGAGTTATTACTTTGTACCGAAACCATTGTTTTTAATTTGGAAGATTTATTACTTGATTGGGGTGCATTAGTACGTGATAGTTCTACAGTTTCAATTAAATCCGCGCGGTCGCGAATAAATTGTAAAAATATATCAAATGATATCGCACTATCCTTGTCTTGACAAATCTTAAATTCTTCCTAATAAACTCTCACTCTCGATACGTTTTATTATCTAATTTGTGAGTAATGATATGAATTAACAATGTATCCCAATGTTTGACAGGCTCACCTAATGACTCAAGTGCCCTGATATTTTTGTTCACCTGGTCAATTAAACGCTTCGAGGTTGCAGACGATTCCTTTGCAATCGGGTCAATGTTAAACAAAGCCGACACATGATTTTGTATTAACAGACGTTTATTATCAAATCTATCACACAAAAGTCTACATGCCACCGCGTAATTACTGGCTGAAAATTCTATTGATTGAATTACCATAGCAGCAGAACCTTCCAAGGACGCACGTAAATAATGGAATTTGTTTATCTTGTCTATGTCATTGTTGTCGTGGATGAGACTCTTAAAGGTATCATGTAACTCCAAATAATTATCATATGATCCGCTGAATTTTTGCAATTGGATTGTAGGCAACTTGACAAGCCTTGATTTACTCGCGCGGCTGTTCTTGTCGCTATCCATACATTCCAATGACTGCGAACCTACAGTTTGCAATCCCTGGGCCGTAGCTAATGCCTTAAAATACAAAGATTAGAACTCAGACCGATCCTTAAATTGTTCGGTTACGGTTTCACTAATACATTCCAATTGTACCTGCACCTGATCGTACTGCTCATACAACGCCTCGATTTTACCCGTTCTCAACTGTAATTCCCTGGCCTCAGAACTGGTAATCGGTTCACTCCTGCCAGTATCACCATCCGTCAATGAGTTTAAATAGTTGATAAATATAGTCAAACGCCCTTTAAAACTGGCTCCCTTCTTAATCAAATCTTTTTCATCAACCATTTTTGGGAATCGGGTGTTGTCGACCTGGAATTTATACAAATAAAAGGTAAACAAAGGAAACAAAACTCACCGTACAGGTTATTATGTACTTAAGTTATTTTTAGCTCAATCTAAGATTATTTCTGTTAAGTATAATTTATGCAGACATAAACATAAATGTTTTGACTATATTTTAAATTAAATGTTTAAGTAAATACCTAATAAGTAGATACGGATAACTTATTTTACTTAACTATAATGACATAAACTTGACAACAATACAATTTGATGTATACTATAACTGTGCCCTTTTGCCAGCTCAAATACTGAAGTAGGTACTCATATAATTCACACTTATAAACAGACACTACTTGAATATGAATACTTTTGATAAACTAAAATCATATAGTACGGCTCAATTTTAGTTCAAGTTACCTATCAACAATGCAACCGGTTTGCTACCTATTATGCACTAAGATACCGGTGAATATTTACAAGAAATATTTCCAATGCACGCAAATTAACGTGAATAATACATCAAATACGCCAAATTATGTATATTTACAATATACTTTACTTTAATAAGTATGATTTGTTCGTACTTTACTTACTGATTATAAATTATTCATAATGCAATGGACAGGTTATAGATACGTAGGTAGGTAGGTTACTTAACGCGGTACAGATAAATAGCAATTAAACAATTACTAACCTGATTTATCAATTTTTATCACTATTTACCTGTATGAGTGCTGGGTTATTTTTTAATTATGAAAATATAACTTGAACACCACTATATTTGCATTCGATCCACAATTTTTATATAGGTTTTTGCCGTTTCTCCGCTTGGTGCTTATGTAAAGTACAAATTCCACAGGACTTTCACTGATCCTTGTCAATTGATCATCGGGCTCGATCTAGGACCATGTTAATGACTGGATAACAGGAGCTCTGAATTTTGGTGATAAATTAAACGCGGAAAGTAACTTTATGACTCAGTGTATTTCGAACCAAGAACAAAAAAGACCTTATATCATATGGGACACAATATAATAAAAATGGGAGATTGCGGCGATGAAACTGCTAGGCGCTTGAACATATGAATTGGACCTTCCGAAGTATATTGTTGGTTGACTATGAAAATATTGTTCCGGTGAACTCGTTTCTGCGGACAACTGATCTAAAAAAATTTACTACCCGCGACACATCAATTAAATTATGTAATAATGTACTTAAGTATTTAGCTATTTCGGTTTTTTTTTAAATAAAAACAAGTGCATTTGACAGATACGGTGGCGCCCTCTTACATGAACTATTCGCGTTTGAAAAGCTCGTATACTTACTTTGATGCAATGCAACCCCAATTATTCTCGAAAGCAGGGGAAACGCCGGGGCGCTTATCCCTCGGCTAGCGTGGCGCACCCTTCTGCTAATTTGGGGTTTTGTTAGTTCATATAGTTCCTGCTAGATGGCGGCTGTAATAACGGTGTCTTTTTGTTTGTACCATACACATTTACATTCTTGTTCGTACTTATTGGTTTGTTCTTAGATAGGTACCTAATGAAATTTACTGCTGTGTATCCTAAATTAGGTGACGGGGCATCACTATTTAAACATAATTTAAATTTATATATCCATCAAATAGGTCGGTTTTAGGTTAGTTATTCTGTTATTGTGTATGTGTTCCAGAATTTACGGACCAAGTGGAACAGTCCCGCCAAAAAGCTGCTCAAGCCGCTCAGGACGTCCCCTCGATCCAAGAGAAGCTGGCTGCTGCGGAAGAGAGCATCAACTTTATAACAGAGGAGCTGTACACTGCCGGCGACAAGGCCAAGGAGGCCAGGGACTTGGCGCAGGAGGCGCAGAAGGAATATGCCGACAAAGCGTCTGAGGTTAGCTACTGCTGTGTCACTAGTAATGTTTTGCTTAACACATTTTCCTTAAATTTTTACAGATATCTAAAGGCATCTGACTTATTTATTTTACTTATTAACAATTGTAAATAGGTGGTCTTAATGTCATGCGCTTAAACATTCATTGACGACTGCCATCTATAGTGACAGCCGAGACCACCGGCTTAAATTGGATTTTGAAGTTGTGGCCTCATATACATCATGCTCACGCGTTTATACTGTTACATTATGTGCTCCTACCGGCCCAAGCTCATCACCAGTGCCTTATGGATGTACTAATTTAGAACATTGACTAAACACCATATCAAGTACACCTGTCTTATGGGGCATAACCACCCTCAGTATTTCATGCTTATAGAATTGAAATTATTATTTTTTCTTAGGTAGTTTAAAGGTAAACTTTAGTTACTATGTCTTATGTTTTCCAGGCGGCTCACGATATAAAGAAGAAGGCATCTCTTACAAGATTGGATGCCGTACGTTTGCGAGACGAAGCCGACAAACTGTCAAGTGAGTACCTCTTTGCCTAAAACCTTTATTTGACTATTATGTTAGAGCTTCGCTTTTTTTCTGTCTTAAGTATATTCTTCCCATGTTATCATGTTCCGGAGTGCCTCCGTAGCTGCGTTGATTCTTAGCCCGGGTGGCATTTGTAGATGTTGTATTTTTCTTTTTTCTATATATAATAGGTATGCACATCGATCGTCCCTACAAGCCAAGAGTAGAAACTTACTTTATATTTTAGTTTATTCTTATTTTTATGTTTTGTTTTTAATTATTGTATTAGTGAAAATGAAGAAAATCCGGATTGTTATGTAACAATTTGGCCTGCTTGCTTTCCACAGGAATTTAATTGTAATAAGACATGTTTGTACCTAGTCCTTTAGACACGTATGGTCCCTTATGACATTGTTTGTAATATTTTTCAGCTCGTGTGCAAGGCACTGAGCAGCAGTTGAAGAAGTTAGAGGCAGATGCAGCGGAGAACATGATGCTCACCCACGATGCCAAAACTAAGGTAAAACAAATAAAATTACCAGGTAACTTATTTATTTGCTTAGGTTTGTAGTGTTATTTCCAAGGTATTAAACTTAATTTATCTTGTTATATGTAATTATGTAGGTAATGATAATTACTAGGGTAAAACCCGGATAGTTGCTCCGGGGGTATAGTTGCCTTGATTGCAATTACTCTAATTTCGCGAATGAAACACACATTATTTTATTTATCTATCGAGAGACTCTGCAACTTTGACTAAGTTGACCGTGTTGCATGTCTCTGATGTACGATTGCATGGGACGGCTAGATGCGATCAAAGTTTTTGCGGGGTAAATGTCCTCTTTCTCAACAAGGCATCTATCCTAAACGTAATTTACATGAATTAGGCAACTATCCCCTACATGCGATAGTTGTCCTGAAATTTAGAGGTCCGCAAAAATCGACAATACTCTAGAAATATCAAAGATATTCTATATTCCTTTTATATATTTGGAGATTAATAAGCCAAAGTACCTACCCGTTTAACAAATAAAAGATCTTGCTTTTTAGACAAAGAGATATAAAGTAATTTCAAAAAGTGGGGCAACTATTCTGGTTTTACCCTATTTAAATAAATGATGGTTAGTATATATGGTAAATCTTATTTTTTGTAAATAGATTATTTTTCACTTTGTCTGTGTAACTAATATCTCCTCCTTAAAATATCTCTGATACATTCTTATTTCCAACTTAGGCAATTTCACATATGTGGCAAATCAATAATGTAGAATTTTGATGATTTCATTTCGAAATTCTTAATAAAAATTATATTGACAGGTTGGCCAAGCAAACACTGATGCTAGAGAGGCAGAAAAACAAGTGTCCAAAGGTTTAGAAGACCTAAAAGTTATAATGGATGAATTGAACAACCTTCCCATCTTAGATGATGAGGCTTTGGACAAACTTCGTAAGTATTTAGTTAATAAATTTCTTAAGTAAGTCTTATGAATTCAAAATTAGCATTGAGTAAAAAAGCATTCAAAAGAGCATTGAGTAACGAGGCACACTGAAATGAAATTTGGCAATGACTTAGTGCGGACTTCTTGTTATTTTAAGTCTATAGCTGCTGGTATCTACTACTAAAACTAGTCGGTCGAAAAACGATGCTATTTAATTGTCTGCTCCTGCGCAGTATATGTCTAGGACTTCGCGGTAGTCTTACAAGCTCCGAAAGTAAAGAGTTAACTTTTTAATATTACTTATTTACCGACTAAACTTAACACTGGGAAAATCTTGAAGTCCACGCTATATCAGCACCGGACGTCATTTCAGAGTGGCTTTTGCCTAAGATATCGTTCAGTTCGAGCCAAACATTATGAAACGTCTGTATTTGGTTTACACTTATGTAATATGTTAGGTAGCTTATACAGTGCACTGCTAGAGGCTACTAAAGGCCTCTCCTAATAACGGCAGAAATTGCCCCTAATTGCCTACAGGTTGGTGCTCGCAGTAGATGATATAGTCACTGCGCAGAGGACTCTGCTGCCACTGATGTTTCCACATTTTTATTGCCATGGGCCTGGGCTATAAAAATAACGTTTTTTTATATTTAATATAAAGCGTAGCAGAATTTTCATAATGTTTGACAAGCATGTTAAAGTACGAACTACTCGTACTTTTGAACCTGCCTAAAGTGGGGTAATTAGCTTTTGGGTTAAAATTTTGGGGGTAAGTACATTATATTCGATTGGCTTATTCCAAATTCTAACGCTTGGCACTAACTAACAGCACTGGATACTTACAAAATTATATTCAATGCTTACTTACATATTTAAGTTCTTTAGTATATACCTCACATTATTAAAGTCCTATTAGATATAAAATTATTGAATTAGCAGACTCTTTTATCGATGACGCACGCTACGCGTCCGGTTCGTTCGGGATGACATTGTTATTTAATCACTAGTGAACTGTTTTAGTTGTATAAGTATATACTATACAACTAGTAACCGTTTAACTACATTACTAGTAACAGTTTAATATGAGACACCCACTTAAATAAGACATATTTTGTGTAAAAGTTAGTGTTAAAGTGTCATATCGAATACGACTTTAAGTAACTTTTGTATACGAGTACTAATGAATACTGTTTCATTGTACCTGTATGTAGTAATCTGTGACTGTACCTTATTTAAGTTACTTCAATACTCATGGTATAAAAACTAAATAATATTTACGTTTTCAAATTGGTATCAATAAAACTGAATGAAAAAAAAAGTGACTTACTTAGGTATATTTAGATACCTATTTCAGTTTCAGATAAATATTGTCTTATACATCTTAATTAAATTTGACTAAATATTTCGGTACAGTTAAACTTTATAACACAGAGGTAGGTTAGGTAAATACTGCTTACTGCTCCTAATGATTACAGCTATGAACAAATATATTTTTATCGATAAAGAGATTTGGTTGCGGCGCAAAATAAATTAAATAAGTAATACCACATATACCTTAATATCCCTACATACTTACATTTATTTTACAAACATTATAATATGACAATAACTGATGGTGGTGAAAATTTAGTACCCATCACGTATCTAGAATAAGAATAAATTTAATTTTATACCAATAGTATCAATCATTAAAATTAAATTTATTCTTAATCCTTTAAATAAATGAAGTTATTCCTGTACCTACCTCTGAAAATATATAAAATTTAATACATTTAATTAGCTCTAGTACTACTTTACTAAAGTAACTACTTAAACTGGGCCGTTTAATTGAGTTCTCGGCTATTAAAGTTCAGAACGGAAGCTTTCCCCTACCGGGTCATGAAGATTCCTGGGTTGAAAATACTAAATATAGCGTCTACCGTCTTTCCAAGCCTTTGCTTGCGAACTTTTTCTCTACGGCGAAAATCTGTTTTTTATATTGTTAAGACTGGAATAGGGACATATAGAGTCTTGCTGTGCGATGACTTATACACTCCTTGGTTTATATGTTCTTATTTCTAAAAAAGATATACCTATGGAAGGTTATTACCTAGAAATTACAATAAAATCCCAAAGAAAACGCGATAAGTCTACATTTTCGCATTTTAACGTTTGAGACGAGAACTCATTTAAGCTGCTATGCTGGCGCATTAGGCTGCTTTTCCACTACTAACAAGAGAATGATACTTCTGTTTTATTAGTTTTGTTAAATATATATATATAGATATTTTGGAAAAAGCGGTGGCCTCATTTTACATCTCGGGTGGAAATGCAGACTTATAGAAACTTGCTAAAATAAATAGTGGAGTAAAGATAGTGACTCTTTAAATATGTCATAAAGACTGGCTGAGATGTCAATAAAATGTAATTATCAGGGCTAGACTTCACCGAAGATGAGCGAGTAAAATTTAGTTGTTAACACATCGAAAAATATAGATGTAGTAAGTAGATCTATCCGTGTAATAACAACGAAATCATATTGGTTGTTAAAAGACCACACAGTTTCGCTTAGCTTCAGTGGGCTCGGGCCCATAACCCGTTAAAGTATTGCCTTGCTGACAATGTGATATCACACTGAGGTTCTATATAGATAAATCTATATTCATTTTCAAGGAAGGTAAACCACTTTTGATAATTCATATTATTTATGTACCTGCTACCAAATATATAGGTACATTTTCAGGGAAAATTTGAAAACAATATCTTATAAATATAAAGAGAGTCACCAAAGCAGTTGTTCGTAATACTTGGACTATTGTCACTCTAGCAACGCTTTTTGACATCTGATTCTAATTCAACGACATCTCAACCCGCCTTGTAAAAACAATGGTTAAAAGGAGGTTAAGTTAAGGAAGTTAAGTTAAGACTGCCGACTTGTGGTCACTAACTTCTCCGCTATAATTTGTAAATAACTAAATTTGTATTGACCATATTTTGATTAGATTTGTTTCTTTTATGTAACAGGTAAAACTAAACCGCCTTCTGATTTATTTCGCAATTATAGCATGCTGTGGTCAATATTGTGCTTAAGTCAGTTCATTGCTTTTGTGATAACTTTTCACTGTTACCTTCATCAATTGCTTGGGCCTATTTACTAGGTACTCCTGAAAATATTTTCAAGATAACCTTTGTGTACCGAGACGTTTTGTTTATGTTCTGATACCTTTCTGAAATATTCATCATCAATAATATAAATATTCATAATCAATATTCATCATGGGATTTTCACATGAATTGATTAATAAGAAAATAGAAGCAGCACGAACCGTGCGTGGGAGATGCAACTTAACACGTTGACTGCTGAAACCGTACCGTATGTGTATTGCGATAACGAAAGCACAGACGATGTGATTTTCTTTTAATCAAATGTTCTTCATGCTATTTTAATGTATTTGAAGATGGCGTAAACAACGTATCTTTATTATGTTTATAACTTTAATAAGCACTCTAAAAATGTGTAAGTGTGTACATGTTACATGGCATTCCGGTCAAGCAATTAGCAGTAATTTATTATGTAATAAGGAAATCGGTTAATTTGATCGGTACATAAAGGTTGAAAATAACAATAAAAGACAGAATAATAAAATAGACGTTATATTTTAAAGACGAAATTTTAATCAATTTTATTGAAATTGCTGGGAGTTCAATAAATAAAGCAAACAATGGTTGTGCTATTGCTTTTCATCTAGTTAATTGTTGTGATATTCGTATTTACATTTTTTTTGTAGGCAAGGAACTTATTTTATCATATGATTAAATATTTTTGACACAAAAGATTGTAGTTACTTTTAAAGTTAAACCATGTTTTATTAAAAAATTATAAACGAGGTGCTATTAAAATGTTTTTTTTTCTTTTATTATAATTAAAAAGATGCGATTACGGCAGATGCTTATTAATAATTATTTGAGTCCTTAGGTCAAATTTAAATTTATTATAAATATATATTTCTTTTAGTGAAAATGTTGACTAAGCATTTCTTTGCAAGGCCACGGCCTTCCATCGCAGTAGGGGGTGGGTGGGGGGGTGGGGTCGGTGGGAGCGATGGCGAGAGCGGTGAGATGAGTATCATGCGAACAATCACATATATATGACTAAATTAACAGCAAACACTTTTAAGACTTACAAAGAGTGTTCCATCCAAATTGAATACAAAAACACCGAAATTTCGAAGCCAATTTTGGTTGCCACTTGTTATTAAGCTTGTAAGATTGTTGCGTTAGATACTTGTCATATAATGAAATATGCTAAATACAGTGATTTTTTTTCAATTATAATGAAAAATATTCGATAGCTTGTGTCTTTAGGGTTCCGTAGTAAACAAGGAACCCTTATAGTTTCGCCATGTCTGTCTGTCTGTCTGTCTGTCCGCGGTCCTACTCAGAAACTACAAGTACTAGAAAGCTGTAATTTGGCATGGATATGTATATTAATCATGGCAAAAAAGTCGTAAAATAAAATCTGGGAAAATATTTTTTTTTAGGCTAACTGCCATACAATTAAAGAGGTAGTCAATATTTTTTTTCTCGACAAACACATTGTGTGGGGTGTCGTTGAATAGGTCTTTCAAAAACATTGTGAGCTTGTTAACACTATTTTTGGATTTAGGGATCCGTTTCTGAAATATTTAGGTTTAAAGTGAAATTTTTTGTTGGAGGCAAGTGTCCCCCCCCTCTATCTGCTAAACGGTTATATATGGCCACGTGAAAAAATTTACAGCTATAGTATATATAATGTAGTTTAAAGAAAACTATCAGAGCTAAGTAGGGTATACAAATTAAAAAGTTATAGGCGATCAACTTATAAAATGTACTCGGAAAAAGAAATTTCATACAAATTTAATAGATAATTAGTTTTTAAACGTTTTTAGTGGCATAAACTCAAAGTTGGCATTCGGAACTACGGAACCCTACACTGCGCGTGGCCCGACACGCACTTGGCCAATTATTAACTCTATAAAAGCAAATTTTAGTAAATACATGATCACTTCCCCTAGTCACCAGATTTATGACGGTTCTATTTGTTCGGAAAACCTTTTTTTCGTTTTATCTGAATGTTAGTTACAGAAGGTAGATCGATCGATGTCACGGTCCAAACTGACCTGTTAGATTTTTTGTACTTCATTTATCACAATGATATAAAACTCATATGAAGGAACCAAATTCGTGATATAAAAATGTGTGCATGATAGTCAGGTGTCACGGTGTCTCGTCGTCGCCTCTACTGCGGTTGGAGCTGGGGCAGGGCATTTTTTTTCATTATAGATGACAATTTATATAATGGATTTAGTGGAAAAACAAAATGAAGTATTACTTAAAAATAATTGTCTATAAATAAAATAAGTATATTTTTTACCAAAATCAATTATTACTACTGGTCAATTTTACTTAAGTACTAGTAATAAACAAGTTAAAAATTTTCTTTAAAAAAATAATAATCCAAATTTAACTTTTAAGTATATAACTTCGTTACTACCTAATTAGAATTAAAACGTTATCATCAATTTATATTTAGATTCAAAACCTTGTGGTTATAGCTTTTTCGTTTTTTTGAAAGATACTATGTATTTAATAAAAAAAAAATTATTTTAACATTTCTTACTGTCGATTCAATAATTTTAACAAATAAATGTATTATTAACTTGATTTGTAAATAGTTATACAGAATCACCAATCATACCATTGTAGCTTATATTATCATCAAGTATGGTACTACCAAGTTTGAATATTCCAATGGTCAAAATAACCAAAGGGAGGAATAACAGCTCCATTCAGTGATTTTCAATCATATCACTACAGAAAGTGAACTTAACCCATTAACCGCCGCAGTTGCATATATACAAAAAAACTGTACTAGAAATTAAATGTCCCTCGATACGTCCACTTTTAATAAGAACACCTGTCGGTCAAAAGATTAAATACTCGCTTTAAACCTTTATCTCGCCCAAGTTAAGTTGACATTAGTATTAAGTATCGTCGTAATACATAATTATGTCACTTTTTCATGTGACAGTTTTAATTTGTTTTGGTTGGATAATGGCTTAAATTAATTTATATAAACACTAGAAATCTGAAAGGAGTGCAAATTGGTAGTACTATACCTACAGCAATTAGTTAAAACATCATTATTTATAATGCAAAAAGGTAAAGCGTAAAAATTCTAAATAATTTTGCTAGCTTTTTTCTTAGAATGATATTGTATACCTAGGTATAATTATTTAGGTAAATATATATGTAAATCTGTGTATGTATTGCATGAGGCTTCTTAGACATTATTTTGAGCACTGTTGATAATTAGAAACATCAAAGGAAAAAAATTGGAAAGAAGGACAACGTAAGTAAATTAAACTTCTTTATACCTACTTAGTGTAGTATTTTAAAAAAGAGATTAAGCGAGAGGTGCACAGAGTAAGTAAATAATCCGCGAAGTGTTTCGTAGTTACGAATGCTGACTTTGATTTCACTTAGCCTTAACCTAAATCTTCATTATAGCCGTTAAAAAAGCTATTGAAAAATTTAATGAGAAGTTTTTCCTGAGTATTGTAATGCTATTTAAATCAATAAGTGTACCTAATACCACACTTCTAATTATTAATAGAATTTTACTGGTGAACGGAAACGTACAAAATGTATTGTCATAACTAACGCTGAAACAAATGTAGGTGATCATTAAATTTTTTTATCAACTATATCATGACACTTCTTTCAAGTTCCGTCCTTAACACTTTTTTCTTACTGTATCGTTACAAAGAAAGATTGAACTATTTTTAGCTTCGCGAATGTTCAAAGTAGTAAGTACAATGTTTTGGTATATTTGTTAACGATTTATTTCAATTCACAGAGGAAAGCTTAGACACAGCTGAAGCCGCCCTGAAGGTCGAGGATCTAGAGGGCAAGATAAAGTCGCTTACTGAAGCCAAGAATAACCACCAAAGGTAAATAAGACAGCTTTAAAAGAGTAGATATGATCAGTTTTTTATGTTATACGTAATATAAAACTAAACGTATCTTAATTTCTAAAATTTTTCGTATAGGTGGATGATATCAAGATATCAAGACGAATACGACCATCTACGACTTGAGGTCGACAATGTAAAAGACATTCTCGACCAGTTGCCCAAAGGTTGCTTCAAGCGTATAGTTCTCGAGCCTACAGAGGGCCCCAGCCGGCCAGCAAGCCTTAGATAAATTATAATCATAGGTATAGAGTAGGTATATAGCTATTATTCGAAAAGGAATTTTCGAGGCATTCACCGCGCTATACGCCGTCTAAGATTAATTGAAATTCGCAATTGTGCGGCATGGAACGTTTTTATTTCGAAACGTAATTACCTACCAACTAATACTTATTATTTAAATACAGAATGTCTCTTAACTGTTTTGATATAAGTGAGTAGTCTTAAAAGATAAATTTTAGCATGGAAGAGGCGCTAGTGGCATATTTTTCATTATAATCAAGAACCCTCTTGCATCTTTTGACCTTTTTAATTAATTATTACTTTTAAAACTGTCAATAGAACGCCTAGCAAAATCTGTCACTGGTGTCTCCTAAGTCTTTTATTAATGTTTTTGTTGTCCATGACGCCATCTGCGCACTTCAAATAATCGAAACACAAATTAAACAATTAATAGATATCTAAACATGTTCTTGTTCACTGCGAATTAACATGGTCTCCAAGTATGAGGGATAGCCTTGCATTTGTGTGAGTAATAATTTAGACTTTAAAATACATTTAATTAAGAATATAGTAATTGTTTTATTTATAGCTTTATCAAAATTACAATTATATTTTTCTCGAGTGCAAGTTTTAAAAATCTTTCAAACCAAGTCATTTTTATACCGAACCAAAACAGTATGATACACAGGCAAGCGTGACTATTTGGCCTATTAAAAAGGTATTTTAAATGTTTTTTTAAAACCCCAAAATCCTGTTTGCGAAGCACTCAAATGCAAAGCTTCTTGTACGCAGCGCTAATTTCATAGTGCCTTCCTTTGCCAATATAGTAGATATGTACTTGCATACTGAACTATCCTTGGTAAAACGCTATTGTTTGATTTGGAGTGATAGGATCTACTTATATAAAAATTTAAGGCCTTCCGTACATTAAAAAAATATATGTAGTATGTTTAAATGTACTAAATTAGGTATGTATTTTTTTCATAATGTAAAAAGGGATATGTAGTGACTTTAATTACATACTTTTCTATTTAGTTTTATATTATAAAGAGTTTGTTGAGTTTATATATCAGTTTCATACCAACAACATATAGGTACTGTAACTTTATTATAAAAAAAAATATTCACACGTTTTTAGTTTTAAATTACAGATTTAGCTTTGCAAATAACCTATGGGTATTTTTAAACATTCATTAAATTTCAATTATTATCGTATTTTTATAATTATGAATATAATAAAACTGTTGATTTTGTAACATTCTATTTAGTAGGTTACAATAATTTTGGCTTAATATAATTACAAAATTTGAAATTGCTGACAACATAATATTTATAAGGTGCATTGACTATTAAAAAATGATTGTGCATTTTTTATTCAGAATCGTTCAAATATTATAATAACATTGAAAAATATTTTCAATTTAAAATATTTTTACTCTATAAGATTATATAACTATCAGAGATGCCGTGAATACTCGCTATTGTTCGACATTCGGTGAATAGTTTTTAGGAATAACCTTTAAAAAATAATTATGATAACTTTATCCTTATAATTATTAACAGGTAGCCGTTTAAATTTTTAAATGATTTTTGTTGCGTCTGATCTTTTGCTGCTCTACTTATTTTAAAATGACTTAGAATACATTTTGCGCTATTATTCCAAACATAAGGATTTTTTCCGGAATTTGGCATGGTTGTTTTTATTACACTTTAACATAGGTATGTTATTATTACACATGAATTATTCGCTGTAACAACTATTCGCGGTATCTTTAATAACTATACATTCTTATTTAATAATAGGTAATAATTATGTGCATGATAATATATGTTTGAATTTAATATGCGTATGTTTAATGTTTATAATATGTACTTATAACTAACTAACTTAGCCTGTCAAATTGATTAGGTATTGTATCAAGATAAGATTCTGTCGTAATAAATAATCGCTTTTAGATATAATATAATAACATATGTACTTAATAGTACAAATTGCATTTAATTTCTGCATTTTAAACATTGCAAACGTTTGATAATAAGAATACCTTTTTGTTTTTATCACATTATTATTATGTCATTGATTGTAATATCGTATCATATTTTTGTACTACATTTTAATATTTAAAGTTTATATTTATACTTACATTAATAAAAAAAATGTAACTATCATTAGTATTACGGCACTTACCGCGATTAATATCGTTTCTTGCCAGTTATTTCGACGACCGTTCTGACATCAGAAGGGTCGTCGATAATCGTGGTAAGTCCCGTAATATTAACAAATACAACGTAACAGTAATTGTAACCTAGAACCTCTAAAATCATATAAAATGTAACTACAACCCTACATACATATTTTTGTAACAAAAGTTATCAGTTCCGATGTTATTATGGTTTTAAAACATTAAATTAAGGTAGTTGCTTGTAGCAAATAATTCGTATTTATTTAAGTATTGTTTAAAAAACCTTTTGAAGGAAATATCTTTATTTCAGTTATGATTTTTACTACCAAATCAGGCAACTTTTGGCACTGTAAGAAATAATACATCAATATATAAATATGATGCAGTTCCTTAAATGTAGAAATATATGTATAAATAATAAAAATTATGTAAGTGGAACATTCACTATTTTATTATATCAAAATTAAAGGTAAGCATATATTTTGAAATGCAATTTACTTGAAAAAACTTATACTATTTGAAAAAGTGTAAAATATCTGAATTATTCCACCTTTTTATTGTAAGCATATAATACTTTTCGTACTAATCTATTTTTTACTGTCTTTTGGACCACACTGGAATAATCTCAAGTAGATAGTAATATTTAATATGTTTTTAAAAATTAAATCCGGATAAGAAGATATATAATATTACTTGACATTGTATTTACAATGATCTACAAAAGAATAAAGACGCTTTATTAAAATCTTAAAGTAATATTAATGATTCATTAATATCTACTTTAAATAAGGACTTAGGTACACGTAAAATTACGAAGTAGTGTCATAAGTTACATATATTCGTGCCATGTAAATACCTAGATTATGTAAATAGATTATGAATTTGCCATAGCTAAAAACAAATTTAAATTTCTGAATCGAGCGTGAAATAAACAGTAATTGACCACAAAATCAAGTAGGGGGTTTATATACATTGGTGTACCTACCTTTTTATGTGGCCTAGAATATAAGTTAGCAGTACTCTAACATAAGTGTTATATAACTTGTCTATATACCGGGCATAATACCTGAAACGGCCAAATGGCATTATGATTGCATATTATGTACGTATTATTACTAATACTACCTACTTTTTATACCTCATTTTTTAACAGATTATTACAAAGTCCCATTACAAAAAATATGATTCAGTTTCCACGTAGCGTACCAAAATATTACATATACGTACATAATATTGGAGAAAATCATAATTTAATATCAAGAACTTATCAATTTCCTCCTCGCGGAGTAATTTGCTGTATCTTTGTGAATTTTATTAAGCATAAATATTTCTACATAACGTCAAACAATAACCTTATAATAGATATAAATTAAACATACCGTAGTAGTATATATGTAATTATATAAGTTTATAGACTATAGTCATATAAATAGGTTCAGTAATCACTCTTAAATACACTATCTTCAAATACCTTTAAAATTTTACAAGTCAAATTCAGAAAAATATTCATCACCGGTCCCTTGTAATAGTTTTTAGTTTGCCAAAGATATAGAGACACGTTGTTTAAGTTTAAACATTATTTTTTCGTTCCTAGAACCTAAATTCTGTGAGTGATATAAATTGTAGTTTTATTTATTTGTAATAAAATTCATGGATGTATTAGTATTGGTTTTAATTCAGTTTACCCACAAAAATTTTTGGTAGTAACATGAGAAGTATATTTTTATTACTGACTAGTAGAATTAATAGCTAATTGCAATTTTTTCAAGTGAGCAGAAGTGTAATTCTGAACTATTTAAATTAAAAGTTTTATTTAATTCATAAATAATTGAAAGTTTCCTGTCTTTTCTATTTCCTAGGTATATCGATGGTAAATTAATTCATCTAAGGTAATATAAATTTTAAGAAATTAAAATATTATTGAATTTAAAAGATACACGTAAGTACATAGTCATAGGCAAGTAAATAACCAGGTAAAAGAGAAAGAGGTAAAAGAAGAAAAAAATAAGTACGACATTTCGTGATAAAGGGTCAGAATCAGTAAGTAGCTAAAGAATATAAAGAGACTGCCTGGTAAGTTAGGAAAGTAGACTAAATGGAAGAAAGAAGAATATATAATATGTGTGGTCATGATCAGGATCATATTTTGTTTTCTAATTATTTATTTCACATTATTACATGAAATTGTAATCAGTGGAATAAAGACTTCATTTTAGTACATATGTACCAATTAGGTTTTTAATTCATTCATTCTTTAAACAGAACTAGGGGCGACCATGGACTAACACAAAAATCTCGTGCTAGAACTGTATTCCCAATGACAGTTGACTTGACATCGCACGGGCTGATTGTAAAACTTTTAGCACAAACGCATCCTTAACACGCGTAATATTATACTTGAAGAAGAAAAACAGCGGGAAAACGCACCTCAGGCTTTGAAGCAGCACATCTGAGGATGCAACCGGGAACGAGCTAAGGTGGAGAATTGTCAACAAAGTACAGAGTGAATCTGCCTAACTTTTTAAAGGTTTTTTAACTTGCAATGTAGGTATGGTCAATAGTCGCCTACCCATCGCCTTATAAACGTTATTATTTCTCTTCCTTGTTACTAGTTGGCACTACAGGTAATAATTAAAACATTACAATAATAATAAAGTACTACTCTAATTTATTTAATACTAGCCGAAGCCCGCGACTTCGTTCGCGTGGACTTTATGTCTCTGGAAAATGCTCATCAGGCTGAACAACTTTTACTAAGGCGGCATTTTTATATATCTTATAGTTTAGCTGGACCATTATGGTTCTGCATCAGGCGTTCCATTTTCCAAAATCATTTATACCCTATATGTTGCCCAGGCTTAATAGCTATATAACAAAAAAAGTTTCATTCAAATCCGTCCAGTATTTCCGGAGATTAGCGTGTACAAACAGACAAACAGACATACAGACAAACAGACAAACAGACAAACAGACAGACATTTTTTTTTTAATTCTTACTCTATTACTACGTCTCCATCGCCCCCAATATTTTTTTTGGAAATATATTTAATGTACAGACACACTTTTTTTACTGTTTTATTATATGTATAGATTTACGTATATAAACTTTTATAAGACACAATAAAAATATTTTTTAAGAATGTTCAACACTTTTATCGTCACTTTTTTGCTAGTCGTGTGTGCTGCCATCTCAGTGTGCCTAACTCGCAACTCCAGTTTTTGCCTACTAGTCTAGAAGAATTTTTGAATTTTACGACTTTGAACGGCATGGAATGTAACATTTTGACACCGGAGTTTTTTTGACTAATTCGACCCTGCTGAGTTCGATTTTGCCCGGTGTCAGACCAATTTCCCCCCCCTTCCCCCCCTTTTCATTGAAAATATGTCCCTCGGCACGGTTTTCTCCGTTTTGTACAAAAACTGTTACATTTAGAAAAAAACTGTCAATGACAAAATTAATCTACATTAAATTACCTACTACACGGTATAGATTTTATTTTTATACGTATTATAGTTTTTGAGTTACGTCTACCCAAATTACAAAGTTTTTAAGTTTTTTAAATTTTAACTGTATTTTCGCTATTTTATAGGGAAACCGCTGAATTTGGAACAAAGTGATGTATGCACTAATCAATCTTGATGTATTAACCTACAAAACAAGACCCCATTAACAGTCGTACGAGTTTTTGTGTACTTTGGACAACTTACAGCGCCGAACTTGCGAAGATTGAACAACAATTAACCCTCATAAAAACTACCTACTTTATTTATATTTCGTAGCAAATCTTTTACATGGTGCTAATCAATGATATATATGTACTAAGTAACGCACTTGCTAGTTCCCTAAAGTAGTTTGAGAAAGTTGTTCAGTAAATATGGTCTCAAGGAAATATAAATATTAAGTATTGGTGCAGGTATATGGATCTGTAAAGAAAAGAGGCCTCAATTGAGACAATAGTATATTTTAATCGACTTAGATTGTGGTTATCGTTTGATGATAATAAAAAAATAACAAAATTTCTGACTTAATATTAATATTACACATTTGCAGTAATATTATTACGGCATACTTCCCGACAAAAACAGCTAGATGTGTAAGGTGGTTTTACGTCTCTGCGACAAATGCAAGCTGCCGTTTTACACCCTGCCTTACAGCCGCATGTAAGGAGGTTATTACTGGTCTTGGAAACAGCCTCAAAGGTTACCAGAAAGGGCTTGAGCCTTACCCCTTCTCGGCATCAGCCGTAATCTGTTGGAGACAGCAATTTAACTCTTTTAAAAGTTTGGTAGAGCTATATAAGATAGAGTCCATAAAAACAACCGATCAAGCCAGGCGCGTTCTATTTTCTAAAACCACATCTCCTGAAGCAGCTCACTTGTATATCCGTCGAGCGCATTACTAAACTGTTATTTGGAGAAACGCTTATGTTGGAGAAGTTAAACTGCTTTCTCCAACGAATTACAGCTGACAGCAAGAAGGGGATAAGCTCAAGCCCATTCTCGTAACCTTAGAGGCTATTCCCAAGGCCTGCAATGACCTCCTTACATGCGGCTGTAAGGCAGGGTGTAAAACGGCAGCTTGCATTTGCCGCAGAGACGTGAAGCAACCTTACACATCTAGCTGTTTTTGTCGGGGAGTATGCCATAATAATGTTACAACAAATGTGTAATAATAATATTAAGTCAGAAATTTTATTATAATCATATGATAAACACAATCTATGACGATTAAAAAATACACTTTTGTCTAAATTGAGGCCTCTTTTCTTAACAGATCCCTATACCTGCACCAATACTTAATATTTTTATTTCCTTGAGACCATATTTACTGAACAACTTTCTCAAACTACTTTAGGGAACTAGCACGTGCGTTACTTAGTACATATATATCATTGATTAGCACCATGTAAAAGATTTGCTACGAAATATAAATAAAGTAGGTAGTTTTTATGAGGGTTAATTGTTGTTCAATTTTCGCAAGTTCGGCGCTCTAAGTTGTCCAAAGTACACAAAAGCTCGTACGACTGTTAATGGGGTCTTGTTTTGTAGGTTAATACATCAAGATTGATTAGTGCATACATCACTTTGTTCCAAATTCAGCGGTTTCCCTATAAAATAGCGAAAATACAGTTAAAATTTAAAAAACTTAAAAACTTTGTAATTTGGGTAGACGTAACTCAAAAACTATAATACGTATAAAAATAAAATTTATACCGTGTAGTAGGTAATTTAATGTAGATTAATTTTGTCATTGACAGTTTTTTTCTAAGTGTAACAGTTTTTGTACAAAACGGAGAAAACCGTGCTGAGGGACATATTTTCAATGAAAAGGGGGGGAAGGGGGAGGAAATTGGTCTGACACCGGGCAAAATCGAACTCAGCAGGGTCGAATTAGTCTAAAAAACTCCGGTGTCAAACTGTTACATTAAATGCCGTTCAACATGAAAAGGAGAAGGCTTTTCAGATTTTTCCTTTAGACCATACTTACTTTTGTATTGATTCTGATTGGCCCTCGAATAGTTTCAATGGCGTTGGGTATCTGTTACGTTAGTAATTATATTATCTTCGGAACTAATATATTAATACAGTAGTTAGTCTGATGATGCAGTCGAGAGGTAGCTCTAGGATATTAGTAATTTTAAGCCAGCTCTACGAGACACTGGATTGAAGATTTTGTATAGTTCGTTTCATTAGACGCATAAAAGTCCGTAGTACGAGTATCTTAGAAAAATGTAAGCAGATAACTTCAGATGATAAAGCTAAAGTGCTGCACTAGGGTTGTACCACGCGGGAAATCAGGGCTGCCTGCAATAACTGTGCGCGGAGAGTACGCGACCCTAACGCTGAGTGTGAGTGTGTGGCGGTGGGTCGAGACGGTGTGTGCGTGAGCTAGGGTGTCAATGGTTTATATTTTTGTTTTCATGAAAGTGTTTAACAGTATTCAATGTTCCATATAAATTCTCTGTCTTATTTATTTAATTCCCTACTCCGACTCGCTAAGAAAAAGATTTAATTCCTTTATATTAAGTAAAATATCAAACCTACTATAAATATACAAGTGGTTCCATACCAAAATCCGGCTGAACCGATTTTGATGCCCAACGAACTCGATAATTCTATGAATATTTGCTATACACATTCTTAAAATCATCAAAATTAGTTCAATGGTTCGAGTCGAGAGTTATCGTAGATACATACATACATAAAAATTATGTTCTCTCGCTTCAACTTGGGGCAAAAACCTCTAGTTGTTTGGTTAAATTAATTGTTAAGGTTAAAGAATTAGCTGTTTTCTTATTATTTGAGTATTCTATATTAATTAAGTACTTACTTCTTCTTTCAGTATTTTTTTTTCACATAGGCAAAACACTGTTATGATACAGAGGAAAAGACCACACCAGAATTTTGCGTGTGCCTGTGCCGCCACTCTTATGGTAGCGTGAATGAATTGGATCTATAGAACATGCGTCGAAGTGTAAATTTAGTTTAATTTTTTAAGGTGGCATGCCATATTCATTAGTAAAATACTTACAACGTAACAAAAAAACTAAAAAATCTTTTTCGTTTATGAGTTCCAAAAGTTTCCAACTCTGACTTCAGCGGAGAATGTAAAAAATACAATTTTTAAGAATAGTGTAAACTATGGGGATTATTTTCCAATCAGAAAGTTGTAAAAAAATTAAATCTTTTGAATTTATTTAAAAAAAAGATTCAATGCTGTCTTAGATGCCGTGGTGGTCGGAACTAAAAAGTCTCATCTGGGGATATTTCCAAAAAATTGTAATGATATCTAAACAATAGCGTAAAATAAACAGAATCTTTGCTTTTCGAAATTATTTCGTCATCAAGGTCAACACGCTTAATTTCGAATTTAGGGATAAGATAATCGAGTGGACACTAAAGACCGGCGCCAGCTTCGAGGTCGTTTTGTTATACTGCACCTAAAGATAAAATTGCATTACCACCTACATATAATAATTTGGAAGGATAAGTGGTAAATAAAATAAAAGATAGCTGAAATGTGTGTGGAAACTTCATGTAACAATATGCTTCTGTTTATAGTCTTTCTTCGCGTGAACTTTCAGCAGTACCTCTGCACAACATATATATCTGAATTGTTGGTATAATGTGCAAACTACTGAGCAGGTACTAAAAATAAAATGCTTGTCCTAAGATTTCCAGAAAGCATATCACCCATACTACGACTGTATGCAAACTGTAGTACTCCCTAGAGTAGCACAAATTTATGTGGCGCATTCCACGGAATTTTCTTTTGTTTTTTTTTCAGACACAGCTCCTTGAACACGCGTTACATATAAAATGTAGTATGGATATCTATATACTTAAACGTCTCCCGAGGGATGTAGACCCATAGGATTGTAGTCATGATATGTTTGTTCATTGAAATAATGCAGGCATATACAGATATTGTTTTGTACGAAGGAGCTTTTGAATTATTATTTTATGCTGTTACGTCTCTACATTACCCGCTCTGTTTTAGATGGTAGTTTTGTATCTAATGGAGAAAATATTTGTTTAATATACCATCTTCTGTTTAAGAAAATCGTCATTATTCCAAATTACAATTAAACATATAAGTCGAGTACCAGTTTTTCCATTAACGTACTCTAGAAGGAAAACTAAATCATTTACGTATAGGAAGAACAGACAATAGGCAGTTAGAAAAACAAATTTACAACTACAAATTAACAAATATCTCACTGCCAGGGGCGCGGCTACCAAAATGTGGCACTACAAAACTAAATAAGTGGCCGAAAAATGGCACATGGCCGACCAATTATCGCTGACCCGTAATTTGTCCCATATCCCCGCTTTATTTCCTAGCTTAACCAACATAAAGAGGGACGATAGGGGTCTGGACAAATTGGCCTTTACAAGTGGAAAAACAAGGCGGTTAATCCGAAAAGTTTTCTTAATTACGTCTGCAGGAAACTAACTCCCAAAACGAATTAAGAGTGAGCGAAATTGGGTGAATCCGGTTCAGATTATGAAGCGGCTGTGTGGCTCGCGGGAGCTTCCCAAAAATCTCACTTAATGGAATAGTTGATGGCAGACGGTTTTTTGAAAAATTGCTTTTCATCTGGTTAACTGGAAGTTAGGAAAAAAACACACAAAACTGTACAATCGAAAGCCTATCTATTCTACTATAGGAACACAGTGGTTGATTATTTCTCGTATCGTATAATAACAACCAAATTTACATCGATCTAGAAGGATTGAAAAAAATATATATATCAAAAGGTTTTTAACACCTTATTTTCTTACTAGCATTTGCAAGAAACTTATTGCACTAGTTCCGTATATCAAAATGTTAAAGAAAGTTATATAATCATAAATGGCAAATTATAAACAAAACAATTATTGTAACTTAATTCTAGAAATATAACGTGTAAGTACATACCTTGACACCTATGTTCTATTAGGAACTAGGAATTGCCTATGGGTATAGAATACCTAATACTTTCATATACCTATATTAATTCTGTACTGTAGATTTAACGGCACGACTAAAATTAATGTCGTAAGTTGTCATCTATGCGTTACTAGGTTGATGAAAGTTTGGTAGGGTTTTAGAAGACACCATGGAAGGTACCTACGTGAAATTAGAACGAATGTTAGGTGCAGCTAGTATTTATATCAAAACAATAATTCAGACTTACTAGTATCTACCATGGAAATTGGACCACTGCCACCGTAGACTGATATTGCGCCAAAAATATCGAACCATTACATTTATACCCATTTGTTTATGTATGCATACAGGCATGCAACTTTCATACGCGTTTTAGACGTACTGTCAGATTGGTCGAAATAATATAGTGTATTTGTAAATTTTATATATTCCTTATTAGAGTACATATATTATATACATATTCTATATTCTCCTTCTTTAAAAAAAATGGATTATAAAATAATTATTATAGTCATAATAGAAAATTCTCACATCGGCGATCTCAAACGCCGAAGCGTCTTTCCATTCTATACAAGGCCAAAACGCAATGGTGTGAAACTAATCACGTACAGATTGGAAATAACTTTTTTACTAAGTTTTTCCAACATGTACAAGAGCAGTACCCAAACGAGAAAAGTATAGACGAAGTTTCAACAGTATAGTTCTTATAGTTTCGGAAAAAAGTGTCTGCGACATACAGACGGACAGACAGACAGACATAACGAATTTATAAGGGTTCCGTTTTTGCCATTTGGCTACGGAACCCTAAAAAGAAAGCAAGACCTAGCATAATATTGATAATGCTCGTTGAAAATTACTTCTTTTGTAATAAGAATATTGTGATTATAAGGCATTCTTATTTATTTACAATGCTTACCTTATAAAATTTAAATATAATTACATATTTTACTGAATCAATACAAAAGTAGATATTAGATACTCTGTTCAAGCCTTTAATTATCTATTTCGCTGAATCGTAAGTAAGTTATGTAGTATAGTCTGGAACAAAGACGCGAGCATCCACGGTACAAACTATACACGATTAGTACGGAAAATTCGTGTATATTATAGTAATCACAGACTTAAAAACAGCATTACAATATATACACGAGCAGTTTCCTATAGTTGCGTTTTGGCCTTGTATAGAATAAAAAGACGCAACGCCGAAAGAAACTCATTTTTACAGAATTGGTCGCCTTCTTTGAATAGGGCTTTGTCATATTTATTTTTGTCTTCTATAATTAAATACTTACACTTATATTTATTATAAAAATTTAAAAAAAGTTCGCCTTTTTTTGTTAAAATATGTTTTGTCTCGTTCTTTTATTGACAAATATTGAAAAGAGGGAAAGGGACAACACATAAATAGGTTTAGGCCACCGAGCTTCTCAAGTAGAGCTTCTCAACTTTAAACGTGGTGGGTTCAATTTGGAGTCAAGTATCAAATCAAACAGACCTGTTGTGTTTACCCTTATTACGTCAACTTAACGTTTTGGAGATCTCGATCTCTTAACGATCTCTTAACAAATAGTTTTTGGCATCTAGCTGATAAACAAACACACGGGGCAACGGCCTGCGCTCTTTCATTGGGAAATGGTACAGTTGGAAACAGTTTTGGATGTATCGGCGCCATCACGTGTGAGCATTTTCTATGACTAAAACTTATAAATAAGAATCTAGATACTTACTACTACTTAGCAACCATAGAACTTTCATCTCTTGATTGTAAAACAAACTCAGTATATTTCGTTGCCGAAGTATTCGACGCCCACGGGCCTAATTCAAAAAGAAATTAAAACAAAATGAATTCAAAAACTTTAAAAATTTACCGTTAAAAAAGCTTCTCAAAGTAAAGTGATTATAAAAAGCCTCAATTTTAGACCGGCCGAATGTCTTGGTTCGTCACTCTGTTAATTTGTACTTGAAATAAAAATTAATTAGTCAATTTCGGTGTTATAAAAGTGTGCAAGAGGGGAATATTCAAGTAAGCCGGGAGTTCTCGTAAAAATATAATTTTCACGCTCGAGCAGTATGAAAATAACTAAGTAAGTAAATACAATTTTAAGAAAAGTGATGATTGTTTGAACTTTCTAGATACGTGTATTAAACTTTTCACTTACCGTCACGTGAGTAATATATAAAATGCATTTCCGTAGTAAGCTCTAGTTTTGTACCACTAAGTGTTTCCTTCTTTGTAATGTGATTATGAGTCTTACAATGGTTGCATCATAGTTCCGATGCAACTAAACAGTAGCAAACAAACATAACTCAAGTCAAGAATGCATGCGAAAATTGGCATAAAATTTTATCTCTAAGTGGCACTAAACTATTTGACATCAACTTATTGTTGTAAAATGAATCATATTAATATATAATAAGCTTAAAATTTGTTCACGATGGGAATCTATAGAATTCGGGCGTGAAACCAGATTAATATACAATGTTTTGTTGCGCATCCTGCGCTAGCTGACTAGTTAAAACAGTAAGGTTTCGTGGGAAGATAAAGATAAACTGTACGTATATTTTTCTGTGACCTCCTTTTGCGTACCGCTTAGTAATTGTTTCGATTTCACCACCCTATTCTTTTTTAAATTATCAGTTAAGAAATGACCAATACGTCTCTTAATAAGTATCGCAAAATATTATTACAATGTATTATCGCCAAAATAAGAAAAGACAATGAAAAATCATATAAAAATAACTGATTCCAAATTCAAATATAATATTTTGTATACATACAATACTATTACAATTAAAATATACATATATTTTATTACAATATATGTATATTTTAGACTTAGTACATTACACGTAATGTAAACCATACTTATTGACGGGTAAAAAAAATCTGTAAAAGTCTAATTACTGAATAAACATTTGGATTTTGAATGAATTCAACAAACATTTACAGATATTGTTTACCCAGTACACAAATAGATTGACAAAGAAAATATAAAGGCATCAAAAATTAACTGCTGTAACATCAATCACTTTCAAGAAAACGCTCGCCAGCGTGGAAAATCAGTGGCAAGCCTACTGAAGTATTCACGCGAAAAAACGGGTAATGAGGGGCGCTGATCAAAGTTTCATATGAGTAGTGATGCGCGTTGTCGATACTTAATTACGATGCGAGTTCAAAGATAACATACATAAATTACGAACGTATTTATCCTTAATTGAGCAGATATAGCATTTTGGGTCTTTCAGGCTCTAAGCAGACATAGCCAAGGGCCGCAAGGCGAGAAGGTGAAAAAGGAATCAAAGTAGTGATGGGTTGCTTGCTGCATCGCCGATCCATATGATTCGCATTTTCACCCCCTCATCGATCATTCCCTCGAGCGGCTTTTATGATCTGCGTGGGTAAAAAGCAGCTAGGTATTTTCTTTGTCCCAGACATTTCAGTTCATTGTCAATCACATCAGCCATAGAAAATCCATTGTAAGATATCCTGCATTCAGCAATTTCCTGCAACCTTGCTCAAGTCAATTTAATAAAATTCCGACGTTTGTATGTATACAACTGACATATTTCGACCTCATTCGGAGGTCTTCCTCAGGGCGAATGTGTTTATTGTTCCGATACACACTACTCAGACAACGAATCAGCGTTCAGTGAAAAATTAAAAACGAAAATCTGTTTTTGGCGTAAAACCAATAATCAGACACAAAAAAAACATATAAATTTATTTAATTTGAATTAAAATATTTATTAAATAATTATAAAATTTGAAGTTAATGATATTATCGAATCCAAACACAAAAATCTCTTTTAAATCTATTACATAATGTCCTGTATCGATAGATTGCCTCATCACTAACAATGTCGACTTCAGTGCAGTTGTTGACTTTACGTTCTAAAGTAGCCATTCATTATATCTACCGTTTATTGTAGATAGATGTAATTCATTTTTAATAGAATAGTTTAAAATACAATAAATGAACCAATGATATTTCACACGCACGCATTGCTAGCGCCTTCTCAAGTTAAGCGACAACGTGGCATAAAAAATTGTAGAGCTCCTCCGGTGCTTTGTAAGGCACGCAAAGCCGAAGTCCCGGCTGTCATCATTGTATGGAGTTGTCTAGGTTGCCCAGACAAAATATGAATTTGCTATGCCGCTTTTTCGTGTAATTTATATTCGTAGCCCAACATGTTAACCATTTTGCTACGGATTAGATACAAACCGTCTTACTTCAATAAAGATACATCTGTTGATTATAATTTTTATCTGACACAGAATTGATATCATCATCATCAGGTCTTTTGTCTCCACTGCAGGAGCATGGCCCTCTCTGTACTACCAGAGCCCTAATTGGACAGAGCAGCCAGAGGACTTGGCCTACACTCTCCTCGCTGGCCAGACGGGTTGGAGAGGTCTTATTGATGTTTATAAGCTTTGTTTAGCTTGTATTTCCTAAGTCGCCTTCTACGACATCCACGGGAGGACTTGGAGTGGCCCTATTCTGCTCTGCCGAAAACCACACGGCTTTTAATTTTTTAGACTTAGAATTGATATAAGTGTTAAATATAGAACGAATACTCCTAGATATCCGATCCGAGCAATATGCGTCCCCGTTTCCTGTCCCCCGTTCTCGCCTTGTGGAGGGTGTTGAGCGGCGCCTGCAGCCCTGTAAGGCGAGAACGGGGGAGAGGTGCGAGGACGGAGAACGGAGGAGGACGCATATTGCGCGGGACCTCAGGAGATTAAGTTCTGTATGTAATAATTAAATTAATTTTATAATATGTTTATCTTTTTTGTGGTAGACGGAGAGTGTTAAATACTATTAATAATGTTAAAAGTCTTCAAATTTTGTAGCATCTGATATATGAAATGCTGCGAGTTTCGTAGCACGATTATAAAACACTATACGTACTAATATACCGTTTTTTATAATACTTACGACCCGCCCTGACTGTGCACGATTTCTTATACTAGTAAACCTTCCTCTCGAATTTATCTATCTATTGATGAAAAGCTCTTCACTTACCTCTTCTTCAAATATAATGGGAATGTCAATGGTTACCCAAGGTTGCCGAAGACCATGCGAAACCAAAAGAAATAGTCGGAATAGTTACTCATTTTGGTGAAAGTTTTATGACCCACCGGCCTGATTAAGGTCAAGCGTTTTTGAGAATGCATGTGTTCCAAAAATTTGCAACCGGTCATCGTCCGACGTCAACCCTCTTTGGGAATGCAGCTTTGGAACCAGATGTTTGTACTTAGTCCTTTAGTCGCTTCATGATATCCTCAAGAAGAGATGGAGTGCTTCTATTAGTATTCTAGGCCGGACACCACGGCTTACTTCAGATGTAAGTGTTTCTGAATATAAACGAACGGTAATGCCTACTACTGTTATTTGGTAGCCCAATAATATTTGGGACTCTAAAAAGTGCAACGTAACCATCTGTTATCGGTCACAAATTACCAATAGCCATGATTTACCGACGCGCTATCTAAATTTAGGGATCCCCAGGCGTCGTGGACACCCACTCGAATCAAATTGATTTATTTATAGCACGGTTCCGTACCTGGTACACCACTTAGACTGAAAGTGATTTGATTTGGCTTATTCTTCGCTATCCCGTGAGGATCGCGTTCTACTTAAATCTTTGTTTTGTTTCGGTTTTAATATATATTTTATGTCGAATTACAGGAAGTTAGAACATTTTAACTTCCTGTAATATATGTTAGTGGCCAAAGCTTGTGTCAGGGTTTTTAAACTGCTTACACTGGATTAATGACTAAACTTTTAGACTTTTCTACATTATATATAAAATGTTTTTCCATCTTGACCTGACCGGGGATCAAATCCGGTACCTCAGGTGTGACAACGAAGCATGATGATTGCTAGGCCACAAAGGTCATCTAGATATATGTAGGTGAAAATTATAAACTTTTATTTATATATAAGCGGTACGATAAACCTAGATTTATTTATAGATGCTTTAGACTACATTTATAACACATGGCAATGGTACAGAATAAATCATATTTCGCTGCTACCTCATTAAGCATTCATTTGGCTATAAAGTGGTCGTAAGGGGCCGAAAGGGCGCCGTTTACACAATCGTAACTAATTGTTGTTGTAAATCATTAGTTTCCCTTTGTGGCAGCACTATATTACGAGTTACAGTTTTACCTTGGCCCGGCGATAAATACTTGTAGGTTAAATTTATATATATAACGTTTTCTAATATTGGATTCTAATGAAATTAGACATATCTAGTTTTTTAGGAAATATATAACAACTCTGAATTCCATTGCATTACTACGCTGGTTTGGCGCAAAAGGAAAATTTTCTAATATAACGTAACACATTAGAATGTGAATGTAACCTGCTTCTGTACCCGCGCAGATCGCAAAAGCCGATCGAGGATTTGTGTTAATAGGCGATACGGCTAGTAACTTTAATTTGATTCCCTTTTTCACCTTCTCGCCCATCATTAGGCGGAGAGGGGCCTTTGGAACTTGCAGTCCTGGGCCCTGGCCCTGTTTGTCTGCTTTGAGCATCAAGACCCAAAATGCTCTGTCAGCCGAGGAGCAACAAAGACGTGATAGTGTTATCATCATTTCAGCTCACATCAACCCACTGCTAAGCATAGGCCACTATTTTTTGCGCCATTTCCTTCGGTCTGGTGCCATTTTCAATCACTTATACAGATTGAGCTCGCCCCAAAGTAAGTTCGAGACTTGTGTTAAGGGGTACTAATCACCAACCGAAACCTCTTTTCCCCCACGTGATTGTGTATTCTGAGTTTGTTTACGTTGTATCTCCTATGGCTGAAAATAGCGTCTTACCATACATTAATATACTTATAGGTAAGTATTACATACAGAACGGAAACTCGCAGCGTCCCCCGCATACGGTGTACCCGCACCTCTCCTCCATTCTCGGTAGCGTTAGTGACTTTTGACACTGAAATTGCTTACCACTGCACACATTGACGTGCGCAGTGCTTGCAGTAAGTAATAGGCAAAAATGTTTCTCCGCTTGTATCAAGTGCCACTCCTGTGGCGTGTGGCCAAACCTACGTGAGTGAGGACAAAAACGCGAAGGTTGTTTTGTTTGTAATTGAATTAACCTGAAGTAAAACATAGAATACTTCTTATTTTTTAATTGACCTATACTGTCCCACTGCTGGGAAAAGGTCTCCCCCATCTCCTTCTAAATATCTCGATCGTGTGCCTTTTCCAACCATTCCCTCTCAAACTGTCGCAAGTCGTTATTTTACTCATCTCAGAAAAATTAAAAGTTCCCTTTAAGCTGTCAATTAAAAAAGAACGCGGCTACGAGTAGAATAGTTCTAGTCCACTCTAGTAGTGGAGTAAGGCTCTCAGTAGCTTTTTATTTTTGTATAGGTATAATTACTAGAAAGCATAATGCAGAAATGAAACAAAGCAACCCGATATCGCCGTCCAATTAGGACGTTACACAAACAGCGGGATTAGCAAATTGTTTATATTCACGTCTACATACATTTCGTATTAACCCTAATTCGATTCTGGTACACCGTACTCCGTGCCCAGCCTCCAAGCCTCAGGGCTGACCCTATCGATTTAAGAAATTTAATATAATTTCAATTGTTTGCGCTGAGGGACGTTGTTGACTTTATGTCCCTGTGTTTGTGATGTTGCGATTTTAGAGTCGAAATTTTGATTTAATATTTGGTGGGTACGTGCAGAAACGTAACGCACATAAACATACGTATTTAATTTAAATTTTTAATCTTTTTCTAACTTATTTGGCAATGCGGCTTAATCATACTGTAGGTCAGATACAGATACAGGGTACTCGTATTTCATTTACGTACGAGTCCCAAACAATCGGTTGTCAATATATTTATTTATACTTATACCATATTAATTAAATTAGTTTGTGCTACAAAGGACAAAGGAAGTATTTTTATGGCGAAGGCGCTACTTTGAATCCTGAGTGATGCCAGAGATTCATGTATATCGAAGAAAAATATTACTCACTCTACTTTTCATCTCCATCTACGAAAAAAAAGGAACTACGAAACATAAACTTAAAGAAAAGTAGAATACCTACATTATACCTAATTAGAGTTCAACTGATAGATATTACCGGACCTTTTTTTGGTGCCGTTCTTATTAAATTTACTAAGAATTTTTTTTTTTTAAATACTTATATTCTGATATAATTTTCACTCGTAACTTTGTTTGCGAGGTCCTTCATATCTTTTTTTATTTTTATAAGTAAACGTGATATTAACTTTTGGCTACTTTAAAAAATATTCAAATTTACACATTTAATTACATGTCAATACAATATAACCTAAAACTTCTGTAATTACTTTGAATCGAAGACAATTTTTTTAATTATACTTATTTCTTTTCCCAAAGTAAAAAACATAAAAATGTTTATCTACGTTCATCTATGTTGACGACGTTTTGTATTCCAATTTAAAATAAATTAAGTACGACACTTTCTTCTTTTTTGGCTGGACTGCCAACATAATTTTTTTTTAAATATGTAATTTGCGATGCGATAATGTACGAGTATGAATGTTTGTTTAGGTCAAATCTTATTAACTCAATTTTGATCCAGTTATCCTCAACCGTTTTAACTAAAATTTGGTATATCTACTTGTGTAAGTCGGATGAGGATACAATTTTATAAAGTCAATGAGCTGTTTTTAATGATGGAGTCGGGAGACATTCTTAAGAACTCAATTATAAATCAACATAACCTCATTGCGTGGCACTCGTGTGATTTGTCTTAACAAGCACTTTATGGTAAACGATGCTTAAGGTCTGATCACGCAGAGACAGAAGATGGTCGGCTAACTTAATTTGTCTTGGTAAGTACTGTGGCCTTAAAAAAAGCTTGTATAAAAAAATCTAATTTACATAAATTACTTTGTGTTCAGTTTTCAAATTGGTTTTAATCTCTAGAGATTTTCTTTTTCACTTTGAAGTCCTGAGAAAATCAGCAGTAGATCTTTTGGAATGAAAACATAGTTTTTCAGTGTGGTGTTTTTTTATTGCCGAATTTTATCTCCTTTTCTTCTATGCTAGATGGAAGAAAAGGAGATAAAAAGAAGAAATGAAGTATAAAAGTAAATATTTTTTTTTAAAAGTCCGTTTGGACCGTATTAATTATACACTAATGTCTTTCTACCATATACATAGTTACTTACTTATATCTGTATTTGTATCGTTCTAGCTTTTAATCCCACATGAAAAGAAGAAAATCTCACCAAGTTCAAAAACACAAACTACGAATTATTAATGTTTCTGTGCAGAGGATATACAATAACAGCTATGTATACATGAGCGGTGGGCGGATGGATGGGTTGCATCTATCCGAAACGTCCCTGTCAAGGGTAAGACCCTTAATTAACTCTAAATGTAGATTCAAAAGGGATGATAATTAACAAGTTTTCAAATCGCTAGTTGACAGTTTTGAGGCCGGTTTGGTTTCTGATTTTTGTGAACCATGTATTTTATATAATGTCTAACAAAACATACTGAAACTATTTTTAGGGGAGATTCAGTGTAGATACTTTCTTGAATGAGTATTAAAAAACCAGCAGTAATCAACTGGTATTTAATTAAAATGCGATTGAAGCGCCGCGGGCAAGCAGTTAGATTTAATTCGGCAAGGGCTTGCTCGTTTATTTGTTAGCTAGATTGAGTTTGATTGTTGTTTTTTTATTCGTTGTATGTTTTTACTACATTACGTTAAAGTCTTGTTGATTTTAATCGGCACATTTAGGGGGAAATTATTTGTATTATCAGTAGCTATCATAGATTAAACAAGAAGATAGGAGGAAATGCCGTGTGGATTTCGGCCTCAAATAGGACTCTATTATAAATAGGACTACTCCATCTTCTTCTTCTTCCTGTGGATAACGAAAGAGGCGAATAAAGGGCCAAGCACAAACATCTCGTGCGTGCTAACTTTATCCCCAAGGCAGTTGGCAGCTGTTTGTATAAAACCTTTTGAACAAATGCATTGGCAAGAAGGATTGACGTAAGGTAGGCAGCCTGTTGTAAAACTTATTGCCAAATAATTTAAACTATTCCGACTTTGTTTTCGATTTCGCGTGGTCTATGGAATATTTGGGTGCGTATATTCGGAGGCCCCAAAGCAGCACAGCTGATGTTGCAACCGGGAAAATGGCCTAATTTTAATCTGCGTAGGTAGGTACAATATGGTTGTGTATAGAAAGGTTAGGTAAGAATAAAACACATGTTTACTAATATGTCTATTTTCAATTTATTGTTTATTGGTTTTCGAAATAAGATTGTTTCCTTTTATTATTAATGATAATTAATAATTAATAATTGCAAGTTAAATTTCTAATGTCTACTTTTAACTTATTATTGACCGATTGAGCGTCGGTCAACGAGCAAATTAAATTAGGAACAGTATTCGTTGTAAAATAAAAAAATTATAAAAAGCCCAAATCAATTTTCAAACATTCAATAAATATTATGTTTATTATGTTTGTTTCATTTTATTTGAACATAATTCTTCTACGTAAAATTATAGTTATAAAAAAATCTATTGCAGTAAAAGAAAACCGACTTGCAGATACAGTTTATAGTATAATATTCAAATTGCTCGTTGGCGAACGTCAGTCAGTGTGTGAACTAATTGTAATAATTGTTACATTTGGTCTATTATTAATTAATCTTCTTTTATTTACAAAAAATAATAGTGTCGTTTGCCACGAGAATATTATTTGAAAACAAAGCTTTTCATTTTAAGGCGATTGGCCAGTAGGTAACTGATAATATTTCTGAAACGCGTTCGACTGGTAAATCTGATCCCAAACCGTTTTTGTCTGTATCTGTACAGAAAAAAACGGTTAATAATATACCTTTTTAATTATATTTCTTGTAATTAAGTAATGGTTACAAAATTTTTTACTGACTATTATAAGAGCTCTGGGTAAATTTATAAAATAAAAATTTGATATTAAACTTACTTGACGGAATGATGAAAAATATTTACATATGAAATTAGTAAAATATAGTTACGCGCAAAATATTGATGGTCAAAAACAGGTCATTTTCCTATTCATATTTATGTATGTATGTGTGTATATATACTTTCGTTGTATCACATAGAAAATAAGTAGCTGACTGCTTCATTTACGAATTTTATTGTTTAAAAATAGCACATTCAAATAAATATTTACCAAGATCTCGTATAAAAGTTTATACTTGTAACAAAAATTAATCAAATTTAATTACAATAAAACAAATAAATTACTTACAACAAACATTTTACTCGCAAACTTTTGGTATTACAAACTCCTAGGAAGCAAGTAACAGTAGGTACTAAATGAATGAAAAGTGGGTGCAAGTGGAGGACCTCTACTCAGTCCAACATCTGATAGATCCAGCGCTGAAGAGGTTTCAAGACGATACCTCCTTAAAACACCATCATTTAGTAAAGTTTAAGCTTTTTATTATTCAAAAAATATCCGTTTGCATGAAAATTTAATAATTACCTATTAAGTATGAGTGCGCAGAATAGTCAAATAGTAGAAATTTCAGCAACATGTTACATAGAACATTTTTGTAAATTTTTATTACCTACTTGTCTTTAACACAATGTCATAAAATGAAAATAGAAATGGAAAACATTATAGAGGGAAACGTTCGAATTAGCGTTAAATAAATATATTAAATAAACTTAAATAACAATGACTAGAGCATACAGCTGATGAGCATTAAACGTCGACATTTTTGTTAGTGTTGTCCCTTCGTAATTTAATAAATTCCTAGCAGTTAATTTAATTAATCATTACCGAGGTCTAGATTGCACGTTTTGTTAACTTAATTCATTTAACACTATATTTACAAAATATCATTTAAAAATATTATTTATAATTCGCAAACATTTTAGTTTTTGTTTTCTTAAGCCGTGGCGCTTTGTCGCCATTTTGGATTCATGCAAATTACCAACATAATAATTATTATTTTAATTTATTTTTATGGAAATTTTGGCCTCCCGGAATTTGAATTTAGTTTATCGAGCTAATTTGGCAGCACTAACGCAATGAACGAAATCACTCGATTTTCACAAAAAATATCGAGAAGCAGGGTTATCAATTGGGGTGGGCCTTGGGTTGAAAAGTTTTCTACAAAATGCATCTGGTGGGTACTATGTCCTAGACAGAAAAGCGAGCCAGCCCATTTATCAGTGAAATGAAGGTGACTATCTTCTTTTATGTACATTTATGCATGAACCCATACGCGTTGTACTAATTCCTTTCAATGTAGTAACTATACTGTATTTACTAATGCCTAGATGTTAATCGAAATGTGGTTTATTTACAAATGAATTTTAATACTATTTTGGCTAAATGTCACTAATAACTTCTTACTCTAAAATTGTGCCATTTTTTTGTGAAATATATAAATTATGAAAACAACCGAACGCACGGAATAAAAACTGTTACTCTATTGAACACTATCTAAACTTAAATTCGAAAGAATTCTTACAATTATTTTGTACAATTTCAATAATAGATACGAGAACAAAAACACGTAAGTAACAAATGTCAATAATAAATACAATAATATTAGACTGTGCACAGATAACAGGCGAGCCACATGCCGTCCGGAGGAAACGCGGAAAATCGTGATAGGAAATGTCGTTTGTACAAAGGATGACGTGAGACACGTGGCCTGCCCAACCTGCGGCACCCGAGTACCGAGCGGCGCCGGCGGCGCGCGCTAGTCCTGCGACACGCAGCGATGAAGTTACTAACATTAAACACAGAATATTGATTATTTGCAAGGCACATTCTCTTAAAAATCCTGAATTTCAATTTTTCATGTACATATCGATGCTCACAAAACATCAAAACACGGCGCGTAAAACTAAACATAGTGTTGAAGCGACTTCTATTATTGTATGATATGTATATAATCAATTATATACCCTGTGTCTCGAAAAATATATAAGAAGTCATGTAAAAGTGTAAAAGAAAACACAATCGGTCATATATAATATCTACACTAGGGGCTACTTGCGAGTCGACTCGAGTAGTGTTGAAGAAATGAGATCGAGATGTGATGTTTATTGCTCACGAAAGGTGTTCGGCGTTAGAGCGCCGGCACCCGGGCAGGCGGCTGGGGGCTCAGTAGCCATACCCGGAGCCCGGGTACAGTAGAGCCGCGCCGCCCCCCGCCGGTCAGTGCTGCGCCGCGAACTTCATGCGCTTCTGTTTCTGTCGCTGGTTGCAGAACCACACGCGTACCACGTTCTTCTTCAGGTCCAGCTTTTCTGCAATCGCCGTGATCTTTTCCCCTGACGGTCTTGGCTGCACCGCGAAGTAAGCTTCTAGACTTCTCTTCTCGGGCGCCGCTATAGATGTTCTCTTGCGTTTCTTTTCTCCGGCCGGTAGTACGCTGGGCGCGTCTGGGTCCCGTCTTTTGTTTTTTGCCTGTGCCTCCGCCTCTTCCAGCCACGCTTGTAGGATAGGTTTAAGCGCAATCATGTTATTGTGGCTCAGTGTCAGACTTTCAAAGCGGCATATTGTACTCTGTGATAGTGCACCAACGCCGGGGAGTTTGAGGTTCGCTAGTGCTTTGCCTACGTCCGCCTGTGTAACGCCGAGTTTGATTCGTCGCTGCTTGAACCGTTCTGCGAAGGCTTCAAGCTCTCTAGGGTCTGTGTCTGTGTCGGGATGTAGGGCAGCTGCCGGGTGGCCAAGGTGCGCTGGCGGGGCGTGCGCCAGGCTGCCCGCGTGGTGGTGGTGGTTCATGACGTGGTTCATGGCGCCATAGCCGTGCAGCTGGTGGTGCGGCGGCGCGGCCTCGCTCATGGGCGCCAGCGTCGTCATGGACGATGACGTCAGCGGGTCCAACATGTCCAGCCCCTCCATGCCGTGGTGGCCCATCTGTGAAAAGAAAGGCTATTTGAAGTTCGTTTTATCATACTGCCCAATTCTATACGACAAAGAGGATTACCAGTGGGAATTATGATTATTTATTATTATGCGCCAAATTAACTCCTGTATTCGAGTTAAATCGTACGTTTCATATTGCAAACAGAGCGGGTGGGGACAATAGATGGGGTATATCGGAACATAAACAATGTTTGTGCAGATTTGCAGTCATTCTTTATGAGTGCAAACACTTGTTTTTCATGGGGTGGGTCCGTTGTGCGTAAATTGGACGAGTGTTTTACCAATATGCTTAGTAGTGAAGAGCCTTTGTCGGCTGGATGGATGTTTGAGTGGTTGGGAACGCGCCGCCATATGCACTAGCGACATTGATTGACACAATATTTTGATACAACACAATTGACATTGCATTCATACCTATTATTAAAAAATAAACAAACCTACAATGTAGATGCCTAAGTGCTCCACTTGAGTGCAACTGACCGTGATGACCTAAATAAACAATAACATGTGTTCTAGTAATTAAAATTAATTTAGACAACCCTACCTCGTGGTATACTTAGTGAAACGTGCTGAAAAGATTAGGCTTAAGTATTTTTTTTTTGTAAGATTATCAGTTGTCATTACATATTATGATTACAGTAAGTACATCCCACATAATTTTAAACTATAGTTATTCTATTTAATTACAAATGTATAGTTTTCAGATTTTCCCTGTATTTGAGAGAGTCGAAATATACATACGTGTACTTTTTTGCGGCATAAGTGGCCATATCCTTTTGTACGTTAATTTAGAAAAAAAATTACAAGGGATAAAACCTGAGTTTTATTTTTAACTCAATACCTCCACGCGTTCCCAAGATAAAGGATCTTGACAGACTGACAGACGGACAACAATGTGATCCTTTAAGTGTTCCGTTTCTTCCTTTTGAGGTACGGAACCCTAAAACTGAACTGTATATAGATCTATTACTTAAAAAATACTAAACAGAATAAAATCACAAAAAAATAGGTAAGCACTGACATAAAAAAAACAAAACATGGCAAAGATGTTTTTTATGTAAATAAAGTACCTTAGTAGTTTTTAAACTTATTTTAATTACTTAGGTTAAGCATACTTAATATTGGTATCCAAATTGTAGCCTCCAAATGTCTGTACACCCAAATTGCACAGGAATAAGTCAATAAAACAAAACAAAAACAATCAGCTTGGCCATATATCTCAATAGCAGCCGGCCATAAGTCTTTCCTCGTCGTCCGTGTTAGGCGGCGCGCACACGGCCCCTCCAGGGATCGGTATATCACAATTATACCGCGTGTAGCACGAGAACTCACATGTTACAGCACAGTTGGCGCGTTTCTTTACTTTTGTCGTTTTACTTTAATTATGGTCTCTGTTTTCGAGCAACTTGTTGTTCGTGCAAAGGTATTTTGTTTGCCAAAAAATACGTAAGTACTGAAAAATGTGGCAACTTTGCCAAACTTTGGCGACTTTAGAACGGCTATATTGTAAAGTAAGTAATTTTGATTTAGTTTTATATCTAGTAAGATATATATTTAGTTAGATTACTCTCAAAACATTTAATGTCATCACTCCAACGTTTGATGCTCATCGCGCGATAACGTGATGCGACCATCTCGTGAACCAGGTACTGCAGAGACCGGGAAGTTAGGCATTGCAGGACGAGTAGTTTCAAGGCCGAACTTTAGCGAGGTCTTGGAAACAGCCAATACAGCGCAGTCATATTTACAATATTTTTCATATTTACTTAATACCGTAGATTATTGTTTTTATGAAAATTATGCATATTTTCGTATGATTTTATACTAACATTTTAATTCATAAAATTGTTGACACATTAATATCTATACTCGAAGAGTGCATTAAGTGGTAGCAATTGGCTTGATGTGAGTTACAAAATTGAATGCTTTTCTAGGTCAAAAGTAAGCTACCTATTTGGTATACTTTTAAGAAATTATAACGTTACAAAATAATGGCACTTTTCTTTGATCATATTCATTTTAAACGTGATTTTGGATGAAAAACTGATATTAAGAGCTCTATGTGCCTCCAAGAAACTATGACGTCATAAGTCTGATGTTTATTTTGACGTTAAGAAAAAGTATCTGATTTGAATTGTTGGAAAGTAGCGAATTGAATTAAATAATGATTTTTCAAACTTACTGCCCAAACCTAACCTAAACTGGACAGGCCGGTACAGTACCTAATGCATGAGCCAAGAATTCAAACTTTGTGTCTTCTTTTTACTACAATAATGCTTACATTTCCGAGCATGTTTGACAAATAATGTACACGTGTTTTCTTAACTCGAGAGTCTCGAGAGCTACGATGCCACAGACAGACACAGAGACAAACAGAAATTGCCTTCAAACTTATATATTATAAAAACCCCTTTTTTATCAGGGATTAAAAATATGAGTGCATAAATTTGCTAAACCAGTTTTAATGTCCATTGAAACAGTGATATATGTCCATAGATTCATTCATTGCGCGGTTCGATAAGGGCAGAAAACACATTTTCACCTTTTTTCTTCTTCTGTTGTTTTGAGCTGCAAGATTTATTTTTTAGGCTTAAATTCAATAATCTCCAAATTGCGTATGTCTTAAAACAACTGAACCGATTTTGATGCCCAACAAATAATACTTTTTTGATCCTATCATCACTCCTGCGTAAACTTGCAATGATCGCGTATTCGCGTTAAATTACGACAACACCTCAGACATATTCCGATTTCCTTGATCTGCTGGGTGATGGTAGAACATTCCACCAGCGACAAAATCAGAGATAAGTATTTTTATTACTTGTACGTAATAAAAATACTTATCTCTGATTTTGTCTCTTGCACGAATCATTGCCACTGCCATCCATGCCATCAAAATACATATTATTTAAACGGTGTTCCTAATTGAGCCTCGCTTCAAAACCACACAGGTGCAGGGCATCATGCGAGGCCCTACAATTTGTACACAGCCAAACATCCCTGCCAGTATGTCATTGTGTATACGTAATAAGGGAGCCACCCCATGTCATTTTCGGGCTAGTACCGCGCTTACATCGATGTCGATGTTTGACGAGTGACTATGTATTAGACAACGTCCTCTCTACCAGTTCATAAATCTGTTTTTCTCTTCTAGGTTTAATAGATCTCTAGACCTAGATTTTTAAATTATATTTTTTGTGCAAGATAACCACCCTAGCCGACTTTTTTTTTTAACTAGCCTATACTGTCCCACTGCTGACCAAAGGCCTTCCCTCTAGTACGCTACTGCTACTACGACAAATACAAAATAAATGTCAGCCTCTAAAAATCAAATGAGATAGCGATCTAAGTGGCAATGTAACAAGTTTTGGTATAAGACGTGTCAGCCCTTGTCAGCCCGGCACAAACATTATCATTCGAAAATTGGATTTTTCAAATTGTAAACTATGTTAATTTATCACTGACCTTACCTTGGAAAGATAGTATCATGCTGCATTACCGATTGTTCGTATAACAGGTACTTACAAATACACCCCTTAGGTCACTCAAACAATTTCATATATTTGAACACATCGGGTTAAGCTGCAAAGTATTTTTATTAGTGAACAGGTACTCTATTTTAAATGTGAATGTTTAAAATACCTCATTCACATATTTTTTGCAGCAACTGACTAACATGTATTTATAAAAGTAAAAATAATTATATTTGGATGCAATGACAGAATGAAACGTCCAATATAAAAATTATCGAACAATATTATGACCCATCACTACTGACAGGGCTGATGCGATTGCAAGTGGATATTAAATAAATTATATTCCGTTAATAGTGATTTGTATCGCTACGTTATGATTTGGACAAGTGGCTGAATTTATACAGGGTGTGAGAACCATGTGGGCTTCAAAACTAGCGATTTTTAGTGAAGAATTGAGGCTTCTCTGGCTCTATGATGCCCTGTAAGTTTCAGACTGTTTGTTTTGCAGTACTTAATTTCTCGCGTTAGGTATTTTGCTTTAAGAAAGATTAGCTTTACTTCATTTCTCGCGTTGTTTTGCTTTAATATATCTGAAGAAACTAAGAGTATTTCTGAGTTGAAAGCTGTTTCGTAGCTCAGGAATGCTATATTTTAGGGCAAGTTGTATTCGTAACACTTTTCGAAGAGTTAAAAAGAGAAAATCGTTACTAATCCCTTATCTCTGAAGATGCTGTTTCTGTTGGTTGAGGGTTTTCGAAAATATGAGGCACCAGATGGCAACACAGTAAAGTCGGGTCCTGTAAGGTCAAAGACACGGAAGTATAACGAAGTACATATAATTCCATGCATATTCCATGGTCAAAGATCTAGAATATACAAATAAGGTGCTGTTATTGAATACATTTGACACAGCAAAAGAACTTTGCAACTGATGGTCCAAAGACAACAGTGAATACGACATGACATCACTGCGCTCACCGTTGAAAACCGTCATTGAGTTAATACTGTGCCGTCCAACTAGCGTTA
Source organism: Acrobasis consociella (assembly GCA_963555685.1). Classification (NCBI taxonomy): domain Eukaryota; kingdom Metazoa; phylum Arthropoda; class Insecta; order Lepidoptera; family Pyralidae; genus Acrobasis; species Acrobasis consociella. The sequence goes on from OY743104.1 coordinate 22,253,547, forward strand.
TACCAAAATCATCTAAGCTCTACCCACCGTTTCGGGGCCCCACCGCCCCCTACGCGCACAACATAGGGTTACATTACTAGTGCAATTTGATGGCTCCAATATGAACGCAATATGATTGTCATTTCGGCGTGATGGCTACAGTTTTAGTGTCGGTTTTACGCACCCCTTGTACTGTGTAATAATAGTATTACTAATCCTTTATAGCACTATCTTCGCTTTGAGGTTGCTCAACTGTCAAGCTATGTAGTAGTTCTAAGTAATATGCGACACGAAGCGTCATATGGAGTGGTTTATACACAAGCATTATTAATCAATATCTATAAGTATCTATGTGTTGTAGGAGTTTTTATAAACGTTATTAATTTATGTATGTATAGGTATCAAAAGTAAAATTGAAGACGGATTTCCATGGGTGTTGTTCTTTGTCGTCGAACTGCATCTCAACCGTATTGCGGTTGATGTGCAGTTAAGATGCGGTATCCGGTGGATTCAGTAACATAAATATTTACTAATAGATTCGATATAAGTAACACTAGTAGGAAATAAGATTAAAAATAAAATTGTGTCGGTAGCTGGTTTTGGTTTTTATTATTTTATTTTATAAACTACGAAAGTGTTCCAAATAAAAAAAAAAAAACAATACCTACAATGCGAATACACATAGGAAATATCTGGCCTCCACTTTTATAATTTTATTGGGATGCAATTTTTACATTACAATTACAGTTTTACGGATCGATAAACTGTTTACATTAAAAAATATAAGTAAAAATGTTATTGAAATTGGTCAAAACTTTTTACGTTTTATATTCTAACTCAATTTAAAGACAGTATGCATTCGTATGTATTCACTCGTGTGCATATTTTTTTTTGTATTAGTTAGTGTGACAGAAAAATATATCTATACATATATTTGTAACAAAAATATAAGTCTTAAAACGTAAACCTTGTACTTGAATTGGAATAATTTCGGGCGACAATAGCACAAAGCTGTATTGAAGTGGCCGTGACAGCCCTACCGAAATAAAAAAGAGTAAACATTGCAACTTAAACAAAACTTTAAGTGGAAAGGGGCAAACAACGCGTGCGCCGCCGCCGGGGGCCGCGGTGATTGTCGCGGCGGCCACTGGGGACGCCGGGACTTTATCACTTGTATATTGTTTAAAATCAACCATGTAATGCAAAGACAGCAACAGTAATGTCAGTATGTCTCGGGAAGGGACGTTTAGACGTTTGCGCGTAATACGGGGCTTCCTTCTTAACTTTTTAATTTCATATGTACCTTAAATAATTTTAATATAAAGTTTTATTTATTTATTTAATCTTTATCGTTCACCACATACAAATTGTACATAATAGTAGGTGAACTTAACGCTAGAACTGTGTCTACCAGTCAACCTTTAGGTTATACAGATAGTGTAAATGTCACACGTAGTGTAGTTGCCAATGGATGATTTTGGGAACTGGCTGTGCTTCTGTTAAGGCATGGGTTAGATCCGCACTAAGCGTGAATTGAATCTCTGAATTTGTACTGATGTACGGTCATTTCAATTACCGGCACTTGCTTTCAGTGAAGGGAAATGTCGTGAGGAAACCTGCACTCTAGATCTATAGCGTGTAATAATGACTGTTATCACTAGATGAATTCATTGAGCTACGTCAGATTACGCTACTTAAAAAATCTGACATAATTGTATTTTTTCATAAAGTAACTAGACTTTTCAGGCATTTTTACACGTCAACGAGTATAATTAACCCCTACATTACGTTTAGTGTATTTTTTATATAATGCTTGCGAACGAGTTAACAAACATAAATTACGTAATAAGAAATACCAAGTAGTCAAAAAAGCTTAGTATTAGCTATAACCACTCTCGAAAAAGAGAAGCGACCTAAGCTAGTAGGTAAATCTTTATTGGTTTTTGACACAATGTAACGAATTAAGTACCTATGTTACGTTTTCATACCTAAAAGTTTACTAAAATCTGTAAAGATTTGCTGAAACCATGTAACGCGGGTTAAAACAGCTACATCAATGTGTACGATCCCTACATGTTATAAACTATATAGGTAGTTTACTAATAAAACTGGTCCATGAAAGAAACAAATATAGGGAAGTTTGACATCCAGTCATAATATTTATTGCGTTACAGCAAAACGCAACAACTGTCTACACGGCTCTATAAAATATAATCGAATGAAGCGACTCTACCCCCACTATATTTACGGATTAGAGACATATACGGGACCCCAAATGGCTGGGTTTGGGTTCCGTGGCCCATAAAGCTGGCATTACGCGGTTCAAACTCGCCAGAAGGGACAGGGAGACGAAATTGGAAAATTTCCGAAGTATAAACTTTTTCTTGTTTTTATTAAAGGGTGTCCGTCTACTAATGATTTTTTAAACTCTTACTTTATTTTTTATGCTTTTATTGTGATCTATATCGTAAATTATCCTGGGGTGAATCAAAATGCCTCTATATTTGGCGAGATCTTAATGTAATTTATTGTTTACTTTGTTCTCGTACTTGTAGGAATTTATCTTTTGCTAAAGAATTCCAATTATTACGTAGAATATTTTAATGGTAAAAAGGTTTTCTTCTTACATAGAGAGTAGATTTTATCGAGTAAATAAGGTAAGAAAGTATATATTTACTGATAATTAATCCGTTTGGTGTTTTAGAAAGTGAGACAGATGATACTGACCTATTTTCCATAAAAGCAAGTTTCGAGTAAGATTTATAAAACTAATACTCGACTACGGGAACCATTTACAGCTAACAATGTATATATTTTTAAATGTGCTAATAATAAATAAGACCTTTCATTTGATACCCCACCAAATACAGAAACAAAACCATTTTTTTACTCGCTCTTTTTTGTATGGAACATTCGTTAAATACATTTATTACATACAAATTGCAGCCTATGTCACCTGCACAATAATGATAATTGAACGGGCGGTTCGGATGCTACGTTGCAACACACATAGTTATCCAGATACTTACAAACATCGACTGCTAAAATCATTACCCTTCTTGGCTTTGTCGTAGTCGAGTAAAAAGGGAAAAAAATCAGCGCTCTAGCAAACGGATTTTGTATGACGAGGACAATTGTTTTGTTGATTTTTAATGACTTTGTTTATATGGATTGAACTTCACCTATGTATGTCCAATATTTAGGAGATAATATATTTCTTCCGAAAAAGGCGGGGTGCGTTTATAACATACACAATACATTATTCGAGCAATACTAAATGTATTTAAGTACAAGATCACTTTCAAAAGTCGCCATTACTTCACATAACATCGAATAGTGCATAAAATTACAGCTAGGCACATACGTTACGTCTCGACCCCACGACAGGGAGTCCCACAGGAGGGTAGTCCCTTCGATTCCCGCGCCCGAAGATTTCCATCTCTCCTTTATGATATTATTATATTTATGTGGAAGGAGGCGCCGAACGAACCAATTCAGAAACATTTTTATGAGAACACTTTAGTTTTATGCGCGTTCAATTCGATTCATATCATTGCAACATCGGCGATTTTGTATTTTTAGCGGCTTCAAATTATATTTCAAGCAGCAAGGGTAACGGAACTCTGTGCACTTTTAAAATTGAAACTTTTGCAAGTACCTAAACACGTACGTACCTACTAGTCGATGAAATAATATTTACTATCATAATAACACACGTAGTGTGATATTTTGAGTATATATATACAAATTGGTAGGTATTATGCTCTTTATACTCGAACATTTAAAGATCAGTCTGTTTCAAGCAGTCTGTGCATTTTATGTTCTCTTTTTGGGATGGCCCAGATGAAAAACAAAGTAATAAATAGAAATAAACTTATCTAAATTAAAATGTTCTGGCGTCTAGCCTCTTTGCAGACTGACTGAATTATAGACTTTAAGTCCCATATCTCTGATAGACATAGACTCGCACGACACATGACAGGATAAGAAAAAAGACGACTAATGAGTGATTGAATTTTCCTTGAATGCGAGAGTTTTTATTTCGAATCAGGACCGTTCTAGGTTTTCCTTCATCTGTTATATATTTTTAATCGGTAATATATACTGGTGGTAAATATAAATGTAGTGATAAAGTTGCCACTTCTGGCGAAAACAATCATCGTCATCATCATCTCAATCCTTTTGCCGCCCACTGCTGACCATAGGCTTTCCTTAGTCGACGCCAGCCATCTCGGTCCTGTGTTATTCTAAACCTAATATATACAATATTTTAAATCTTATAACTAACGATTAACAATATATTAATTATCAGCTTTTAAAGATTAATCAATTCATTTTAAACGAAAACGCCATACTTTTTCGTCGTATTTTCTTTGAGCAAAACACTCAGGAAGATAAGATATTTTTTTTTATTGTATCAACTAAGTTTAAAAATAATCAAAACTACATTGAAAATATAGTAGATACAAAGGCGGCTTATCACTAAAGCGATTTCTTCCAGCCAACTTTTGGGTAAGGAAGACTATAAAAGATGTGGGGGAGTTGGCGCAGTTAGAGTATTACAGTGTAGATAAAGATTTAAAAAGTTTATCAATATCAAATACTCATGTACCGACGCCAAAATATCTATACATTGACAAATATACCTGATGCGGCCTGGCATTGTGTGGTGGCGGTCCTCCGACGGAGTGGTGGTACACCATGTCGTGCTTGAGCTGCGGCAGCGGCGGCCCGGGCTGCGGCCCCGACTGGTGCTTGCTAATGTCCACGGCCGCCAGCGCCTCCGCCCGGCTCAGGAGACCATCGTTTAACCCGCTGAACAGGTCACCCTGTCAAAATATAAGGCAATTTAAAAGGATACTATGCTGAATTTAAAAACAGAGGAATAATTGTAAGTATATACTTCTATATATTTATCTTTAGCCTCGTTTCATGTTTTAGAAAATGGATCAATCGAGTTCTGACAACTCGTAGATTTATGTTCTTCTTATCATTGCTACAAACATACAAAAATGGTGACAATAACTTTCTAACATCTAACTAAATAAAAAAACACAAAATGATCTAGAATGGTCCTGTTCTTTTTACTTTGACATGATGTACATCATGTCAAAGTAGTACAGTAATGATGCGCTACCATCGCGCGATGCGCTATCATATTTTGTCTCTAACAGACAGAGTTAAAGGTCACGTTTAGTATACCGAGAGCCCAGGCCCGCATGTACACCATACTGCGCTCCAAAACACAAATATTTGTAAAGGATGTAAGAATTACATTTTAGTCAGTAAAAGCATGTTAATGTTAATTTTTAAACTTTAAGGCCTCAGGACATTTTCGATGTAAGCTCCTTAAGATAGGTACGAGTGATTCCTATAACAATCGCTATGAACACTCTGTATCGTTTACTCTGCGTCTGTGTGACTTTCATTGCCGTTTCACCCAAAGAAATAGTTTCACCGCCGGAAATCCGGTGTGTGTGCTTGATTAAACAAAATTCTATAATGTGCTTACAAGTTTTCATCAGCATGTTTGCTATAGAATGTCTTTGTTTAACAAGCTACCCTGTCATAAACATATTGTATATCCTTTTATTAATTCATAGGTAACAATCTGGTATTTTCTCTTGGGAATGAATTATTGATGATACACACTGCCTCAGCACGGGTCACTCAAAACTGTAAATACTGTTTTCTTCGATATTTTAATGAAATATATTTAAATAAAAGAACATAAGAGGTTCGAAAATGGTTTTCGTACACTGTTTTTATTATTTATTTGTGTATTAATAAATTATGAGGCACTTTCTTGGAAACACGTAAATCATTTTTCTTCCTGTTTTTATTTCGTATTTAGGATATGTAGGTAATTTTAAGTAGTAGTGTTAAATTCTTGCATTTGATGTAGGTACTGACTTTATTCTATAATGGTTTGTACATAAAAAATATTTTATTATTTTCATTAAAATAATTAACTAAAAACTTTATTTACCTTCCGGATTACTTACAAATACAAAGTTTAGACGTAGTAGTTGAGCATTCAGACGTATAAGCTCCACTCAATAATACATAGTACGAACATATACTAAGTAGCGTCATGAAAATGCACGAAAAAAATGAACAAAAAAGAGACTAAGCAAAGGCGTCGTAATCTATTTGTCTTGCGTAAAGAAACAGTCTAAGCATTTAATCGAAACCATTTAACGGTCATGGTTTCAAGACGCAGTACCTCTATGCAAGAATAATGGACCGAACCGCCGGCGTCCACGGCGAGGTTTTTCTCGGATTACTTTAAATTATTTATGAGTAATTCTGACCCGCAGGCTACAAGCCCGACAGATGTTTCGTGCGCGGGCGGACTCACAAGTAAGGACTTTATTGCATAGACCACTTTTAAAGTGATAGTTTTGGCCAGCAAAGTTGGGGCGGTTTAGCGGCGGGACGTTGCCCAGGGCAAACAGTGATGACGAGAAAATAAATGGCATTGGATTTGATTTCCTTGAACGAGCGAACTAAGTTCTCGTTTATTTATCGATCCGTCCAACAGTTCCACGATAACTAGATTTTCCAATTTTAAGTTTGAACATGAAAGTATCAGTTAAGAGTTTTGCCGAAATATTGAAGTCGGATCTGTATGCACTCGTCTGTTCAATGTTAATAAAATAAATTAAAATCATGTCAAAATTGGTGTAGGTGGTTTACAAATAATAAGTACACAATAAAAGTAAACAATAAAAAAAAGGCAAGCAAAAATCGACTTTAGTTTATGAGTGTGCTCGTATTGTAACCTATTGGTATTCATATCTATTTATTTTGTATTGATGCAACTAATTTATTCAAATAAATCTAACCACCGAAAATCTATAAACAAAATTGATAAATTGTCGTTTGCACGAAAATGCTTATTCAAAGTCCGTGTTATTTAAGAACTAAAACAGACAAGAGTTGTAGTGAATAAGGGCTGTTACAGACGAGCGACAGTATGCCCGCGATACACGTCGGCGACAGTCGCCGACTATTCCTTGTACATTTTGTAAACTGGTCATATTTTAACTGTCCTTTTACTTTGTTCGATAACTAAAAATTAAACAAGTGTCAGTTTCAGCAGGGCATACGTTAGGGGCGCCTTATTAACCTTGCTCACGGGCGTTTGTAGTGCTACATAAGGCTGGTTTTGGCTGCCGGTTTACCTGCTCCGTTTTACGTCCCCTCTCGGTTTGCATTCAAATTGATTTGTTACCAGAGATCGCCGAAACACTTTGGGCAGACGACGTAAAAAACGAATAAAAGCTGACAATAGAGTCCTCCTTTTTCTAGATATAATAAAAGTGAATGTTGTTCATTTATTCTCTCAATCCAGTCGCGGACTTTTGACTCCAGCATATTAATATGAATCTTATACCTTTAAACGAGCAATTCTTGTATATTTATGTATTTACATATACTTATATTTTATTTCTGTGATCTCAGAAATGGCTCTACCGATTTCGCTGAAATTTGATTAATCGTTTTCAGGGGTAAACAATCGATCTAGATTAGTCTTATGTTTGGGAAAACGTGTTTTCGAGTTTTCATGCGTTTTCCTGTCACTCTGTTCACTGTCCGTCTGGCCCAGCGGGTTAAGACGCGGACGGCAAGAAACGAGTGTTTCGGGTTCGAATCGTAACAAGAAGACTTACTTTTGTTTTTTTATATGTTCAAGTTTATATGTAATTTTTTTAATTTTTAATGGTTTTAGTAAAGTTTAAAAAACCCTAATACAAAATTTAATATTTGAGATATAACCGAGCAAAGCTCGGTCGCCCAAATAAGAACTTATGTAAACACATAAGAAAATACTTGAAGAGTGTTTTATGTTAAAAGTCAATAATTTAGTTTTTTTTTTAAATACATTTCCACATCAGTTGATCATCGATGTTTTGTAAACACATGTTTATTATTGGTTCTGCATCAGCTGTTTCAGATTTTCAATTTTTATACCTATACACAAAATGCTCATCAGGCTGAACAAATTTTATTAAGGAGTTCTATGTCGTTGAATTTTTAAGTTAAAAGTAAGTAGACTGCTCCATACATTTTGGCACAGCATGTATTTTCGATGGAGCTTGAGATATTTTTTTCGCTATTACAATAGTGGTCCCATAATAAAGTTGTTCACATTGATTAGTACGCTTACTATATTTCGGGTTGATACTTTTTTTCGTTATAAGTTGTATAACCGAAGTGCGCCGGAAGGAACCCAACGTAGCGCTCTTACAGACAAACGATAGTATGCCCACGACACCTGTCGCCTACTTGTGTCGGGCGACATTTCGAACCCGGTACGGTCACCGAATGTCGCGTAGCACTTGTCTATTGTTACAGAAATGGCTTAGAAATAAAGTTAGCGAACAAAAGCATACAAAACTTACATGAAATGAATAGGACACTCGAACTCATCGCAGTAAAGCGCTAAATGTAAAATTACTGTCAATCTCACTAATCCCTGAGGGTGTAAAAAATGAGCAGCAATCGAGCGTGGGAAGGGAACCGAACCCCGCACGCTACTTCATTATCTACCACTGCACTACCGGGAACCCTAATTGCGACGATTCTTTTACATACGTGTATAAACCAGCTGCTTCTTCTCTTGCATTCACCAACAAATCAAGCCAAACATTAGGAGTTAGTCTGAGAAATCTTTCTGGCTACTAGGTAGGTTTATAGGCTACCAAAGTCTACTAAAATAGACTTGCCCCGAGAAACGTTCTAAATATGTACCTCTGTTAATAATAGGATAAACCTTTTGATAATTCTGTTTTATGTTTTCCATATTTAGCTTACCAACGAGCCCAGCATGAGGTTTTTATGAAAAAAAAATCAACTGACTTCAGTGGTCATGCAACAGCTAGCAATGGCAAGAAAATACACGTTTCTCAATAAACTAATAAAAAAGAGTAAAATTAAAAAATATGGTCGTCATTGAAAAATAGCACCCCTGACCCATGATAACACCCTTCAAGTGTAATTGTAGTGTAGTACAATTTTATGCGCAATTTGAGGGGCTGCCGAGCGATTGTCGTTGTCACGTTAATTTTAAGCATTCGAATTCGTTCGCTATTTATAATCCCACTGGGAGGCATACTTATTGTACTTTGAAAAAGTTTTTCCCAGATTGATTAGGATATTTATAGACTTGAATCACTTGAATCACTAATATTATTGTACAAGCCAAGCGCGCACATTTCTGCTGCACGTCGCCACATTCTATGTACTAGTAGGTCGCGTGACAGCTGTTTTTACTTTACATTTTAAATCAATTTATCGCAATCAAACGAAATACTATCGAGCAGCGATCGAGAAAGGACCCGTCAAAACCAAATCTACACCATCTGATATCAACAGTAAACAGTTTCTACGTGACGTGGTGTTGTGTGACTCTGAACATCATCAAGCAACATCAACATCTTTTCATGTATGGCGCGGGCCCCAGGTAACAACCGAAACCTGCGCCGTACAATTATAAAGGCGAAAATTCGAGTGTATGTTCATTACTTCATCCGCAAATGGCTGTACCAATGTTGATAAAGTTTGGTATGAAGTAAGCTGACACCCTGGATTAACACATAGGCTACTATTCCGCGGGAAACACCGCAGGGGGCACCTAGTCCTAAAATAAATAGTTCATGTTTCGGAAGGCTTATAAACTGTGGGTTCGAAACGTAATCTAGCGTTTGCTCAAACCTATGCAAGGGTTGGTTATCTCTCCCCCCCGATGTGGTTCCCATCTTGTCGCGATGGGGGGGCTCAGTACCTGCGGTTGCCTCGGCCGCAGGGAAGCTAAGAGGAACCCATTGCCCGCTCCCCGGGCCCGGCGGAGGCCATTCCTGGCGGGAATGGCCTGGCTGTGAGGGAAGGGGGTGACGACGACCTCCCTACCATCACAGCCGTGGTAGGGGTCGCGGGGGAAGAGGAGTGTCGGTGTTTCGTTGCCGCTCGCCCTATCCTCCGCGACCAAGCGCGGCCGTGGCGCTTGGCACGGCATCGGTCGGGCCGCAGGGGAAGAGGAGTGTCGGTGTTACGTTGCCGCTCTCCCTATCCCCTGCGGCCGGCTGTGTGGGCCCCGGTCGCCGTCAGGTGGACTGGGGCAGGGCCTGCTTCCGCAGGCCCCAAATTATGAGGGCTGGTTGGACGGTGGAAACGGGATTCCATCGTCCAACGGACAGCCCTCCGGAGTGGAAGGCAGGCGCGTGTGCGTGTCAGCGCGTCTGTCCTTGGGCCAAAAGGCCAAGGCGGCGGTTACTCCGGCCCCTCTGATTCAGCAGAGGGTGCCGTGAGGCCGTTGGCGATCCGGGGCCGCTTAAGTAGCGGCCGGCCGCGCCGGGGCTGTGGAGCATGAAGAAGCACACGGTCCCGGCCGATAGCGGCTGAGAGGTGACACCGCGGAGTTTTTAGTGGTAACACCACATAACCTTACCGGTGTCCCGTAACCGGTAAGGTATCCGAAGGGATTTTCTCCGCGTCAAAAAAAAAAAAAAAAAAAAAAAAGGGTTGGTTATCTCTACCCTTTTAGATTGAGGAGGTCAGACGGCAGTCGCTCTGTGTAAAAAACTAGTAACCTCGTCAATCAAGGTTAGGCAGTGGGCAATGGTATCTGAAGCGTGACCACTGAAAATGCAACCCTGAAATAATTTGTTTGTTTTTCCTACAAATATGTAAGCGAGCAGTTATTTTGCCACCACGATGGTATGTATTTGTAAGGTAAGGCTTAATGTCGCTCAAAGGGCTATGGAGAATTATACTCGGTACTTCTTTACGCGATAAGAAGATTCGTGCGTCTACGCCAGGGCGAATTGGTTTGGCTTCGCTTTGATGGTGACCAATACAGTCTTAATGAGTTTCTTGTTAGCAGTAGTCGTTTCTACCTGAGCTTTTCATTACAATAATGTAAATTTTAAAAAAAGACATATTACCTAATGTAAAACTATTTTAGTAAACAGATAGTCACAATATGACTACGGGAACATGTAAAGTCAAAGTCAAAGTCGAAAAATTTTATTCAATGTAGGATAAATTTATGTTTCGGAACGACCACTGCTGGAAAGATTACGCCGAAAGAAACCCAGTTCAGTATTGGTCCCTACCCAGCCTGATGGGCTATGTTACAAAACAATACAGATTTACACTTAAGCTATACATTTAAATTATACAATTACAATTTGCAGTCAACTATTTCTAAGAATTTTTCTCAGATGATGACAAATAGTCATTTACATGATGATATGCATTTTTTATTAAATGATTTTTAACGGCTGTCTTAAACTTAGAGAATGGTAATGCTACTTTATTATCTGGAACTTTATTATAGAGGCGCAAGCCGAGACCCACAAAAGATTTTTTTGTTTTCTCTAACCGCAAATTGCTAATTTATTTTATTTCTCGTGTTAACACTATGGATATCACAATTTCTCTTATATAAGTGTATATTCTGACGCACGTACACAATGTTCGCATAGATGAATTGCAAAGGGAGGGTCAAAATATTTATGTCTTTAAATAGTTCCCTTAAAGACTCTCTAGCACCTAATTTATATATAAATCTGATAGCGCGTTTTTGTAAAACAAATACGGTATTTATATCTGCAGCGTTACCCCATAGCATTATTCCATAGGACATAACACTGTGGAAGTAACCAAAATATACCAAACGCGCTGTATCAACGTCAGTCATTTGCCTAATTCTTCTAACCGCGTAGGCCGCAGAGCTAAGATTTCCAGCTAATTTTTGAATATGGGCAACCCATTGCAACCCCGAATCAAGTGTTATTCCCAGAAATGTTGTGTTATCAACCATATCTACTGCTTCCTTATTAATAAATAATCGTATTGGATTTTTTGTCAACGGACTTCAAAAAAAGGAGGAGGTTATCAATTCGACGTGTATGTATTTTTTTTTTGTGTATGTTACCTCATAACTCCGTCAAATATAAACCGATTTAAAAAATATATGTTTCGTTTTAAAAAATGCATTGCAAGGTTGGTCCCATGTATTTTTTTTAGGATCTGAGAAAAGGTCTTGGAGCTGGAGACCGAAATACCTCAATAATAAACAACTGCAGCTCAAATATTTTGTGTATGTTACCTCATAACTCCGTCGATTATGAACCGATTTAAAAAATATATGTTTCGTTTTAAAGAATGCATTGCAAGGTTGGTCCCATGTATTTTTTTTAGGATCTGAGAAAAGGTCTTGGAGCTGGAGACCGAAATACCTCAATAATAAACAACTGCAGCTCAAATATTTTGTGTATGTTACCTCATAACTCCGTCGATTATGAACCGATTTAAAAAATATATGTTTCGTTTTAAAGAATGCATTGCAAGGTTGGTCCCATGTAATTTTTTCAAGATCGGAGAAAAGATCTTGGAGCTGGAGACCAAAATTCCTTATTAACAGACAACTGCTGCTCAAATATTAATACATTTACACTTTCTAATATAAACCGATTCTAATGATTCAATGTTTGTTTGGAAGAATAGCTTATAAGATTCGTTTTTAGGGTTTCGTACCCAAAGGGTAAAAAAGGGACCCTATTACTAAGACTTCGCTGTCTGTCCGTCTGTCTGTCACCGGGCTGTATCTCAAGAACTGCGACAGCTAGATGGTTAAAATTTTCCCAAATTATGAATTTCTGTTGCCACTGTAACAACAAATACTAAAAACAAAATAAAATAAATATTTCAGAGAGGCTCCCATACAACAAACGCGATTTCTTTGCCCTTTCTGCTCAATATCAATAATGGCAACAGGTAGGCACTTTAAATATTCACAAAAAACTCAATTGTCATTTTATTTAAATAATAAATAAAAAAATAATATAAAATAAATATTTAAATTTAACCAGTAAAAGTAATTCAACATACATACATACATACTATCACGTCTATATCCCTAATGGGGCAGACAGAGCATTTTGGGTCTTGCGGCTCTATGCAGAGCCCAGGGCCGCAAGACCCAAAAGCCACTTTTAGCGTCATGGTGGGCGGGAAGATGGAAAAGCAATCAATACAGTGATGGGTTGCTAGCCGCATCGCCTGTTAACATGATTCGCATTTTGCCCATTCCCTTGATCGGCTTTTACGATCTGCGCGGGAAGAGAAGCAGCTGGTACATTCTAAGTTTTTTCATTTCTCCCAGACCAGCATGGGAGAGTAATTCAAATCACATAGTATATAACTTTGACTTTCGCAAAGTAACACCTGAATCTATTACCTATATATATGAGGTAAAAAACTTGTAATGGGTTATAAAAGCATTTTTACTTCAAATGAAATGGACTAGTTTTTGTGTACTATAACCCTTTTTAATAGAGTGAATAGTTATGTATTTTCATATTTAATTGAAATATCTATGTTTGATTTTACGTACATTGTTTAAAATGCTTCAAAACATAAAGACCTATGCGTCTGTATGAAACGTTAAAATACTCAAACAGATCAACACCAAGCATTCGCCCCTCCTCTACAATCTTCGTAGCGCCAAGTTACGCCTCGTAGCACTGTGCTACGAGTATGCCACAGTGGTAGCAAAACAAAAAATCCTACGAACATTTGATGGGACTACAAATTTGACATACACGTGTCAGATCTACGTCGAAAAACTAGTAGCATTGTGCAACGACGCAGCATAGCTACTTCTTTTTTTCATGAATGTGAAGTAATGATCTATATAAGTAGAAAGAAAATAGAAAACCAAGAAGAAAGCAAGCGCTATTTCGAGTGCACAAGTACTTTTAAGTGCCAATGTGCAGGAGAAACAGTTGGAACATTATTTATGTTTTCTTTGTCTTGCAGAGGACTTATGTATTTGTGCTACATATAACTTTTACTTAAATCCTAGTAACTTTATAACCATTGTATGTATTATCAGCAGCTTCTGATATTTGCAAGCAAAGCTGACGCCATCCAGATCACTCTGCTGACACAGGATAAGCCTACAAAGGTACTACACTATAATACATACATTACTAAATTACTGCTTAGTTGACGACGTATCAAATGTCACAGAGACCCCGTGTTAAACGATGACATGTACAGTCGCGCGCGGGAGTACTCAGTGGAAAGCTATGGTTTGAAATAGTTAGAGAAGACCTGTACTTTCGACAGTTTATTAGTGGAAACTATAAGAAAATATGTAATTTCTTTTCACTTTCTTAACGAAGGTACCTACATACTAAAATAATTAAATAAATACGCTACTATTACTACAATCTAACTTATTAATTTAGACTTATTAGCATGTTTACCTTAACTTACTTTATAAGCAATAGTATAATGTATCTATCGGCACTTTTCTTACTGTCTCTATTAAGTGAAAAGCACTTTGATCGTGTGTCTTTAATTATTGCTCTATAGCTGCACTATTATTTGTCACTACACTACACTAGTTCGAATGGTTTAGTTCGTTTATATAGTTAAAATAATGAAAAATGCCTTGGCGTATGTTAAAATACTGTAGCAAAATGTAAAAGAATAACGTTTCATCTAAGTAACCTGATTTTATTGTTTGAAAATTAAATTCGGATGATGAAATTCACGCCACTATATTCTATGACTCGCAGGTTTTCTTAGCAAATATAGCGCCATGGTTTTGAAGGAGGGCTTAAAACAACTAAGATCTGCAGTGGGATAGATATTAGTGTGGTATCCGGCACAGTAAAATAGGGCCACTCCAAGTCTTCCCGAGAATGTCGTAGAAGGCGACTTAGGAATTACAAACTGAACCAACCCGTCTGGCCAGCGTGGAGAGTGTAGGCCAAATCCTCTGGCTGCTCTTGTCAAGTATGGCTCTACGCTAAGTAAGTACGGGGAGGGTCGTCTTCCTGCAGTTAAGACTAAAAAGACCTGATGATGATGATGACAAAAAATTGAACACAGCGAATATTCCAGACAGCTGGTCTAGATATAAGTATAGTATAGTTATGTGCGTTGGACGTTTTATCATTAAAAAATAGATCGAAATGTCTGTTTGTATATCTAAAAAAGCAATACTTTTTCTAAATAAATATAATAGTCTACGGTACTGATAAAAAATACAATTTATAATATTTTTATCTATGTTTTAATATTTTTTTTGTATGTTTGGACTAATCTCCGAAAATGCGGGACTTATTTGATGAGGCTTTCACTGGCAGATAGCTAATATTATATGGAGTAACATGTTAAGTGTAATTTGTCGCTATATATTTATATTTATTTATATATTATTTATATTTACGTTACGCATTTATATGCATCTTTACACACTGCCACCACGACAGCGACGGGTGTAAGGGTCAGCTCAAATGTAAACCATTAGAGTCCAAATGCACGACGCCGCAAGGACGCCGGTGCCGCGGCCGCTACAGCGCGTCTTAGAATGCTTTAAATTTCGAACAAATGGGATACTATTTTAAAGATATAATTGTACTAGAAAAAATATCCTACTTTACAAAAGTAAAGTAGGATATATATATATAGATAGGACGTACAAAGGGAAAACCCTTTGTACGTTTAAAACACCACGAAAGTATTTCAAAATGAATAATACAAGAACTAATTAACAAGACTAACAAAATTTATATACGAATAACAAAAAATTAAAATGAACTACTGCCTGTATTAAAATCGAAAAACATTCTTATCTCACGCTAGAGATCCTAAAAGAGATAACACTTTTCTCCGCAACCGTACCTGGGATTATTACCCTCGCACTTAGCTCTTATGATTATGTGCCAGCGGAAGCACGGGATAAAATTATACGCGAATTTTACCCATCGTAAAACAAAAGTAAGCAAGCAATTAGCCATGAAATAAGGAACGAATATCTTTGTTGAACTAAACATGATGGCGCAAGTCTTTTTCCAATGCACTTTTCTGAGCGTGGTGATTTTTTCATATTTTGTCTTTTACATCTTAGAGAGAGCGTTGTTATAATACCTTCTATATAACTTCTATTTCCTGACCTTCCACTTCAATTACTATCAAATACAATTGTAAAAGAAAAAATAATAGATTGAAAATAACTTTTCCGAGCAGGCAGACGTTCCGAGTTATCGAATCGGCTGACATATCACGCCCGTGTCCGCGGTAGGTACTCTTAATTAACTTTTGGGACGGACCTGGGCGGCTTCATGCAATTTTAAGTGGGATATTTCAAACGCGATCGATGTGCACTATGGCATTTTCAAATGCTACGCCACGTATGCATGCGGAAAACAATTTCGTCCCTTTTATTTCTCACTGGTCTGATTTTCGGAGGTGCCAACATTATCTTTGATTCTTTGTATATCACATTTGTGTTTAATTTTCAAATGATTTTTCATTCCAATACTTTTTATTTTTCACTTAGCAATCCCGAGTAAATTACTAGTGTCAAATGTTTTGGGATAAAAACATAATTTTTCGAATAAATGAGGTAAAAATATTATAAGCCTCCTTAATATAATCTTGCTGCTTCTTTTTTGCTTTGAAACTATACCAACTTTTGCGAAATAAAAAAAAGTCCTTATTTTTCAAATTTTTTAGTTACAATTTTTTTTGTTAAAAGGTGCCTAGATATAGATTTTCCTTTGTTGAAACTGGATGAATGGTTATTTCTATTTTTGGCAGATTGATTGTTTTATATAGTAAAATTTCCAACCAGCACCACCATTATCTCCCTTAGTAAAAATTAAAAGAAGCTTCACTTTTTTTTATTGAAAAGATTTTACCTATTTTTTAGTAAAATACTTTTTCTTTTACAGAAATTACATGGTAGTCGATCGGATTAACTAATAACTAAATATTAAACGTTAAGTAAACACTTATTTATTTTCATAATGTGGCGGAAGTAAGACCTAGCGCCTTGAACATACTTGCCGAGGCGAATTACAGTTACCTCATTTGCCCAGGTGGGACTGCGTTCGTGGTCCAGTGGTCAAGGCATTCGCGTTGTGACCCGAAGGTCGAGGGTTCGAATCCCTCTGGGAAGCATAAATTGGAAAAAAATGTTTACAGTCTGGTTAGAATATTGCAGGCTTGAATCACCTGATTATTCGAAAAGAAATATGATTCCGTGTTTCTTAACTCTCAAAACTATTCAGGGATTGTTTCTGGTCTACTTTGGGTTGCGGAGGTTAGACGGCAGACGCTCCGTGTAAAACCCAGTAACCTCATCAAATAACCTAGATTAGGTAGCGGACCCCGGGCTCTGAAGCGTTACCGCTGAGGATGCAACCGGGAATACTTTCGGATGCTACTCAAGTGAAATAATCAAGTTATAGATTTAAATATAATTGTTTTTGACAATGCAAGTTAGTAGACAAGTAAAGTGACATCAATAATTTAAAGCTAGACATTAACTTCACTGCGAAACGCAAATAATACTCGTATAATTAACTTGGTTTCATAATTATAAATGCAATTAAAATTTTCACGTGTAAATTAATAGAGCGTCAGGTACATTGTTGTAAAGCCGCGTACTCACTTACAAAGTTGTAGCATACGACAAACATAGCCAGCCCAATCCCATTCGAATCTACCCGTCTTTTTGCCAAAATCTACCACTTATAAACGGAAAATATTTTCTTGCATACGATGCATAATAAGTATATATATTTATATGTAATTTGTTCGCAAGAAAATATTATCCATTTAGTAGTAGCTCTTGGCAAAAAGACGGGTAGATTTGGGTGGGATTGGGCTGACAATGTCTGGCGTATGCTACAAGAAATCAAAATAGAATCAAATCTTTATTTGCTTAGAGTTTCACATGACGTTATAATTAAATTACAATCCGAATTATCAACACTTTCGGGCACAGCAAATATTTCTCTTAGTTTTATAGAGGTTGGAATTATATATCGGCTACATTGAAAGTTTTACTTTTAATAAAACGAGAGGTGGTTCTGGCTGGACTCTGACCGATGATGGAAAAAGGAAAAAAGGCAGAACTGCTAGGTGGTGCAGTTAAGAAATTTTACAAAGGATTGACAAGAGAAAGCGAACATCAGATATGATTGTAAGTGTACTTAGTGTATGTATGTACTTAGGGCCATGACAAAATTGACAAATAATAATGCCGCCCACATACTGCAAAAAATTCTAATAAATAATTGTATGAAAATGATAGTACCTTCTCGAAGCAAGATCGACACTTCCACACTATTGCTATAAAACCCGTAAATGTGAACACCACCGCATGTCGTCATTAGTTCCAAATGAACGCAATTATTATTTGTTCGTTTAATTATACAACTCAGTGCACATCAGGGCACAATAATGTTTTAATTGTCTATGTAAAGTTATATTGTCTAGAAAGCGCTGGCGCGATGACTTAGGCGCTTTTCAGTGTAATTGGTCAGAAGCAGCTTCGTATAGAGGAAAAGGAGAGACTTTTACCTATTATTTAGCTTGAATTATTTAGTACTCCTTGTAATAGTTCATTATTTATATTTAATAATTAATAGTTCTTCTTCTGGTGCTATTTTTTCTTCATAACTTACTTGCAATCTTTATTTACTTTAAATATATTTATCATTATTTAATATAGGTAGTAAATTAGCTAAACTTATATGAATGAGAACAAAATAGTACTATAAGTTAAAGCAAAACATATTGGTAAAAAAGTTACAAAGATTTAAAATAATACTCTACTGTATAACACAGATTCGACAAAATTCAAATAAAAGTCCCAAAAAAATAGGTACCCAAGTACAGGACAAAGCAAGCAGAACACCTACAATAGTAATGACTTACCTTGATTATTGCTGGAATCTTTAAATTCACAATTAACAGTAACTTCGCTTAGCGTCAAACAATTATATGAACAACATCTTTGGCCAAAGATGATCGCTAGCCATTCGCGTATAGCCTATATAAATTTCCAGAATAAAAGACAACACAGAATACCTGTGGATTTCTGTGTTTCCTTATTCTGTATTAGGATAGAACTAGCCTATATACAACATTTTAAAATAAAGTTACAAGTATATAGATGCAAAAAATGGGGATTATGCTTCTGAGTATTTTACTCAGATATAACTTCTATAAAAATCACAAAAGCATGGAGAAAATAAGATATATATCTCAGAAAGGTATTGTCCGGACAGAAATCATAATAAGGTTTGCAACGAAAGAGGCTATGTTGGCAATATGTTTGTCACTTACGTTGTGCCTCGGTGACCAAGAGTTGCACATCAGCGATGCATCTTCCAGGATACGGCTCTGGAAAGAGAAACGTCTTTGGTTTTTAGGCTATCGTACAGCTTGCATGCATTTTTGATCGACTGAAAAAGACATTTTTAAAACGTTCGAAGTATTTTTCATTTTAAGATTTTTAACGTGAATTAATTGTCATGATATTAATTTAACATTATTCTTTTTTATGCTGTTGTTATTTAAAATTGCAGTTGTTAAGATTTATTAAACATGTTGAATTTAATTTTACCTGTAACTTAACAACATGCATCTTTTAAAAATTGCTCTGCTACAAGACTGCTACAAATTGAAAAGTCTCTAGATTTATTCGGTAAATATATTTTCTTTAATGCGCAAGTGTAATATTTTATAGAGGTAAATAAAGAATTGTTTACCGTAGCCCATATTCTGTAAGCCTCTTTCTTTAAAATATTATTTCTTAATGCAATTTTTTTCACATAGAGTATAACATACGGCATTATTTTTAGTAGACAAGAACATTTAATTTTCAATGAAATTCAATTTTTTCTACAGTAAACAAACTAATGAATACTCAAATAAAATTAGTCGTAGCCGAAGTAAGTTCAAACGGCTGTAAACGTGTACCGAGCGGTCATCAAGGCTAATTGCTTATGCTTGCTTACGCGGGGGACCAGAGTGTGCCAGACCTGGTCACCACCAACCACCACACTCTCAAGAACTCGAAGCCCAGCACCCACCATGCCATGTTTCTTTTGATTAATCGAACTTATACTCCCGCCATCAATTAAACACGCCTACGGGCCCTAACGAGGCTTTAAGTGACCTTTTAAAATGTTAGCCAAACATTTCATTTGTTCGATGACGTTCATAGAAATTGATATGTAGGTTTTGCCGACTTTGAATAAGTAGTTTCTCGTAAGCGCTTATGATTATTAAAGTAACTACGGTTGGGTCGTTTATTGTTCTAATTTTTATGCACTTGCACTAGAGTCGTAGAAAGAGAATAACGTCACTTGAGGAGCTTGGTGCCCCGGCTAGTGAGACATCGCGGGCGTGGTCAAATATTCCTGTAGCTCCTCCGTGCTTCGCGAGGTGTGTATGGGCCATTGGTCCCGGTCTCAATCAATGTATGGCAGCCGTTAGGCTATATCAGATGCCACAAGGCAGTCTGAAAAATCTGACACCAGTGGTGGCACTGACGCTTACGAAAAACAACAATAAAGTCACTTGCTACGCATGTGCAGAAGTTCTTGTTTACCGGCAAGCGTGGGCAAGACCGAACATAAAAGAAACGATAAAAATGGCATATAATAATAAAATTATTAGATCTTCAGCTTGACTTTGAAAAAAGGTTAGAATATCGTCATATCAGCCACAGGAAGTCCACTGCTGGACATAGGTCTCCTCCAAGGATTACCAAAATAACCAGTCGCAGAAACGGCCTGCATGCAGCGATTTCCTGCAACCTCACTCAGGTGGTCTGATCCACTAGCGAGAGAGAGGGTGGTGTCTGTGAAAGAAAAAGAATATGCAGATCGCGTTTTCAGGTGGTTTAAAGGGGCAATAAAATCGGAAACGCCCCAGTTTCCAATTCAAAAAGATCATCAAGAAAAAGTAGCTTTTTTAGAAAAACTACTTGTTATCGTATAGCAAGTCCTTTTTCTTAAATTATCTACAGTATATAATTGTAGAGTTGGAAGTCAACGACGGCAGTCTGGGCCGAGTCAGTAGGTCCACTATTCACTCATCAACCCGCAATAGACAAGCGTGATGAGTTAACTGTCTAAACCCCTTCATTTATTCTCATGATAAGTACAAGAATGGAAAAGATGGAGGGAGGCCTTTGCCCAGCAGTGGGACACATGATGGCTCGTATTATTATTATTATTATTATAATTGTAGAGTTAGTTGCATACAAAAGCTGGTATCGATATGTCGATTAATTTTTGTTTTTTGTGAATAAAGACCTCCGTCTCTCTTAAACTTTTTAAGCTCTTATTCAACCTTCTAAGTCTTAACGACCTTTTAGCTTTTTTTTTAACCACCGATGAAAATAAGGGGTGTTTTAAGTTTGACGAGTCTGTGTGTGTGTGTCTGTATCTCTGTCTGTGGCATCGTAGCGTCTGAACGAATTGACCGGTATAGACGCGATTTGAAAAAAAGGTTTATTTGATTGAAATTGTTTGATGGAAAATGGTTCAGTGGTTTAAAAGTTATAGAGGGTGAACGCTTGATTTTTTTTTAATTTACCTGGCACTGGCACTTTTAATACAGTTTTTAATATGGTTGGGGCGGCCAGCCTTCCATGCCTATAGATGTATAATAGATGCTACTAGATGTGTGACTAGACTAATTCAAGAAAATAATTAAGTAGCCATAAATAACCGCGGAATCACGGCGAACCCGTCTCTTGGTCGTAACAACCCGCTATTATGTCTAATCCAATGAATATTTAGTGAGAATATTTAGTGAGAATACGATTCGGAATACATACTGAAATTACAGAAAAAGCACGTGTAACGTGAAAGAGATTGATCGGCACATGTACAGTTGAATATATCCTATATTACCTATAGGTATATATTTAAACGCGAAAGTTTCTATGGATGTCTAGATATCTAGATGTATGGTAGTTTGTTCCGCTTTTATTTCAAAATACTAAACTGATTGGAATTTAGCATGTAGAGTAGATATAGATAACTTATCAAAGGAGTTAGAAGATTTGACAGTTATGTCAAACCGTCACACGACATCGTTTATGTTTTATACTCTATAAATAAGCATTACGAACGTTTAAGCGATCATTTAATTCGTATTACTCTGACAACATGCTAGTAAATAAGATGTAGTGGCCTTTGCGTTTTTATAAAGTAAAAACACTCTTGATAAGTAGGTGCGTTCCTGTCAACATTTTATTAAATTAATGACAGGACCACGCTCAAATTATTATTTTTACCGAGTGAAAATGTGGTATTTGCTTAATACCTGACTAAAATAGGCTTAATTAAGCCTCTACATACATAGCGAAAGAACATCACATGGATTTTTACAGGGAATACCCCAGCAGCATGAGGACGGTGGCGTGAGGCGACGCGCTGCGAAATAAAAACGGCCATCACGAGACGTGGCGCAGTATAAAATTTACCCTATGAAAAACACGCTAGGTCGGCTCCTCTCGATTTCTCGGTGAAAGTACGCATACTTTTGGCATTTAAGACCATTCGCGACTAACTCATTGATAACGCTTTTGCAAGCTAAGCAAACTCAGGCATGGTCCGCATTTGGGTACAACAAAAGGCATTTTCCCTGTGCCTGAGAATATTGGTCCCGGCTGTCATCGTTGTATGGCAGTCGTCGAGTCAAATGCCTTTAGACAGCTTGAAAATTTTTATACATGTGATGGCCATTTAAATACATGAAAAACAAAACAAACCGAGTATTTGCTTCGTACTGCGTCTGCGCCACCTTCCTTGCGAGGTTCCGTAGTATAAGAAACTCCATTTTAAAAAAGCTGACCACTAGAAGCAAAATTTTTCTTTAGAAACTTATTTAGTTGGCAGGTATAGATATCACTACTAACATATTATAAGATTACCTAGGTAGGTACTAATTACCTAGGTAGATGTGTCTTCCTGTATGTGTAGCATGTACATTGTACATAGGTAGCAAAAGTATATACAGATACTTTTGCTATGATTTAATCCCAAATTGCGAAGAGTCTTTCAATTCTATAATATATATTCATCTTCAATTAATATCGAATCATATCTTGCGGCGGGTTATATTTAGCTATCTATTGACATTCATCGTGCTGCACCGACCGCCATTTTGCATTCGATTTGACACCTATTATAAAGGGCAGGCCGAGTCCGAAAATACAAATGACTGTAATTATTTAGCACTATTACACGTACTAGGTACATTTCCAGCACTTCAACAGTAGTGTGAGTGTAAATCGGGCCAAATTTGGCCGTCTACTTCACAGTGACGGGCAAATGACACTATTTTCTTTTCAAATAGCAATCGATAAATTGGTTTTATAGTGATTGAATCAAAGTAGTGCAGGCATTATTTTCTATGACTTACGTACCAATTTTCCGTAACATAAAAACATTCTTGTACATGAACGTCTTGTGAAATGTTTCAGAATTTTAAAGTAACCGATTTTCTTGTAGCAATGCATTTTTACAGTCGTCTTTTGTTACCAGTGGTTAAACCTACTATCAAATACAATATAAATGAATTAAAACATACATAAAAATGAATTCCTATTTTCCGTGGTCATGCATCTTGAGAACGGAACTTAAAAGGCTTTTATGATGATTCTTTTTTCTTACATCTTATCTATATAACTAATCTATACCTAATCTATACCTATATATATCTTATCTTATAACTTTAAACGAGCAAGTCTTGTATAAGTATATAATTAGGATTTCGAAAACAGCTCCAACGATTTTTATGAAATTTAGAATGTTCTCTAATTATGTGTGGTTTTCAGACCGAAAAATCAAACGAGCTAGGTTTTATTTATAAAGAACATCGTTTTCTCGGTGTTTTCCACTGAGCAAAGATCGCTTGCCCAGATACTTCTTTTCCAAACAATTTTCTAATGATCTTTATTTAAATTTTTAATTCAAATTTATAATCTGTACTTAATCAAAATAATTTAAAAATTATATTTTTGTTTTAATCTAAAATGAAATATTAAGAACCCCTTCAATTCGGTGGGTAGGGTCGCGTTCCTGCTTTTGGTTAAACCCATTTTTTTTAATGAACTATTACATTTGGCAATGCTATAGCAAAAATTCTAAATAAATTAGTGTTTAAAGACAACACTTCATTATCCTGTGTAGGCTGCCAGCAAGGTGATCCTTAGGTCGAGCTATTTTTAACCTCAATATCTTGGGTGGATTTTATATAATTTAAAATTGTACCAGGCTTCGTTAGGTACCGATACGGCATGAAGGCTTGGGTACTGTACACCCACGTGTAGTGTATTGTAGTGAATAGATTTTTATCTGTATTTTCAACTTATATGTATAAATTGCATATATATAAACAGTAATCATCGAAAATCGGAGCTGTTTCTGAGGACTTCATAAGACTACATCTTTTGTGTAGATATCAATGACGCAACTATTTATAGCCATTTCATGAGCTAATCCGTACCTTTATGTACTAATTAGGTACCTATACTTAGCTGTACTTGATAGTCACTTTTCGTTGCCGTTGGATATTGTACATTGGTTGTTCATGATTAACTTGGTACAGTCAGCCAAAGAGATAACTCACCAAACCCTTTACCTATATCTTGAATTTTCTCTTGGGAACCTTTCTGAATGCACTGGCTGACTGTACCTCTTACACTATTTTATGACTTACGTTTTGTGATGATAAAATAAGTTACTAATTATTATTTCATTAAAAATTAACGCTATATAAATTACAATAATTTTATTCAGTATGCAGCCAAAAAAATTAGCGTCGTCGTCTACCTATTTAATTGCCTGGCCTATACGGCCAGAACGACAATATCCTAGATAAATACCCATTATACAAGTCAAAGTCAACGTCTTTAATCTGTAGCATTGTATTAGATATACAGTAATGTGACACACACACGTTGCATGCTTTTATTCAATAATATGTATATTTTTATTGTGATAGTTATCATCTTACTAGAGGATTAGTTCGTAGTAATACCTGTACTTGAAACAACAGAGAAAACGACCGAAAAACAGGCCTGAAACGTACGTAGCTCTCGTCATCTTCCTCGGCTCATAAATAATTAATTCTTAGCCCTTTTACCCGTGTTGTTAAACAGCGCGACTAAATAAGGGAGCCACCCTCGCCCTCCCCTCAGACGTTAGAAAGAAAGTTTCTAAGCATTTGTTTTGACATAATTTTGAGTGGCTTATAGTAGCACTGACGACCGGCCTACTTGCTTATACTTTATAATCAAAGTAATAAATAACATATTTTGTAAGTTTTACGAAAACAGGGAAGTTTTGTGCTAATTATGTCTGGGTGTGTAGCTCTCAAACAGATTTAAGTATGGTTATTTTATCGTAAAAAAGACATTCAATGCTTTAAGCCGAAATGGTCTTTGAAATAAATTGGCAACCTTATCCAGTTATATAAAATTATTCGACTCAAAATAGAGTCATAAATGTCAAGTCACGCGGGCAAACATGTTTATGGCGATTATTGCATTCAGTTATCACACTCGCTCTGAGGATGATCGTCTAAACCGATGTCAACCAGTCGGCCATTTCCGACTACACTAGGTACGTGAATAAAACGGTATTATAATATTATAGTTACAACCATCATGCTTTTTTACCACATACTCCACTTGCTACGATCCTGACAGACCTCTTCCGTTAACTATAATAAGAATATGTATGTCAGCTTCCATAGATACAAAAATGTTTAAACCTCTATAGCACGGTTACCTGTTACGAGTATTATGCCTCAAGGTAACGAAATAATAAAAGGTTTAAAAAACTTACCTACATCATTCAGCAAGTTGTAGGTATTTATACAACCCTGACACACGAAACATCCCTTGCGTAAAGTAAAAAGTTAAAGCCGTAAAAAATTACTTAAAATGGAATCCGACAATTACACTGAGTTAATCGCATACAAAGTGCCTAAGAGACGCGAACAATCTTTACCTAAATCATGCGAGAATGCCTGTTACATTCTCTGTCGACTTAACTCCTACAGACAAGGACAGAAAACATAAAATAGAACATGAGAAAGCGAGACAGCAGATGGGAGATTATGGTAATGACGATAAAAATACGCAATGAGGGAGGGCATACTTAGGAACAATTTAAAGATATTGTATTTAATGTAAGGAAGGGAAGGGGCCGTATTTTCCTGAATTGATAATTGGGTGCACTTTGATGGGGCGTCCGCGTCTGTGCATCTCGTTACGAGGAATTAGAAGGTCTACTTTGTGGAGTACAGCTGAGTGTTTCAACATTTTAAGGCCCTATTTTATAAGACTCACAAAAATACAAACGGTTGGTAAACCTATATAAATAGTATAGATTCGAGTATGTATTATTTGTCTCTTTTTAATATTTAACATAGTCAGTAGTTTGCCTAAGACACCCTTATAGGATTTGGCTCATTTTTAAAGTTAAAAATTGTATGAGCTATATCTACACGACTGCCAATTTTCATTAAGTTCCGATCAAAATTACTTGGGTTATGATCATCGATACATCAACACAATCACATGATAAGTACTTATATTTTTTAATTAACCTGTATTGACACTACCATTAAATATTTTACAAAGCAAAAATTAAGTTAGTTATTTTTACCCCACTACTGCGAAGCCAAAAGGAAGGTTATGTATTTTGCCGCTATGTTTGTGTGTATGTATGCATGCATGCACGTATGTTCATCTGTCCTCTGGTATATTTTGTGATATACATGGTACCTTAACCAAATATGCCTATTTTGGTAAGGCGACTTTGAAAGCATCTTGGCTGCGCGTTGGATATGTGACATCACAACAAATTCAATAAGGCGCCCTCTGTAGCCCAAAAAGTAAGCACTAAACTAAAAATATATAAATCAATCATACCGTGTAGGCAAAATAAAATATAAATAAATATACACCTACAGACAAACAAAAAAATCACACAGATTGAGCTAAGGCATAAAAAGAACATTTGAAAATATACCTATATGAGTACTTACATTATAAGCTTACGCTCCCAATTTTTGCATAGTCGGATTTTAGTTTTTAAAACTGTATCTTGTTTTATCTTCCCTTTATTGGAAAAGGCCTGTAGTCCCGCAGTAAACTGATATAGGCTGATAAAGAAATATTATTTTTGTGTAAAAGCTACAATATTATATTATATTCATTTACCATGATAAACCGATGGCAAAAAGGTTCTCGAATGGCGACCACGTACTGGCAAGCAAAGCGTAAGATTATACTATACTATACTAGTAGGATTCGGTAACAGTATCTATTACATATAATAACAGTAAACAAATGTGTCCTTACATTAAATATATTTTTTGGGGCGATAGAGACAAAGTAATAGAGTATGAATTTAAAAAAAATGTCTGTCTGTTTGTCTGTTTGTACACGCTTTTCTCCGGAAATACTGGACGGAATCAAATGAAACTTTTTTGTTATATAGCTTTTAAGCCTAGGCAACATATGGGGTATAATTGATTTTGGGAAATGGAACACCTGATGCAGAACCATTATGATCAAGCTAGACTTTATGATATATGAAAATGACGCTTTAGCAAAATTTGTTCAGCCTGATGAGTCCACGCGAACGAAGTCGCGAGTTTCGGCTAGTAATTAATATTGTTATCGGCTAATTATCCGATGACCGTGTATAGCTAGTAGCTACGGATACGGATCAAACGCCGGATTCGGAATCCTGAATGTTTAAGCGATTGCCCGTATTGTTTCACTGTTTGAATTGCGCAGCCATTGATTGCGTATCTTGGATGGTTTGGGAATTCAGGATAGATAGGTAAATATGTACACGTGTGTATTATAGAAACGTACTAATGCAAACATTATCCATGCTGATTGTGACTCTAATATTAGATAAAAGCTACTGAGGATGATTCCAGTAGAGGTTACGCGCGCTTTTCTTTGAAATAATATCACTGAGCGTGGTTACTTCTTTATTACTTATTTAACTTTCTTTGGGGCAAATAATGAGCATATCCAAAAATAATTCTTCATTTCTTATAAATGAATAAACTGATAGAACAATGATTATTATAAGTACCTATATATGGTTGAATAGCCATTTTCGTGTTTATATCGGTTCCATAGGCAAAGTTCTTCAGTAAACAGGCCTCACCCGTATAATAGATATAGACGTTAGTATAATTCTGTTTGTCAAGACGTATATTTTGCTAGGTTAATATTATTTTTTCTTTATTCTCGCTTAACGTTGGAACAATAAAATAATTAATGATAAATAAATAATATAAAAATGTTGCAATGTTTCTTTTTAATCGATAGGTAAGTAGGTGTAGTAATCATTTATTCTACATAAGTAATACTTAGTACACCTAAAGCGCCCAAAGCAACCACCAATTTGCTCCCACCCAACCGGGCATTACCCGGGCACAGTGCACTTTACCCGGCTAATCTAATCACATTAGTCGCACCGTGAGTGGCGCCTTAGCGGCAAAATAACGCGTTGCATTAGCTGGCAACAGTAACAGTAACCGTTACCGTTAATTGTTATTGGCAGGCTTGGCCCGCACTAGGCGATCCTGCTCGAATACGCCATTTATTATTTAATTTTAATAATACGATGCCGAAAAGGAAAGACTCAATTTAATTTGGCAATTGTATTAATATAAGTAAGTGTGTATTTTTATAAGAAAAGTTCATACAGGCCTCTAGATCAGTCATTTTGGAAATCCTTGGGAGTATAATGTCCAACAGTGCGCTACGCGGCTAAAATGATAATAACGATGACACGCACGAACGGAAGTTTCACCATATCGCCCATAAACTACATACGTACACACGCACGCCATACCTACATACATACATACATATTCACAGTAACGTGCACAACACATTTTAAACAAACTTCAAACAAGGAGGCAGTTATTAATTCGTCTCGATCTTTTTTATATATGCTCACCGATGATTCGAAGACTCACAGACCGATTTGAAGAATTCTTTTTTGTTTGGAATTGTTACACTTGCAAGGTGGTCCCATAATTCCCCAAATTAGTTGTGAAGTTAGGTAGTAAAGTCGATTTTTAGTTTTGAAAAATTATACTGGGTGGGTTTATCTAAATTATGTGAACGGTTCCATATCAAACAAAATACATTTCTCGCTAGTATTCTACATTATATTAGGGTGGCACAGGGTAGACAAATTCTATATCTGTATGCAAATGCACGCTACTGCATATTCATACATATAATCACGCCCATTTTCCACAGAGGTAGGCAGAGACTATGGATTTCCATTGGCATCCTGACAGACCTCTTTCGCTTTATTTGCACTCTTCATCAACAATCTCTTTCTACCTGCCCGCCGGTTATATACGGGAACTTTTGACCTCTTCTGTAATGTAACCTCCTTTAATCAGATATTTTAATTATCGGTTACTTAGGTTAAGTGCCTCAAAATCATAACGAAAATTAAACTTTTACTCCTTTTAAGAAAACTGCATTTTTGCACAACATATTTATTTATTGAAATTACTTCTGTGTGAAAGTACGTCTTCTGTGAATGTTCTTAGAATGGCGAAATAATCTTCATGTTTATGCATTCTCGTCCATCTGAGCAATACTGAGCATGTAGTCTGGAATCATTTCGTCATTCTGAAACATTCTATGTAGCAAGCAATGTCATCTGATTTAAATATGAACATTATGTGGACCTCCTTGGTGTAATAGTTAACAAGCTAGTTCGCTACTCCGTATAAGTTCTGTGTTCGATCTTCAAGTCTCAATGAGTTTATAGGAACTATAAAAGAAGAATAATATATTATTTTTGTGTGAGAGTGACTCTAGGTTCTAATATGAATGATTATTGAATGTGTTTACATAATTAGTCAGCCTAATATTTCCTACAAGCTTGTAAAAATCGCTTCCTTTTTAGAGAAAAAGCTCGTAATAATAAAGATTTTTTATTTACGAAAAGATACAACAAACGTTACACCTCAAGAACTCTTCATCATATTTTCACAAAATTTATCCATATGGGACCATTTATAGTAGAAATAAGGTGAAGATGTGATGAAATCCTAATAGAAAGTATAAGCTTTTAAATTTAAAAAAATTTATCAAGACTTCGTGTTATCTGGGTAAATACATAAAAAAAAACGTTTCTGACATACTCCTTTTTTGAAGTCTGTTAAAAATAGTCTGTTTTCAGCTGAGCGCGCGTTATCGGTTGCAGCCGCGTCTGAAATGCCGGCTCGGCGCAAAGGAGGCGGGGCGCGATCGATACGAGGCGGGGCCTCCGGCGACGCTGCGTGCCGGCCTGCGCTCCCCTAATTGATTGACACAGACGGACACACGGCCGCCAGCGTTTTTATTGTGCCCAGAGGATGCACGCTGATTTCATTCCAATAGACAACTTTTTGGTGTTTACGGTTGCGTTGCACCAAGGTGATGTTTTTAGACGCAGTTTAGTGTCGAACTGGATGGTTAAAATAGGTGGCTAGACCCGTATGTGTTTATGCACATTCTCCTTTATGTACATTTTCTTTTTTAAATTTAGTTAAGTAAATAAATTATAAAAATACGTTGCATTCTACCTATCTAATGCCATATCAACATCAGAGTTTTTATTGTACCCAGAGGATGCACGCTGATTTTATTTTAATGGACAACTTTTTGGTGTTTACGGTTGCGTTGCACCAAGGTGATGTATTTAGACGTACATAAGTTGTCTACCCAAACTGGATAGTTTAAATAGGTGGCTAGACCCGTATGTGTTTATGCACATTCTCCTTTACGTACCTACATTTTCTTTTAAGATGTTATTTAGTAAATAAATTTTAAATATACTTCGATTTGTACCTATCTAATTGATTGACATAGACGGACACGGCCGATCGCGTTTTATTGTGTCCTTGCCGATTTCAAAGGTTTGGTATTTATAGTTACTTCTAAGCCTGTTGTTACAATATTTTTATTGACTTGAGCCGTGTGGTTTCTGGCCTAAAATATCACCACTCCATCTTTTCCGGTGGATGTCGTAAGAGGCGAGTAAGGAAAGGAACTAAGCATGAACATCACGTGCTACATTTAAATTCCCAAGGAGGGTTTTTAAGTCAGGCGGCGGCGACCGGTTGTACAACTATAACCAAATATGTGCAGCTTTTATCAATCTACTGCTGGACTGCAGGCCAGGCTTTAATAAAGGGAGTGTATTATTGGCCTGCTTCATCACACTTAGGTCAGTGATCGCAGTAGTTGGTATAAAGTCGTTGCACTGGTGAAGCTCCTGCATTTGTTGAATCGACCAAAGACGAACGTTCTGCGATGAATAGTTTATTATACAGGGATAATTCAGAAAACCGTAGTGAGCTCTACCCTGTTACTTTGCTCTGTCTGCACTGTCACTTTTACTTCTTTTAGTTATCTTTAAAGAGAAGAATCCTTAACGTATGAAACAAAAACACTTACTACATGATTTGTTTGAAATAGAACGTGACGTCATAGTTACTTGAAGTCAAATGAAATGTTTCAAATCACGTGCATATTGGATATGATTAAAGACAAATTACTTTATTTTGTGACGTTTTAACGTTTTATTCTATTATCATTTAAAAAATCTTCATAATATGAAACAATTGACATATTATTATATAATATATCAATTGTTAGACATATTATTAGAAAAATATACACAAAAAAAAGGAAATCTCACAAAATTAGTCTAAAATGATTTCAGCTGTAATCATTGTACGTACTGTAATAATTTATACGTTAGGTATGTAGCACCAGTGTTGGCCATCACTTACATATACGAAAAACAAGTTGCAATCTACAATCTGAATTAACAAAGTAGGCATAAGTATAAGTACTTACATATACGTTGGCATCAACTGAGAAGACGTGCCTAATACACATATAAGTTGGCATCAACTAAGAAGACGTGCCTAATATTTGGAGCGACCTGAGCCGATGAACACACCATTTAATATTCGCGAATAGATCGCCAATTTTTGTCCAATTAACAGTTTTGTGGGTATAAAAGATCTAGGACACGCAGACAGAGAATGTTATTTATCAGAGCACGTTTTTGTGCTTAGTGGTGATGATTTAAAAATGCCGAGAAGTATTTTCGAACAGTCAAACAATGACAGAATTTTCTTGGATAAAGAAAGAATAAGAAAGAAAGAAATAGAATATTATGCAATTAGTGAATAAAAGACGGATTTAATTCGTGGGACATAGATGATCACGAACAAGTAAAGGATCCTTACGTTTGAATCACGACCGCAGGGAGTGATTGATTCAGGATTACTAAGAATCTTGAACGACGCGAGTGATTCATGGCCCTCGATATAAATCCGTTTTATTCAAGAGTTGCATACTATACTTTATACCATGACTACGAGAAAAATAAAGATTTAAGAGAAAACAAAATTTTTATGAAGGAACACCGATCAAGTGCGAGTCTAACTTATATTTTTTTTAGTTTTATCATTCTCTTATTTTAGAAGTTACAGGATTTTTTATTGGATTATTTAAGAGTTACACACATTTTACAACTTTGGAAGTGTCTCTCGCGCAAACTATTCAGCTTAGAAAAAAAATTATTAGAAACCTCAATATCATATTTGAAGACCTATCCATAAATACCCCACATGTACCGGTTTAATGAAAAAAACATTTTGAGTATCAGTTCTAACTATGGGGAACCCCCAAAATTTATTGTTTTTATATTTTGTTTTATATTTTTGTGTGAAAATCTTAATGCGATTCACAGAATACATCTACTTACCAAGTTTCAACGGTAGTTCTTACAGTTTCGGAAAAAAGTGCCTGTGACATATTGACGGACAGACAGACATGACGAATCCATAAGGGTTCCGTTTTTGCCATTTGGCTACGGAATCCTAAGGGAAAGTAAAATTTATCAAAATCCACATTAAAATTGGAACAATTACTAAAATAAAAAGAATTAATTGTTCTGAATTCAAACATCATTTTATTCAATGTATTCAGTGAGACGGGAGATGTCAGTGATATTCGTAACTACAGGCCCATATCTTTGGCCACTATAGCCGCGAAGGTGTTGGACGGTGTGCTTGAGAGTTATCTTTGCAAACATGTTAAACTGAATGATGCTCAATTTGGGTTTAAGTCAGGTTTATCAACAGAAAATGCGATTTTAGCTCTGAAGTACACAGTTCGCTATTATACAGATCGTGAGACCCCTGTTTATGCTGCCTTTCTGGATCTTTCAACGGCCTATGACCTTGTAGTTTATAATAAGCTGGTGGCTATGCTCCGTGAGACAAGCCTGCCTGGTGAGGTTATTAATATTTTTGGTTACTGGTATATGCATCAGACTAATCAAGTGAGATGGTCGGAGGCATTATCAGATGAGTATAATATGGAGTGTGGCGTGAGACAGGGTGGTCTGACATCACCTATCCTCTTTAACTTGTATATAAACGGGCTGATTGAGGAGCTATGTAGTACCGGAATAGGATGCTCTCTTGATGGTAAAATCATCAATAATATCAGTTATGCGGACGATATGGTGCTGCTAGCCCCATCTGTCAGCGCGTTGAGGGAGTTGATTGCTGTGTGTGAGTCATATGCAAAGTCCTATGGGCTCATTTACAATTCCAAAAAAAGTGAAGTAATGGTATTTCGCGTTGGACGAAAACTTGCACCTTGCCCGAAGATTGTAGCGACCCTAGGAGGAGTCCCCCTGAAGCGCGTTACACACTTTAAATATTTGGGACATATAGTCACAGAGAACATGAATGATGACCTAGATGTAGAAAGGGAACGCAGGGCGCTGGCAGTTCGCTGTAACATGGTAGCTCGCAGGTTTGCGAGATGCACGGCGGATGTGAAGGTAACTTTATTTCAGGCATATTGTCAAACTTTCTATACCTGCAGCTTGTGGGTTAACTGTACCGCACGAGCTGCCAGCACCCTGAGAGTTCAATACAATGATGCTTTTAGGATGCTGTTGCGGCTGCCTCGGTTTTGCAGCGCATCAGAGATGTTCGCGGATGCAGGAGTTAACGATTTTCATGCAATTTTACGCAAAAGGTCTGCATCTCTGATGCGCAGGATCCGATGCAGCCCTAATAGCATTATGAGCATTATTGCTAATAAGATTGAAGGTCCGGTGTGGGCGCATTGGATTAAAACCCATGGGCCCTCGAATGTAAGAATTGAAAAGTAAGTAAGACTTGTAAGTTTATAAATTATTTAAAATGTTTTGACGATATTATTAGGAAAAATACATGTAATATGTGATATGATAGGTATAATATATGTAATTGGGGAATGTGGGAGAGGAGAGGACTAATGTATAATTCTTCTATGGACAAAAAAGGTCCGAAATAAAGATATTTTATTTATTTATTATTTATTTAACTATCGTATACAAACTCAATGAGAATAATTAGTTTTTATGTGACTGCGCAACTTTAACTATAACTGGAGAAGGGGACACGGTCGCGCACACTTACATCTTTGGTGTCGGATTTCGCAAGCGCGGTCCGGCCGACCGAGCGTGGAAGACAGGGTTCTTTGATGTAGATATAAAAAATGAGTGAGAAAGATAAAAGGCTAATTGCGAGTTCGGTACGTAATTTTCCGTTATCTTTAAAAAACTACGTTTGCTCTGTGAGAACCCTACTTAAATATTTATTTTATTTCGTTTTTAATATTTTTTGATATAGCGCAATAGAAATACCTACATCATCTGTGAAACTTTCAACTGTCCAGCTATCACGGTTCATGAGATACAGTTTGACGACGGACATAGGATGGACTGATTGACAGCGGAGTTTTAGATTCGGGTCCCGTTTTTACCCTTTAGTTACGGAACCGTAAAAAACATGGTTACGGTCTAACCCGTTACGGTGACTTTATTATTTTCAACCTTATGTTTTAGTTGTAAACTTTATTAAACGATAAATCATACACCTATTTTTACAAATGCAAAATCATAACAGATGCGCGACAATAAAAAGGGTGAGGTGGGGTGATATGGTACTATAATGACTGAGATAATTATCAAACTACCCGCAATACACTTGACATGTTTGAGGAGCACCGGAAGCCGGGGTGAATCCTGCCGGCTGGTCACGTGACCGCCGCCATCTTGTACACTTCCGGTCGGACGAATACAGCGTTTGTCAACATTTTAGGCAAAAGTAAAGATCGTAAAGCGCGGACACTTCTCAATTTATTAATGTAAAAATTAGTTTTAAAAAATCTGAATTTTTATTGAAGGAAATTAATTAAAACTAGAAAATTGTTTTACACTTTTAAGACTTTATAAATTAGCCAATTTTAGTATATTGTATTATTTAGACTTTTTTTTAAATTTAATTCCATTGAATAAAAAAAATATAAAATTACAAAGTTTTGTGTAAGAAACTGTATATTAAAAGAAACATAAAATCTGACGTACTTGTACCTGTTTTAAACTGTAAGACATTACATTTCAGAATATTTACAACATTTTCGAACATCGTGAAAATTAGAGATAGGTTTAAGGGGTGAAAAGAGTAATGGTTTTTGAATGAAAAATGTTAGATACACAATTGTCTGAATCACTGAATTAAAAGAACAAATACAAGTGAAAAGCCAGAGACGAAAAGAATACTTATGATATTTATTAATAAGTACTTACTAAGATTTTACCTGTATATAAATCAGTTTAGAAATCTAGATGAAAATAGAAGGATTAGAATAACACTAATACTGAAGAAAAGGGGACTCGATAAAGCCTGCACTCACTTTCGCTTAAGATCCCGTCTAAAGGATGAACCGGATTTAGAATCCAAATCTCTTGACCGGATCGATCCACGGTTATGAAAAGGTCGCATTTGCGGGAGGAAAAGTAAATCCACATAAGCTTACAACCAGGAAACCTCGGTGCGGTTCAAAGAAAATATTTTCTTAGATGTCGCGACACAATTTTATTTCCACCCTCTATAACACATCGTACAACCTTATAACACGCACAATAAGGTTGAAATTCATTTGATCTAAGGAGACTGCGAGAAATTTTGACTGTGTTAGGCTATCGTAGGGGACGTCACAGGGGTTTCTGTCAGCGACTATCAATATCGGCTGAAAACTGACATATAGGAGGGCAAAGGTCGCATGAAATCGATAAATTGTGCCCGCTACTTAACAAAATTCCATGGAGTTTATTGGCTTTATTGACAGCCTGTCGTTGGAAGTTTACTTTCTCTCAACTCAGATTTGCTAGCGAGAATTGGTCGGAGAAACGTCTATGAATAAGTAAGATTGTTTTGTTGGCGAACGGTCGTGTTGCGTCACCTGGGCACCGATTGTTGTCGCCGAGTGATTAGCTGGAGGATAGTTTTGGCCTTGTTTAGATTGAATTAGATAAATGAGCAAAATACACATGAACCCTCATGTGTATTTTCAGGTAAGTAACAATATTTTGAACTTTGAACCTTCCTCCAACGAAGGTTATTTAAAATACGAAAGGTTATTTAAACGGCTTCTGTACTATTTATAGAAACATTTAATTATGTTTCTAATTATATATTCGTGCTGTTAAATTAGTGTCACACTAAATTCTATACAAATTTATTTTAAATTGAGGACTAAAGGAACATAGTATTTGTTTGTCAAGTTGTATTTAAACACATTTCATCACCGATTCTACTAGTACTAAAAAAATATTTTGCTCACTTTTGATTTAGTATAACCGACACAAGCGTTCCAAGGACAAAAAGTTACAAACACTAATAAAGAATATGGCTTCAGAAAAGTCTGTACTCTTTTCCCCATAAACGGTTGTGTATCGTAATGTAAATAAATAAATATATAGGGACAAATTACACTGATGTGGCCAATAAGATACGCCTAGCTGTTACAACTCACAGATATATTAAAAGTAGCCTAGGTTAGGTACACTTAGGTTTAGATTTTATTCGATTAACACAAATACAACTATTTAAGAAACAACTGAATTAAAACCAACACATATTTTTTATATCGTCTGGGAAGTAGGTACATCAATTTAAAAAAGTTTACCGTCACTAGGATGAAAAAGACAATTTAAAAAATGACCACCGATACCTATTTAGTATCTGCCAAAACTATATATTTTTGGATTTAATTTATTTTAATTTTGTATTTTTCTACGACTATATGTTCATATAGTCGTAGAAAAAGCATTGTATGCAACATTGTATAAGTCATCATCATCATCATCATCAACAGCCTTCCATATCCCACTGCTGGGAATAGGCCTCTTTCAATGTATGCCAACCACATCAGTCCTGCGCCTTACGAAACCACTTTCGACCGCGACATTTCTTATGTCATCAAACCATCTAGCTCTCGGACGACCCACACTACGTTTACCATCTAGGGGCCACCACTCCGTCAGCAATCTCCTCCATCTATCGTCACCTCGTCTTGCCAGGTGTCCTGCCCAACTCCACTTGAGATCTATAACACGCTTTCCGGCATGCTGAACTTTGGTTAATAGGTTATAAGTACGTCATAAAATTCAAGTACGTCAAAAACAATAGTCGCTAAAGGTTGCATCGTAACCTGCGCCACTCGCATTTTTTGACGCTTCTTATACAACTCTTACATACCTGCGCCACTCGCATATTTTGACGCTTCTTATACAACTCTTACATACCTGCGCCACTCGCATATTTTGACGCTTCTTATACAACTCTTACATACCTGCGCCACTCGCATATTTTGACGCTTCTTATACAGCTCTTACATACCTGCGCCACTCGCATATTTTGACGCTTCTTTTACAACTCTTACATACCTGCGCCACTTGCATTTTTTGACGCTTCTTATACAACTCTT
The DNA here is from genome assembly GCA_963555685.1 of Acrobasis consociella. Lineage (NCBI taxonomy): Eukaryota > Metazoa > Arthropoda > Insecta > Lepidoptera > Pyralidae > Acrobasis > Acrobasis consociella. The sequence goes on from OY743104.1 coordinate 22,291,267, forward strand.
ACATACCTACGCCACTCGCATATTTTGACGCTTCTTATACAACTCTTACATACCTGCGCCACTCGCATATTTTGACGCTTCTTATACAACTCTTACATAAAACGCTATAATATTTTACTTGATATTTATTTAACAAGTTTATGGGCAAAAATGCGAATCATGTTAACAGGCGATGCGGCTAGCAACCCATCACTGTATTGATTGCTTTTCTATCTTCTTGCCCATCATGACGCTAAAAGTGGCTTTTGGGTCTTGCGGCCCTGGGCTCTGCATAGAGCCGCAAGACCCAAAATGCTCTGTCTGCCCCATTAGGGATAAAGACGTGATGGTATGTATGTATGTATGTAAGTTTATTTGCCAGGCAAATTAAAAATAAACACCCGATTTTCAAGAGTTGACCCCCAATAACTTTTTTCGTCAAGCATAGCTAAGAACCTAAACTAGAGCGAAATCGGTCCATCCTTTCGAGAGCTACAATGCCACAGACAGACAAAGAGTAATACATTTGCATCAAAATTGTAACATTACTCTTTATGGGTCAGGGGTTAAAAATATTCAATATAATAAAGATATGCGGAATAAATGTAAAATGTTGCGCGCTGCTGCGGGTATCGCGTGCGGGGCCCCCGGAAGTGGTGTCCCCAAATCATTGCAAGCCCCGCGTGCGCCTCTAATTATCACGCGACTTCCAATCTGTCCCACTTATGAACACTCATTTTTACTAACTGCAGACATTGGATAGAGTCCGGAGTAAAAAATATGTACCATATTAATAAAATTAAACGTCACGTGGTTTTGTAATGTAATGTATATTTAAAAAATACTTAGGTGTCACGAGCTAAGTATATCCTAAAAAAATATTTGTTTGAAGTATTTCCTTCTTTCGTCGCCCTCGCTGTACCTATATATCTACTATCATGCATAACTAACCGTTTTAAGTAAGTACGTGTGATTATTTTTCGTTTTTTATCAGTGTGAACATTACTTTGAAAATTCGTCTTCAAAATTTTAACAGTTTTCGTGTTTCGTGGAATGAAAAAAAAAACATTTCATCACAGCACATCACACACACATATTATCGCAGAAATATTCCTTTAAGAAACCATTTCCAAGCAGTTGGTCGTATTGCGACGTTATTTTCAAAAGTAAACAAAGCACTTACCTAAGCTAACGGACTAAAAAAACAAAACCTATTTGCTTACTCCGCTGATCGGCTAATTGAGACCTATAAAGAGAATTACTAAATGACAAATGCAAGAGCAAATACTCCACATATTTGCCAACGTTCTATAGGCAAACATGGCTTAAGTAAATCAGCAGTAGTTAGAGTAATTGTAGTCATTTAAGTACAATTTTGTACCTCATTGAAATAAAGACGGTCAGCAAAAACACAGGAACGTGGTACACCTGGATTTTCGCACGCCTAAAGGCAAACTTTCGTGGTTCTTAACCGATGGCAGCCGTGCGCCTTTTGTTTGCGATAAAATACGAAACTTTATTAATTTTACATTTAGTAAAATAACACAATTTTATCCTAAATTTAATATTTCTGCAAATTTATTATTTATGCACAACACTTAAATAACATTATTAAAGTATAAATAAACGAAATTATGTTAAACTAAAAGCTATTCTATAAATTAAAACTATTACCAAAAATAAAAACATTAATTTATATAAAAAATCGTTCCCAGATCGTCACCGTCAACAGGCAGAGTCCCCAAGAGGCTGGCGGCATTTCCGCGTTGTATTGCAAGGCTAAGCCTTTGGCCGAAATGCGCACCAGCTCTTGGGTCCCCAGAGACGTCGATCAAACGTGTGGAGACCTCTCTAAATAGTTGACGGGCTTCTACACCCCAGGACCCTAAGGTCTCCACGGCGAAGGGTACAAATATATAAGGCTCGCCTAGACCCGCGTATTTGCGCTTTTTATTCGCTTCTGCTCCCGCTGCGGCCGCGCCGCGTCTGGCCTCTTGCCATCGTCTCGGGAAATACCAGCAGGCTCTAGAACCGCTGGTACACCGGCGCTAGCAAGAAAACAAACAAACCTATCAATATCGACTTGATTAAGGCGGAGGCTGATAGTTCAGACTTAGTAACAAAGTTAATCCGTAATTTATACGATGGATAAAACGTATGGTATTTCTCAGTACTGTATCACATTGGCCCGAAATAGCTAAATAAACTACGCGAGAACAGTTTCAGCTAATGAATATAATATAGACTTGCGGATTTATTTGCTGACCGTACTCGTAACTATTTGCTTCCAACTTTCATGGTTTCGAGTGATGAAGATAATTTAAGGCTTTCATTCTTTTTTCTTCTTCTTTTATTCTAAGCTAGATAATTTTTCTTTATGATATTAGCCCAAGATTTTTTTATTATACTTATTAGATCTACATATACATACGTTCAAGTTTATGATATACATACTTAATTTCTTCCTAGGTTTTATCAATGTGTTCTAATTAACACTCTTTACTTATTTACACTTATCATGATGTACTTACATAAGTTCTTTATTTTTTTATTTACTTCGGCGTACGTTTTCTTTTTTTCAACACATTAGCTCGGAAAGTGCTATTTACCACACTGATTTTACTTATGTAATACCATTCATTACGTACACATTCAAAATCGTGCTGTAAATATGACTTACCGCACTAGTGCGGTAAAGTGTTTTTTTTTAATGTTTTAGGAATAAGATTCTATAAATCCAAAATATCGAATATTATTTTTGAAACATAAAATCTCTGCATGCAGCCAGCCTAGACACATACCGAAACCTTGTTTTACTCAAATTATTCCATTTTATATCATAGTAGGTGAGTAAAATTCTTATAACAACACTAAAAATCATTTTTTTTAAATAATCGTTTGGCTGGTGAATTGATTTCTGTGTCTCTCGTATCACTACAGATTCGCGCATACGTGAAATGCGCCTAGGAAAAGTACTAAGCGCGCCATGTATTTAAAATTTTCTTTAGCGACATTTAAATTTTTTTTATTATTGAAGTTCTTTTTTCCTCACTAATGTGTTGAATAACGTAGTATGGCACACGTGTGGTATTGTCCATTACAAGTCTCGGCTCCATAGAAAAACGCGCGGGCTTCGCCCGCTAGTTTGTCAACCCGCCTCGACTATAATGAACAGTTTACCACACTTGTGTCATAAATTACTATTTTAATAAATAGCGGCAGCAAAACATTTGGATGTTTATTTAAATATGTATTTGGTGTAAAATATAGTATCGTTGAGTTAGTATCCCAAAACACAAGTCTCGAACTTACTTACTTTGGACCCTATAAAAAAACGTGGGGTTTTTTTATAGTTAATAATAATAAATAAATATATAGGGACAATACTATATTGAGCTAGCCCCAAAGTAAGTTCGAGACTTGTGTTATGGGATATTTACTCAACAATACTATATTTTATAACAAATACATACTATATAAACATCCAGAACCGGGAAAATTTAAAAAAAGGCCATTCTCTAACTTGCCCTGACCGGGGATCGAACCCGTCATCTCTGGGTGGCAGACTAGCATGGTGACCACTACACCTAGGAGGTAGTCTTTAACGTGTATTTTTAAAATTATAAAAATAACTCAACTAAGAAATATTTTTGATTTCCATAGACAAATTGACATTTTAACACATATCTTTACTTTCCTAATTACTAATATTAGTTCAAGCTTTAAATAAGCTTGTAATGTATGTATATATTTTGTGTGTTTGTTTGTTTAAATCGTAAACCGATTGAGGTACTTTCTTATGTAAGTCAGTTACAGCAAATAGATGTTCGACGGAACTAAGTATTAAAACGAACTGCCTCCGTGGTGTAGTGGTTAGAGCGTTTGGCTTATACCCGGAGGTCATGGGTTCGATTCCCGGCGGGGGCAACGACTTTGTGTTGTTGTCTTAGTTTGGTTAGGACATTGTTGGCTGATCACCTGATTGTCTGATAAGTAAGATGATCCGTGATTCGAAGGACACGTTAAGCTATCGGTCCCGGTGACTGTCTTTGACATTGGTCATTACCTAAAAACCATGTTAGAGGCCTTTAAGGCGGTTTAAAAACTCTGACACTAGTGTTAGTTACTAACACACACGATAAAAAGAAGAAGAAGAAGTAGCAAAGCAACATAACACCATTGAGATAGTTTTTTTGTTTGATTTGCCTTGACAAGTTTTTCATCGTAGATGATATACAAGGTCTGTTTACAGACACGGAAGGTGGTTGACGGAACTTTGTAATAAAACAACATAACCCTGTAGACTTGAGAATTGTTGGATTTGCCTTGAGCACTTCATTGTATCTAGTGTGATTTAATCTAAAGTTATTCTATTCTTTTCAGAGCATTTAAATAAAAGCTGGTTTAATTATTTTTGTTATACTTTATCTTTTAAAATAAATTAACGTACCCATTCTATATTGAACTTGCCTACTGCTTTTCTGGCAATAATCTAAGATTCGTCTTTTATAACCTACCTATAAAGACCGTTTTACACCCAGCATAACGTCCGTTCCCAAGTACCAACAAACTGGTACCTAGCTGTAACACTTTGATTGCTCCTAACTTTTGTTGTTCCTCGAAAGTTTGCTGAAGATTACTTCAGACAGTTGTATTGAAAAAGGGAGGTGGTGTTAATATTTAAGATCCATCGAGACATTGTCTGAACTGCCTTATTACGTTTTTGCAATATTAAACGGAATTCCAATAATAATCTCACTTATGTATAACTAATTAGCTAAAATAAATTTTTAATTACTTACTAGCAAAAAGCAGTTGAGTGAGGGCTCGTGGTGTTTTTTTTAACCTTTTTATTTGACTACAGAATAATATTTTTATCTCATCTATATTAATAAATGATTTTATCCCTCATTAGTAAAACCTAGAAAATATAAAAGGCGGGATGGAAATAAAACGTGTGTAATTTCCAACATATCCAAAATAACGTTGGCAGTTCATATAAGAAATTTAGTTTCAAAAGCTTTTCATAAGTGAAAAAACTTGGTGTTCATCGAATAATGTCTTAAGTACATAGTCTTTTTGGAGTAAAAACCACATCAAATAAAAAACCTACCTGTTAAATAAAATATCATTATATTATCCTCTTTGTCTAGTTGACTATTTAAATATATTTTTAAAGAGGGAGATGGAAAGTAGATAGTGTAATCTCAGGACAATATATTTCACTTCGGGCAATATATACTCAGAATTACGGTTTTCAAAGTATTGTTCTCAGAGTTAACAATAGTTTTCTCCCTTGTAGAAAAATCTACTAGGTATTTTACTTTTTTGATCTTTAAAACCAAGCACATGTTGGAGCACAAAAAATTGTCCATGGTACCTGCGTTCAAACAACAGGGTTGGCCAGTGCGTGACCAGCCGTGGGAGTGGACAGATGTCCGTGAAACAACGTTATGAGGTTCAAATAAGTGGTCATTGCAGGAGCGGCCTGAAATCGATACCACTACAAAGATGGATAATACCTGGTTTCGGTGTATTACTCCAAGGCAGGTTTCTTGGGGTTAAACGTCACAGTCACCGTTTAATTTTAGTTCATTTGGAACAATTTAATTATAGATTGATAAATGATGGCTATATATAAGTCATATGATTTATCCCAAAAATTATCCATTATCAGAATGAAAAGGGGAGTGGAACTTTGAACGGGGACTCCTATTTTGCCATATAAAAATAGACTTTATTACGAAGTACTAAAACAAAGACGAAGTCGCGGGTAAAAACTAGTTATACATAAATTCTAGATTCTTATCGGTGGGGTTTTTTTCACGTATCCCTATTTTTGGCTTAATATCTGACTCTAGAAAACTTAAGTACAAATCGCACAATATAGTCGTTAAATTGTAGTACACCTAAAAGATATTATGGAGACTATATAATAATAAATAATAAATATTTTTTACAACAATGCAAATCGAAATATATTTTTTAGTAAATCAATAATAAGTTTAGATATTGAGTTCAAAGCAGGGACCGGAAAACCCCTTTATTTGATTAAGTCTATCGATGGAGTAACTCCATCTTAAGCTTACCCTTTGTTACAGTTAGCATATCGATTGACTTACCCTAACGTTATGGTAACTCCTTTGAATCAGTTAACTAATGGTAACTAGACTTACCAGTAACCTTAAAGTTCCGATTATACCTGTTAGCATTAAGTTGGTTACCCTTTCCCCCTCTTTGTTCTACAGTCTTGTCTACTACTTCCAAACTCATAGAAACGACTGTAAACAATGTAATATAAGTCTTATGTGAATGCAATTAGTATAATTATTAAATGGCTGTTTGGACATCCACAAAGCCTGCCTTCTTTTTCTAGCCCGATGCGTCGTCTCGCTAACCCTATAAACTTTTTGCACAAGCAGTTTTGTGTTGTATGCTATTCAAATAAAGATTAAATTGCTTGAGGCCGTATAAATAATATTAATAGGGTAAGCCTATCATAGGGTTTTGCGATATTGGTTAGTGCTTAGTTGAATTAACTGTATTGTATTAGTAAGCCTTTTGTCAGGGTAAGCAAATGATATGGTTAACAAATCATTAGGGTTTACGAAAACCAGTCGATCAAAAACCCGAACGAAAACCCTTCAAAAGGTAAGCGGTTCCGGTCCCTGGTTCAAAGTTTACAGCGTGTACAAAACAGCCACCATTGTATTCGATGATGCGGGGGCGCCTCTGTCGAGCCAACAAAAAATTGTGTAAACGGTTTGCGTGAACGTTCCATACCTATGCATTTTATAACAAAGATTTATAAAGCATACCTACGTCTTGTAATTTACCTATAATCGTTGCCTTTACCTATTAAAGGAGGGTGGAATAGAATCCGATAACTGGAATTTTCCTCTCCGTATCCTATCATATCCTACTAATATTATAACTGCGACAGTGTGTTTGTATATTTGTTTGTAAGTTAACACTTCACGCTTCAACTACTGAACCTTATTTAGATGAAATTGCAATGGATATAGTTTGATACCCAAGGAAGGACATAGGATAGTTTTTATGCTGAAATTCCCACGGGGAGCGAAGCCCACGAGCACAGCTAGTTTGTTTATGTTTCCGTTGCAGCAGCATCCGTAAATATAAACCCTGATGGCCTTGGACGTTAAGGCACCTGGCCCTGCGTTACAACCTTACACTCCGCCCGGAAACACTGATCAAAGAATACACGGGCGCAGATCGGCACAGAAGCGCACTCCATACATTACTGCCTATTATCTACTTGAGCTTTAATACTCTACTCGAAAAACGATTCTTTCATCCCAAAACTTTTGGAGCTAAAGTTACTGCTGATTCTCTCGTTATTGAAAGTGAAAAAATTCATTTTTGTACCATTTTTTCTTGTAAGGCGAAAGTAAGTACAATAACAAATGAAATAAGCCCAAACTCGATGGAGTTGCGTCGTGTTATTACTGAGTTCCATCGACCATCTTCCTTCTCCGTAATCAGACTTTAGACATCGTCTACCATAAAGTGCCCACTGAATATCTCCCTGCTTTATCATCGGAATAGCTCATTGACTCCATAATATTGTATTGTCATTCGACTTACACAAGTATGCAAAATTTCAGCTCAATTGGATAAGGGTAACTGGTGTAACCTAAACAAACATAAAAGATACATTGCCATTAAATAAAAGGTAACTGGTTACAATCAGATAAGAAATTACGAGAGAGTAGTCCTGCTATCTAATGTAATTTTGGGTACCTACATTTTTGTGCTCAAAAGAGTTCGTTCAGACTGAGAGGAGCACAGGGATAGGAATTTTTATGACACTCGAAAATTAGTTAATTTTCAAGTTTGAAACTATATGTACAAAGTGCATAAACGTTTGAACATGACAAAATGATCGCGCAGTTGCGAGGATATGTGAGCAAATATCCAAGTTCGCTCGCGTCTTGCACTTTATTCCACCGGTTTAAAGTTTATTTTCAAGTAAGGGTCATTAAAAATTCTCTCCACTGCGCTTCTCTCGGTCTGAACTGACCATAACTATATATTCCATGCCCTAGCATCCTTGAAAGGCAGGTTCTATTTAGTTCGTGATATTGAACATCACCAAGAAAATAAAAATGGCAGAAAACTTTGTTCTCTGACCTCCTATTTTTGTCGTATTTCTATTAATCTTGTGGCATGTCTGCTATATTGGAGTAAGAATGCTCACCAAAGATTATGTCATCCTTCTGCGACACTCCATTATAAACAAGAAAGTTTGGCCTGCGCAGCTTCATAGTTATTACCTTTACTTACATCCATCCAACAATGCAATTTCAGCCCCTAATTCCGAGCTCCATAAATACTACGACGAACTTTCTTCCTTAGAACACTTACGAAAACCTATTAAGCTGAGATGTTGGCATTTTAATAAGTGAGTACAAGTTGGCGGTGCTCGGTAAACTTGAAATTAACTTGGGCCCCGTGGGAACCGTTGCGGTATGAATAGCTGCTATTGTTGAACAGCTTTCTACGGCATACGGCAGCTCGCTTTGCATGCAGTTTGTCCTCTAATTTTCAGGTTTATAACCATGGAGCTGTATGTAACAATCGAAGTTTAAATTACCCGGGTAAATTGTGTTGCACACAAAACCAACACGCGTACTGAAATGAAGCCAACTGTTTTTACAGCAGCGATTTCTGCATGTAAGTAGTAATTCTTCGTTCGTTTTTCCAGACAAAACAACGCAAATGTCTTTTAATCCAACCACGTAGATTCCTCAGTATTATGCAAAACTTCAGTGATAAACTCTTCAAACTATAAAATACACTTATTCAGATATAACGGCAGACGGAACGCCAAATAAAAACATTTCCTTACATCAGTAACCTAAATCAGCGATCCTTCGCATTAAAATGATTTCAATAACCTGTTGCAAGCAATAAAATCTTAAATTAAACCGAGATTCTGATCCTTTCATACAGCTGAATGTATAAAAACATGCATTATTTAGACCGGGCTTCAAGCCTCCAACCTGTATGTTTGATGTTATGATATCTACAAATTTACGAGTGTATTTTATACGTTTTCATTTTTACGAGTCCGGACGGTCGCCCGTGGGTAGGGTTGTGCTTGTGCCTGCGGATTTGTTGCAATCCAAAGGGTTAACTCTTTTGACGAATACACTGTGGAAACGAGGCAACTAACGAATTTGATTGATGTTTTGAAGCTTTTTAATTTGGATAAAAAAGGAAAGATTTTGATTTGAAAACGTACATTTATCAAATTATGACTACAGAAAAATTAAAAACAATACTATAAATTAAAAATTTTGGAGAATTGGGGGTATTGAGGATATCCCTCTGATACCTCTCGTTATACGGTTTTTACCTATTGATTTTAACGCACTTTTTTAAAACGTATTTGGAATATGCAATGAAGTGCTATAATCTACGTACTTACTTAACTATTTCTTTATAAGGTAACCCGTTTTTACAAGCTTTTATTTAACTTGCAATGTATCTTGTAGTATATAAGATGAATGTTTGTTTAGTTCAAATCTTGCAACTCAATTTTCAATCCGTTATCCTCAACCGATTTAGCTGAAATTTTATTATGAAGTCAATGAACTGTTCTATGATGATGGAGCCGTGAAATATTGATATTATATTATAACCTATAAAGTATAACACAATATGTTATGACAAGACAGATTCTAGTGCGGCGGAGGACGACCTTGAGCCACCTCTAAGCTGCGAACATGTTTATTTTATATTAATCTTAACACATTGTTGGACACACTACGTCTAGACGTACATCAATTGTTATTTTTATTATATCTGGCTGAGTAACCAGCAATGTATTAAGTTTTGGTTATATTTTAATGAAATAATGATTGAGGTGTGTCAGTCTTAATAAAATTACGTTAAAATAGTTTATAAATTTATGAAACATAAAAACTAGGTTACATTGAGTTTGTAAATAAATTAAGACAAATTATTTTACAGACCAAGCGAGCGAAGTGTCTCAGTTGAAAGATTGGCCAACAATACTTTTGTACGTCAGTTTGTCAGTCTGGCGGACTCCTGAATGTTGAAAACTTTGAAAAAATACATGTTAGCTATTTCGAAAAACCCTTAAATAATTTCAAAAGTCTTTTTTGTTACCTACCTTTATTAAGACACAACATTTAGAACGGAAATTCTTAACAATCAACATTTAAATACGGACAAATAAGACCTTATATTTATGTATATGTGTTATAAGATGTGTCAGTATGACACATCTTATAACACATACATATATATATATATATATATAAGGTCTAGAAAAATATACTGAAACTATTTTAAAGGTAAATTCAGTCCATGACACTAAACAACTTTCTCCAAGGAACACGCATCGAAATATAAAAAGTAATTTATGGCCCCCATGACAAGTAGATCGGTCTGCTGATCCGAGTTTGTATAAAAAGCCAAAAATTATTTTACATATTTCGACATATGTTTCTTGGGGTAAGTTGTTATGTTGTTAGGCGAAAAAAAGTGTAAGTGCAATTTTTCCGTCATTTTCTTCCGTCACAAACTGTTTTCTTTTTTGTAACTTTTCCAGCCGAGTGTTCCACGAACCTCAGTTTTTTTTAACAACTTTTTATCCGAATATTTTCAACGGGTTTTGACTGTCGCGCGCTACAACCACAGTCCCACTTGTGTAGAGTACACGTAAACAGATACCTACGCTGTAAATTAGGTAATAAGTAAGTTTTAATTATTAACTCTCTGGAAGCATTAAATTGATGAAAAACGCGTCTCAGTGACGTCACAATGCAACACTACGCAGACACCCGCCATGTTTGTAAGACGTCACTGCATTATTCTTAAGTTTGCATACGTAACATTGTATAGTTATTGTTTGTGGAAAGTGATGGACCAACGATTTAGTGTGGTGTTATTACATATTTCGATAAAGTAACATTTAAAGGGAAGCAGAACTGAGTTGGTCCGCAGACTAATAATATAGGATTTATAACAAAAATATTGTTATGTCTTTTTATCCCCGCTATAATTCAAAAGTTATATGAAATTTAAATGGCAGTGGGCGGGACTAATAGCGCTACGAACCGATGGCCGATGGGGCAGAAAGGTTCTCGAATGGCGACCACGTACAGAAAAGCGAAGCCTAGGACACCCACCCACAACGTGGTCTGACGACCTGACCAAAGTGGAAGGCGCTGGATGCAAGCCGCTCTAGATCGGTCATTTTGGAAATCTTTGGGAGAGGATGATGATGGATGGATGGATGATGAAGTTTTAAATAAATTTCTGTATATAGTAGGTGCCGAAAAGCTACCGAACAAACTCGAAAGATGCGTGTGACGTCAAAGCGGTCATACAGAGATATTTGTTTGTTTTTCGTGTGTTTAACTGGCCAACACAGATGTCTGATTTTTCAGGTCGCCTAAATTCATCTGCCATAGTTAGACGACTGCCATACAATGTTGACAGCCGGGACCAATAGCTTATATGTGCTTTCCGAAGCACGGAGGAGCTCTTGAAAAATTTTATGCCACTTGTAGTCACCCATCCAAGTGCGTGCCTGGCCAGCCAGGCCATTGAGCTCTTTACAGATATGGTACAGTGTTGACTATAATTTATAAAATTCTATAATTATCGTCAAATATGTATTAAAAACATATCAAAATGGTTTTGCACAATAAGATAGCTTGGTAGCTGGGTCGGAGAACGTATTTCTAGTGCATTCGCAAGTTAAGTGAACCCGGGCGACCACAAGTGGCGTCATAATTTCTCGGGCTATAATCGCGAGCAGTCGTCAAGCTATGTCAGATGCTTTTAGGCAGCTTGAAAAAACCTGTCACCAGTTTAGGCCACTTATGAATACCGTTGCGTAGTTTACTGGTCTAGAACTAAAGAAAATACTTTGAATGTAAGTACCTGAGGTGCTTCGCTTCCTGTGCAGACCGTAAAAGCCGATTGAGGGAATGTACGAAAATGCAATTTTTAACACTAAATTAGGAATATTTATTGACAATTCACTTGTAGTATATAACCTTTGCATTGTACTGAAGTGAAATCGCTTTACCCGTCTGACGTCATACGCATAACGACTAATCGTGGTGCGTTCGTAACCTCTTGATTTTGTTGTACCTTTCCCCCAGACCAAATAAATGTTGTAACTAACTCTTACCTTAAATATTTTTATGCCTTTCTCTCTTCAAAAAGTTTATTTTATTCACTTAACACAGTGAATATAATGCACTTTTAATGATTATTTTGGTTTTTGAATTTAGAACAATAACTTTTAATTTTAGTAATTGTTCCAATTTTAATGAGGATTATAACTAATTTAACCCTCCTTTTTCTTCATTAATTTCTATTTTCGCATATAAATCTTTCTTTTCCTCGTAGTCATGGTATAAAGTATACCTGGTATGCAACTCCTAAATAAAACGGATTTATATCGAGGGCCGTTAATCACTCGCGTCGCTCAGGATTCTAACACTTGTATCAATGACACACTCCCTGCGGTCGTGATTCAATTGTTAGAATCCTTTACTTGTTCGTGATTTATCTATGGCTATCGATTTAAATCTGTCTTTTATTTACTATTTGCATAATATACTATTTTTCATACCTCCAATTTTTGACTATAATATATTACTGTCATAAATTATAAAAAGTCCCTTTTAATAAAAAAATAATATTTTGATGTTGTTCAGTCTATTATTTTGAACCAGTTTTTCCAATAAATATATGTTATCGAAATACGAAAAAACCCATAGTAAGTTATTAGCTTGACTACATCGATAAATATAGGATCATAAAAACTTATTCGTATTTCCTTAACAAAAAAGTATTTAAAAATGTTGGACTACATGAACATAAAGACCATGAAATTGTATATAGACATAGACTCTAGATAAGTCATAGACAAATAAGTAGAGTAAGTGACAAAATGGCAAGACATTCGGAGCTAAACCGAATTTCCCCCTCACAAACAAAACTAAACTCCTGAATTATTTATGATTCATGTCTTTCATAAAAATATTTTTATTCCTCCTTGTCATAACGCCGAGTACTAAGTACATATGCTTTTAAAGGTCAGGATGGCTTGCACTCTCATATGAATACTGGCGCGGAACGCTTACAATTTGTTGGACCACGACAAAGGATATTCGCCTTTATCGTGAAACAATAGTGAGCAGCACAAAGCCTCTTTTGTTTGCCCGTTTCCTTAGTCATGTTACGGAAATTTGAGATCTAAGATTAATGCAATTAGGTTGATATTGACTTTTACAATGAGCTTATTTGCTCAGTCGAAAGCCTATGTTTCGATACTACCTACTTAATATTATGCTTCCAAGTTTACTGTCTATAATTTTAAAATCTTTGTAGAAAAGTTTATAATTACCTTTTAGACCGAGAGATCAGAGGTGTCAAACCTTACTTATTTTTTCACGAATCGGGATTGAGTATACTATACACGGTGATTTTAAATCGGTTTTGGAGTCGAAGGCCACTTCATAAGGATCGTTAGTAAGAACTTATTAGATAGTCAAAATTAAAATTCAGAAACTAAAAATGTTGAATAAGACTCTAAAGTAAAATCGTGAGATCAATTAGTAGTGCGGCCGCCAGGCGCCGTACTCTCGATCGAAAATCATTTTCGCAACTTTTTTATCTTACGTCATGTTTGGATTAGATAGATGGATAGAGGAATTTATTTACTGTAAGTACAATTGTTTTTTCCGGAACCAATGAAAAGTCAGCGGTCAGTTCACCTTTCAGTTTACAAATATGTACCAACTCGCTAGTTGGAAAAAGGGTTAATTTATTGGTATAAAAGGCCAAAAGTAGGTTAAAAAGTTATATGTATTTACATAGGTATACAATAATTATATAACTAAAAACTAAATAACCTACCTAAATTATAAAACTATAAACTAAAATAATCTTATTAAAAATAAAACATTATATTAAATAAAAAATAGACCCCAGTTCGCTACGGTTGCAGGGCAAGGTACCTAAAAGACTGGCGGCATTGCATTGCATATGTATTTTATACTGAGCCAACCATCTCAATACATTCTGCAAGCAGCCCGACTAACCGGACGATCCAAACAAACTTTTCATGCCTAAATATTTTTATACAAGAATTGCTCGTTTAAATGTAATATAGGTGTGTATTTTTAAATTTCACATCTAAAGCCGTAAAAAGTTCCTATCCCAAAAAGAAAAAATATAATATTTTCAGGCCTAGTATATTTTCCATTTTATTCAGCTACACATATTTCCGTTTGTTTTTACAAACATGCGTTCCCGTGGTTCTCCCAAAAAATGCTGTGTTAACTTGGCCAATGAAAATATTGCAACCTGCACGGTTTCCATTTTTTTTTATGTGAATACCCAATCTCGCTGGAATATTGGCTTCTGAAACATACACGGGTTTTAACTTTTTGTCCCCTTTGATGTCCTAAATAAGATACCATTTCATTAAGACGCTTCGTTTATTTTTAACACATTCCAAGACATTCATGGTTGTGGACCTAATTCAGTTGTTATATTGTATCTGGCTGTGTTACGGAATGTGTTAAGTGTACTGTTAATTTTTTGATTGTATACTCGGTATTTCTATAATATAAAAGTATTGGCAGGTGTTTTCTCTATTAACTCACTTTTAGGTTCTGGGCTACATTCTACAAAATTCGGTAACTTGGCGCCTACGTAAATGACAAAATATAAAATTGACAACAATATCTTGAACCCTTCCGTGCTTCGTAAGGCACGTTAAGACGTAAGTCCCGGCTGTCATCAACCTGGAAAGGAGCAGGAGCGGTATAAAAAATCTGACACATGTGCTTGCCTCACACACAAGAAAAACAAACAGTTATCTATCTGTCAGCCTGTTACCTCTTCACGCTTTAAGCACTTATGTATTTCGAGACCGGGGAAGGACATAGAAATGAAAAGGGCAGTGGAACTTTGTTTGAGGAATCCTATTTTGCCATACAAAAGCAGACTTTATTACACAGTACAAAATTTTCCCAGGCGGAGTCGCGGGTAAAACCTAGTTTCTTATAAATGTGCGTTTCAATATTTTTTATATAATCACGCCTAAACCATTTTAAAACAAGAATACCTATACCAAAATATTAGTAACAAGTTCCCAAGGAACGTGGAGGGCTAATTTATTTATTTCAATCTTTATTGTTCTTTACCACAGTCAGCCTGGATAAACAAAAATTAATTCGTATTTTTTATTACCAAGTAGAATGTCAGTACCTAGATCTAACTAAGTCATTAATATATAAATTATCCGGTTTTCATAGTATCGGACACTGTGTGACGATAACTCAGTGGTGCGATGTTTTAATCTATCGATGATTTACTGGCGCGATGTAACGTTCATGCGAAAAATTATGTTCCGATACACCTTACAGCGATAGCTCATTGCTTCGGTAATTTATTAGTTCGATAGCGTCGTAGCCCGAAACGCATAATGATGTGTCTGTCGTTTAAAGCTTTTTCATTTATAGTTACATATCTATCTAAATCTATATATATAATAAAACAGTAAAAAAAGTGTCTCTTTACATTGAATATATTTCTAAAACAAATATTTGGGGCGATGGAGACATAGTAATGAAAACATAGAAAAAAATCTGTCGCTAATCTCCGGAATCAATTGACAGATTCAAGTGATTTTTTTTTTATATATATAGCTGTTACGCCTGAGCAACATATAGGGTATAATTGATATTGGAATATGGAACATCTGATGCAGAACCATAATGGTCCAGCTAACCTATAATAAATATAAAAATGATCCTTAGCAAAAGTTGTTCAGCCTCATGAACATTTTCCGGAGTCTTGAAGTCCACGCGAACGAAGTCGTAGACTTAAGGCTAGTTTATAATAAGTTTCTTGGAAGTTGATGATTAAATAACGGCCAAGTGCGAGTCGGACTCGCCCATAAAGGGTTCCGTAGTAGCAAATAACATAATATAAAAGTCTTGTAGTATGTTTTTTTTTAATTTCAATATTTTAGTTGTTGAATGAAAGGTAAATTGCCGTTTATGATTTATAACGTATTAAAAAAAAACTACTTACTAGATCTCGTTCAAACCAATTTTTGCTGGTAGTTTTTATGGTAATGAACATCATATATTTTTTCAGTTTTATCATTCTCTTATTTTAGTAGTTACGGGGGGGGGGGGGGGGACACACACTTTTTTCTACTTTGGAAGTGTCTGTCGCGCAAAGTATTCAGTTTAGAAAAAATGATATTAGAAACCTCAATATCATTTTTGAAGACCTTTCCATAGATACCCCACACGTATGGGTTTGATGAAAAATATTTTTTTGAGTTTCAGTTCTAAGTATGGGGAACACCTAAAATTTATTGTTTTTTTTATATTTTTGTATCCAAACCTTAATGCGGTTCACATAATACATCTACTTACCAAGTTTCAACAATATAGGTCTTATAGTTTCGGAAAAAAGTGGCTGTGACATACGGACGGGCAGACAGACATGACGAATCTATAAGGGTTCCGTTTTTGCCATTTGGCTACGGAACCCTAAAAAGATACCTTTGTTTTTAAAATGGTATTTTAATACATAAATCTACATACCATACATATGATTTTTACAACAAAAAAAAACAGATATTTTATATATTTTTTTATATTACGGCTCTAAGGAAGTAGTAGTAAGGTGTTCCATTTTCCAATATCAATTATACCCCATATGTTGCCCAGGCTTAACAGCTATATAACAAAAAAGTTTCATTTGAATCCGTCAATTGTTTCGTCGGAGATTAACGACAGTTTTTTTTTTATTCATACTCCATTACTATGTCTCCATCGAGCCAAATTTTTTTTTTTTGGAAATATATTCAATGTACAGACACATTTTTTTTTACTGTTTTATTATATGTATAGATTAAGATAGATATGTAACTATAAATAAACAAGTTTTAAACGACAGACACATTCATTATGAATTTCGAGCTACGACGCTATCGAACTAATAAATTACCGAAGCAATGAGCTATCGCTGTAAGGTGTATCGGAACATAATTTTTCGCATGAACGTTACATCGCGCCAGTAAAGCATCGATAGAGTAAAACATCGCACCATTGAGTTATCTTCACACAGTGTTCGGTACTATGAAAATCGGATCAACAAATTTCGAAAACAAGTAGTACCCCTAAAAACATATAGTAAAAAAAAAATACAGTTTTTTTTTGTTCTTTTACTTTTATTTTATTTCCATTACACTATAAAAAAAAAATGTTTTTATTTCACTCATCACAGGAATAAGTCTCTGTGAGGAGTCTGGTGTCTGTACTAGGCGTGAGCCTGTAAGACAGATCACCAGGCCCCCTACAGGCCAAAACTAGCTATCACTAAAAACTAGATTAAGTAATCAGTTTTATAACAAATATGAGATTTTAACAAAAAGAAAATAAAGTATAGTGATCTAGTATAGCCCATGGTTCGATTTATTACGGATCACCCATCCACGTTGTTTATAGGTTTACATATTATACTTGAAATTTACTACCTGAATAATAAGCTAGTAAATTTCAAGTAAAAATAAAAACTTACAGGCAGAATATCTAGCTTAGTTGCAAATATTAACCGAAACAAAAGAAAATAATCTATCTGTCTTTCATTTCAGGGTCATCTTAAAGAAATGACTTTCCTACTAGGCAAGGATGGTAAAGTCACGTGGTAGTGGGATAGATATACCTAACTACATAAGTACCTATTCTAAAAATTGTTACAAACAAAATTAGTAAAAATTATTATATCTACTTAAAGACAGAAAGAGATAAGGGCATTGAGTATACCTAGATATAATTTTAAGAAATCTTAGTATTTTGTTATCCGAAATAAGATAACAAATACTCAGATAAAAAAGGACAACGCAAATTGCTTAAAATATTGGTAAATAACTAGTACCGTTACGAGCAAGTTTACAGTTGCCTTTGAAAGAACTTGAGCCCGATACACTGAGACAAGTGAACATTTATAGTTACTTACTATTAAATATGCATATCACGGAGGAAGCCAAATCAGGGCTCGAAAAGGCCCTTATTTATATTTCTCCAAAGATTACGTTTCAATAGATGCATTTTCTTTTTATTATTATTATCATTCCTTTTATGAACGCAGACGTTACTACATAAGTCGCATAACAATCGTTGGCCGCTCACCCTCAGCTACGATTTGTTTGCCGATGGTCTTGAGCGCCAGTTTTCTATCCCACCTTCGCGCAGTACCTCGCCAATATTATCCATCTCGCCTAACTCGGGGCATCATGAATAAAATAAGACGGCATTGGCAGTCACTATCTCTCTCCCTCGCTCCCACCCTGTTCGGAACGAGAGTAAACGAGAACGTGATATTCACAGTAGAAATGCAATAAAACGGAGCGGCTACACCGGTCTGTACGAGTACAGCTTATAGTAAATCTATGCTATATGCGTGGTTTTATTTGTTTATCCTCGTCGGCGCACGTGTTAATTTTCGTTTAATTTTGGATAATGACGTTGCTTATTTCATTTAGAGAAGTCGGTAAAAAATTGTAGGTGTTGTAGGTGGATTTAGTGAGCTTGTTATTTGTTTTTGCGGTTGTTTGCGCTGGCAGGGCTTGCCAACTTAGCGGGGTTAGGTTAGAGTGGGCGTCACTGTCGGATATCGCTACAAGATTGATAGCGCCGTACCGGAGGCATTTCGGTGGCTTTAATTGTTCCTATAAAGCGAAGAGACGAATGTTTCGCTGACATGACAATACATACTGCTATGTGTTTGGGTGAAATAGGAATTCATATTTACAGATGAGAAGAAAAATGTCGGATATAGAAAATTCTGACATAAGAAACTCATTAGCATAGAAACTAACTACCTACTATATTCTATATTTTACTCGACTCATAAAAAACCAAAAATAAAATAATAACATATTTTATTTCCTACCTATGAAACACAAAACGTTTTAAACCTTTGCCTTTATCTTCGTAAAACATAGTAGGTAGGTACTAAATTAATATAGAATAACTAATAAGTAAATGCCTAAGTATCAAAGTACTTAATTGAAAGCACAAAGAGGAAATATTTGATCACAGAAAGATGACAGACAAAGAACAGGAAGAAATATAGCCTCTTATTAAAGAACCTCTATTTAAAAATGTACGTGGGCTGTTCCAAAAATTGTTTGTGAAATGAAAAATTGTTAGAGATAGTAAAAAAGTTTATTTTTAGCTTTTAATTATTCTTCTCTAACCCAATGCACATATGTATAAGGGTGAAATAACTATCGAAACTTTAAAAAAAAAATCATTTTGCGAGAGTTTGAAAAACAACTGCTGAAATTCTTATACGGCCTCCTCTGCAGTCAGATTTTCGCCCACCAAGCATTTTTGTTTACCGAGAAATGGCACGAAGCTAAAAACTTCGCTGTTCGGAGGATGGAATAAGATTTGTACCCCCGATGTATTTAAATAGTCCATGGTTCTGCGGCTGTGTGAGTGGGCGCAGGAATTTTTGAAGGGATTTTTGCTCTCTGATGAGATAATGAAATGTAAAATGGTGAAAACTGCCCGTGATCGAATCTTCGGTTTAGCCTGAATCTCTCGATATGTAATGTGTCCAGTCTATTCTCCCTTGATAGCCACTCTACCCAGATGGTATGTTCATGACTTACAGTAGTATAGGTTGGCCGCGTCTAGGGTCATTTACGTTCTCTCCACCATGTTTAAATTCACGAAACCAATAAGTAACTGTTGTTAAGGCAGAAGCAGATGCCCAAAATGTAGCTTGTACATTTTTGTGAGATTCTTTGAAGGTCATCGTTTATAATTCTAAAATATCACAGCATGAAAAGCTTTCCACAAGACGTCCATAGTTGCAAACAAAAATAAAAAGAGACATCATAACGATTCATCACGGAAATTTGTATTGAAATTAGCCATCGTGGCCGTAGCAGTAATTGTGGCAAGTTAGAAATGGTTTGTGAAGCTAGTACTTGTTAGGCCCCTTTATTAAATGGAGTATAATTAATGAATTGGTTCAGACGTTTACCTGTTTATGAAAAATACATAAACTTTACTTCTGCATTTAATTTTTAAATATCTACATAGGAATGTAAAATATGTCCGGACGGTAGGCATATTGTCAGAATTGAAAGTAACATACATGACAAACGATTATACATTGCTTATGCATTTTGAAAAAGCATAATTATCTGTACAAAATGTATAAGGAACGTATTTAAATTTAAAAGAAAAGTAGGTTTTTAATTAAATTTTAATAAACTTTCATAGAGGCTTCGTTTAAAAAATAAAGTAAAAGAATACGACACTCGGTAAATTTTTATTTGTATTCTAGAGCAAACATTTTATTTTACTATGTATTTATTATACTTTTTAGAGTCGTTGAGTTAGTACAGTCGCAACACAAGTTTAAGCTCACTTTGGGACTAACTCAATCAGTGTAGTTTTTCCCTATATATTTATTTATTTCTTAGGTTTCAATGAAACGCATACGTATTTGCAATATTTATAAGCCTAAATATAAACAAACACACGAAAGTGTTTACTTTGACATTATTTAAGCTTCAGTTTATTCCCATTGATTGAAAATAGTTAACTTAATACGAGTAAATTAAACAAACTACCTTCATTGGCAAGCGTTACTTTGCTCACCAATTTGTAGCAAAGTGTAAAATTAAGTTAATTTAGACATTCGGCGTGGTGGCCTTTAAAATGGACATTACAGGTGGATTCGACGTTTGAACTGCGTCATGTAAATTAGGTACACGTTAGTTAGCACTCAAACTTTAACTTTCGATTTTAACCAGCGCTTTAAAGCGAGGGAAGTAACTCTGACCTATCATCCATTTACATTTATTCGTCTAGTTCTTTTTTATTTATATCTTGCCAATATATACCTAAAAAAATATGGGTAGTGAGTTTTTGCTTTTTGCTGACAACAACACTTACTAAGAGCACACAAGCTTACGAAACCGGCTTCATGTCTTGTTTTTTTATTTGGTCCCAGTATAAAACAAGTAGAATTAAACCAATAAAGTACTTATGTAAAACTTTCAATATATATTTTTTTATTACAACAAAAAATAAACATGTTTATTCATGAAACAGTTTCTGTTAAATAAAACCATTTTGATTTAAATTTAATACGTAAGATTTTTATAGATTGTTTTTCAATTATAATCTAAAATGACTTAAAAAAATTGAGAGGTTATCATATTACGTCGTAAGCGTCACAGAGATCAAGGCTTGATCTCTTTGACAGTTGTCACCAGAGGATGAACAAGACTCGAGTCCTCGAGTTCTAATTTTAAAGACTCGAGTCGGTTTTTTCACAGCTTTATAAGATCAATAGGTTTGATCCGACACGAGGCGAGCGCAATTTCTCTGAGCAACGACCGAACAACTCAGCTTAAAATTAACGTGAGCTGTTCTTAAAAATTAATAATAAATATAATAGTACTACCGACACGAAAAGAAGAAGAAAAAGCTGTTCTTAAAAGCTTACAAGGACTCCGAGGCTCACTTAAGCTCGCATTCGTCGAGCCGTCTGTTAATAGAGTCTAGTTCTGTAAACGACTTCGAGTCCTGAGTAAGAGATTAAAAATTTTCAATAGAAAATCAATGTTTTCAACAATTACGAGGGACGATTTTTGATTTATTGAATAATTAAATTCACGCTCAGTACGTGTTAATTAATTATCACGCTGCATGCTGGATCCCTCGGATCTAATTACGTCAATGTATAAAATTATTTTTTAAGCGACTCCACGTTGGTCGAGTTGTGATGCAAGTTGTTACAATGAACCACGAGAATGGCGAAGTAGCCTTTGTTAGAGAACAAGTTCATTTGTTAGGTGAATTAAGAAAAACGCCCGACTTTTAAGCGTTTTTCCCCTAACGTTTGAACTGCTGAACAAATTTCCATCAAAGATAGCTAAGAACCGTCTAGATCAAGTCAGCTTTTAAAACAAAAGCCGCATTAAAATCAGCCCATTCGTTTTAGTACTACAAAGCCAAAATAGATACACAGACACATGAAATTTATAACACTCCTCTTTTTTGTCTAGGGTCAAAATTAGATAATATTGCAGTGTTTGCGAGTAATTTTAGGATATTTTGTTGTATGTCATAAAGTATAAAGCAAACATTTTGCTGCCATTCTTAATGCTTAAACCACTCAGCCAATGTGAACTACGTTTACACATAGTATAAGAAACCCCTTGTAGAGTTATTAAATTATATGTATTTAAATTTATAAGTTTTATAATCATTCATTTGACTAGCAGTGGGACAGTAAAGGTTAAAAAAAGATATGTTATTTTAGTTTAGTTAATTTTTAAATTCCGAGTTATGTAATCGCGACCTGGATATGTCGGTTTTCTTTGACATTTATTTTAGGTACGGACCCTTAAGGACGCCTCAGCAGGCAACCGTACATTAGCGGTGTATTGTGTTTTAAATAATGATTTTGGAAATAAAATAAGACTTTTAAGAGTCATTACAGTATTTCTGATACAGATACATTTTCACGTCTATATCCCTGACAGGGTAGACAGAGCCCAGGGCCGTTAGGCCCAAAGGCCACGCAGTATTACAGGGTTTAATATATTAAGGTTTTGTATAATTTATAATTATTAGATTGGTTACTGTTGTTTTTGAATGACATCTTTTTCGTTTTCGATATTTTTATCGACAAATGCTTTATCCACTCCCTGCTGAACTGCCTCCATCCTGAAGTGCGTGAGTTCCGGATTCAGCTCCTGAAATAATTCTCAAATTGTTAAAAAATTTGACCATTACACGCGGTCATAGTTTTCAGTGAAAAGGAAAATAAGACTAGGTATCTGAATACATATAAATATAAAAACAATAATATGCTTCTAATTAAACCACCGTGATAAGCTTAACTGTAATTTAATTATTATTATAAAATTATATGACTGAAGATCCAACTATTCAAGTATTTAACTTGTAAAGAAATTTAATTAGGTCTTAAAATGTTTAAGCGTTAACCCCATGAGTGTCGAATTAATAAAAAAAGTGTGTTTGTACGTGACTTATGTACACGCGTTAGAAGTTTAGATTAGATACAGTACAGCCAACTGGCCAAAAAGATCGTGGGCTAACTTCATACTGATGCTTTCTGGTGTCGGTGTGCGCGCGCATCGTAAAAATTCACTCTCATCATTTTTTCCCAATCGCGCCAAAAGAAGTATACCTTCAAAAAAACTCCGCAGAAAGAAATATTAGTCTACGTAAGGCTTTTGTACCAAGCAGAAGCTACCATCCGATTACGCTACGCGTACCTACGAGTGTAGGCGCGCTACGGTGCTACGCAAAGCTACGAAGCTACGGCGTAATACGATCGGTCGCTTCAAATTCAAATATCTACGCAGCTGCGCTGATCTATGCTGTAACTGTAGAGGATAATGTTGTTGTACGTTGAGAGGTGCTACTTTCTGCACACTTACAACGAGAAGCTACTATCTGATGCTTTTGATGCTGCGTCTAGACGTTTGGCAAGCCTTGGCAAGCTTTCGCAAATGCAAACGTAGGCAAACCAAACCTACGCACACCTGTAGTCCACAAGCAAGCTCTTGCAAGAGCTTGCAAAACTATCTATCTATCCTTTATCCTGTTTTTGATTAGAATCGACGAAAAATAATTAACGAACAATTAAAAAAAGGAAAAGCAAGAAACATTTACGTGTGCCCACAATTTAGTCATAATTTGTAGTAAAATAAAATGCTCTTTTAGTATGTATAAATTTTTCAAACGTGGAGTCATTTAATGAATGGTTTTTTCATTGAAAAACCATTCTTTTTTTACCAAGCCCACAATTCAAACCAAGTTTGCGTTTGCAAAGACTTGCCGAGGCTGTCAAAAGTATTCACCTACGCTGCGCGTACCTACGCAGGAAGTCATTCACCTACGCTGCGCGTACCTACGCAGGAAGTCATTCACCTACGCTGCACGTACCTACGAGTACAGGCGTGCTACGATGTTACGCTAAGCTACTAACGGCGTGCTACGCTGCAACGCCAAACTAAAAACGGCGTGCTACGCTACTACGCTAAGCTACAAACGGCGTGCCACGCTGCTACGCCAAGCTACAAACGGCGTGCTACGCTGCTATGCCAAGCTACAAAAGGTGTGCTACGATGTTACGCCTAGCTACGAATGGCGTGCTACGATGTTACGCCAAGCTACGAATGGCTACGAATGCTACGATCCGTCACTTCAAACTCTAATGTCGCAGCGCTGGCCTATGCTTATTATATTGTTCTATATAAAGATATGCTACACTATGAGACTATCCGCACATCTGCCGTAGAAATAGATATATTTACGCTAGTCTGTAGCGTATATATATCTAGTATATAGTATTTCATACAAGCGTAGCAAGCCTACAATGCTACGAACCGTTGCGACGGTCTGTTTCAAATACCCACCGGTAACAATCAATTGTGTATGAATGCCTTACGTTAGCTTCTACGTTATTGACCGAGCAGGAGACGCGTCTCAGTTTCGAGATTGGCCAAAAATGCTTTTGTCTTGAATAAAGGTCGCATTTCTCACCCGATTATGGTGAAGTTTTGTGAGCAGATTTGATAATTACGTATATAGATTATTATTTTTAATGCTTTTTATGTCAGCTGCAAATTCAGAATACTTGGACAAAAACCTTTAAAAAATTATATTCATTTACTTAAATACAAAATGCTCTGTCTGCCCCATTAGGGATAAAGACGTAATAGTATGTATGTATGTATGTAAATACAATTCAAGAATGTCATAAAAACACTGTATTGTTACATAGAAAGAGACGTTACTTTTTGTCCGTGCAACTTTTTATCCGATAAACTTTAACGGATTGGAGGTGACTCGCGAGGTCTACAGCTCACAGAACCACTAGTTATAGCACGCCACGACTCTTATCTTGTTAAAAAATTGAATATCTATTTACTCCACGAGCGTACTACGACACGTGCGAAGTACAACAAACTGTCAACGGAAATAATAAAATCTCTGAATTTGTTGACGTCTACTAGCGTAGGCGTGATGTGATACTACGCCGTTCAACGACCCGTCGCATAAACGAAAGAGATAAAAATAAAAAAATCACGATTCTAAATTACTTATTCGGCGCCTAAGTTCACATTTTTCTGAATGGCTATTGGAATCACTATAAAGCCGTACTACGTTGTTTATGAATTATGAATATGTAATTTAATTAACTATATGTTTAATCGCTGCGCCCACCTTGTTTCAAATTGTTTTTTTCTTCCACTCAAGGGTTGGAAGAGATTGCATTTATAGCAATAAGTCCGCCTCTGTGCCTATATTGTTTCTTGTTGTTGTAATTTTTATGTTTATCATGGTAAAATAAAGTTCATTTGTATTGTAAACTAAAGTCAATGCGTGCTTAAGAGGGTAAGTCTACGCGTGGCAGTATGAGCTAAAAACTAAATTTGTATGTTGAACGCCAGCCCAGTCGAAACAAACAAATGCTGGCTACGATGCTACGCCGTGCTACGAGTTGCTCAAAAAAACACCGCCAGGTCTACAAGAAATATGTCAGCGTCTACGGACAAATGCGGGCTTCTATGCTACGCCGTGCTACGACCCGCTCAAACAAACACCGGCCGGCATGTTTACTCTTTGAACGTATGGGAGCTACGATGCTACGCCTTGCTACGAGCCAATCAAACAAACACTAGTTTACGAGAGATAATTCGACGTCTACGAGCGTAGCTGGGCTACAACGCTACGGCGTGCTACGCCCGTCGCTTCAAACACTATGCTACGTTTTATGATGCATTTCCGCAGTTACTTTTTGTAGACCATCGTTTCCAAATGTTATTTATTGTATATAATAAATATTATATACAAGTCAAGTAATTTTGCCTAACTTTTGAAAACAGTCAACATTCTCTAACAATCGAGAACATTGTTAAAGAATTTACCTGAACACGGAATTCATTAAAGCAAGAATTAAAGAATGCCACAAATTCTTGTTGCTGAAAGTTTACTTTGTTATTTATGTAACTGGCAGTATGGATGCGATGATGTGCATTGCAGTTTACATTTAACAAAAAGTGATAGTCAGACAAAAGCTACAGATAGTTCCCTAATGTTACCGTGTTGCACAGTGTTGCTCCACAAAAGATAACAGCGGGTGGGTGCAGCTATTAACGTCCGAACGCAAAAACAACACGCCTACCCGTGACCCGTCGGTAAGTTACCCGCCGGCAAAGGCTCAAGATGTAATAAGTATAATCAAAACCCACATATCGTAAATACCTAACCACAAGAGACTACAGTCATATCCACGGTCATGGTCACTGCTTTATTTTCCAAAACATAAATCAATCAATTGACAAATAAGTTTCAGATTAGATCAGTTATAGTTAAAACGTATTACTAGCTATCGGTACGAACACCCGTCGGTAAAACCAACAAACGGAAATAATAATGAGACAATATAAACAAAAATCATATTTATAAATTACTAACTGCGTCCTGCGGTGCGCCTAAAGTAAACTATGCGTTAATCCAGGGTGTCAGCCTTATGTATACCGATTTTTATCAAAATTGGTCCAGCCGTTTGTTGCACAAACACTCTCAAACTTTTGCCTTTATAATATTACTGTGATTAGTGTGATTTTTTCAAGTTCAGTAAAATTTGTGTTTTGATTCATTACTTATTTTCCATAGTTGTGTTTTAAGTACGTGTTACGATTTTTTTAAATATATTATGATACTTTATTAAAAATAATGTAACCTTTATCCGAGACCGTGGTATTTTTATTTCTCTTTATTTATTTTATAACATATTTTTTTATTATTATTTTCATTTAATAAATGTGTATTGTCAAAAATTATAGTTTCAAATGTGTAGGTATTAAAAATCACTAATTCATAAATAAGTTATGATTTGCTTTTATTTAATAGGAATCTACAGTAATAATGGTATTTCATATTTGGGAAGTATGTACTAATTGGATATATTTTATATGTTATTAATAACCCAGTTATTAAATTTTCGCTAAATAATGTAAAATGACTTTTAAATTAAATCCTTCGCCTTTAAATTACAAAAACAGATATTTACATTTCTTACTAAAACTTTAACCAAAAAATACGAGTAAAAATGTTTCAAAATCAATATACTTTATAGATAATAATCGTTCCTCATAAAGGTAATAATGGAGAGCTTAAAGCCGCGCCCCGAGCTTTTACAATTTGTAAAAGGCCGAGCATTACTCATGAAACAATTTAACTGCAATCAAATCCCGGCGGCGGCGGTGAAGCCTCCGTACCCGTGCCTGCTATACTAAGGCTTTTTCCCCAAGGAATCTTGTTTTAAATGATTACCTATTTAATTTAATAAATTAAGAATAATTCTAATCCTAACTTATTTTATAAATGCGAAAGTGAGTTTGTATATTTGTTTGTTACCTCTTTAAATTCAACCAATGAATATTTTTATAAAGTTTTGTATGAACATAGTTTAAAACCTTGGAAGGACATAGGAAAGTTTTAATCCCGAAATTCCCACGGGGAGTGAAGCCCGCGGACACAGCTAGCAATAAATAAAAATAGATAGGACAAATCTCACTGATTGAGCTAAAACTAAAAGTTAAAACTTGCGTTATCTTTTATTTAGTATCCCAAGTTACTGAAAAGAGCATCATAGTTCTTAAGTTTGTTGATTGATTAATACCTACGACTTGTGCCTATAACGGTAGTTTCTTCATTTATTCTAGATATACATATATGATTTGATTAGCATTTTATTTTGTATCGTTCATATTTGATAATAAGTTTTATTAACTTATATAATTAAATAACGAATTTGTTTTAATCAATGAAGTAGAAACATCTTCAAATCTTACATC
The DNA here is from genome assembly GCA_963555685.1 of Acrobasis consociella. Lineage (NCBI taxonomy): Eukaryota > Metazoa > Arthropoda > Insecta > Lepidoptera > Pyralidae > Acrobasis > Acrobasis consociella. The sequence continues at coordinate 22,319,219 of OY743104.1, forward strand.
TTTTTTATTTTTTTATATATGTATCAATATTATGTATTGTAACATGAAAAAGATGAACGTTTTCAATCAATTTAAGTTTGATAATAGTAAAGGAATTTTACTTTTTTATTATTAAACAATTGATATTCTATGTTGTTATTTTCTCACACTACGTTATCAGATTAATCATATAATAATGTATTAAATAAATAAAAAATAGGATGTCTGCTACTTGTTTACAATAACTTTACTTTACTAATAAGTAAATAAAAAATGTTTTATTAAACTTTAAAGTAACGAAACGAAAATTAAAATTTCCTTTTGTGCAAGTTTACAATTATTTTATGAACGATTATTATTTTAAAGTTTATTCCTAGCAGCTTTGAAATCCTTTTCGCCACTAGTGGCCATTTGTAGCGGAAACGATATTTAAAACTGGTACATTTAACATTATGGGCTGAACATTGGTACAATGTTCATAAAATAATGTAAACAACAGTTTTATACATTGCACCAGTATCAGCGTCCATGTGTCTATCTCTATAAATTAAAATAAATGTACCTATATACTTTCACTGAAAACTATTTTTACTTTATAGATAACTGGCAATCTGGGAACACAGCCAAACTCGTACAGAACGCTGAAAAAGAAAATAATTAGAACACAAACCTCCATGGAGCTCCATGTCAGTCGCAAAGCAAGCGCCAGCCTTACACATGTACACAATCGCTCTGCAAGAAAAGTGTTAAGACACCCTGGACATACGTACGATATCTGTGAAGAGTAATAATGCTGAAAAGAAGACCATACTTACCTAAGATGAGAAAGTGATAATTCAGTTAAAAATTGTTGTCGTATTGTATGTTTTAATTTATGAAACGCTAAAAGAAAGTTTATTGTTGGTTTATTAATTGTTTCTTTTGTTTGATTTCAGTAACCGCGCGTCAATACGTATCAATTAGGTTGTTTACGACGACGTTGAAAACGCGCGAACCGTGAAGAGCGTCGTCCTTCAAACGTAGTGCAACCGCAGGCTAAGGAAATAGGTGGAAGGCAAGTACTTACGGATGGGTTGGGCACGCACCGCCGCGGGTCCGTGCTCCGGTACGTTGGGCTGTACCGGCCAGGGAAGCACCCCGGTGGAGCCATGAGCCCCCCGCCGGATTTCATCTTATCCGGGGAGTACATGGCACATGACCCCCAGGGGTCGTCCTCCAACTTCAACACCTTGGAAGGTGAATGGTACTGCCGGTCGAAAATCTTGGCGACTTGTATCGTACTTTCGGGTTGAAAAGGCGACGCGTCGCCGCGGCCGCTCGGTTCGCCGGGTGATGACCGACTGAAGGGAATGCGGCGTGACGTCAGCGGCCACGCCCTCGCCCCTCCAGCGAACCTCCCCCTGGCCCTCCCCTGGCTCGTCTCACGCATGTTTACGTCGCCGACGGCGGACTCCACGAATTACTGAATTATTTAATTAGTCCATTCACTCCCGGTGCTACCTTTTCACGCTTGGTGCCCCAAAAAGGTTGACGGACAGCCGCGGCGATTGGCACACTCTAATTGCGCCTCAATCGATGCCGGAACAAATTCACAAGTTTCCGAAGCAGGTAAATTAGGCCTTTGTTACACGTGCCTAATAATTATTTACAGCCGCTTTATCTCGCCTGAAGAGAAATTCACCGTATTTAAATTTTCGATACTGATCAATTTATCTGAAAAATAAGAGGTTTTCCTTTTGGGTAGAGTTCTCAGCACCTTCTTTTATTTGTTTTCCTGTTACGGACTTTGTTTTGGTACATGAGTAAAATCTTGCCTCAAACATGTTTATCTATACTTATATACATATGTATTTGTTATAAAATATAGTATCGTTGAGTTAGTAAGTATTCTATATCACAAGTCGTGAACTTACTTTATATATTTATTTGTACTTATTTATAATCACAATCGTAGGACTTGATCAGACAGGACATCATGTGTCACATGTCTCATGATACTCACAGTTAGGTAATAAACCTTTTCATGAGACATATAGGTATTTACTTAGTTAACTTGTTGGTTTGATAATGGTAATATGATACCTACACACAAACACACTCACACTGTCACGTCTTTTACCCTATCAGGGTAGACAGGGCCTAGGGTTGACACAAAGGCCACGCGTGAACTTGATACAAACGAATGAAAATACTGATAGGTTGCTAGTCGCATCGCGTATTGACATAATTAATGTTATCGCTCTGGATCTGCTTCCAAGATTTGCGCGAAAAGAGAAACAGGTACTTACATTCTACTATTTTCTTTTCTCCCAGACCCGCGTGTAAGATTTAATTAAGTACGTCTTGTAGTAACATAAATGAACAGATAGTTAATATGGACTAATCATACTAAATGAGCTATCTATAAAGTAAGTTTTAATCTTGTGTTAAATATGGGATACTAACTCAACGATACTACATATATATTTTTTAACACATTCACGGACACTAAGCCAGACACAATAGAAATAACAATTGAATTACGTCCGTGAGTGTCCGTGAATGTGTTAATAAATACATAAAATATACATAAATACTAAAACCCCAGAACAATTTGTAAAAGGCCATTTTTCCACTTGCCACGGCTGGGGATCCAATCGAGACCGGCTGAGTGAAGGACAAGCGTGTTAACCTTTACGCCACGTAGGTCGTCAAGATGTAGGGTATATTTAACTACTTTCACGTAAACACAGGTAGCTCGGTGACCCGGCGCCGCGGCGGGAGTGCGCATTACTATCGCTTTTAGAAATAAAGTGTCACCAAGCCTGGCCCGCTTTTAGATGGGTGACCACGAGTGGCATAAAAAATTCTCGAGCTCCTCCATTCTTTGGAAGGCACGTACAAGCCGTTGGTCCCGACTGTCATCATTGTATGGCAGTCTTAAGCTGTCACTTACTTTGAGGCTGCCTAAAAAATCTAAAAACAGTGTTGGTCACTTAAACACAAAACAACAAACCAGGTGAAGTCTGAAACTAGACCATAGCGGAAGGGCTTTCCGTCATAATTGAGATTAGCTCGGTTTAAATACGGCGTTAATTATGATTTTAATTGGGGGCACGCGAATAACATATTTGGGAGCGGGGTGGCTGGACCAGACATACCGTCAGCATGTTACGGTTCTGATGTTTGTGTAAATACTAGCTGTGCCCGTGGGCTTCGCTTCCCGTGGAAATTTCGGGACAAAAACTATCCTATGTCCTTCCCTAGGTGTCAAACTATATCCCTATCAAATTTCATCTAAGTACGTTCAGTGGTTGAAGCGTGAAGTGGTAACAAACAAAATTCTTAATTCAGGATCAGGATCAGGATTATTTAAGAAGGTACAAATAGACATGACAATCACTTCGGAATAATAGTAAAAGACCGACGATGTTTTTTTTCAAAACCAAAGGAGTTGGGTCCTATCAGGAAATCAAAAGAATGGCAGAGAGAACGGAGGAATGGAGACATTTCCACTTAATTCCACCGAAAAGAGCAAGCTCTTAAATTATAAGAGAGGGTTGTGGCCCAGAATAGGACCTCAACCTCTTCTTGGAGATGACGTGATCTCGTCCTGCACAACTGCATTTCAAGGACGGGTGACGGTGGCTAAAACTTTTTGCACAGATTTGACGAGGTTACTAAGTTTTACACAGAGCGCCACAGACTTTACACGGAGTTATTACTCTGCAACCCAAAGGATCAGATAGACCAGATAACCAATCCGTTATTTCCGAACAACTAAAATCGTATAGTTCTTTTAAACGTCAAATAATCGTTTTCTATGCGATTTATGCTAATGCTAATGACGTCATAGTTTTTTGGAATCAAATAGCGCTATAAATCAGTTTTCATCAGTTTTTCTCCAATAATAAAACCAAAATCACATCTTTATTGGATATTATCATGACAAGTGACATAATTTTATGACATTTTATTTCCTTAACAATACCTTATAATTTGGTTTACCCGGGAAAATGCCCAATTATTGGATAGGTCTGAGCTAACGCTAGATTTCTCAATCCGACATAAAACGATAAAACGAATGAGACTAATGCAGAGTTTTATTTATTTAAATGTTGACATAAAGTACATAAACAAACATGCGGCACAAACGAGAGACATCTCCTTTAAAACAACAAAAACTCGGGGATTCCCTGTATCTCGCCTTCTTTACATATTGTTGCAGCCACTTTGGATAAATACTACTCAAGTGCGGAAATACTATTTCGTAATTGTATTTTTTATGCCTACATTTTTTTTTGCGTTACCCTCAGGCCCTGAAACTTGACGTGCATATAAGGTTTGAAGAAAAAGCGGAAAAACGCACTGCAGAACAGCTAAAGATGCAACTAAAAACGTGCCAAAATTAATAAAACACATCTGTTATTCGATGCTAAGTTTATTTGCCAAGCAATTAAAAAAAGTCCCGACTTTTAATCGTTCACCCTCAATAACATTGAACGGCTAAACCGATTTCCGTCAAACTTCTATAAACTATCTCGACAGACAACACTTTCAACCAAGAAAAACCGCTTTGAAAACAGCTCATTCGTTTAGAAACTACGACGCCATATACAGACACAGTTACGTAAAATTTATAACACGAGGGGTAGGTATTATTTTGGCATTGGGGGTCTCAAAGAAAAAGGTTCGCTTTAGTAAAAAAAAACAAGGTTCATGTTTCCCTTCTCACGTTTCTCTTCCGCCACTCCCCTTTCCGCTTCCGCTGCCATTCCCGTTCCCGCTCCCATTCCCGTTCCCGTTCCAGCCTCGTGCTTTTTTGCAGTTTTTTCCATGTTCTCATCATTTAAACCTTCTTTAGACACAAAATTTTCCCAATCGGTCTAGCCTTTCTCTATTTTTAGCAAGATTAACGAACGGCAATTCTTTTTTATATATATGACGGAGCAGGAGATGACCTACGCCGAACTCACTAAAAGTGTGACGATAAATACAGCGCTCCGCCTCGCGCTGTATCATGGATTCCAACCATTTGTGTCTAAATACCCCTGGCCCACACAGTTATTGAATCTGTGTCCACCTGGGCTTATCGTCTAGCTGAAACAACTATCATTGTAATAAATCGGTTTACCAAATCCTCATCTATCACAACAATCACAATTAAAGAAGTTATAGCCAAGCCCACAGCACACTACACAAAGGAGATGTTCACAGTACGGCGGTCCGCACAAGACTGAGCCGCACGTCGCTAGGGCGACCGCTTTTATACTTGTTGAAACATTTGAAAATGTAGCAGTTATGTTTTGTAGTAAACAACTTTCTGTTTGCACATCGAAAACAATAATAAATGGGATCATCTTGAACTCGCCGACATATAGATATCTGTCTCTTGCCGGTCATGAGTGCGTAAGGTAGCTCGTTGCACATTTGATTGACTTCGACGACCTAATGCAGATCGTTTTCTCCTTGGCATTTTAAGGCATGATCAGTTTGATAATAAATAAAGGTTTCGCGCACTGACAAACTGATGATAAAGATTTTAATAACGGTAAAATCAAAGATTTGGAATATGGTTCTCTAGTTTAAGTAAAAATAATTTTATGAAAGTACCAAGAAAGTAGCTGTAAATATTTGACAACATCAAATGTTTGACTGGTAAAAACAGAGAAACTAAAATTGTAGATTTTACTACATACATATTTTCCTTGCAATGTTTTCGTATTTTCTCACTTTTTTGGGCATCCACAAGTTTTTAATACAAAAATTGGCCAATTAACCAAAATTAATTATAAATATATATATACATATACTTCCTATAAATATAATATATATATATATATATATAAGGAAGATAGATAGATATGCCTGGTTTACATGCAACAGTTTAAACTTAAACATATAGGTTCAATAATGTTCTTATAAGGCAAAAGATTCGAGACTGTAAAATGTGTAAGAAACTGCCGCCTGACAGAAATCTATAAATTTAATGTAAATATGCAACGTTCAAATGCGCAATCCTCCTGTAAAAATATAATTCAGCTAAAGTTCTTTTTATAAGTAAAGTAAAAGCTTAAAAGTAAAGCCTATTTTGCCGGCAGTCAGACAGGAAGGGCAGGCAGGGCGGGGCGCCCACATCCGCCGGAAGCTGCCTGGTACATTGTCTTCCTCCAGAGCGGGCGGAGGGACATGCTGGCGGAAAACCCCTCTTTATTTTTAGTAGGTATGCTAAAAATTGGGGTTTTAAATTAAATTTCGTAAACATTTAAAATTATTATTATTAGGGGTTTTTAAAATGAGTTTTGCTTTGTGTGTGGCTTTCATTTTAACTTGAAAACAAAATTAGAAATACAATCTATTTGAAACCATTTTTTTTTATATATTTTGATTAGGATAAACCGCACACACCTATTTTTAAGTAAAGTAACTGAAGTGTTTTGATTAAATGTCACTTTTTCCGTAAAAAGAAATTAAGCTTTTAATTACATTAACCACTTGGTATAAAACAAGAAATCTGTAGGTACTGGTATCTGCATGGAGATTATATTTTGCTCTAACGTTAAATGTATCAAAGTAAGAGGCAAGTTATAATCTCTTTTAGGTAAAACCAAGCCTCTTTACGAGAGACGAAGCAAAATCAGAAAAGTGTATAGTTTTGTGTTGGTTTTTTCTACGACGACACAAGACGAAGAAAATAAGTGACAAGTTATTAAACCTTTTTTTAACTGCTTACTCATTGTCTTTAAAGTTTAAAGTTAAACCTGTAAGAGATAGTTTTGTCACAAAAATCGTATCTTGTTCGTTATCATTTGTACATACATAATAAATAACCACGTCATTCTTTGTAATAAAACTCAATAAGATTCGTCCAGTGAAATGGTGAGATTGTTAGTTGAAAAGTAAGTCAAATCGGGTCTTTTGTAAATAGGAACATATTTCTTATAAGTACATTATCCCGTCTTTATTCTTGACAGGGTAGACCAAACCCAGAGCCGTAAGACCCAAAGGCTCCACACAAAGCGCGAAAAGGAATCGAAATAATGAATTGTATTTGTTTTTGAATTGTGTGTTTTACCTAAAAGAGTTTCAATGATACGTAGCTAGCCCCGCACCTCCTATTACCTACATTGATTTATCTCGCCTTTTTCCTCGACCGGCTTTTGCGATCTGTGTGTGAAGATAAGCAGCTGGTACATTCTAAGTTTTTCTTTTCTTCTAGACCAGCATGGATGTACTTATATTGACGAATATAATGCAATAAAGTTTTATTCGTAAAACAATATAAAGACCCATTCAAAAGGTGTAAATTTTTGACTGTCGCATACCAAGTAACTTGATCCGTCTAAATAGACCATAAAAGTGATCCTCACAGATCGTATCAAATCTGGCAAAAAATCAGTGGATTAGCGAACGAAAATAATACGAATTGTGTAAATGGAGTGATGCATGCAGTATAATATAGCATGCCGCCTGCGCCCATCCGTGGTTCCACGCTCAACTGCGGGCCCTAAAAAGGGTACGGTTTTGGGGTGTGGTCCAAAGCAAGGTCGAGTAGTAAGTGTCATTTTTGTTATAAATGGACAATTAGGTATGTTTAAAAATAAACTATCGAGTTTAACGTAACGTCAATAATTTTTAGACTTAATTAAAGCAACTGTTAATGGCACTTTCACGTTACTGGTTAGTCGTTATGTCAAATGATAGCCATTAGTATTGGGTACTTAACCTTTCCACTACACTTTATATTATAAATATTGATGAAAAGCAATTGTTATTTTTATTTTGTAATTTTTAGCAAAGTATTTTAGACACATTCATATCCATATTGGAAAGCACGTTGAACCTTTATGTTATTTTGTACTTACCTCTTACCTTACTAACCCGCATTTTCATAAGAAGGCAAATATAGTTACTATTTTTTCTACATGGAAAGTGAGTTCGGTAACACTTTTTAACAGTGGCTAAACTAGCTGTTCTTTTAGAACTATCAAGTTATTCCTGCCAGTGGTCTAACGGAAATTTTCATCGTTGTCGCCTGTGCCTTATAAGGGAGTTTCCTGGATCAAAAATAAATTAGTTGCTACTGTTAATAGAATAAAACGTCATAAACTAATGTCACTTGTCATATCCATTTTCAATATGATTTTAGATTTATTTTTGCGGAAAAATTGATATTAAGAGCGCTATTTGACTCAAAAAAACTTTAACGTCATTAATTGACCGAGCGAGCGAAGCGAGCGAAGCGTCTCAGTTTTGAGATTAGCCAAAAATTCTTTTGTCCGTCTGTCTGTCTGTCTGTCTGTCTGTTCTCGCCTACAGGTCTCATTTCTTAACCGATTCTCATGAAATTTTGTAAGCAGGTTCAACAACTAAATAGAATTTTTTTATCGAGACATTTTTGAAATTTTTAAAAATGGCGGATATAAGCGGGTTTAAAATTTTTAAACTGTCATATATCAGCCATTTCAAAATATTTTCAAAAATGTCATTGTACTTTTTTGTTGCCATTATTAAAACGCATGTATTTTATTGGAACAACTTTTTTGTCTGAACAACTTTTTTATACGTTATACTTGAACGAGTTCAGGGTGACTCGCGAAGACTAGCTGACTGAGCTGTGACGGATATACAATACAAATCTTCTTACAAATATACTAAAACTATTTAAGGGTAAAATCAGTCCGGGTTACTGAACAACTTTCTTAAAAATGCATATCTTACGTGGGATCCACAAAGTAATTTCTCTGAATAACTGTTATCGTTATTATTTTAAGTTTCATAAGTAGTTCTATAAATTTTATCATATTTAACCGACTTAAAAAAAGGGCTTGCTTATTTTGCGATTAGTTTCTTTTTTCAGTTTTTGCTTATTTTTGATTGATTGTTGGCTTGTTTATTTTTAGCAATTTTGTTGAGCGAACTTTTGTTCAATCGTTATCACTGTTTGTCTGTGCTTCTGTAGTAAGTAGTATTAGTAATTATGCTACGAACTAACAAGTGATCAGCGGCAACCAAAGCCCGCGAAGTAGCTTTACGAAGAGAGTAAGAAACCAATGAGCAGCTGCATAGAGTCATGGCAATAAAAATAGACTTTTAAACGAAAACCTATTAATAGTTTTCTGGTATTTCCAACAACGAGCTGACTTTGTCATTTGAAAAATGATGGGTTGTTTTTCGGTGAAAGATTACTGGTACAGAACTGAATTTCAGCATCGCAGTAGACCTCATATCCATTGGATTGTATGGTTGAAAGGTGCTCCTGACATTTCAAAGCTAGATCGAAAGTCATTTGAAGAAAGGGCTGTGATTGCCAACTATTTTGGAAATTTGGTCACAACCATGAATCCGCTCCGCACATCGGTAAACCTGCACCGATAATTCATCCAAGTCAGGTACTTTATTCTGAAATTTGGGACCACGATGATGATTGTTTCATGAAATAACAGTTTCACTGGACATTAAAATTGATTTAGTAAATTAATGATTATATGCTATTTTAATAGAGAGTGCCTCCGCTGCCGGCTCCTAAAAATATCACTATTGGGAACCGGCGGTGATAATGCTGGCAACCGAGATTTATAACACCGGCTGCCTGCGCCAGCACTCAATATTTGCCGTGAAGTGTAGGTTAGGTTCGTTAGGTTTCCTGTGACCAAAACACGAGCGATCGACTCAAGCTAAGGGCGAAAGTAACACAGACACAGATAGTGTTATACCAGCGCCGGCAGCCAATTCGGCAACCAGCGCCGGCAGCGGAGGCACTCCCTTTGGAATAATAATCGCGAGGTCTAAGTTCGTGGCGAACTACTAGTCTTTATTTTATATAAATATCATAAATAAAATGTTTATTTTGACGTTAAGAAAAAAGTAACTGATTTGAATTGTTGGAAACTTCCTGGAAATTGCCAGGACAAGGTTACGCATTATATCCCTCTCTCGCTACCGCTTGTACCTCGCGCTCCCCGCTAGGTCCCGAAGGAACCACAGCCAGCGATAAAAGCGTCATGCATAATGCACGCTAGTCCGAAATCGAAAAATTAAAAAAGCGCCATCTGCCGGTCGCAGTGGTAATTACAAGGGCTTGTTTTGACATGCCCCGTTACTCGGGTTATGATCTCTGCTAATTATGCCAGTGCCAGTATCGGGTGTCGAGGGATAACTGAGGGCCTCTGCTGCCCATCCGTACCTGCGCATCCCTTTAGTAAGGAATATTTTCCAGTTTTGCATACTAATAATATGGCAACATTACCGGTGTAGCTATGTTTAAGTTGTGTGTAGATTATTGTAGTTGCCTTTAAATAGGCAACATCTGCGTAGGCCAAATCAATTTAAACAAAATTACATTTAAATAACGATAAATTAAAATAAAACACAAAACATGTATAAATTTATACATACGTTTTATCGGAATTTATTGTGTTTCTTGCAAATAAACTGAATAGGTGTGATCTGTCACCAGTGTTTCTAAACTTTTGTGAGGCCTGTAGAAACACCACTGCGTTAAACTTTTACTTCTTTCTCTTTTGGCTCCTAACATCCTCTAATGTCATGCCTGGCACACTTCACTCTATTGCTCTCTGACAGACCTTGACTTCGCACTTTAAATTCTCGCCCATTAACCACGTTTAAGCACCATAGACAGCCATGATCACACGTCAAAGAGAGGGCAAGGTCACCTTACACTGTAGAAGTCACATGACATGTAACTCCTACAGAGAGTTTAAACTAATTTTGGTTTTCATTAGTATATTTTACACTCAGATTTTACACACCCTAAGGAAATAAAATAATGAAGTTATCCGACTGTGCACGTTGACAAAATAGTGCCTACCCCAAACATCCATCTTCCGGACGCATACGATTCGGAAACAACCGAATCCGACGCGGACACGTGGCGCCAACCGCAAATTGTAGAAAATTATCTTGACCGAATCACAACACTTCCGGTAAAATTATCGAAACCAGTCAAAAGGACGGAAGGACGAAAGATCGTAACTTTCACATCAAAATAAAGATACACAAAATGTATGTGGCCACTGCTGGTGTCAGACTTTTAAGCGGCCTAAAGGCATTTTACAGCTTGACGAGACTGCCATACAATAATGACCGCCGGGACCAACGGTCTATCGGTCTTCCGAAGCCCTGTGCCACTCAACTTATACCACGTAGATGGGACATACCCGTAATAAATCGAACTATGGGCTAAACTAAACCACTTCAGTACAATAAAATAAAAATAACAGTCAAAAACTTAAAAAAACGTCATTTCCATACAAGAGTGTGCACGGTTTTTTTTGTACGGTTCGGTTATTTGTACGGGTTTTTTTTGGCTGTTATTTAATTATCATTATAATATAGGTAGTATAGGTAGTTATCTAGTATAACCTGTGGTTCGATTTATTGCGGTCCCTTCCACGTTGTATATTTAAGCGCTAGTAAAAAATATCAAAGTCGGCGCGGCGCAGAGAGCGACCATCGCGCGACGTCACGCGACACATGATAGCGATGGTCGCCGGCAGGTGTCGCATACGGTCGCTCGTATACAAAAGCCCTAATACGTACGCCCACCGCGCCACCGAGCTCCTAAAAAAACGAAAACGATAACTATGGACTTAACAATAGACAGTTTTGACACCAGAAGAATGCACTGCCATACCCCGCAGCACCGTTATAATCAAATTTCGGACAGGTTCAAACGTCCGTCTCCATTCTCATGATTGCAGCGCATAACAGCGCGTGGCGGCCACGTGCGCGGAGAATTATTTCGATGCTCGATTGTACACGTATCTAATTCACTTTGCAACAATTTGTATATTGGATAAGGATGGTGTATAAAATATAATTGAATAGAAACTGGAAATATTTACAAAAATATTCATATGACGAAATAAGTGGACATTTTCAAAAATGACAAAAAAAAAATTAATCTGTTTGGAAATTTTCTTGATGTTTGAGTTAGTTAAGAAGTTATTTACATTAATAACTTAAATTAAATAACACAGTTTTATTACTTTGAAACTATCCCGTTGAATCATTACTAAATTAATGCGTATGGAAATTAACGCGAAAAAAACCTTTTTTATTTTTGCTAACGTTTGTCGACCCCCTTTTTTGACAAATGTCATACAAGTTTAAAACTGGTAGTATGCATGTAATCTTAATTTCACAGTAATATTATGAAGGCGAAAGTTTGTGAGTGTATTTGTATGTGTATGTTTGTTACTTCTTCATGCTGGCATGGCATGCTTCTTCTACATTCTTCTTACGGCTGGACCAATTTTGATGAAATTTGGTTTGCAGGAAGCTGACACGTAAATAACGTAGTTTTTATTTTTCACGTTTATTCCCTTGTGCGTTTCATTAAGACATCATCATCAATAAATTTAAGTCAAGACTTTTTAGTGACAATTATTAATTATTTTAAATTTATTTAAAATACACAATTACATAAATAACAATAAAATAAAAACTATTTTTTTAAACTAAATTTAAATCTAAATAAGTAAGTTAAACTTAATTTATTAATGTTACCTATTCAACGATTTATATTGTATTTAATAAATCCAACGGGCACTAGGAATTTCCAACCTTTAGCTACATATTTTTTATTTCTGAAATAAGGTAGAGGCCAAAGTCCTCTGGCTGCTCTGGCCAAGTATGGCTCTGGTAGTACAGACAGGCTTGTGCTCCTGCAGTGGAAATAAAAAGACCTGATGATAATGATGATGATGGAGGTAGATGTAATTCTATGTATCAAAAAGAATCATCTAAATTCGACCGCTACGAAAACAGCAACACATAATTATACCTACTATCTGTACTCACCTACACGTGCATGTAAATGCGTTACGTTAGACAAAATCCTTGAATCATACATTGAACATGAATCAAAATGAAACAAATATCTTTGAACAAGCCTACATAACAATTAATCAGATACTTAACAACTTTATATCTTATAAAAAAAAAATTAAAAGATTTCTATACCTTTTGTTTTCAATTTTCGTCTCTTGTCGCTTTACTAAAAAGAGTTAAACTGTAACTGGATCCTTGTGGATCAAAATGCTTAATCTAATGTGCGCACGTCACAAGGTCCCTCGGGAGTGCGACGTCTCGTCCGTTTGATGTGAACCCCAGGCCTAGGGCTCCGGGGTCGTTACGTGTCTAAAATATTGCGCTACTATTTATTCGACGGAATATCCAGTAAATTTACTCATAATAGCGTAATAAGACAGAAAAACCCCGGAAGTCAGCTGAGGTAAAACTATAACAAGTTTCTATATCTCTCCGTTTTGTTAGATGTTAAAAGATGCTCCATTCTAGAAGTAAGCTTAACAGACTAGGGTATACTCTCAACTACATCAAGCGGCTGTTCAATCCTCAGACCATGGATCAAAATATATAAATCTGTGGTTCGAGCTATCATTTCTTTAAGTTCCAGTAGAGAGCGCAACCTATAACCAAAAGGTCCCTTCTTACTTACCAGTTGTGTACCGCTGAACTTGTAGCACAATCTGCCTCATGTACGGTCCATTTCATCAGTCGTAAAACTCAAAAACACACATGACTCTAATAAAGCATGCTTGAATCATCTTTCGTCTTCCATTGTCTGATTTTTACTATGATAAAATCAGACAATGGAAGAGGCCAAGGGTCTAGGTATACATTTATTAATTCTGTGGTCTAGGTATACTTGTCTAACTTTCGCTTTTCAAATTATTGCTTCTTTATTTGTTTGATGACCACAAGCACTCGACCATGGCTTGCAGTCTTCAGTATTATGCACCACCTTATAACATTATACTAGCTAGGTTCCATATAATTTAGATTCTAGGTAACTAGCCCAGCTTTTGTAAGGCCTATCTTTTTCAAAATGTAATGTTCAAATATCTTAGATCTTTTACTTCAGGTATATAGCTGCGATCTAATTTTCCAAATGACAGTCGGAAATGTATCGACTGGTGCCAGACAGCCGTCAACCACTATCAACAATTAGCACTGTGACATTAATTGTGATCGAAACTTCAGGCCGAGAGGGCGAAACCTTACCGGCACGTGCGGGCCACGCGACGCGTTTTGTAACCGGGCTGTCCGGCGTCAGAACACAGTAACGAACTTAAAGCAGTGGTGGCCAAGCGGTTTACACACTTCCTGTGCGTCTGTAAGGCAGTAAAAAAAATCGATCCTTACGAGACGCAGGACTTTACCTTCCTGTTTAGATTGTAGTTATGTACGGTAGTTTACCGACTTCCAAAAAGTAGGAAATTTGTTTGTCGCGTTGTTTCATTTTTTGGTTCTCAGTTTTCGAAGACGCCTGGACCGATTTGGGTTTTTTTTGAAAGGGTATTCTTGGGAGTGTTCCCATAATTTTCTTTATCAAAATCGATTGTGTAGTTTGGGCGTGAAGTCGGTTTTTAGTTTTGAAAATTATTCGCTACCACTTGCTTCAAGTAAATCATTGTAAGGAAACCTGCATGCTAGTTTACTTGTGTGTAAAAATGATGCTCATAAAATTGTCACGAATGTTAGCTTAATAACACACTATAATAAAAAGTAAACGAACTTTTGGCAAATCACAAGTAAAATAAACATGTTAAGATAGTTTGATTATACAGAAAGAATTTTTTTTTTCTTCTTTCGTAATCGTTCTTGATGAAACTACTGGGACAAAGGCGAGGACAATCAAGATTGATAGTAACCGGAATTTGGTAGAAAATACCAAAGCTAATGTTAAGCAACTGTAAACCAACAATTAAACAACTGCAAAATACCATCCAGGATTCGTAATAAATTAGTTTTGAATTTTAATAACGACGAGAATTTTACTAGATTCAAGCGCTGTTTGCGATATAAAAAACTTTCTTTCTGCGTTTTGATATTGGACAACCAAACTATACCACGTGACCAGCTAAAAGACCTCTTCTGCCCTGTCAATCACAAGCAAAACGTTACAGTTTAGGAAAAAACCCAAACGAAATTAAAGGTCACCGTAATCTGGTCGTGACTTCACAGTAATTTCGTAGGGGTTTTTCAAGTGTTTCCAAATACATGCAGTTTTATCCAAGTGTTTTTATAATTTTATAAGTATGGTCGATCGATCGGAAATATTGGGATAGGATAATGATCTTTACCCAAACAAGGGGTGCTTGTATTGACGTGTCAGACAGAAGTAGGTATTTTACTTGAATGATTTGAGAAAGATGATTTGATTAAGAGCTTGGTGGGAGCACTTTGCTGACGCTTAAGTAGCACAGGGTCTGGTCCTCGCTTGGATGGGTGACCACAAAAAAATTCTCGAGTTCCTTTGTGCATTATAAGGAGAGGTATGTAAAGTCATTTTGTCCCAGCTGTCATCTTTGTATGGCAGTCATCAAGCCATGTCAGATGCTGTAGGCAGCTTTAAAAATCTGACACCAGTCTTGGCTACTTACATACACAAAAAATAAACAAATCACCGGTGAGCACGGCCGGTATCATTGTGAGATGGCGGTCGGCAAACTGTGTCAGATGCCTTAAGACAGCTTGAAAAACATGAAGCCAGTGTGGGCCAATTTTATACAAAATAACACGAAATATACAAACACAAAAGAGTTTACCTTTTCGTACCACAAGTTGTAGAAAGAATATTTAGCGTAGTTTCAAAATCAATACCCTCTTTAATTAAACAGTACTTGACAGTTGTAAGGGTAGGTTAATATCTACCCTCCTGCCTACCTACAGTAGTTCGAGTTATAATGATCCACTTACCACAGTGCAACAATGTCGACTCCTCATTTGGTGGGCGGTTCTTCGCAACTTTCTTGGCCAACTCTACTTTCCGTACAAATTGTATATCATTGTCTCCACATTCTCTATAATCTGTCTTCAACTCGTTAGAAACAATGAGTTTAGAATCTAATGAACATTTGTCGTTTGGGAAATCCTTAGTGACTACTTATGTCCAGCCAGCAGTGGACTTGTTGTGGCTGATATGATGAAATGGATTAGATAGAACTTAGTTTTTATTGAATCCATAGACATGGTACTATTGAAACCATAGACATGTTTTTTTTTTAAACAGACAGTTAATAAAGTGACACTTATAAATGTCAACTTGTTTTATAGTAGGTAATAGTAAGAACCAAGTACTCATTAGAAATGATTAAAAGTTAGACCTTGACTTGAAGATGATTTAAATAACGTTAACCCCTTTCGGTGAAGTAATGATTGTTATTTATTTAGGACCGTTTGTTTACTTAAAACGCCTAGGCTTTATGTTGCTTTCTTCGTGCACCTTCATCATCATTCCTCGCTCTCTGCCCAACTGCTGTCATTGAAGTCAGTTCTTTCCAACAACTGTTTAGTGTCGTTCAAACCTAGCTGCGGACGTACAACAAAAAAAATATTACTAAACTACTTAAAGGGCATATTCAGTCTGACCAATTTTGGACATACCTTACTTATATCGAAATTAATTTCGACCAACCATACAAATTCACCTATCAGCATATTATAGTTTTCAATATTTCAGGACTGAATATGCCCTTAAAATAGTTTTAGTATACTTATCATACAATAAAACAAAACATGTTCCCTATTATTTAGACAGGTCTGTTTCGGATGTCTCACTTATCACTTTTACAATATTAATAATCTTTAGACGAGCTATTTATACACTACAATGCACACTTAAGCTATCAATTACAATATCTACAATAAAAACACTCTCACACCATAAACAAAAGGAAATACCTAAAAATAAAACAGAAATATGAAGAAAACAGAAATATCTTAAAGTCAGCCTTCGGGAAGAGAGTGATGTTAATATTCAAGAGATATTTAGGTAGGTACATTGAGTTTTAAGCTCTTTGACTATAACCTGATTTTGCTTCAATATCCTTTATGTCGTTTTCAATTTGTATATTCAAAAGGAATTAGCTACTTTGCAAGCCCTTGCCATTAAAAACAGAGCTAAAATTATAGAAAGCAAGACGACAAACGGTTCATGCGTATGAAATTTTAAGGCGACTCAAAAAGAATAAGGAATAAGATACTGTTATAACTGAATTGTTATCCTCAGGGTTTAATTATGTCTGTGTGGAGGAAAAAATTTGAGAATTATTCATGGTTGGACCTCGGGGACGTGGCGGCAAAATGGCGACAGGTAAAGGTATACGCAGCACGGGAAGGCACTTAATTGACGACGAGCCCTTAAGAACGCTTAAAGGATACAGATCCTTAAAGTAACAAAATTTTAAACACTTTTTAACTTCTAACATGCTGGAATGTGTTTCTCTTTCCACGCAAATCAGAGAAACCGATCGAGGATATGGGAGAAAATGCGAATAATATTTATAATCATATGAATGACTGTCATCTACTGGCAACACACATTTTTACACATTAGTGTAAAAGTTTCTGTACGATATTTTGTTACACCGGAAGCAAGTAGTTGTCGATGAAAATTATCATCGTACATACCTAAATAAGATTGTTCAACAAAAATTCTGTCTATAAGTGTATGCCTATATTTAAGTTACATGGTGAGCTCACCATGTAACTTAAATATAGACACAATTTCTAAAATTGTTAGAAATTACGAGTAGGCGCGTACAATACGTCGCAGAGAATTTGTAATACTTATATGAGGCTGTAAATGTAATCAATAAGATAGAGTATTTTACTCTTGTTTGAAGACACAGCCGCCGGACCGCAAGACCTAATTAATATAATCTTGTACTTCCATATAACTCCAGGGAGGTTCATAATGTTTTAAATGCATTAAATATATTTTTCAGAAATTTTCTCAACTGGACCACGGGCTGCTTGCAGCCAGCGTGCAAGCAGCCCGTGGTCCAGTTGAGAAAATTTCGAGTTCCGCGGGGTGCTTTAGTCCCCTCTACAAAATTTCTGACCCTACAAAGTCCCAGTGAGCCGTTATATATTTTTAGATCACTTAAGTATATCATCCCACTGCTGGGCAAAAGGTTTTTCATTCTCATTTTCATTCTGTGTCTCTATCTACTACCTTCGCTGACTATTCACGTTGAAAAGCGTCCAGGTCATCGCGCCAACTCTTTCTCGGCCTTCCCCTGCGACGTCGGCCAATCTGGGGTATCCAAGGCGTCAGTTTGTTGCATCCAAATGCCCGCCCAATCCCACTTCAGCGTTGCAGGTTTTTGTTCCACGTCGGCGATGCGTGCCTGGAGATAATAAATGAAATAATATTAATTTTGTGAAATTTTGCGTTTTATAAATGCCATCTTGGATGCCAAAATGATGACAAATTTAGATTTTTCGAATCAAAGTAGATATAGATATCGATTTTTAGCCAATTCGGAAGCAGTTGACTTTCTCCCGCCACACAGAATTTCCAAATTTAAAAAAAAAGGCTGCGCGGTAGGATGCGCTCGGCCTCCGGCCTCGCCCTGCGCGCTCGCATCACTCGGCCAGCGACCTCGTGAAAATTACTTGAGTTGAGGAGAGGGGCTCGGCTTTCAGCCTCGCTCCACATAATATATAATATTTTTCAGTTTCATCATTTTAGGATTCCGTATCCGAAGGGTGCCAACGGGACCCTATTGCTAAGACTACGCTGTCTGTCTGTCAATCCATATGTCATAGGGGTCTATCTCTTGAACTGTAATAGCTAGACCTGGGTCTTAGATGTTTATCTAAATATGTATGTATTTGTTATAAAATGTAGTATCGTTGGCTTAGATTGTTGGTTTAGTCGCCAACCCACAAGTCTCGAGCTTACTTTGGTGTTAGCTCAATCTGAATGATTGGTCCGTATATATTCATTTAATAGACACGTGAAATGTTCACAGATAAGCTTTTTTTACTCGATCTTTATAATGGCATTAACTAGATACTTACTAGAGATGTTCACTGATTATGTATTACTGTGATTGCTATAACAACAAATACTAAAATAAAATAAAGTTTAAAGTTAAAGAGGTCATCATACAAGAAACGTGTTTAATTAAAGCGGGTTTGATTCGATCAATTAAATAACATAAGTTAGTTAACTGAAATATTTTTTGAAAACATTGTAGGGAGGTGCGGAACCCTTCATGTACGGTCTGACTCACACTTGACCGGTTGTAACTACTGCGTTATAATAAAGTAAAACAAAAGCTGTGTATGCGGATGTCAGAGGTTGTCAGTCAGTATCGCACACCTGGGAGGCACTACCGTAAAGTGATGGAACGACGGAACCTACTTCTAACGAGGCGCCGGCACCGAGACGGCTTAATGCCGTAAATAAATTATTAAGAAGAAAATCACTGAGAGGGAACTTTACGTTGAAGATTGGACAATATATTTACAGGAGAGGAATCCGCGAGAGAATTTTTGATTGGTTAATACGGTCTGCAGGATTTGCATCCGTGCTGTGTCGTTTGTTTTGCCGGGGAGTGTACGGTGTCTGTACAGCAGGGCAAGTTACGCACCTTTATGCAGCGGCAAAATTGCAATGAAATTGGCTAGTTTGACGTGATGTTGACTGTAGGTATATCTGTAGGATAGCATTTATTTGTATGTAAGACGAAAAGCAAACATAAAAATGTGTCAATGATTTTAACTGCTGTACATATTTTTTAATTTTTCAAGTATATGGATATATTGCTTTTGTAGTAACTGCGCCACCGTTGGTTGACTGGAGAAAAAGGCACACTGGGCCATTACTTAGATACATTCTTTGCAATAAAGAATATATTGCTATCATGCACTCTATCATGGAATGGACGTGGTGGTGGTGTCTAAACTAAAACACTGTAAGTCGATCCTTTGCTTCGTTTCAACGCGAATAACTGACAAACGAATAAAAGAAATACGCTTTTTATTGCTAAATATATAAGTATAAAGATTTCGTAACTACTTCTAGTTTTTTAATAAGCTATTTGTTAGTCAAAAAACTTGTCCTTCCAACCATGTTCAGTAGTAAACATAATTTAAATTTTATCCTTACTTTATTATTAAATTTCTTTGACACATTTATAAATCAAACTGCCAAAACCGCACAGCGCTGTGCATCCTGTGCACCTTAGAGCTTTAACAGACAAGCAACATTGTGCCCGCCACACCTTTCGCACGACACATGTCAGTCTATCACTACTGTCACAAAATGTCGCGCGATGGTCGTCGACAGGTGTCGCGAGAATACTGTCACTCGTCTGTGAGAGCCCTTAGTGGTCCTCAACTGTCCAATCCACAAATGGTGTTATTTAAATTTCAAAGAATTCCGCTACACCTTTTATATTTCAGCGTACATCTGGACCTGGGGGTTCTGGGCAAATATTCTAAGAGCGTAATGTGTTGTGGTACAAGTAGAGAGACTAGCGATTGTTATGAGCTTTTGTGTCAATACTATAACTATCAGTGAATTGATATTATATTGTAATAGCTGTAACTCCACTTTAAAAAAATAAAAATCAATTCTAAAAAATCGGCGTGCTCCTATACCTTCTCTTTTTGTTCCTTGCTAGTCTTAGAAAAAACGTAGAATGTACAAGATGATTATTTTCCCACGCAGGTTATAGCAGCTATTCGAAGATATACGCGAAATTCTAAATTAATAAGGTTAGCAACACATTGCCTTATTTTCTTTCCTTTTACCATCTTCATGTCCACTATTAATTATTAAGTACTAATTCAAGTATACCTAGTCTTAACAGTGTTTGAAATAAATTATTTTTATCGTAAACAAACGTTGTCTGACAAGGGAACGTGACGAGTGAAGTGGCAAAGTCCGCCACTTCCTCTGCTAGCTACAGATCCGCGACGTTTACCGACCATTTAATTCAGTCGCCGTCTCCGTTAAAGTGCAATTTCTCCGGCGCACGCGGGATGCACCGCCGGCGCCGCGACGTGAATACTGTAAACACTATGTTTGATTAAACCCTTTTATTTTAACTATGCCTGTCGCCCGCGGATACTTATTTTATTACAAGCGTCCTGGGACCTGAACACTCAAGGCATTGGCTTGTTAGATTTATCTTAACAAATACTATAGGGTCTTAGAAGATATTAAAAAGTCTACTAACTATACTGGAAATTAATTACAATATCAGCATTTACAAAATTTTTATTTGTTTAATCTAAATCTCTGCGATTCCTAAGAAAATAGAAATAAATTTTTATGAATACTAAATCTGTACCTTTAACTCCACTAAACTTACACAACAAACTACATTTTAGATACTTAAAAAATAACCATACAAATACTTACTTTATAAAAGGACAAATATTGCAAACGGTTCACCCTTCTGTCCCCGTCGAAAAGACCATCGCGACAATCAATAATCAAACGAACACTACATCAACAACAAATAATGATTAGCAAAAAAGAACCCCAACCTGCGGGCCCAGCAAATGGATTCGAAATAACTATAAAATTAGTCTCTACCAACAATATTACGCCCATGAGTTCAGCCGACCCGAAATGTTCAAATCGCCAACCCTACTTAGTAACTTGCCAATAATAACACACGCTAATTTGAACCTTAATCTTATATAATTAGAAACCTTTATGGAGTTTTTCTTAAATGAGAGTAATATGTAGAGATGTAGGGGTGTGCAATCGATTATGTTATGTTATATCGCTTGGGATCATGAGTGTGCTTCGGATTACGACTATTGTTTGATAGAATTAATTTTTGTTAGTCGACTAACAGGAGTTAGGCTGAAAGTTATTCGGTTATAATTGTAGCACAAATTGATACAGATGTAAATATGATCAAAAATATTGTAATTTTAATGAAGACAAGTAAGTATTATTTATCATTATTTTAACAGGTGGGTAACATTAATGGCTTGTATTTTCCAAAATCATAAAAAAGTAAGCATAATTTACAGAATTTTTAAAATATTACAAATTGTCTTTAACCTGGATATAATATTTTCTGTATTTTATTTTTAATTGTTGAGGGACCTGTGATCGTTTTCATACTTTTAAAATTTCCTCAACAAAGACAGAATAATGGAATACTTATTTACAAAGAGAATACTATGACAATGATTTTAACAAGCAAAGAGCCGTTTAGTCCGTAAAACAAGTTGATTGACAGTATCTACCTGGCCCCGCAATAGACCAGTGATTACCGTCTAAAAATACCTCGCCGTAGGCATGGTATGGAATCGATCGGAAATTATACGGTATCAACCTGTGATTGTAACTAATTAAATTAAATGGAACGGTTTTATTGCAATTTTCATATTTGTCTATTTTATGTTTTCATGTACATATAATCCGCTAGTTTCCAACAAGTCAATTTAGATACTTTTTCTAAACATCTAAACAAACGTTATCTATGGACTTTTGGACTCTTGGAATCAAATAGCGCTCAACCCATTCATGCTCATCTTCTATTTATTATCAGGTTTTCAGAACAAAGAATAATTCTGAAGAATAAATCTATAATTTTTTAAAACTAAAAACTAATTTCACCCACAAACTACACGACCGATTTTTAATAAAAATTTTACGAGACTAGTTAACAAGTACCTATGCCTTTTAAAAGAAAAGAATATTCTAAATCGGTCCTAGCGTCTTCGAATAATCGGTGAACATACATACAAAAAGTAATAAAAGATCGCGATTAATTATTAACCTCCTTCTTTTATGGAATTTGGTTAAATATCACTTTGAAAATGGATATGATCAATGACAAGTGACTTGTTTTGTGACTTTTTATTCTCTTACAAATAATTTATTTTTGACTTAGGAGGCCTGGACTTACTATTCACCAAGTATAACGAGCTTAAAATTATCGCAATCCAAACCAATAATACCCCATAAACACCATTACGTCACTCTAAAACCATGGGTAAAAACTTATAAGCCTATTCCGGAGCTGTAATGCAAGGAGACACCTTACAATAAAAATTGGTCTCCGCCGAGTGCAACATCAAAAGGGGCCATTTAAATCCGGATAAGTACATTATTATACCCGTGAAATGCCTGCATCTGTTAGTTTTTTTGCTATTAGAAACAAACAAGCATGGTGTTTCTAGTCACCCCAAACTAACACCGGACAGAGCAATTTCAACTTTCTATCAATTTATTTAAACTCATTTCACTGTAACACTCTCATCCCCAACTATTTTTTCATCAGTTTTGTAATTTTTATCTTTATTGCCATCATTTTAAGGTTTAAATTGATTTCCTCGAGTTGGAGATTTGGTCTCCAGTGGGTCAAGTCTTCCCTAATTCAATTTCCACTTGTTCCCTCTATCTGATTACGTTCGGTGCACTATCCGACTTTTCATTGTTGCTTACAGCGGTATGCCCTTTGCTCGATGCGGTGACTTTTTATTTTAAACGGGTTACTGGTTTCAGAGTATTTGGTGGTTTGATTGACATAAACAATGATAAAGAAATACAATTACAATGAAATAACATAATGATAAAGAACAATAACATATTATTAATATCAAATTAAAATAATTATTTTATAGACTTATTTTACCTATTCTGAATTATTTGTTACTTAAATATCATACACGGGAATTATATTATTTTTTATTTATTTACTGACTTTCCAATGTGATTGCATCGACCAAAGACCTTGATTTTTTTACTGTTCCTTAATCTATGGCATCAATCGTGGTCTCAGCAGGCCTCTTCTCGCTGGGTGTAATCTTCACGCACCGGTAAGTTTTTTTTTTTGCAGTGCCTTCACACACTAAATAATAAATAAGGACAAATCACACTAACCTGACTGCTAATCCTCTTATTTTGCAAAACGCTAGATACGATATTATGCTTTATTGTATCCTGAACGATCAACATTCCCATATCTATCAGTCTAAAATAAACCTACTCAGTCCTACTTATACTCGTTGACTTCGCTACTCTCTATCACTTTTATCCTGTTATTTCTTCTCATCATTTTATCAACATCGAAAATTCCTTCTGGGTCCAGGCTGCCAGGAATGTCCTTTCAAAGAGTGTATAAGAAAGGCTACTGGCTAGCCTAGCTTTCAAACGGGCGGTACATTTCAAAGGTAAGTAAACTAATTGAATATTTTCTTTGCAATAATTTAAGTAATTGTCTACTTTAAACTATCATGTTGCTTCAATCTGTGTGATTTATATAAGCAATAAACAAAACGTATATCCTGCAGGCAGAAATTGGTATTTTCCTAAACTGTAGACACAACTGGCGTAGAAATGAATTACACCACGTTATTGCTAATCAGGGACTCCTCGAGCGAGTAAACTTAGTTTTAGTGATTGTAAACAACTGAGGGTAGCCCGGGGTGAGCTGGCCGAAACACCGGCATCGGCCAATAGAGGGCCTAATAAAAAATTAATTACATTTTTAATCTGCGAAAACGTGCGCAGACGGTAATATGTGAATGTAAAGTTGATGGAAGGGACAAACCAACAGGTTCATTTTTATTTAAAGATGAAATACGAGTAAATAATGGATCATCTTCATACACTTTTTATTCTTCTTTATGAAAATTGAATATTTTCTGAACTTCTTGAAAATTTTCATTTTTCATACAAAAGGTGTTCTCTTCCTAGTTTTTCTACTCCTTAAACCCATAATTTTAAAAATATTCTAGTAATAACTATCTCAATTAAAAAAAAAGCTGACTTAATTCAGATAGTTATTATCGGTTCCGCGGTTTAAAAGTTATTGGATGTAAGCGCTTGAAAGACAGGGCCTTTTTAATTTGCCTGGCAAGTAAACTTATAAGTACTAGATGTCTACTTGATTTGGGCGCACAATGGTGTAAACCTAGTAATAAAGTTAATCATATTGGCGGTATAAATAGCTAACTCTAAATAATAGACATCTTATTCTTGGTTTAGTAATTATTAAAAAGCAAAATCAAGTTATTCTAGAATATTTTGCCGCTTATTCCCGGAATAAATTTTAAACTAGTTTGGTTGAGTCCACCCTTAAGACAGACAAAGATAAATTCTAAAGACGTGAAGTAAAAAAAACTTTGATGTCGCATCTAGCTTACATTCATCCGAGTCGCCATGGGAGACCCGAGGCAGTCCTGGGGCGTGTACTGAGCCCTAATGTGATTTCATAGAGACCATAGAATGCCGATTAGATGGCGCTAGTGTGGGGTGGATGGCGGTAATTTCATTTTATAATTTCTCCAAGTAATCAGGAGATTGAGAAAGTAAAAAAAAACCGTAAATAGAAATTATGAGGAAGGAAAATTAAAAAATATTCGTGGGGAAAATTACTTTCATTTACAACCAAGTTCGGAAAGTTGTAAAGTGGAACAAAATATATAAAAATATTGAGATAGAATTTTTTCGTCGGCTTGTTTTAAGGTTTTTGCTTAAATCTTTCTACATTTTTGAAGTGAAAACTTCTTTAGGCGCGTTGGGCATGCACGAAAATGATAAGTACTAAATGTACTGGGCGGAAAGCATTTTTTGGGATGGGGTAAAACCTGGGTAAAACCATTAAACTCGGGTTGAACCTGTTGCGACACCTCTAATGACATCCTGTCAAATAAATATTATGTCGGTGTAGTAAGGTTGAGATTCGCTTGTGTCGAGCGACGCGATCGGACTTCTTCGGGAGTGATCGGAGAGAGTCTGCTACCTATTTCGCTTGTCTTCCGAAAGCGTTTTGTAAACCTGGCTTATATATTCACACGAAAATTGGATTTATATTATTGTTAACTGTATTCATTCATTAGTTTTCATACCTTGAAAAGATGGTATCGTGCTGCAGTATGGATTATTTGCGACAATACTCCTAAGAAAAACACGTTATGCAAGTAATATTTAGTTTGACTCACACTTTGCTCATCACATTAGTTTCTTCACCAAAAAACTTGTTCAGATTATGTATTTTATATTTTCTTTTAGAACATCACTTTAGAGATAACAATTTAGTATTCCTATAGGAAGAAATCAGGACTATTTTGCATAAAATATATTAAAGCATATGTTTACATTACGGCTTGACAAATTATTGACGTCTGTTTATGTCATGGATATAGATATCGATTAAAAGTCGAATGATTACAAACTCTTTTTGAGTAAAAATTATAATCTGTAGATTTGCGCTGGGACGGGCGTTCGTAGAAGCTGCTATATCTATACATGAAGCCTTAGCAAAAGCTGTTCAGCCAGATGAGAATTTTCCGGAGTCGTGAAGTCCACGCGAACGAAGTCGCAGGCTTCAGCTAGTACCAAATATGTTATGAATCTTCTTTGTATCGACTTTTCTTAATCCGCTAGAGATCAACAAGTTACTTTGGTCTCACGTCAAACAAACTTTTTATATGGGACTAGCTAAAATAAGCAGACCAGCCCACAGCCTT
This sequence comes from Acrobasis consociella, assembly GCA_963555685.1. Taxonomy (NCBI): domain Eukaryota; kingdom Metazoa; phylum Arthropoda; class Insecta; order Lepidoptera; family Pyralidae; genus Acrobasis; species Acrobasis consociella. The sequence continues at coordinate 22,345,466 of OY743104.1, forward strand.
GTTCACGTGGTTAAATTTTTGTCAATTCCATAAAAATTGAACATTTTTGCGCAGTCTAGTCGTTTAGATTTTAGTTTCATACAAACTTTCATCCCCCTATTTATTATATTTTAAATATAGTGATCCTGTAAATTTGTATTTTGAAACGTGAGCTCATGTTATTTTTTACATTTCCAACTTCAAATTTAACCAAGTTGTATGAACCCTCATTTCCACCCCTTAGGGGATGAATATCTAAAAATGCAAAATTTCATGTTTCTAGACCCAGCTGTTTCAGCTGTGCGTTGATCAATCAGTCGAGTACTGGACGAGTACTTTGTTTTTAAGTAGGACTTGTAAGTTACATCCCACCAAAAACATTTTCATGTAAAAATGTTGCCAAGACGAATCTACACAGCTTACCCTGTGAAAAAGTGGTCAGATCTCATGTAGAGCCAAGATTGTTGATCTATACGCCCTTACGAGGGCTGATCTCTATGCACCACCCCTGACCTCTTTGCTGTCACTTGGTTATTAAACCTTATTTGCTGTAGGTTTATTGATATGTAGAGGTTATTATAAAAAATTAATAATTTATAAATGTCAAACTATTATTGAGCTACAACTCACTTTAATTGTTAACTCGTGATTATTTACAAAAATGGATCCTGTTGAGCAGAGGGCGGTAATAAAATATATGCAAAAGAAGGGTATGACTCCAACTCAAATCCATCAAGATATTGTGGCAACTGCGGGAGAGTCTGCAGTATCCTATTACATAGTCAAACGTTGGTGTCGAGAGTTTAAGTGCGGAAGATCAACTTGTGAAAACCAGCATGGCGGCGGACCTCCTGTAACGGTCACTACAGAACAAAATATTAAAAAAGTTCATGATATGGTGTTACAAGACCGGCGAATACGCATCAGGCAAATTGTTGAAGAGACTGGCTTGTCATATCATGTCTTGCAACAGATACTTACTAAAGAATTGGGTATGAAAAAGATCAGTGCAAGATGGATGCCTCGAATGTTGACCATTGATTAGAAAAGACATCGAGTATTGATTTGCGAGCGTCTGTTGGATATGTACCAGGCAAATAAAGATAATTTTCTCCATAAATACGTAACCATGGACGAGTCTTTGGTACATCACTATGATCCCGACACTAAAGTTCAAAGTAAACAGTGGAAACACAGAGGTTCTCGGCCACCACGTAAATTTAAAGTGGCAACGTCTGCAGGAAGGGTTATGCTGTCTGTGTTCTGGGATGCTCAAGGTATAATCCTGACTGATTATTTGGAAAAGGGAGAGACTATTACAGGGGCTTATTATGCAAACTTGATTTCAAAATTGCAAGACGTTATTAAAGAGAAGCGCCGGGGCAAGTTAACAAGAGGCGTTCTCTTCCACCAAGACAATGCTCCCAGCCATACGTCCAGTATTGCTAAAGCTGCCATACGCCAGGCAGGCTTTGAATTGGTGGAGCACCCACCGTATTCGCCAGACTTGGCCCCCAGCGACTACAGGCTATTCCCAAAATTAAAGGAATTCTTACGTGGAAAAACGTTTTTGGACAATCATGAGGTTATTTCTTCTGTGGAGGAGTGGTTTTCGGAGGTTGGACAAAAAAAATTCCAGGAGGCTATTGAGTTGTTGGAGCACAGATGGAATAAGTGTTTTAGCGTTGAGAAAGACTATGTTGAAAAATAAAAAATAAATCTTGAATGTAGTTTCATTGTGAGAGGGTTAGGGGTGGAGCATAGGGATCACCCTCGTACTTTACCAGGCCTAACTTCTCATACTCTACATTTTAGTCAAAACGTGTGGCTTGGCCGTTTTATTTCACACACGATGAACGTATGTATGCCTATGAAATCTTCGTAATGGTAGCAAAACGGCCAAGCATGAACTGAAAACCAATTAGAAATGACCAACAACGTGTCATTCACCACAGTAGCATCTATGACGGTTTATTTTTAAAATAAGAGACGACTCATCGGCGATCAAAACAATGCCAGCCTGTTTATCAATCGCGTCAGGCAAATCAATGACGTACCAAATAAGAAGAGGAACGGTCCCAGGATGGAAACTTGCGATACACCCATTTTAACAAGATATTCATTCATCTCTCCGTCCATGGCTTAGTTTAGAGTACAGAATGCTGTAATTTTGCATGAGGATATATGTATATATACAAATATATTATTTATAAATATATACATATGTGTGGATATAATGTACGCGACAAAGGCTTAAATTTCGATTTTGTTTTTTATGTTAGCTCCCTATAATTAAAATAAAGTGGGGTTGATAATTTTTCACATGTATCCAGTAGTATTGTGAGTCTTTTAAAAACATTTGAAGGTATGCAAAGACAAGTTTTTGATTTAGTATTCTTACGTTAGCGAAATATTTAAAAAAAATCTTGTTCGAGTTAAGCGAGTAGAGACAGTATTTATTTAAGTATTTTAATTATTCTTCATTTAACGTTTTCTATTTTGAGAGGTTTTGGGTACAAACCTGTAAAAATAGAAAAAGTTAAATACAATAGAAAAACAATAACATATCAATTATTTACTACATGTCTTATTATGTAAACGGAAACCTTCGTAAATTCACAGGAAAAGATACACTAGAAGATGTTTTTCCTGTCCGCCCCTAAGGTGCCACCAAAAGTAATCGAGTCAATCTGGGAATCTACTAATTATACTTTACAGGCCGCATTTGATTAAATTTTTATTCCAAGAATAACTCCTCTCTCAGATAACAATGTCAAATCTTCTTACAAGATTGACATTACTATCTGAAAGTAAGCGTTACTCTTAGAATAAAAGTTTGGTTAAAACCAGCCTTATAAAATGAAAGCTAAACCTGTCATTAATTCCATTTGTAGCTTGATCGTAGCGCACAGAAATCTGTATAACTGCGTAGCGCTTCGTAGACTCGTAGCATGTCCGTAGCGTATTTGTAGCGCTTCGTAGCATGTTAGTAGTGTTTCAAGGCCTTAATTTACTTGTAGTGCCTGCTAAAACTTTAACTCTTATCGTAATACTTTATAAATTAGTAATGTTAAAAATAATTAATAATCTGTCAAAACATCAATAAAACATTAACTAATGCGAAAATGATTGGGAACTCCAATTATTTTTGTATTAGCCTCCATCGAACCACGTAACCTTCCGGTTTTTCCTCTATAACTCGCATTTCTTAAACGATGATATTATGACATTCTAACACAATCCAGTTTTCATCTCAGTTTTGTACAGATTACCGTAGGTCCAGGTAGTCTGCCCTAAATTCTAAAAAATAAAAGAAAGACCATTCTATTTGGAAAGGGACTTTAAAATAACTGCTCAAAAGCCTCTCTGGACGAATGCTACATAACGTCCACATAACGTGTCGACGATAAAATTTGAAGTTGTAATTTGCCATAACCCTTACAGTACCTGGTAACTGGCAAGTAGCGCAAGTTATAAGTAATATCATTACTTATGTACACAGGACTGTCACAGTGCGCGCCTCGCCAGCCCTTAATCACAATAACAATAACGGGTTATACAGGATGCTTTCATTCTTATAGCGCTCCTTTAGTTTGAATTAAAGAGATGTCTAAACTTTGGGTAATTTCTTCAAGTTATAAGTAATATCATCAAACGATGACAAGCTGTACATGAGGATGATTCTAATCAGATTATTTTTCTTTATTTTAAAAAGATTTTCTGCACCTTGACACTTTTGTACACTTACAGGTAGAATTTCCACAAAAGTAATAAAGAACAAAACAATATTTTTTTTTACTTATTTATAGAAATAGATAAAAAGAGATCATTGGCACTTATTAGTATCCTATATAGGGAAATAATGTAATAAAATAATGTGTGTGTAAGATTGCCGACGTACCAAAAACAAAGCCACATGAAGTGGAAATAATCGTTTAGCAATTGTTGCAAATATCTCACTCTTGCGACATCAAAGCCTCAGTAGCCCTGTCAAACCAGGTGGGCTTCGACGGTCTATGTACTTACCGTGAAAGATGAATTAAGATGATATTTAAAAAGCAAAGTTACAAGATACTTTTGAAATTATTACGTAAATACTTTGAGAAAATGGGCATTAGATTAGATAGAGACAGGGACTTAATGCAATAAAATCTACTATTGTTAAAACTTTAAGTATTACTTGCCTAAAACTCAGAATAACGTAACGAAACCCCGAACATCCTTTATAAGGCAACAGCAACCCTATCCCAAAAGTAATTATCATAGGGCCTAAACTGCAATCAAAAACATACAAAAACTGTTTGGTTGAGATCGCGAATTAATATTTGAGTAGCTATCGAATTATATTGTTCTCTGTTAATCATCCTCCTTCCTCCATAATTACCTCCAAGCAACCAGAACATAATCTAATTTTAATTTTAATAATGGCAACCCTTTGGGGAGCAACTTTTGAATTTCCGTTTTAGAGCTTTGTTTCGTGTTTTTAATGTCTGTTTCGTACCGATTTTTATGATGGGCTTCCATCATAAAAGTAGATCAGGAACATTAGGTTGCTTAGTAAGGCAATGGAAATGTATCATCTGTGGTATTCTCGTAACGTTCGTATAAACTAGTTATACTCAAAGCCCGATTTCAAATATTATGAATTAACACCTCTCTCCTATTTAGTTGCATAAAAAAGAATTACATTCATAAGTATTTTACCATTCTTGTCACAACAGATTTTATATAATTAAGTAGATAAGGTAAGGCCAAGCTTTTTTCCAACTCTTTGGTATAAATACTTACACCTAAATAAACATATTCATTCCTTGACTTATAAAAAAAATATGTCTTTATGTAACTATAGTCTTATTAGGAATAATAAACACTAACCGAGTGTGAGAATTAATAAAAAATACTCTCAAACTTTTCACAACCCTCATTTCATTTCGTTTCAATTTGTTTATTTGCCGTGACCGCAGCCGAAAAGTTTAAATGGCGATAATATTTTCGCAAAAAGGGGTCCAAATAACGATTCATCTTGTTTAGAGACAGACAAAGCAGTTGAGTGGTTCTACTCTCATTGGCGCTGTAATTTGTTAAAGTTAACACAAACCGAAGTTAGGGGAGCACCGACCAGGGAAACTTGACCTACGAAAATAAACTATTTTCTAGCAACTGTCTGAAAAAGAAGCGGGCGCAGAGGTCAAGTTAAATTGGGTAAGAAGAAAATGATGATTACAATCATTTATCATTTTAATAGAGAAGTGGCCTTTGTTAATATGCTGCCTTGGGAATTAATAGATGTAACGATGTTTCGCTGCTAATTTTGTGGGTTTACACGTGTTGTGTGATGATGATTTATAAATTGTGAATGCACGCGGTAGCTCGTTGGCGTAGGTGTGTAGTTAACGGAGAGTTTTAAATGTTACCACTTAGGTATTTCCTTTTCAGTTAATTTGTATAACACTTTCAGTAAATTTCTGTAGAAATAAAACATTTACCCCAAAACTTTTTTGTTGATTCATGTGTTCTATGGAAGCATTCCATACTATGAACTGAATCTGTTTGAGTTTAATTTTACTCTGTATACCTGCTTAAGTAGCCGATGCTTGATGTGTTTTTATAATATGGTGTTTCTTCATTATTGTTTTTTTGTTCGAATGTATTAGAAACTGATCAGCGTTATAAAAAAAAGCCTTTAATTTCATCCATTTTAGAAGTGCGTCCAGTTCAAACGGGTTGTTATTTGCTACTTCGACATCAGATGCGCATAAAAATATTTCCCTTGTAAAAACTGAACATCGATATGCACGGGACGAGTCGACTGCTGTATTTTATGCGACATTTTGTCATCTGGCCGCCCTCTACGTGCGCCGCCTGCGTAATGTCCCGAACGTGAACGTTGGAACCTACAACTACCTACATTATCTCATTTTTTATTTTTTTAGGATAACTATACTGACAAAAAATATATGAAAACGGAGAAGTAAAAGATTAAGTTTGGTCACATTATGAGGATTGAGAAAGATAATGTTAACAATAAAGCACAAAAATTAAATAAAGGAAGGCTCAAGAAAAGTTACGTTGAAATATTTAAAAATGTTTTGGCTAGAATTTGGCGTGAAAACATATATATATATATATATATATATATAAAAATTTAAGTGACAAAGGGTGGAAGAAAATAGAAACGACTATAGTAAGTTCGCTGAAATGGTATACATACTATACAATTTTAACGAACGAACTATACCTAAGTATTTATATATCTACCATCCGCGTTCTTGATTTCAAGCTGCTTTACTTCCGAAATGACGATTCGGCACCGAGTTGATTGGGGCGGCCACGCTTACGCCTACCCTGTAGGTTACAATTAGAGGCTCTACTTTCTAAAGCAAGATAACTATAAATTAACAAAGTTCACAATTTGAAAAATTTACTTTTCATATGTTTGTGCCGAGCCACCACAAGATTGTCACTTTGATCACTATCTTTTTTGCTCCTGGGTGGGTGCATGACAGTAATCTTATTGTTTGTAGCACTTAGGTATGGTTGATCACTCTACACAGTAAAAAAATTTAGGTCTATGCTTGGTTCAGTAACTTTATAGAAAAGTCATTGAATACGTTGAAATTTTCTTTTTGAATGTTTATCTAGTCAAGTAAAGTTATTGTGCCGATATAATTTTAGTAATATTCGCCTGTTTTTGTGCTTCCTTTTCAGAAAAGAAATAAAGAAGTAATATAAGTTACATAAAAGTCTAAAGGAACAACAAACTCCACAAAATATAGCTACAACAGCGGCTAAATCAGTTTCTTGGCAAAATAGAAACTTTTCAGGCCTTGAAATACGAGTAAACTCCCAGAAAATATCGCCAGTTTTTCCGAATAGTAATAAAACTTCGTATAAGCCTGTTTACTGTTTACTTATTTACTATTTATGTTGTGTAAACATCCTACAAAGAGGTGGTCACAGAGCGGCCGCTATCCAAACTTGGCTCGCTTGGAAATATGACAATGGTGTAGTGTGCGCCGATGTGAACTCACCTTTAGGCAGCTGGTCTGTAAAATGGCGCCGGCTACAGCACTCAAACAAAGCCTGGGCTAATAAAATTGTTATTACTTGATCCGCTTGATTGTAGGACTGAAATAGTTTCTAGGTATTGAAACAGATAGGGTCCCGTTTCGTTTCATACATAAATAACCTCACGAAGAGATACGTCATATGGATGCAACTAACTTATCTTTTCGCTACGATATTTTAAATGAAAAAGGATGCGAGGAATAAAGTTTGTAAAATCAATTCATTTGAGTTGGTTAATAATATGTTCAATGGTCTTTCAATCAAGAATACCGAAGACAGTTCAAAGAACAAAAGAAAAAGCTAGGCTCATAATATTATCAACATGGCAATACATACACAAGCTCAATTTTCATTTCATTTGCGACGAACGTGGAGTATTTATTTCTCAAGCATAATCCTTCGTCAAAAACTTGGCAGCATCTTAGCGCCACCGCCAACCGTTATTGTTCCCAGCGGGCTACAGCAAGAGCGCGAAATTCAGCAAAGAGTACCTACCTACACCTCCAAAGTTTATTGCGCTCAATTGTGTGCATTATTTATTTAATTTAAAAGCGAAGACTGGTGCAGATCCGACGCGATCATACCGCTCCGAGCCGAAATGAGAACGAAAGAATGCAAAGTATAAATAATTTCTGGGTTGGATTGTAAGGGCGGGCGCAGGTGGGCTGTGATTCTATGGTATTTAGACGATGGTATTACATCAATACATCTTAATCTGAGATGCTCTTATTTAAGAGCCATTCCACCTAACTTCTTAGTTAAGGATATTTAGATATTATCAAAGATATTATACAGCGTTAATAACATTAGCGTAATTAATGTCAGAGGTATGTAGGTTCTAGGAATGTATTTAGTTCATTTGACAGTGCCTTATTTATTTTTCCCTGCAAATTTTTCAATAGTGTTGAAATTAATATAAGTAAATATATATAAAATAAATATAAAATATTTATATGTAAGTATTATGGTCAAATGTTACCTTTATAATAATACTTGAAATTAGTAAATAGTGACACCCTTTCCATAAATATGTACTTACCAAGGTACTTATGTTGATCAGTGTTATCTTTTACACAGGTCACACAAGAATTATTTGTCAAGGCAAGGCCACTGTTTTACACATGATGCCGCCGCAACAGCAGTTTTCGCATTTAATTACTGAAGACCAGTCCCCCTAATAAAATAGTTATTTTGTATTATACCAAGGTATGTAAGGGTAACTATTCATTAAATGATTTTGTAACAATCCCATGTATCTAATGTACACTTAGCCTTAACTTGCGAAATAGGTAGCTATATAAAGGTACGATTCACCAAGTACGTCTGAATTTAAGTAGCGTTTCTTGTGGCCCGAACGCCGGTAAATGATGTTACCATTCCGAGTAAAAATCACATATTCAAATTGTTAGTACCAACCTACATTTACGAGGTAACCGCCGTGGAAATGTTTTAAACATTTTTAATATACAATTCTAGTAATAATTTTTTTATGTCTTTTTCTACTCCTGTTATCTGTCTTTTAAATGGTTGAAATGGTTCTGAACACGATATAAGAACATCGATAATATGATTGCAGAAAAAAGTCTATACTCTATGCCTCATAATAGCACATGTGTCGTTATTTCACTAAAACGATACGCCTAGCCATAGACGTAGAACTTTTTTTTCTATACATTTACCATACTGCCAACATAAGAAAAAAATGTTTTTTTCACATAGTCACTAAAATTTTTTTTGACGTGATAACGTCTTTAAAATCGTTTTAGTCGGGTGACATGTTCAGAAACTTGTGTCACACCAAAACCTCACGAGCGCGATCGCAGGTATAACGAGAGAGAGACGGACCGATCTCCCGTCTCATCTCGAGCGCTGCCAGAAGACGTTATCACGTAAACATCTCGATCGTAAACCTAGTTTACAAACAACCAATTTTTTTTTTTTAATTATATATATATTAATATAAAATTTAGCTGTATACAGACAGAACATTTTTGTTAAAGGTAGTTATAAAGGTAATAAATGTTTGTCAAACATCGACCAGATCCACTTATTATTATATAATAGTACATTATGGTACTAGTGTGTAACATTGGTGATTACCGCCGCGGCGCCATTGAGACCCGAGCCGTAGGCGAGGGTCTTAAGAGAGCCAAGGACGGTAATCATCAATACACACGTATATCATACGACGTTTTTCAACACACTTGTGAATAAAATAACAATAAAAACTCATTTTATTTAGTAGATAAAAAGTTTATTTAGAGAAACAATAAGTAAATGTGCAGTTAGTAAAATTATAATTAACTGTTTTTGATGGCATAGCGGTCTCATCGATAGATTATTTATTGAAATACTTTCATGTTCTATTGTAATTTGAAATGGCTCATTATTCGTGTAGGTAGGTGAAATCCAATCATTGGATGTACTTGGTGTTTCGTCAGTAGGAATCTTTAATAAATTTTCAATATCGTCAGACTATTAAACCTTTGATTTTTTGCTTCTAAATCCATCGGATAGTCTCTTTAGATAAGCTTTCAAATTAGAGTATGTTTTTAAGTCCACTCCATTCTTTGTTCGGACTGTACTTTTTAACATTGAGTATAAACACCACAAAGAGCTAGGTTTTTACTTAGATGATAATTTTTTAAAGTACGCCATGAACACATTTTCTGAAAAAGAATGCGTATTCTTGCTGTTTTGCCATTTTATGAAATTTTGGTACGCTAATAGATATTTTTCCTTGGAGTTTTTAGGTAGTAAACTTTCTACAACGTTAAGGGCTTCACATCTTATATCGGGCGGTGTACAACATAAATCATTTTCTTCGTCTTCTTCTTATCGAGTGTGTTAATGACTAACACTAGTGTCAGAGTTTTGAAACCGCCTTAAAGGCCTCTGACATGGTTTTAGGTAACGACCAATGTCAAAGACAGTGACCGGGACCGACGGCTTAACGTGCCCTCCGAAGCACGGATCATCTTACTTATCAGACAATCAGGTGATCAGCCTGCAATGTCCTAACCAAACCAGGACAACAACACAAAGTCGTTGCCCCCGCCGGGAATCGAACCCGCGACCTCCGGGTATGAGCCGAACGCTCTAACCACTACACCACGGAGGCAGTTTATTTTCTTCGTAACTAGTACTTGTAGACATTTTAATCAATAAATAACTATAATTTCAACAGTGAAAACGATTTGTAAAAAATGTTTCGCTATGGCGGGAAAAATAATCAGTTTTCCTATGCGCGCGCATTGCGATCGGCCACAGACTAAAGAGATGAGGTTTTTTTTTTTTCGCGCATAAGATTTGCGCCTATTCTGCCACGTACAAAATGGGGAATTTAAAGTTTTCTTTTATTACAGAGAAAACAAAAGTTATATTTGAGTGAAAGTTTTATTTATTAAACACGTACAAGTTAAAATTATCTATTTAAATAAGAAGTTGCATGAAATGAGCAAGAGAACACGATCTTTTTTTTTGAATAAAAACTTTTTTAATAAGAACAAAGCAACTCAAAGCAAGTACATACAATTCCATGAAATCAAACAATGAAATTTAAAAAAAATCTATAACTCACTAGTGAGTTATAAATTTTTGTGTAATAGAATGAAAAAGTCACAGTTTGATTATAGGTGTCATTATGTGCCTAATTGCGGTGACCATAGAGCCACTTTATGAGCAAGTGTGTTAAAAACATTTTTACTATCCAAACCGTTTAATCGGTATCTATAATATCTTTGGTAGACCTAAAAGTACTCGTAGAAAATATGACCACGTCTCTCAATTCCGTACTGAACTCAAGTGGCTACCTATCAGACTTCGCCGAGATTGGCATACCCTTTCCCAATTATATATCATACTCTTTAGTCCTACTTCTCCTAGGTACTTAAGGGAACGCTTTGTTTTTTACAGTGACGCACCATCGTCACAAGGTCATAATTTACGTAGTGCTGTACAGCTACGTTTAAAAATTCCTGCACACTCTACTGAATTTTGTTCAAAGTCGTTTACTGTAAGAGCAGTCTTACTCTAGAATGCACTACCACTGTCCATCCGACGTGCTGAAACGCTAGCCAGTTTTAAATCTCAAGTGAAGTCACACTATCTATCCCTAATTTGACGTCTTTTATTTTCATCCTTATCTTATCTTGTTCGGATTATCTTTCTGTGTACATATGTATTTATTTTATGCTTAAATATATTTATTTATTTATATATGTATATATGTATGTATGTATGTATATTCTAGGTCTTTGTATCTATATATTATGTATGTGTTAGTATATTTATTGATCGTACCTACAGTTCTTATTTTCTTGTCCCTTGCCTATAACTTTGCACCTCACCTGTTTTCGTCAAACATCTCCAAGTACCTCGGGTGCCTGGAAGAGATTGCAGTTGCGATAAGGCCGCCTTTTGACATCTGTTTTATGTATCTATTACTCTGTTACTCTATGTTTTGGTGCAATAAAGATTTTAACTAACTAGAAACCCAATAAAGTTTCTACAAAATTTCTACAGATATTAGGTCAGAAAGAAAGAAAATATGTATAAAAATATATATATATATAGATATACAATAAAATTAACTATATATAAAATTAAATAATACTTATGAGTAGAAAGACTAAAACGGTATGAGTCTATTTCTCATTGTATACCTAGAAAAAAGTTAAGGCTAAGGGATCTCTCCCATCGTCTTTGCCCAGCAGTAGGATGGAGTAGATTAAATAAAAAGGGTACTTACACTGTTCTATTGCATAATATTTAGCGGGAGTAACGTACTCTTACTTTACTACCCTTTAGATTAGTACAGGTAATCTTACCTAGCCAATCCAAGCAAACAAAGCGAACTTCCTATTCGCCGAGCCAAGACGAGGTGTGTATTAAGTAAAATTACCTCGTTACACCAATAATGAGATAGTTAACCGCGCGATTGTTTTAATACAGCGCCGCGCTCCGGTAATGAACGCCATTTGTCTGACGCCATCTTGTAACGTTGGAGAGAAAACGGTGATATATGGCGAACTTTGATTCTACAAACATGGAGACGTTTTCTTGTGAGATAGTAAACCTTATAAAGGTGTTGTTATAAGACGCAGCCTCCCATAAGTATACACATTTGACTTTCCTTGATCAAACAAGTTTTCAACCCCTAACGTTCTAAACAAGATGAAGCAGAACCCTTACCTAACCTATGTACTCTTAAGTTTAACATAACACGATAATCGCCCGATTTCTATATCCGAACAAATTAGACTTTATCATCATTTTGTAGCGCGCAATTTTGCTTGGCACTGATGTAACTCCAACACTTAGCTACTTAGGTATAAAAGTCGTGCCGCTTTTGGAGTAAGCGTCCAGCTCTCGACATAGGTAGTAACAGATTGCAACAAACGCTCAGAGCAACTAAAATTAAACATCTCATTACCTCGCACTTGAGGCACCCTATCAAACACCCTTTGTTCTGATAAGTGCATTAATAACTCGTAAAAATGGGGCCCGAACCCCAGGGTAGCTTGATATGATAGTCGGAAATATTAAGTACAATAATCAAGTCTTGTGCCACAGCTATAAAGCTTATTTTACTGATTGTTACAAATTACACTAATACTTGACATATGCGTACATTATTTTTACCATTTCGTTAATTATTTGCATACAACAAAAAGGAACACAAGTAGAGAAGGACTGGATAGTGAAGTAAAACTCAAAACATAGTAGGTAAGTAAGTTCTCACTAAAACCTGTGATGGCCTTGCCAGTAAAAATAATTAACAATAAAATGGAAAACAAAACGCATGGCCATTCTGAAACAGATAAGAAAAATAATAAAAATACTAACCCTGTTAAACAGCAGTATATTACAACATTCGCATTTGGTGGTATTATGGTTCATCCACATTCAAATCGAGCTCGTTACCTAGCTACAATATATAAAACAACTATTTTAGCAACTATGATACTCTTTCTTGGGCGTACTACTACGTGTGATGCTTTTTGTTTGTCTAGGTAAAACGTTGATCATATAGTTAGTGGACCAAAGAGCAAAAAGGTAAAACTCCTTCAAATACTTAATTCTGAAGTGGACTTTATCATGCTTCGGAAAAATTCTGGATCTAAAGTTAGTAAATTCTTACTAGGCATCGCTCATTCATAAGTACTCAGAACATAACACAGATTAAATATATTCACTGTCGTCTTCATTTCAGAGTCAAACTTTAACAAAGAATAACCAACCCTGGCTAGACCTCTACCAAACAATAGTAGGTACCGATTTTTGTGCATGTCCCCCGCGGAAAAGTATCAAATAATAATGGTTGACTGCACTAGATCTCAGGGCCGTGCATTCCATAGAGACATGTAGACGTTGTCTACCCGGTCGATCGCTAGTATGTGCGCATTTTTTATATTATTGTATAAAAACGATTACGACTTACACGTCTTTAAAATTTAAAATTGCGCGCTCTTTCCGGCCGTTCAACTCCAAAGTTGCTGTGTCGCTACCGGCGCGGCGGCGGTGCGGCGCACCAAACGTAAGTAGGTACGCGCCGAAGACAAATATCTAGATGGCTTAATTTACACACATGCATAGGTAGCTAATGTGTATGAATAGGCTTTTGCGCCTGTGTTTGTGTGCATGAACGTCCTTCATGGACACACCACACACGTAACAAATGCACACAAAAGCAAGTTTTTAGACCGAGTCTGTGGCCAATTAGAATGTATCAATATTTTTATTTGTTCCTGTGATGTCACAACAAACCCTATTGGCTAATTGTAGTATTAACCAATAGGGTTTCTTATCGTGCTATGCTTCCAAATTAGAAACGCGTAATTCATCCAGAGATATGGGACTAAAGCATAGATATATTGTCAGTTAATCTTTTTAAGATGAATTGACAATACATCGTCTGTCTCGTTTTTTTCAATACCGCAAGCAACGTGTTAAAAAAAGAATAATATAGCTGTGTCTTGTCTGCTTATTTCAAACGTACCACCTTTAAACGTCAAATTGGTTACCATTATGTACTTTTGGTTACCATTATGCTAGCAAATTAAATAGGTTTACAAAATTACAGCTTGTTATGAGCTGCCGTATATATTTGATTTGGTAGTATGTTTGACAAGAGGTTCGCGAGTGTGCCGGTATCAAATATCTCTAATAATTTATGTTTATTTTAATTAATTTAAAGTAAAAGTGCAACTTTTTCAAATAAGTACACTACCGGCATGGCGTGTGTGGTATTGGGCTGTAAATCCCATTCCTCTAGAAAGGAAAATGAAGCAAGTTTTATCAGCTTCCATAGGTAAGTCTTCATTTTGTGTATCTTTAATTGTTTTTTTTCCTTAGTATTTTAAGTTATGAGCAACATAAATAGCAAAATAGCTATAATACTATTTATAAATAGTGTTTTGAGGTGAATAAATCATGGTTATGGCAAAATTATGGCAAATTTAAATCGTAATATCACATTCGATTGTTGTTTTGGTAATAGTGATGGGATTTTCCTTCTATCTCAGAGAAAAAGCTATCGATACTTAGTTTGTAGAATAGTTATACTTTTAACCACGCAATAAAAAAGAAAATAAATAAAATGTATTAAATTATAGGTTTGATGCCATTGTATGTGTGTCTGTTTGTTTGTGCGTCTGTATGCGACATCGTAGCTCTCAAATGGATGAACCGATACCGATAAGTACTTTTTATACGTGAAAGCAAGTTTTCTTGCGTTGGTTTTTAGCTATACCTGAGGAAAATCGGTTCAGCCGTTCAAAAGATTTTAGGGGGGTGAACACTTAAAAGTCGGGCTGTCGGGGTTTTACCTGATATCAATGCCACTTAACATCGGTTGAAATATGTAATAGTTCCACCACTCATCACTAGATGGCGTCGTCGGGGATTTTTTTAATTTGTTAGGCTTACAATAAACTTGTATTTTTTGTGTTTAGTTATTTTTAATTGTCTATTCCAGATTACCCGATGATAGCATATTAAAACAAATGTGGGTAGACGCAGTGTCAAGGCCAAATTGGTCTTGGCCAAAATCGCGTCGCATTTGCAGCAAGCATTTCGAAAACGACTGCTTCATAGCTAAAGATAGCAAGTGGCGTAGATTGAAGAAAAGTGTGGTACCTTCTCTACGCCTTTGCTCTTTGGTAAAATAATAATTACAATAATCTATAGGTATATAAAGTTAAAACAAATTATTATAACGAAAGATGAACCTGATATCCGGGCGGCAAATTAAAAAATACACATTTTAAAATTAATTTTAATGCTTTTTAACAGTATTAATGTGAAAGTACATAATAAACACAAGTTTAAATAAAATTAAAGACCAAAAAGAATCAAATCTGTTTATAAACAGTAACAAATAAGATAAAATAAATGTTTATTAGGTTCATTGTTCGTTAATTTTTTTTATTGTATACAAAATAAGAGTATGCAAATAAATGCGTTATATGTTTCAAATTTTTATTATTTTCTACTTGACCTAGCTTGATATGGAAATTATAACGGCTAACAAGAACGACTATCCTTTTAGATGTTTATTTAAAAAAAGTATGTAAGTACTTACTAGTTATAATATTTTTTTTATATCACATATCATGATATAAGAAACTTACAATCTTTGGATATTGCGTCGTGCTGTGCGCTTTTGGAAATATCACATAGTATATAGGTAATAATTTATATAGGTTATCATTATTTATTTCGCTGGACGAATCAGTATTGCGATCCACCGTGGAAATCCGGTCAGCGTTCTTGGCACTATGCCACATAGGCTCGATTTTTTAGACTTAATTAGTAGTTAACTTTTTACTTTATTTATATTTGTAAATATGTATTTTTTTATCCTTCTTATTTCAATAAAACTAGTAACATATTACAATAAAAAAAAATCATTGTAAATGTTATGGACCAAGTGATAATAAGACGTTATAATGCTTGCTAGACAAAGTAATTGCTTATAGTAACTAAATATTAAGGAATCTATTTTATATTCCCTTATCTCAGAAGCTCACCCATTAATTTTCAGACGTAAGGTAAAATTTAAATGTACTTAAAACGGACTATAGATTAAATAAATAAATAAATAAATATCTAAATACTGACAAATTACACAAATTGAGCTGGCTCCAAAGTAAGTTCGAGACTTGTGTTATGAATGAGATACTAACTCAACGATAGGTACTATATTTTATAACAAATCCATATATAGATAAAAATTAATTTACGTTTAGGCTATATTAATATCGACATTTTTATGTGTGTCCCATCCTTATTGATTTTTGCTTTGTTTATGGTACCTATCAAAACTTCTAGTATCTATAGGCAACCTGGTACGATAGTACAATTTATAGTATATGAGAACACTAAAACTGTCTCTTTCTGCCACAAAGAATTTATCGTAAGAGTAATGAGCACAGCTATTCATGTATTTTAGGCTCCATCTAATTGAAGATTGTATTGGTATGTGTTACACATTTTTTTGCCGGATTATAGTTCGTTCGGTGATAGATATTTATGTACCTAGTTTAGTTACTGAGTTTGTTTACAAATGCATAGGTATGAAAGTTTTATTTAAAACTTACTAAAATGGTGCAAAGTTTTACTTGTGAATGTTGTATAACAAAGTGATTGCTTGTTCCAACTGAATAGTGATTGTTTATTATCAAAACCAATAAGTATGTGAATGTTGTATAACAAAGTGATTGCTTGTTCCAACTGAATAGTGATTGTTTATTATCAAAACCAATAAGTATTCACAAATGGCCACTGATTTTGGAGGACGTAAAATCGCGTAAGTTGTATTGTAGTCTACCCAAACAAAAATCTCTATGCACGCCCCTGCTAGATCTTTAGTTTATAGCTGCCTTCAAATGTTTATCATCAATATGTTTAATTTTGAATCGGTCTATTAGACGAGATCTATATTATGTGACAAGTTTTAGTTAATTCTAACCTTTAATATGTTAGTTCAACTATCCATATTCCAATAATTAGCTTAATCCAATCAGTAATAAAGGAAATATAGTAAAAAAAACCAGCGGCACTTAAATACTTATTTGTTATAAACCGACCAATTTTGGATGCCACCTGAAATTGGTCGGTTTATCTAACTAATTCCAATATTAATACATTAAATATTAGAATTAGTTAGAACTTGTAACTTAATACAGATTTCGTCTAATAGACCGATTCAAAAGCAAGATGTCAATGAGATTTTTTTTTCATTATTTTGCGTTGTGTCTTTTTTAATACTTACTCTATTACAAACATACTTTCCCAGATGTTGGAGGCAGTTTTAGTACATAAATCGACATTTAAACCTTTTCCCTTGTTAACCCCAATGTCCCTTAGTTAAGCTACTGGAACCAAAATACCTACTTTTATGTTTATATTTATTATTCGTAAGTGGTTGTGTTTTTACAGACGTTATAAACAAATGAATAGTAATGTGTGTAAAAAAATCAGGACCGTATTCCAAACCGTTTCTGAGATCCAGCGAAAGGCCAAATATTTCCCCAGCGGAATTTTGAATAACTTCGGAGGCCTATGACATAAAAAGTCCATTTGTACATGAACATGTATCTCTTATGATACATTAATTGCTCAACTAATTGAATTCTGGATCCCTGACAAAATTCCGCCAGAGACACGTTTGTCTGGCGGAATATGTTTTTGACGAATTTCTCAAAAATTACTCAATACACAAATTTCATTTATTGATAAACATTTGAAGGCAGCTATAAACTAAAGATCAAGTAGTATAGTTTGGTCAACATTTATTATTCGACACTTTTCCGCTGGGGACATACACACACCGATTTTTACAAATAGAACTGATCTATTGGAGTAAGTTGGCTACTTCAGCCAATTTACTCCTATTAGCCGTCTCGTTCAGTTATTTGAAGCTATCCCAGAACGCCCTCTTTTGGTAAGTTTAGAAAAAAAAAACTAATTTCAACGAGAGCCTGCTGCGATTTGTATTGTGTTATTCTTCAAATGCACATTTGCGTCTAGTCTCAATCTGAGCTGACCCTAACGAAGTTTTTTTTTGCTCATGGACCTTATAATACTTATATTAGCCCTTACAGACTAGTGCTGTGGACACGCACCTACTGCAGACTGTACTGTAGGTACATAGACCTAGATTTTTAGGGTTCCGTAGTAAACAAGGAACCCTTATAGTTTCGCCATGTCTGTCTGTTTTTTACTCAGAGACTATAAGTACTAGAAAACTGTAATTTGGCATGGATATGAAGAGGTATATTCATTACGGCAAAAAAAAAATAGAGTAGCTCCCATACATTAAGAAAAGTGGAAGTCAATATTTATTTTCTTGACTAACCCATCATCGTGTGAAGTATCGTCGAATAGGTCTTTCAAAAAATACTGTTATAGCTTGTGAAAACCATTTTTCGATTTAGGGATCCGATTCTGAAAGATTTAGTTTTAAAGTGCACTTTTTTGTTAGATTCAAGTGTCGTCCGGCCTCGCTCTATCTGCTAAACGGTTCTTCATGGATACTTAAAACAATTCACAGCTGTCAAGGAAAACTATCACAGCTAATAAGGGTTTACACATTAAAAGGTTACAAGCAATCAACTTATAATATTTACATTTATAAAAAGGAAAATTTCATATAATTTCAATAAAAACTTAGTTTTTAGATGTTTTTAGTGGCATGAACTCAAAGTTGGCATTCTCAACTTTTTTATTTCTTTAATAAGTATAAGAATGGCTTGGCAATCGCACAAGCCAAAATAATCAACATAGATTAAAATCTGTCTAATACTTATCTACGCTTTTTGCTTTGATATGTTTGAAAGTATCAATGTGGAGGACTATTTGGCCCAACGCAGTCGACAGACTCCGTGACGCGCGCCGGATTCTTGCGCGTTGTTTGCGTTACTGCATAGATTGCATGGGTTCTATTTTCACAGATTATCTATTTATTTGCTTTCATTCCATGTTATCATGCCTACCCATCGCATAAAAACAATTATTTCTCTTTGTTGTCACTGATAGCGCTTTATAGTAATAATTAAAATATAATTTTTTTTTCCTATTATTTAACTAGGATAATTAATTAAATATGACTAATATTAAATGCAGAAAAAGTTTTTTAAAGCATATGTAACACTTCCTATCAATTTTTTGCTAGTTGTGTGTGTGTGCTGCAATCTTTGTGTGCCCAACCGCAACTCCAGTATTGCCTACTTACGGGCCCTCCAATACGTAGTGTAAGTGTTGTGTATTTGTTACGTTAGTAATTATATTTGTCATTATTAAAATTTTCTACCTACGCGTCCATCATTGCACTGAACGAGACTTTGGAGCCCTAGACGCAAGAAATATACTTAGTATTTTATGCAACAGTTGCCAAAAAATGTAAGTGGCGCTGGTTACGTAAGGAGACGCCATCGAGCATTTTTTGACGTACGTAGCATTTTTTTATGTTGGCAGTTGGCAGTATGGTAAATCTATACAAAAAAAAAGTTTTAGGCCTTCTTTTTGGCGAAATAACGACACATGGGGACACATGTGCTAGCCATATAAAGACAGATAACAGTAAAGGAGTAGAAAAAAAAAGAATTAAAATGTATGTAATCATTTTTATCGATAGGTATCATGACGTATTTCATACATGCATCGTGTATGTATGAAAAATTGTACATTACAATATATAAAAAAATAATGACATCGAATAATTTTAATTGTAATTCCATATTTATGAGACCAGTAGACTACCATGACATTTTGATAATAATAAGGTCGCTTAAAAATACGAACAGCACGGGCTATGATGATATTAGTACAAAAATAGTAAAAATATCAGCTGAAATTATAGCGCCTATATTAGCCCATATTATTAATTTAAGTATTGATAAAGGAATTTTTCCCGATCGTCTGAAATTAACCGTTGTTAGACCATTATTTAAGAAAGATAGTAGAGAAAATATGTGCAATTATAGGCAACTGGCTTTAATACCAATCTTTTCTAAAATATTTGAAAAGGTAATACATGACGCACTTTACTCATTCTTTGAAAAGTATGACTTATTCTGTGAAGAACAACATGGTTTCAGAAAGAATAAGACTATAAATATGGCTGTATACGAGTTTCTTTCTAGAATAGTAAAAAATGTAGACAGTGGTAGACAGGTATCAGTATTATATATGGATATGACTAGAGCATATGACTTTGTCGATCACATTATACTAAATGACAAATTAAATAAATGTGGTGTAAGAGGTAACATTCTCAACTTAGTAACATCTTATCTGAGCAACAGAACTCAAGTGAAAAAAAGAAAAAAAAGAAAAGTATGGCATTTAGCCAAAGACCAAAAAAAAGTCATATCAAACTTGAAATTGCCCACTCAGGGATTAAGATTGAAGAATCAGAGGTAACTAAGTTTCTTGGATTATACATAGAAAAAAACATGACGTGGAAATGCCACATTGAAAATATTTGTAAACGGCTTAGTACATTCTCATACGCTCTATATATGTTAAGAAAAGTTGTAAATCAAGATGCTCTCTTAACTGCTTACCATGGCTATGTTGCATCGACGATTAGATATGGCCTTATTTTCTGGGGGAATGCAACAGGAAAAGAAGAAGCATTCAAAGCACAGAAGAAGTGCATTCGTTCATTGTGTGGAATACATACTAGAGATTCATGTGTACCACATTTTAAAAAACTAAAAATATTAACATTGCCAGGTATGTATATATATGAACTAGCTCTTTTTGTGAGATTAAATATACATCGTTTCCAATTCCTCAGTTCCACTCGCATCAACGACAGAATTTGGCCGATGACACACAAGACATCTATGTTTGGTGCAAGTGTGTTTGGCATGGCTTCTATAGTATATAACAAGGTCCCAAAAAAAATTAGGAACTTAAGTTTAAATTTATTTAAGAGTCAACTTATGGAACTATTAATTGACAAATGTTATTACACAATTAATGAGTTTTTAGACGATAAAATATAATAATGTATGTATCGAATGAAGTAAGTACCTAATATTATTTAAATAGTTAATGAAATTATATGACTCAAACAAAATTTGCATACCAACGCAAGAAGGTAAAATGTAAAAGGGAAGAATAATATTTTAAGATCTCGATGTACCTACATTTTATGCAAATAAATAAATTGATTGATTGATTGATTGATTGATTGATTGATTGACGTTAGTGCTATCATTAACCGACTTGTGGTCTAAGATCCCGACATAGAACGACCTTCACCGTCATGCTTATTTAATGAAACGTATTTTATGTTTAATTCAATATGTCAGTAAAGGTAAAGGGACCTCTCAGTCGCATATTTTTACTCGCAGCAATAGTTCAATTTTCAAAGTTCGACAACCGGCATTCGTGACTGATTTTCCGCAGGCAACCCTATACCAACCACCGTGTTTATAATAAAATAAACATTATTTTCATTTAATTCCAATTCAATAACCAGACCGGTGCAAAATGCTATACTTATCTGTTGCCGCATTTACATATTCGCGCGAATCGCGAGGCGAATGACGAGGCGAATAACGAACTTGCATATGTAAACAGTCAGTTTGTTATTCGCCTCGTGATTCGCCTCGCGATTCGCGAGTTCGGCTTGAAGGCGGTTTTTCGGACGCGAATCAAAGGACACGAATAGCGAACACGAACTTCAGTTGGCAGCTAGCGCCCGACCCAACAGGACGTGTATGTACCCGTTGCATGACTTGTATATGGGAACATACAAATTGAAAGGTCTAAGTTAACATTTTTTGTTGGCCAATGTGTGTAGACCTAATAATATGTAAAAATAGGCAATCAAACAAGATGATATCTCTATATTTAATAAATACTTATAGCATCAGTAATTTTATTCTTTGTTATTTTCTCTTTTAGGTATATTCCTTGTTTTTTTTTTTACATTAAATAAACTTATGATACATTTCTACATATAAGTAGAGGACTCTCACTAAATTTATGTCCTACTAATATTATAAACGCGAAAGTGAGTTTGTATATTTGTTACCTCTTCACGCTTAAACTACTGAACCGATTTAGAACAAATTTGGTATAGATATAATTTGAGACTCGGGGAAGGACATAGGGTACTCTTTATCACGAAATTCCCACGGGGAGCGAAGCCCGTGGGTACAGCTAGTCTGCGTTTTATAATAACGGATAAAGTCCACTAGTATATACATATAAAACCGGCAAAGTGCGAATCGGATTTGCGCACTAAGGGTTCCGTACCATTATCTAAAAAAAATCGCGTTTGTTGTATGGGAGCCCCCCTTAAATATTTATTTTATTTTGTTTTTAATATTTGTTGTTATAGCGGCAACAGAAATACATAATTTGTGAAATTTTCAACTCTCTAGCTTTTCTTGAGATATCTGGTGACAGACAGACGGACAGACAGCGAAGTCTTAGTAATATAGGGACCCTTTTTTACCCTTTGGGTACGGAATCCTAAAAATGACATCTTAGCAAAAGTTATTCAGACTGATGAGCATTTTCCGAAGTCATAAATCTACGCGAACGAAGTCGCAGGATTCGGATGGTTTTAAATAAACATCCCAATCTACCCACCCAAACGGATAGATACAGGTATATACCGAAGCGTGGGTAAATACCCGGGTAGAAGTCATAATTGTATAAACTTAATAAATGTAGCGCGCATGCCGCCATTATGTCCACGTCCTCCATATTCGTGTGCGAATTTCATAATGAATCAACACACGAATGTGTAAACAGCAGTTCGCGTCGGCATTCGTACACGAATAGTTCGTGGAATGTTTCGTCAAATGACGAGGCGAATAGCGAACACGCAAGTGTAAATCCGGTATGTCGATTTACCTGTTTATACCTGGCAACCCAAGAGTTGTGACCGGAAAAGAACAGGCAACCTAACTTTTCATAATCTATGGGCTTCATACTTTCGACTGGTATTTCGCTCCGTGCGAAGTAGATGGTGGGGGTAATGAAATCTATTGCAGCGCGGCAGCGCCCATGGTGGCCAAAAGTAGCAATTATAGGGGCGCTGTACGAAATTCTGTCAAAGCTGTCAAACAAACTTTGGAGATTTTTCAATGGGATTTCGCATTTCGGTTATGTTTGTTGTGTCATAAACTGCAAGAATACTGAAAAAAAAAAGAAATGCAAGTTTTATCGATTTTCAACAGCAATTTGGAAACTAGAAAAACGCGAGAAATGGATAGCTGCCGGTCAAAAGGAAAAAGTAACAACATGACCTTGGTTTTGATGCAAATCCTATAAATTAATCTCATATATCCCTATAATTTCAATAGTTACGTGGGTATTAACAAACCTTTTTAGTGTTTCAGTAAGTACTGACTGATTGATGCCATGGCACCCAAAACCACATAATGTAAATCAGTGTGTGATGTGGTGCAGCGATCATTTTATTGGTGGCAAAACATCATACGAGCAAGTCAACCCCAGTTATATAGCGACGATATTTCCTGCAATCTATTATTCAAAAATAAATTATCTGAAGCTTTATCACGTTACAGACGTTTTATGGAACGGAGAAAGAAAAGCTTTATCACGTTACAGACGTGTTATGGAACGGAGAAAGAAAAGAGAACTATCCAAAACCATAAAAACCTACCAAATACATAAACCCATTAATAACTCATTAGAACCATGTCATCAAGAAGAAATTATTTAAAAAATTTATCAGGAATGTCAAGTTGCTATATTTTCGGAAATGACCAATATAGAAAGAACATTTACGTGTAATAGATATATTTATAACCAAAATGTGATGCTTATGATAACACTCATTTCGTGCTGAAAATAATAATTTAGTTTATTACTAGCGATACTGTAACCATTAATATATGCTCATTATTGTTAATTGAAAAACCATTAAAGTACCTAGCCTTTTTTTGCTTAATTTACAATTAAACTACAAATAAACATTTAGTAAACACACCTTGCCTGATGGAAACAAAATAAAACACTTTTTATATAAATTGTAGTTACTTCATTCAATTTTAGTTAACGAAAACGATTTCGCAAGCCTTTAACTAAATAAAATACAGTAACACAATGAAATTTAATTTATTAAACATTTACATTTTCATTTTATTATTTTTACACAATATTTTGTTCGAAACGTCATGAGCCATTTTGCCCGCATAGTTGCGAACGCTTAGGTGGCGCTGTCATCTGCACGGTCCGAATAGAACACGAAAGTAGAGGTACATACAATCGAAGTAGGTGGTGGGGGTAATGAAATCTATTGCAGCGCGGCAGCGCCCATGGTGGCCAAAAGTAGCAATTATAGGGGCGCTGTACTAAATTCTGTCAAAGCTGTCAAACAAACTTTGGAGATTTTTCAATGGGATTTCGCATTTCGGTTATGGTTGTTGTGTCGTAAACTGCTAGAATACTGGAAAAAATAGCAAATGCAAGTTTTATCGATTTTTAACAGCAATTTGGAAACTAGAAAAACGCGAGAAATGGATAGCTGCCGGTTAAAAGGAAAAAGTAACAACATGACCTTAGTTTTGATGCAAATCCTATAAATTAATCTCATATATCCCTATAATTTCAATAGTTACGTGGGTATTAACAAACCTTTTTAGTGTTTCAGTACTGACTGATTGATGCCATGGCACCCAAAACCACATAATGTAATCAGTGTGTGATGTGTGCAGCGATCATTTTATTGGTGGCAAAAAATCATACGAGCAAGTCAACTCCAGTTATATAGCGACGATATTTCCTGCAATCTATTATTCAAAAATAAATTATCTGAAGCTTTATCACGTTACAGACGTTTTATGGAACGGACAAAGAAAAGCTTTATCACGTTACAGACGTGTTATAGAACGGAGAAAGAAAAGAGAACTATCCAAAACCATACAAACCTACCAAATACATACACCCATTAATAACTCATTAGCAGAGATCGGAATTAGGTGTGTGAAAATACCTAAAGTTTGCAGCGGGACATAATATGGAGCTGTCACAACCACTTAAGTTAAACCGGTTTTGGATTTTACCGGTTTAGTTTCGTTTTTTTTTTTTTTGTTTTACATGTTCCTTACCTTTGAAATACCGAACTATAAACATTTACAAGCTGCTAATACAGTTCTAAATTAATTTTTGTTTTGTACTTTTCCAGTTAAAATTCGGTTAAAAAAACTGAAACTAAACCGGTAAAATCCAAAACCGGTTTAACTTAAGTGGTTGTGACAGCTCCATATTATGTCCCGCTGCAAACTTTAGGTATTTTCACACACCTAATTCCGATCTCTGCATTAGAACCATGTCATCAAGAAGAAATTAGTTAAAAAATTGATCAGGAATGTCAAGTAGCTATATTTTCGGAAATGACCAATATAGAAAGAACATTTACGTGTAATAGATATATTTATAACCAAAATGTGATGCTTATGATAACACTCATTTCGTGCTGAAAATAATAATTTAGTTTATTACTAGCGATACTGTAACCATTAATATATGCTCACTATTGTTAAATGAAACCATTAAAGTACCTAGCCTTTTTTTGCCTAATTTACAATTAAACTACAAATAAACATTTAGTAAACACACCCTGCCTGATGGAAACAAAATAAAACACTTTTTATATAAATTTTAGTTATTTCATTCAATTTTAGTTAAGGAAAACGATTTCGCAGGCCTTTAACTAAATAAAATACAGTAACACAATGAAATTTAATGTATTAAACATTTGAATTTTCATTTTATTTTTTTTACACAATATTTTGTTCGAAACGTCATGAGCCATTTTGCCCGCATAGTTGCAAACGCTTAGTAGTGCGGGAAGTAGTGTCACCCAATGTATGGAAGGTGCAAACTTTGGTATCGGAAGAATTCACTTGGCACAGATGTAATATACTTACGTAAAGTTAAGCTAATTTAGCCCGGTAGCCATCCCCCACCCCCTGGGGGGTAGGTAGGGGGGGCATTCGAAGTTACTCACCGCCGCGCTTCAGAAAAAAAATCATATCAGCTTGTATTTACCTAACACCTCAAGTGTGGTGTCATTTTCTGATAAATCAGGCATGAGCGCAAATTCATATTTAATGTAAAGATGTAGTATCAGGCGCGGATCCACCGTTGTGGGCACTGTGGCATGCCCATAACCTTATTTTCTTAATATCTTGGTGTGTAACGGTGTTTAATTTAGTTTGTAATCGATGTTACCATTTGAAGGTGTAAAAAAAAAACAAATTAGGTAAGTCCATGATTGTTCATGAGTGAGTTTGTACTCCAACTCGCACTTGAGCGATTTTTTCGTGGCTGTGCCCATAACCTTTTTTGAGTGTTGGATCCGCGCTTGTGTAGTATTAAGTTGTTTTTTAATTTAAAATATATAGAATACATACTTTACTTAATAATTGACTGTCGCTTATGGTCTAAGGTATCAATAGTCGTATTTTCATATTTATATTAGTTTATTTTTTCATAACATTTTCCACCACATTGTCATAATTCGGTACATTTTAATAGTTTTCTTAGACAGTTACACCTAACACTGCACCGTGACTTGCACTTGCACCGAATCAGTTCACAACAAGCGGTAACTACAGCCACTGGTGCAGTAGTCCACTTTGGTTTCCAATTATTTAGTTCAATTTCCTATTCCTAATCCGCCGGACTGGAACGATTTTGAATCAGCCCTATACGTGCAACCCATGGTAAACAGCTCGCAAGAAGATTTTGTTTTATTTTTTTAATAGCCTATATAGTGTCCCATTGTCGGGCAATGGCCTCTCCTTCATGCTTACGCGATTCACGATCCAAGGCAGCTTGCTGCCATCCACTCAAGTAGCTTTCAATATCGTCCCTCCATCTTTTCCTCGGCCTTCCCCTACGCCGGCGTCCTTCTGGAACCTATAACGTCGCCTTTCTTGCCCATCTTTCCGGTCTTATACGACAAACATGTCCGGGCCACTCCCACTACAGTTTTGCCGTTTTAACACCCACATCGACAATTTCGGTCCTGGAGCGCAGTTCAGTGTCTCGTAGAAGATGCTGCCAAAAAATCTCTGGCTGTCGGTCTTTTTTAGAGAACAGCACCCTCCTGCACTCGTTTAGCGATGTGCACTGACTGGACCTAAAATGAAAATCAGGTAAATAGGTATTGCAGTATTATTTTGGTCAAAATAAAATACAGCTATTTTATAACCACGTAGATACAATTTTATTTTGTGCTCATTTATCAATTATATCATACATCGTTATGACAATATTTTAAATAATTTGGTTAGAGTTTTCTACGTCTCTGTTAGCGAGCATATTGATTCACTAGTTGCTGATATAAAAGGATTCCATGCTTTATTAAAATTGTCATAACGATACTCTAACCAAATTATTTAAAAATTTGTAACGATTTATGATGTATGATAAATGAGCATAAAATAAAATTGTATCTACGTGGGTTATATTATATTATAAATGACATGTATATATAATAGCTGTATTTTATTTTGACCAAAATAATACTGCAATACCTATTTACCTGATTTGCATTTCAGGTCCAGTCAGTGCACATCGCTTAACGAGTGCAGGAGGGTGCTGTTCTCTAAAAAAAGACCGACAGCCAGAGAATTTTCGGCAGCATCTTCTAAAAGCTGTTTACCATGGGGTGCACTTATGGGGCAGATTTAAAATCGTTCCAGTCCGGCGGATTCAAAATCGTTCTAGTCCGGCGGATAAGGGATAGGAATAGAACTAAATAATTGGAAACCGAAGTGGACTACTGCACCAGTTGCTGCTACCGCTTGTCGTGAACAACTGATTCGGTGCAAGTGCAAGTCACGGTGCAGTGTTAGGTGCAACTGTATAAGAAAACTATTAAAATGTACCGAATTATGACAATGTGGTGGAAAATGTTATGAAATATGAAGTAATATAAATATTAAAATACGACTATTGATACATTAGACCATAATCGGCAGTCTATAATTAGGTAAAGTATGTATTCTATATATGTTGAATTAAAAAACAACTTAATACTTGCAACAAATTATGTGAGACGAGACGGTTGGATTAGTTCCTAGGCACCGCCGCGTGCCATGTTCGATTTTTTTTCAGATAGATGTATGACAGCTATATATATCAAAGTATATATTTTTTTAAAGCTAGATAAATATTCTTTAACATAGTATTTTTTGTTGCACAAAATACAGGTATTCCGGTAAAATAAATCAGTTAAAACAAAAAAAAAATGCGATCCGATTTTAATATTTTTGACAATATTTTCCCTTTTTACTATTAATCTTTACATTAAATGTGAAATTGTACTCAAAATTTAATTCCTCATGCCTGATTTATCAGAAAATGATACCACACTTGAGGTGTTAGGTAAATAGAAGCTGATATGATTTTTTTTCTGAAGCGCGGCGGCGAGTAACTTCGAATGCCCCCCCTACCTACCCCCCAGGGGGTGGGGGATGGCTACCGGGCTAAATTAGCTTAACTTTACGTATATTGCAACTGTGCCAAGTGAATTCTTCCGATACCAAAATTTGCACCTTATGACACTACTTCCCGCACTATAGGTGGCGCTGTCATCTGCACGATCCCAAATTTGTCTAATAAGCAAACCGGTGAAATATTTATAAAAACGACGGGTTGCACTCTGAGAGTGCCGGCAGAAGTGAAAACACAGCAGTATGGCCACTACACAGACGGTCGAGCCATCAGCTGTCACCATCCATGGATGCGCGTAGCACGCTGTAACATAAACACACACGAACATTCGCGCAAGCGCCCTAGCTGCGCCGCCTAAACGAAACAGCAGGCGCAGGCATACATTTTCGCCGCACCGTAGAAAGAGAGGGGGATACTCCCTCTCCTACGCCGCGCCAGCTGTCTACTCTCCATCCATCTTACGAATTTTCGATCAGGTCACGTGTGCCTGACGCGAGTTTAAATTTTTTTACCCATTCCAAAAAAAGTGCACAACGCCGCTAAAGAAGTTTTCACTTCAAAAAAAAATTATTAAATAATCATATAGGTACTGGACTGAAATTTGTTAGGCAGCCCATATGCAATATCTTTACTGACAAATTAAACATAAAATACGTTTCATCAAATAAGCATGACGGTAATGGTCGTTCTATGGCCCAACACAGACGACAGACTTTTTGTCCGATCGAGTCTGCGGCGCACAAAGTCTTTGTGGCGCGCAAAGTCTTTCGCGGATTGTTCACGGACTCAACACACACGCACGACGCACATTTTGAATCATTCTGTCGGCAGAACTGTAGGGACGGACACGTACAGTTTTGCACGCCATGGAAGTGCAAAGATTGCGATGTATTATTTTATACTTGAAGTACAGAAAAAGAAGAAGAAATAGAAAATTTTGGGTAGATACTTTCGGAGAGATTACTAAAAGGACAATTCCATATTAAACATGCAATTCTAAAACAATATCCGGACAATTTTTTCAAATTTTATCAAATGTCTATTAATACTTTTAATGAGTTGCTATTCATTTTAAGACCGGCTTTGACACATTCGGAAACAATAATGAGAAAGTGCATTGGTCCAGAAGAAAGGTTATACTAGGCATGATACTCGGATTTTGAAGTATCATAAATTGCAGGTCTGTTTTGTATTTCATGAATTAACATCGGTACATCTATCTCTAGCGCCATGCTGTAATACCGCGCACGTCACGTCCACCACTAGCCGAGTGAAGGTCACAGACTAAAGTGCGCGACGTCTGTGTTAGCGCGGGTTGAAGCATACGTTGTACTTTTTTCGCACACTTTTAGTGCGGTGTGGCGCGGCGCGGCGCGGCGCGGTCTGCCAAAATTACACGGATTTTTTGTGCGCCGCACTTTTTGTGCGTCGCAGGTGCGTCGTGTGTGTTACTGCGAGCCGCGACCCGTCCACCCACCAGCTTAACCCACCAGTGGGTCCACGGCTGCATGTAATTCCATAGGTTCTATTTTCACAGACTAAAAAGTGCGTCACGTATAGTCTGTCGTCTGCGTTAGGCCTATATCGGGATCCTATACTATTGGATGTTGGATACATTTCAGCTATGTTGAAATAAAATAAAATAAATAAATAAAATCTTATTGGGGATTTATATTAAAATAAAATAAAAAATCCAATGATCAATTATTTATTTTTAACTCTAAAATAATATTTACACGACATTATAACATATCCATATAATAATAATCGAAACATTTAACTTTATTTAGGAGTTTACGAAGATCAGTACACTTATTGCTTCAGATATAAATAGTGGTTAAAACAACATTAAAACCGAGTTTAAGGTGAGCGGTACACCACTGCCTCTGGCATATTATGCGACATTAGAGTGTTATATCCAAGCAAGCAAACTCAGGCCGAGCCTCCATTCAAGATGTGCTATGTTGATGTAACAGATAGTTTATCACTTTCTATGTGTCAATCCTTGGGGGAGGCCTATGTCCAGCAGTGGACTTCCTGTGGCTGATATGAATGATGTGTCAATATTGAAATTTACATAGCACATACTCGCTGATCTTGAATGGAGTAACAGCCGTACATTAGTAAAATTAGTATAAATAGAGATATATTTAATTTTAAATAAATAATTCGTGGTAAATAGAACTGCTAGGTACATAAAAACTCTTTTTCGGACAAAGCCTTAGCGGATATTACACGATTCAAAGAATATACCAAAACAATAAATTTAACAGATATGTGCTGAACATTTTCCACAATCAGTATTTGGACTACCTTAATTAGGCATAGGCTTAAAACCAATGTAAATATGCATTTAATGCGTCCTATTTTTAAGAAGATATAAACCGTATTGTCAATATGGTTTTCTATTATTTTATTATATATATTATACGTACTAGACTAGTACTGTTCGTACATCTTTTTCGTTCTTTCAGAAAAAAGAAGACAACCGGTGAAACATTAAAGAAAAGTACAAAATTTAAAAATCAATTCATCCGGCTTATAGCCCTTGTATTTAAAATGTGTGTAATTAGTACATTACAATGCTTATATTAGTACAGTCAACGAATAATTGTGGATGGAAAAGTCGAAAGCAGAAATTTTGACTCGGCAACTTTGTTAGGACATAAACATACTAAAAGTCCTTACCCCTCCGAGGTGAGCCCGCGGGGGGAGGGCACAAAGGTCTCGTTTTTAGGGTTCCGTAGCCAAATGGCAAAAACGGAACCCTTATAGATTCGTCATGTCTGTCTGTCTGTCTGTCCGTCCGTATGTCACAGCCACTTTTTTCCGTAACTATAAGACCTATACTGTTGAAACTTGATAAGTAGATGTATTATGTGAACCGCATTAAGGTTTTGACACAAAAATATAAAAAAAACAGTAAATTTTGGGGGTTCCCCATACTTAGAACTGAAACTCAAAAATTTATTTTTCATCAAACCCATACGTGTGGGGTATCTATGGATAGGTCTTCAAAAATGATATTGAGGTTTCTAATAGCATTTTTTTCTAAACCGAATACTTTGCGCGAGAGACACTGCCAAAGTGGAAAAAAGTGTGTCCCCCCCCCCGTAACTTCTAAAATAAGAGAATGATAAAACTAAATAAAATATATGTTGTTTATTACCATGAAAACTACCAGCGAAAATTGGTTTGAACGAGATCTAGTAAGTAGTTTTTTTTTAATACGTCATAAATCGTAAACGGCAATTTACCTTTCATTCAATCAACTCAATTATAAAAATTAAAAAAACATACTACAAGACTTTTATATTATGTTATTTGCTACTACGGAACCCTTCATGGGCGAGTCCGACTCGCACTTGGCCGCTTATTTGGTACTACATTATAAAAGCTAATAAAATTCTCTACAACTATGGCTTTAATTTTTTTATCTATCTCCAATCGTTGCCTAGCTATGAGCTTCGAAAAATGACCGATTTTCAAAAATGTGTTAAATTTACTGTAGCACTTTGTAACAATACGAATTTACGAAAATCATTTTTTATTGGTCACCCACTATTAAAAACACCCACACACTATAAAAAAATAACATTTCTGGGAGTATCTTCACGCAGCAAAGGCGGAAATAGTTTACTTTTAATGTGGCTTAAACTCCCAATAATATCTATCAAGATGGTTCGGGCTTATGCTGTTACTTACCATCGGGTCCAGACTTAAAAAGGCATGCGTTGGACGTGGGCTTGGCGCGCGCTTTTCGTCTGAACTCGCCCAGAGTGTAGAAAACATTTTAAAAAATCGAAAAATTTTCTAACTTCATATCTAGGTAAAAATTGAAGATAGATAAAAAGTGTGAAAGCCAAAGTTGTAGACAATTTTATCAGCTTTCATTACGTAGTACAACAAAATTTCGTACAACGCACCGTTTTCGAGATGTAAGCAAAAAAACCAAAAAACGGGACCGTCTTTGTGCCCTCCCCCCGAGGGCTCACCTCTGAGGTGTAAGGACTTTTATTAGTATGTTTATGTCTAACTAGTCCTAACAATGTTGCAGAGTCAAAATTTCTGCTTTTGACTTTTCCATCCACATGCCCCTTTTGAGCACTCATTGACCGGACTATATCGTTATATACTATTACGCGGCTTACAGCCATAATTAAAAAATTAACATGTGAAGTAAAATTAAAATACAGGCACAAAATAACAAAAATGAAAAGCATGAGAAGTATTTATAAAGGAAAATCAATTTACATCGCAAAATAACAAACAGCAGTGTACGGATCACCTTTAAAATTTAAAAATCGCAATACCCTGCCATTCTGCCTCCGATACTACGCGTCCTGGCGATTCGATCGCCGAAATGCGGTCTTGGCCATACAATTACTTGTATACAATTTGTCGCTCGATTTGATCGCCGGAATGCGTTCTGAGCCATGCAAATACTTGTATAGGATTTGTTGCTAAATCCGATCCTCCAAATGTCGCTTTTTATTGTGTACTTTTGTCATCCGCGACGAACACGCACACTTCGTTCAAATTTATTTTACCTACTAATTAAAAATTAAAAATACTGATATCCACAGCGTTGCCCATGTGTTTAGTTATTTGTTAAACCCACAGGAACTTGCCGTGTGGTTTCCGGCAGATTAGAATAGGGCCACTCCAAATGCTCCCGTGGATGTCGTAGAAAGCGACTTAGGAAATACAAACTAAACAAAGCTTATAAACATCAATGAGACCTTTCCAACCCGTCTCTGGCTGCTCTGGCCAAATATTGCAGTACAGACAGGGTCCCGCTCCTGCAGTGGAGGCAAAAAGACCTGGTGATAATGATGACAGAGATAATATAAGCATTAACCATAGCGATAACGTAGATAAAAAAATATTTATACTTATGCCATCCCGGTTTGGCCGTTTTGGTTTAAAAGCGGTACAGTCCAATGCAAATTTTATGGCGGCTTGGAACATCGCACGAGTTTCTGCGCAGAATGCAATATTAGGTATCAGCGGGGGGCTGGGGCACACCCCCGCACACACCGTTTATCTATCCGAATTGCCCTACGCGTCGTAGCATCAGTGTGCGAGTTACGTTTGTAAACTTCATACGCGCGTCTTTTTTGCCTACGTACAGTCGAGCTCAAGTTTTTATTATCGTTGTACCGTTAAGACGCACCCATAGGCTCTCTCTGAGGCGTCGCAGAACCCGTGAAGTTCTATAGGTCTCTCCGTGTTGCCAATCCATCGATTTAAATCTCGTCAAGGTTGTTTTAAACTGCATGACAGTTGAACGTTTTTAAATTGCCAACCAATATCCAACTAAGTTGAGTTTGTTGGGCAATTGGGGCATTGGCAGGACCTCGTAGGATTTCATTCATCAATATCTCTCATAGACCTTTGCATCGAGTAGTAGGTCTACCGGTCTGGATACGTTGTACTCAGGATCCGCCAGTTGTATATTGTACTGTACAAGTGGTTCCAGGGTTGCCTTTCAAATGTAAAGTTGGGCAAATTTCCTATAACCCTGGGCATAACCAATGCTTCTGTTATAAAGGTATAGTTTTTGTATCTTGACTCGCAGATAAGTTGAACAGCTCCGTTGCTGTGTGTTGCTGATGAACCGATAATAAATACGGACGCTGCTTGTCGGCATCTGTTGAGTCCTAAACGTTGGGCAGCTTGTTCGGTTATCAAGTAAACTTGATCCAACAGGCATCAAATTGGTAAAAATGTTCCGTCTTTAGAATGTATGTTTAATATGTTTAATTCAATCGTAGCGAGCAGTATGTCGTCATAATTTCCAACCACATGGCATGATTTCTGCTGTTGCGAAGTCGTCGGCTTGTCTTCGTTATTTGACTCCGTCTTATCGCATAACGCATCGTGTTAAACGGTATGATGTGCATTACCGACCTTTGTCTCTGGTGTCATGTTTAAAAACCTTTTGCATGTTAACAACACATGGTCCTTTGCCTTGCATAGTGGACATGTTCGTTCGGCGTGTGTTTTGTATGACTTAGCGAACTTGAGCCTTGCCTCGTTCGTATTTTCTTTGTTCTTAGGTTCATTTTCCTTTGCAGGACTGTTTTGTTTGATTGGTTTACCTTTCTTAGTCAAAGGCTCCAAAGCAGTAAACTTATTTTCCAGAAATGTAATTCTTCAAATGACGGAAGCTCACGCTTGTTTTTACGCGCATCCGTATATGCTTTGTATGTTTTCTGGGTCCATTTTTTCCGTTATAATGTGCACCAGAGTCGGATCCCAGGTAGAAGTTTCCACACCAAGGTTGTGGATGGCGTGTACTGTTTCCAAACTTATGTCATGAAGCCGCTTGATTTCATAAGCAGTGTGTTTTTGAATAGTGGGTTGGTTCATGAAGGTTTGCATAAGCTTTGTAAATAGCAGTTGTAGGTTGTTATACCTTCTGTTTAGCATATCCTAGCAGGAATCATAGTTTCCTGCCGAAATACTTAGATGTTGGACCAGACGCTCAGCCTCGCCCTTAAGTTTTCCTTTGAGGTGCTGCATCTTTTGGCATTTGTTAAGTGTTGGGTTCTTATGGATCGCCTCGCTGTAAAGATCTGAACATGCTGGCCAGGCGGCATAATTTCCCGAAAATGTTGGTAACTCGAGATGTGGTGTCGAGTCTTGTTGATTTTTAAACGAATCCAACTTGCAGTGTAATTCCGATTTTGTTTTTTCGTAAGCTTCTTCATGTTGAGAAAAATCCTGTTCATAAACTTGATCTCCTTCTAGCAAGTTGTCAATCTGCCAGTGCAGTTCACCAACAGCCTTCCAGCGTGACTGGAGCGTTTGCAGTTTATCTTCAATTTCCCACCTTTCAGTTAAAGTTGTTATATTGATGTTTTTAATAACACGAAGTAATACTCGAAAGTTGGTTTTCTGTTGGCTTATCAATTCGTCAGACTTTGAAGTCATTCCTCTGTCATCCGATCCGCCACCATTTCGAGAACCTTCACCGTCATTAGGATTGATGTAGTGTTCTGAATCATTTGAAAACCACTGTTAAATGTTTGTTTTACAGTTTCAAACTCATTGTTAACGTAATTAGCAGCTGACTTGTCTCCTTGTTTTAGAAGAGTGTCATTGGATTCGTACTCACCCCATAAGCTTTGTAGGGCGTCCAATCTTGTTTTAAGATACTTGGAGGTCTTCCGAACAGCAGAATCCTTTTTAAAGTTGGTTACTATCTTCGAAATACTCTCAGCAATCTGTTGTTGTCGTTCTAAGAGCACTTCCATGATGAAGATATCTTGTTATGTTGTTAGATATTTTAGTGTTGGTAGTTAGCTCAGCAGAGCGATGTTAATTTTGAATGTTGCGTCGCACCGGATCTCCGGAATCCCGTGTATTTTATATTAAACTGCACTGTAATTGTTGAGCGCCGTCTCAATCTGACAGGTGAGACCCGCTGATGGGAGGCCTATCAGACCGATCGCAAAATCACAGAAACAGCACAAATACACAACACTTCACTATCCGGCTCGAAGGACCAAAATGTGAGGTTAATTACCCCACATTTGATGTTCGAGTTTAAAGCTACGTTAAAGTTGTTAGGATGTTAAAAGAAACGAGTGGCGCGTGTATGTCGTATGACTGATTTATTGCCACTGTTCATGTAAACAATTTGATGTTGTCAGCATTACTATAAATAATGCAAATTTAGGAGCTCGCTCCTACACTACAAGCTCCTACACTACAAAATAATATGTATCAAATTTGCCACCCAACTCAGTTATTGTGGTAGATAATGCATCTTTCCATAATAAACAAGATGATCATGCACCAACATCTGTTTAAAAGAAAGCTAAAATGCAAGCTTGGCTTCATGAGAAGAATTTGAGAATAATTCGTTGAAGCCGCAATTATATATAAGTAAATTACACAACATAAAGATAAATTCATAAAAATCTAAAAGAAAATAATCATGTGTTAAGACTTCCATCCAGATTTAAACCCTATCGAGCTGCAATTAAGGGTCCCCCGACCCTAGACCAAAATACAACTTTCCATACAAACGTAGTCTACGTTTTATTTCAAGACGACATGTCCGATTTGGGCAAAATTTTGTAATTTTAAAGATATTGCAATTATCTAGGTTTATAATAAGTTTCCGACAGTAAAAATATGAACTTGAAATAGAATATAGTGTTTTATATCATTTTTGACCATTAGTATGGGAAACTTCTAAATCGTTATATTTTCTTTCCAGTTCATAATTTTACGATAGGAAACCAGTTATAACCCTAGATAATTGCAATTTCTTTACAATTACCAATTTTTACCGGAATCTGACATGTGGTTTCAAAATTAAACGTAGACTACGTTTGTATGGAGAAGTCTAGGGTCGGGGGACTCTTAAATAATATGTAGTAATAAGTAAAAATCGTACCTAGCCGTGACGTAATACGAAATTTAAATGCGCTGTCTTTGTCATAATACGCCCACGTAAGATATACAGAGCGTGGTAATTTATTTGTAGGTACGATACTCCGAAACGAAATATTATGTTATTTTTAACAGATCATAAGTTTTTCGACTCAACTGTACCTGCGCGCACCTGCTCTCCGCAGCTCGATAATATCAATATCCAAGCCGCCATTCATTTTGCATAGACTATTTTATATTTATAATATTAGTAGAAATTTCGAATTTAGAACTTCTGAGCGTGTATCTGTATGTCTGTACAGGACAAATTCCGAAACTATATTTCTTGAGGACGTACGAAGCCGCGGTGGAGCGCTAACTAGTCGTCTTAAATCAATAACTTGAAAATTCTTGAAACAGTC
This sequence comes from Acrobasis consociella, assembly GCA_963555685.1. Classification (NCBI taxonomy): domain Eukaryota; kingdom Metazoa; phylum Arthropoda; class Insecta; order Lepidoptera; family Pyralidae; genus Acrobasis; species Acrobasis consociella. Next base: position 22,382,788 of record OY743104.1, read on the forward strand.
TACTGTTAGGGAACACGGTATAATGTTACATCAAGAAATTATTGCTAAAATTAGGTTTTGATAACTGAACGAAGTATGTACTAAGTGACTCCTATGGATACGCAATTCGTTTTGTCCCTCTGAGAAAACCAATATCCGCAGAGGAACTCAAACCTAGGAGGCAATCTGACTTGGGTAATATCCAAAATTGTATTAAATCAATGTAAACAATTTACCGTCTATTATCTAGACGATGATTTAGGGTTACACTTTGATATTTTACTAAATATTAGGGTCACATGAATTTGATTCACTTTGGACGATAATCGCTCCAGTTAAAATGAGTAGAAGAGCGGTGATCAATATACAAATAACGATTCTAAAACAAATCATTTATAAAAAAGAATATTGACGAAGTGTGTGATGTGAAAAATAATGGATTATATTTACACATCTATCGCTATTCAAAACGCAATGTTTGTGAACACTATGGTATAATATTCAAGTGCTCCAAATACACGGCAATTCTACATACATTTATAACGCCTTAAGACGCATTTGGGAACGCTAATGGGTAGTATTACATCAATAAATTCATATAACATTCAGTAATGTAGTAAAACTGTACACAATGTTTCCGCATCAAACTCTCCCCAGAGACCGATCAGTCGAGCGGGCCGGGGCCCGGCCGCAGCGCACGCGCCGCTAAACCAAATAACAAACCCTAAGCTATCAATTAAAATGGTTGATAACAAACGAGATATGTATATACAAATAATATTATACGATATTTTATATATAAAATTATAAATACTAAAATCCTTACTTTCATTATTTATAAATAACATTATAAAACTACAAATTATACAGTATTAAAATCATTTGATGTTACTTCAAATTATGGAAGTACAAATTCAAATACAGTTAAAAAGGCATAAACAAGGGGCCTCAAATTAATATACATATCGTAGAATGGAAGATTCCAATACAAACAATAGAAACGCTAGCAAGTAGGCAATCAATGAGCTCACGTCTTTTCAATATATCTCCAGACAAGCAAGATCATCAGCGAATGAAAACTCAATATTTACACTTGTTCCTCAAGTCAAGCCATTTTCGAATGCAAGCTACTGGAATTTCAATAGATGTAAGAGTTAAGAGTTTCGACTATTTCATAGGATTCTTCATAAACAATCAATTCTAAAATTGTTTCAGAAAATATTCATAAAAAATACCAAACATTGATAAGTCAAGTTAGGTATCAACCATAAAAATGCATTTAATTTGACAATATCACTAGTCGCGGTCACAACATCGAGTTACTATGAGCAAACATGCGCGGGGTGGTGATACTTACACTACAAGGTTGATTTAGTACTTCGAGTGAACTGTAATATCGAGCGCGTAATAAATAATTTTCCTAAGTAATACAATAATACAAAATGTCTACGATTGCACAATCCTATAATACGTCTTTACACCTACGTCTCCAGAACTGGGGTTTAGAGCGGTCTAGTCTGCCCTGTCTAGTAAAGTGATTTCAAGTGACCGGTGTGACAAAAAGCGCGAGAGAAAGGGGGCAACAAAAACTGTAACTAAAACTTTTCGAGCCGTGTGCAAACGTATCGCTAACGTATCGAATTTTAAATGAACTCACTAACGGCTTCTCGGGTTTAAATGCACCTAGTACGCTTCATTTGCACTGCTCTGTCGTAGTTTGACTTATTATGAAGTATTACCCAATCGCGTCACGCTGCATGATACAAAAAGGGTTTTTAAGAAAAAAAATTGAATTGTTTTTTAAACTGTTATATAATTAGTACGTACTTCTGGTCACCGTTCTCTCTGCACTTGATAAGTGACTAGAAATTAATAAAACAGAGTGATACACAAATGGACAGTTCAGGTGCGGTGTACAAATAATTTATACTCTTACTTTACGAAATGAATGTATGTCGTGGTATAACATACCTTTACAAATCACGATCTTAAAACATGCATTCAAAAAGACGTACACATCAGATACAAAGTAAACACTTAAAAGACACTGCCATCCAACGGCCAGAACACACTGAAGGCACAATAGGTCTTGTCACTTTATTATGCACTAGCAGACGACAGTTAACTAGTGGGGCCAGGCTCCATAAAGCTGAGAGGAACTGTGTTGCGTTTTAACAACCAATACGGATACGTTACCGCAGCAGCGTCTTCTGTGCAATGACTTTATTCTATTTATTGTGTTTACCAACCTGCTTTCCCAGCGAGGTAATTATGGCCCAATCTTGCCCTTATTGAGGGCTTTAGTCCAACTACGGATAGATACAGCCTCTCAAGAACATATTTCTACCCCTTTAGAAGTGTCAACAACATTGGTTCAAATCTATATGCTGGTCAAATCTAATTGGTAGTTAAAACTCAATACATCTTCGCTCAATTACAGTGAAGGACCGCACCCTTAATGTGCACGTTCAAAGTAATACTAACCGTAAAACCTTTGCACATTCTAAGCTTCAGTACTATATTATGCTCTTAGGTTTACACCAACAATAATCAGTGGCACAAGAGGGTATAGTTAAATTATCCTTCACACATTATATTGTAAGATTCATACATGACATGCATACATTTATACGACTATTATGATATATATATTATGTTACTATCATTATTCATAATCGAATACTATTATTACTGTGGATTATTTAATAAACGTGCAATATCAGAAACAATCCGGATAATTGTCAACTATACCCTTCACCCTAGCGGCAAAAAGCCAAAAAACAGTCTTCCTTTGTCTGGTAAACCAACTAAATCCTGCAAGTATTGTTTTCAGTGTAAACCTCTACGGTATAGCGCCACAGAAACGTTAAGAATAACAGTGATACTACCCTCCCAAGCTAAAAGTGCCACGTTTGGCTGGACTTGCGCCGCCTCTAATTCAGATACATTTTCATTGATGTATTTTTGGTTATTTTTAACTACATGTACAGACATATTTATTAATCGGGTTATTGTTGTGTCTATCGAACTAAGCAGTTTCTAACGAAAAGGAAATTAAGAAGCCCAAAATTTCCGTTTCTTTTTCCAAAACGGTTAAATGTTATTGGAGTGTGAATCTGCCCTCATAGCATGGACAGCGTTTATCGAGCGCTATCATTGTTTGCCCAATAATAAGCGGGAGTGCACTAATCAGTCGCGCGATATAAACTTTATCTGGATTTATCCACGGTGCCATGCTACGAAGGCTGAAAGTAGTCTACATGGACGGACCGCTCGGCGCGCTCACGGTGAGCGGGTCTGAGCGGCTCAACTAAAAGCATGCATATCAAATGTGACTTTATACCCCTTTCGTTAAACGTTGTACAAACTCTGCATCTGAACTGAGACATGCGAGACCGGCTTTTAATATATATATATACTATCACGTCTTTATCCCTAATGGGGCAGACAAAGCATTTTAGGTCTTGCGGTGAGAAATGGTATTGGTGTTTACCGGCTTTTAAGTTGGAGAAATATTTATTGAGGGCTGGGGATTGCATGTATTCTTGGCTTGGAGTCGGACGTCTATGGATACCATGGCGCCGCTCCGACGTGGCGGGTCTGCGACGGGCTATCACAAGGCGAGTTTTGAACACAGGCGGGGCTTCACACGGAGTCGATGTCGCCCACGTTGATGCGGTCCTCGGCCGCCGTCACCGAGAACCCGAGGATGCGAGCGTCTACTTTCAGCATCTTGTTCTTTTTGGTCTTCTTGCCTTTCCCCTGTAATGTACATTGCTTGTGTCATCATCATTTCAGCCGCATAACGTCAAAGGACAAAGGACTTCCAAAATAACAGATCTAGAGCGGTCTGCATTTAGCGCCTTCCAGCGACCTAGGTCAGGTCGTCAGACCACCTTACTTCATACTTGTACTTTCATATACCGTGTAAGTTTCGGCTTACATTAGGACCTTAATCTTTTTCTATGGATAGCGTAAGAAATTATTAACAGATTTAAGCACAAAAACCTTGTAGCAAAATAGATTAGCTCTATAGTAACGAGAAAAGATAAACTTTCTTTTGTAACCTCGCAGCAGTTACACATAGAGCCGAAAGGGCATTTTCTTACTCATTTCGCATGGTTTTGGCAGGATTAGGTGACCATTGAAAATGCATTATCATATTTGGAGTGAAAAAGTCAAAAAGATACCAACGGGCAAACTTAAGAGGATCTGTGCATCGCACAAAAACCGATATATTATTTAGATATGACAAAAAAGTGTTGTTTTAGTTACCGACCTTGACTTCCTGGTAGTCGGATCCAGAAATGGTGCGGGGATTGACAGCGATGGCCGGTGAACACAGATCGTCGGACGGCGTCACCATGCCCACGCGCAGCAGTTTTGACCTGAATTAGTGTACAACTTATTAGTTATATGTGCATTTCCTTCCAATTATTGAGAAAAATAATTACTTTACGGTTATTAATGGTACTGCAAATTGTAATGTATGTAGACGTGTTATGATCCACAACACACATTATAATCATGCAGTACAGCGATAACAATCTGGTGCTAAATTGTTTCGTGTTGGGATAGTCTAGAAGAGATATATTGGGATAGGTCGGGACATTAAGGAGTGTACCTTACCTTCTCTCAAGGAAGTGGCGCGCGAAATCATTGGAGTCCTTGGTCTCGCCCAGGTAATATTTAACGTAGTCCTTCACCTCGTACGGCGACTCGATGTCCTTCAGGAACCCGACGAACGTCGGCACTGGACAACAACATCAAAACATCAACTATCTTCTTGCAAGGTAATTCATGCAAAAAAAAAATCTTCTAATAAATAGATTAATTTGTTTCATTTCTCTTTTTAGATTTTTTTTTACTGTGTACTTTATTTAACTGTGTAAGATGTGTAAGATGTGTCCGAGTAGAATGTATATTAAGTATACTGAAACACGGAAATCGCTTCTTTTATATTGGTCGTAATTAAGTATGATCATCTAAATTTGCCAATATTTTCAACACTTATTTACCTTCTTTAACAAATACTGAAACTGCATACTTACCAGGCAGCGCTTGCGTCATCTCATTCACCCATCGCGGCGCCAGTACTGCAACTCCCGACCAGCTGAACACCACTTACCGTCAATCTTGGAGCTCCACGAAGCCAGCACGGTGGAGCACCATGTATCGAACTCAGCAGCGGGAGAAGTCTCCTTCTTCGACGATGTGGCAAGCGTCAGCTTCTTCTTATTTTTGTTAGCATCAATCTTCGGCGGCTCTTGTGTCTTCTCAGATGTCTTGGACGAAGAGTTGGGCTGGGTGTCCCAAAATCCACCTGCAGCTAGACACCAAAGTAAAATTTATCAAAGGGAAACCTTTAAAGGATTTTAAAAGATCATCATCATCATGTGAGCATATTCACGGTTGCATCCTCAGCCGTAACGCTTCAGAGCCCGGGGTCCGCAACCTAACCCAGGTGAATTGACGAAGTTACTGGCTTTTTTCACAGAGCGACTGCCGTCTGACCTCCGCGACCCAAGGGTAGACCAGAATCAACCCGATAGGTTTGAGCAAACAACTAGTGTTCGTTCGTGTGTCGAGTTCTTGTTCGGCGTTCGAGACCTACAGTTTATATGTACCTTCCTAATCACGAAATCATTTTTCTTTTCCGATAATCAAATGATTTAAGCCTGGAATATCCTAACCAGAATGGTATTCGAACCCACGACCTCCGAATCACAAGACGAACGCCTTGACCACTGGCCCACAGAGGCAATCAAAGGTTTTTAAATGATATACATGCCAATTCTATGTTCAATTTTTTCTTCAAGCGCCCCAGCATGTGACCTTTGCATCTTACGCCTCTGGACTCAGTCTGCTTAAAGACGCAAGATCCGAAATGCTCTGTTTGTCTCACTAAGACTTTTGTTCATGTCATGGGATACTAACTCAACGATACTATATTTTATAACAAGTACGTTTATAGATAAACATCCATGACCCAGAACATATAAATAGGAAAAAAGAAGGGATAACTCAATAGTTTTAAAACATTTAACAATTTTTTACATGAATCTAGGATATTCGGTGTCAAGGTATTTACCTCCATTGTGCGGGGCGCCCCAGGGCGCATGGTTGACCTGCGGCACGGGCACGGGCGGCTCTTCGATCACTTGCGCCACGGCCGCCGCCGCGGCCTGTTTGCGGGCCTCCGCCTACAAAAGGTCAATACTGCAGACGTCGGGAAGTTAGGGATTACCGGACGAGCAGTTATACAATAATTGCGAGTCCGGCAATCCCATTCCCGCTGCCATGTGCCTTTTTCAATAAATGTTAGGAAATAATTAAACAAATAACCAACTATGAAAATTTTTACCGAAAACCATTAATGTTTACTGCAAAGATTATATAATTCCAACGTAGTTTACATAGCCCATACAGTCCAATTATATTTTACGCAAAAAATGTAATACCGTTGATTTTTTTTCTCTGCAGTGGTGACCCAGGAAAGCATTCAATTCAATTTACAAATATAATAAAAGCAGTGGCCAGGAGAATTTTTCTTACTTACTTCCAGGCCGGGCGGTAAAGTAAAGCAGGAGCCAAGAATTACAAACTTCGTGTCTTTTTTACTGTTTTATGATTAGATTAAATTACTTGCTGTAGTGTAATTTTTCTAAAAAATGCTCGGAATTTGTCATCAACTATTAATTTTGTACAAACTTCAATTTGCAATTTATCTATGAAAGTAATATTTATTAAAAACAAACGCGAGATAACACGATAACTATTGAAAAACGGTTTTATGCTCTTAGTAACCTCGCCCTGAGGATGATAGTCTAAACCGATCAAAACTAGTTGGCTTTATCCGACTACACATGAGTAAAACTATGTTTTTACATTTAGTTGTCTACAAAGGCATATTTATTCAAGGGTAAACAAAGTTTTTTGAAAGTAATTTTTTGAAAAAAAAAAATATGGAGAGTACTGAGTACTTAGCATGGCAATTGCAATTAGCCTAAACTCGATGGCGTTCCAACGGTCATCTCCCGTCTCCGGGATCAGACCCTAGACATCGTCTACTATAAAGTGCTCATCAAGACAAATCAAAGTCTTGTTCAATGAGGTGAGGTTATGCTCATGAGGTGTGTGTTAAGAAACATACATACATACAAGATGCATTGTAAGTAAATAAAACTTTGTAAAAAGAGTTAAGTTGTTAGCCAAAAGGGTTTAATACCTGAATCTCTGCTAAGCTTTGACCCGGTGAATTGTTTATATTGTTGCTCTTCTTTTTCGCCCAACCCAATCCAGCTTGCAGTTCCTGAGAGAGAAAAAAGAAATTCTGAAAGGGACAAGTGTAATCTAGATTAAGATTTCATTCCAATCCGTTCAGCCGATTAATCGTGAAAGAGGAACAAATATCCATACAACTATCACGTTTATAACATTATTAGATTTCACACCAATGGAAACGATACGATGAAAGAGAATCTCAGATCACAAATTTATCATCTTCAATTGGGTAGCAAATTTATGTAATCTAGGTATATATATAATGTATTTTATTGGAAGTGATAGAAGACACTCTGATCTTTCCGTCCAGTCTCTAGCTTTTGCATTCAAATATAAAAATTCAGTCAAGTGCGAGTCGGACTCGTACATGAAGGGCTCCGTGTCCACTTACGGAACCTTCATGCATCTCGGTACTGAACATTTTAAGGTTCCTCCCCTTTTGGCTTGGGTACGGATACCTAAAAATGACATTGAGATGATAAGAGAAAAAAATTACATTGAATAAAAATGACTAACTTTTGACTAAGAGACTGTGTTGTGTACCTGTTCCCTGGCGAGCGCGGCGGCCTGCTGCTGCGCTATAATGTGCATCATCTGCTGCTGTTCCTTTATCTGCTCGAGCTTCTTCTCGCGCTCGAGCCGCTGAATTTCGGCGAGCGTCAGACCGTCCTTACTGGTGGCCTGCAGAGTCTGGTTCGCCACGGCCGACCATGGCGCCTTCTTCACCACGGATTCCGTCGCTTGGCGCTGCAGCTGCACTTGCTGTTGCTCCTGGGGAACGCAATTTACTCGTTGGCCACTTTATTATGGAAATAACGATGTAATATCTCACAGCATTCACTTTACAAGTAACTGTTAAACAAAGCCTGCGATTTCTAACAATATTAATATTATTTTAAATACTATTGTAATTAATGATATTTCATTCCTCATTGACAAACCAGTTTAATAAATTAATAATATTGCTTTCAAATACACTCGAAAAACATAACTCACTCTTCTAGACATGGGTAATCTCGACTCCGAGGTGCGTTTCGGCTCACCTAATCTGAATCCTCATTCGGTACCGACTCATCTTATTGATTCCTACTCCCTTACCGACTCCGGCTCTATGATCTGCTAAGTTTCGCTATCGGATCTTGAATCGAAAGAATACACACGTCCGTTTTGGTACCGGTTTCAATATATCTTGAAACCGATACCGGGCTCTGTCTGTAGCTGTATTGAAGCAAACAATGTAACAAATATCTGTCTTGTTCTTATTTATAGAAAAAATATTCTCATCTTATTGTATCATAATATCATTTGCCGTTGGTTGGCGGCGCACGATGAATAACCGAAGCCTCCGTCCGATTCCTTCAGAGTCTTGAGTATTTCCGATCTCGACACCCGTGACGCGGTTGAGCCGAAACGAATGACTAGCGGATCGCGAGCGACGCGAGCCGAAGAGCGCCGATGAGCTGGCGAGAGGCGGGACTAAGTATCTACTACGGGGATCGAATAACTCGCGAGAGTCGGTAACATTTGCTCGGAGCTGATTAGGTTATCGGCTCCTGTTGAGTATTCGGCTCATTTGAATCTTCTAGTCCGGAGTTACCCATGTCTAACCTCTTCGCAGTCAGATAAAAAGAAGCGGGCGCGGAAAAAGGCTCGGGTGCAGAAAGAGACTCGACCTCTAATCTCCGAGGCTCACTTAAGCTCGCAGTTGTTGAATGTTCCATTAAAAGAGTCAAGCCCTATAAACGACTCCGAGTAATAAGTAATAGGTCTCGGGAGTCTTGTACATCACTAGTCTTGAGCCCTTACGCGTGTAAAGAACGTAGGATTTCGGATTTGCCTCATTTGGCGCTTTCTCTCCACGCGAAATGAAATGTTAAAAAAGTGTGATGTGCTTACCTACAATTTATATAAGTGGAAAAGCGACATAATATTTTACCTGCTGCTTCTTGATTGCTTCAAACTGCTTCCTTTTCTTCTCTTCTTCGGCTGCCAATTTCTCCTCTTCTTTCCTGGCATAAGCAATATGATACAATGAATTAGGTATTGTTAAAATTCCAAATAGGCCAAATAAGTCTTGACATTTAATATTTTGACGTTTACCTTTTGAAATAAGGTGTTGCCATTGAAAAAAGAATAATGGCGCCATTACGAAATTTTCGTACGGACAGATTAATTTACTAATTCAACGTAAAGAAGACAAAAATCTCACTTTTTGCGATCAGCGTCTTCACTAGCTTTGACTTCGTCAATCTTCTTCTTGCTTTCTTTGTTGTTATTCTTTTCGGGGCCCTTGACAAGAGTAAAACCTTCTTTCAGCCACTCCTGTCATAAAATATGCCAAGATTTTAGTTTAAGTAAGTGACACTACGTAAACAAATGAGTGTATTCTGTAATTTGTAGGTTTTAATATTTGTGCCGTGTGGTCGGGAATAGAATCACTCTATTTACTCCTGTGGATGTCGTAAAAGGCGACTAAAGGATAATCCCGTCTTTAGACATTTACAAACTTCTGATGGACATAAGCGACGGAAGTACGATAGTGACTACCACTGCGCTTGTTCCTCATGTGGATGTCGTAAAAGACGACTAAAGATATTTCCGTCACTGAATATGAACAGACTTTCGATGGACAGCAGCGACGGAAGTACGATAGTAATTTCCACTGCGCTCGCCAACCCGCATGCTAAGCATGCAGAGTATGGCAATATCTCCTCATTGATGGAAAAAACGACCAGGCCCCCAATTACCCGGTAGCCCTGCTATTCCTGACTCCGGTAGCGGCCATGGTAACGGCGGGGCAGGGGGTGCTAAGAATCCCCGGACGGGAACCTGCTACCACCTTCAGCGAAAATTGGCCCTAGTAACATACACAATGTCCGCACATTGGGAACTGACGAGAAACTATCTGAGGTGGAAGAAGAAATGAGTAGGTTTCGGTGGGACATTGTGGGGTTGTTTGAAATCCGAAGAGAGGGTGAGGACACGACAACCCTAGTCTGCTAAGCTACTCTATCACCGGGAAAGAGACAAAAGGAAATTCCAGCATGTTGTCAGGTTTCTCGTCCATAAATGCCTCATTAACAACGTCACAACCATCGAGTGTTTTTAGCAGGGTAATATATCTGATTTTCAGAGTATCTAAAAGATATTCGCTGAAGGATACTGGTATATATGCCATCTGAGGATCGTTCCAATGAAGAGATGGATGAACTGTATGGGAACATAATTCATGTTTATGTTCTTTTTTCATTCATGTTTTAGGGTTCCGTAGTAAACAAGGAATTCTTATAGTTGCGTCATGTCTGTGTGTCTGTCTGTCTGTCCTTCCGCTGTTTTACTCAGCGGCTAAAGTACTAAAATAGTGTATTTTTTATTTGGTTGAGGAAAGTCTTTTCGCATTTCATATGAAAATTCAAAACATTTTTTAATATAGTTTATTTACATTTAACTAAAGTATGTAGGTACCATTTTGTTCGAAACTTTTTGCCATCTTATAGGTAGGGACATGATCCCATTGCTATAGAAATTTTGGGGCTTCTGATCAAAAAACTGCGTCAAGTAGTGTTGGCAGTCCTCTCGTGATGTTAACCTGACACTGCCTAAAGAATTCTGAAGAAACCGAAACAGGTGGAAATCTGAAGGTGCCAGGTCAGGACTATACGGCGGATGCATTAACACCTCCCAGCCAAACTCTCTTAATTTTTGCTGAGTGGCTAAAGATGTGTGAGGTCTAGCGTTATCATGATGAGAAACCACACCCCTTCTGTTGATTAATTCCGGTCGCTTTCTCTCAACTTCTTGCTTTAATCTTATCAGTTGTTCGCAGTAGAGATCTGAATCGATGGTCCTGCCTGGTGGTAACAGCTCATAATGAATAATGCCCTTCCAATCCCACCACACACACAGCATCACCTTGTTGCGAGTTAACCCGGGTTTCGCCACAGTCTGTGAAGCCTGACCGGCCTTTGACAATGACCTTTTTCGCACGTTCTTGTCGTACGTGATCCACTTTTCATCACCAGTTATCAATTTCTTCAAAAATGATTCGGTCTCATTACGTCGTAATAAAGAATCACAAATGAGTACACGGTTCATAAGATTTCTTTCAGAGAGCTCGTGAGGTACCCAAATATCGAGCTTTTTTGTGTAGCCATTTTTTTTTCAAATGCGCCAAAACTGTTTTTGTCAATTCCCAGTTCTTCAGCTACATCGTAACTACTGATATGCCGATCTTGCTCCACTTTTTCAAAAATAGCATCTATTTTATCCGTAACAGGGCGACCAGAGCGACGTGCATCTTTGACATCAAAATTTCCGGATTGAAAACGCTTAAACCAAATTTGTGCTACTCTTATAGACACTGCACTAGGTCCATAAACATCGCATTTTTTTTTCGCGGCTTGGTTTGCATTTTTACCTTTTTGGTAGTAAAATTTTAAAATGTATCTAATTTTTTCATTAGATTCACTTATCTTGACGGTAAGAAAACAAATGAAAATCACGCATTTTCCTAATTTGAATTTGGAATTATCTTCTTTAAAATTTAAACTTTTAAATGATACCAAAACCAGCCAGGTACAAATAGTATAGCCAAAGTTTATTAAAAGTTCATACATACTATATGCGAAGACTTTCCCCAACCTAATATATTAATCATGTTAAAAAAGTCGAAAAGAAAAAGCTTAATTTTTTTTATGCAGATCTCATACAGGTAAAGCGGGAGTAATTTTTTTCCCGACTGACCCGACGTGTGGTTTGTCTTTGAATAGGTCTTTTAAATATATTGCGAGCTATCTACTAAACGGTTATATATGGACACGTGAAAAAGTTCACAACAGTAGTGTATGTAACGAAATTGAAAGGAAAACTATAAGAACTAAGAAGAGTTTACAAATTAAAAAGTTATAGGGTTATATGTGACCGACTTATAAAATGTATTCGGAAAAGGAAATTTCATACAAATTCAATAGAAAATTAGTTTTGTCATTTTTAGTGGCGTGAACTCAAAATCGGCATTTGCAACTACGGAACCCTACACTGCGCGTGGCCCGTTACGCACTTGGCCAATAATATTGCTTAATGCAAAGACATGACGGAACTGGCGCCCTCATTTTATCAATTTTTTAAATTATAATTTTTATCACCATATTTTTGATGAAACCTTGGCCCTAAATCATTTTGTATATAATTTTAGAAAGTAATTAACTAATTTTTAGGACAACATAAAATATAAAAATACATGAATGAACCAATTTAATTCATCCGACCTCGGTTGAATTTTTTTTATTGAAAAGCATTTAATTAAAGGTAGAAAAAATAAATTTTTCAAAACTTTTTTAATTAGGTGAGAAATGTAGTTATTTTACTTGAAAACAATTCGCTACTTTCCAACAACTCAAATCAGATACTTTTTTCTAAAAGTCAAAACACATTTTGTATGGGATTTGTATAAATTATAGACTAAAAGTTTCTTGGAGCCTACTGATAAATTGTTCCCTTTACTTCACATCGCTTCCCACGCCACCTCCACTCCACTCCCACATTCCCCACATTCCCGTCATGTCGCTCTTTGTTTTATTATAGTTCCCGACACGTCGCTCCTTAAATTTTATTAAATTCCGTACAATCAATCTGAGACAATCTGCAAAATTGTCAAGCGTTATTGTAAATTAGAGTCTCGACCCGTGGTCCCTACTCTAAAGATGTCAGAGCTTCACTGTCACGCGCGCGAAAACGTCACTGCACTGTCACACACGGTATCGTCACTGCACTGTCACTCTCGTGCGGATCCGTCACTACACTGTCACTCATGCGGATTTATTTTACTGCACAAAACACTACTAAACTGGTTTATGCCGCGCCTTGTTTTGCTAATATGTAATCGCTGTCTACGCTAAAAAATACGGCAATTGATAATCGAGAGATTTGCTTTTTCTATGTTGATCCTTACGAATCAAATATGGATTTAAGAAGGGGAGCCATCTTGATTTTTGTACAGTGGAGGGTTTTAACTTTTTATGTATACCTTTAAAAAAATATCATTTTTACCTATCAAGCGGGGAATCAATTTAAAGGGCTTTATAAGTTGATTCTAAAATATACTAAGTTTTGTGAAAAAAACCAAAAACATTTTCAAATTTGAAAAAAATTGATGTACATACCTTTTTCTCTTTCTCGAGTTCCTTCTTATTCTTTTCTTCCTTTTTATTCTTTATTGGCGATGATTCTACTGACCTCTTCTGTTGACAACATAAAAAAGCACACATTATTTATACCCACATACATTTAAAAAATAAATTTGTATTTAGTAATTATCGTGACACAGGTACCTCTGGTTTGGAAATGTCTTCTTCCTTCTTCACTTCTTCCTCTTTCTTGTCTTCCTTTGTCTTCTTGGCTTTGACCTTGTTGGTAGCCTCCTTGGCCTTCGCTTTCTCGCTTTCATTCTTGGCTTGCTTGGTAGCCTTCGACTCCGGTACCTTCTGCACCTGTTGAGCTTTTACTGGTTCCGACCCTGGCTCGGATTTCACGGTTTTCTCTGATTTCGATGGAAATATTTCCTGTGTTTCGAAATAAATTACTTATTGCTTAGATATTTTTAAGGTAACTTGCAAAATATTTACTCTACCACCACATCTGGTAAATAAATGCCATTTTTTATAGGCAAATGAGCTTAAATATTTTAAAATCATAGTAAGGTCAATGTGGCTCAAACCGTCATATTTTTTACAAGTTTCTTTTAATAGAACTTTAGTACATGTTAATTTACATTCTTTCAAACATGCTCGGAAATGTAGACGGAATGAAGACTTCAACCCCAAATTACACAACCAATTTTAATAAAATTTCTATGGAACTACCTCGTAAGTAAACCCTTTAAAACAAAAAAAGAATTTTTAAAATCGGTTCAAGCATCTTCGAAAAGTATACATATTTAAAAAACCGGTCAAATGCGAGTCGGTCTCGTACATGAAGGTCCCTCCGTATTATTTGTTGCTATAGATGAAAGGTAAATTGCAGTTTACAATTTGACATTTATAAAAAAAAACTACTTACAAGATATCGTTCAAACCAATTTTCGGTGGAAATTTGCGTGGTGTACATCATATATATTTTTTTAGGTTTATCATTCTCTTTAAAAGTTACATGGGGGGCATACATTTTACCACTTTGGAAGTGTCTATCTCTCGTGCAAACTATTCAGTTTAGAAAAAAATTTATTAGAAACCTCAATATCATTTTTGAAAACCTATTCATAGATGGGGTATCTATGAATAGGTTTTCAAAAATGATAATTGAGGTTTCTAATATATTTTTTTTTTACACGTATGGGAGTGATTGACGAAAAAAATCTTTGAGTTTCAGTTCTAAGCATGGGGAACTTTTGTAACCTTGGCTTATTAATTGCTTTACCAGTCTAGGCCAGAAAAGTAGTACGGAAATTCATTTCTGGCCGCTGCTCAAAACAAGAAAAGAAAGTGTATTCAGAATGCAGAACGATGACATTGACGTTTCTTATGACAGTTCTGTTTTTATATTTCATTCTTTCACTTGAGATACAGCCAATTGCGACATCATAAAAAATGCACTCTTCAAGCATATATTATGAATATGATAATTTTACTAAAATGTTGGTTTTTAATAACACGAAAATATAATCTACAGCATCACATTTTTGCGTACAATACGACTAGGCTGTATGGGCTACGTTTTCTTTGCACTAAAAACGCGGGAAAGCAGACTTTCTTCTCCGTAAACTACGTAGTGATTATATACTCTTTGCAGTAAACAAGCATTTCTTTCGGTAAATATTCGCGTAGGTGGTTATTTATTTAATTATTTCCTTACATGTATTGAGAAAAGCAGTATTGCCGGACTCGTAATTATTGTCAATTATTCGTTGTTATTGTCAATTATTATTACAAAATATTGACAATAATTACGAGTCAAAACTACTCCTCCGACAATACCAAACTTCCCGGCCTCTGCAGTAATGTACGATTTTACAGATCTGATATAGCGATGTGCCGTTCCCAGGAACGTTCCTACGTTCCCCAGATTTCCAAAATCATTCCCGGGAACGTTAAAAATAAATGTCAGGGAAATTAGTAATTTTATTTATCAGACAATTTTTTATTAATGCAAATATAAAAAAAAACTCTAGCCGTTTGGAATTACAGCTCGTTTTGTAAAATAGCTGAAAATCATTCAGCTGGATTGACAATGTGTGACGTACAAACAACTACATTTAATTTTTAAGAAGTTTTTTATCGCAATCCAGGGGCTTATTGTCATAGTAAATCCGCATCTGCAAAAGCTCCGCATAGATTGATGCGGATGCAGATGTTTAAATGAATGCAAACGTTTCGTATTTGCGGATGCGGATGTAGCAAGTTTCTAGGTTTCCTTGCCCAAAGGGTAAAAACGGGAGTCTATTAATAAGACTCCGGTGTCCGTCTGTCTTTCTGTCCGTCCGTCTGTCTCCAGGCTGTATCTCATTAACAGTGATAACTAGACAGCTGAAATTCACAGATGATGTATTTCTGTTGCCGCTATAACAACAAATACTAAAATTAATAAAATAAATATTTAAGGGGGCTCCTATACAACTAACGTGATTTTTTGGCGTTTTTTGATCGATTTTCATATTGTTCATAACGGCAACAGGTAGGCGCATAAAATATTCACAGAATATTTAGTTGCATATTAAATTAAATTGTAATAAAAGAAATATTTAAGTACTCCCATACAACAAACGTTATTTTTTATAGATAGTGGTACGAAAACCCTCATGGGCCAGACCGTCTCACACTTGGCCGGTTATTTCTTAATAATTTTTATTTACAAAATAATCTAAATTTTGATATAATAAAGCTATTTTTAATGGATTGGCAACATTATCAATGTTCCCAGCAAAATGGAAATTTGCCAGCAATAGCAAGATTGGGAATATTGCCGGCAGTGGGGGATTTGCCTTTCGGCACATCTCTAGGTTTTCCAAATAAGAAACTTCTTGATTTCCTAGAATTAAAAAACACCCCATCTAATCTGTGGTTATTTTTTTGACAGTATTGATTTTTTAAATACAATTTTTGACAAAATTTTGATAATTTTGATACCATATATAACTTTAATACGACAATTTTAAACGACTTCCGTAATTCGTTCCGTCCGGTTCATTCCGCTCCGTATTGGTCAACACGTTAGACCTGACCGGTGATTTTGCTTTAAAAATCGAACATTTTTTTTTATTTTATCGAGTCATTTTGCGGAAGAGATATTTTGCGAAATAGTGGAGTCAGTATGTGCATTAAATGTATGGGAACCAATATTTTTCGGATTAAAGCGTGAGCTTTGGCACACTTATTCCTTAGGTAGACTGATGTGGAAAACGCCCGGGAGGCATCGGGTAACACCCCTCTGGGGGGCAGGGGGAGGGGGTGAAGGTTTCTTACTCCGCGCGCACTGTGACTCGTCATAACTGCTAACTTAAAGCTACTAGGGCAAGTTTGGTATCGTTTCTAGCTAAATAAAGGATGGTCGATTGATTTATAAATTTATAAAACAAAAAAAGAACATTTCCATACAAAAAAATTGAATGGCATTCAAAAATAAAAAAATAAAGGGTCTGATTTCTTTTTCTTAATGACAAAAAATTTTAAATGCGCACCAGTATCTGCTTTAAAAAAATATATTTCAAAAGGCGCATTCATATAGATTCCAAAAATATAAATTTTGTTGAAAAATATAATAAACAATTTGTTTAAAAAAATATTTAACTCGGCGCGGCAGAGACGAAAATTCTTAGAAAAATACAGAACAGCAAAAATACTTTTAGATGTTGGTTAGGAACTATAACTAGTACAGATAGAATATTGTTTTTATAGAATAGAGCGAAATTGTAATGTTTTTTTAATAAAAATATTTTGTATAAACCCTATATATACCTATATCGTCATATTTAAAAAACTTAAATTTAAACTAGACTTGGTAATAATTTCGAGTGAATTAGAGGTCTGTAAATCGAATATTATATATAAAACTAGCTTTTCGGGCGCTGCGCGGGCTGCAAGCAGCCCGCGGTCTTTTGTGAACCTGTTGAAGTAGGTTAAAATATGTTTCCAGTTCAGAAAATAGGCAAGTTTGTATGGAGGAAAATTGTCCTTGTATGGCGGCCAGCTTGAATTTAAAAAAAAAATAAAAAACAAATGACGGTCGTCAAATTGCTTACAACCCCCTACATTTTGGAAAAAAAATCACACCCCTAACCCTAACCGTTTTTGCAGGCCGTACCCCTTCCACATCAGGTTTCTGCAGATCTTCAAATGTCAGATTTTTCTGGTACTCACTGGAGCACCCTCTATACGACCACACATCAACCTAAACCCCCCCAACCCCGCAACAGGGCAAACAACTATGTCAATCAGTCAGTCAGTGAGTGGTAATGTAGGTTTATATATTATAACTAGCTTTTCGGGCGCTGCGCGGGCTGCAAGCAGCCCGCGGTCTTTCGTGTACCTGTTAAAGTGGGTTTAAATATGTTTCCAGTTCAGAAAATGGGTTAGTTTGTATGGAGGAAAATTATCCATGTATGGCGGCCATCTTGAATTTTGAAAAAAATAAAAAAACAAATGACGCTCGTCAATTTGCTTACGACCCCCTACATTTTAGAAAAAAAATCACGCCCCTAACCTCAACCGTTTTTGCAGGCCGTACCCCTTCCACATCAGGTTTCTGCAAATCCTCAAATGTCAGATTTTTCTGGTACTCACTGGAGCACCTTCTATACGACAACACATCAACCTAAACCCCACCAACCCCGCAACAGGGCAAACAACTATGTCAATCAGTCAGTGAGTGGTATTGTAGGTTTATATATTATAATACCTATAACTACATGTATATTTTGTCTCTTATATACATTTGCCTTCACAATCGCACAACTCCGGCTGCAAACACCTGCTTTCTTTCTGCAACTCTACCGGATCATTTCAATACATGCTGCGACAGCCGCTGGCATGTCCATGTAGGTTACCCGTTATCGCCGACTTTGGTCCATGCCCAGTTAGATGGATCAGGAAGATTTTGAGTCAGTGACATCAGACCCCACCCCATAAATAGACAGCTTGAAACATCACACTCAGGAAATGTTTGTAAAGAGCGGCTTTTGCCTGAGCTTATTTTCTATGGCGGTCTTTTTTTGTAAATAAATGCTTTCAGGCTTCGTTCCCCGTACAGAATGAACTGTGTCTATAAGAAAAAGTATTAACGATAATATTGAGTAGTTGTTTAATTAGGTACCTAGTTTCATAATGTTTATAATACTATAGGCTGCCAAAAAACCTAGAAACCTTCTGTGGCATAAGGGAAAGCGTTCTATGTTTCTAACGCACTGTATTCACCTTTAGCATTGAAGCTGAAAACAGTACCACGCCCCGTGAAGGCATGGAACTAAAGGAAGGACTGCTGCTATTTGTGGTCATATAAAAAGAAAATCAAAGTCTATATTTCCTCCAAGGACGTGTTAATTAAGAGGATAAGAGGTATTGGTGAAATCGGTTAATCCTTACTAATTTTTACCAAGAGTACTTGTTATCTCATGACAAGGTAGGTACTGGTTGTGTTTTCCATTACCCACAGCTCCTTTAGCCTAGACACTTCTTGAACACTAGCGACTCCTAGCACCGCAACATCGATGTCAACGGTACAAATCATAATTCGTGTATAGCCCTGGTTTACTGCATTAGCCATATGTACGATCATTCTTGTACTTTGAGGACATGTATATGATATATAAATGAACCCAATGTGGACTTAATGAACAGCCCTGGTTTACTGCATCAGATATATGTAATGTACGATCATTTGTGTGTGTTACATGGAGCTAATCTTTGCGTATTGCAAGAGCGTTTTGATAGTAAATTAAGTCCATTTGTATATACAAATACACATCCTCAAAATACAACACAAGAATTATCGTACAAATGGCTAGTTCAGTAAACCAGGGCTATACACGAGTACGAGTACTTGACATCGATGTTGCGGTGCAAGTAGTCGCTAGTGTTCAAGAAGTGTCTGGGCTAAAGGAGCTGTGGGTAATGGAAAACACAACCAGTACCTATATTGTGATGAGATAACAACTACTCTTGGTAAAAATTAGTAAGGATTAACCGATTTCACCATTACCTCTTAATTAACACGTCCTTAGAGGAAATATAGACTTTGTTTTTCTTTTTATATGACCACAAATAGCAGCAGTCCTTCCTTTGTTCCATGCTTTCACGGGGCGTGGAACTGTTTTCAGCTTCAATGCTAAAGGTAAATACAGTGCGTTAGAAACATAGAACGCTTTCCCTTATGCCACAGAAGTTTTTTAGGTTTTTTTGGCAGCCTATAGTTTTATAAACATGATGAAACTAGGTACCTAATTAAACAACTACTCAATATTATCGTTAATACTTTTTCTTATAGACCCAGTTCATTTTTTACGGGGAACGAAGCCTGAAAGCATTCATTTACAAAAAAAAAGAGCGCCATAGAAAATAAATCTCCGGAAAAAGCCGCTCTATACAAACATTTCCTGAGTGTGGTATTTCAAGCTGTCTATTTATGGGGTGGGTTCAGATGTCACCGACTCAAAATCTTCCTGATCCTTATAACTGGGCATGGACCAAAGTCGGCGATAACGGGTAAGCTACATGGACATGCCAGAGGCTGTCACAGCATGTATTAAAATGATCCGGTGCAGTTGCAGAAAGAAAGCAGGTGTTTGCAGCCGGAGTTGTGCGATTGTGGAGGCAAATGTATATAAGAGACAAAATATACATGTAGTTGTAGGTATTTTATATATTATATATGTTCGATTTATAGACCTTTAATTCACTCGAAATTATTACCAAGTCTAGTTTAAATTTAAGTTTTTTAAATATGACGATATAGGTATATATAGGGTTTATACAAAATATTTTTATTAAAAAGACATTACAATTTCGGTCTATTCTATAAAAACAATATTCTATTCGTACTAGTTACAGTTCCTAACCAACATCTAAAAGTATTTTTGCTTTTCTGTATTTTTCTAAGAATTTTCGTCTCTGCCGCGCCAAGTTAAATATTTTTTTAAACAAATTGTTTATTATATTTTTCAACAAAACTTATATTTTTGGAATCTATATGAATGCGCCTTTTGAAATATATTTTTTTAAGCAGATACTGGTTCGCATTTAAAATTTATGGTCATTAAGAAAAAAAATTCAGACCCTTTATTTTTTAATTTTTTAATGCCATTCCATTTTTTTTGTATGGAAATGTTCTTTTTTTGTTTTATAAATTTATAAATCAATCGACCATCCTTTATTTAGCTAGAAACGATACCAAACTTGCCCTAGTAGCTTTAAGTTAGCAGTTATGACGAGTCACAGAGCGCGCGGAGTAAGAAACCTTCACCCCCTCCCCCTGCCCCTCAGAGGGGTGTTACCCGATGCCTCCCGGGCGTTTTCCACATCAGTCTACCTAAGGAACAAGTGTGCCAAAGCTCACTCTTTAATCCGAAAAATATTGGTGTTGGCGTATAACTCCCCAACTAAAAGGACCTTCTGTGAAAGAGGCTTTATGAGAGAAGTTTAAGGGACATTTAGTGAAAAAGGCGTTATGCGCATGGTCCGTATATAAATACAGGCTCATACTTAATCTGGAATTGGGAAAATAACAATACGATGATTTAGCCCCGAGAGTTTTTCCCATTTTGCATTTTGAGGTTGTTCATATCATGTAACATACCTTAACCAATTCAATTTTAACACCCCCGAATTTGTAGTTATTCAATAACATTTTCAGTTTTTAATTTTCGTCAACACGTTCATCTCATATACTCATTACTGAGTTCTACAAAGAACTGATTTTCAAACGTCGATTATTCCACTGCAAAATGGTATAGCGCTATCTGTTATATTTAGTATGCTGATTTATCGGCAGGTATTAAAATGGCGTGCTGTTCTAAAAACGTACTAAAACTCGGGGAGTCTGGTATAGCCCCGTGGACGATTCAGCCTTTTATTGTAGTCACTATTAAACCAAAACATAGGCCGTTTTTGTTATATTCTGCAACAAGGCAATATATGTATGGTTCTACGATATTACATACATACATACATACTATCACGTCTTTATCCCTAATGGGGCAGACAGAGCATTTTGGGTCTTGCGGCTCTATGCAGAGCCCTGGGCCGCAAGACTCAAAAGCCACTTTTAGCGTCATGGTGGGCGAGAAGATGGAAAAGCAATCAATACAGTGACGGGTTGCTAGCCGCATCGCCTGTTAAAATGATTCGCATTTTTGCCCATTCCCTCGATCGGCTTTTACGATCTGCGCGGGAAGAGAAGCAGCTGGTACATTTTAAGTTTTTTCGTTTCTCCCAGACCAGCATGGGAAACCACGATATTGTCCAGTGAAAATAAATTTTACATACCTCTGGCTCCTTGCTCTGCACACTGGCCTCGCTGGCCGCTGGCTTGGGGGACATGATATCTTTTTGTAGCAGCTTCTGCAGTTCATCCAAGTTGGGGGTCACTTTTTCCGGAGCAATAAAGACATCTTCTGCTTTGGGGGGCACAGGAATGGTGGGCGGTGGCTCGCTCAGGAACGACATGTTTGGCTGAGTAGTAATGTTTTGAGCTGCACGTATTTGAGCTAAAATCTGATCTTCGGTCTTCATCTCTTTGGTAATATCCTCGGGTAGCAGGGTGCTTGGAGCAATCGTGGTAGGCTGAAAAGTTTTGGTTGTCCCACATATTTATACTGATTACTAATAGTTTGCATATGTTTGCATTAAAAGATTTTGTTAAAATTTGATTTTAAGAGAGAAATGAGTTTTAATTGGTCATGGCCAGCAGTAGACTTCCTGCAGCTGATATGAATGATGATGTTGATGATGATGATGATGATGAGTTGTACTTGTATTCGTATAAGTTAGAATGTTATCATGTGATCAATCAATTATTCCAGTCTCCGTTGCGTCCGTCCTCCTTACAAGTTGACAAGACAACAAATTTGTATGGAAATAAAAAAAATATATTTCGTTACATGTTCTTTGAGGAAAGTTACTTAGTAGCATGGACTGAATTCACCCTAAAAGTCATATTATCCTAGACCAAACTACACTTTTCCATTCAAGGGAAGTCTACGTTTTATTTCAAAACGACAAGCAGATTTCGGAAACTATATTTTGTAATTTCAAAGATATTGCCCATATCTAGGCATGTAACTGGTTTTCATAGTCAAAATATGAACTTGAAATAGAATATCGTGTTATATAATTTTTGACCATCAGTATGCGAAACTTCTACATGCTTATATTATCTTTCCAGTTCACAATTCTTTTTTTTTTAATTTTAAGAACCAATTTTAACCCTATATTATTGCAATTTCTTTAAATTCACAAATTTTTACCGAAATCTGACATGTGGTTTCAAAATAAAACGTAGACTTCGTTTGTACGGTACTCTGCAGTAAGTCTAGGGTAAGGGGATTCTTAAAATAGTTTAAGTACATTTTATTAAACTTTTGTTATTATTTTTACAGTGGGTTAATTCCTCACATTTATTTAGAAAACCACTGTGGATTGGGATTTGCGCACTCGTAATTATAGTAAAGGCTTTGCTGACGCTTGGCCCTGAAAACTACTTGTCCTGCAACGCCTTACTTCCTCGCTCTCTGCAGTAATGTACTTTTCAATACATGTTACCCCGTGCAATGTAAGTTTCTATAAAACAAAAACTTTCCGTATTTCAGTAAGTATATGTTTTTTAAGAAAATTTATTTATTGAAGGACTGAATCTACACATTAACGTATATTTTGTTAGACGTATATAATTATTTTATTTATTATCAAACGTAGTTTTTGAGATGTCGTCAGTAAATTGGCTTTATCTTATTATGACCAACGTATCAATTAGTGACCAGAATATCGTAAGAGTTTGACTAGAAAACCAGCAAGCGTTCTCAAAATGCCTCTACTGGGTCGTCTTGGTTCAATTTTTCATTGATGAATATTACAACACCCTCATAGTACACGACAATTTTACTTTTTAAAATTTGATCAAAAATAGGCAAAAAGCAGAGAAACTTGCAAGTACCTCACAGACATGAAATATGCAAGATTTTCTGAAATTGAAACTGAAATATTTAAATAATTAAAAATTAAACAAATTTGTCTTAATTTTTCAAATATCGGTAGAAATTATTTATAATAAAAACACTTAATGTAGGATTGTAAATTTAAGAATCTATAAGGTTCGTAAAACGTGACTTGATGAGATCAAGATGGGAAAGGAAAGGTTTGGTAGTCATAGAGACAAATAAGATAAAAATATCTTTATTTTATTTTTTTTACTGTAAATCAACAAACTGACTGCAAAACCATATTTACTCAGTGCAAAATAAATCCTACCTAATACATTATTTTATAAATAACATTAGGCAAGTTAAAGCAACTGATATGTTAAGCAGTCGGATAAATAAAAAAACATAAGATTAAAAAACTAAAAAGGAGTATTCAGCCCCGCAGCATTGTAGCACCAGTGAACATCACCAGTGTAAGTTATCTTCGCTTTCTAAAGTCCCTTAATAATAAATTATGTAGCGATAACCGATAGCGCTCGATAAACATAGTCACTGTTGCTATGCCGCCAAAGCCGAATATTTGACCATATAGGTACGCAATCTGCCCTTAAATAGTCAGTATATTTTATCCATATATAGGTACATAAATCTTTCAAGACGTATATAAGTAATTCATATTTGCATACTGCAATATAGCAACTTGATAAAAGTATAGCAACTGTGTAAGGTCAAACTGCCATAATAAATAAAATATGGAAATTTAAAGTATCGCATTTATCAGTAAAGTGATCTTTATCTTACGTTTGATCGCTCGCGATGATGCGAGTGAGATGGCAAGTTTATGCTCTTAAGGTAATATGTAAGAGGTCAACCGTAAAGGCTAAAAGTTGACTTACATCCATGGCGACCATTGCGGCTATGCGACCATAGCCGTTGTACGACTCCTACGACGTATTCAGTTTCGTACCCGCAAAAATGAAATTTAGTTTAAGATAACATTTGTATTTCATACGTGTTGGGGCGTTTTAATAACTATTCAATATTTAATTTTGTACAGTCCATTTCTTAAGTTTTTGATTTCATATTTACGACTTACAACTAACATTGCTTAGTAACTTTCGGCGACGCTTACAATTTTTTTTGTCATTTATACATATATTTATTTTGAATTACGAAACGGAAATTAATATAAAAACGGGAAGTAGAAACGAGTCTTATGTTAGATGTGAGCCGCGCGCGAAGCATGGTTCCTATACATTTTTATAAAACGACTACGGTCGCATAGTCCCATTGATCGCTGCCGCGTGGGACAAAAGAGCGCGTCTGCACTGCATTCGGCCGCGATGCACCTACGACAAACTTAACGCAATCCCTTAAGATTGTATACCGATTGATTATGCATTAGATTATAGCATTTTCATACATATTCTATTCACAACTAACTAATTAGTTGCACTCAAGATTTTCTTAGACAAAGACACTACTAATAACAAATAAAGATCAAGATCCTATATTTTTTTTTTTAAATTTTCTATTTTAGAAATTTACGACATTTTCTCGGAATGTCAATATATCAACATACATATATATTAAAATAAAAGAAATTATTAAACGGCTACTTCAAAGTTCTATCATAATCTCTTAGCAAAAGGTCCCACTGTTCCACAAATTAAAAAAAAGAAAATAATTAATACGTACATTTTATTACATATTTTTTTTAACAATCCAATTCACGTATCTATGGCAAATTTATAAAAAAACATGTCGATGAACAAAGTTCCATGATTTGCAAACTTTTTGCCAATGTGCTAAACGTCACTTATCATTTTTAGGGTTCCGTACCCAAAGGGTAAAAACAGGACCTATTACTAAGACTTCGCTGTCTGTCCGTCTGTCGTCAAGAACCGCGATAGCTAGACAGTTAAATTTTTCACAAATTATGTATTTCTGTTGCCGCTATAACAACAAATACTAAAAACAAAATCAAATAAATATTTAAGGGGGCCTCCCATACAACAAACGCGATTTTTTAAAGATAACGGTATGGAACACACTTAGTGCGCGAATCCGATTCGCACTTGTCCGGTTATTATTTTTTACTTCAGTTTCAGTAACAATGACACATTATGTACTCACACAGCTTATTTTATTATATTCATTAGACAACTTTATTTTGTTTTAAAATTTTGAAAAACCTCGAATGTTGTGATAATTCGCCAAGTCTGTACACAGAAGTACTTTAAATATTTAATGCTCTTTTGCCCAATTGTCTTTTTACTACCATTACGTTTTTCATTATGTTGTTTATCTGCCAAAAAAATTCAGTCTTCCGAATGAATAACAGCCAAAATGTGTAATAAATTCTTCTACTCGATCTTAGCTTTACTGAATGTAATTGTTTAAGAAATTTTCACTGCAGAAGAGTAGCCTTTGTGAATAGTAAAAACTGGTGTAGGTACCTACCTAATAAAAATACAAAAAAATTTAGTGACGCAAATTTATGTATCACTACCACCACCTTACCAGAATAAAACAAAATAAATACGATTAATGAAGAAAATCGTTTCACGTACATTCGTGTAAGCACGATACATGCGTATCCTAATAGAGGTATAAATCTCGAAAAATTCACATATAAAATCATCTATTAAGCAAGCTTATCAATATATAAATATTGAATATATTATATAATACTACGAATAGGAATACCTTTATTGACAATATGTCTTTTTGGCAATCTTCAGGATTGGCGAAACCGATTGAGTGCACTAAGTCAATTTTAATTTTTTAAATACAACTATTCAGGATCATTATAATCTCAGTTTTATCTTTAGCTGTCTCAAAAAATGCAGTTACCTGAAGTGAACTACACATTGACTTTGTAAATATTGATAATGTGTTGCATGCAATTTATTAAATAAATAATCACAACAATATTTATAATTTCAGCCAACCCTATTATAATAAATAAAACAACAATTTTTCCAAAGTCCGATTGACGCAAATCGAATCCGACAGTTTCGTTGTCATCCGAAATGAAATTGATACATCAACGACATAGGGCCACGAGAAAAATACACATAGGTTCCGGTATACAGGGTTATTGGTAATAAGATGATAGTCCTCAAATAGCGAACCGACAAATGCTTACAGCAACCATTTGGGAACAGGTGTTAAAACACAAAAATAAATTAAAATGTACAGTGATTATAATTGTTTGTTTTGCGTGTGTAAGTGGCCAACACTGGTGTCAGATTTTGCAGGCTGCCTAAGGCATCTGACATAGCTTGACGACTGCCATACAATGATGACAGCAGAAACCAACGGCTTATACGTGCTTTCCAAAGCACAGAAGAGTTCTTTTTGTCTCCACTGCAGGAGCACGACCCTCTCTGTACTACCAGAGCCAGACTTGCCCAGGGCAGCCAGAGGGCTTTGCCTACGCTCTCCTCGCTGGCCACGGGTTGGAGAGGTAACATTGATTTGTATTTCCTAAGTCACCTTCTACAAAATCCACGGTAGGACTTGATGTGGTCCTACACGGCAGATTTCAAATAATATTTTTCATTTATTTATGTTTCAAATAATACAAAATTACTCAAAAAAATAAACTTCTGAAGGGGACAGCATCCAATTTACCAATAACTCCTCCTATATCTAACAAACGATTTTATGAAAATATATAAAAATATCTAATTGAAACTAGATAATCAACATTTAAACACCTATTAGATCTCGTTTAACAAATGTTTAACAGACATATAGAACGCTTAACTAAATTACATATCGCGCGTTCACTAATTCTTCACAATATTTAACATAGGTATTTGATAAAACGTTAGTCTGACTATATTTTTAAATTCGATCAATTCTACAACGTGTAAGTGCTATAACGTTTTTCACAATCAGATTCAATAACAATATGGTAAAAATAAACATCTTCTGTAGTTGAATATATTTATTTTATTAAAACTAACGTGATATTAATAAATTATTAATATTATTAAACGGTCCACTCACGTAATAAAGTCGGAAAGACCGACCAGGTTCCAATCGACCTAATCTAGCCGGCTTTTCCAACAAAATTACGTAAGTGAACCGTATAAAAATGTTAATAATTAATAGATTCACTTTGTTCGGACTATTACAACCTCTTGCTTCATGTCACGCTCATTGCGTGTTTGACCGCCGATTACATATGCCTGAAAACCATTTGTCCTTTTACTATTTAATATACATACAAATTAACCGAATTTGGGCGATAATGGTCTGTGAGATAACACAACAAATATACATTTTGAAAATTCCATTCGTAAATATATAAATAGGATTTCGTATTTGACATATTCCGTTTTCGACCCATAAATGAAGTCTATGTTCTTCAGCTTTGGTCCCACTATTATTCTAGAGATAAATTTAATGATTTCAATCAACAGTCAGACTGAAAAGTATTGGGTAGTTATCACATACGGAATATACTTCAAAACCAAGACGAAGCTCATCCACCTCTAAGTCTCTTTAAGTACTTAAGATTTTATATTTAAACAAGCAATGTTCTTGTCACATGGTATGAAGTACAAGGAGGGTAATTTTATTTATTTATTACACTTTATTGTTCCAAAGTAAAAATATACTATTACATATGTAGGTAATTTTCTGAGTCAAAATAGGTAATTTTCTGAGTCAAAATCCAAAAATGTGTTACTTTTATCGATCATGCCTCATTACTTAAGGGCGCCGAGCGTACGCAGCGCCCTCATAAGTCCGGTCAAAATCGAACATTTGAAATAACAAAAACTCCAACAAAGCCAAATTGTGGTGGGGAGGACCTTGGGAAATAAAGTGTGCTAAAAAAATTATTCGGGGTCAAAGATCAAACTTTCAGGATTTTAGGATGTTTCTCGAAAACGGTGAGTTTTCAAAAAAAAAATACTTCATAAAATTATCTACTAAAATGGTCCTATGATTTTTTCTAAGGCCGTCGCATAAAAACAAAAAAGGGGCTAAATTCGCAAAGCGTCATGTAGTTCGGCATTTTTGGTGTAATGTCTGTTAGAGTAGTATAAATTTAAATTTGCAACTTTGTGGAACAACGAAAACCTGTGGAAACTGGGAAAATCTATTCCAAAATTTGAACCTTTTTTCTGTCCACGGCGAAAATTATAATTTTTTTGCGAACAATGTTTTCTACGCTTATCATTTGTAATAATTAACTACAATTCGATCTTAATCGCAGCTCTATAGACTCCAAAGGAGCCAAGCTATGGAGCTTCGAAAATGACCAATTTTCCTCGAAAATTGTTTTTTTTTTCTTTAGCTCACTTTATTTCGCGCAACGGTATTTCGTAATACATTTATTAGAACTCAAAACTAAATCTGTAATATCAGCAATTCACTCACAATCTAAAAAAAAGAAGGTATAATGGGTTCCAGGGGCAAAAAATCTATGTATACGAGGGTTATTGGAAAATAGACCGGAATCTTTGGCAGGAACGTATCAGTGGTATGACGGGCGCCCCAGGAGAATGCCGATCGGAGCAATAAATCTGCTGAGCTATTTATACGATATCTTGATTCTTTAAGTAAAATTTTAAAAGTGCCCCAGGAGAAGATGTTGTCGAATTATTGAAACAAAGAACTTATTCAACATCTCTGTTCTGCAATATCTCTCAAAGGAATTGAAACGACGACGGCGAAGGAAGACGCAGACTACGATATCATTCTAATAGCGAGAGAAAACCAAGAGCTACCCATGTGGTCGTAGTAAGAAAGGACGTAGACCTGCTTGTTCTCCTCTGTCGGTTGGGTTCGAAAATCCAGAACTTGCGGTTTTAGAAACGTAGACGTAACAGAAATGAGGCCAGGTGAATTCAGTATACCACTAGCGCGTTCAACTGAAGAGAAGTTGAAATAATAATTAGTATGTAGCCGTTTAAAAGCTGGGCTAAAATACTAGGATCTTTGTTAGAACTGAGGAAAAAAGTCGTGTAATAACGTCTCCAGTTTACGGTAACCCAATTTATATTTAGTATTTTTTTTTCTTTAACCCATTTAACCTTTATGTTTTTTAGTAAACTGCTATTCTTACAGACTTCGTTTTCGGCTCTAATAAAAGCTAATTAAATGTACTACAAAGTATTTTTTGTGACCTTTATTCGTAGGATAGGTGATTTGTTCCAATATTTCGCGAAGTAAGTTCGTAAAGTTTCAATATTTGGGGAAATTAAGTAATCTTAGAAGAGCCATAGCTTGGCTCCTATAGTGATAATAAAGCTGCGCTTGGGCTAAAATTGTAGGTAATTTTATATAGTTCATAAGTCATCGTTCGCAAAAATGCATACTTTTGGCCCTAAATCCAAAAATACCTTAAATTTTTATCTTTCACCCCGAATAACTTTTTTAGCACTGATGGTATCCATTGGGACTTCTGACACTTTTATTTCTAATGGCGAACCCAAGGTCTCTACCAAAAGTTGGCTACGTTTGAGTTTTCGTTATTTAAACACTATTTGTATGTCTAATTCGACCGGACTATCTTACGTTATGTTTTTTTTTGATAATTATTTGTGGTGTTACGTTAGTCTCTAATGATTCGACAATTCATCCATTGAACATTATATACATATATTACATTATATACATAATTATATACATATATTACACCAGTATAATTTATCTTGAGATAATTTTATTCATTGAATTTAATCTCGAATAACTTAATTTTAGGTAGAATTATTAGCACAGACTACTATAACACCACAAATGTTTATCAATAAAAAATCTAAATAACGTACCGTTGACGTTTTACCTTTATATTCCCGGAGTAGCTAAGTAATCCTTGGCATTGTTCATCTATAGCTAAGGAAGTGAATATATAACCTGACAAAAATCCGTATAATATATTGGGGCTTCCTCTGCGCCAGCCAGTACCCGCCCCTTATATGCACTCATCCATAATTTCAGCCACAATGACATCATGCGTGTATGGTGAATCTCCCACGTATATTGTCACTGTCGTCTCTCCTAGGAAAGGTATTGGCTGGCCAGAGGCAGACAGAAGCCGACACTCGAGTTCTTATATTTCATCACAGATTCTTTCAATGCTTTGAATTGGATTGCAGAGACCGTTTTAGCATGAAATAAATGTCAAATACAAAATAGACCATGCGTCACAGATGTCATCTCATCAGCTGCTAACAGTCCGCCATTAAAATGCTCATACCTAATGAACTATTCCTAAAAACTTGGCGGTATAAATGGCTTACTCTGAAATAGACATCTTATTCTTGGATTAGTAATTAGTATCTGGGTGACCGAGCTTTGCTCGGTTACATCTTAAACATTAGCTACATTTTTTTAAACTTGTCTAAAAACAATACAAAATAAAAAATTATATACAAACTTGAACATAAAAAAAAAACAAAAGTAAGTCACCGAGTGGGATTCGAACCCGTAACACTCTTTCTAGTGGTCCTCATCCTTAACCGATGAGTCAAATAAATGGCGGCCGGCGCGACGAAATTGGCGACCATATTCTGCGTGGAAAAAAAAAACGCATGAAAACTCGAAAACACGCGTTTTCCCAAACATAAGACTAATCAAGATCGATTGTTTACCCCCGAAAACCCCTATATACCAATTTTCAGCGAAATCGTTAGAGCCGTTTTCGAAATCACAGAAATATATAAATAAATATACAAGAATTGCTCGTTTAAAGGTATAAGATTAAAACGCAAAATCGACTTATTCAAGAGTATTTTGCCATTTACTCTCGGAATTAAACTAGTTTGGTCAAACCCGCCTAAAATGATACAGTCACTGTTTGCTATACAATTCTCAACAAAAAATTGCGATTTGACGAGATCTAATTGGGCTTATTGGCTGTTTACGTAGATGTAAATTGAATGGAAACTGCGTTTTCGCAAGAATATAAGTCACAGTTTATGCTGGAAAAGATTTATTTAATACTTTAAATAAATAATTTAATTAGTAGTTCTATAAATATTACCAAATGACATGGTCTTATGGCCTTATTATAAACCCCCTGAAGACTCAGGCAATTATTGTTGGTAGTTCTAGGCAAACCTGCAAATTAAAAGATATCGCGGTTCCTAGCCTTGTTTTTAATAATCTCTATCGCATACTGTGTTTGTTATTTGCTTTTTTTGTATTCTTGATATAAATAATAATAAAACTCTTTATTGCACAATAAAGAGTTTTATTAATATTTATATTTTTGTTTTTATTTTTCTCCCAGAGATGGTTTTGGGGTATTATCTGTTTACGCGGGCTTGTGGCAGTTTTATTATTATCTCTTTATTTATTTATAAACATATATTAGGTTTTTTTATAACATATCTATAAAAAGAAAAATACATAAAAAAATACAAAATATTATAAAAAACCTAACATAGTAACCCGCTGGCAGCGGAGCATGGCCCAAGCTACCGGCGCGGCGGTTAGGGCCGCAGAGAGAAACCTCCTGACAATGCGTGCCGTATCCAGGAGTACCGCCTTCTGTATCTGACCCTTGACCCAGCCATCTAGCGAGAGAGTCTTAAGGTGTTGGTCAAGACTCTTCGCTATAAGACCGTTCGCCGATACGACTATCGGGACAATGATCGTCGAATTCACATCCCACATAGCGGTCACCTCGTGGGCTAAGTCAAGGTACTTGCTAAGCTTGTCCTTCTCGGCCTTCACGAGGTTCTCGTCATGCGGGATTATTATTACCAATGCATTAAGTTTTCATTTGTTTAGGAAAAACTAATTTGAAGTTAAAAAATTTTAGGACGAACTAGTACGTCCTAACACGAGTACCATAAGGGGTTCATCCGCTGACATTAATACGTATGTTTTCGGCTCGATAAGAAAAATGAGAGGCCTATGTCCAGCAGTGGATGTTGTGCGGCTGAAATGATGATGTACTTGTACATAAATTATTAAAAATAAATATGAATATATCCCTTTTTAAACTTCATTCATACATATTTATATTAGAGTTAACATGAAGTCAAAAAAGGCCGGTCCCATACATACGAAATTTCGAATCTAATCGTGGTAATATGGAATTTGACAAAGATTTTTAATAGCATTTGCATTTATGCTATATCTTGTTTAAAACAAGAAGAAAGATACTGGCTGTTACTAGGTTGTGTTTTTTGCAATTAAATCAAATGCAATTAAATTAATCGCAATTAATTTTTATTCATTGTAATTAAACTTGTCAATTATCTCACGAAACAGGAAAATAATTTATTTTAGGTTAACACATACTTATGTAATTTACATATAATAATCCTACATATAAAGTAATGCGGATGGCCTTTACTTGGAAATAATTTGTTTTAAGTGAACATACTTATATAATTGGGTAGATGACTGGGTCAAAAATAAATTATTCGGTACAGTTCATAAAATAAAAAGTCACACAATAGTGTCACTTTTTATTGTTCATATCAATTTTCAACATAATTTTGGATTTATTAATGCTTAAAAACTGGGAACCCATCACTTTATCGCAATTAACTTCAACGATTTTCATTACCCATAAAACTATTCGCAAATCTTTTAATACAATATTTAACAAATCCTAAAATCTGTTGACATCGAAATTTCATTTACTCGATTATTCGTTTTTACAAACTCAGTCTATCGTTATTTATGTTCATATTTTATGTATTTTATCGAAATAACGTAACATCAAATTTTTTTACCCATAATTTTGTTTCCACGTAAGTTTCAGTTAGCAAAATAGTTGAAATATTTGAAACGAGAGCTAGGAAACTTCTATCCATTTTTCTAGGTTAGGGCAAACCTATAGGTTATGTTATGTTAGAACTGCGACCAACACACGCACGAGCCGAGCAAACGAAGCGAGCGTGCCGCGGCAACGGCCGGCGAGTGCTAGAAAACTTCTATCCATTTTCCTAGGTTAGGGCAAACCTTTAGGTAAGGTTATGTTAGAACTGCGACCAACACATTAGGACATATTTAGTTATTATGTGTACCGTTACATATTGAAACATGTTTTTATGAACAGTTTTATCGATAACTTAATACTTTATATGAAATGTTAGTTCGATATACCGTTTTCCTATAAAAGAAAACCATTATAAAAAATATATATTTTTTAAAATTTTGTTGTTATAATATGAAACTGCGATGATAAAATATTCGTTTTATTAAGAAAAAAATGTATTAAAAATCGTGGAATAGTTGTCTGGAAAATGAAATTCGATGTCAAAAAATATTCTAATAGGCACCCTAAAAACTGATATTAAAAGCGCTATTTGAAATGTTTGTTTTGACGTTTAGAAAAATGTTTCTGATTTGACTTGATGTCATCTAGCGGATTAACATATAATAATCGTACGTACATACGTACGATTATTATATCAGGATAACTACATAGTTATCCTGATAGCCTATTCTTTGTGTTTAAGGACTTGCAGTCAGTTGTTTTCGATCAGTGCCGGAATTTTTTATTGCCTAATTTACAACGTTATGATATAGCTGTTATAAATCGAACCACGGGCTAAACTAGAACTATGGTGGTATTATAAAACTAAAGTAACAATTAAAATATAAAAAAATCGACATTTATTGCCTAGGCGGCTGGATACTTTCGTATGGTAAAGCCGATGTTTTTATTTTGTTATCTCACGTTGTTTTTTTAATTTCAGTATTCTACAGTGATATATAGTAATAGCCCGTGGTTAGATTTATTACGGCTAAAATTGAGCTTTAATTTTTAAAGTTTAATGGTTAGTGGTTTATTGTAAAACTCGCAACAATTAACAATTAAATTGTTAGTTGCGACTTTTCATAATTACGACTAATTAATTTTTAGTTGCGAGTTTTCACCCCGCATTTGTGTTTTTATAGCCCTTATTATACAGCAGTTGCATATATAACCATTATTGCATCAAAACACTTAATAGCAATGTATTTGGTATTATAATAATGTACCTACTTTTATTTGACATTTGAATATGAAAATTGTATTTTTTTAAATCGATCTTTCATTTCCTTGTGGACCCAGAGCCAGCAAGTGCCAGATCTTGCTTATTTTCTCACAAATCATTTGTCTGGAATAAGAAGCCCCCTAACCCTTAACTAAAAGACAAATTTCCATACAAACGTAGTCTACGTTTTTTTTCGAAACGACATGCCCGATTTTGGCAAAATTTTGTAATTTTAAAGATATTGCAATTATCTAGGGTAATAACTGATTTCCAACGGTAAAAATATAAACTTGAAATAGAATACAGTGTGTTATATCATTTTTGACCATCAGTATGGGAAACTTCTAAATCGTTATATTTTCTCTCAGTTCATAATTTTACTGTAGGAAACCAGTAAAGAAATTGCAATCATCTAGGGTTTATTACCCTAGATGATTGCAATTTCTTTACGATTACCAACTTTTACCAAAATCTGACGTAGTTTCAAAATTAAACGTAGACTACGTTTGTATGGGGAAGTCTAGGGTAAGGGGATTCTTAAGTAGTGTTAGTATGTACTTTCAGTTTACGCATACTCGCTAATTTGAAAACAGGACCGATTTCCTGGCTAGGGGCCTAAAAATTAGGTCAAACAGTACCAAATTTTCTTACACACGGTTTTTTTTATATATGTAATTTTATTGGTTCATGTACATTTGAAATATTGACAAAAAAACCTTATAAAAGTAAACAAAAGTACATAGGTGCTACTTATTTCTAAAGAAATTATTATTGTGTCTGGCAGGGTTTTCAACCTGTTCGATTAATTTGGCTGGTAACATTAGTATTTAAATAGTTGTTAAAGAACCATAATATAAAAATCTGCGCTGACGAGACTCTTTAACAAAAGTGAGCTGAGTTTTCCTTTTTACTCTCATTGCGACGGGCATGTACCGTTGGTCTGGCTGCTTGTATTGAGAAATGAGTAGGTATTGAAATAGTTGTGTAAGTATCATATATAAAAATCAAGACTGGGAATATAAGAAAAGTTACTACTGTTTGAACCTATCTTTGGGCCCCTGTACCAGCAAAATGGGCCTCTTTACACAGTGTGTGAAAATTGAAAGTACATGCTAACACCTCAGACTAACAACTCAATCCCACACAAATTATTTGTGAGAAAATAAGGAAGGTCTGGCTCTTCTACGGCTCTGGGACCATTAGTTTGATTAAAAACGTTATTAGCTACGAAACGCAACACCAACACTAATACATAGTAGTACAACAATACAGTTACACTGCATAATATTCAGCACGATGTATATAATAATTAGAGTTAAGGATTATTATATTATGATTTTCAAATGCCTAGTAATGGGATAATAGTTGTAAATGAGTCAGTGGCATTTTGAGTGGTTAAAATAAATTAATAAATATATAAATGAGTATATAGGCTGACTGTTAAATAACATGTCATACTTAAGGACATAAAAAATCATGATCACACATAACGTCAAAAAATATAAAATAAACAAAATATACTTATTAATTATAGACAAAAAATAATCAAATTAGTAGACAAAGTCTTAAATGTTTGGAGAACGCGCGCTCGGTACCTACCTACCTAACTCGGCTCTATTTTAAACCGTTTATCATAGCACTTCTTATTTTTATTGGAAAACTTGGTCAAATTTTAAGCATCCTATAGTTTTTTATTTGAAACGAGAATAGAGTACCGAGTGCCCCCTTTCAATATACATATAACGTGACTTACCAGCCAGCATGTATAAGTGAATAAATTATACAATACGACGAACAACAATAAATAATAGAGTAAAATTTTTAAATAATTCGCACTATGATGCGAACTTCATTTAGGAGCTGATGCTGGGTAGCAACATCGCATAATGTTGTTCGATAAATTGAGCACTATCAATACGGTATTGTGTTTAATATTATGCTGTAAGTTCTCAAAAGCGAAAATAAAATTATAAACAAATAAAGTTAAATCACTAGAGGCACTTCTCTAGTTTCAAACGCTGTAATCAATCCTAACATGTACGTCAGTCAGCTATATAAAATCATTTCAGCAAAGCTATTCGGTGGCAGCAACACAAATTAATCAGCAAGTGATCATTAGCACAGAACGCCAACCATAGTACGCTTGTATGCGCATTTGTGCTCAGTTTCAGATTATTCATGTTCACGCGAATTTAATTACTATATATGCATATTGTTTTAAAATATATGCACATATTGTAACAAAATAAGACTTAATTTATTTTTAATGCGAACCGGTACTTTAATGAGCCATTATAGCTGGATATGGATAAACACATTGCAGCTTTACTTTTCGGCAATATTGTTTCGGGTTTGGTATACAATTCTCTGATACCTGGCATAATAAGACTGCGCCACAACTTGAGTAGATAAAACTTAACTTTAACTTGAGAAGATAGAAGGGTGTGCTGTGCATAGTGCTTAAAAAATGAATATACGGACGACGCAGAACTTAAAATCTATTTTGGCTGAACCAAGAAGGAATCAAATAACAACCTAATGACTTTTATTGTCTGCTGGTGATAGAAATAATGGAATGTTATGCAATTGTTAGTGAGACGACCACCGAAGCAATTTATTCATCTTTAAATGCAAAAATTTTGCAAATCGAAAGCGGAATAATGGAAATTAGACGGCTAACTATATTATAATTAAGCTTGATTGAAGTAAGATTTTTCATTTCATTGTATAGTTATACGCCAAGTTTTGACATGGTTTCTGAAATTTTGTTGTAAATAAAACTAAATGAAAAAAAAATACCACTGACTCTTGAAGTAGCGCAGTATACAAACGATGGATACATTTTTCATTGCTTTGAAGTTTGCTACGAAATTAAGACATCACTATCCCCACAAATCATACCTTTTAATGCATCGTCAACTGTCGAAAATTGATAGAGCTAAAATCTATTAGCCTTAATTCATTTCTTAATGATAAAACACGAAAATCTAAAAGTGATGTATGAACTCGAAGGCTGTAAAACTCAGAAACCATGCAATCGAACTAATATGACACAAGAATTCTTTGGTTGCCTATTTCTAGAAATTGGAATGAGACTGTGTCATACTAGTTGGAACAAATGTTATAGCCAATATACACGCAACGATAACTAAAGGATAAATAAATTTATTGCCGTAATATGAATTGCTCAGATGAATCAGGTATTTTTTGATGGATATATGTTATTTATAAAGTAACTGTGCAGTTTTACCGGCACAGTTTGATCACAACTATTACCGATGCGTGTATTATTATTACAGGTCTATTTAACTGTTTATCAATAACATTTATTTCAACGTTTATAAAAAAGCGGACGCGAACGCGCGGTTACTTAGATCATTTAATACAGGATAAGCCTAACTTGCATGTTCCCCTTTGCCGAAGTATAAGATCAAATGATCTAATACGTTCATAAAAACTAATTGTGTCATCGATTAAGATCATTACGTGAATCGGTAAAGCATTTTTTGCAGTTTGCTGGTTTAAAAAACGTAAATACATCTAATATTTTAAAAGATGGCATAACCTTTCATTTCATTAAGCATTCTTTATTTTATTAACGTTATTTTCTATTTAAACAATCTGAAAAATCGATGGAAAATCTTTTAGTGTCGATTGCAGAGTAAATAATCGATTCAAGTTTGCAACTGATTTCCTTCTATTTCAAACGATTTTCACTCTTATGAACTGACGACACGAGACATTAACCGACATTTTAATTACGTTCTAAAGGTTCGGTGTCTAGATTCAAATTAAAAAAAAAAACGATTAGTCGATGACGTATGCGCACTCCCCACCAGACTAACGAACTAGAACGAGACTAGTGTATCGTATGAATTACATCGTATGAATTACACAACCTGCGTCTTTATTCCCTGTGCATTAGATTGGAATATAGATTAGCCAATCCCGTTATCTTCTATCTCTTTCTTGTCAAGAGTGTGAGCTTTGTCAAGGGTGTGCTGAGAATAAACGTGTTGCAATTTTCTGTGAGTGTGCGTTTATAGGGACAAATTACCGCACCAAAATTGGCAGAATATTTTGTAAGAAAATTTGTCAGCGTAACTTATCCTGTATTTAATGATCTAAGCGCGTCACGCACATTTAAATAGACCTGTTTAAAGCGTAAAGTAAAATGGGTTTCAATGAAACAAATTCAAATTGATCTAGTCTCTTAGTGCAATTTTGTATCCATCAATCAAACTAAGTATAAATAATTTTTCTACTAAATTTCATACCTATTTGATTGTTGATATTGTAATTATATGAAAAAATGTAAAACACAAATCAATGAACAATAAAGTAGCAAATCCTGACGCGTGAATGTTTTTTTTTTTACCAAGATATGCCACAACCAGCGAATACTGTAAAAGAATAACTACAAATATCATTGCGCAAAATGCCCAACAAAATTTATATTTTTCGAGCTTGATTATGCTTCCATATTATTATACGAGGGTCGTTCAATAAATACTTAGCCTACAAAAAGTAAACGAAAATTTTGGAAAAGTGGCAATTTATTTTTCAACATAGTCTCCTTTTAGTTCGATACACTTAGCCCAGCGATGCTCCAACTTTTTTAACCCGTCCGAAAAATAGTTTTTGTCAAACTCTGCAAAATAGGCCTCCGTGGCGGCGATGACCTCCTCATTTGATCCATATCTATTCCCGGCGAGTGATTTTTTCAGATTAGGAAACAGAAAGAAGTCACAAGGGGCCAAATCTGGAGAATACGGTGGATGGGGCAGCAATTCGTAGCGTAATTCGACCAATTTGGCCATGGCAACGGCAGACGTGTGAACCGGTGCGTTGTCGTGGTGAAACAGCACTTTTTTCTTCGCCAGATGGGGTCGTTTTTTCTTTAATTCGGCGTCGAATCGGCCCAATAAATCGGCATAGTAAAGCCCTGTAATTGTTTTACCCTTCTCGAGGTAATCGATGTAGATCACACCTTGTGAATCCCAGAAAACGGTGGCCATAACTTTTCCGGCAGATTTTACAGTTTTCGCCTTCTTTGGAGCACGTTCCCCGGTCTGGATCCATTGTTTTGATTGCTCCTTGGTCTCTGGTGTGTACCAGTGGATCCAAGTTTCATCGACGGTCACAAAACGACGCAAAAACTCCGCTGGATTCCGCTTAAACAGAGCCAAACACGTCTCCGATGTGGTCTCACGGTTGCGCTTGTTTTCCGGTGTGAGTAAACGCGGCACCCATCGCGCCGACAGCTTTCTCATGCCGAGTTCCTCGTGAAGAATATGATGCACTGTTCCTTCTGAAATGCCTACAGTCTCAGCTAGCTCCCGAACCTTCAATCGGCGATCTGCCAATACGAGATCATGGATTTTTTTAATGTTTTCCTCCGTAGCAGCTGTTTTCGGTGCACCTGGACGTGGTTCATCAAAAACCGACGTACGGCCACGTGCAAACTCGTTGAACCAATTCTTGATGGTGGCCATCGATGGAGAAGAGTCACCGTACACAGCATCCAAGCGCTCTTTGATTTCGATGCGCGTTTTCCCTTCCAAAAATAGAAATCGAATTACCGAACGATATTGCTCTTTTTCCATTTTTGTAAAACCGATCGACACGTTCGCTTCCTTAAGTTGTCAAATTAAAACAAATGAAGGGATTGGAATGAAAATTTGAAAAAAGAATTAAAAAAGAATGTGCTACACTGTGGTAAAACTCTTTTGAAACTACAGCGCCCTCTGGCGATGAGGCTAGGTACTTATTGAATGCCCCTCGTAGTTCGCTGACGATAACTACGAATTTAAAAAAATTTACCGTTCATTGGGGCCGCAGGTGCGCGCGGCTGCGATCAGTGCGGCTGATGCGGCCATAAGTCTTGCACTAAGAAAATGTGCTGTAAGGTACGTGCCGATCTATTGACCTAACGTGCTAGTACTTTTTACATACAATATAAGACTTATTAGGAACGACATAAACGCACTATCTTTCGAGACAAGCAGCTATTAAACGTTAAGATTTGTAAATTTCTGACAGGTAATTTGAATTTGTCTCCAGACCATGTGTAAACCAGGCACATACCTGCTCTTCCCAGAAGTAAATCGGCAGGTTGTTGACGTGATTGTCATTGCGAGCATTCATAGCCTGCTGCACCCACATCATGTCTGGAGCCGGGGTGGGCGGGCTCCACAGCGAATCCACCTAAACATAAATAAATTACAATATTTGTCTGATTAATTATATTGATAATGAAAAATGAGATGTATGCATGTGTCATGCATGATCCTAAAAATAAATTCTGTCAAAGGACTGGCAATACCGTGCGGTCATGACCGCGGGATTTTGAGAGCTTAAGGCTGGAGTTCACCGACTTTGTCTAAAGAGTAGATTCCGTAAACGGACCATCAAATTGTAACGCCTGTTTAAACGGCCGTTATGAAAACGAGTGTTCACCAGGCAAAATATAACGTCGATTACGTAATTGAACCTTTTTTGCAAAAAAATGAACTGAGGTGCTATTTTTTGAAACGCGGAGTTATCTAAACCAATGGTTTTCCCATACAAAAAATCGTTCGTTTAGTGACTCCGCGTTTAAAAAATAGCACCTCTGTACTGATAACATAATTCGGTTGTCATTATTGGTGTCAGTCAGATGTCAAAGTAGCTAGCGTGGAATTTTTTTTTTTTATTGTTTATTTTGTGAATTATTGTAAAAATTACATAAAATGGATGCGAAGAATAAAGACAACAATTTCACCCCTAATGAGAAAAGGATATAATGCCGTGTAGTTTCCGGCAGAGTAGAATGGGACCACTCCAAGTCTTCCCGTGTATGTCGTAAAAGGCGACTTGGAAATACAAGCTGAACAAAGCTTATAAACATGAAACCGTTCCAAACCGTCTGGTCAGCGCAGAGAGAGTAGGCCAAATCCTCTGGCTACTCTGACCAAATATGGCTCTAGTAGTACAGAGACGGTCGTGCTCCTGCAGTGGAGACAAAAATGAGAAAACTGATGCTGCAACTGATACGCAGAAATTGAATACGTGGACTGATACGCAGAAATTGAATGGCGTGGTTTCGTTCGTTTCAATGGATGTCTGTGGAAACTTAATGTACCTCGATGACAGTATGAGACTACTGCTGCAGTAACTTTATGAATTATACGATGAGCAGTAGTACCATAAAACCACTGAAGTCTCCCATAGATATTTGGTGATCACTATAGGCACAAAATCTGAGCTAAAAGCAATTGATTTATTGGTGATAATGTATTATGAAGTATTTAATTACTTGTAGTTGTATTATGTAATATATATTAATATTTTTCATTCTAGACTTGTGTTTTTTTTGTTTTAAATTCAAACAAAAACAATAAAATAAGGGTTTTCCCAATTTCCATCCACCACACCCAATGCAAATCTTTCAGCATCCCATCCTATCCTACTAATCCTACTATCCTACTAACATAAATGCGAAAGTTAGTTTGTATATTTGTTTGTTTGTTACCTCTTCACGCTTAAACTACTGAACCGATTTGGATGAATTTGGTATGGATATAGTTTGAGACTCGGGAAAGGACATAGGGTTCTCTCTATCCCGAATTTCTCATGGGGAGCGAAATCCGCAGGTACAGCTAATATTTAGATAATCGTTTCCGAAAATAAAGTCAACTGCGGTGTTCTTTATAAAAGATTTTTTTGATAAGATGCTGTATGTGCAAGCTCCGATCTAACCTATGTTCTAGTGACTACTGACAACGGCACTGTCAAATCAGGCGTAATCAAGAGATAATCGACAAAGTAAAGCTCCATTAACGGCTGATTAACCGAACGTTATCGCCGTTTAGGTGTTGGTGAACACTGTTAAACTATAACGGACTGTTAAATCACTTTGACGGCCCGTCAACAGTTAACAAACTTTTGGTGAACTCCAGCCTTAGACGATTTACTACGCACGCACGACTATAGATTCGCAGTTTTACGCTTGCACGTATGACAATTAATGGCGCAACATCTCCACTATCGCGAAAGTTATTACGACTTAACCTTCATACGCAGTCATGGCCCTTTAACCACAGATTACTAATAAGTAACTAAGTAACCGACCCATCGCTTCCCTACAAAATGACAAATACCTACCTACGCTTTACGTGAGGAAGAATGATCCTAACGACTTTGACTGAGCGTAGCGTTTTATTTGAATACGGCGCACTACGCCGCAGACGTGCGGCCGGTCTGCGAATACGTTAGGGTTGATCTAATGAATCTCGTCTTTTGGCAATGTGAAGAAAAAACAAATTGTTTATTGGTTTTTGATTTTTACATCCGTATACTGTAGAATAATGTCGTAAATTCGACATTGTGTAATTGCTAGAACTTTTTAGTAATCTGTGACGCTAAAAACAATACAAAGGTGCGTGCCACGCGACTACACAGGCGGGCGTGTAACGCCCCTCTACTGGTGTGTGCATTTGAACACATGGCTAGCGGTAGGTACCTATCGCGCGACAGCCAACGGTGACCGAGGCCTGGTATAACTACCGAACAGACGCGTTTCTCTTAGGGTTCCGTAACCAAAGGGTAAAAACAGGACTCTATTACTAAGGCTCCGCTGTCCGCCGGTCTGTCAGGCCGTCTGTCTGTCTGCCACCAGGATGTATCTCATGAACCGTGATAGCTAGACAATTGTTATTTTAACAGATGATGTATTTTTTATTGCCGCTATAACAGCAAATACTAAAAACAGTAATTAATAAATATTTAAATGGGGCTCCCATACAGCAAACGTGATTTTTTATAGATAATGGTACGGAACCCTATGTGCGCGAGTCCGACTCGCACTTGGCCGGTTATATTGTTATACATTTATTAGAAACGGTACACGGCAATATATTCGGTACAATAACTGCCTTACGGGTATCTCCATACTTTTAAAGGGCAATGCATAGAATTGTATGCAGAAGATACGTTTATCTAAGGCGCTATTCGATTGAAAACAAAGTCGCCAACTTTTAATTTTTTTTTCTTTACAATGGATATCGCAAAAAATTACCATTGGTGGTGGCGGAGCATGAGCAAATGGCACATTCCTAATAACTTGGACGGTTCCAAATTGCTCCATTGGGGGATTATCTTTTGTTTTCATCACCTAAAACACACAATCAAGGTTGAAATAGAAACCTACCTTTGAAGAGCTTTTATATTTAAAGAATCTTAAGTATTGTATTAATTTTTAAATAATATCAAGGAAACTAAAGTAATAAAATTTAATAAAAAATCAAACTTTAACGAATATTTTTTTTATCTATCAGGGACTGAATTTTATTTTAGAAGGCCTAAAGACGTTTCCCACGTATTTGACGATACTAATGTTGAAGACTCAAGAAGTAGAATTATTTTGGCTAGATAGTTTGTACAATTGTACATACATACGTACATTACATGACATTAATAGTAGGTTAAGAAATGCGTAACTATAAAAACTGCTTTAAGGTACTAAATAGGGAGAAATTCATATTTAAACTCTTTTACACGGCGACTTTTTATTGGTTTTGCAAAAAATTTTCGATCGAGACCAATTAATTACACCCGTCCAAAACTACCGTTTGACCCCGATGCTTACGGCCGGTCGGCCGGCAACGCCTAGCGGAGTTATAGGTAGCGGCACGAAACTAGCGCTGACCTTGCTTGCGCAAATGTAATAGACTAAGAGGGGGCCGTATGCAACCCTACCTCATCAAGTAGCAAAATATGACATATGTAGGGTGTTGCATATTAAAGTCTTAATATACAGGATTGCCTGGGCCTAACCTGGAGCATTTTGTACAGTCAGCAAAAAAGTAATCATTTTTTTGGGTGTAAATTACCTCATCGAGTAGCAATTAGGTACGTATTACATTCGATAGGCCTTATCAAGAAGTGCCAAAATAAATAGGGTTGCCTCACCCAAATCTGGCACTTTCGTGAGTCAGCCAGATTTTAAGGGTTCAATTTTTTTGAAAAATACCTCGTCAGGTAGCAAAATGAAACTCATTTCATTCGATAGCTCTTTTCATCCTCTCAATAATTAACTTTGGTTGCCGGCCCTAAACCTGGAGTTTTTCTTAGTCGGCCGAGTTTTATGTGCAAACATAAAAATTTACTGATGCAAGAACAACGTGGAATTGAGTCCTGTGGATGGTTTAAAATATATATTAGATGTTATGACAGATTATAATATGTAGGTTTATATTATACACAGTCTTGAATATTTGGTACGGTAAGCAAAAACAACGCCTCAGCAAGATAACGCAAAAACTACGAATATTTTTTAAAGAGTTTATTAGTAAATAAATGAAGAAATCAAAGAGTCCGAGGCAATCCTCAGACTCTTTCATAATTCTTTGCTGCGACTTAATCAAGATAGGTGGTCAAACTGAAAATTTGTAATATACCTAATCCGAAAACGTGGGAAGAATCACTTCTCATATTGTTTGGGCTCAGTAGGCAGTGATAATGATATAAACCTAAAAACAAAGTTAGTCCTCGTTTTATAATAAGACCA
This sequence comes from Acrobasis consociella, assembly GCA_963555685.1. NCBI lineage: Eukaryota > Metazoa > Arthropoda > Insecta > Lepidoptera > Pyralidae > Acrobasis > Acrobasis consociella. The sequence continues at coordinate 22,427,687 of OY743104.1, forward strand.
GCCTAAAAGTACAAATCTTAATTTTTGTCATAATCAATGCAGATTTAAATATTTTTCGATACAAACTTTAAACCCCTATTTCACCCCTTTTTTCAAAATTCCTTCTGCTGCGTGCGTTCGCAATCCGAATTGAAACAACTGTCCAAATTTTACGTTTCTATCATAAGCGGTTACGGCTGTGCGTGCGTCTTACGTCAGTCAGTCAGTGGGTACTTCTCCTTTTATATGTATGATATAAAAAATGTACAGACACACTATTTTTACTGTTTTATTATATGTATAGATGACTACTTGTGTAAGTTTAGTTGTATATCCGTCTTATTATCAGACTATATTTTTAAATTTAAACCATTATCCGTCCTAATAAAGTTGACATCTAGTAATATAACACTATCACATTTTAGGCGGATAATGGCCTAAAAGTTGTTAAAAGGTAGTTTACAAAGTTAGTCTGCGTTTACAAAACGCTGACTAACTTAGTTACTACTAACATTTGCATTTTCTTCTAGCCTTAAGATAAAATAATAATAAAAATAATTGTAATAAGAGAAAATATCTTCTAATATTATTAAAATGAGCCTAAAAGAAAACGGAAATACAATCCAACACTAAGTTAATTGTATTGCTCGCTAGAGCTCAGGTGTTTAAAAACTATTTGAAATGAACAAGTGAGCGAAGCGTCTCAGAGATTGGCCAAAAATGCTTTTGTCCGGCTGTCCGTCAGTTTGTCCGGCTGTTCTCGCCTACAGGTCGCATTTCTCAACTGTTTCTTGTAAATTTCTTGAGAAGGTTCGTTTAGATCTAATTATATAGAACTCTTTTGTCGATTCATTTTTTTCGTATTTTTTTTTTCAAAATTGCGGCAATATGGGGTTTGAAAACTTTAATAATATCATATCTCAGCCATTTCGAAAAAAAATCGACACTTTTTTGTCTGAACAACTTTTTTATCTGATAAACTTCAACCGGTCGACGTGACTTGCACGGTCTACAGCTCACAGAGCTTTTAGTATTATAATACTTAGAATTATTTTATTGTTTACTAGCTGAAGCCCGCGACTTCGTTCGCGTGCACTTTATGTCTCTGGAAAATGCTCATCAGGCTGAACAACTTTTACTAAGGCGACATTTTTATATCTCTTATAGTTTAGCTGGACCATTATGGTTCTGCATCAGGCGTTTCATTTTCCAAAATCATTTATACCCTATATGTTGCCCAGGCTTAATAGCTATATAACAAAAAAAGTTGCATTCGAATCCGTCCAGTATTTCCGGAGATTAGCGTGTACAAACAGACAAACAGACAAACAGACATACAGACAAACAGACATTTTTTTTAAAATTCTTACTCTAGTACTATGTCTCCATCGCCCCCAATATTTTTTTTGGAAATATATTTAATGTACAGACACACATTTTTTACTGTTTTATTATATGTATAGATAATGAGTGAGTAATGAAGCTTAATAATTTGTGATGGCTGATTACATTTGAGATTTTAATTTAAACTCCCGTCTTTTTATAAAACGAGGACTAACTTTGTTTTTAGGCTTATATCATTATCATTATCACTGCCATAGATAAATATAAAAAGGAAAGATCGCCAACTCCATACATGCGCGAATAAGCTTACGAAAAATAAAATTTATGTTCAAATCAACAATATATCATATTTTAGTGTTCTGACTCATCATATATATTTTTTTCCATCAAAATACAAAATTATCATAACATTTTGCTTGAAACATCGAATTTCCTATTTAACTTTTTATAAGGCTTTCTCGTTGATCTTGCTCGAACCTAAAGCACGTTTTCGTAAGCAGCACAAAGTGGCTGCAGAATTCCGATAGATGGCGATTTTGGAAACAACTGTCTCACTTGAAAAAAATTGCTAAAATCGAACCCGGGAAAACTATTACCGAATGCCCGCAGCTTCGCCCGCGTGGAGTTACAATTTTTTTATCATACATGATACGTGTATTTCTCCTGGATAAAAACAAAATCCGTTTAGCCGTTTTGGTGTGATGGAGTAACAAACATCATTACTTCCTTATTGACCTAGCGAACGAAGCGAACGAAGTCTCCATTTCAGGAGACATATTTTTGAAATCACTTGTCACATTATGAAGTGTTTGCGCGAGCGTTTCCAAACGGGTGCATTTTTGAATCGGTAGTTTGCGAAGGATTTGCAACGAGCGGTCAAGACCACTCGTAATTTTGACATTTGTAGCGTTGTATGTCATCGAAACCAATCATGGGAAATTCATTCCATATCACGTTGCTTTTTTATTCATGTTCGAATTTTTAGAAAAGCATAGGCAAATTATCGATGTTATCTACGTAAAACAATATTGTTTTTCGCTGACACGACGGTTTCAAAAATACGATCAATTTGTAATTTACACGAGCGGTGAGTTGTAAACTACACGTTCTGTGTTTTGCTGAGTCCCTCAATGAAATATAGCACTCCAGTTGTGGCACTTGTGGCCAAAAATGCTTTGGTAATGGTATCTTTGCGTTGCATAAGAATCGATAGTTGACCTCGAAAAAAAGTCACAATATCGAAAGTATCGATATTATCGATTGTCAATAGTTTGCAAAACTATTGATGAAAGGTAAAACTATCGACATTATTAAATCTAGTTACTATCGTTAGTATCGATACTGTAACTACTATTTGTATGAAAAACTATCTACAGCTAAATGTATTATAGATAGTTCTTTATACAAATAGTACGTTTATTATCGATACTATTGATAGTATTCGTTACAAACTTACGATACTATCGATACCTACGATAATCCTATCGATATTATTACTGTTTTCCGAGGTCACGATAGTATCGATAGATTATCGATATTTTATACTATTGCTTGCAACACTAGTTCTGCAGAGGACGCATTTCTCAACCGATTCCCGTGAAATTTTGGAAGCAGGTTCGATAAACACGTATTAAATCGATAGTCGAGTGATTTTTTGGAATTTTTTTAAAAGGTCTGGGTTGGCACAAGGATCCTAAGCGCTTTTGGATTTTATGGCTTTTACGACTATGGGTTCGTTCAATGAAGGAATTTTATTTTCTACTAGCCGAAGCCCGCGACTTCGTTCGCGTGGACTTTATATCTCTGGAAAATGCTCATCAGGCTGAACAACTTTTACTAAGGCGACATTTTTATATCTCTTATAGTTTAGCTGGACCATTACGGTTCTGCATCAGGCGTTCTATTTTCCAAAGTCATTTATACCCTATATGTTGCCCGGGCTTAATAGCTATATAACAAAAAAAGTTTCATTCGAATCCGTCCAGTATTTCCGGAGATAAGTGGGTACAAACAGACACAGACATACAGACAAACAGACAGACATTTGTTTTTAAATTCTTACTCTATTACTATGTCTCCATCGACCCAATATTTTTTTTAAATATATTTAATGTACAGACACACTTTTTTTACTGTTTTATTATATGTATAGATAGATTATGACGTACAATAGATAGATATTTTCAAGAGTTGTATATGGTTAAGGTTAAGTACTTAGTCCAGTTGGTTATATTAAAGGAGGACTTATCGTCTTGAGTGACTAGAGTTCGAATCCTACCAGAACATGTTCTATTTTCAGTTCAATGTAGTTATTTTTATTTTACGATCGGTATTTTTTGGTTTTCTTGGGAATTATTGACCAAGTGAGCGAGGCGTCTCAGTTTCGAGATTAGCCAAAAATGCTTTTGTCGGTCTGTCCGGCTATTCTTGCCTACAGGTCGCATTTTTTTAACGATACTTGACGACGAGTAATTTTCTAAGGTTCGAAAATTATATAGATTTTTTTGGCGACTGAGTTTTTCGAAATTTTTCAAAATGGGCAAAAAATGAGGATTCAAAACTTTAAGAAAAAAATATTTCAGGCATTTAAAAAAAATTACTAAAATTCCATAAACCTTTTTTGTTACCCTTAAGACTTTTTTGTCTGAACAACTTTTTTATTCAATAAACTTCAACGGGTGGGGCGGACTCGTGAGCTCTACAGCTGCTCACAGAGCCACTAGTATAACTATGTATAGGAGACATTCGTTTTATAAGCTCGCGAGGTGTACAGCTCATAGAGCCACTAGTTTATAATATTAGTAAGAAAGAAGTAAGGTAAGACGAAATAGGTAGAAATAAATGTTTTCCTTGGTAAATAAATTGACGACAGCTACCACCACATCTGATAGTTATGTCGACACACACACACCCACAGGCACGTCAAATTTGTTTTTTAACTGTTCGGTAGATAGCATTAGTTATGGGATATTTCGGCCAATATAGTGGTGCCATCTAATATAATATGTGGAACTACGAGGTACCGGCGACGATAATAACTTTTACGCGAGGCTAAAATCGATGTATAGAGTTAGAGCAATCTATCCTTTTATATTTATCTATTTCACTGCCTACTGAGCCCAAACAATATGAGAAGTGATTCTTCCCACGTTTTCGGATTAGGTATATTACAAATTTTCAGTTTGACCACCTATCTTGATTAAGTCGCAGCAAAGAATTATGAAAGAGTCTGAGGATTGCCTCGGACTCTTTGATTTCTTAATTTATTTACTAATAGACATACTAATACTCTTTAAAAACTATTCGTAGTTTTTTGCGCTATCTTGCTGAGGCGTTGTTTTTGCTTACCGTACCAAATATTCAAGACTGTGTATAATAACCTACATATTGTAATCTGTCATAACATCTAATATATCATTTAAACCATCCACAGGACTCAATTCCACGTTGTTCTTGCATCAGTAAATTTTTATGTTTGCACATAAAACTCGGCCGACTAAGAAAAACTCCAGGTTTAGGGAAGGTAACCAAAGTTAATTATTGAGAGGATAAATAGAGCTATCGAATGACATGAGTTTCATTTCGATACCTGATGAGGTATTTTTTTTTTTCAAAAAATTTGACCCCTTGAAATCTGGCTGACTCACAGGTTTGGGCGAGGGAACCCTATTTTTTTTGGCACTTCTTGATAAGGCCTATCGAATGTACTACGTACCTAATTGCTACTCGATGAGGAAATTTACACCCAAAAAAATGATCACTTTTTTGCTGACTGTACAAAATGCTCCAGGTTAGGCCCAGGCAACCCTGTATATTAAGACAGTACCTGGGCGACCGAGCTTTGCTCGGTTACATCTCAAACATTAACAAAAAAAATTTAAACTTGTCTAAAAACAATGCAAAATAAAAAATTATATATAAACTTAAACATAAAAAAAAACAAAAGTAAGTCACTGAGTGGGATTCGAACCCGTAACACTCTTTCTAGCGGTCGGTATCCTTAACCGCTGAGCTAAAAACAAGGCGGTCGGCGCGACGAAATTAACGACCATATTCTGCGAGAAAAGAAAAACGCATGAAAACTCGAAATCACGCGTTTTCCCAAACATAAAACTAATCTAGATCGATTGTTTACCCCCGAAAACCCCCATATACAAATTTTGAGCGAATTCGTTAGAGCCGTTTTCGAGATCACAGAAATTTATAAATATATATATAAATAAATAAATAAATATACAAGAATTGCTCGTTTAAAGGTATAAGATATCTTTTTAATATGCAACACCCTACATAATATGTCACATTTTGCTACTCGATGAGGTAGGGTTGCATACGGCCCCCTCTTAAGTCTATAATACTGTCCTGTGCACAGTATCCCCTCTACACTTCACTAGTTCTAAACTTACGTGCCACTATTTGTACTACAGATTGATCTCACGATTTACTTTCTAGTTTTAGTCAACATTTTGGTTTAGAATTTTTATTTTGACTAGCTGGTTGGTCTTACCAACAATCCTTATGAAGTAGTCTTTGGCTCCACCTAATGAAAAATCACAGTGTATACATAATGCCAGTGGGCGATATACTCGTAAAATTAAAATGTCTATCATAAACTCTATTCTCATTCGAAAATCTGATCTCCTTAGAATTTAGTTATTTGTTACGATCAAATTATTTGCGCCGCGCCGTTAATACTGTCGCTATCATTACATAAATTAACGATCATTATCAAATAAACGGAGATGAATCAAATGAAATGAACTAAGGTCATAAAATGAAATAAATCATCAAATGAAACAAATGAATAATGAAATAAAACAAACTTATTAATAAAATTCAATATTTAACATAAGTCTAACATAGGAGATACTGCACTGCTACGGCGCTTAGCAAGTTATTAAAGTATACAAATTAATGCTATAAAAACAACAAATATGCCAAAAATACAATGGCACGAGTAAAATTATGTAGTAGGTATAATAAATAATACGAGACTCGTTGTCGCCATACGCTACTCGATACGACGCAATAATTTAGTATGAATGACATTTCCGCGCCGCGTCAGTGCTGTTCCGCCTGATGTGAACGCCAATCAAAAGTTTATCTCTCTCTTTCTCTCTCTCAATAAATCTTAAATCACGAATACCTAATGCTTATTCTAATAATGTGTTAGAACTCTTACATACCGATTCAAGTCCCAGCCCGGATTGAGAGTTTAGGATGGAATCGCGCGGTCCCTGAGAGCGGGGTTCGTAGTTGGTGGACATCGGGAACGATGACAGAATATCCTGGACAAACATAATTATTATTATTCAATAGTCGTAAAATTAACTCAGGCACAAGAATCATATTTAAATGAATGATTGTTTAATACGATATAGGTAACCCATAAGGCTCACAAGAAATTATTTACGGTGATAAGATAAACCATAAAACTTTACTATTATTGTACATAACAACGTAAAAATTGCGATAATCTGTAAAGATAAATTAAAATGGGATTTCATTTACCATTTGCGCGAAGGGCACTACTGGACCATAGCTGCCGAGCGGGCGCATAGTGGTATCGCAAGCGCGACGTACCATGAGATTCTGGGTAAAAAACCCGGCCCTGTACCAATTGAACATTTCCTTGGACGAGAACGGACCTTGGATAGTTTTCTGAAACAAGCACTCGTATCATCAAGTGACACTTAATTTGGATTGTAGTCAAGGTACATTACAATTAAACCTGTCATCATCAATGTAGAATTTAACAATCATGTAGTACTTAATTACCTACCGCTTGCTAATTTACGTAGTTTCACAAATCTGTCTAGGCATTGCTTCCACAGGCGAGAATATAGCGGCGAGAATATAGCGACGAGTAGAAAGAGCAATCATAATATGTCACCGTGATGAAATCTTCATGTAGAGATAGACACTTTCATTAGAGTCAAGTCAAAAATTTAAGTGATTTTATCTTGAGACATCTCAGGTTTATATGTATAAACCAGAATAGTACAGTCAGTAGTCAACGAACAATAATTGTGGATGGAAAAGTCGAAAGCAGAAATTTTGACTCGGGAACTTTGTTTGGACTAGTTAGGAGTTTAGGACATAAACATACTAAAAGTCCTGACCCCTCCGAGGTGAGCCCGCGGGGGAAGGGCACAAAGAAGGTCCCGTTTTTTGGATTTTTGCTTACATCTCTAAAACGGTGCGTCATACGAAACTTTGTTGTACTACTTAATGACACTGTGGGAATGGAAACGGAATGAAAGGCATGCCCTGGGCGTGAGCTTGGCGTGCGCTTTTCGTCAGAACACGCCCAGACTAGAACACATTTAAAAAAATCGATAATTATTCGAAGCTCATGGCTAGGCAACGATGGGAGATAGATAAAAAGTGTGAAAGCCAAAGTTGTAGAGAATTTTATCAGCTTTCATTATGTGGTACAACTCACCGTTTTCTAGATGTAAGCGAAAAACCGAAAAACGGGATCTTCTTTATGCCCTCCCCCCGCGGGCTCACCTCGGAGGGGTAATGACTTTTAGTATGTTTATGTCCTAACTTGTCCAAACAAAGTTCCTGAGTCAAAATTTCTGCTTTCGACTTTTCCATCAACATGCCCCTTTTGAGCACTCATTGACCAAACTAAGAAGGCTTATTTACTAAGTAAACTTGTTAATAACAACGATTTATCAAAATTTTACAAGACACTTACCTTCGGATCTTCATAATACCACATCTCAGCCTGATTCTGGGTAGTGGGAGGTGGAGGAGGCGGCGTCTGCATCATGTTATTGTAAATGGAAGCGAACGAGGCCTGCGATCCTGAATGTTGAAGGCCGTGCATAGGGAACATATTGGCCTGATTAGCGTGATTCTGCATCTAAAAAAAATTACTAATAAAAATCTTATCTTCAGCGCTTATACTACTAGCCCATGATGCTAAATGAGGAGATTTATTCGAGCGTCCTGGGGATTGTATTTGTATTTTGAATATTGGATGATAAAAAGAGTATAAAAGTGATATAATGCGTTCCCTATAATGTAAAATGAGGCCCTCATTATAGCAGGAACAAGTAGACTAGAAAATCAATGCAAGAATTTATAGGTTGTATCCATACGTTCACTTGCGGTAGGTGATAAATCACCATCATCAATTTAAGTCGCAAAAGTGTAAAGCTAAACCTATACCCGTCATTACTCATACAGCTTTATTTATTACCCATCTATCATTATATTTTTGATTTCCTTACCGAGGTGTTGCTGGTGTTCTGGCTCATGAACAGAGAGTTATTAGTCATGTTCGAGGAATTCATGCTAGCAAGGCCACCAGCATTCTGGAAACCCGGGATTCCAGCATTATTACTTTGCATTCCAGTAGGACCCATCCCTGCTGGCAAGCCAGATCCGCTCATTCCAGAGTTGTTCATGCCTGAATTAGTCATGCCTGGGTTGTTCATACCCGGGTTGTTCATGCCCGGGTTGTTCATGCCCGGGTTGTTCATACCTGGGTTGCCTATACCTGGATTGGACAAGCCAGTGTTGGACATGCCTGAATTGGGCATCATGTGCGGCGGCATGCCTTGCATGCGCATTCCCATCGATGGGTTCATTGCAGATACTCCGAGCGGCCTAATAGGCAATCCCAATGACGCATTCAACGCAGAGTTGGTTATTCCTACTTGCTGCATCCCTGTTTGCATTCCGGGCCCTTGAAAACCTGCAGGCAGATTCGATTTGGACATCATCGATTGGTTGCTGTGAATCGGACTTGACATCCTTATTTGCATCCCAGAATTCGGCATTTGAGGCATGGAATTCACTGGTGGTGGCATCCCAGTAGACATGACAGAGTTTGGTGGATTCATCATTTGGTTAGATGAAGACGTAGGCGGTTTTGTGATTTGAATAATCTCTTTGTCTTCTAGCGTCATGTCAATCAGATCTTCAACAATCTTTTCTTCTGTGTTGTCGTAATCGCTGAAAAATAATATTTTTTCACTTGATCGGACAATTATATTAATATATATAAAATATGTTCAATTCATTTTGATTGTTGCATATATAAATAAGGTCTCACTACTAAAAACCATTATTTGCTAATAGCTACAAAATGATAGTATATACAGTCTGGCAAGCAAGTAAAATGTGATATAGCAAATTTTTTTACATATGAAGATTATTAAATTGGATCTCAACTCACGTATCCCCAAATTTGTTAGAAGAGCCGCTGCCCAGTAACTTCAGCAGTCCCGGTGAACGATGAGTTTGGATCCTAGCAGATGTATCAGTTGCAGATGACACAATATTCTGGTGCTTCTGCCGGAGACTATTATTTGGAGTTATCATGACAGACTGGAAGTTGCCCCTCTCATCAGTGGCGTCATCAACGTTGATGTTGGATCGCATTAAGGAGTCAAATGTATTGCTCTCCGAAAACTTGGGTTTCATTGCGTTCTTCTTGTATTTGTCGTCATCAGGAGCCCCGACGTTGGCCTCGGGAGTATCAGGGACAGCGCTTTCAAGTGTATCGTCGGAATCAAGCATTTCATCGTCAATGGAATGCGGAACTGATGATGAGTCAGCCTTAGAATCCTGGATCACAGGAGGTGGCTGTTACAAAATATAAATTAATATAAAAATTTGAGAGCCAACTTATACAAAATGTAAGTCTGAAAGGATAATAAACACACAAACCAACAATAAAATTAAACATTTCGTTATTTGAAAATTTTGCATAAAGTAGCTTTTCTTTATCAGACATTCCTCATAAGATTGAGTTGATATTATTCTTTCTGACTAACAATGAATTAATAAAAAAATAAGCTACCTGTTTGAATTTGATATCATTGGCATCAAACCGCTTGGGTGACAGTTTCTTTGCTTTCTCCGAAGCCCACCACTCCTCTGAGCCTTCCTCCATAGTCTTAGAACGCGCAAAACTTCCATGGGTATGGGATCGCGTTAGTGCTGAAACGAATGTTCCTATCATAGATTTTGCGCCGATATAATCATTTCACGCAAAACTATACTCTGCGAGACTTACGATAATGTTCTTGAGCTTTCGGCACATTTGAGTCATCATTACTGTAGCCGTGGAAGGCTCCAGAAGCGTCAAAAGTGCCACCACAGGCTTCAGCGTTGTCAACAGCCCTGTTGAATGTTTTTTTTTTATCATACCAACATATAATAAAACAGAAGAAACCGCGTGTCTGTACATTTAATGAGTGTGGTCTATAAGAAAAGAGACGCACACGCTTATCTCCAAAACTACTAAATGGGTATTTTTGCATTTTTTACAAATAGATTCAGCTCAGCTTGGAGCAACATTTAGGCTTGGTTGTTTTTTTATTTGGTCTGAGGCTTTGTTATAAAGACGAAATTAAAAAGTGAAAAAAGAATTTCTCATTTAAATTTTACGAGGACGATGTCGGCACTATCTAGTACTTAAAATATTACAAGTAATTTTATTTATCAACAATTCTGACTTTTTGATAAAAGATGTACTTACCATTCAGGTAAATCGTCATTGCTTTGCATCTCTGAGCCAACCCAGGTGCGACGGTTATTTCTGTTTTGATTTTTATCTGGGTTGGGCCTATCGCCCCAGTCTCGCTCCGCTGCAATTATCACCAATGTATAAATGGACAACACCATGGAATGTATTAAGTAAAAAAAATACTGTTGTAAGTTTGACGTGTCTTTATATCTCTTCGTCATCGGCTCTCGGTGGCAAATCGGTAGAATGTAAACAAATTGTCCGATTTTGATACGGTTTATTTTCTTTGAAAGCTAATCGAGATGGTAATTTATTTATAACCATAAAATCTGATGTCTGTGAATGTCATGGTTCCTGCCTTCCCAACTATCAAAAAGACGATAAAAATATCGTTTACTCTCTTTAGTTTCGCCGCAAGTAGGTGATAAGGGAACTGATCATATAGTGCTTGAATCATAAAGATGAACTCATACACAAAAGGTTCTTTTATGATATTGTCAAGGGGACCCGTTTTGAACTTTTTAGTTTATATAATTTACACTATTCTTGTTATAACAGAATAGTATCATTACTCACTATTACCTTTTAGCTATTATGGTTTAAGAGACATAACAAAACAACGAAAAACGATCACATGCATGGACCCTTTATCAAAATATATCTAAAAGTTAAAAAGATGCAAACGGACAAATGCCGACGGTTTCCGGCAGAGTAGTATAGAGCCACTCCAAGTCCTCCTGTGGATGTCGTAGAAGGCGACTTAGGAAATTCAAGCTAAACAACGCTTATAATCGTCAGGGAGACCTTTCCAACCCGTCTGGCCAGCGAGGAGAGTGTAGGCCAAGTCCTCTGGCTGCTCTAGTCAAGTATGGCTCTGGTAGTACAGAGAGGTTCATGCTTTTGCAGTGAAGACAGAAAGATGATGACAAGAACTCATGATGACGATGATGAAACACAGACATCTGTGACTTAGTAAAAGGTTCTGCTTAGCCTATATTTCTCTCATTGAGCGTTCTCCATCTTGCATCCTCAGCTGAGTTGCTTTAGAGCATTAGTACCAATGTTCGTATTGGATGGCATAGAACCCTAAGAACTAGTTCGGGTAATGAACCCTTACCCCATTTGTCCTGATTAGTGCGGGGCCTGCCCTGTGCTGCGGCCGCAGCAGCGTCTGATGCTGAACGCCACTCGTCGCCATCTTCCCGAGACTGTCGCCAGTTGGTAGCCAGCCCTTGTCGCTTATTGCTGCCAATAGAATTGATGATCGCTTAGTTTGGGCACACGCATGTTAAGCAAAACCGAGCACTACGCTTGAACTGGTGACAACCAAGGGCATAAAAATATCTCAAAGTTATCATGAGTCATTATGGCAGCTCTGACATCAGTGTTGATCAATTTTTATTGCAGATCGGCCAGGAAAGTAAGTATGGAAATTCATTCCTACCCGCTGCCCCTAACAAAGAAACAACATACAATGTAGAATGACAACGAATAATCATTTTAAAAATCAAATTAAACCTAACCGCTAACTCCACATTCACCTAACAACAAGTCAGGAATTTTTTTACCTAATGTTATCTGCATCCTTTTCTCGCAAATTGCCAATGTAATAATATAGAAAGGGTCAGTAATAACTTTAGGTACGTTTTTCGGGAACGGCTTTGATAGATTGTACGCAATTTCTTCAAATCAATGTAGCATGTTATTTTCGCGTGTTTTTCCTTTTTAATTATGAATTTTCAATTAGTGCTCAGGGAACAGCCGATACAGAAATTATAATATACAACGTGGAAGGGACATTCCACTAATTAACCGAACCAAGGGCTATACTAGATAACTTCAGTGTAATGATATTAAAATAACAGCCAAAAAACAAAAACAACATTGACAATCCCATACAAACTACCCGGGCGGCTGCACACTTTTGTATGGAAATGTAATGTTTTTTGACAGTTATTTTTATTTCATTATACTATAGTGATCTAGTATAACCCGTGGTTTGATTTATTGCAGTTATGTCCCTTCCGCGCTGGGTGCAGGCCGCTCTTGATCGGTCATTTTGGAAATCTTTGGAGGCCTACGTCCAGCAGTGGATATTATGCGGCTGAAATGATGATGATGATTCCCTTCAACTTTGAATAACGCAAAAAAGTAATACCGTAAATTGTTTTCAGGGTTCCGTACCCAAAGGGTGAAAACGTAACTCTATAGCTGAAACTCCCCCACGCTGTCCATCCGTCTGTCTGTCTGTCACTAAGCTTATCTCATGAACCATGATAGTTAAACGGTTAAAATTTTCACAGATAATGTATTTCTATTGCTACTATAACAACAAATTCTAAATACCGTATAAAATAAATATTTAAGGCGGCTTTCTGTACAATAAACGTGATTTTTGAAGTGAAAACTTCTTTAGCGGCGTTGTGCACTTTTTTTGGAATGGGTAAAAAATCTTAAACTCGCGTCAGGACCACGTGTCCTGATCGAAAATTCGTAAGACGGCGCAGGGCGCTTGCGCTAATGTTCGTGTGTGTTTATGTTACGTTACGTTCGTGTGTGTAATGTGTCATGCTTGTGACATTTGTGACAGACTGTGGTTCAGAAAAGATTTGAAATATTTTATACTGATAATTAAAGCAATTCGTGCAAAATTATTCCCTAGCCATTCCAAAATATCAAAAATGCACAACGTTAATATTCAAGTTTTCACTTCTGCCGGCACGCCCAGAGTGCAACCCGTCGTTTTTTTTATAGATAATGGTACAAAACCTGAATAAGTCCAACTCGAACATAGCCTGTTTTTCTCTTTTCTTTTGCATCGAAAATTAAACTAATTTTTGATGCAAGAGAAAAAACTTTTGTGTTAAATATGACTTTTGTTAAATAGGCGCTGGATGCAGGCCGCTTCCGATCGGTCGTTTTGGAAATCCTTGGGGGAGGCCTATGTCCAGCAGTGGACTTCCTGTGGCTGATATGATGATGATGACTTTTTTTTGCACTAATTGATAAATAAAAACTAAAAAAAACACAGGAAAATAGAATTATTCACTTTGCACTAAACTAGGGATGCATCCGATACCGATACTGATACTGATATTAGCATCGGCGATATTTTTATTTCCGATATAGCGACACTTTTCAAATTTCGCGCTTTAAAAAAGAAAAATAGACGCGCATCTTGTTTGATCTAGTTAGTTGCAAACGAGGCACGGACTATCTAATCTCGGAGAATCCCCGCATTCTATTCAGTGTGTTTTCTCTCACCCGCTTTATCCCCGCGTATCCCATTTCGCTAGACACTTTTGTTGGCTTTTAACTGCTGTTGCGCGTAGTATTTTTTCGATACTAAATAAAATACATAATAAGGCACACATACGTTTATGACTCGTTGGTTGAATTAAAAAAACAGCAAGATCATGTCAAGTTTAACACACAAAAGTGCTATATGGAATCATTTTAAATTTTCCACATTTGATAATTCCAAAGCTATAGGTATGTTTGTATTGTAAAGAAAATGTGTCCCGTGGCATCACATGACGAGGCACCATTCAGGCGACTTGGACACCGCTTTAGCGTCAAAAACAACTATCCAGATTACATATTTAATTCACTAAGCGTTTGTATCGGTATCGTTATCGGTATCGACGATATTTTTATTAGAGTATCGATATCGGTATCGTATCGGCAAAAAGGCGTATCGATGCATCCCTACACTAAACATTAGTTGCTTCTAGTGAATATTTGCATAGTTGGTTATTTCTTTAATTCTTTCGTTACATTTATTAAGTAAATACGTTACCATAATAATTATTGTATATAATTAACTTCATCGCTATAATTACATACCTTCTGTATAATTTATTTGGAGTCCACTCCGGTTGGTCACCACTGCTGTTTCTGTTGGTAGGCCCGCCGCCATTACTGGCGCTCCAGGGACGCTGGGGCGGCTCGTCGTCCGGGTTGAAAGACATTCGCGGATTTCCGCCCCCGATGTGCCAGGACGGCCAGTGAGTGCCTCTGTATAAACAATTTGCTCATTAAATGACTGTGGACGGCGAACGTAGCACGACTGCAGGACGAAATCAAGGCAACAGGAGCATGCACGTTCATACAAGACGTACTTTTACATGAACCGGCATGCGCATTGGAGAACACACTCGTCGTTTCGAAGATTTAAATTTGTTACAATGAAACCAACTGTCGATGATAAATTTTGAAATATTAATAAAAACTAATTTGAAGTTCAAAATTAGATTGAAAAATAAATGTGTCACGAAGGAATAAATTTAGAACTGCCGACAGACACATCATTTTATTTATATGCACCTACGGCAACGTCGAAAGGACGGGTAATGATTTTAGCAATCTATGTATGTAAGTATGTATGGTTGTATCATGCAACAATATATTGTATGTATGTAGATATTTATGTGTTTTCCAAGTAGCATCCAGATCGCAAAACCAATTTTAACAAATGAGATGTCAATTGATTCGTAATTTTTGTCCGGGTGACATAGGCTAAAATTCGTATGCAAAAAATGTATAAGACGAATGTACAAAAAAGTTTCTTTTTGTTTCTATATTGGGTGGGGTATCAAATTAAAGGTCTGAATTAGCACATTTCAAAAATATATAGCTACATTGTTAGCTATAAACGTTTTTTCGTAGTCGGGCATTAGTTTTTTGAAAGTATATCTTATTACAAGCTTTTATTAAAATTGCAATGTATATTATAGTTGATTGTACCAAATCTTGCAATATAATTTGAAACCAGTTATCCTCAGACCAAAAATTATGTTAAATTATAATTTTTCTTCATCAAAAGCAAACTACATCGCATCTCACCTTCCTGTCGTTGGTGTTCTAACGAATGACATCCGAGGTCGCCCTCGATCGGCTACTTGCGTCCCTCGGCCTAACCCGCGCCCTATCACGAACCTTTCCGGCGGCGGCCCATTTTCCTGCAATTGAAATAATAGCTGTTATTATTATACATTCGTTCTATAAAATAAAAAATATAAATTTACTATACATTTATTTTTAGTCTTCTTCGGAGCGACCAAAGCAATCGATTAAAATATTTTTCTAATTAGCTGTTTGACATACCATTTCGTCCTCAAATGTGTTGTTTAATGCGAATGGCGGTTTTCCTCTTGGTTGATATAGGAAATCAATATACTTAAGTTCCGGTGGAGCTTCGGATGTTCTGTCATACAGAGCCAGCATTTCTTCCCTGCCATATCTGTTAAGGTAAATTTACATATATAGATAGAAAAAATATTTAAAAAAGATATTTCAGCAAATCAGCAAACCACTTGATTTTGAAATTAACTTGAAATTAACTCAATTTGACAAGCTTTTATAAAACATTAAACATTCCTCCTTTTCCTGTTTTTTTCTAACCCACTGCAGGGCAAAAGCCTCCCCTTATCCTTCCACACATACCATACCATGTGTTTATGGATCAGTTGCTGCAAAGCTTAAAAATATATATTTTCTTTATTTTGGCGATCACAAACGAATTGTAAAAGTAAAGTCTATATTTCTCAAAGTGTCTCCATATAAAATCTAATTACTTACCGTTGTTTGGCCAACTGTATTTTTGCTGTAGCTCCTGTAGAATTTGAAGGGATTGCTGGAGCTGCGTTGAGACCCGGGGCCGCGCCACTGGTGGTACTTGAAACGCCGCACGGCGAGCCACAGGTAGTGCGTCCTCCCGCGGCTCCGTTGCCCCCAGAAGCACCTGACTCTACAGGCCCTGTTATTTATTTAAAAACTTTATTGTACATCAGCTAATATAACATGAACATAATATAATAAAACAGAATCGTACAAATGGTGGACATATTCAGGAAATGTAAAACGACAAATTTAGTTTTATATACTTTAAAAAGTTGTTTGCGCGGATCTATCGTCAGGTTAGTTTATATTTGTACTGATGGGGCTTGTAATAAAATTGTCTGGTAGCTCTATTTACAACAAATACTAGTGTACGGTGCAGGCTTCGGTTGTCACCTAAGCCCACGCCTTACACGACGACATGTTGATGTAGAGGTTGTTAGATGTTGTTATGGAGACACAGACTGCGCCACGTAGAAAATGTTTATTGTTGAATGTATTACGAGTACATGTTGTAGTTGGGTGTGACGGGTCCTTTCTCGATCGCCCGAACAAGTTCGATGATACAAAAAATGGCGTGACGACCTAGATGATAAATGGAAAACCGAGAGGCTCTAAATAATAATAATAATAGAGGCGTGGGAACGTGACGACCCCTTCGCCCACTGGATTCCCAGTGCAGCGGATGTGTGTACGGCACTGGATTACCATACACACATCCGCTTACACACACCCCATACACACACGCGGAGGATGTGTAACACATCCTCCGCCTCTGCATTGCCTTAACCGGCCGGGCAAAGTGAAATCGCAAGAGCAGACCATACTCTCCAGGGTGGAAGTGTATTGCACGTAATGGCGTTATAACGGAACCGAAACCGAAACACGCTCTCGGGGGTAAGCCCCGCGATGGTGAAACCAGAGCCGCACCTATCAACACTCTCAGCTGCTCACATTGTGTTGCGCCCTGGGCGCATCTTGGTGGCTAGTTAAAGAGTGCCCATCGGCAGTGTAGCCAACAAGCAGCAAGTCACCATCTACCCCAGGCTAAAATTGTTGTGAGCGATTTTTAGGTAGATATCCATAAATCACTCCACAACCCAGTTATCTGGTCCACTAACATCCGATACATATAGCCCAAACCAAGTAAAAGGGTCCCAAACTAACTATAATCTGAACTATAATCAGTTACTTTTACTTTTTTATAAACGTCAAAACATTTATTTGCTTTGTCTGAAATACGCATATAGACTAATGACATCATAGTTTCTTGGAGTCAAATAGAGCTCATCTCAGTTTTACTGCAATAATAATTTTGCATTTTGCAACGTTTTGTTTTCTTAACATTACCAAATAATTTATTTTTGTCTCAGGAAAATACTCAATTACCTGAACTGCCAGCGTTTGTATTGGGTTGGTTCTGGGAGCTGGAGCCTGCTGCACTACGCTCCCGTGCTAGGTTGCGGAGCCACTCCGGGCCGAACTTAATAGGGTTGTTGCGATCGCCCATGTTGATGTAGATATATCAAAATTTCATAGACAGCTCGGCTGCAAACAGCAACTGCGATCAAAAACATGACTGTCTTTCAGTAAACTATTGTTATAAACATTTTTTTAACATCACGCTCAGCCAGACAATAAAATATAAAAAAAAATTGCAAGTGAAAACAGCATCCAATTTTGTGGAGGTAATTTATTCTATCATGCTAAGCTATTTTCCACATAACATAAAAGTGCTTAACACGAAATTAAATTCCTATAAAATTAGCTGCCTCTTTTGAATAAAAGTCAATAAGTTTCATCGCATTTTGCTAAATATTTTTATGGAAAATTTACAATCTAACTTTAGTATTTGGTTTGCACCACTACCAGATACTAAAGTTACACCTAAAACAAGAAGACCTACCACAATATGTCATCATTTGGGTGAATAGTGGTTTAAACCAATTATTAAACTGCCTGTTTTTTTACAATAAAAAGTATTAAGTTAAAAAAGACGGGGAATATTCAATTTTTTTCTTTAACCTATACCGTCCCACTGCTTGGCAAAGGTCTCACCCATTTTGCTCTATCCAGCTTCAGACCAATCACGCCGATAAGCACTTTCTAGGCCTACGCGCGCGACTCCGCATTACTAATAATAAGCACAAATTAAACGAACATGTTAAAGAAAAAAAAGCAAACCATTAAAAATTCTACAATGCTAAATTCGCAACAAGCGCATTCGTAATGCAATGATCTAACCCAAATGCAATTTCGCTGGGCGTTACACCCGCTTCGACTGTCTATCAAAATTTACCTACACTACAGTGAATAATTGGATAGCTCGGAACTCGGGATGCAATTTGTATCAAAATGGATTTTCCAATAATTCTGCGAATTCCTTGCAAATATACACGCTTCACCGAGTACTTGCTTTGAGAGCAAATCAAAAGGACTGGCTAACGAAAATGTAATGAGTTTTCAGAAATTTCAGCATTCATTAATATTGCGTTGCATGGATATTTAAATTTTAATTTTTTCATTTAATGGTACAATTAATTGAATACTGGTTTTAATTTAAATTTCAATATATAATTGATATGAGAATTAATATTTGTAACGAGCTTTTTACTAATTACCCTCATAATTCTACATTTGTTGTACCTATGTATTGTTGTTGGTACTGTAGGTTAGTTTATGTTATAATAGCTGTACCCGCGGGCTTCGCTCCCCGTGGGGATTTCGGGATAAATTGTACCCTATGTCCTTCCCCGAGTCTCAAACTATAGCCATACCAAATTTCATCCAAATCGGTTCAGTAGTTTAAGTGTGAAGAGGTAACAAACAAAAAAATATACAAACTCACTTTCGCATTTATAATATTATAAGTAGGATAGGATTTTGAAACTTAATACTTATTTTTAAAATTTTGAGCTATTTCCTTAGTCCTGGCATAATTATTAGATTTATGGCAGTGGTCTGGTCAAGCCATGTTGGATGAATGACATTAGGTGGTTTGAAAAAACTAACCCACAAGTAAGAAAACTATTGAAACTTTAGCAGTAAGTTGTGTTAACAAAGTAAAGAGCAGTACATTTTATATACTGTTTATAGCTGTGCCAGTGGGCTTCGCTTCCCGTAAGAATTTCGGGATAAAAACTATCCTAGTCCCTCCCTGGGTATCAAAATATATCCATATCCAATTTCATCTAAATAGGTTCAGTAGTTGAAGTGTGAAGTGATACCAAACAAACAAATATACAAACTTACTTTTGCATTTATAATATTAGAAAGGATATAAACACACATACACACATACTAATTAAATCATATTGCTTACAGGGTAGACAGAGCCTGAAAAACTGCTCATAGTGGTCTACAAATTAGGGCTGGTGTATATCGGCATTAAATGGCTACAATCAGTGTTGTAACCTCAGATCAAATAAAAAAAACGTTGTAACTATTAACACTATATGGACTATAAGCAGTATATGCAGAGCCGCAAAGCATATGAGAACCCACCCGCCGGGAGGGTAATCTCCATACAAAACGTACAATCATTCTGGTTAACATGTTTTTTTTTTCAGTTTGCTAATTAATTTACTTTTCATCATTATTGTTTATCATTATCTTTCTCGCCTTCTCTCTATTTGAGTTTTCTATCATTTACCATATCTGTACTAACGCCTCTCCTTCATGTCCCGATAAGATATTGTTGATATATAATCTGCTGACCAATTAAATTTAACTATAATTATAGTGTGTAAATAACTTTTTGTATACCCGGACCAAAAAGTGTTGTTTAAGGCTCACTACGCTTAAAAAAAGCCTACCTCCTATCTAGGGAAGGCGTAAAATTGTATACATATCTTGAGTAAAGAAATCACCAGATCACATTAGCATCATCGCCTAGCGGCTTGAATAGCTCGGTTCTTGTGCTTTGAGCATTTTCATCATCTCTCAGTCAGGGTTTAATCACTATCAAAACCACTCTGAGTACTTAATCATTCAAATTATTTTATAAATATATACTTTTTTGCGTTAAGTAATCTACTTTTAAAATGTGTGATTTTTTGGCAATAAGGTATGCTATTGGTAGAACAAGTAGACATAAACCAAATTGAAGTATTATCTAAAAGCGTCAAGATAAATTTTTTAGATCAATAAAGTTTTAAATTCTTATAAATAAATACCTCAATTTTAAAAATACTTCTCTCAGTATTTTGCTTAAAAATCTCTACTAATAGAAAAGTCTGATAAGTTTGTCGGACGGAAGCAGGAAACAGCTCGTTGTATTTTCCGGACACCCACAAACATAAATTAAATTACATTACACCAAGAACAGACAACAATACACGGCTACGGCTCACCGCTCTACTCTACTCGTCAGTGAACATGCTAGGAAACACCAAATCTACATATGCTTTGGCGTATTTACCCTACTGCCCAGCGGGCCTAAGCCCAGGGCAGCTCGGCGGGTGTAGTCACAGCCTGCAATCCCGAATACCAATCACCAGCGCAAGAGAAACGCCTAGCGCAGTGCAAGGCTCCACGCAAACTGCCGCCTCGCGCACGCAATGAAAGGTTTTGTAATTATTATGCACCGTGCCTCCATCGGATTAATCAATGTTATGGGATTCCGTACACAATGTCCGTAAAAAAAAATCTATTACACTGACAATAAGGCTATCTTAGTCTAGGTACCCCGCTCCGGGTGGATTTACATGACACTTGTTTGTATTAATAAATACATTTCACTATTTCCGAAATATCTCTACATTTATGTACATGAATGCTATAAAAACAAAAGTTATTGCAAAACAAATTAGAAATCAACAAAACAAAAGAACTTTACAAATACTAATAAGTATGTGAGGTAATTTAACTATAATATATTGTTTTACTATCTTGTTACATTCATACAATTGGTTTTCGCCTCGCCCACGAAACTCGCCGGACTCGCGCTCGAAGGGTTTCGGACAATTAAGTATCTTTAAAAAAATCACGTTTGCTCTGTGGGAACCTCCCTTAAATAAAGTGAATAAACAACTTAATATTCTGTAAATATTTCAAGCGTCTACCTGATGGTTGCCGTTATTAATATCGATCAAAAACAAAAGATTCACGTATATTATATTGGGACCACTTAAATATTTATTTTATTCTGTTTTTAGTATATGTTGCTATAGCGGCAACAGAAATACATCATCCGAGCACTATCACGGTTCATACGAGTATAATACAGTCTGGTGGCAGACATCCATTTTTACCCTTTGGGTACGGAACCCTAAATAATTTATCTGTTGCAACTCAAAATAGAAGAAAGAAGGTTGAAAGAAATGTTTTCTGCAACGGTATAGAAGTTATAGAACCTCGCAATGAATGAATATACCATTGATTCAAAGGACATTAAAAGTGATTCAGTTAATTTACGTATTCGTATTTTTAATCCCCGGCAAAAAAGAGGATTATAATAACTTTGACACCAATGTCTGTCTGTTTGTCTATGACATTGATTGTAGCTTTCGAACGGACCGGATGGTCAGATTTAAATACGATTTTTTTACGTTTATGTTTTACGTCGTTTGATGGAAATGCTGGTTCAAAAGTTATGGGTGAACGCTTGAAAGTCGTTTTTATTAGGGTTCCGTAGCCAAATGGCAAAAACGGAACCCTTATAGATTCGTCATGTCTGTCTGTCTGTCTGTCCGTCCGTATGTCACAGCCACTTTTTTCCGAAACTATAAAACCTATACTGTTGAAACTTGGTAAAAAGATGTATTATGTGAACCGCATTAGGGTTTTGACACAAAAATAGAAAAAAAACAAAAAATTTTGGGGGTCCCCATACTAAGAACTGAAACTCAAAAATTTATTTTTCGTCAAACCCATACGTGTAGGGTATCTATGGATAGGTCTTCAGAAATGATATTTAGGTTTCTAATATCATTTTTTTCTAAACCGAATACTTTGCGCGGGAGACACTTCCAAAGTGGAAAAAAGTGTGTCCCCCCCCCCGTAACTTCTAAAATAAGGGAATTATAAAAGTAAAAAAAATATATGATGTTCATTACCATAAAAACTACCAGCGAAAATTGGTTTGAACGATATCTAGTAAGCAGTTTTTTTTTAATACGTCATAAATCATAAACGGTAATTAACCTTTCATTCAATCAATTCAAATATAAAAATAAAATAAAAAACATACTACAAGACTTTTATATTATGTTATTTGCTACTACGGAACCCTTCATGGGCGTGTCCGACTCGCACTTGGCCGCTTATTTTTATTTGCCTGGCTAACAAACTTGTGGATTAATAATCGCGAGGTCTAAGTTCACGGTTAACCACTAGTTAAAACACGATTATCCCTTAACGACGCTATGTCTGTTACATTATAAATAAATGACTCAACAATCTAATAGCGTCCGCAAAGAACGCCCTTAGACTAATTAAGTATCGTTTATTTCTAAAAATACCTGGACTAGAGTAAATACAGAATAAATATTGGTTGGTTGCAACGGTAGCTTAATTGAATAATGGCTTTTTCTATTTCTAGGCTATGTCTGGCATTAAATGATTGATGAAACATTTCAACGGCGCGGCACCCTTTGTATTTTTCGAAACCTAAAAGAACCCATATTGAATCTAGGTTTTCAAATAAACTCTTGAGAGCACCTGCATATTTTTAGGACAAAATGCAGCTTAATATATGCTTAATATATAACAGAAACTATCTTCATGCAAAATTAAACATTGATTGGAAAAAAAAAACATTTAGGTATATGCGAAAAAAAATGTAAGAAATAGTTTATGCAGTGAGTTATAAGCTGAACTTTCAATATACTTGAGACTGGTGACTCTAGTAGTCTTCAATAAGATCTTCATTCACCCATTGCTATGAAATAAGTTTACAATGAGCACAATGCCTGTCAGTCATCCACCATACAATACACGGGGTACGATTCATTATAATGTACTTAGGGACATAATGCCTGTCCAATCCACCTTCTGATTTTCATGAAGGTTAGCATTACAGAGTCATACAATGCACTAAGCAGTTCTATTATACTTATTAAAGTTATTAACAGAACATTTATATCTAGTAAATGATACTCAAATTTATTTTCGCTATAACATCTCATTCAAAACTTTGAATAATATAAAACATTTGGCGAACCTTTGTCTACAATACGTTTTAGGACTATGTTGACTTTTCCGACTGTCGGGTTATGTGTTTTGGGGTGTGTTTAACTTTAGATACATTTTGTAGATGTAACGGTTAAAGAACATATCATTACAGAGAAAATGACGTCTGAATGATTTTCCCTGGGTGAGAAGCTCGGTCGGTTACATCTCAAACATTAACTATGTACATTTTTTTAAACTTGTCTAAAAACAGTACAAAATAAAAAATTATATGTAAACTTGAACATAAAAAAAAAACAAAAGTAAATCACCGAGTGGGATTCGAACCCGTAACACTCTTTCTAGCGGTCAGCATCCGTAACCGCTGAGCTAAGCGGATGGCGGCCGGCGCGACATAAGACTAATCTAGATCGATTATTTACCCCCGAAAACCCCCATATACTAATTTTCAGCGAAATCGTTAGTCGTTTTCGAGACCACAGACATTTATATATAAATAAATAAATATACAAGAATTGCTCGTTTAAAGGTATAAGATTTATTAATGTTACTTACGCACAACTAAATGTAACATAATTAACGACGCTTTATGGATAGATTACATTATGAAACAAAACGACTACCACCAACGAATGTTTATAAAGAAAGTATTGTTAAAACACAAACTGTACGCCCGATCCTCAGAGGGTCAGGTTTATCTGCCCCCGACTGTACATGAATTTAATATTAGTTATTGCAATAAACCATAAACATTTATTTCCAAAGGATAGTGAGCGAACCTGGTCTAAGAGCTCTAAAAGGTCACACATACTTCAAATGGTCACAAATAATATCTTTAATCGTGCCAATCTTCCGAGTGGCATTAAATTATTTTCTTAAAATCATTAATGTTTATATATAACATGTACTATATACTATAGTGATCTAGTATATAATAGCCGTGGTTCGATTTATTACGGGTATGACCCTTCCACATTGTATAATAAAGGCAATCAAACTGAGACCTCTTGCTAGTAGTTAGGGAGGCGAATAGGGGAATTTTCTGCAATACTCGAGCGTGGCAGTTTAAGATATAAGAGATACCTTAGACCTAATAGAACAACCTTGTAAAGTATTTAGCTCTATACGTAGTGACGCGCGCCTAGGATCGACGATCAGATTAGTAAAAAAAAATCGATAGTCTGAAATACTCGAGCGCATCAGATTAAGATATTGGGGGTTGATTTTAAGACTAAATTTAACTAATCTGACGATAAGTCCTTGACGCGACCGAGTTATAGGGTCGTGAACTTGTAAAAAAAAAACGTTAATCCGGCATTCTCGAGCGCGATTTTTTTATTATTTATTTTGAAGAATATAATCTAAAACTCTATAATATTTTGACGAAGCGTGTTGCGGATATTAGCAATTTGTTCCTATTTTATAATTAGAATTCAAATAAATAAACAAAATCTAAAACTTACTAAAAATACAAAATCTGCCGGTTTCCGCATGACCGGAAGTGTGGAGGAGCTATTTCGTCTTCCTAAGAACGCGTTGCGGCATAAAAGTCGCGAACGATACATTTTACAAAAAAAAAGTTTAAATTTACGTTGGTTGTATCTATCGCTTTATTGTCATTCTTAAATTCCCCGTTTTATCAAGAAGAAAGAAAGGAAAAAAAATGAAACCATAAAACCTTTTTTGGTCAGATTAAGGGAACCCACCAACTTTTTTGTCAGATTAAAAAAATATGATTTCAAGATACCGAGATAAACCTCCCCTATGAAAATCTGACGCGCTCGAGTATTTCAAAAAAACTTTTTTTTTTTTGCATTTTCAAAAATTCATCGTAACTTATCGTCACGCCGAAATCGTCAGTTTTTTTAAAAGGGAGCTTCCTTAGGACCTACTTAACACCCCTTCCGAAAATCTGACGCGCTCGAGTAAATTTTTTTTTTGCATTTTTGACTACTTTATATGCCTACCCCCACCACGCAAACCGGCAGATTAGTATACCGTTGTTATCAGAGGCACTTGGGGCATACGTAGTATGAATATCTGACGCGCTCGAGAATGCCCAAGTAACTGTTTTTTTTAACATTTTTGAAAAACCGTACACGCCAAACCCACCGCTAAAATGGTTTTAACCATACGAGCTTTTCTTTTCGAAATTATTTTATCTTTCGATTATGATAGGTCTCGACGGCGCCGTTGAATTACGCCATTTAGCTACCTCGCCTCCCTAACTATAGTATGTGTCTACTTACAAATGGGAGGTCTGTCTATACTGGACTTCGCAAATGTTTAGTAATTGAAATTGTACAGGATTAAAACATATCTCAAATGAAAGGCATAAGTCTACTCTTTAAGAGGCCACACCTAGAGGGCTTTTTCCTCTTTCTAAAAGGCCACACCTAGAGGGCTTTTTTTTAAATTTACACTATTCCACTTCTAGGAAAAGGTCTCTTCCATAACTGATGGGAATTTGTATATATAATACAACACTACCAGTGTAGTATCTCCTAGATTAATATGATAGGTTTAATAAGTATATGGCGTCAATGAGCGTAGCATAAAAAAAATGTAGGTTCTGTAAAAAAAGGGAAATATGATTTCTGGTAACATTGTTCCAGCCGGAAAAATCTAAACACATGATCGGAGGTTGCAAAAGCCTTGAGGAATATGCATATCCAATTATCCATCTTCTGAAATGGAAACTATTATTATGGTGCAGTACACTGGCGTCTTTTCTTGTATGAATTGTGTATGGAATATCCAATAGAAACATGTAAAAATCTGGCATGAGAAAAATTTGATTTTTAAATTGAATTGAATATTTATGATTGTGTAGTAGATAAAGCGTGAAGAGGTGAAAAACAAATATACAAACTCACTTTCGCATTTATCACAGTTCAGGGCATACTAATAGTATTTATTTAATTACAAGGGTGGATTGAAAAGTTGCCGGCCCAGCCAAGAAAATAAACACATATGTACTTATCAATTCTTTTTTTACATAATCACTATATCGTAAAATGCATTAAGTCCTTTGAAAAAAATATTCTTCATTAGTGTCAAAATATGCGTCTACTGCTGCTTTAGCCTCATTGCTTCTTGAAAATCTTGAAAAATTACTTAAATCTTGGACCTGCCAAGTGCTTTTTAGTCAGGGAAAAGAAAGAAGCTTAATGGTGCCAGATCAGGTGAATAAGGCGGATGCGGTAACAGTTTATTTCCTCTAGTAAACGACGTAGTAATGTGCAGTAGTAATCAGAGTTAAAGGTCTGACCCCCTTCAAGGTAATCAACCATAGTCCCAGAACACTGAAGCCATCACCTTATTTGGCAACAAAATCGACTTAGCCTTTTTAGGGGTTGAAGGGGTTGGTGAAACACCAGGTCTTTTCCACTGTTTAGATTGTTGTTTTATTTCCAGTGCACAGTAATGAACCCATGTTTCTTCCATGTAACAAAACGATTCAAATAACCGGCCAAGTGCTAATCGAATTCGCGCACTAAGGGTTCCATACCATTATCTATAAAAATCGCGTTTGTTGTATGGGAACCCCCCTTAAATATTTATTTTATTTTGTTTTTAGTATTTGTTGTTATAGCGGACAGCATAAGAAAAACATAATTTGTGAAAATTTTAACTGTCTAGCTATAGCAGTTTTTGAGATCAGCCTGATGACAGACAGACGGACAGACAGCGAAGTCTTAGTAATAGGGTCCCGCTTTTACCCTTTGGGTAGGAACCCTAAAAATCATCTGCATTGGCTTCAAACTATCGTCGCGTGAAATAGTCAATCACTTCCTTTTCACTTGAACAATCAACTGAAAGCAGTTGTGAAACCCACCTTGCAGACACCTTGTGGAAACTCAACTCTTTGACTATGATGTTCAGAGTTCATTCATAAGAGATGCCTACAATCTCAGCTATCTCTCTAATTACTAATCTTCGGTCCCATATAATTAAATCAAGTACTTTTTAAATATTGTTAGTAGTTGACGTTGAAGGCCTTCCAGAGCGGGGTTCACCTTTACACTCTCTCTACCACACTTGAATTCTGCTATACATTTTTTGATGGCTAAATATGACAGCGGAATACCGTAATGTACTGACTATATCATCATGGATGGCTTTTGATGATAGCCCAAGATTCTGTAGGTTCTTAATGCTTCGTTAATAAATTTATAAAATCGCACATAACTGAACAAAATGTGGGTCGATTTTTTTTTTAGAATCGAATAGATCTTTGTTATGCAGAGAACTTTTCAATCCAACCTCATATTCAGAATCAGTATTTTGTAAATTGATTAAACATATTAAACCAATGTAATGTAGTTCAGCATATTATGTTATCATATTTACATATTGACCTATTTACTATCGGAAACCTTGATTTAGCAGTTTTCATTTAAAAGTTAAGTCATCAATGTTGATATGAACCGATATGAACACTTTAATGTATGAAAATTACACAGTTATTGTTCCATTTGTACCTAATAAGAAATTTCCAGTTTTTTTAGTTATTTATTTTACAGTATGGAAGTAATAAGAGGACAATGAATGTCGTGTTAGCCATAAAGATACAAAGCTAAGGAAGAAACTAAAATAAACCCAAGAAAAAAAGGATGGTCAAATTTAAATATATGTCGAATCCCAAATGGCATTTCCATATGCAGTCCGGGTCCTATGAGTTATTGAAAAGCACAGGTCCTCTCGAGACCAGTTAATCGAGTCAAGATCAGGGACCGGAAAACCCCTTTATTTGATTAAGTCTATCGATGGAGTAACTCCATCATAAGCTTACCCTTTGTTAGAGTTAGCATATCGATTGACTTACCCTAACGTTATGGTATCTCCTTTGAATCAGTTAACTACTAGTAACTGGACTTACCAGTAACCTTAAAGTTCCGATTATACCAGTTAGCATTAGGTTGGTTACCCTTTCCCCCTCTTTGTTCTACAGTCTTGTCTACTACTTCCAAACTCATAGAAACGACTGTAAACAATGTAATATAAGTCTTATGTGAATGCAATTAGTATATTTTTATTTTTTATTTTATTTTATTTTATTTTGGCAACATACAGTCATGTACTTATGTTAATACTTAATTTTACCTTATATAATAGACCTTGAGTGCCTAATATGGGTACATTATATTACCTTTCATTAAATCAGAGAGAGTGCGTATCAAAAGCGATAGCTACGATATCAGCGAATTTGTAGCTATAGTTACAACTTAATAAGCTATGTAAGTGTAGCTATAGACACTATACTTTATACATTACAGATATATTATTAATCATACTGAGGCTCATTTTGACATGTAGCTAACAATATCACTAAATAAGCTGTCATTAGGTACCTACTACCTACCCACTAGTTGTTATTATTATTTTTTACTTAGATTTAAGTATAATTATTGAATGGCTGTTTGGACATGCCACAAAGCCTGCCTTCTTTTTCTAGCCCGATGCGTTGTCTCGCTAACCCTAGAAACTGTTTGCACAAGCAGTTATGTGTTGTATGCCATTCAAATAAAAATTAAATTGCTTGAGGCCGTTTATATATTATTGACAGGGTAAGCCTATCATAGGGCTTTGCAATATTAGTTAGTGCTTAGTTGAATTAACTGTATCGTATTAGTAAGCCTTTTGTCAGGGTAAGCAAATGATATGGTTACCAAATCACTAGGGTTTACGAAAACCAGTCGATCAAAAACCCAAACGAAAACCCTTTCAAAGGTAAGCGGTTCCAGTCCCTGGTCAAGATTAAAGATAGTATCTATAGGGATGAAATTGATAAAGTGAAGCCTAGTAATCCTAGATAAAAATAGGATAAATTCAGGGTAAAATAATTGTACAGAAACAGTATGTAGTAAGAGTTCATTAAGATATGTCTCTTATACAACACATAACGACATAAACCTACATATAATTTAAAGACACATTGTCATCATCAATATGAACAATTTTGATTACGAGATACTTCTGAAATTACAAAAAAAATATTGCTTCTTTTTACTCCCTTATAAAACATACACATCCTTATTTTTATACTCATTTAAAGTAACTTACAAATCATAACTACTATCTTGATGGAATATCTTAGAATAAGAGAACTAAAAATAGACCCAAGAAAAGATGGATGGAATGTTTTATGGCAAGGTAAAATAAAAATAGTTATTACTTACAGTTAGTGGTTAATAATTATAAGGAAACATAACAAAATAGTATCACAGGAGATCAAAGTAGATACAAGAAAGTAAGAAGCTGAGCTAATTTTGCATTAAAATAGGAAGATACTTTTGTAAGGTACGGTAAGTACATTTAGTTATAAAAAAGAGTTCATTTAGATATATCTCTATAATTTACTAGCCTTATTCTCCTATTTATATACTACATCATCAATATTCACAACAAAGCATGTGCTATAAGTTGCCTCTACACACAGTTTAGGTAGGTACCTACCTCTACTTAAAATTTTCTGTCACAAGTATTGTTCCATAAAATGTAAGGATGAAGCTAACTAGATACATGTATGCGAAAACAATCATTTAATGCATATGCATACCCTCAATCACAGCCATGATCACAGCAAATAAAATTGACGGAAGAACCGATTAAAGAGAACAATACAAAGAACCATAATTTTGCTAAACGTAGGTAGGTATCCATGAAGCTTGAAATGTAGAGGAGGGTGTATCCAATTGTTATCACAGACACTAACTTGCAACCGACGACGCACTATTTAAAGACTGCTTTATTAAGAATCACGCAGTAAAATTACACCGAAGGCACCTCGTGTGATGGGGCTCGGACTGACACATAATCCAAGAGTCAAGGTGGCAGTAGGTATTACTCAAATGAACACGCTTGACCAAAAAATATCTATCTTCGCATAATATTCACTAACAAGAACAATAGAACACAAACATTAACAAAGTTACATATAATTATTCATGAACAAGATTACCTCAGGCCTTCAATTTATCAGTGAAAAGCACGCACGGCGAAGGAGCAATATGGCCGCCGAAAAGTTGAGCTGTCCTGTGGTGTGGTGAAGATTGAAATATTTTGTTGAAAACTTGAGATGTCAAGTCGTCAACGCATGCACGATGTTTTCCGTCAGGTTAACCAACCAACATAAATATATTTTTGTCTATGGTCTATCGTTTTCTTTTTTGTCAGCGCTTCGTTGGTTGTATTTGTCTATGGTTCTGTAGAAAAATCGCATAGCCACGAGTAGAGATAGGCGGTGGGTGAATACCCAATCTACCCATTTGGGAATATACCCGGTAGATTGGGTAAATACCCGGTATATACACGTATCTACCCATTTGGTGGGTAGATTAAATTTTATGAGTAATTACTTCGCAATTCGTGTCCGAAAGTGTGTGCAAGCGCTGTAATATGCTTAAAATGCAGGTAGACGTCAAATCTGACATTAAAGTATATGAAACCACAATACTAATCATACTTTGATAATAGGCTTTTTTGATTTATTATCATTTTTTAGTTGGAAGGTGCGCAAAGACATACTTAAAAGTGGTTAAATGAGTAAAAAGATATAAAATGCGATGTCAATATATGGGCACCCTTATACATATATAGAGAGTAGGTATTTTCGACTGCTCATAAAAAAACCAAAAGTACTGATTTCGGGGTTGGTCTCGGAACAAAAGATATTTGTATAGACGAGTTCTTCAATTCCCCATCAACTTGTTATAACATTTCCCACAAAATAGTATGTATCTGCCCGTTGTATAGGAACATACAAATTTACAGGTATAACTTTATATTTTTTGCTGGCAAATATTTGTAGACCTAACTAGATGTTAAAATGATCAATCAGACATCAAATGCGATGTCAATATAAGAGCACCCTCATACATGTATAAAGAGTAGGTATCTTTGACTGCTCATTCAAGAGCCAAAACTACTGATTTTGGGGTTGGTCTCGGAACAAAAGATATTCGTTTAGATGAGTTCTTCGATCCCCCATTAACTTCTCATTACATTTCCCACAAAATACTATGCCGGGTATTTACCCGTATCTACCCGTTGTATGGAAACATACAAATTAACAGGTCTAAGTTTACATTTTTTGCTGGCAGACGTAAGTAGACTTAATAAGATGTTAAAATGAGCAATCAGACATCAAATGCGATGTCAATATACGAGCACCCTCATACATGAATAGAGATTAGGTATCTTTGACTGCTAATTCAAGAGCCAAAACTACTGATTTCGGGGATGGTCTCGGAACAAAAGATATTCGTTTAGACGAGTTCTTCGATCCCCCATCAACTTGTCATTACATTTCCCACAAAATAGTATTTATTTTATTTTATTTTTATTTATTTAATTCGTTTACAAAAAATAATATTTGTGTTCGAATGTATGATTAAATATTATACATAATAAAACAAAGCACACACACCAGACATAGACATAGTAATACAACTTAAAATTCATCTAACGAGTACAAACATTTTTCCAAAAGATGAGCTTTCAATTTCTTATTAAATAATTTTCTGCTACGTATTGTTTTTAAATCTATAGGCAACCTGTTGAACAAGAGCACTGTTTGGTATCGGACACATTGCGTTGAGACTCTCAGTTTAGGTTTAATCCATGTCGTAAGATCTTTTCTCCGCGTTTTTTCTCTTCGGATCATTTCTTCTTCTGTTTCATAAAGATTTCTTTGTTTGTAGAAATTGTTTAGAAGAACCAAAATGTACAAACACGGCACAGTTAAAATTTTAAAGCTCTTAAAGTAAGGTATACAAGACTCCCAGGGCGGAATTCTTGCCATGGTGCGTATTGCCCTTTTCTGAGACCAAAAGGCTCTCTGTACGTTATACTTATAACTGTTGCCCCAAAAATCTATGCTATAGCGCAATTTTGACTCAATTAGAGCATGGTACACTGTCTTCAGTTGTTCTTTGGTTAGCTCATCTCTAAGACTTCGAAGTGCATAGCATGAGGAATTGATTGCATCATCAATAGCTTCAAGTTCCAATTTCCAATTAAAGTCAGTATCTATTATAACCCCTAAGAATTTAATATTTACAACACATTCAATATTTTTACTTTGCAATTTTACAGTTCATATTTCTTTATTGCGCGAAGTAGTTTTGAAAAGAATAGCATTACTTTTGTTTGTATTGAGTTTTAGATTATTCGTAACAAGCCAGTCATGAAAAAATTGTTATCGTCTTGTTCGTCGTTACTCTAATTCCTCATAATTGCGTCCAGTTATAACTGCATTACTGTCATCGGCATATAACACTACGTTGATGTTTGGGATTTGTTTATATAAATGACTGACTATATCATTTATAAATATAATAAATAAAATTGGACCTAGGACGGAGCCTTGTGGTACACCTCTATGCACTTGTTTCATTTTTGACTGATAAACTATTTCTGCTGAGCTATCAGCACTTGTACTTTTTATTTCTACATATTGTCTTCTGTTGCTCAAATACGATTTAAATAGAGCTCGTTCTTTATTTCTTATGCCATAATGTTCCAACTTAAGCATCAGTATGTCATGCTCTATAGTATCAAATGCCGAGCTCAAATCTAGAAAGAGTCCAGCAACTTTTTGCTTTTTATTCAGTTTCTCTTGAATATCATTGATCAATACTTCTATAGCATCATGTGTACCTACACCATATTGATATCCAAATTGTCTAGGGTTGATTATTTTATTTGAGTTAAGATGGGATAAAAGCCTTATTTTCAATAATTTTTCAAAGATCTTTGAAAGTACTGGAAGCAAAGAAATCGGCCTATAATTCTTTGGATCAGTTTTACACTTTTTCTTAAATATCGGTATAATTTTCGCAATTTTTAACTGATCTGGAAAGACACTTTTATCCATACAGTTATTATAGAAATTTGCCAAGTGTTCAGCCAGAATTTCTATATTTTCCTTAATTACTGTTATAGGTATATCATCGAAACCACACGACTTCTTGTTTTTCATTCTATTTACTATGTTCCTAATTTCAGTCGCATTCGTCCTACAACAGACCATATTATTGTCAACCCGCTTGGTATTATTTTTTAGTAAAGCCATAGCATGTTGAGAATTTTTATTTACATCTTTACTATTGTGATCAAAAGTCTCACCAAAAATTTCAGCTATCTCCTGTGGATCCTTCACTATTTTATTAATCCATTTAAGTATTATATTTTCTTTGCACTTTACCTTTTTACTATTTCTAAGCTTATTAACCACTTTCCAAATTCCCTTCGTTTCGTTTTTCACTGCTTTTATTTCTGACTGTACTCCTAATTTTCGAGCTTGTCATAATACTTTCCTATATATTCTTAAGTAATTGGACCGATAATCAATTAAAGTTTTATGACTATACTCTCTATCAGTATATGCCATCACTGTTTTCATTCTACTTGATACCTTTATACCCTTGGTTACCCATCTTAGTTTTTTGTGTTTTTTTAAATTAATTTTCTTTTTTGTTTTTTTATAACATTTATCAAATATTGTTTTTAGTATGCCGGGTATTTACCCATATCTACCCATTGTATGGAAACATACAAATTAACAGGTCTAAGTTTACATTTTTTGCTGGCAAACGTAAGTAGACGTAATAAGATGTTAAAATGAGCAATCAGACATCAAATGCGATGTCAATATACGAATACCCTCATACATGAATAGAGATTAAGTATCTTTGACTGCTAATTCAAGAGCCAAAACTACTGATTTCGGGGTTGGTCTCGGAAAAAAAGATATTCGTTTAGACGAGTTCTTCGATCCCCCATCAACTTGTCATTACATTTCCCACAAAATAGTATGCCGGGTATTTACCCATATCTACCCGTTGTATGGAAACATACAAATTAACAGGTCTAAGTTTACATTTTTTGCTGGCAAACGTAAGTAGTCCTAATAAGATGTTTAAATAAGCAATCAGACATCAAATGCGATGTCAATATACGAGCACCCTCATACATGTATAGAGAGTAGGTATCTTTGACTGCTCATCCAAGAGCCAAAACTACTGATTTCGGGGTTGATCTCGAAACAAAAGATATTCGTTTAGACGAGTTCTTTGATCCCAAATCAACTTGTCATAACATTTCCCACAAAATAGTATGCCGGGTATATACCCGTATCTACCCGTTGTATGGGAACATACAAATTTACAGGTCTAAGTGTAAATTTTTTGCTGGCAAACGTAAGTAGACCTAATAAGATATTAAAATGAGTAATCAGACATCAAATGCGATGTCAATATACGAGCATCATACATGAATAGAGATTAGGTATCTTTGACTGCTAATTCAAGAGCCAAAACTACTGATTTCGGGGTTGGTCTCGGAACAAAAGATATTCGTTTAGACGAGTTCTTCGATCCCCCATCAACTTCTCATAACATTTCCCGCAAAATAGTATGCCGGGTATTTACCCGTATCTACCCGTTGTATGGAAACGTACAAATTTACAGGTCTAAGTTTAAATTTTTTGCTGGCAAATGTAAGTTGACCTAAAAAGATGTTAAAATGAGCAATCAGACATCAAATGCGATGTCAATATACGAGCACCCTCATACATGTATAGAGAGTAGGTATCTTTGACTGCTCATCCAAGAGCCAAAACTACTGATTTCGGGGTTGGTTTCGTAACAAAAGATATTCATTTAGATGAGTTCTTCGATCCCCCATTAACTTGTCATAACATTTCCCACAAAATAGTATGCCGGGTGTTTACCCGTATCTACCCGTTGTATGCGAACATACAAATTAACAGGTCTAAGTTTAAATTTTTTTGCTGGCAAACGTAAGTAGACCTAATAAGATGTTAAAATGAGCAATCAGATAACAATTAAGATGGCATTTGTATATTTTATATCGATAGCATCAGTGATTTAAATCTTTGTTATTTTTTCTTTTAGAGATATTCATTGTTTTATACATTATATAACCTTTTTGTACATTTCTACACATAAATAGTGGACTCACACTAATTTTTAAATAAATATTCCAATCTACCCACCCAAACGGGTAGATACGGATATATACCCGGCGCATATCGGGTAAATACCCAAGCGTGGGTAAATACCCGGGTAGATGCCCATCTCTAGCCACGAGGCCACGAGCCACGCCACGACAGGACTCTCTTTCTAATTTTTTGCTACGAGTGCCACGAGGCCACGAGCCACGCACGACCATGGTTTATTATATACTTCGCCTTTTCCTAGTATTCTCTACCCGTGACAGCTGGTGACGTAGGTGGAACAAGAATACGTCATCAGTGTGTGGTTCTCAAACCTTTTCAATGAGGAAAAAGGTACTAAATTAAAAAAAAAACAGATATTAGGTATATTTATTTATAATTACAAGATTTTATTTATTTTCCTTGTTTGTCGTTTCGGAATGACCACTGCTGGGAGGATAACAATGAAAGAAACCCAGTTCAGTATAGGTCAGTCAGTACCCAGCCTGATGGGCTATTCTATTATGTTACAAATTACAATACAGATTTACATCTTTAACTACCTATACTATATATTATTTATTATTTGACATTTAAAAATTTTAAGTCAACTATTTCCAATATTTTTTTACTATTAAGCATTAACCATTTTCTTGCGTATCCTTCGCAGACTCGCAGTTCATCGCAGAAGTTTGAAAACCACAGTACTTTGTTTGCAGAACGAAATAGCTCTATATATGTTTGAGCTAGACGACGATATATGGACATAATTCATAAGCTTGTCAACTAAAGTATATGAAAATGTTTCAGGTGCCTTTATTCGAAAATAGACAATTTCAAGAAAGTAATTTGATTAAAAAATTTCTACGTGTTATCAGGATTTTTTTATGCATTTTTAAACATTACACCGGAAGTTACGACACACAGCAATCAAAGTTTATATATTTCCTATGCCGGCCTGCACTAAAAAACAATGACATCTGTCAATTGTCAATGTTTTCTGTTTATTTACCGTCGTGACAGTGACAATACAATACAGTGGTGCCATTTTTGAAACGCGAAGTCACAAAAACACTGTTTTTTGTATGAAAAAACCATTCGTTTAGGAGACACCACGTTTCAAAAATGGCACTCCAGTACAGTACTGGAAGTGAAAATTGCTAACTTTCCTCAAAAAAATCTTCATCGTGACGTCACTTCCTCAAAAAGTTTGACCTTGCTTTTAAATAAAGTTCATGGGGATTTATGCAAATATCTAATTATGTAAGACCTTATTTAAAATTTGATTAGAGAAAGTTTTTCCTAGAGGCTATTCCTCGACACGGATAGCAAATCAGATTTTTTTTTATTACTTGACAAGCTAATTGTATGTATTTATTATTTTTATATTACTCGTGGGATGGAAATAAAACCTCAATTCAACTCCTTAAATAATTTAGTCTCCAACATCATAAAACACCAATGAAGAATGATAATCAGCTCGATGCAATTGGATTAGAAATATAGAATTTTTGTAAACCCGACAACTCAATGGCGCAAAGATTTCTTACGGCCAATTGATCCACGTGAATTTTCCATCTTGCCGGAAGGCGGGCGTCGAAATAACAATGGGATTCAAGCTAAAGGTCTGCTTATTCTTTTCAATCTTTTGCACTCCGAAATCACAAACGATGCACCCGATGTCTCTCGATTAGCTATGTTTTCGCGGCGAAGAATTTACTTGGGAGGCCATATTTGTTGTTATGACACTGACACTTCACAAGCCACAAGTGGCAGAATTCCGAACTAATCGTTTTACAATCTTACGTCAGCTAGTTTGTTAAACGTAACACATTGGACGATCTAGCTGACCGAATTTCAGCTATATTACAAAACCGAGCTGTAACTGAACTTAACTGTTGTGGAAAAAAACCTTAATATGGCTTGTCGCATATATGACACTGAGATGTTTGAATTAGAGTCACAAATCTGAACATTGCAGGCTACCTTAAAAAATATCACAAAAAAATATGAGTTAATTTTAGAAGGAAATAGGGAAATTAGTTTAGTATCTGACGGTGTTCCCCTGACAGTGGTTACGGAATCACCTGTCACGGACTCAACCCCATCCCCTACTGTTGACTGCGGTATAAGTCTAAGTATAAATAAATACCCTCATGTAGAAAATGATGTACAATCCAAAATAGAAACAATTGATAATAGCATAAATAGAAAAATGATTTGTAAAAAATTAATAATATATTCTGATAAGTTAGGTCAAGATCTTAGTAGTATGATTTATAATAACCTGAACAGTGAATGTTCAGTATTCAATGTATGCACACCCGGGGTCACATTTTTAAACCTAATAAATAACATAAATTATAATGACATAGACCAACATACCACAATTTTAATAATGTGTGGTGACAGTTCCTCTATTACAGGAAGGAACTTAAAAAAAGGTATAGACAAAATCAAAGATTTAAAACAAAAAAAGGATTGTAGATTTATCATAAGTGCCTTTCCATATTCAGACAATTTAGACAGTAAAAGTAACAGGCACATACATGATTTAAATGTACATCTGTACAATATGACTTATTGTCACGGTGACTTTATTTTTTATTTAGATATAAATAAATTTATTTGTAATTTTAAGTTGACTCTAGATACTATGTATCTGCCTCCTAGATATAAGTGACTCTTAGCTACATTAGTAGCTTATAATATACAAAGTAGGGTTGTAAATAGTACAACTAGTAACTCTAAATTAAACACAGTACATTGTAGTGCTGAATGTATCATAGCTGGAGATACTCAGTCTGATTTAAACTAATGAAAAAGACAACAGTCAAGGCCAAAGAGTTAAATATTATTCACCAAAATATTCAGGGCCTGACTAGCAAATTATTGCAATTAGAATTATATGCAAACGATAGGGATTTACATGTAGTATGTTTAACTGAACACTTTTTGCAGTCACATCAAGTACAATTTAATATTGATAATTATTTAGTCTCTAGTTTATTTATTAGAAAGATTAATGAAAAAGGAGGCAGTTTAATTTTAACACGTAATGATGTAAAATGTAAAGAACGCAAGGATATTGTGAGCCTGTCGGTTGAAAGTATTGTTGAATTATCCTGCGTTGAACTAGAAAATTGTATTATAGTATGCGCGTACAGACCCCCAAAAGCTGACTTTAATACTTTAGAAACTGTAATTGAAGATGTTTTGAGAAAATTAAGTTCATGTCGCAAAAACATAATATTGTGTGGCGACTTTAACGTAGATTTATTAGCGTCTGATAGCACCGAATGTATTAGATTTTTGAATTTATTTAAGTCATTCAATTTGTTCAATTTATTTTTAGAACCAACTAGAATACAAGGCGACTCTAAAACATGTATAGATAATGTTTTCTGTGATTGCACTGCTGTTGATAAAGCTATAATTAAAAATATAACATCTGATCATTTTGGTCAGTTCGTGAAATTTGCCAACAACGCAGTAGAAGTAGAATTACCTGAAATAACCTACAGAGCTATTACTAAAGATAAAATTAAAAAATTTAGGGATACAGTTTCGAAAAAATTACCGTTAATTGAAGAAACTCGGGATGATCCGGATATTTTGTATAATAAAATGTTCGGTGTGATTGAATCAGAATTTAATGATAATTTTCCACTTAAAAAGGGAAAGAAACGTAATCGGAAAAAGTTTAGCGAATGGGCTACCACAGGGATTCATATTAGTAGGAATAGGCTATATGAATTATTAGCTATGAAAGCTTATAACCAAACACCTAATTTCATTAATTACGTTAGAACTTACTCAAAGCTTTTTAAAAAAGTATGTTTATGCGCGAAGTCGTTATACACCAGGAAAGCTATTCTAGATTCTAAAGATAAAATAAAGACAACCTGGAATATTATTAACACTGAAACCGGGAAAAACAAGCAACGAGTAAATAAAATTGAGTTAAACATTAACAATAAGGTTCTAGACACTAGTGAATATGTCGCACAATACTTTGAGAACTTTTTCACAAACATTCCCCTAAATACAACCGCCCCACTAATGTCCTCATCTAGGAAATCAAAAAAGCTATTAACCAATTGCGTACCTAAATGTAAAGATAGGCTAATATTCAAATACGTCACACCTAAAAATATCATTGATACTTTTAAAAGCTTGAATAATAAAAAAACTGGTGATTTGTGGGACATTTCTGTATCCGTTATAAGTAATATTATAGATGTTATTGCGCCTTACTTAGCTTCCATATTTAATAAATGTGTAGACGCGGGATCTTTCCCTGACATGATGAAGTTAAGTAAAGTTATCCCTCTATTTAAGACTGGTGACAGAAATGATCCAACAAATTACCGTCCCATTTCTATTCTGCCAGCACTGAGCAAAATATTCGAAAAGATAATTTTTAACCAATTATTAGATTTTTTCAACAAAAATAGTCTGTTCCATGGTGATCAGTATGGATTTACTAAGGGTCGATCAACAACGGATGCAGGTGTTGCACTATTACAAAACATCTATGATGCTTGGGAGTGTTGTCAGAATGCAATTGGTGTCTTTTGTGACCTCTCCAAAGCCTTTGATTGTGTAGACCACAAAACCCTTCTATCCAAACTTGAGCACTACGGAATAAAAGGGAAGGCTCTTGAATTGATTGAATCTTATTTGAGTAGCCGAATTCAAAAAGTTAGTGTAAATCAAGTAAAATCTGAAGGATCAACCGTAGTGATGGGTGTGCCCCAGGGTTCTATCTTGGGTCCTTTGTTGTTCCTGATCTATATTAATGATTTACCATATTATGTAAAAGATTGTAAGGCTGTACTTTTTGCTGATGACACTTCCCTTGTTTTCAGCATAGATAGGAAAACTGACACCTCTGATGAGATGAATAATATATTGTCGCAAGTGTTGGATTGGTTTACAGTAAATAATTTAGTATTAAATGCAAAAAAAACGAAATGTGTAAAGTTCTGCTTACCAAATGTTACAAAAGTTCCAACACGATTATTTATTGATATGGAAGCAGTAGATATGGTTGATAACACAACATTTTTGGGAATAACGCTTGATTCAGGGTTGCAATGGGGTGCCCATATTCAAAAATTAGCTGGAAAACTTAGCTCTGCGGCCTATGCGGTTAGAAGAATTAGGCAAATGACTGACGTTGATACAGCGCGTTTGGTATATTTTGGGTACTTCCACAGTGTTATGTCCTATGGAATATTGCTATGGGGTAACGCTGCAGATATAAATACCATATTTGTTTTACAAAAACGCGCTATCAGATTTATATATAAATTAGGTGCTAGAGAGTCTTTGAGGGAACTATTTAAAGACATAAATATTTTGACCCTCCCTTCGCAATTCATCTATGCGAACATTATGTACGTGCGTCAGAATATACACTCATTTAAGAGAAATTGTGATATAATAGTATTAACACGAGAAATAAAAATAAATTAGCCATCACAGCTTTGCGGTTAGAGAAAACAAAAAAATCTTTTGTGGGTCTCGGCTTGCGCCTCTATAATAAAATTCCAGATGATATAGTAGCATTATCATTATCTAAGTTTAAGACAGCCGTTAAAAATCATTTATTACAAAATGCGTATTATCATGTAAATGACTACTTATCATCATCTGAGAAAAATTCTTGGAAATAGTTGTCTGCAAATTGTAATTGTATAATTTAAATGTATAGCTTAAGTGTAAATCTGTATTGTAATTGTAACATAGCCCATCAGGCTGGGTAGGGACCAATACTGAACTGGGTTTCTTTCGGCGTAATCTTCCCAGCAGTGGTCGTTCCGAAAC
Organism: Acrobasis consociella; assembly: GCA_963555685.1. NCBI lineage: Eukaryota > Metazoa > Arthropoda > Insecta > Lepidoptera > Pyralidae > Acrobasis > Acrobasis consociella. The sequence continues at coordinate 22,469,044 of OY743104.1, forward strand.
GCTAGTAGTTTTTAGCTTCTGCACTAAAAAAAATATTTAAAAAAAAATGACCTTCAATAAGAGATAAATTTATCCTACATTGAATAAAAATTTTTGACTTTGACTTTGACTTTGACTTTAATGCCAAATAGCTAGAGTTTTTGAATAACAGCGGATTATACTTACAATCCAACTGCAACATACCTACTTGAACAATGAAAGGAAAGGATGGGTTGTCAGCTTGTCAGTATGACACTTGTCAATTTGATGTGTTGCCATGCCACTGTGTGCTTGATATATGGACCGATTTCGAATTAATAATCCATTATATCAATTTAAAAATATTGAATTGATGAATCAGACGAGATAGTAAATAGCTAAGTTACTTAATATTTTATTTAATATTCATGAACTAATTGAGAAACTCCTTCAATTTACTGAAAAGAACAATCAGTGGGCACCTAGCGTAGAGATGGGCATCTACCCAGGTATTTACCCACGCTTGAGTATTTACCCGATATGCACCGGGTAATATACCCGTTTGGGTGGGTAGATGTGGATATTTATATTGAAAAATTGCTGTTGCCCGCGACTTCTTCAGCGTGGAGTTCAGTTTATGAACATCGTTATTTTAGTATTTTCGAAAAAAAAAACGGTAAAATGCATGTCGGGTCACGTGCTGTTAAGGGTTCCATTATATGCGAATGCCGACTAAAAGTTAAAAATAAAGAGTTAAAAACAATAAATTAATTTCAACATTAAAATTTAATTGAAGTTGTTATCCTTTAATAAAGATCTGAGGAAAAATAAGGTCTTTAGGCGAATACATCTCGGTTGGCCTTCCAACAATGACATATGGTGCCGAAACGTCGCCGCTTACCGATGAGGCTGTGTACCGAATAAGAGTTGAACTGAGAGCCATGGAGCGAGCCATGCTCGGCATCAAACTCCAAGACCGAGTTCCCAACACAGTTATTCGGCAGAGAACGAAAGTTCAAGATGTCGGAAAACGAGTGATGAAGATGAAACTCAAATGGAATTGGGCAGGACACCTAGCAAGACGAGGTGATGGCAGGTGGAGCAAAATATTAACAGAGTGGTGGCCCATAAATGGTAAACGCAGCGTAGGACGTCCGTTAGCAAGATGGGTCGACGACATTAGAAAGTTAGCGGGTCAAACGTGAATGAGAGTAGCTCATGACCGTGGTAAATGGCATTCGTTGAGAGAGGCCTATTCCCAGCAGTGGGAGGATCAAGGCTGTGGATGATGATGATGATGAGTTTTATTTATCTTCCATGTTGGTCTGGGAGAAAGGAAAACACTTAACACGCAGATTGTAAAACCCGAATGGACGAGATTTAAATTATTTTAGCAACCCATCATTATTTGGATTCCCTTTTTCAACTTAATGTCCATCATCAAGGCCTTTGGGCCTAACAGCCCTGGTCTGCATAGAGACAAAAACACATACATGTAAAAATCATTTTCTTATATTTTCAAGAATTTAGACGTAGGTACCCAACCCATGCCAAATTACAGCTTTCAGATACTATAATTGTCTCTAAGTAAAACTGTAGACAGAGAGACAGATGTACATGGTGAAACTAGGTTCCTTTTTAGGATTCCGCAGCCAAATGGCAAAAAACGGAACCCTTATAGATTCGTCATGTCTGTCTGTCTGTCCGTCCGTATGTCGGTGCGAGGTACGCGGAAGTTTTAATATATTATACAACACATCTACTCGCTACGCACACTGAGCATTGGGTAGTCAACTAAAATATATAAAAGTGTTAAAGGTGCCTTTATTCGAAAATATAAAAATTTTGCAAAACTGAATTTATAAAAAAAAATCTACGTGTAATCAGGATTTTTTTATTGGATTTTAAACATTACACCGGAAGTGCCGACACACATCAATCGAAATTTACATTTTCCTATGCCTGCAGTAAAAAAACAATGACATCTGCCAACTGTCAATGTCTACTGTTTAAATAACTTACGCGCCCGACGACGACGCGTGACCTTGTCGCAACTAATCGCATGCATCTTTGTCTCTGCGTGTGTTTGAGTGTTTCGTTATCATTACTGTGTTTGCGTAAATGGAATCAGAATCGAAACGGTGAATGTAGGAGCGTTACATTACATTTCTAGAGAATTATTATTTCTAGAGGTTATTCCTCTAAAAGGATTGCAAATCAGATCTTTTTAAAAATTACTTGATAACCCAATTCCCTAATGTGTGATGCGACCTAAACCAAACACGTGCAATCGGAATGGTTTTTTTCCATACGGGATTCCGAACGCACAGACCTTTATTCGGAATTTTAAATGCAATTAAAATTTTATGTGTGTGGTACACGGGTACACCGTACAGTCATTGATTTGTATCCTGATTCGGAATTCCGAATCAGGATTTAGAAACGGAATTCTGTATGTATGTGGCCGGCCTAAGGCCGGCCCCATACATACGGAATTCCGTACGGAATCGACTCGGAATTCCGTTCGTCTACCACACACAAACGGTTTTTTCCGTACGGAATGACGCGTCTCAGTCGCGAGCCGCCAGCTATCGAGAGCAGACGTTCTAGTAGCGTGCGGAAATATGAAATTTGAATGAAATTTGACCATGATTTTTTTATAGCGATTGCATTTTTGCTATTTATTGTTAAAAAATATATCTTTATCTTCGTATTGACGAGTTCTTCGAACTCCCTTCAACCTATTATGACATTTTCCACAAAATAGTATGCCGGGTATTTATTGTATGGGAAAACATGAATTGACAGGTCTAAATGTTAAATTTTTTTAATGGCAAATATTTGGATACCTAATTATATGTCCTGCCACGGCCTGCAATGGCCTGCCACGCCATTTCCTTAAGGTCTCTGTCGTAGTAACCTTGATTATTAGTGTTCTATAAACATGTGTAAGCTTATACGGATATGATGAGATATTGTATGTCAGACATTGCGCGGGAAATTAAACGTACAATGAAGTTTCAAACTACAACACGTCCGCTCGCTACGGTCGTGCGGCGCACACTGAGCGCATTCCGTACGGAATTTCCGAATGTGTGGTGCGACCCAAACAAAATGTATGGAAGACGTGCATTCGGAACGGTTTTTTTCCGAACGGGATTCCGAACGCACAGGCCTTCATTCGGAATTCCTGACGGAAATAAAAACCGAACGGAATGCTACCGTATGTGTGTGGTACAGTCATTGATTTGTATGGATTTGCTGCGTTCGGAATCCTGATTCGGAATTCCGAATCAGGATTTAGAAACGGAATTCCGTATGTATGGGGCCGGCCTAAGGCAGGCTGACAATAATAAGGTCAATGTCATCCATGAATGTCATCTTAACATTGTCTGCACATGGTCTGTACAGATTAGACAGATAATATCCTAACGGATTGTAAGTTGTCTGTGTCTTAATTGTAAATTGTCTGTGTCTTAGCGCGGCCGCATACCATCAGAATTTTCTAACAGAAAAATTCTAACGTTCGCCGGAAGGCACTCCGTGCATATATTTTGTATTAGCTCCCGCACACTGTTAGAAAAATTCTAACGGCCCGTCCGTTTCTGATGTCCGCCGGATCGCACCGTTGCCGGACGTCAGAATTTTTCTGACAGAAATTGCGGAAGGCGTGTTTACCATACATTTTGTACTAGGCCCCGCACACTATCAGTTTCGCGTCAGAAGTGCCATTTTTGAAACGCGGAGTTACCTAAATAAATGGTTTTTCCATACAAAAAATCGTTCGTTTAGTGACTCCGCGTTTCAAAAATAGCACTTCAGGTCAGGCACGCCGCCGCACGGAGCACACGTGGTCATAGGCATGAGGAGGAATGGAAAAATATTTTTGGTCCATCGGTTAGATTATTAAAAAATATTGTACACGATTTTTTCTTTTCTCTGAGAAACCAAAAATAACAAAGATACAGCGCATATAAATTTCACGTGACTTCACGGCTGGGTACGATTTTTAATTAAGTGTGACGTCGCAAACCCCCACTCCGGAACTTTGACGCTCCGTATCTTTGTGAATTTTTACTTTTTTTGTAAACTGAAAAATACGAGTCCATTATTTGGATAATCTAAAAGACGGACTAATTAAAATCATACTTTTCGGACCCTCTCGTCACCCCTATTGTTTTATGTTTGTTATTGTTTAGGTTCCTACGTTCTCGACGCAAAATGAGTACGATTCAAGACTTGATCGCTGAAATTGAGAAATATCCCTTTTTGTAGAATCTCTACAACGAAAATGATCAAAATAAAATACAGAGGGATTTAGCGTGGGAGCAAATATGCCAAATAATTATATTCATAATTGCTATCTTGTAATCTTGTCGTATTAAGAGGGTGAACCCAATATCGACGGTTTAGCTTTCTTTTTAGGGTTCCGTAATAAACAAGGAACCCTTATAGTTTCGCCATGTCTGTCTGTCTGTCTGTCTGTGTCTGTCCGTCTGCGGTCCTACTCAGAAACTATAAGGACTAGAAAGCTGTAATTAGGCACGAATATGTATATCAATCAAAAGACGTGCTAAGAACAATAACGTATCTTCATCCATATTGGTAATATAATTAATGTACGTATAGAAGTACAGATGAAACACGACTGGGCTAGGTCGCGTCTCCGCAAACGCAACACGACTGGGCTAAAAAGCTGCCGGATCGAAATTTCTGACAGTATGCGTGGTGCGTCCGGCATGCGTCCGGCGAGCGTTAGAATTTTTCTGTTAGAAAATTCTGATGGTATGCGGCCGCGCTTAAGATCAACGACAGGCCTTAAAAAAAGAAAGAAAGAAAGCTTTTTCTTTTCAGGATGTCATAGTTAAATATATTTTTGAAGAGTTACATTTCTTGTACAAGCTTTTATTGTGAGGCCATAGAACTTATTAAGACAAATTAAATATGTCCAAACTCGATGGAGTCAGATGGAGTTGCGTTGTTTTATTACTAAGTTCCATCGATCACCTTTCATCTAGGTACGTGGTTAGATTCTAGGCATCGTTTACCATAAAGTGCTCGTCAAGACAATTCATTAAATATCTCCCACCTCCATCATTAGAACCCTAAACAATCCTAACTCTATGATTAGAACAGCTCATTGGCTCCATAATATTGTATTGTCATTTGACGTACACAAGAATGCAAAGTTTAAGCTAAATCGGTTGAGGATGACTGGTTGAAAATTAAGTAGCAAAATTTTACCTAAACAAGCATTCACTCATACAAACATACAAAATATTTTTTCAACACACTTGCTCATAAAGAGGCTCTATGGTCACCGCAATTTGGTACATAATGACACCCATAATCAAACTGTGACTTTTTCATTGCTATAACTCACTAGTGAGTTATAGATTTTTTTAAAATTTTATTGGTTGAGTTCATGGAATTGTATATATATGTAGAAAATGATTTATGTTGTACACCGCCCGATATAAGATGTGAAGCCCTTATCGTTGTAGAAAGTTTACTACCTGAAAACTCCAAGGAAAAATATCTATTAGCGTACCAACATTTCATAAAATGGCAAAACAGCAAGAATACACATTCTTTTTCAGAAAATGTGTCCATGGCGTACTTTAAAAAATTATCTTCTAAGTACAAACCTAGCTCTTTGTGGTGTTTATACTCAATGTTAAAAAGTACAGTCCGACGAACAAAGAATGGAGTGGAATTAAAAACATACTCTAATTTGTAAGCTTATCTAAAGAGACTATCCGATGGATTTAGAAGCAAGAAATTAAAGGTTTAATCGTCTGACGATATTGAAAAATTTATACAAGATTCCTACTGACAAAACACCAAGTACATCCAATGATTAGATTTCACCTACCTACACGAATAATGAGCCATCTCAAATTACAATAGAACATGAAGTATTTCAATAAATAATCTATCTGTTGAGACCGCTATGTCATCAAAAACAGTTAATTATAATTTTACTAACTGCACATTTTCTAAATAAACTTTTTCGACAAACAGACAAACAGACAGACATTTTTTTTTAATTCTTACTCTATTACTACGTCTCCATCGCCCCCAATATTTTTTTTGGAAATATATTTAATGTACAGACACACTTTTTTTACTGTTTTATTATATGTATAGATATAGATTTATAAGCCTCTAACTGCCAACAAGCAGTTGGTGTGTCTTGGGACACAAAGGCCTCATCCAGCTTCTTCCAAGCCTCCCTAGAACTTGCCGTTCCCTGCCTGGGCCATGATACAAGAAACATTGCAAGTTAAATAAAAGCTTGTAAAAAGATCTTCTAAGATGGTATGGTTGTGGACCAGTGTGTAGCCACACTTACTCTTCTGTCATTAGCAGAGTTTAAGTCCACTATTGTACAAGATGTTGGGCAGTTTCGGCATGAGAGTAGGACCTCCTGTAAATACCAACAACTATAAATAAATTCAGGTCCATTTGGCTGGATTTAACATAGTAAAACCAGCAAACGTAGGCATCCAGGGCATACTGCACTGTGAGTGGGAACAACAAATGAAACAAGCTATTATTGGCTGTGATTCGCAAGTGGTTATTATGAAGTATTGCAGTGTGACATTGGGTGAATAACCCGGTTTCTCCAATGTGCAATAGAAGCGCAACCGTCGAGACTGTCTAGGACTTGTTGCTGACGACTCAGCCGCTGCAACTGCAGAATGCTGCATCAGAGTGCTCCGCAATGCGACGGGGCAGACAAAGCATTTTGTACATTGCGGCTCTAAGCAGAGAGATATAAAAGATTGAAAGGTGATTTAGCCCAGTCAGTCCACTTGAAGGATTGCCAGAGTGAGCGTCCTCGCACTGAGGTGGAAAAATTGCTGAAACACAGCACTACACAACTTCCACTCATATCTCTCTAGGAGCTACTTTCTTGGTAGAGTAACGCGCACTAAATATCAGATATATAACTTATCTCATAAGAAGGCTCAAGGTCGCTCAACAGGCTATGGAGAGGACTATGCTCCGTGTTTCTCTTCGCGATCTAATCAGAAATGAGGAGATTCGTAGAAAAACGAAGGTAACTGACGTAGCCAAGCGGATTAGCACATTAAAGTGGCAGTGGGCGGGGCACATAGCGCGAAGAATCGATGGCCGATGGGGCAGAAAGGTTCTCGAATGGCGGCCACGTACCGGCAAGCGCAGCGTACGACACCCACCTGCTAGATGGTCAGACGACCTACGCAATGTTGCAGGAAGGCGCTGGATGCTGGCCGCTTCCGATCGGTCGTTTTGAAAATCCTTGGGGGACGCCCAGCTTCCTGTGGCTGATATGATGATATAACTTATGTTATAGTATGTAATACTATTATTAATTCTGTGGTTCTAGATCAAAAACCTGAGATATTGTTAGAAATGGACAATTATCATATATTGTTTCCTCTGGAAGTTAGTTTAGGAAACATTAATGAGCTGTTTGCTACACTCACTCCCCTGGGCTGGTGCTTGCCAAGCTGCATCATGTATGCAGTGAGCGACCTTCCCGTGCTGTATGTTTGTCGCACACGACCCTGCTTGTGTCTGCGAGTGGCGTACCGACTTCACTAACGAGCCTTCACTGCGGGAGCTCCACGAGGAAGTGAGGAGGTCATTTGCAGTTGACGCCCCAGGAGTTGCAGGTAAGCCACGTCAAAATTTTAATGTTTTTCTTAGCCATCTCTCATTTGGAAAAGACAGCCGGACATTTTGATGGCCATTGACATGTTGGATGGCCTTTGGAGGGACAACCACAGCGGATTGTGGATACTTGTGTTGCACCTAAGTAAACCTTAACAAAAAAAAAAACACAAAGCTAGTTTTTGATGCTGCTGCTGCTGCTGTTGAGGTTTTATTTCATTAGCCTAAATTTAATTCAAATATTTAAACGATTTTTACTCTACATCATTGAGATTCGGCCCATCGGTTAGATTATTAAAATTATTGTACACGTATTTTTCTTTTTCATGAGAAACATAAAATTCCAAAGATACGGCGCATTTAAATTACAATCATACTTTCTGACCCTGTCATCTTCAAAATGCCCCCTTTTGGAAACGCTCGCGCAATCATTGGTAATGTATTGTCGATTTCATAAATGAGTCTCCTTTAATTTTTATCTCTGTCTCTCATCTTAGCGCGTTTTGGTATTTAATTTGTAGTTTCCGGTTGCATCTTTAACTGTGCTGCTTAGAGCACAGGGTACGGTTAAATTGTATTGTTCGGGAACGTATGTACCTAAGTATGAATGAACCTATATTTTACAGAAATATAAAGAAATGGACACTGTCTGACTAAACGATAACATAATAAAAACCTCCACACATTTCTTCCACTTCTATTTAAAAAGAGCAAAGGAAAATAAAACTTCATATGTATAGTCATGATTTTTCTTAGTGTTAGTTTATTTTATCACTTAGTAGCAATACATGAATAGACTATCATATAGGCAGGGTCGTAAAATAGTTACAGAGAATTTAACATACATTATTTATCAGTACTTTCAGAGACACCATTTATTACATTAATATACTTCTTAACCAGCTAGGTATAACATATACATTTAATGCATATAATATTTCGTTCCACTAATATATATGTATATGTAACCAAACTAATATGTAAGTACAATATATAGGTATAAATAAATTAAATGCATTTGTTGAAATGGGTAAATAAATCTAAGTACAATTATTTCGATGATAAATAAAACGAGAGTTTATCACCTAATAAGGAAAAATAAATGGCTAGAAACAAAAAATAATGAGCAGAGAACAAAAAACGTTTGCCTATGCAAGTTTGGCACATTTCTTCAATTGACTCAAAATTGGTGCAAAAATTATATATTTTTCGTTCGAACTTATACGAAATCGAATTGAAAATAGGACTTGGTAAAGGGGTTAATTAGAAAATAGTTACCTAACTACTTAATTACTCGAATTTATGGCACCATCCGACTCTTACGAGCGACTTTTTGCTAAGGCTACACTTGCCGCCTGTCCTCAGACTGCAGCTATCTCTCTCTCTCTCTCTAGCGAGCCGACAGAGACGGCGACCCTCCCTGCAGTGTAGCCTGGCATAGTATACAAACGATTAATCTTAGCGACGACGTTCCTTTTCCCTTTGACTATACTAAGCTAGCTGTATTGTCCAGATGAAAATCCTTAATACTAAAAGTACAACACTATGTCCCAATAAAAATCTTCAATAAATGTAACAAATCGATGGTTTCGGCGCAACAAACAACATACCAATTAGATGATTTTTATAAAAAATAAGTAAAATTTAATCAATTGACTCTTAGTGTGGAACTTCGAAAAGACCAAATATTGACACAGTACATAGAATGTTTGTAGAATTGACTTATCCTAGATTATAACGAACGACGATCACTCTTCTTTAATAACTGAAAAGGAAAAAAAACATACTTTTAAATATGTAAAAAACATAGAGAAACTAACTTGATATGAAAATTGCAGGAATTAAGATCTAAGAAATCTTTCATTGTCTAATGAAAATACGATTTAACTAAGGACAAGTTCAGTTAATAATAATGAAAAACTAATCGAAATACAAAAAGTAAGGAAGTTTAACTTTTCACGATTTGTTATTTTTTTATTTATGCTCAGTTTAATAGACTGAAACGCCCCTTAATGAATATATCTTAAATGGGTCGTTTATAATTGTTACAATATAAATGAGATAGTTTAACCTAACACATACACCACTTACCGGTTATCCAATCCATTGTTGTAGTTATGTATATTGAACAGGAGTAAAACATTCAAAACGAGATAATTAAGTATATTGAGGAAGGACGGTACAAGGACGAAGCATACGCTATAGAGGTTGAAGCGGGGGCGGGAGTTGCAGTTGAAGTGGGAGCGGGGGGGAGACTCGAACACGTCCACTTCTTCGAAGTAGGGGTACACGTCGGGAAACATGGAGCTACTCCAAGCAGCGTGAAAGTTAGTTCAGTGTTAGTATTATGGCGCCGTTACCGTCTGAGTCGTATGTTTATGAATATATAGTTTACTAGAACAGTATAGTCGAAAAGACCAGGTTTCTATCGATTGAACGTTCATGATCAGGGCGAGTGTCACGAGCGGCGACCCTACGGTTTCGCTGCACCCGATTATACTATACTACATGAGTAAACCTTATATTCATTAAAAATGTATCTCACGTTAATTTAACTAATACAATACTAATAGTTCTTTAACAAAAAATACTCCTCTGACAAGAAGCTAGTTCTTAAAATTATTGATTAATTGGAAAGTTCTTTAAAGAGAACCCAATCTAAGCCACTAAGTTGCAATCTGTAAAACATGAAAACCCAGTAGCAAATTATATCCACAGAATATATTTAAAGTGTTTTTTGCTAAGAAAACGTCAATTCGTTGATATTATGTGATTGGAGCTTTATTTAAGACATTTGACATATTATGCCTGTTGTAGAAGAAACAACTCAGATTGTAACGAATTATATAGCAGTACATGTTAGGTAAAATGAGATACAGGGTGTGTATAACAAGGTTATCATTATGCGATTTAGCCACCACCAATCTTTTCCTTTAGAAACAATATCACGGTGATTCACTCGCACAGTCTAATCGAATAATCAGAAAAAGATAAAATGCTGAGTTATGCGACTATCGAGCGCGGGCGAGAAGGAGGAAAAGGGAATCAAAATAGTGATGAGTTGCTAGCTCCATCGCCTATTTACACGATTCGCATTTTCGCCCATTCCCTTCATCGGCTTTTACGATCTGCGCGGGAAGTGAAGCACTGGTACTTTTTAGGTTTTTTCTTTCAGACCAGCAGTGAAGTTATAAGTGCTTATAGAAGATCACTTACTCTTTACATAGCTGCGTGTTGCGGGCAGCCACGGCTACCTCGCCGAGGTTGAGGCCGCGGGCGCTGTTCATGAGTTCCACCTGCTCGATGCAGCCGCTCAGAGTGGGGTACCGGTTCACGTTCAGACTTTCGGGCATGCCACCTACGAAAACGATTACAGTAAGGTATTTAAGTTACACTGTTCATAGGAAACAAATAATACTAAAAAGAAATAAGATTTAAAAAATATGTAACTGTAGCTAAGAACTATCTTGACCACGTCAGTTTTCGTTATAATCAGTCCATTCGTTAAGGAGCTACGATGCCACAGACGCAGACACTCTCTTTGCGTCGGGCAGAAAATTGGCTAATTAATAAAGCGGCGATAGGGTACTTTCCTAGTTCAAAAATAAATTATTTGGTATAGTTAAGAACATAGGTAAACCGTCACAAAATAATGTCACTTGTCATTATCATATCCATTTTCAAGGTGATTTTAGAAAAAGAATATATTATTGCAGAAAAAATGAAATTAAATGCGCTACATATTTGACTCCAAGAATCTGTCAATATTTTATACAAAACCCACAGAAAATGTTTTTATACAAAACCCACAGAAAATGTTTTTATACAAAACCCACAGAAAATGTTTGTTTAAGTTGTTGAAAAGCAAAGCTGGAATGTAGCGAATTATTATTTCTCATATTAGTATGAAAAAAGTAGGAGCATGGTGGGACACATAGATTTAAGATAAAAGAATATTCTATGTTTATAGTGGGACATCGCGCTATCTCTTTCATACGCGTGACACGTAATGGCAGTGACGTCACAGGGCCCGCCGGGCCACCGATCTTCTCACTTACCAACATAGATGTTGGAGTCCGCGTTCATGGTCTTCTGCAGAGAGTTCGTGGTGGCTGTCCTCACCACAGAGTCCACTGACAGGTACACTTCTCCTTCAGGCAGAATCTTCGCAATTATCTAAAAAAAAGAAAGTTTAATATAAGTCTCCGATGGCCATATAATCCTTGAGTCCTAAGATTCCTGCACAAGCTGGGTTGGTTCGAGAACCGAGGCCGGCATCAGCTCGCCACGTAGAACTAATGCGGGAAAATCCTGTTTAACCGACTTACAAAAAAAGGACGGGCTTATCAATTCGTTGCGATCTTTTTTTATGAATCGATTTATAAAAAATATTATATTTGCGTGGTGATCAAAATCGATTGTGTAGTTTAGGGGTGAAGTCGGGGTTTAGTTTTGACACTACACTAGGCTATTTTTACATCAGTCCACTGTTGGATTAAAGATGGGTCAAGAAAGGGCCTATAATTACCACGCTGGGCAAGAAGGGTGTTGATTGCAGTAGATGTTATAAAGTAATGAATTCTTTGCATAGAGGTCGCTAAGGCACGTTTTATGTTCCCTCCCCTCCCCCCATCCTTTGTCGTCTCTAACGATAACCGTAAGAGAGGAAGGAGGAAATGACTAGTCTTTCGCCAGACTCCTATGCTTCTATCATGAATTATATTTGATAGACCACTGTAAAGATGAATCATTCATGAGAGTAAAAACCGTACTATGCTAAATTACGCAATACTATTAGAATTAAGAGCAATACTAGGCCGAACTTAAGTCGCGTTTTATACGAAAAATAAATTAGCCGAGGTACTTTAGCCGCTCGACCTTGGCACGGTTAGACGCTAATAGATAAATATTAAATTTCATCTATGTGATAGGAATACATACTGAATGTCTTTCGCCATCAGCGACGTAGACTTCATTGATCGACAAAGATTGAGGTCCGCCGCCCATGTCCCATTCCATCACAACGACGCCGTGCTCCACTGCAAAAGAAAAGTTGATCATTAGTCAATCAATAAAAAAACGTGGTAAATTGGTGATAGAAACGGTGGTCGCCAGACGGCTTAGGCACTGGCTCTGTGTCAGAGGCATACAAAATAATGTCAATCTTCCGAGGTGTGTATTCAGTGTTACGTCTTCCCCTGGCCAGGAAGTGGCTCAAGTGTAAATAAAACACCTTTGGCTGGGGCTACAGATGTTTTATCTCACGAATGCTCCTAACCCTTGGTTGTAGTCGTGTAGTGTATCCACAAAATATGAATATGCGTTTTTGGGTGCGTGACTAAAGATAGCGTTAGCAAGATCACTTTTAATGAACAAAATTATAATATGGTTGAGTCCGCACTTGGATGGGTGACCACCAGTGGCTTAGAAAATTTTTGAGCACCTCTGTGCTCTGTGCACGTATAAGCCATTGGTCCCGGCTGTCATATTGTATGGCAGTCGTTAAGCTATGTCAGACGCATTTAGGTGAAAAATCTGAAACTAGTGTTGGCCACTTACACACACGAAAAACAACAACTTATACTTTCTACAGTACATCGATGTTTTGACTTTCGACGTTCAGTAGGACAGTCAAACTTCGTACCTAGGTACAAAATAATCTGATTGGACGATACAATGATTCTATACGACTACTTTTTATAACAAAACAAAATTCTAGTGAAAATTATACCGAAACAGAAACACTTGCCTTTCCTCGTCTTTGGGCAATTTGAAAAACGACAATATAGAATATGCACGTATTTTTTTTATACAATCCTTATTTACGACGAGTAAACAAATATGACAAAAATTATAAAATATCTGAATCAGCCACGAACTTATGATAATTTTAAAGTTTCAATTAGAAAGAGAAGTCCGATGTGGACTAGTGACGTCAAAAGCCATATCCTCTATGCGTGCGTTTGCCATAGAAAATGGCGTTTTCGCGAGTGAGATAGACATATTTTCGTAAAATGGTTATATCTCGTTCGTTTTTTAATCAATTTTTATTCTGTTTTTACTGTTAGTATGTACTTTACTTTTGAATATTTGGATAAACTGGTTAGATATGTAACACATATTTTATTTATGCATATTCCGTATTGTTTATTGATTCTTTGATTTTGACATTCGAATACCCATAGACATAGATTTTTTTTTAATACCGCACAATAATGTCTTGAATTTAACATTGTTAAAACGCTTGTTTATATTGTAAAGAAACAATACGCAGTAAGGTTCCACGCGTGCGTCCCTCTGCTAGGTACTTTTGCGTTCGTACACATGGCTAGCGGGTAGGTAAAATATAGCGCGACTTTGGTCGAGTGACGGTGGCCTGACTCTAGTACGCTGGAACTGGGTTTCATCATCATCATTTCAGCAGCATAACGTCCACTGCTGGACATAGGCCTCACTAAAAGATTTCCAAAATGACCGATCAAGAGCGGCCTGCATCTAGCGCTTTCCAGCGACAATGGTCAGGTCATGCAGGTAGGTGCCCTACGCTTCGCTTTAAACTGGGAAATTTCCTATTCAAGATGGATTCTTCTGTAAGGTGTTACGTATTCAGTGGTATTACCTCTGATCATGATATAGTCGCCGTAGGGGGCCGGCTCGAGCGCCTGTCGCTGGTAGAACAGCACACCGTCCTCGTGGGTGTGCATGGCCAGCGCGATCACCGCGGGCTCCACTTGAAGGTTTTCGTAGTTGAGCAGCGACGCTGGCAACTCGATGTAGCCGTTGCCGTTGAACGCCACGCTTTGCAGGAGTTGCAGAACTGAAAATTAAAAGTCTTGGTTAAAAAGTAGGGTACCTGCTTTACTTATTTTTACTTACGTTACTTGTACTTGTATATTCAGGTTAAAGTAAGTCGAGCAAAGAGCACCCACCTAATTACATAATATAAGTACACAGGGCGAGTGCGGCAGCCGCGCGATGTTGGTTTGGGCACCGAGGAGCCCGATGAAGAGGCTCACTGAGGAGTCTGGCAGAGCGATTGACTTATTCATCCGGCAGTTAGCTCCCCCGTAGCCTAGCGGCAGTCGCAGATGCAAGGTGACACCGCGCAGGGCGAGCGCTGCAGGCACCGCTTAGCTTTGAGAAGTACAGGCAGCAGCGAGTCTGGCAGAGAAAAATGCAATAGGTAACTTACTCATCTGGCAGTTAGCCCCGCCGTAGCCGAGCGGGCAGTCGCAGGTGTACTTCAGCCTGCTGTTGAAGTCCACTTTGCAGGTGCCTCCGTTTCTGCAAGGTGACTCCGCGCAGGGCGAGCGCGGCAGGCGCGCGATGTTGTCAGATACGCGGTTCTCGCAGTACATGCCAGAGAAGCCTGGAGGGCAGAGGCACTCGGACGAGTCCGGTGGGCAGGCCCCGCCGTTGCGGCATTGGTTGCAGACGCTTTCAATCTGAGGGGAATGATAGTTTTTAAATCATAGATAGGTACCTACTTACTTAATAGATACACTCGAACAAAAACCTCCGTTTGGAAGTTACATTATCACTACAGACACAAATACGTATACGGCATAAACCGGACCTATATAATGCAGGCAGAAGTCAGCGTACCTATGTAGTTATCCAATTCTCGTGTTCCAATTCAGCCAATATAATATTAATACAATAATATCCTTTCAAGCCTACTGACCTCAGGAATGTCGCCTCTGTCGTCTAAGCTACTGCATTCCTTGATGTTGGCAGACTGGACCGAAGAATTGATAATGTTCACGGGGTCGTTGAACACAGACAGCTGAAAAAGATGATCTTTTGTATCTATGTTATAGGCATAACGCATATTTTCCTTTTTCAAAGAAACAGATGATAAGATAAATATTTTGTGTAAAAAGAAATGACAATTCAAAAAGAAGAGTAAGAACGGTTTGGGCCCTTTCGCTCTTAATAGTAATAACTGATTGAGCTGCTGTAAGAGCCCCAAAGTAAGTTTAAACGTGTTATGAGATACTAACTCAACGTCACTTCTAGATCTTTTTTCTAAATCGACACCTAATCTCATTAAATTGATCTAGATCTTTTACCCTCTAACTTCATGCCTAGATCTAAATATATGGGTAATCTGTTTACACAGAACAAACACGTGACATATGCGCGCTGACCAAAAAATAGGCTCAAAGGCTAGAGCCGTAAAAAATATCAAAAGACGCATGATTTTGAGTATTCTTTTATTAATATTAAACGACACTGAATTAGATAGGTAGTAGTTTTCATTAGGAAACAAGGCCGAGAAGTGATGAGGCTTTTAAAAAAAATGGTACAAATAACTTATGAATTTCGAGACAGACATCCGGACATCCAAGAATAATTTTGAATTATTGTTTTCGTGCAATATCAATTTACCTATCGGCTATAGGTTATAGAGAAACGTTTAAAACCAGAATAATGCTTGACCCTGGCATGTTGGGAGTAGAGCACTACCTCAAAGCTCCGCTTATGAGGCGTGCAAAATATTTTTGAATTAAGTATTTACTGATTGATATATATTCTGCGACAATTTTATTTTTGGTTTTGTTCAATCATACACTCACATGGCTCATAGAAAGAGACGGAGAAGAGTTTTATAAAAATAACCCTACAATCATAGATAGTTTTTCATACCAACTATGTAATACAAAATATCATCAAAATTGTTGGATTCGTTTCAGAGATCATAATAGTATTTACGCTAGTATATAGTAAGTTATCTGTGTTAGTATCATAGACCTAGAATTTTTTGTAAGTATACACATGAATTGCTCGTTTAAATTAATACACAATAAATGTTGGCAAGGAAAGTACTTAAGGTAGGTAAGGTACTTACGAATTTGACGCATCCGTGGAATCCTTCAGTGACGCCAAGGTTGCTGTTGAGAGTAACAGAGTCGTCAGCTCCTCCAACGAACATCGGGGTGTCTAGAGTTAGCTCCTGCAACATTAAATACTTATATAAGTATATAAAGTTCAAGACTTTTGTTATGGGACTTTTTCAACGCCAGCGTGAAAGGAAAGTATTGTGCCCTCATACAAGTGTGATAGTCTGACTTAACCGTCTACGTGATCCAGTGGTCAAAGCGTTCGCCTTGTGATTCGGAGGTAATGCGCTCATATCCCGCACTCAAAAAAAAATCCTTTAAAAGAGTTGTTTCCAGTTTGGTTAGGATATTGCAGGCTTAGTCACCTGATTATCCAAAAAGGAAGATGATTCCGTGCTTTGGAAGACACGAAAAGCTGTGGGTTCTGAATGCCGTCTAACGTTTGCTCAAACTTGTCCAAATATTGGTTCTGATTCCTTTGGGTTGCGGAGTTCAGACGGCAGTCGCTCTGTGTAAAAACCAGTAACCTCTTCAAAGCACAGGTTGAGTAGCGGACCCTTGCTCAGAAGCGTTACCGTTGGGGATGCAACCGGAAATACGCTTGGATGATGATAAGTGTGATAAGTCAACAAGAAGTAAAAGCGGTACTTCATTGCCGTACCAAGAATCTGCCCAAACTAGAATCTGTCCTAAACGGAATAAGCGATCTCCCTACCTATAGGTATCATCAAGTACTTACCGTGTTGGGAGACGACAGTCTGCCTTCATAGGTGTGGATTTGGTTGACTGTCAGGGAGATGACCGTGCCCACCCTGGCGATGCGCACGTCTGTCCATTCATTGGCTTGCAGGCTTCTGTTGGCGGTGATCACCACTGGGTTACCTGTCAAATAAAATACACCGAATGTTAAATTTTTTTGGTCTTGACGAGTTAGAACTGAGCTATGGCTGAATTGTGGTGTAGCGCGTAGTTTACACTTGGATTGATGACCACCAGAAGTGGAGTATAAATGATACGGTCTCTTTCATACTTTGGGGTTCCTGCTCCTGCCAACATTCTAGGTTTATGGTTCCTGCTGTAATCTTATAGGCATAACTAGCTGTTCGGGCGCTGCGCGGGCTGCAAGCAGCCCGCGGTTTTTCGTGCGGCTATTGAGGTAGGCTGACATGTTTCCAGTTCAAAAAATGGGTAAAAACTGCAGTCAGTAAAGGAAACATCAAAATATGTGGGGGAGGGGGGCGGCCATCTTGGATCCAAAATCTGATTGCAGTTTCGAGTTCCGCGGGGTGCTTTACTCACTTGTGCAAAATTTCAGACCCCTACAAAGTCCCAGTGAGACGTTATAAACGAAATAAGTTTAATTTTTTAAAACCCAGACGCCATCTTGGATTCCAAAAAAAAGTTGTATTTGGATTTTTGGGGTCAAAACACATACAAATATCGATTTTCAGCCAAATCGGAGGCAGTTGACTTTCGGCGGCCATCTTGGATTTCCAAAAAAAAAAATTCACGACGCAACGCTTGGTGAGGCTGGCTCGGGCTTCGCCTTCGGCCACAGCTCGCCCTTCGGGCTTGCGTAACTCGGCCTGCGGCCTCGTGAAAATTACTTGGGGGGAGGGGGGGGGGGGTCAAAGGGGGGAGGGGGAAGCTCGGCCTTCGGCCTCGCGGGGGGGCTTCGCCTTCGGCCTCAGTTACTTGGGGGTGCGGTTTGTATGAAATTTGTATGGGGAGAAATAGTCCATGTATGGCGGCCATCTTGGATTTTGAAAAAAATAAAAAAACAAATGACGCTCGTCAAATTGATTGCAACCCCCTACATTTTGGAAAAAAAATCACTGCCCTAACCCCAACCGTTTTCGCACGCCGTACCGCTTCCACATCAGGTTTCTGCAGATCTTCAAATGTCAGATTTTTCTGGTACTTACTGGAGCACCCTCTATACGCCCACACATAAACCTTAACCCCACCCTCCCGGGAACAGGGTAAACAACTCTGTCAGTGAGTCAGTGGTAATGTAGGTTTATATATCCATTCATACTAATATATAAAGCTGAAGAGTTTGTTTGTTTGTTTGTTTGTTTGTTTGAACGCGCTAATCTCAGAAACCACTGGTCCGATTTGAAAAATTCTTTCGGTATTAGATAGGTCGTTTATCGAGGAAGGCTATAGGCTATATTGCATCACGCCCGCGACTTCACTCGCGTGGTTAACGCGGGCGAAGCCGCGCGCTGCCTCTAGTTAACTTATATAGGTATAATAACAGTCGTCAATCTGTCAGATATCTCTAGACTGCCCAGAAGACTGCCTGAAGATAAAGATAAAAGAAGTTGATTACTTAATTGCACAAGAAGAACAAATAAGACTTAGGCATAGGTAAATCCATAGACCTTTATTTTTTAAACTACTAGCTAGAGGTTAGTGTAACAAATTAAAAAAAACTCCGACGACATCTAATGATAAGTAGCGGAACTACATAACGTAACGGTAGCGCCATGTATTATGTGTCAGGTAAATTTCAAAACCCCGAATTTGATGTGTTATCGCTTAAACGATTGAACCGATTTTCATCGAACATTGCTAAGAACCACCACAAGACAAGTTGCTTTCACGTAAAAAATACCGCATCGAAACTGGTCCATCCGTTTGAGCGCTACGATGACACAGACAGGCAAACAGACACTAGCATCAAACTCTACCCCTCTTTATGTCAGGAGTTAAAAATATGAGGTGTCTAAATGTTTCGAAAAGGAGACAATCGAAGTTGAACTTGTTTAGCTATAGATATTGTTAACATGCAAGTCCGATAGAGGCTCGTGAATCACGCATACACGTGCTCATACTTAGATCAGTCTTCGGTTTTGTTCTACTGTCAACGATGAGTAAAGGCGCTACTTCCTCTAGCAAACTCTGTCCACATAATGATACCGTCAGAGAACATAACAGTTCATAAACTCATCATCTCCGAGGTCGTATGTAACTTGTGCGATGAGAACGTTACAGTTCATGAACTCACTATATTCCTGATCTTATGTAAGAATGTGAAAGTTCATAAACTCACCATCTCCGAGGTCGTATGTGAAAAAATAACAGTACATAAACTCACCATCTCCGAGGTCGTATGTGAACTCCAGCCTTCCGTTATGAACCGTCAACGATGTGAAGCCGCCCGTTCCTCTGGAGGACTCTGCCCAGTACATGATGATTCCGTCAGTCACTGGCGCTGTGGCCTTGATGTTCATGGCGACTCTTAGCACGCGAGACTTGGTGGGGACCTTGATGGCAAGGAAAGCGCTGCCAGTGAAGGCTGGGTATTCGATGTACTGTTTCATGTCGCAGCTGCAAAAAAAGTTTACAATTAGGTATTTACTATAGAAGTGTGCCAAGCTTCAACGTCACTCGCTACGCTCGTGATTCAATAATCATTAATCACTCCCTACGGTCGTGATTCAATCGTTAGAATCCTTAACTTGTTCGTGATTCATCTATGGCCCTCGAATTAAATCCGTCTTTTATTCACTAATTGCATAATATACTATTTAACCCATGAAAATTCTCAATTCTTTGTGAATGTCATGTCAAGCATTGAACTTCCTGTGTCTGAAATTATGACAGGCTTCTTATTGAAGAGTAGGTAGTCGCACTTACTTTTTGCCGGTGAAGGTGCCGGGGCAGGTGCAAGTATAGCCGTCGGCGACGTCGGTGCAGGTGCCGGGGCCGCATATACCGGGGCGGCAGGCTTCGCCGGTGCGGTTGCAGTTCAGGCCAGCGAATCCGGGGGCGCACAGGCAGATGTAGCCGTGTTCATTGCGGGCCTCCTGCATAAATATATGAAATTAAATCAGTGACCGGACTGCTATCTCCTAAACACCATGGGCGGGGATCGCCGGTCCCACGAACAATGCAAAATCATCTACTGCGATAACTACGCGTGCTCAGTGTGGTGATTATGACCAAAGCGGTAAAGCTTCCCTTTATTGGGAACCCTTGGTCTAACAGTGGACCCATTTAGATTCTAAAGATCATTGCGTACCTGACAGACGCCGTCGTTAAGACACAGGTTGGGGGAGCAGGTGTCGCACTCGCCGACGTTCCTGGAGTCGATGCTGTCGGGGATGAGGTTCACATCCCTCTTGCTGAGCACCAGCATACTGATGCACCCGACGAACCTTATAATCAAAAGTACAATTTAATTTTACCTCCATTCTTCGGACGGCAAGGCCGTTGCCACCGCCCCGGCCGCCCCGAGCAGTGCCATGGCAATCGTCAAGCAAGTCGGGTGATTTTAGGCAGCTTGATAAATTTGTGTAGGCCACTTAGGTATAGATATACAAATGCTCTGATTTTTTGGAAGGCACTAATACAAATTATTAAACAAGCGGGCAAAGTTCTTAGAGTTTACTTAAACAATCAGGCGTTTTTATATGTACGTAATAGGTTCAACAATAACTTTGTATATTTTATCGGAGCGTTATGAAATTTGGTAGGTGTGCAAATGTAGCCAATAGGATTTAAAATTTCAAATAAGAGCAAAATTGCTAAATGGCCGCGATATGTGGTTCGTGACATTGTTCAGAGCGAACTTCTAGTTAGAAGAATAACATTTTTGTTTTGAGTGCCTTACCCCTTGGTCTGACAAAATTGTTATTGACCTGAAATGGCTCTGGACACAGATGAAGTCGGAGATACCTTTGGCCAGCAAAGGTTAATATGGCTTACCCAAAGGTTGTGTTGAGATTGGCCGGCAAAACCACGTAGTCCGCCGTTGCTCCCACATACATGGGGTCGGAGAGATCCAATACTTCCCACATCGAGCGCATCTCTGTTACAAATGGTCCGATTTCATCCACGTACATTGATACTGCAAAATAAATTGTTTTATTTTGATACATTGACGGTAAACTTCTATGTAAAATTATATTCTCGTAACAGTTACTTAGCAATTTTATTTGATGAACATTCCTTATAAAATGAAAATCTTAAAAAGAAAATTATACTTCCATACTGGTCAGGAAATTTGAATGTTTCAACTACTTTTCCTGCCGCGCAGATCGTATAGGTAAATAAGCTATCGAGGGAACGCATTCACTTACGTTTGCTGTTAACCCTGCTTATCCTCACAGTATGCCAAACGTTAAGCTGCAGAGGCCGGTCTCCTTCCACCACGATTGGCATGGAGCCAGTCTCCAGCGTGAACACCGGGATGCCGTACTTCAACTGCAGAGACAAGTAGTCGCCGGTGCCGTCAGGCCTCTGGCTATTGTAGAGGATTGTGCCCTCATCTGTTGAAAAAAATAACGATTAGCTATTTTGAACGTGAGCCAAGGCTAATTCAGACTCACACGAAAGCATAATATAATACAGACATGTATGGATGGAGGGAAAGCTGCACGGAGGAGTTTCAGTACGGAATCTTGACAAGGAAGGATTTGCAATTTCCGAAGTAAGTATGAAATTACGCAGTTTGACAATCCCACCAAGCGCTGAGCGGCTTTTTTTCCAAGATGGCCGCTAGCTGTCAACTACATGCAATTAAGCTGAGATTTAATATTCTTGAGTTTTTTGTGCCGCGGACTCCAAATCTAAACTTCTTTTGAAATCTAACATGGCGTCCGGATTTTAGAATAAGTATTTACTAAATTTTTTCATAACGTGCTACTGGAACATATTATCAGGGGTATAAAATTTTCTACGCTGGTATAAAGTGCCCCGCGAAACTCAAAACTGCAATCGGATTTTGGATCCAAGATGGCCGCTCATACATTTTTTTTTGTTTCCATTAGTGACTGCAGTCTTTACCCGTTTTTCCAACTAGAAACATACTTTAGGCTTACTTGATGGTTGGTACGACTAGGTAGCTGACGCCGATGACCTAGGCCACCACACCACGTCTTTACTTTCTAAAATTTTTTGAAGTGAAAACTTCTTTAGCGGCGTTGTGCACTTTTTTTGGAATGGGTAAAAAATGTTAAACTCGCGTCAGGACACGTGACCTGATCGAAAATTCGTAAGACGGCGCAGGGCGCTTGCGCGAATGTTCGTGTGTGTATAAGTTACAGCGTGCTACGCGCATCCATGGATGGTGACAGCTGATGGCTCGACCGTCTGTGTAGTGGCCATACTGCTGTGTATTTGAAAATGATTTTGTTGAAAATGAATTTGGTCATGCTTGTGACATTTGTGACAGACTGCGGTTCAGAAAAGATTTGAAATATTTTATACTGATAATTAAAGCAATTCGTCCAAAATTATTCCCTAACCTTTCCAAAATATCAAAAATGCACAACGTTAATATTCAAGTTTTCACTTCTGCCGGCACTCCCAGAGTGCAACCCGTCGTTTTTTTTTATATACTAATCGCTCCCATATACTTACCGGTGGTTGGTTTGAAGGCGACTTCGATGTCGAACTGCCTGTAGGCATCCTTGATGGTCGGTACAGCCAGCCAGCTGGTACCGTCGAACATGGGCACGACGCCAGTCACCTTCAGGGTGGAACGGGCCTCCACGGCCGCGCGCCGGTTGCTCACGCGGCACACGTAAGTGCCCGCGTCGGCTTCCGTGATGTTGTTGAGAGTGAGGATTGCCTGGGGGACATCATTTAGATTAAAACAATTTTTATTGGGTATAAGTGGCCAACACAAGTGTCTTTTAAGTCATTGGTAGGCGGGTGTAACGGTTTAAAGCACAATCCAAAATTTACTCAATATCTCCACGCCTCTACTGGGACTATTCCGTGAGCCCTTTGCGTTTGCATTTTGGAAATTCTTGAGGGAGGCCTTATATCCATTGGACTTCCTGTGACTGATATGATGAAGATGCTGTTACCGTACCTCGTTCGGCCTGACGTAGGACGGGAGAGGCAAGTACTCTTTCCTCCATTCGATGGTAACAGGGGTCTCCAAGTTGTGTCTGCAAGGCATGTCGATTGTTTGGCCGACGTGCGCTATGTGCACGTTCTGGTCGCCGTTCGGGTAGCTCGGCGGCTGTTGACCTACAAAAAAAGGACAAAATGTTTTATTCGGAAAATAATACAAGATAATAATAAATCTTTATTTGGCCAATATACATAATAATTTACAAATGACAAAGAATAAATCGGAATCCATCCAGCCCCAGGCCATATCCGAACTAGACGGGGGTCTGTATCTCGGGAACAACCTGCCTCCAGAGTGGATTTCAAAGAAGTTTGTCCATAGTTACTGGAAAATGTAATCAAAAATTGTGCGCAAAATTTCCCAAAACTAGAATAAGTATAAGGTATCTGTGATTTTGGAAAATTTTATTTAACCCTATTTTATGGCAAACAAAAGCAAAGCTTATATCTAAACTAATTTGTAATTTTATTAAATTGCTGACTAAATAAACAGTTTACACTGGTACTTAATAGTAGATTATTAACCAAGGGGATAAAGCAGTGTCTTCTGTCGCGCGAGCGCAACGAAGGACTCGAGGTTTACTCCCGAGCGAAGCGAGGGTGTTAAATACTTAAATCACGAGCGAAGCGAGGGATTTAGGACGAGTCCTGAGTGTAGCGACGGATTTAAGTTCACCCAAAACTAAGACAGCTTTATCACCGAGGAACATACTCTACTTTTCGTACCATTTACGAAAAAAATAAAGACAATAATAACAAGAGCTACGCATTTATTAATTAATTTATACCCAGATACTTAAAAAATACAAAATGCTTTACGTTGTAAATAAATATAGGTACACAGAAAACTAGGCTGTATGTGTGAGACGCAAATGGCCCTTTGCTTTTTCTTTTTGGAAAACTAAACAGCTGGTTTAAACTAAACAAACAATAACGGGAGTTTTTGGCGGGAAGTCAAGGGGTTCAGTTGAAATTTGCTTTGTTTTGCAAATTGATTCTAGTGGACTTCATAATATGAAATTGGTGTAGTTTTAATCCTTATTCTCACGGACAATATGTGAAATGTTTAAAGTGGACAGTCATAGTGCGGCTGTAGTGATATTTATTTGCGGACTGCGGTTGGACGCCGTCCGCCACTCAATCGGCTATTAAAACCAGTGGACTCCCTTGAAGCAATCGAAGGACCTATACCAACCTTCGATTGTATAGTTAGGGTTAGGATTCGGAATAAAGAAAAGATAAATGAAGATGGGCTCTAAAGGACTTGTATCCAGAGCCGTAAATTAATAATAAAAAAAAACATACAATAACATGGCTTGATTTAGTTGTTTATTTTGTGAAATTTAAGTGGTTTTGTGAATTTTGCGGATACATGTTGTCGATTCAAAATCGTTATTTTTTTACGCTTAACAATATAGATATGATTTCAGTCATTTTCAGTTCAATATAAATTTCGGTAAGTATTCCAAACTTAAACCACATTCTCCCCCTAGAGGATGAATGAAATTCAGTACAATTTTCTTTCCCTGTTTTCATTCTTGGTCAAGAGGCTGAATAAAATTCAGTACATTTTTCTTTCCCTGATTTTATCAGATTGAAAATGACTATTATTATGTTCGCTTTTGTGCTATAGAATGTGACTTTTTTGAGCAAGTGGTACGAAAAGGTGCTATAAACGTCGTGTTAAGTCGATAAGCCCATGGGCTATATGCTAAGGTAATTAGATACGCATAAAATACACGAAACATTAAGATGATTAGTTACACATTAAAAAAATCTATGTTTATGGTTGATTAATCTTTTAAATGGTTGAATAATCTTATTTATTTCCAATCTACAATCCATATCTTCTTATACCAATTCTATTTCGTTGTCTTTGGGCGCTCTCGTCAAGATCTTTTCTTAGAGATATTTACCCACCGGTTAAGATTGGTAGATTGTCTCTGAGGTGGTTGGTTCTTCCGTATCTAAGGTAATGGTTAAACGTACTTGGTTGCACTATGAGGTCAAAGTCTTCGTAGCTGGAGTATCCGTAGGGATCACGTCCGATACACCTGTACACGCCAGCATCCGACTCTTCCACGCCTGTGATCACCAGCACCACGCCTTCGTTGTAAGCCTAAAACGAGACCATTAATAGTAAAGGTACAACGAATCCATGAGACTAATAAAAGGCGAAATTGAGAAAGAAAGGAGAGGGGAAAACCCAGACATCTTTATCAAGGAAATAAACGAGGAGAAAATGGGAGTGGTCTTGTATTAAGATGTAAAAAGGCTGGCTTAAGATAAGCAGACCAGGGTTAGAAAGAAGTCCATCGACTTGAGACTCGTTCTTTAATTTTAATAAAAATAAAGCAATCAGGATTAAATGTAAACGAGTGCAGCTCGGACACTCTATTTTGCTATTTTGTATAGCATAGATATGCATGTCTCTAGGATTATTCCTAAGGCAAGTCAAAGTAATGAAGCCTATTACCAACTTTTCCCAGGAGAAATCAAAAAATACATGTGGTTATTTTACAAATTACCCATTGCCCACTGTCCAGTGCCTAATGTTTGGATTTTTTTCCATACTAAAAATGGCCTTTAGGTTTGATGGCTTCTTTTATCCATCCTATGCCGCCGCTTCTGGCAATAACAGAATATATTGTAATAGTACTGTAATTCTACTAGCTATCACTTCGGCGAGCCAGGTGATCAGCCCAGTTCCAATGGAGAAATGAAAATGAAATGAGAAATGAAAAGATAAATTTTCCAATATCCCATACCTACTTTGGTACGTTAACAGAACGCTTACCCTGGTATCCACAAATTCCCTGGTGCCATACTTCTCCCAGTTGGCTGTGGTGTCACGCGAAGCCTTTCGGCACGTGACTTCAACGTTTTCGCCCACCCTGTACTGGCGCCTTGGCTGGTCGATTGACACTAATGCAGATGTCATTGGAGGTCCTGTTAAATTAATTTAATAATTTTTGTAAAACATTTGGCAGCAATAATACTGATAATTGACAAAGGTCATCAGTTTTGATTTATATTTGTTATAACTGATGTAAATCAAAAATATGAATTTCAATGCTTAATTGATTTACAAAATTATTTTATGCGCTCTTATACACCCCAGCAACAGTATGGCCGCGTCACTCAAACCTATGTCGCAAAACTCGCAAACGGTCGCGTGACTAATGTCATCATCATCATCATCATCCGAGCATATTTTCCCGGTTGCATCCTTAGCAGTCATGTCAATCTGTCACAAACTGTCAAAAATTGCCGCGCGACTCAGGTCGGCGACTGTCGTTGACAGGTGTCGCGGGCATAGTGTCGCTCGTCTGTAAGAGTCCTGACCTGAGGTACACATATTGGAACTTGGGTATGGGTATATAAAGGAGTATAATTTGCTGTAAAAAAAAACACGTGCTGTATAAAAGGTCAAACGATATTTAGGTACCTACTCAAAAGGGTTCTAAAGCTAATCTACGATATATGCATGCAGGTCTACAGTTACTGTAAGTACCTACTAGGCCGTTTTTAGGGTTCCGTAGTAAACAAGTACCTAACCCTTATTGTTTCGTCATGTCTGTCTGCCTGTGTGTCCGCGGTCCTGCTCATAGACTATAAGGGATTACTATCTATATGCATACAAATTTAAGCTTTAATATCACATAGCATACTGGTTTAATGCACAATCGTTTTTAAGCATAACGTCCTTTCGCATAATGGAGTATGCATAATAATTTTAAGCATAATGTACCTAAGCATAATCATTATTTAGCCCTAGCATTTTAAAGCATAAAAGGATGTAAGCATAATGTCATCAAACCATAATCAAATCATAATAATTTATCAAGACATAACATTACATTAAGCATAAAAATTATTAAGCATAACATTTTTATTCATTGTATATAAATTGTTTATTAATTGCTAATAAGTTGAATCTAATATAAAAATCTTTCTTTCTGGTCTTACAGTTGTTCCAGGTAATCATAAAAAAAAACTGAAACCTAACTTCCCTTTTGCCCTCACATTTGTTCTGGGTGGTCATATTTTTTTTTGCATGATAATTAAAAATAAACACTTAAATAACCTAATTTTGTTTCTGTTATTTTTAAAAATATTATGCCTAAATACTATTAGTCTTACGCCTAAAGAGATTATGTGAATTAACAATATGCCGTAACAAAATATGCCAAAAAACAACTTATGCCTAAAAACTATTATGACAAAATATTTTATGGCAAACCCAGTATGCCAAAGCATATTAGGACAAAAAAATTATGCAAAAAAAAGGGTCCCGACTATAAGTACTAGAAAGCTGTAATTTGGCATGTGTATGTATCATGCCGAACAAGTAGTGAAATAAAATCTTCAAAAAACATTTTTTTTGTTCCCTTGCATGTAAAATGGCAGTCAACTTTTTATTTCGACTAACCCAGCGTGTTTTTTTCCAAAATGTCGTTAAATAAGTCTTTAAAAAACATTGTAATCTTGTGAACACCATTTTTTGATTTAGGGATCCATCTGCAATTTTTTTTTAAACTCATTAGATACGGATACAGACATAGAAACGGTTGCATAAGGACACGTAAAAAAATTATTTAACGTTCACCGCAGTAGTATTATATAACGCTGTTTAAAGTAGATACAACTATTAGAGCTAAGTAGGGTTTACAAATTAAAAAGTTTTAGGCGAACAACTTATAAAATGTACTCGGAAAAGGAACATTTTATACAAATTTAATAGAATGTTAGTTTTTTAGGCGTGTTTATTCGTGTGAACTCAAAGTCGGCATTTGTAACTACGGAACCCTCAAATGGGCGTGGCCGGACACGCACTTGGCCGGTTAATAATGAATTAGATTGTACTATTTGGGTACGGTAATATTTTTACTTCAGTCCTTAATAATATTGCCTTAACCCCTCGTAGCACAATCTACTATAAAAAACAGTCTAAATAATAAGCATATTTTAAACCCCGATCGCAAATGATCCCAATTCAGTTTTAAATTTGCTTTCATAGGTACATACAAATAAATAGTTAAAGTCCGTTTGCTTAGTTGCGAAGTCAAGGTCCATGTTATAATATATTGAACATTGAAATTTTGAATACTATTTTGAATATCTTTTAAGTATAGCAAATTATTCATAGATAGGTACTAAGCTTTTACTTTTACTAATATTTGTACGTATTTTTCGTTTGTGTAAAATCTTTACCTAATAATTTTGTGCACTTAATTTATCTACAAGTGTAATACTTTGCCTTATTTCACAAACAATTCTTATTGTACACTAGTATAGTAAATTAACGACATAGTTATGCGGTTTTTCTATTTATGAAATAAAGCATCTCAAATACTATACTCATAGCAGCTAAATAAATATATTCCTAAAACACGGAATCAGTGTATATAATATAATCTATTCTACATACATGAACTAGCTACAAATAAATACAATAGGTAGGTATTTTCTACAATGACTAACTAAGTACATATAACATAGTAAGTACATACATAATAATTATCATAAAGTAACACATTTGTTAGATACACATTAAAACACAATCTGTGATTAAATCATTTAAATCTACAGACATAAAGACAAATAAATAGATAGGTACATGTTCAAAATGGTATCAAAGTCTTTATAACCGTTCATAATACCCACTTGCATACAAAAAATTGACTTAAATATGTTATATGATAGCCGTATTTTACAAAGACAAATTTGCCAGTAGGTAAATCTTTAAAAAATATTAAAAGAGCCCAAGATTTGTATTTTTTATTTAGAAAATTTCTGGTTTCTTGAAGTGATCTAGTACTTACTTAGCTACCTAAACATATGTTCGGAACTTAAAAATTCAATATTTCTAGGAACCAAACATTTTGGCTCTCTAAACCTTGTGCAGACCAGAACCCACTACAATACCAGACAGAATAGTAAAACAATGGAAGTAGCATCGATGACTTGCGAGTCTTGAGGGATTAAGTAATTATCTATATCTTATACCTTTAAATGAGCAATTCTTGTATATTTATTTATTTATATATTTATATGTATATAAATTTCTGTGATCTCGAAAACGGCTCTAACGATTTCGCTAAAAATTGGTATATCGTTTTCGGGGGTAAACAATCGATCTAGATTAGTTTTATGTTTGGGAAAACGCGTGTTTACGAGTTTTCATGCGTTTTTCTTTCCACGCTGAATATGGTCGCTAATTTGGTCGCGCCGGCCGCTTTGGCTCAGCGGTTTAAGATGCGGACCACTAGAAAGAGTGTTACGGGTTCAAATCCCACTCGGTGACTTACTTTTGTTTTTTTTTTATGTTCAAGTTTATATTTAATTTTTATTTTGTATTGTTTTCTGACAATTTAAAAAAAAATGTTTGAGATGTAACCGAGCAAAGCTCGGTCGCCTATGTACTTTTAATGTTATTAGTTCAAACTTTCGCGTGAGCAACGTCTTGATATGGCTAAAAACCGTCAATACGATGTAGAACAAAGTATCAATACGTCGAACTTTACCCTTGAATCTTAGAATCTCTGTATTAAATTTCTATAGTGACATCATTGCGCCATTACGTGTCAGTCTTTAAAATCTAGCGCCACACAGCACAGAAAATTTATCACAACAAAGTTTTACGGGTATACGTAAGTACCTCCATATAGACACGTCATTATACATCTCGTTTCGTACCAGTTCCCTTATATGCAAACGGCACCCGGCGCGCTTTTTGAACTCGTTTACGCATCACTAACGTAAGTTATGAGTATATTTACGAATATAAATGAGTCACAAATTTATTATTTTATACAATAAATAGTAAAACGTTACGATTGATGATACTTGTACGGAAAGTTTAGATGGATTAGAAACAATAATGATGACGGTAAGTGAATCTGATGTACTCGTAAGTAAAGGATTGAGCTCTGACACTTTATAAAGTGGAGATAACAACTCAGACAGCGAACTCAGCAGCGAAAATATTGACAATGACTGGGTTGATACCTTTGGATAAATGAAACACAATTGCTTCTCAGTCAACTATGGACTTTTCAAAGAGTTAACACAGGAGTTGAGGTTCTGTTTCTGTAGCTCCTCCTGAACCAGATTACAGATACGTACCTATTGACGTTGACACTTTCTAGCTCACGTGGATAGATTTATTTGCTACAAAGCGGGGTTACACGTTGACGTATGTATATTGACGATAGTGTCATTAAAAGTTACGCTATAATAAATAATATAAAAAGAGCGAAAAATAGTCACTGCTCACGCGGAAGTGTTGTTTCATCTTTTTTTTTTAATTTTATTTATCTAACGTAAAAAAAATCATACTTGCATATTCCCAGTGATTTACTACTTTTCCATAAAGAAATTTATTTCGACCACATAAAAAGTTTTTTGACTATTGTGTCTGGTAGTGAAAGGTTTTTTAATGTGCTTAATTGTTTTCGTCAGAAATGTAAGTACAGTTGGAACATTTATCATTTATAAAAGGTTACTTAAATATGGTTTTGTAATAAAATTCAGATGAGAATAATAGCCCAGCCTGTATAAAAGTTATTTGAGAGAATTTTGTGTAGCTATTGCGTGTAGCTATTATCTTTTTTAACTATCTTATGGGCTGTATTATAGTTGAACTAGGTAGGTTGTTACTTGTATAGTTCCGACATAAAGTACGATCCAACATGTTTCCAATCCGGTTACTTACCGAAGTACCTTCAACTTATGGTAATATTAAATGGTTCGATGAGTGTTCGATAATGAAAAGAACATAAAGATAAATCTGGAATTAAAGACAAAGCGAAGAGTTAGAAAAAGGGTTAGAGCATGCCCAGGGTTAAAACCTACAAAGTCGGAAGCAACCATCACCAGTCCGAACCAAGCTCCAACTATAGATCACTGACCCGACACGTGGAGGATGATGTGTTTAGGTATTTGTCGGCTATACGCGTCCGTAATAATGCACGTGTAGCGCCCGCTATCCGACTTTTTGGCGGATCTAATGAACAGAGACCCGTCGCTCTTCGTGGAGATGTTCCTTGTCCGGGGCAGGGGCCTGCCGTCTTTCCTCCACTCCGTGGTGGTGTGCCGCTGTCCCGTCGAGCAGTTTATGTGCACGTTGCTGTTGATCAGCGCATACTGCTCTGTGTTCTGCGATTTCTTCGGAACGCGAGTGTCGTCTATGAAACATCATGCAACATGATCCTCAAGCCATGAAAAATTAAAGCCGAGTTCGGTTACGTGTTTTGTCACATTCAGCAGATCTAGGTGAATGGTCAACAGGTGCTGTGTGCGACCTGTACAGGTGACGTTTTTTGTTGGTGTTTGCTACGTGCCTGATGTTATGACTAGACATTCGCTAGTGGGGATGGGGACTTACCGGTAACGATGACCTTGGCTGTACCATTCACTTCGGCGATTGGGTTCTTGGCGGTGCACACGTAGTCTCCGGCGTCGTCGACCTCAATCTGGTGGAAGATCAGCCGGGAGTTCTGGACTTCAATACGGCTGTAACAATAGAGCTAGTATTAAAAACTCGTTCTTACTTTTAATTGAAAATAGTAAAATATATGAGATTTTCATAATTTATATAAAACTTATACACGACACACCGCCTTTGAAATTCATTACTTAGGTTTAGGTTAAAAGAACTTTATTCTCATAAGAAAATGAGATATCTAAATACTAAAATAATGACATAATAATATACAAATAGATATTAAGTAGTGGTCGCGATATGTAAATTTAGTTTCTTATTGAATACATTCATGCCCTTTCACATGCTTAGCTCATTTGGCATTTGTTATACAGCTGTGCTACCTCAAACAGTATTTTATTTTTCCTGGACTGTCGTTTGCCACCAGTCCACAGACGCGACTGTCAGCGGAAACAAGAACTGAAGGATCGTGACAGGATCATAAACTTCATACGGTCTTTTGAGTCTATCCTCACCTGGATTGCCTGCTCAACTGCCACCTGACATCTTGGATTTGGTCCCCATCGACAATGCAGTCCACGCTGGTAGATTCTCCTGGGTGCACAGTCTGCGTCGGTGGTTGGATCGTCACCCTCGGTAGGCTCAGCACGTCAACTCGGTAAGCGAGCGAGTTGATGGGGTCCCCGGTGCGACGGTCGGAAAGGATACATTCATATTCACCTGCGTCGCTCTTGGATGTCTGTCAAAAGTTTTTATATTTAGACCAGTACTAAATAAAACCAAATTTATGTCTTGTTAGAGGTCATAAATTGGATTAAGGGAACTCAAGTTGCTTAAATTTTATCTAGAGCTCGCCTGTTCCTCAAAAGGCGTTTGGTCCCGGCTGTTGAAGTCTCCATGCTTTGTCAGATACCTTAGGTAGCTGGAAAATCTGTCACCAATGTTGGTAATTTGGACATTTACGACTAGTAGTTCGCCACGAACTTAGACCTCGCGATTATTATTTCAGAATAATGTACCTGATTTGGATGAATTTTATTATCGGTGCAGGTTTACCGATATGCGAATTCATGGTTGTGACCAAATTAGTTGCCAATCACAGCCCTTTCTTCAAATGACTTTCGATCTAGCTCTGAAATGTCAGGCGCACCTTCCAACCATACAATCCCATGGATATGAGGTCTACCGTGATGCTAAAATACAGTTCTGTATTAGTAGTCTTTCACCGAAAAATGACCCATCATTTTTCAAATGACAAAGTCAGCTCGTTGTTGGAAAAACCAGGTTTAAATGTTTATTTGTATTGCCATGGCTCTATGCCGCTGCTCATTGGTTTCTTACTTTCTTCGTAAAGCTACTTCGCGGGCTTTGATTGCTGTTGATCTCTTGTTAGTTCGTAGCATAATTACTAATACTACTACAGAAGCACAGACAAGTAGCGATAGAAAAGTTCGCCGAACAAAATTGCTAAATTTAATAAACAAGCCAACAATCAATCTAAATAAGCAAAACCTGAAAAAAAAACTAATCGTAAAATAAGCAAAACCCTTTTATTTTAAGTCGGTTAAATATGATAAAATTTATAGAACTACTTATAAAACTCAAAATAATAACTATAATAGTTATTCAGAGAAATTACTTCGTGGACCCCAGGGATGTATTTTTAAGAAAGTTGTTAAGTAGTCCGGACTGAATTCACCGTTAAATATTTTGAGTATATTTTGTAAGAGGATTTGTACTGTATATTCGTCACGGTTTAGTCAGCTAGACTTCGCGAGTTACCCTAAACCCGTTTAAGTATAACGTATTAAAAAGTTGTTCAGACAAAAAAGTTGTTCAAATAAAAAAAAATATTTTTCACAGTGGCAACAAAAAAGTCTAGTGACATTTTCGAAAATATTTTGAAATGGCGGATATATGACAGTTTTAAAATTTTAAACCCCCATATTTCCGCCATTTTGAAAATTTTCGAAAAACTGGCTCGACAAAAAAATTCTATTTAGTTGCTGAACCTGCTTACAAAATTTCATGAGAATCGGTTAAGAAATGCGACCTGTAGGCGAGAACAGACGGACAGACAGACGGACAAAACGAATTTTTGGCTAGTCTCGAAACTGAGACGCTTCGCTCGCTTCGCTCGCCCGGTCAAAAAACAAACATACATCTCGACCTTTGTGCCCTAGTGGTCACCATGCCAGGCTGCCACACCGGTGGTCCCGGGTTCGATCTGCGGTCAAGTCAAGATGGAAAATGGCCTTTTTCAAATTGTCCTGGGTCTTGGATGTTTATCTATATATGTATTTGTTATAAAATATAGTATCGTTGAGTTAGTATCCCATAACACAAGTCTCGAACTTACTTTGGGGTTAGCTCAATCAGTGTAATTTGTCCGTATATATTTATTTATTTATATATTAATACGGGTAAGCTAGTAATTGAAAAGAATAGCAATATGTGCGTGTCTTTAAATCTTAGACGAACTGCTCTTTTCATTTTACAGGTGGTGAAGAACTTTAATTAACAAAAGAGAAACAAACAGTGTAGAGCAACACCTCAATAAGGACCACAACACTACAAAAATGATTAAGCACTTACCATTGCCACAAACTGGTTAAATTTAGTATAATATACATTAGTCAAATCGACGAATGAAGAATTAAAAAGAGAAAAATACAATAGTTAATTCTTACTTCTGTGAAGATCAAACGGTCGCGGTTTGGATACACGGTACTCTGCAGCGGTTGTCTGTCAGACCTGGCCCACGTGGTATCGTAGCCGTTGGCGTCACACCTACATATAACGGTATATTAGCAATAATCAAGTTAAAATTTGGTTCATAAATAAACATAAGTCACAGTAGCATAAAACGGACAGACGTCTTTTGTTCAACAAATTTATATCTACCATTTACTGCGATCATCATCTGCCCTTTCCAGCGTGGTGATTTTGAGCAAATCGTCCTATTATTAGGAGAGGCGTTTAGTATAGCATTGGTCTGATATAGGCTGGTAAAGAAAAATAAGAAAGAGCGAAATGTGAGCAAAGTTAGTACTTAGTGCCACAGAAGTGAAAAGGGATATCTAACCTGAGCTCATTTTGTTTTCCTTCAGTCAAAATAATTTGATTGGATGGTGGTTCTGGGTCGCCTACGTTGTTGAAGCCAGGGTCGTAGCCATTGCTAGGGTCATAGCCATTGCCAGTGTCGTAGTCTGGTGATTCTGCGGTAACAAAAAAGAGATTTCACTTTAATGGAAATTGCTAAAATGGTTATAGATACCTACCTGACATTATAACTTTGTCTCTCCTCCTCAAACTTGCCAAAAGATGCCAGATTTGTAATTGCGAAAATTGGGTAGAGTCTTAATCCTGACCCAGTAATCAAATATCAAACGAAACAAGCTGCTTATTTTAATGTTATAACGGTATATAGGTTTAAAAAAATATGTCGTTATTATATTGTAACTAAAACACTCAACGAAAAAGAAAGGAAATGAAAGTCATGCTTCTAAACTTCATTCATTCTAACTACTGAAATTTCTAAACTAGTGCATGTGCATAACTCAAGTCATGCCATTTAAAAACAAAGATATTTATGTCTAATGCAAAACCAAATGCTGGAAAATAATCACTAAGTATCTACAAAATTTAAACTGTACTACTCTACCTAATAGAAATAAAATAGCAAAACAAATTAAAACTAAAAACACCAAGACACAAAATATTATGTTCGTTACGATCGACGACCGATAACCGGTTAGGTTGTATACTATTACTTAGCACTTGACCCTAACAAAAATTTGCACTATAACAACGGATCAATAATCAATTAATCGAATATTGATGTTCACAAGATCATTACTTTTGAAAGACCTGTTCAACAATAACCTACACGAATGGTTAGTCAAGAAAAAAAAGACACCCACTTTACACGTATAGGGGAGGTACCACATTTTATGTAATTCATCCCATCATCGGCATGATGAATAAACATTCCCATGCCAAATTAGCTTTCTTTTCAATTAGCAGCTTTCTATTACTTATAGTCTCTGAGTAGAACTGCGACTGGACCCTCAGACAGACATGGCGAAACAATAATAGGTAGTCCTTTGTTTACTACCGGAACCCTAAAAATATGACAGGCGGTTTACCCATTCATCTTTCGCTCTCAAATTATTTTGTGTCATGGTGTTTTAAGGTAAAAGAAGAAGAAAAGCTACCGACCAGTCCCAACAGGTTCTACACCCAGATCACCTCGATTCAGTTCGATAATGAAAGGCTCGTCCAAGGTGCCTGCGGGAGAAGTAGCGATGCATCGGTAGGAGCCGGCGTCGCGTTCCGTCGCCGAGTTGATGCGCAGCGTGGCCATGCCGGCGTTAGGAGGAATGACTTCTTTGCCGTTTTCATCTGAAACACAATACATTGTGTTGACAGGGTTCGATCATTACGTCGCACAAAGTTTTTTAGTTTAATAGGAACAGGGCAGATCCAGGTTTTTGGTTATAATAGCATCTCCATACTGCGCGATGCTGGTGAAGGGATAGCACAAGCCTACACGATGTACCCACAACTTTACTCACATTTGATGGACACCATGGGCAGAGGCACTCCACTTGCCCTACACACGAAGTTGATAGCGTCTCCGTACTGCGCGGATATCTGGTTGCCTGGCGTCATGGTGATGACAGGATAGGCCTGCACTTTCAGGATGGAAGTGGCACTGGCCCTGCCGGCTGTGTTGGTAGCAATGCAAGTATAGGCAGCCTCGTCGTTCACGTCGATGTTCTCGAATCTAGAAATATACAATGAATTTAGTTTCTGCGTGCGTTGACATGCTGTTAGTCATGCGCTATTTTCTCCTACATATTTTAGAACAAGAAGAATATTCGGGCAAATTCAGGTTTTTATAAGCCCCAAAAAGAAGTAGCCCCGTTTGCATTTGCCATCACACAGTCACGGATTTAGGGACGTCTTTTCCCCTGGAGCAAATATAAATGGGTGCAATAGCTCCTGGACAAGATGGGCGGCTTAGATTATGCCTCCCCTGAAAAAGTCTAGATCTGGGATTGCCACTATATTGAAGCCTCACTTCAAGATATTGTTGGGTAGAATGCGAGCGTTGGCGGTCATAGGCCGGCTGCTCTCCCACGAGACGTCGGGCTCCGGCACGCCGGCCAGCACCTGACAACGCAGCTCGTGCGAGTCGCCGATGGTCACCACCTGGGTTTCTTCGGGGTAGATGCGCACCTGCGGCGGTTCGCGTCCTGAAAGATAAATCCATGTTATACTGATTCTACAACTGTGTTGTTTTAATAAATATAGATAGATAGATAAGACAAAAATCACATTGATTGTGCCAGCCCCAAATTAAGTGTAAACTTGTAGGGATACTTATTGAGTTGTCAATTTTTATTTTATTGAATGGAAACAGAAAAGAAAATAACTGAAGAAAAAAGACGAAACGATTGGAGAAATTTGCATAAAAATGTTTCAGTAACACAATTACCAGCAAGTTAAACGGAAAACGAATAAAGATTATGATCAAAAATACTTAATTATTGCCTTTTAGAAAAGGAAGTGTAATCACAATCAAAAGAGGATTTAGATATGTAAAAGGTAATCTTAAATCAAAATACTATATCACAAGGTAGAAGGTAACAACTAGTAGGTATGAAAATAGGGTTCTGTAGATCAGTGCCCTATATCATCTGTCATCACAATATGTACAAAAAGTACTTACTTTCGATTTCAACATAAACGTAGATGTTGGACCGGGGTTCATTGTTGATGAGACCCTCGCATTGGTAGAAGCCCTGGTCTTCGTTTTGGGCGTTAGTAATCATCAGTGTGTTGCCTCGCTGGCTGGTGCCGGGGCCGAACTGGCCGTCGTGCTGAAAATAATATAGTATTATGACAATGATCTTATGTGAACGTTTGCCGCGTGGTGGAGTGACTGAGTACTCATAAATGGAGAGGCCTTTGTCCAATATTGGTCTGCAAGTGATGATGATGGTTATTTACTGCGATGAACATCCCGCATTTAGTTTTTCTATTCTGATTTTGTTTTTGTATTGAGTTGTGAGATTAGGTATGGTGTAGATACCTTAGTCCACTTGATGATAGGCGAGGGGTATCCCGAAGGCAAGCAGTCAACGGAGCCACTTCCTCCTGTAGGAATCCTCAGGGAGTCGACGGACACGGTGATGTTCGGCGAGTCTTCCGGCTGGCTGACTAGGGGCATGACCATCAAGGTAATGGCTACCGGGTTGACCCGGACGTACTGGCTCTGGCACATGTACACTCCTTGGTTGTCAGGCTGCGCGTTCTCGATGTATAGCACGCCGTTCTCAGAACGGACGTTGTATTGGAGGGCTGTACCGTCTTGTCTGTAAAACGTGGAACATTTGTAACCAAATATTTTATAAAGGGTATTTCAACTCGAGTTTGAAGGTTTCGCACAAATAAGAAGATTCCTGCAACACCAGGGAACTATGCCAGAAGCATGCAGGGTGCCAGCAGCCATCCTTAGTTTCTTACAGAAGTTTGGTTGATTCGAGTACTAAGGCCCGCGCCAGTTCCCCAAGCAAGACGGGTCCAGACGGGGCGGCTACTTTGCGGAAAATTGTCTTTGGAAGAAGTAAGTATATCAATATGGAGTGCGAGAGTACTAAAACTAAATAAGAAACAGTAAAAAGATACCACGCGACCAGGACTCGAACCTGTGGTCTTGTAATAGTGGGAAGTAGAGGGTGACGCAAGCCTAATGCGTGTAAATAAGGATAAGATAATAATAGATAAGGTAATAATGGATAAGTTGGAAGAGTGTGTGGTCATACTGATACCGACCGCTGGTTCAAATTTCAAGTTTTACATTAGACGATTTGTAGTTTATCGCTTACCTGACCCATTGTATGGTGCCCGCTGGAACCCCAGGGGTGCCAGTGCAGGTTACACTGGTGCTGTTTCCTTCGTTTACAACCGGCGAGGTGGTCGAGACGGTGAGGCGGTCTCGTGGGGGATTGTAGGGCTTGGGTCGAACCATGATGAGGGCGATCCTGTCCGACACTCCTTCCGAGTTGCTTGCTATGCATCTATAAGTAGTTGGTAATGTTAGATATAGAACATAGCTTTAAAAAAGACAGTTCACATAGATAATTCCATGTGAAGATAGTTTTAAAACAACTGAAACATCAGTTCAATGTTTCAACCCTACAATGATGTTAAGGAGTAGACTTAGATAGAGAAATGGCATTGGTTGCTTTACAGACAAGAGAAAAAGAAGAAGACATTTCTGCATAATCTACGATCAAAAATAAAGAACGCAAAACCAACCTGTAGTCTCCGGAATCCTCTTCCAAAGCACTCTGGATGATCAAGGTGCCGCCGTAGACGTCTGCAGAATTGGGCAGGGGTTTCCTGGTATCAGCTCTGCGCCAAGAGATAGTGGGCTCTGGGTTGCCAGTTGCGCGGCACACCAGCTCGATTCTGTCACCTTCGTTGTACTCGTTCACAGTCGGTTCGATCGATACTTCAGGTGATCTTCTCGGATTGTCTGAAGAAATATCATATTTTATATTAGTTTACATCTTGCATTCTTACGAAAGACTGAGTCGTGGTTTACATTTAACTTACTTCGTGCATAATAAACCCAATCTGGTAGAGCTGATCCGTGAATGTAAGCAAGAAAATAAAAAGCAGGTTTAAAATATTAAACTTTCCATAAAAGTTCTAAATCTAGTGTCAAATTGGCCCTGAAAGTAAACAAGGTAGACCGTGGTAAATAAGTATAATTTAGAAATAGGAGCGAAAATTTTATGAAAAAAAGGAATAAGTTTTCCGGTTTGACTTTAAATACCAAGAAAGCTGTTTTATTATTTTTTTATTCTCTAGTGATTATGATTAGTTATTTACTTTCTTGTTATTATAGGTATAGTTTCATCGGAAGACTTTGTTATTTCTTAAGTGAATATGATTGAATCAATTTAGGTACAATTTTGATGGTTTAAATTGCCATTAACTAAAACAAAAGTGAAAAAAAGAGTATTTACCACCAACGGTGAGAGTAGCCACGGCTTGGTTAGTAGACTGTCCGTCGGAGGTTTGGCAGATGTATTTGCCCGTGTCGCTTCTCTGCAGCTGCATGATAATCAGAGTGCCGGCGTTCTCGTCCATGATCACCCTGCCGCTCGGCAGGTACCCGCCGGCCTTCGACCACCTCACTGGAAGGTTTCCATTCACCATGCGGCTGCGCGCCTGACACGTGAACGTCACGGAACTACCAATTTCTTTGATGACAATTGGCTGACTGATGGTCACCACGATAGTCGGCGAAACTGGCGGCGGTAAAGTGGTGTTCTGCACTTGACTTTGTGAATCTCCTGCAATAAAAACCAACTTATATTAATAAAAGAAACTGTATATAGTGTCTTACTAACACCAAACAAAAAGCTGTATCGGCATGACATCACAACGTCTGGACAATAGTACTAACGTCTTAGCACACATTGTGGAATAACATGTAGGGTATCCACATCCATAACACACAGACAAAACATAAATCGGTACATTTATTTCTAGCTTTGAGGATAAATAAAGGATAATGAATGCACGGTTAGTTGAAAAGGTAGAAGTCTAAAGTAGCAAATATCTCATGAAAATATCAACACTTTTGAAAAAATGAAAAAAATAATATGGAACTGTTGACGTAAGTAATTTATTAAAATGTTAAAGGTCACATCAGACTTATCAACTCGTCAACCTGACGTACGCACGTAACCAAACCGGATCGAGGATTCACTCGGCTACGGCCAGGCGTTACGTTATGAATTAAAAGAATACTGTAATACTCGAGTTGATACGTTTACGTTTTGTTTACGAGTTACTAAGTCTGCCATGATCTTAAGTAAGTACTTTGACAGCCTTTTAAGTAGTTGCAGGATAACATTAAAATACATAAGGAACGAACAATATAACACAAGACATACATTTACAATAATTTACAATAATTTGACTTAGATTCAACGGAACTGTGAGAATCAGTTTACTGCCTTGATAAAAGTAAGTATAACAAAAGCGTTTGTTCAGAAGAGAATATGCAGTCGACTTTAATAGCCCTGTCCAATGTACATCGAAGGGAGGCGACAATACGATCAATCCGATGACATCACCACCAACAATCATAGCATCACGTGACATGGCCGAAACTCATGGATGAACGATGGAAGCATGAATCCGTAGCTCGTATAACTGGGCTACCTGGTTCGGGCATAGTGGCTGATAGGACTCCCATGGTGGCACCTTTCTTGGTGGTAGTATGGCATTCGAAAATCGTATCTGTTCGGGTGTCCCATACAGTATGCCACACATGTTCGCCTCTCCATCCATCCTTGTCGAATACAGATTCGTTATAGAGTTTTGGGCGCCCGACCTGGCTGCCCTCTGAATAGAATCTAATAGATAAAGGTTCGTGGGCTGCGTATTTGCAAGTTAACGTGACTTTTCTGAACAGCACGCCGTCTTCTGGGTCTTCTTCGAGAGTAGGTTGGAGTTCCATTGAAAGCCCTAGAGGTGGGACCAAAGTCAAAATTGTATCTAAACTCTTGATTTTTGATGTAGTGACATTGAAGATGAATTAATATTTTATGGATTTTTACCTTCTTATCTTAACGAGATAGTACTAAGGTATAGTTTGTCTAGCCTAAATATGAACTTTCCTCCGGAAATCATGTTTATGACTACTTATTTTAATGTGTGTAAGTATGTAAATACTTAATGTGATAAAAACGTGAAAAATTGTGCACTAGTTGCTCAACGAAACTTACTGATCAACATTTTGACAAGCAATAAAAGAAAAAAATGTATTGAGAATAAACACCTATTTAGCTTGTGAAAATTCGAGGATGTGCACTTTTAAATTAGACGAACTATACACAAAAAACAAAAATACTAGGTGGTATCAATATGTAGTCGACACATACAGGAAGAGTTGTCTTGATTTAGCCTTTCAATACGTCTTTCAAGTGTTTTTAAACTTGAAAGTGTTGTTGTATAATAAACAGTTATTTAAAAACTCTGCTTCGAAAAGTTTGTGGTACCTACAGTAGCATTGATTATCACAAGTACCTAGCTTCAAAGATCTAAAGCGCTGGACAGACAGAAAAGACGACCCGTCCTTTCAGTGTGTTCTGCCCGCGACGTTTCTATACATTTTGTATGAAGCCGTCGCTTGCCGTCGCGGAAGAGATATATGTCTGTGCCCCGTCCGCGACGTACGTCTTATCAGTGTGTCCTGCGCCTAAGTGATTGAACAGTGATTTGACCTACTGCAATGCTCTGCAAGCTAAACAAAATGATGAAAAACTATCTTCAATTTTATTTCGTGCTTCTCCGGTTTCCGTCCCGGTGGTCGGATGTTAGTAATCAAGCTATGTCGGCAGCTTGAAAATTCTGAACTAGTGGGACTGGCCGCGCTCGACAAACGAAGTCGGTTAAAAAGGGTCCAGTGCGGGGCGACATTTAGTTTCCGATATGAAGTATTTGTGCAGTTGGGTGAAAAAATGGCATTTCACGATTTTAGTTTTCCTTATTATTCATTAACTTTTCTAGACCGAATCTAGTCTTGACTCGCCCACTACTAAACTCTTTTGCTTGGACTCCCACTTATATAGGCACGTTATTTGATTAGCCCAAAAACACAAAAGGAAAATAAACGAACCGAATGTGGAGCAGGTTGGTCCGGTGTAGGGCGGCTGGCAGAGGCAGATGAGCTGGCCGTCCATACCCAGCTCGCACTCGTGGCCGTTACAGGTGCACTCGCGGCACAGGCCGCGCTCTTCCTTGTAGTACCCCCTGGAACAGGTCTCGCAGCTAGTGCCTGTGTACCCGGGTGGGCACATGCAAACCTGGACGGAAATGAGCAACGTATCACCTTGTGAATCCACCATGTGACTCTTGTATACCATAAAGGAAAAATCAATGTAGGAAAAATCATTTATTTCTTAGATTATTTTTAGTGCCAAAGCTACAACGTTCTAGAACGACCATTGCTGCGCCATATCGCTTAGCTCGGCGCTATCTAATCCAGTGGGGACAAGGACGAGATTTTTCCACCCACTGAGAAAATGACCAATGAAATAATAAGTAGAAGAAGAATTTACTATGTACGAGTACTTACTCGTTTAAAACAAAAGAGAATAAATACATCATAGAATAAATATGTAACCTTATTTAACATACCTCAATGCCTTTGACGGACGGGTACTCAGATCCAGAGATGGTAGTGGCCGTGTCCATGGACACGTCAGCGATGGAGGTGGAGAAGATGTCGCGGGTGAGCGTGGCTTTGACCAGCACCCTTCGAAGCGACTTGAGCACGTTCATGAAGTCGTTGCGGCTGGCGGGGGTTGCTGTGTTCAGCAGGTACCATTCATCTTCGCGAAGTGGTATTTCCAGCTTCTGCGGGGTAAAAAAAAACGTTTATGTTGTCGTTGTTGAAGTGGCGCCTACATTCGGAATACATTTATTTTTAAATTAATTTTTTTTCATGTTTTTCTTAACGTTAGACAGATAGATCTTCCAATATATTTAACAATTATAATCCCTGAATACCAGACAGGCGCTCGAAAAACCACCGCAAAACCATTAAAATTATTCCAGCCATGTGCAATATTTGAAGAAGAAAAGCCGAAATGCGTCTCCTAGTTTCCAAGGTAAAGATGCAACCATGACCGCGCTAAGAGGAGAACAACTCAATTCTCCAGTCATTTTACCACTCGACTTTTCAATCAAAAGTCATAAATACCTCTCCAGATACAATAGGCTGAGGGCTATTCCAGTACACCGATGTATCATCGCCAATCAGGATGACATGTTTGTGCGTGTCAGCCACAGCGTCGGGAGAGTTGTCTTGGAACTTCTGGTCGAACTGCAGAACACCGCCGTACGAAAGCACTCTGTTGCCTGTTGGATAAAACAAGATATAACATAAGACACGTAATATAGTAAAAATAAATTAGACAGTGGACTGTAAGAGTAAAATTTTCTGGTTTGTTCTACTCAATTCATCGCAGTAGACCAGTTTGTCAGTGTTATTTTTTCAGGCACGATGAAATATGTTAAACACTCCCAGGCGTGGTTCACAATTGCATTGGTGACTGCAAATGGCATCGTACCTCGAACTACTTCAGCTCCAAAAGGCACGTAGAGCTGGTTGGTCGCAGCTACTATAAGATCACAGTAATCAAAGTTCTGTCAGATTTTTTTCATGGAGAAGAAGCTAATACTCAT
Source organism: Acrobasis consociella (assembly GCA_963555685.1). Taxonomy (NCBI): domain Eukaryota; kingdom Metazoa; phylum Arthropoda; class Insecta; order Lepidoptera; family Pyralidae; genus Acrobasis; species Acrobasis consociella. The sequence continues at coordinate 22,513,108 of OY743104.1, forward strand.
CGGTCACCCATGGAAATGAGGTATATGTGGGAGCATGTGGGACTCGAACCCGCCAAAACTTTATTTGTTTTGCATGATCTTAGTAGTCGCTAAACACTCTTTTGATCCCTGGACAAAGTTTTGTCAGATACCTATAAAGCAGCTAATAAGTTTAGCTGGTGAAAATAAGTTGGCAAGATATCGCTTAGAATAGAAAATTGTGGTGCTTTCTCATCTCTGAGGCCAAGATTCAGTTCGGGTCGCTGAGCCAGCGGATTCAGTTGATAAATTACCTGGGAAGACGGGTAGGGACCAGAACAGCTCCTCGTTGGGTGGGAACGAGAAGGTGTACGTCAGCTCACTAGCGTCAGGCATTGGCACGTAGTCACTGGCCACAACGTTGTTGCCGTTCAGGTTGGTGATGGAGTAGCCCCCGAAATTCTCGCCGAAGATGGGCGCGGCCAGGGGGATCCTCTTGAAGTTGGAAGTCTGAAACAAGGGCCGGATAAATGATCTGGTAAATAACTTATTTCTGAGATAAGTAGTAGCCTAAATCAAAAATAAAATATTTGGTACTGTTCGCGTGTCATAATTAAGCTCAACTGCACTCAATCCTGACAATATATTTTGACGCAAATTTAAGTTTATACTTAGTTACTTCGTTTGAAAATAACGCCATCTATGGTAAAGTACCAGATTTTTTCACAAAGTTATATTACAGATTGCAACACATTGAACTTAGTACTTTTTGAACCGTAAAAAAATTAATCTTATTAATGAGGCCTAAAGGATAATAATAAAATGAATAAAAACTATCAATAAAATGATTTGTTTATACTTATGTAATGCCAATGTGATAAGTGGTTTATTTGTGTGAGTTTGGCGACGACCGTTCCGATACTTAATTTGTCAAATTGTACTTCCACTAGTTTTTTCTCTTCCGTGACCAAAAATATCTCAAGTTAACCTGATAAAGGAGCATGAATTTTTTACACAGATGTCGGTCACTTACACGCTAAACAGAAAACTGTATAATTACCTCGTGACATTCAGAGCTGACTCCCGAGCAGTAGCAGGACAGGCATCCGGCGGGGTTGTCGCCGTCCAGCCCAAAGGTGCCTGGTCTGCAGCTCTTGCAGGAAGAACCTTCGACGTTCTGCTTGCATTGGCAGTAGCCTACTTCTTCACATGGCACTGCGATCCCGCGGGGGTCACATCTAAGGAAGAATACACTCATTACAAAGGTACTCGTAACGATTTCTGGTACTGCAGCAGACTTAAAGTACAGACACATCATGTCACTGTTTTGTCCCGTTCGATTCTAGCTACGTATTTACATAAACTTTACACTCATGAGCCTAGTACTCTTGACAGTTTATTATAAGCGAAAACCATAGATATGAAAACATAGTAAACATGATTAAAATGCCTTAGAGTGTTTAAAAATACTTTAAGTATTATTCAATGTAAGGAAATAACTTTGTACGTAAGGGACCAGATTTCATAGCTTTAAAAATTAAATACGTATTGCAAAATTCAAAGGCAACTAAAGTATATAACAGAACAAGGTCTGTGGCGTTCTTTATAATTAATTTTTCGCGACCACGAGCCCGAAAAGCAAATCATTAAGACAATGGGAAATCCTCCAGAATATGTCTAATAGAGGCTGTAAAGCAGAAAGAAGGCCATTCTTAGAGAACATTCGGCCCAGCGCGTTCAAGTTGCACCTTTATGTAGCTGTGCTGTTTTGGACGTCGTGGAGGAGGAACTTACTCGCAAGACATCTGGCTACCCGCTTGGACGCAGTTGTTGTTCGGATCCTTCTCGTAGCCTGGCAGGCACTCGTCACAGTAACTTCCAGCGGTGTTGTCGCGGCAGTTCTGATATAAAAAGATATTTTTTTATTTATTATTTGGTACTACACACTTTTACATTGTCATTGAAGTTATTATTACAACACACTTTTACATTGTCATTATAGTTTGCACAATGCGACAAAGCTATGACTATTTACAACTAATAGGTACATTTCTCTGCAATGTTTATAAATTTCGTCGACATGTAAATGAATCGAAGAGATAGAGGGAAAAGATAGATAGACAGAGGATACTTTTCGATCACTTCATTAAGCAAACAAAAAGCCACTCAATGGCGCTTAATTGAGAACATTTTTTCTTCTTAGCGGCACCGCAAATGCCTATTCGAAATATTTTACTAGTAAATTATTTGAATCCCCTTGAGAACAATTCTGTCCAATGTTGGGCAAAGGTCTCTCCCAATTTTTTCCAAAGGGTCTTCTTCTCGTGTAAGTCTCAACTATCCTTTTGGAATTTATAAATTTCTAATTCCTAACAAAGTTCTTCAGTGAGCTGATTGAAGGTAAGTAAGTTGTTTCTTTCATATTTTACTATATCATCCCACTTTGGAACCAAAAGAGGAACGACTTTACTGAAAATATAAAGGTTTACCTAGAGGCTAGTTTTTGCAAGCGATTATAAATTATAACAATTATTAAACATCAGGTGGCAGTAAGTATATTATTCCTTGTACACTTTTTTTATTTAAAAAAAATCTTTGGGGCAATGTATTCAGCATCTGTAATTAAGTTTGCGCAGCAAAAAACCCAGTGAGTACCTACTAAAAGTGCTCTAAAATGCTTACCATGCAAACGCCAGTGTTGGGGTCACACATGCTGGAATGACCGTTACACTCGCATGGCTCGCAGAGCTCCAGATACAGTCCACGAAGGTTCCTGTAATAAATGCACAAAAGTAAAGACCCTGACAATGGGTTTATAAATAAACTGTTCCTTTACCGCCAATACCAGACACAATAGTAAAACAATGCACGTGGCCATTTATTAATGTCGTGCGGTTCTTGACTGGTAAATCTACAAATTTCTTTGCCAAGTCAAGAACGCCGCCTAGTGATGTGTAGCGGATTTACATATTATAATTGTTATTCGTAGCGCCATCTATTATTTGCTAGGAAAAACCCTGACTTTCAAGCGTTAACGCCCAATTACTTTAATAAACAAAGCTAAGAACCACTTCTAGCGTTACGATTACACAGATAGACAAACAGACAGACATAAACACCCTCTTTTCGGTCGGGGGGGTTAAAACAGAGATTCTCTCCCGCGTTTTGCATTTTTTGTGCCCTTCGTAAGAATTTCTTAATTATGCTTCGACCACATAAGTATGCACTGTTCTCGACAATCATGACACTATTAAGGTCGTCAATCTGTGATCGTCTTTCCTTCCATGGTCGTTCCAATTTTAGGTGGAAATCAGTGACTCGGGAACTACTTTCAAAATGGACAATCTTCGCAAAAAGCCAACCGTCGGCACCCACTATAGTCTAAAATAGACCTTAGTTGCTCCGCAAACAAGAGCTTAACTCTTGATGATAAGAACATAGAACCTCTTCCTTTTTGGAGGTCTGTTAATTTTTTTTTATTGAAATGATCAAATGTTACCTCTTGTAACCTGGCGCGCAGTCCTCACAAGATGTTCCGATGTATTCCTTGGGGCACACGCACTGTTCCACGTGCAGGGCAACTGGGCCCGTGCCTCCTGGCTCTGCCGTCTCAATGCTGGCACTGACCAACGACGCCAGTTCGTTTCCTCGGTCGTATGTCGCTTTGATCAATATGGTCTTCACATCAGCCAAAGCCAATAGGAGCTGTTCTCTTGACACCTCTTTGCCATCGAATCTGTTAAAACATGTTTACTGTTACATAAAACAGAGAGCTGATTGTACAACTAGGCTTATGCTGGTGATATACCAGAAATAATACATCAAATATTGAGATAACCCGATTTTATGCTGTTGGATTGAAGACTCCCGTTACAGAGTAAGTACTAGTACTCACGTACAGAAGTCTTGCTCAGCAAAGGAATTCAAAGGAATATCTACTTAATGTCGTAAGCGATATCGCTTAATTTAGCACGCGTCAGAACTCGACACCGTTTTGTTTAGATACCTAGAAGTGCATTGCAAGCCAATTTCATTCTTATTAATCTAGACATACGATTCATGTCACTGTTTTTACCACTTCGGCGTGGTCGCCGCGATAGCCGCCGGTATTTTCGATACCTAAACGGGAAGTGACACAGGCCTGCTCACGTGAAGATTTTATGAGCTCATAAACGTCAGCATAAGATGTAGTGGAGTCAGTATGTGCATTAAATGTATGGAAACCAATATTTTTCGGATTAAAGAGTGAGCTTTGGCACACTTGTAAAGTTAAAACAAACTTCAATTCTTTGTTTTATAACTGACGTTGTATTCAAGAGGTTCCTCTAGATATTGTTACCTGTAGCTGGGGGCAAAGGCTTTCCCCGTATTACAAAGAAATTAAGTAAAGAAATAAACGGTTGAAACAAAAATCGCAGCCCTAAAAAAGCCTCTAAAGAATTCTGGCCCCTAAAAACTTTCGTGACTGAAAAAAGTGATTAATTTTTTTTACAATTTAAACGATACGAACTTGGCGGATAGGGCTTAGCCCCTATCCGCCAAGTTATCGACCGAAAAGGAACTTTGTTCCAAAATTAAAGATACGTCATTTCATCCATGATATTACTTACCTCATCCAACTCTTCTCGAAGAATGGCACAGTCACATTCAAAACACCAGAGCTGCTCGGCCTCACATTAGCCATGTGGTGGAAGGTCAAACTGTTCTCCTAAAAGTAAAATATACATGTAAGTATATGTGACCGGGTGCGGGTACATTCTTGAAAGCAGAAACAACGCGTCAAACATATTTATATAATGTCTTTACCCCGATTGTACTCCCGTTTTCCGATATTTATTTGTCCAGTGATTCATCCATCCAGTGGATTTCTCCCAAAGTATCATCATATTTATCATATTATCCAGAATTATCCATTAAAAACCCACTGCTGGAAATAAACCTCTTTCCTAAACGAGTGAGAGCAGTCTGCATCGTTCTACCACCTAATACCTAAATGGATGTCCTACGTTGTGCTTGCAGGTACTTAGCCGCCATAATGTGTTATCATATATATCATAGTCTATAATATCCCAATATATTATAATTAATAACTTACACTAATCAGCTGGACGTCAGCAGCGCTGTTGCCGGAGTTGTATCCGTAGGGGATGTTGTCCAGGGTGTAGTAGAGGTTACCGCCGTATGAAGTAACTTTGTCGCCAGCGAAACTGGAAAATAAAATTGCTTTAGAAGATTTCACTGCTTTAACTTATAGGTATAAGTTAAAGCAGTGCCTAGCCGCGACAAGGCAGGTGCCTAGCCGGCGAGATTAAGAATTACGTCACTTGATACCGGTGTACGATCGGGTTGTAGGTAGATATTATTATTATACAGGTATTAATCAGATAGCATTAATCGAGATAAAACTTGTAGGTTGACGTAAAATAATGTTTATCTTAAAGCTAAGATCCTTAGTGAGCAAGCTTAAGTGGTACCTATAGACCATCAAAGCAACTGTGAAAATAACCAAGTCATATCTGGACATCCGCAGCGCTGTTACTGAAGTTATATCTGTAAAGGATTTTGTCCAGGGAGTAGTAGAGGATACTGCCGTACATAATATTAAGATGTAGAAAGAGATGGTTCTAAAACCTACCTAGCGGGTAGGCTCCAGTAGTAGACGTTGTCTGAACGACCCTCGGTGTAGGCCCTCGCTCCGCCGTTGTCCAACACTGGGATGACATCTGCTGAAGTTGGCGCGTTATAACCGGATCTAGAAGAGGTGCTGCTGTACACGCTGAGCTGATTGACGCTGGATGCCGTGTTGAAGACAGCGTGCGTAGTCTTCCTCCTGAGGTTACTACTGCCGCAGTTTTGGGTCACGCCGGTACAGAAGCACGCTGCGCAGCCATGGCTATAAATAATCATAGTAAGTAAGCAAGCAAGTTCAGAAATGTTCTTATATAAAATATTCTTACAATTTTTTTAAGCTTTGTAACAACATTAAACGGAGTTAAACTCACGCGAAATCCGGCGACAAGAAGTAGAAACCGTTCTTGCACTGATCACAGTACTGTCCTTGCACGTTGTCCTTGCATTCACACCTCTCCAGTGGAAGGATCTGGCTGGTGCCAGTCGGATCACAAGGAGATCTCTGAATCTTCCTGCAGGAGTCACCTGGAGTGTTGGGGTTGCCTTCGTAACCCTCCGCGCAATACTCGCAGTTGTTGCCTTCATATCTAAAATGAAAGTAATCTTTAGTAAAAGATAAGAGTGAGACTTGAAGTCAGACATTTGTGGCTAGAGACTGGAAGACCTTAGAAGATCGTTTATTTACTAGATCATAAAATAATTAACAGTTATTTTGAACTGCAGTGGGACAGTAAGCATAGACATAAATAGAATAGTTGTTTTAAGGACTGCTATTCCTCTAAAGATAATCTTCTTGCGTATCACATAACTACTTATAAGTCTTGATCTTGAAGACCGGAGTTTAAAGAGGTCCGTCGTAGACACTGATAGGTCCAATGAAACAAAGTGGTTCGGTGGCGAGTTGAGAGGCCAGGGCTACAAGCATACCTAGACTTCTTTTTGTCCACTCACAAGTAATAGTGATACTCATGTTCTCCCCAGTATGACGGTAATCAAAAGTTCATTACTCGGACTTACCCTGGTTGACAATCACACACCACACCGCTGGGTCCAAGATAGCAAGTGGAAGCGAACTGGTTCGGTGGCGAAGTGAGAGGGCAGGGGCAAGGGCTGCAAGCATAGCCATTCGCTGGGTCTCCGTAAGTGCCAGCGGGACACTGTCTCCTCTGACGTCTGCAGTGGCCTACTAGTGGTCCTGAACTGTCACGCTCATAGCCTGAGGCACAATTCTGTAAAGATACATGATAGATGATAACAGAAAGCCGCGATACGACGCGAATTTACTGAACAAAAACCTTTTGCGTCTTGAAAACTGATTTACCTATCTACTTGCCTAAAGCTCTAGCCAGTGATGTTAGTTCTCAGTTCAAAAAGAATTTGAAAAGTGTGTAGCACTCATAGCCCAATACTTATGTTCTATAGACAATATGTCTCTAGAAGTTTTTGTAGCAGTAAAATAAATTTCAGTAGTGGCAGTTTATCGGATCTATGGTGTTGCGGTACATGGTGGTAAATATTTTAGAAACGCGTTCTCAATACTCCTGATATCACTTACCTCGCAAGAAAGCCCGGTGTATCCTTCAGGACAAGTACACTCTTCGACCAAGTTAGCTGGTCCGAGACCGAAGTCGATGTTTTTAGCCGATTGCATCACGAAGCCAGTGATGTTAACCCCGGCGCCGTTTATTTCCGCACGGAGGAGAATGTTCTCAACGTTGTCGAGACTGAAAAAAGTATGCAATATATAATCTTAAGCCTGTTTATGGCCAAGGGAGCATTGGTGTGATTTTAAGCAGTTTAAAAGGAATTGTTCGCAAATCGCACTCGATATCCTCATCGATAAATTAAAAGGGCATCCCTTATTGACATATTCTTCGAGATTTTTGCCTTGTCCCTTGATTGGCTCGTCTGCGGGGAAAGAGACAGCTGGTGTTTTCTACTTTTTTTCCAGACGGGCATGGAAGAAAAGAGATATCTCAGGAATTGTACTCACGCCATCATGATGTCCACTCTAGAAGCCAACTCGAGCCTTCCTGATGAGTATTTCTGCCAGCTACCGGGCACCAACTTTACTTCGATTCTGGATTTGTCTCCGCTTTGTGTGTACACTAACGTTTCATATTTTCCCTGTTGAACACCAATATGTATTAATCTAGTTGACTATTTGCTGCTTATTCAACATATTTATAAGCATTATACGTATTCGTTAATAGTAAAAGTAGGTATGCAAAATAATCAAAACTAAAAAAAAAAACGACGGGTTGCACTCTGGGAGTGCCGGCAGAAGTGAAAACTTGAATATTAACGTTGTGCATTTTTGATATTTTGGAATGGTTAGGCAATAAATTTGCACGAATTGCTTTAATTATCAGTATAAAATATTTCAAATCTTTTCTGAACCACATTCTGTCACAAATGTCACAAGCATGACCAAATTAATTTTCAACAAAATCACTTTCAAATACACAGCATGTATGGCCACTACACAGACGGTCGAGCCATCAGCTGTCACCATCCATGGATGCGCGTAGCACGCTGTAACATAAACACACACGAACATTCGCGCAAGCGCCCTGCGCCGTCTTACGAATTTTCGATCAGGTCACGTGTCCTGACGCGAGTTTAAGATTTTTTACCCATTCCAAAAAAAGTGCACAACGCCGCTAAAGAAGTTTTCACTTCAAAAAAAGATTAGTCTGTAATTTTCGGCTTATGATAATAGTGATGGGTACCATGATGATAATATCCGGCATGTAGTTGTCATAAATGAGCGATGGGTATGCCTGGGTCGAGAGGCTGTACTTGATTTCCCCGCCGTAGGACGTCAGCTGTTTGCCGGTGTAAGAGGCCGGCACCGTCAGGTACGGGTGCGCGTACGACACGCCTCGAGATCCGTACGATAGTTTCGTCACCTATGGACAAGGTTTACAATCTTAGCGTTGGCATCCCTATTTCGCATCAAATATCTTTATTTTGGATAGAATGTGTAAAAAAATAATTGACAAATTATTAAAAGTGTACCAGACACTGGCATGCAAAATATTCATTATAGGTGATTCTCTAACAGCCCACTGCTGAGCTTAACGTTCTTTTCCTCAATATTGAAAAATTAGCTAAAAACAATTACCGATGCTCCATCTCTTCTTGGCTCATAGTAGTACTCGTTGGTGATCGACTGAGAGTCAATCTGGGGTCCCTGGCCGCTCAGCTTTACACCCACGAGCCTGGTGCCGCCCTGGCCCAGGGACTCGGCCATGTCGTAGACGAACAGTTCCGCGCTCTTACACTGCGTCGACTTGCCGAAGCAGAAGCACTCTATACACTCTGAGGAGTCATGAGCCTCACTGCGAAGAATTAAAGTTTTAAATGATTCATGAAAAATAATCCATAATAGTATTCAATTTTGATTACTTTTTCTGCGTTCTCGCCTATCATCACACTAAAAGAGCCGCAAAACCCAAAGCTCTGGTTGCCCTATCAGGGATATAGACGAGATAGTGTATGAAGGTATGTAGTATAGATACATATAATCCAGTTTTATATGCAGACATTGCAGATACACTATCTAGTCTTATCTCTAAAGTAGTAGTAACAGATCGAAATTTGGACCCAGTGACCACTTTTAGCGTGATGGCGTGGCCATTAAGGTCGAAAGAGAGAATCGGGTGGATTCGGATATTTAAATATTCATTTATCTTGTGTTCTTCTTTCTTTGTGTTGTTTGTATCTTTTACATGGATATTATGACTTAATACCTATGTCTGACAGTTTTTGTTCATACACAACTCTACGCTACCAACGCTACGACGCATGGTATTATAGTGAACTAGCATACAAAATACGTTTAAAAAGAAAAAGGAAGCTGACTTACCTGTTGAATTTTCCGATAGGGCATACTTCAGTGTCAGGAGATTCAACGATCACTATCGAGTCTGGTATGGCGAAAGTGGCGCCTTTGTTGTTGATGGCTTCACATGAGTACGCGCCGCTGTGTTCGTGCTAAATACATATTTAAACATTTTAGTCATCACTATAACTTAGTTCCTGTTATTCCGGAGACGACTAAGGCTTCTAATTAATTCTAAAGTTGCAGCGGCAGGCAGCGCAACTACGAAATGCTTATTAGGTATATTAGCTTAAGAAGAGTTTACCGCTCGATTTGTTGATCTTACTGCCACTTGAATTAAGAAACAGCAGAATGAATTAACCCTCTAAGAAAGATTTTAAAGAAGTTATTGAGAACGGGCATCAGCGTCCTCTATGCAACGACTGGTAACCCACCTGGTGAAGTGATTATTATGGGCAAATCCTGTCTTCACTAGGGAAAACATTTTCAGCAGTAAGGCAGGCTGGTCAAGGTTACTTTGAAACTTGTCTTCAAACACTTTCAAATACTCACTCTCATGTTCGGGCACACCAGCTTGCCTTCGCCGTTGTCACTGGTCGACGTACACTGGGGCGGAACATGTCCCCAGTTGAGACGCCAAGAGATGAGCGGCACGGGTACTCCGACGGCTTTGCAGGTCAGCGTCAGTACGTCACCCACGTAGATCCTCACGTTGGGAGGTGCGGGAGGTTGGACGATGTAAACGGGCGCTGTCCACGGATGACAAATATATTTTCTCCACATCAATAAAAACATTATAATTTTTTAAAACTAAATACCGACTTCTCCCCCAAACTACACAACCTTTTTTTACCTCGTAAGTAAACCCTTTGAAACAAGTAAGAATTTTTCAAGTTGGTTCAAGCGTCTTCGAATAATTGGTAAACATACATAAAAGAAGATTGCGACGAATTAATACCATAAGATATACACAAAAAGATACCTCCTCCTTTTTTGGAAGTCGGTTCTCTATATTTGATAAATTTATATAAAAAAAAGTCTGTGTGTCGCTGTGCTAATTATCGAAATTTCTGAACGGATAGTTTTCAGTGCAACATAGGTATATGCTTTGTTTCATTGATATCTGATATTAGAAAAAAAAGTTGTCGTCATTTTTTGAAACGAATTTGCACCAGTTAGTAAATAAATAAGACTTCACTGATGAATAATGGTGTCACAAAAAACGGAGTCACGGGTCTTACCACACGTCATCTCATCAGATCCATCCAGGCAGTCGGTCTGGTGGTCGCAGTGGTAGCTCTTAGGAATGCATTGGTTGCCAGATTTGCAAGCGAACTCGACGGGGCTGCAACCCTAAACGGAAATATATATTTATATATATATTATAAATCATCTATGTACGTGTTATCTAATCCTATTTTGTTTCACATCTCAGATCATGTTTATCAATTCTTCATCCTTCTAGCCAGGAACCAAAACTGATGCGTGCGATTTTCCTACGATCTACACCGAAGTTACCTTATTCGGTTATAAAAATTTAAAAAGCTAATTTATTTTTTAATTTGGTGCTCTTTGAAATAATTAAGTATATCAAGTGCAAAACGCATCGTGGCAAAAAAAAATTACGCTAGTGTTGGCTATAACTTACGTCAGCTGAGTTTTGGGAACCACACTGTTGAGGGTCTTCGTCAGAGCCGTCAATACAGTCGTTTTCGCTGTCGCACACCCAGGTCTTGAGGATGCATTGGTTGTTGGCACATCTGAACTGGTTTGGCTGGCAAGAGTTCGGCAGAGATGAGCCTGGAAGTAAAATGGCTTCAGGCTCATGCAGAGTCCATGTCTTCAGTTTTCTAACCCTCTGTGTTGCTTTGGAGCATTTTCCTGGCTTTTTCTCTCCAAATATAATATATGTTAACAGTTATGGGCACCAAGGCCGAATGAGTGGTGAAGACAAAATGACATGAAAAAGTTTCACTAATTTGGCTGTATTATATGAATATAAGATGTGTTATTATGTGAGATTGAAAAATAATCAGTCAGCGCTGTCCGCTGGTTTAGTTAAACTATGACAGAACTTTTTGTTGCTGATGTATGGAAATTTGTAGGAAAATAAGACAATGTTTTGTAGGAGACCATACGTCTCTGACACGCCGCTTGGTATATTCACTACATACCACAGCTGTGCTCGTCCGATCCATCACCACAGTCTTGCCTGCCGTCACAAATGGCTGACTTGGGGATACACTTCATATTCATGCAAGTTGCTTCATGAGGTCCACATTTAGGCGAACGAGGCTGGGTAGGTATAACTGAAAAAAGTTGAGATTTATTTTAGTACTCGTATTTCAAAAAGAGATTTGTGACCTAGTGGATTAGGTGGATAACTGAGACCCGAGCGTGTCCGCACTTGGCGTGATAATCACAAGTGGCGTAATATTTCTTCGAGCTCCTCCCTTCTTCGGAAGGCTCGTAAAGCCGCTGGTCCCTTCTGTCATCGTGAAGCTTGAAAATCTGACACTAGTGTTGGCTGTATGAAGGAAATATGGGGAAGGTATTTTTTTCTGAAAATACAACTGAGTATTTTTCTCCTAGCGCGTTTCCATTTCCAGAATCCGGCAACTACTTAGTTGCAAATGAATAACAGCTTCGGTTAGTCATATCCCAGGGTCGTAAAACTCAAGGCCACGTTAAGTGCTTTAGTTGGCGTGATGAAAAGAGAATCAATAGATATAGTTTGTATTGCTAGCCGTATCGCCTGTTGATAGATAAGATTAAGATTTTCGTCCATTTTTAGGATCTACGCAGAAAGAGAAGGAGCTGGTATAGTCCAAGTTTTTATTTTTTTATTTTTACTGTCCAGCATGAAAACAGCAGTATTTGATGATAACTTACCCTGTTTATCTACTTGCAAGAATACAGATTTCTGTGAGCCAGGTGCATTCGCATAACCTTTTGCTTGGCAGATATAAGTACCGGTATCTGCGGTCTGCAAAAGAACAAGGTAGGTATAAATTCTTGGCTTTAGTACTTCTTTATTGTTAAGTAAGTCAAGAGCAAATTATGTTTTACATTTGTAGTAAGAATGCAGCTATAATCTTTTTTATATATCTTAATAGCTACTCTACCTTATCTAGATATAAAGAAATAATTCAGTTGGTACTGGCAGTTACCTTTTGCAACACCTTTGTTTCCAAAAATAAACCCTAGAAATCAGTTTTTTTAAGTAATATTTATAAATAAATCTATCAACAAAACATTACCGTAACATTGTACAGTTCGAGTCTTCCTCTTTCGGTGATTTTGAAGTTCGGATTCATTCGTTGACCGTTTCCTCTGACCCACGTGACCTCGGCACGAATGGGGCCTTCATCACGACAGACGAAAACCACGTCGCCAACTAAATAATATGAAAAATGTTAATAAAATAACGAACACATCCAGAAGTGCCATTATCGAAAAGCGGAGTTTTGAAACAAATGTTTTTTTCCATAAAAACGGTTCGTTTAGTGACTCCGCTTTTCAAAAATGGTACTACAGAGATTCACCATTTCCATATGAAAATGCTGCCCGTGCTTATTATGATCTTTCTTACGCAGTGGAGATTGAACGGGTTTATAAAGATAGAAAAGACAGCCGATTTGAACCACGTTTATTGTCAAGTGTTACCCCGATGTGACAGAAAATATATCGTTACGAGTACATAGTAACCGTCCAAGCGCGAGGGTTCTGTACCATTATCTATAAAAAATCACGTTTGTTCTATGGGAGCCCCACTCAAATATTTATTTTATTCTGTTTTTAGTATTTGTTGTTAAAGTGGCAACAGAAATATTGTTACATAATCTATGAAAATTTCAACTATTTAGCTTCACGGTTAATGAGATACAGCCTGGTGATAGGCAGACAGATGGTCAGACGGATGGACAGACGGATAGCTGAGTCTTAGAGGTCCCGTTTTTACCTTTTGGATGCGGAATATGCCAAGCTGATTGCCAACCTTCACTAGTTTGAGAGGCACCTTAAGAAGAGAAGAATGCGGAACCCAAAAATTACCGTATCTTTACCTATACGGTCATTTACACCAAATACACTGACACTAATTCAGTTTAGTCAGTCAGTGTTAGTAAACCACTTTTCATAAGAAACATATAGGCAAAATATTAGCCATTGTCTGTGTGTTTTCCCTTATGAATGTGTACAGGACATATATGACTCTTTTTACCAATTCCTAATCATGCAAACCCCATAATGACGCTAAATCATGCGTTAACAAATTCCCATCTGAAAAAATACGATTCGAGATTTGAAATAAAACATGTTACCTTGTCAACTTTTTTTAAACATTCCATTTTCCAATTACTTACATTATTTTAAACTTTACACCATTTTAGAAAAAGTTTTTCGATTTGGATGATAATATCTTATGTAGCTGTAGAGGAATTCGGAGCTCAAAAATCGAACTAAGTTTTATTTTTCATCGTTTTCTCAGATTTTTTTTACCCCCGAAAAAGGGTGGTGTTATAAGTTTGTAAGCCAACATTTGTCGTCTATCTGTAAATCAGTCTGTCTATATGTCTGTCTGTGTCATCGTGAATTCTAAAAACACTTTTCATGTTGAAATACATAAAATTATAAATTTAGAATAATATAATCTTATGATGACCATCTTATAACCCAAATTAGATACCTAAATATTATCCCTTTTTTGTAAAATTTGTGTAATGTTGAGATCAAATTTAAATACAACATGCATATAAAATATAACGAATCGTAAGTTAGTAAGTACCATAACTAATTGAGATAAGTATACATTTACCCTGTAGATTTTATAACGTATTTTCAAAATATTTTGATTTAAAATCTGCTATTGTGCTGTGAATAAATGAATAAGGTACATATATGATTTTCCCAATAAATAGTTAATTTTAAAGAAGTTATTTTTTAACCCATCGAAAAGAGTACCTACTTTGTGCCGAAAAAAGGTCAATATCCTCGCATTCAAAGAGAAACCAATACTAAATGATGACAAATGTTTACAGTTCCATTGCTATTTTAAATAAAAATAAATAAATATAAATATATACGGACTCATATTAACATATTTCATAAAATCAATTTAATATTAAATTAAATTGATTTTATGAAATATGAAATATTAATCTTATATTTAATGAGATTAAAAACGGGTTATTCTTGTATACTACAAAGTGGTACCCTTTCCGACTAATATCGTGTAGTATTATATTTCTATTTTTATGGGTAACTTTTATTATAATGTAACAAACAAAGTTATGAAAGTAATCGTTAATTTTATAATTTTTATTGCACTTTAATAAAGGGGTTATTTTATCAATGCAGTGTTACCATTACTTATCATAGAACTCGGCCGGGGAAGGTAATTTCAGAACAATTATTAAGTTTACATACAAACTTAATAAGAAACGAGAAATCAATCTTAATACAATAGTTTATTCCATCCCTCAATCCATTGTTCTGAAATACTTCCCCTGAGCTTACTTACAAGTACTTAAGTACTAATAATGTAGTCTATAATAATGATCCCTTTATATTTTGGTGCAACAAAAATGTAAAAAAAGCGGTTTAAAAAAAATTATATTATAGGTCCTTAGAATACCTACCAAATATAATTGATTAAATTACCAAACCCAAACCACGCTATGAAAATGAGTTGTAATATGATTTATTATGAAACGTATGATATGTAAAGCATGATTTAATTCACGAAACCATTAGAGTCTACTGGCTAATGCACGGAAATCCATTTTAAACTGTTATTATACTATATCCCATAGTGCAGTTTCAAAAATCTGCCATACCATTGACTTACCATGGTAATTATGGGCTGTACCACCACCATGAAAAAAAACAACAATTATTTTATTCACTGCTCCTTCACCTTATTTTGTTAACTTAAAAAACCTCCACCGACATTATTCTAATTATAGTACTACATCACTGTACAAGGAGCATTGTCGTTAGCATTAAGCATATAACTTCACAAATATTTTTTATTTTTTTTTAAATTTACGTTTTAGTTTTTTTAGAATTATAACAAATCAGAAATACTTTAAAAAAAACCTTTTAATTTAATGCTCAGATACATCTTACCGTACCGTACAGATAGATCTTACCGTAGTATCTTTACTGTGGAGCTGAACATTTTAATACAAAAAGCGATAAAGGTTTTTTCCTTTTGACGATTTTTGGAAATGTTGTACACATAGACCTAGAAATCCTAAATCTATGGTTGTAGATATTATAGAAAACATTTACTTCTTCGTACTTGTTGTAAGTACACATCAATCTTTTTGACGATGTGATAGAAAGGATACTCGTATAAGGAAAATAATTTGAATATAGGTACTTACAGTATGTGATATTCTGCCTGTCAGGATATGTTCTCAGATTCAACGCCGGTGGACCTGTAATTAAAATAACAAAGTTAAATTGAAACTTGTAACAAAATTAAGTTTAAGTAGGCATTCGACCAACTTAATACTTCCTATGACCCCCTTCCGGCTCCAACGTCAGAACAGTGCGTTGTCATATAATTAGGGTTCCGTAGCCAAATGGCAAAAACGGAACCCTTATAGATTCGTCATGTCTGTCTGTCTGTCCGTCCGTATGTCACAGCCACTTTTTTCCGAAACTATAAGACCTATACTGTTGAAACTTGGTAAGTAGGTAGATGTATTATGTAAACCGCATTAAGGTTTTGACACAAAAATATAAAAAAAACAATAAATTTTGGGGGTTCCCCATACTTAGAACTGAAACTCAAAAATTTTTTTTATCAAACCCATACGTGTGGTATCTATAGGTCTTCAAAAATGATATTGAGGTTTCTAATATCATTTTATTCTAAACCGAATACTTTGCGCGAGAGACACTTCCAAAGTGGAAAAAAGTGTCCCCCCCCGTAACTTCTAAAATAAGAGAATGATAAAACTAAAAAAAATATATGATGTTCATTACCATGAAAACTACCAGCGAAAATTGGTTTGAACAAGATCTAGTAAGAAGTTTTTTTTTAATATGTTATAAACTGCAATTTACCTTTTTTTCAATCAACTCAAATATAAAAATTAAAAAAAAATACTACTACGGAACCCTTCATGGGCGAGTCCGACTCGCACTTGGCCGCTTATTTTTTTTCTCGATTACATACATTATATATACCTACGTTTGTACAAAATAATATTTATTAAATAATGATTTTTTATATCCTGAAAGCATACACAAGTTTATATACTCACCTGCAGGCTAGCAGTAGATATTTTTAGCAGATATACTCACCTTTAAGCGTTAGTGTTGTAATTTTTATAAATTTAATTATTTCAAAAATGTGTACTTATTTGACACACATAATTGAAATATTATTAAGCCATAGTAAATAAAACACCAATGCCATCTATATTTTCTACCATACAGGATTTTTTTTATCTAGTCGATAAATTTTTACAGCAATTTTTCCAAGAAAGATATATATTTTTTTTAGGATTCCGTAGTAAACTAGGAACCCTTTGGGTTGGGCTAAATCTGTTAGCACGAAACAGCGCTTTTTTTTACCAGAAGACTGCAATTTGGCATGGGAATGTATATTAATCATGCCGACAAAGTGGTAAAATCAAAAGCAGGAGGCAATTCAATGAAAATTTAGTTTTTAGAGGTGAACTCAAAGTCGACATATGCAACTACGGAACCCTACACAGCGCGTGGCCTGCCATGCACTTGGCCGCTTATTTGAGTAATAGTATGCCTGGAAGGTAGTGAAATAAAAAAAAAAGATTTAGACCACCCATACCAAATTTAATTAGTAAATCGATTTTTTTTGTGAATATTTTTCAATGTACCTCCTTAGTTGGTTATAAACGTATATGGCTGAATTAACTGTAAAAATTTATACACTGAAAAAAGTGTTTCTGTATCAGTAGACCTTGTCAGTCAGTATAAGGATTATAAGAAATACGTGTGAGTTACCAGCCACCAATAGAGTCAATTTGATTGGTAATTGGGAAAATTACGGTCAGTTAAAAGTTCTAATTAGTGCATGTTAGTCACAGTTTCGCGTTTAAATGCAGATAAGTTTTATTTATTTAAATAAACCATTCCAAAGTCATTATTGAATTAAGGAGTTTTGGAGAATATTGACAAACATGATAAACCTGGTCAATACGCTTAACTTTAATAAAGTGCAATAAACTCGATTTAATTAATTTCTTTGTTCCCTAAATTCCATTGCAAAATATAATCAAGAATTTGTTTCTCGTAAGCCATGTATTACGAGTATATTAGATTTCACTAAAAACATAAATGTAAAAATGGGAGCCAAGTTTAAAATCCAACAAAACAATTTAGATCTGAATGGGCGACCAGTTCTGTAGAGAATCCAAAAATTCATTTATAAGAATCTTAAAATTTGACCTGGCTAGTTTACCAGTAATTCTGATAATTAGAAAAAAGGGATCTTACAAAGGATGAGCTAGAGGAGATTTAATTTAATGTATGTGCTACATATATTTAGGTTACATAGGTTTTGAGATGTGAAAGGGTCAAAAGTAGCTCGAAATGGTTCGTAAATATACACACGGCTTCTGCATCGCCAGTTCCTTTTTTCTAACTCGGCTTTGACATACTGCCGCGTGCCTACATACTAGATAAATATATATTTTTTGCATTTGATTTTTGTAAATTGAAAACTTTGAGACATTAAAAGGTAGTCTCTGCTAAAATACCTATTTCAAATATAGTCAATTGATTTAAATGAACCATAAGACTTAAAAACCAACCCTGTTCCACCTAATTGGACCACGCTGAACGTAACTTAAGTGGAACGGAAATTCAGTTTATAGCCATGTTGTCAATATCCTCATTTAATTAACGAAGATGGAGTACAATATTTTCTTACTGCCAGCGGGACAGTTAAATTCGTCAGTGGTGTCGCTACAGTCTATGTGACCGTCGCAGCGGCGGTACTCGTCGATACAGACGCCGCTGTCGCAGCGCCACTTAGCGGGTCCACATCCGGATCCGGAGGCTAGTAAAAATTTACTCGTCATCATTTCAACCCCTTTGTTCTACACGCGCAGTGTCAGATTTACCTCATGGGGTTTGTTGGGCTGCAGCCCAAAGCTCCGTGGATACAAAAGGATAATAAAGTGAAGAAACATATCGAAAATAAAAAATAAAAAAACGATTATAAATAAAGGCGATCAATCAACACCTTTGCGCGTCTATTGATCAGTATAGGTAACTCCTTTCGTATACCGACCCCACAAATTTACTATCCCCCCTGTACACGCGTATGTAGTAATGCTGGGCCCATCAAGCCCGAATAAACGAGGATGGTTAACGTCAATAAGAAAGAGCGTCGAAAGCGCTATAGTAACTTTCCAACCCTTGCCAAACGTTTCGAGTGTAGTATGACCCCTCCAATAGGTACATAAAAAAGTATTCTTGAAGGAGGCCTGTACCCAGCTGTGGACATTTTGCGGATGAAGGGATAATAAATTATCATTTCAGCCGCTTGGCGCAGGCTCTCCCAATGATTTCTTTAATGACCGGTCGAGAGCAAGTCCGATCCCGAATTTTCCAGCGCCCTTGGCAAGTCATCCGACCATCTTATGGATGTCCTACGCTTAAAAGTTCCTTCTTTTTTACTTAATATTTGTGCTTTACCGTTATCCTCAGCTGTTATCATTAAATATCAGCCTGGTAAGTGCTCAAGCTCAGGTGATGAGTGTAAACCATTTCATTATCTCTGCCAAAAATGAATAAGTAACAGTAATTCTTCTCAATGTCTAGCTTTTGCTAAAAAATAAGTCGAAAATTTTACGTTCAGAAAGGCATACATTTTCAATCCAATTTTTTTTTACTCTGACTATATTACAAGAAATCATATGAAAATTACCTGCTGGTCTTGGAGGGTATGGAGTATACAGTGGGGTCGTCGGGCCTTCAGTGTATAGCGGCCACTGCGTGGCGAAGGGGGCCTGGGTGGTGTACGGCGGCCTGGTGGAGGTCTGCACCAGGCAATCCGTCTCGTCCGACGCGTCGTCGCACTGAGGGTAGTTGTCGCACAGCCCGCTTTTGGGTATACACTGTCCGGACCGGCATTGCCATTCGTCTTGCTTGCATCCTAAAAGACAGTCAAGTATTCTTCAGACAGTTTGCTGTCACGTTTCTTGATCAAAATACGTCACATTACAAAATTTTCTTTTCTCAAAATTTATTTTTCTCAAGCTTATCTTTAGTAAAGTAAAGAAATAATGCATTATAATGCACATATTCATATTTCAAAGTAATTGACTAAAAAGTCATATGTAAGGTCATACTAATTCTGATATAAAATAACAAAAACAACGAATTTTTTTTTTTAATCCCAGCATTTTCTTCGAGAGTCCATTGAAAAGGTTGTGCTGTTTGAGGGACTGATTCACCCCTTTAAGTAAACATATTATGTCGACGAAATATACACCAGATTTAGTACTCAATAAATAAAGAAAGGACATTTTGAGAAAAGCCAATTATTGATGAGCCAAATATTTAAAACTAATGTAGAAGAGCATGCTAAATTGGTTGTA
Source organism: Acrobasis consociella (assembly GCA_963555685.1). Classification (NCBI taxonomy): domain Eukaryota; kingdom Metazoa; phylum Arthropoda; class Insecta; order Lepidoptera; family Pyralidae; genus Acrobasis; species Acrobasis consociella. The sequence goes on from OY743104.1 coordinate 22,533,148, forward strand.
GGTTCAAAACAATGGACAGAAATCATAATCATGTTTGAAGAAGTTATAATATAACTACGGATTTTATTTGTCTATGTATATGAAATTACATTGAGACTCCTAGACAAAATATGCATTACAAATAATTTCATATGATATGTAGTTAAACAATTAATATTAAACTTATTTTTTTTGCCGAAGAGCCTCCATGTTTTTATGGCATGCTAATATTATAATCTATAGGGAATATAGTCTACCTTCTCTATCTATACTACCAATATCTACATATACTACAAATAAAATACTTAAGAACTATAAACATTAGTATACTTTTCGTAAAGTCCAATCGCATCAAATGAAGTTGGCGACTTCACAAAAGTTTACTAAATCACCTTAAGTAAATAATCTTTCAATGGCACTACTAAAATGGATCAACGGAGTACGGGCCAAAGAAAATATCTTATCTAAAAGTTGGAGGGGAGCACTATCTGGGTTTCCGAACAGGCATTCAGCATTCCAAAACCAACAACGGTCTAACCGGAGGTCTGACAGTTCTGTTCGTCGGAGAAGTCCAAACAATCATACACATTGTCACAGCGCCGGGAATGAGTAATACACCTTCCGTCGTAGCAGGTGAACTCTGCCTCGAGACATGGCTCCGGCGGTATGGGGGAACGAGACGGCCTTTCCATGTACCACGCTGTAAAGTTAACCCATTTACCACTAACGGGCCCGGGCAACCCTTCGTAAAAATCTCTGCATAAAGTGAGAGATGTCAGTGACATAACTTTGTGACATGTTCCGAAAGTGAAACAATAATCGGCCAGTCAGCAATTGTGTCGCCATTTTTCAAGGCGTACCCTATATGACAGAAAGAATTCTACAAATACCTACTCTTCTAAAGATGGTGGAACAGACTAGAATGTGTGTTGTGTATTGCTAGATTTTTTTGTAATTACCGTTGGAGCTGATCTAATTAGATTCGACGCTACGATTTATAATGCGTATTTTAAATTGTCCGTTACAACAATAAATTGTTTTTTTTAATGTAGTTTGATTTAAATGAGCATGGGGCTCCTTTCGTCAAAAAAGCATAATAAAATAATTACTCTTCAGCAAACAAAAGCTAAGTGTTGAAATAAAGACACAAGATATATGCTTGGAAACCATGCAACACTTTGTATGTGTTGTTATTATTAGGAATGTGGACTTAAACAGATTTTTAGCGCATTAGATAGATTCTAGAGATGTAAAAATATTATTCTCATTAGGTAGATTATTAGAAATCTGATTAGAAAATAATATAACGAATTAACAACGCATTTAAATTTAGCATGGTATCACGATCAGCTACGATATTTAACTAAAAGTGATGTAAATCACTCCTAAACCGAAATTTCGAAGCGCTGTATCTTTGTGAATTTTTACTACTAAACGAAAACATATAGGTCCATTATTTTTGAAGAATATATTTTTTACCCAGTCCACATCCCTATTATAAGTACTTCGTTAATAGCTAGTGTTTTGATATACCATTTCTTGTTGTATCGGATTATAGCTATTTCATAAACTGCGGTAGGTACAAGATTTGTGGAAAAGCAAGTGGTCTAAAAGCCATTAATGTGACGTCACAGACAGTGATAACCTTTTGTCTAGAACAACATCGACAATTGGCAAAGTGCTTAGTGCAAGTCGCTGCTCAGATCTGAGGTGCTGAAAGTAGTGTATACAATATTACATACATGTGAATAAGTGGTCCGCTTAGTAGCTAAATGGTGCTCTAGTGCTTATATGCAAATAAATATTAATAAAGTTCATCATTATCATCAGGTCTTTCTGTCTCCACTGCAGGAGCACAACCTTCTCTGTACTACCAGAGCCATACTTGGCCAAAGCAGCCAGAGGACTAGGCCTACTTGACCTGGTTGGAGAGATCTCATTGATATTTGTAAGCTTTGTTTAGCTTGTATTTCCTAAGTCGCCTTCTATGACTTATTTATAAAGTTACTACTTCTAAAACTGCCGTTTTTTACCAACTTCCAAAAAGGAATAGGTTATAAATTCGAACGTATATACATATTTTTATGTAAGTATGTTCCCAGATTACTCGAGGAAGTCTAGACCAATTTGGAAAATTCTTTTTGTTTGAAAGGACATACGAGGTAGGTCCATATCATAAAAAAATTAAAATTGGTTATGTAGTTTGGAGTTGAAATCAGTTTTTGGTTTTGAAAAATTATGAATGGTCAAATTCATAACCTCGGAGTTGCATGAACGCGTTCAACGGTTTTTTGTGATACCGAAAGAAGAGAGACCTTGTGGAATCTTCTCTCTCTCTCCCTCTCTCATCTTATTGATATACCATGGTAATACGCATCAAATTTCAACATTATTTCAAGATCGTCCCGAAATCTTTAATGCGTTCAAACCCTGGTGTTTATAAAATATCTGCCCTTCTACTCGTAAATCAGTCATGTAGCAATTTTTGGACTGCAGAATTGGATGGGAACAAAAATCTTATATAAGTGACGAATAGTTTTACGGCGGAAAGACAAAATATTTTTAATGATGGGGACGCTTTAGAAGGTAAATGCATGGTTTGTATACAAGTTTTCAAATATTTTGGATATACTTACGACAGTTTTCTTCATCCGAATTGTCCGGGCAGTCGGGGTGACCATCGCAGAAGAAATCTCTGTTTACACAAGTTCCGTCTCTACATTGGTATTGGTCTTCACAGTCACGTCCTGTATACACAAAAATATAAGATTAACGTTGGATATATTAATTAGGGATTTTATTATTAATATGGATATTCGGATCTGGATGCAGGTACGAATATAAAAATATTATTATTCAGGTTTTATAAACCGTTATATATTTTTTTGAAATTTCGGATTCATATATGAACATTTGGATACGGATTCGGATAGGTATGGTACTGGTATGAAATTGATTCGGATTATCGGATAGTTTCAGTTAAGGATATTTGATTTGGAATTTTCAAATTTTAATGTAGATGGCGTTTTAATAGCTCAGTACTTATATATTCTTACACGTTTAGCTTTATTTTGTTAGACGTAAGAAATGAAAATCTCGTCCTTTTTAAGTCACTTAACACATTCCCAGACACTTACAGCTGTAGACGTATTATGGACGTAAAGAAAAAAAAATTGGGCTCATTAGGTACATTATTAAAAAGTATGTTATACTTGAGTATTTTTTAAATATACTTAAGTAGAAGAAGACATTTATATTTCGCACGTCATGATCAGGTACGATGTACAAAAAGTGACGTAGATCGTCTTCGTCACCACACCGAAACTTCTATGCGATGAATTTTTGTGAATTTTTACTACATTGCTAAACGCAAAAAAATATGGTTCCATTAATTTCGGATAATTTAGTTGGCGGACTAAATAAAATAATTGTTTTTTATCCAGTCCACATTCCTATTCAATTATGTCTGGTTGAGTGTCCCGGAATGTGATAGTAAGCGAAGAGTACCTGGAGGTACAGGAGTAGTGATATTTTTGCAGTTGAATTCGTCGCTTTCGTCCAGACATTCTGGGATGTTGTTGCATTGCAAGTTCCTGTCTATGCAATCACCATCTCCACATCTAAAACAAAGAACTACTTTCAAACACAATTATTTTTATCATAAATTCGCTAGCAAAATTTCGCATCAGCAGTTTGCTATATAATGTAATAATGTTAATAGTGACGTTATTAAAATTAAGCTTTAGTGACTTAAACTTATTAGAAAACTACATACATTTACTTGACGTAATGCGATAATTTGTTAAGAAACTGCCAGCCTTTTACAAAGAAATTATATACACCACGTATTTTATACATATAACAGATCATAAGAGGCCTCACGTGAGACAAATTCAGCACCAATCGCTTTGCTCACAAATTATTTACCGCTGCGCATTTATAGAAATACCCAATCCTTAGATTTGTACCAGTGAACCATAATAAGAAGGCTACCTTCAAATATAATCATAGCACTCAACGACCCCACGGAACTTTTTTAAATAAACTTGACGCAGTGTCATACAACAGACATTGATAGTATTGGTGGAAACGAGATGAAGTTTTTAATTTCCGCATACTTGATTGCTTTCGATGGGGTAATTTTTTGCGCTTGAATAGTTTATAGGTATTCTAGTTTTAAAGGTAGTTAGTATATTATAGTTCACTGATTTGTATATACTCTGTGTCCTACCTGAAGTCATTCGGTCCGTTGCAAAGGTTACACTCCTCTTCGTCTGTACCATCTGAACAATCACGACTTCCATCGCAAATCTTCGCGCTCTCCAGGCATCTACCGTCGCAGTAGTGGCATTCTTTAAAAACAATACGATAAATCATGTAGAACTTCCTATAACTGGTAGAGATAGGTGCAGACAATAGGCAGTGGTCCAAAATTCTGTTCCTGACTTCTCTTTAAACATCAATATTTAGGGATTGTCTATTATATACTATCATGTCTTTATCCCTGATGGAGCAGAGCATTTTGAGTCTTGTGGCTCTAAACATCCCAGCGCAGCGCTTCAAGACCTAACGACCACTTTTAGCGTAGTAAATGGAATATGGAAAAAAAAATCAATACTAGTGTAGTGTAATACGCTGCTATCTGCATCGCTTATTTAACATGATTCGCATTCCTGCTGGCACACCTTAGTTTTTCTTTTCTACAAGACCAGCACAAAAGAAAGGGATAAAGATGTGATATTGTCACTATATCCTTTCAAGTGTTTACTCTTTTAACCAGTATTGGTATATGTTGCAGAATAATGTGAGCTTTGTCATGTGGAACCCAAAACTCGGAACTTTGAAATTGAATCACTGCCCGTGTCGTTTGCACTCAAGATTCGCATTGCACAGACTAAAAATTAAATCAGTACGTATCACACACAACCACAACACAGGGGTTATTATTTACAACTTATCATCTAAATAATACTTTTAAGTACACAATATTTAAATGATTTAAAAAATTGTATGTTCTAAGGTTCTAACATAAGTATAGGTAGTTACTAATTTTATTACGCGGTCTTGAACATCTTCGAAATGTAGGTAGATATTCAATCGATTTTGTTTATGGTAGGTACAGATATATAATAAAAATAGTAAAATGCAAAAAAAGTTATTTCGCAGTTGCATGTAAAGCTAAAAATATCAAGTCTTAAAAAATTTAAAAAGTTTGTACAAGCGGTAAAATTCGCAGAGCAATGTCGTCAACTTATGGTGTGATCTATTTTAGATAAGAATAGATCATACGTTAACATTCTACTGTACGTTTATTTTTTCATGTTTCTAGTATTAGAAACACTACATAAGCAATCTGTTAAAAAAACTACAAAATGTAGAACAGAACATAAAAACTATAAAACGTAGGTACACCTTTTTCAATGCGATGACTATAAAATTATTAATTACCATTGTAAACCTTTCAGGTTATCTCTGTATATCTTGGGCGGCAAGTTCGAACATCATCTTCCGAGTCGAGCGGCAACTATAAACGCTGATTCACATTGGAATGGCATTTTCTCTGACAAATCATATTCACCCTTATCTTTCTACGAATTTCTGCACAGCATGGGAAAAAGTAAATAGAAACAATTGTGAATATGGTTTGACAGTTAAAGTGCGTCGTTCCTTTCAGAATCTGCGCATAAGGTATGGCGCAAGCTATACTGACTCAGTCGGGCGCAGACGCGAGATGCGGACGACCTTCGATTTCATTCAAATTTCTATACAAATAGCTTACAAATAAATTTGAACAAGCCTTTGTCGAACTCCGTTCTAGTTCGCACATGCAGGTTTATGAATTGGTTGTCTATTTCAGTCGTAGTGTAGACACTAAAGTTTTTCCAATGAACCGCGATGCTCGCTATATCATAACATAGACTGCATTGAAAAAGACGTACAAACGCGGCTGACGATCCCCTATAGAAGCTTACCTGGACAGTTGATTTCATCTTCGCTGTTCAGACACTCAGATCTTCCATCACATTGTTTGGCACAAATTTTGACCTGCGTATTGTCAAACGCGCAAGATACATGACCCTCAGGGCATATATTCTCTGAAAATATAAATGTAAATAAGAATAGTATATTTTATTGAAAATAAAACCCATGGATATTAGCACAGTCATTGAAAACTATGAATACTACGATATACGCCCTTTCTATATATATCTTTTTAACACAGTCATCGTAGAGTATAGAAAAATAATATATCTGGTAATCGAGTCTGGTACACAACAGTCATAATTGATGTAACTCCATCTTTTATTGATTTGCCTTGTTTTATGTAGGTGGCAAAATTTGTTTAAAAAACCGGCCAAGTGCGGGTCGTGTCACGCTTAATGTAGGGTTCCGTAGTTGTGAATGCCGATTTTGAGTTCATGGGACTAAAAATGTCTAAAAAAAACTTAAGTTGGTCGCTCGTAATTATTTAATTTGTAAACCCTACTTAGCTCTGATAGTTTCCCCTTTAAACTTGATTTTTTATCAATAGTTTAGTAGGTAAAAGGATACAACCAAGGTAAAACCAAAAATTTTATTTATTCAACTCCGTGATTTAAACGAAATCGAAAAATAGTGTTTACAAGCTCACATTATTTTTGGAACACCTGTTCAACGATAACCCACTACAATCCCACCCAATAGGTTAGTCAAGAAAAAAATACTCTCATTGTAACTATCCCAAAAAAATAAATGATTTGTACATACCCTTTCCAAATTACAGCTTTCTAGTACTTATAGTCTCTGAGTAAAAAAAGCGGACAGACGGACAGACATCGCGAAACTATAAGGGTTCCTTATTTATTACGGAACCCTAAAAATTGCGAAGGTTAAAGGTAATGTATGTTAGTTAAGTATATTGCCGACAAAAAAAAAACACTAGGCTGACCGACACCTAAATATTATTTTACTCTTAGGGAAACAGCTCTTTTTTTATATATATGGACAAATCACACTGATTGAGCTAGCCCCAAAGTAAGTTCTTTGCTGTTATGTATGTATCACGTGAGATACTATACCTCTACATTCATACGTCCACCTATCATATTAATTATGTGTATATAGAACTATTATGCAACCAGACTTAAAATATACTAATAAAAAGGACTTTAGAGAAAACATTACATAAATTTCTTCGTCCCTTTTTGGAGTACTACAGTATATAAGAAAGACACAATCAATACCATACATAAACAATTCCCATGTCTACTATGACTAACGTGTCATGCTTTCTATAAGAAATAGACAAACATTATAACAGTCTATTCCTACTAAACCTCGTATTCATAAAATTAACAACCATTGGCCAAACTTATTTTAATAAAATCATCTTGTGTCCCTTCCCACCTTTTTAATATTTAACATATTAAGAACGGGACAAAACATATTTTAATTTAAAGAAGTTCAGCAACCGTTTATTCTTTTTATGAATACGGGGGTTAGTATTAAGCGTTGTCAGCAAAGAAGTGACCTTGCCATGTAGCAGAAAAAAATCTTGTACTAAAATTAACATATGCCACAGCCCAAAAAGCAAAAAAAAAAATTAAAACACTCCCTTTATCACATATTAATAAACAACCGTTCAAGTGTAAGTTGGACCCAGTCGCAAAAGGTTCCGTATCATTATCTATAAATTATCACGTTTTTTGTAAGGGAGCCAACGTAATAAATATTTTTTTAATTATATTTTGTTTTAAGTATGTATATGTTGTTATAGCGACAACTATCACGGTTTACGAGATTCAGGCTGGTGACAGACAAGACGGGCAGCGACGTCTAAATAATAGGGCTCTTTGGGTACGGAACTCTAAAAATTACTGGTGGCACCATCATTTCATTTCTGAGAACTTCATTGTCAGCGTCAACAAATATCTCTAAAAATTAAATATAAGAATTTTTTATTGATTAATAAATTATAATTATACTTACGTTAACACTCAGCGGAATACATTAGTTTGTTCGAAAATATATATACGCAGTACAGTACAAACATACCTTGTTACATAGGTGCAGCAGATAAATAGAACAATTGAGCATTTTAAAACGTGCAATCTATACAGAAATAAATATATACCAAAACAACATGCAGACATGCAATTGCCACAAAAAAGCGTTATAATGAAGCGGTGCAATCATAATATGAGGCAGAGGTTTCGTAGTAGACCTCAGCTCAATGTTTCTTAAGCTTCTTTATAAAACTTCACTGCTGTGTTTTACGAACATAAAGGTAAAGGCTTTCACCCTCTATCTTCATGGTTACATATGATTAAGGGCGAAATCTGTCAGTTGTATAAGTACACGAATTAGGTATTTTTATGAGGAAGTTAATCGTAAAATGCTGAATATGAAAATTTACGCCGACTTTAAAGTTACGCGTGTGTAAGTATGCGATTATCGAATTGACTCTTATGGCTCTTTTTCGGTTCTGACGTCAGTTAAGTTTTTTTTAGTATGGTACTTAGGAAGAAAATTAGTTAAACAACTGGCCAAGTGCGTGTTGGGCCACGCGCAGTGTAGGGTTTCGTAGCAAATGCTGACATTCAGTTCACGACCTAAAATGTCTAAAAACTAATTTTATTGAATTTGTATGAAATTTTCCTTTCCCAAAAAAATACATTTTATATGTTGATCGACTATAATTCTTTAATTTGTAAACCCGACTTAGCTCTGGTATATAGTCTAGGTCAATAACGAAGTTAAACCGAGGATTTTTTCACGTATCCAGTCCATATACACATGTTAAGCTGTTGAAGGGGAGACGGACACTTTAACAAAAATTTGCTCTATAATACTAAATATTTCAGAAACAGATCTCTAAATCGAAAAATGGTGCTCAAAATATATTTGAAATAGAGACCACTGGTTAGTTGAGAAAAAAATTGATTCTCACTAGGCACATGAATGGGAGCTACCCGAAAATATATTTTTTTTAATTTTTTTATTTTAGCACTTTGTCGGCTTTATGCCAAATTAGAGTTTTCTAGTACTAATAGTCTCTGAGTAAAACCGCGGACGGACAGACATGGCGAATCTACACGATTTCATTACTACGCAACCCTAAAAAGCGACTTTCACGAACACTACTTGGGTTTTTGTAAGTTCACACAATGTTGAAACATTGATTTTATTTCCCTCTACTCACCACAGTTGAATTCATCGTCGCCTGAATCGCAATCGATATTTGCATCGCATCGTTTGTCTAAGCTGATACATCTATCTGAGTTCTGACAGCGGTATCCTTTGCAAGGACAGTTCCTTTCGTCGGATCCATCGAGACAATCATTGAAGCCGTTGCATTTTGCATCGGGGGGCGCGCAGTCTCCGTTCGTGCATTGATACATATAAGGCAAGCATTCCACCTTTTCCGGCCCTGCCATGAGTGTCATGTGTGTGTGAGGTTCCGTAACTATTTAACGCAAAATAACATTAACTAGGGATCGACGCGGCTTTAACTACTAAAGTACTAACTACTACAGTGTACTAGATGTCTTTGTTATCTACCCAATGTTATGTATTGATTATTGGTTACTAATTATTTTTAATTTGTTGTTTTTTAAATAAATATTATGTTAGCAAATATTTTAGAACGAAATTATTATTTAACAATCCTTTTTATATCTTATTTAACCGTATCTTTAAAAGCACTCGACAAACTTAGGAGTTAGAGTATGGTGCGGAGGTTTCTTTTGATGATGATGTAAAAAAATGTCCTCAATGTGTCATTTATGACATGAATAGATTCAGACATTCTCTAACGGGGTAGACAGAGCCTAAGGCCGCAAGACCGAAGTAATTTTCATTTGTTTCATATAGCCTTAAAGATAAGCTGCTGTCCACTAATTTCAATAACGTATTTTTATACATTAATTAGAAGAAATTGCTTATTTTTACAAATGATTAATTAATCGATGATCCCTTATTAATGCTAATTTTACGTTAAATATTTTTAGTATGACCCTGGATGTTTTAATTTTGGCAAAAAGCTTACTGTTTCAGAAACTTTTAAAGAGGATTTGCATGGGTGTAGAAACAACTAAAAATAACTGAACACATTCTGGGACACCTATGGCTCTGTAGTTGTCCATCAATTGTTATTGTGTCCAGCCAGGTGTCCCGGCATGTGGTTTAAATGAGAAAGATAAACATAGGTAGTATGAAAAGATTTCTAAAAAATTGTGGATTTTGCAAATCACTTCATTGAGATGGAATTTCAAAAGGTAAATAGTAATACCTAATAGATCTGTATAGTAAGAACTACATTGTTCTTTTCGATTTAGCATCTTTTCAACTCATCTAAAAGGTACTTAAAGCAGATGATATTTTTAGAAATCTCTAATATGTTTGTCTTTTAATAGATTATTAATTACATTAAGTATAAGTATGTTGTGAAGGCTTAAATGATAAGCATGAAAATCACAGGGTTCCGACATTTTAGTTTTAACTAGAAAACGCTCTATCTATGACCATAATCATCTATTTTTATGTAGTGTTTAGTCATAGCAAAGCTTATCGTATCAAAGTGGGAATTATATCTATTTGAGCTTCCTTAATAAAAAATAAGAATTATTTAATGCAAAATAAAATATCACAAAGAAAGCAATATAATACTATTTACAAACTAAGCAAAATATTTTTGAAATAATGTCATGCTACCATTTGTGCCACATCACCAATCCTGTTAAGTGTGTGCAGATATTGTCAGGTGATATTTGGTAAAGGCTGGAAATTAATATAATTAGTGGTAAGTGTGAGATCAAACCATTCTTGCAAGAGAGTTCGTCAGATCGGTCCTGACAATCATGTGTGCCATCACATCGTTTTCGTGCAGGGATGCAAAAACCGTTGTTACATTTGAAGTCGCCGACACCACATGCTGTCCAGTAAAAAAAGGCATCATTCTAGATTAGAAAGTAAAAAGTTAAAAATTTGCATCACTCGTCGTTCAAAAAAGAAAAACTCAGCAATCACAAGTCGAAAGGTACTGAAAATATTATACAGTGACAGAAGAATATTGAATGAATAATATACAAAAACATACAAAGAAATAATCAACGATAGCAAAACACAGCCACGATCAGTGAAAGATGATACTAACCATGGTTCATACAAATTATAGAAAAGTTGTGAAAAAAAAGAGACCACACTGTAGGTAGATGTACCAATAATAGAACGAAAAATAAATACAAAGAGAATGCAATGACAATACTTTTGTAGGTATTAAAAGAAAGAGACATGGCCAAGAAGATATGAATGATAAAGAAAAAGAATGAAGTGATTTGTAGTTCGGTACACAAATAACAAGATATTTATTTATAAGTGTTGAGTATTGACGTGCAATAGGAAAGCAGATGCGAAAGACGACTAAATGTGTGAGTCATTGTGTGACCACCACCAGCCGTTATTATAGGAAGAACCCATGAAATAGATCCAAGCTAGACGAACACGATTCTTTACTGAATGAAACTTACGACAATTTTTTTCGTCTGAGTAGTCATAGCAATCATAGTTTCTATCACATCTCTGGCTAGCGGGGATAGACTGTTGTCTGTTTTCACACACAAACTGTTCCTCATCGTCTGCAATAACATTCACATTTCTAATCCAATTGATTCTATGATTTGTTTATTAACACATTTCTGGTGATTTTAAAAATCATAATGTCCATACGGCAAACGTACTACATACATTCAAAATTTCATTCAGCTTCTTATGTAGAATAAATAAAATGTGCTTTGAACTAAAACTATTACGTCTTTGATGAGGATGGTGACTAAATTGCTACAAAATGTGCCCACATCCAAGAAGCATTAAATCTTACCCAAGCAGTTCCTTTCGTCAGATCTGTCCGTGGGGCAGTCGATCCGGCCGTCGCATCGCTGGATGCGTTTGATGCAATTCCCGTAATCGCATTGCCATTCATCCGAGCCGCATGCTTTCCATAGACATGTTATTATTGAGGTGAACCAAGTACAGATCAATACATTTGGGCTTTGTATCAGGTCAAAATACTTATAATGGTAAGTTAAACAACCTAACCTACTATATGTTCCAAAAAATTATCTTTATATTTTTCTCAGAGAAAGAGGACGGTACGGAGGAGGTTGTATTTTCGCTTTCTTTTATATCTTGTTGAAATCAGTCAGACTAGCTCTTTGTGCATATACAATAAGCCTATGATCTGATTCAAAGCCACTTACTCCAAGCTATTACTTACGGCAATGCATCTCATCGCTGCCATCCTTTGGGCAGTCTCTGTACCCATCGCAACGGAGTCTCACCGATATGCATGAGCCGTCTTCGCACCTAAACCTCCCGCTACCCTTGCAGATGTGGTGCCCTAACCAGTCCATCATGCCGAAATCTTACCATGAAACCATCCCGAATGCGTGCACAGACATATTTGATCAGATAAAAGACACATTCAAGTAACTGCTGAAGAGTTTACATGTAACAGTGCAAATTGTTTTTGTATCTATGTTTTTCAGTCATTGCTAAATAACTGATAACACCATTTTTGCAGAGAGCTGTAATACTGACCAAAGTCCTGTAGATAAGTTTACCGAATGAAAAAGAATAAACCAAGACAATATTTTGTGGCAAAATATAAGGAAATAGACATTTTGTCTCTGAATATGAATTATTCTTTTTAGAAATTAAAAATTTAACAACCAAACTATTGCTAACAGACGAAAATTAGAAGATTCAATCAAAATGTCCAAAATTTTTAAAAAATCGTTCAGACAACGACAACATTTACAAACCATCAATCATAATATAAGTATTACTGTTAATTTAGGATAAAAAGCATTATAAAAGGTTTTAGTACAGAATACCTAGCTTTTAGATTTGAATTTCATAGCCTTCCACAGCGAAGTAAAACTCAATCTTGTTTCGACAAACCAGGCAGCTATAATTTTCGTTAAGCTATGAAAGATGACTTTCATCTTTACAGATACCTAGGTCATTAGAGAAAAGATTGATAACATACCTGGTAAATCAGTTGCGTGACAAAATGAGTTTCCTCGCTAATGTGCCTGATAAAGAAGGAAATATGACACTAACCGTCTGCACTGCAGTCCCTCTCGTCAGAGCGGTCGTCACAGTCGTATTGCCCGTTACATCGTTTCCTTGCCTCGATGCATTTTCTATCACTTTCGCATTGAAATTCGTTGTTAGTACAATCTGCAAAAAAACAGTAAGAACCATCATAATTATTCAATAGCTACTGAAAATAGACTACCTAATGGGCCCTGCCCATAAGGTAGTCAGCATACAAAGCTTACATAACTTTTTGCATTACATTGGTTTCAATTTCAGCGATTATCGTATATTTGCTACTGGATATTAAGTACAGAAGGACCAGTCTGCGCGGGCAGACTAGGAGTCCAAAGATTCAGGTATTTTTAAAATTTTAATCCTTTCCCATATAAACCTACTGTTTATGCTAGCTTGTAGACTAACAATGTTAAACAAATTGATGACTTAAATTAATAAAAAATTCTCACGTTACAATTTTAACCGAAGAAACTGCTTCGAAATCAATTGAAATCCATCCAGCCTTGAGACTACCTCTTCGTATCTTTGTCGAAGATGATAAAGCTCAATCGATGCTTACCACAATCAAATTCGTCTTCGCCGTTAGCGCAGTCGGCGACACGGTCGCACCTGCGGATACGATCGATACTTTTGCCGTCGTAACACCGGAAATCGTCGATGCCAATGGGTTCTGTTGACAAAGTAAAAAAAAAGATTTAAGAAATTGATATAGCAAGACACAAGCGAAGGTAGCATCCAGGGACAGAAATAAATTATTTTGTACTGATAAGAAGTGTTTTATAATCGTCACAAAATAATGTCATTTGCCATTGATGATGTCCACATCGTGATTTTAGATTTGTACTGCAGAAAAATAAAACTGGTTAAGTGCGAGTTGGACTCGTACATGACGGGTTCCGTACCTCCGCACAAAGTTTAAAAAATATATTTTTAGTTTTTTTTGTCATAGCAGCCTACAGTAACACATAATTGGTAAAAAATTTAAGTAACTATTTAACGCTGAAAAAAACATGTTTTTTTTATGACGACTCTCTGTAAATTTTAAATTTGTCTAATTTTTGGTTGTGTTTTCAAAGCGGTCGCAGTAACACACAACCAAAGAAATCGAGTGTCTCACTAGAAGTGTCGGTTTAAGATATAGAGCCCTGTGTCAGACGAACGAATAACGGTGACTCAGTACAGGGTACCGTCGGTAACCTTTGGGTAGAAAACCCTAAAAAAGGAGATCAAAATAGAGAAGGTTTACTGGCCGCGTCGCCTAGATTTCCACCCAGTATTTTTTTATTTTGTACCAAGTGGCTTGAAGTCAACATTTGATATGAGAGTTATGTAAGTAAGTTACAGCTTATATTTGAGTCTTAATTAGTGTATCTTGCAGTTGCTATCTCGAGCACTTGAATCCACTCAGAGTTTTACTTGGTTTTTGTATAACGTTTTATATTGCACACAACCAAGAAGACATAATACTTTTTTTACTACATTTGATACTTGCGATACATTTAGTAGCAGTTAATCTCAACCAATGTATGAAGTATTTTTATCTGACAATAAAAAGTTTTTCTTTCTTAGGTTTCAATAGGAAAGGTACCAAAAAATATCCCTAGAACTAGTAAAGCTGATTGTGCACTAATGTGCAGAAGGCAGCTTCAAGAGTTCAAGTAATCCATAAGCTTATCTGTATCTCAGAAGGGCATAGTAAGATAAAGGTTTTGTCTAAAATCTGACACCATCAGTGCAAGCTATGATACTAGCATTTTTGAAAAGAAAAGATGGACTTTAGAAATAAAAATATAATAATATCAACAAATAGGTACTACACACTTGTAGAATATGTTTCCTCGAACTAAAATCATTGAAATCTATCAAACAAGTAGACCACCTTCAAAACCCTTTAAACTTCGCAACAAAATAAGCAAAACACACTCTAGGCCGAGGGTTAAAAATACCCCGTACACAGGACGCTCCACGTAATATATACATATATGTATACAGGATGTTCAACATAACACGTATGTTTCACGTGCCTCGGCGGTTAGTTTGCATAGATCGGCAATAAAAAATAAGGTGTCGTTGAGAATTTCCTTTTTCTTATAAACATTTTCGCCGTATTTAAAATTCCACAATCGTGTTCAGCCTAGAACGTGATGAACTTAACTCTGTATACTGAAATAGAGACGATTTTGAGTTTGCGCATACGCCTTTACGAGGTTAGGGATGTCAGCCAAATGTTTAAAAGAATATCATGATTCTTAACAGTTTTCGGAATGCTTCTTACTAATATTATAAATGCGAAAGTGAGTTTGTATGTTTGTTTGTTACCATTTCATGCTTCAACCACTGAACCTATTTAGATGAAATTTGATATCCAGGGAAGGACATAGGATAGTTTTTTATCCCGAAATTCCCACGGGGAGCGAAGCCCACCAGCACAGCTAGTTAATAATAAACGAGACTATTAAGCAAGACGTAAATCAACCTTTGTTTTAATTGCATCTGGCTCAATTTTAATTTTTTCGTTTAATCCTTTATATCTTTTCCTTTTCTGGAACTCTTTGGGGAGAGGCTTACCTAGGTCCAGCAGTAAACAGTTTGCGGTATGCGATATGATGCCAATCTTTTTAAAGGGCAAGTTCATTACATGCTATGCAACGTCTTATCCTTGTGTGTTCGACATATTATAACTTAGGTAATAGACTTCTAATAAAATCGTATACAAAAGCCAATAATAAATAATAAATATATAGGGACAAATTACACAGATTGAGCTAGCCCCAAAGTAAGTTCGAGACGTGTGTTACGGGATACTAACTCAAAGATACTATTTTTTATAACAAATACATATAGGTATAGAAAAACATCCAAGACCCAGGACAATTTGAAAAAGGCCATTTTCCAACTTGCCCTGTCTGGGGATCGAACCCAGGACTGTTGACCATTACGCCACGGAGGTCGTCGAATAAAGTTGTATTAATTAATAAATTGTCATCACATTTAAAATATGAATAAATATATAATTAGATACTTTTTCCCAACAACGTCTAAAGACGTAAATATGTACAGGTATGTAAAAAAATACATTACATGAACTGCCACAATCTATTCAGCAAGAAAATAAGTTTGTATGTGGCATCCCTGAGTTATCCCTGTATTTGAGGTGGACGTGAGTGCTTAATAGTCCTCTGTCGCGTTAGCGTTTCCTCCGGCAACTTTTAAAAGTCCTAAGATACCTCACCTATATACCACGCCGGAGGATTTCCAACTTGTCGCTATTTTACTGTTATTTTTAAACATACTTTTTTCTCATACTTTGCTGGTCTGGGAGATAGAAAAAACTGCGTTAAAGCCGATCGGGAGAATGGGCAAGAATCTGAATCATGACAATAAGCGATGCAGTTAGCAACCAATTACACTTTTTGTTTCCGCTAAAATTACCTATTGACATGTTTTTAGCACTTGTGGCGCTTGGCTCTGTCCCGTTTTTTTTTAAATCTTTCAAAAAAGTACTGTTAAAATCAGCTTACCGGTTAAAAGGTTAAAATGCCGGTGAGTTACTTTTACGTGAAGTTATGACAATCAACCCCTGAGCAAAACCAAAGAAAAAAAAACATAGATCATAATTTTATGGTTGTTTATGATTATGACTGAAGAATATATTTATGAAGTTAAATTGAGAACATCTTCCTTTTACAGTTGGTTATGAGCCATAAACCATGAATCAATACCATCATTATGCACAATCAGAGCCCACTGAACTCAAGTTTGTTGCACTTATTCAAAATAC
This sequence comes from Acrobasis consociella, assembly GCA_963555685.1. NCBI lineage: Eukaryota > Metazoa > Arthropoda > Insecta > Lepidoptera > Pyralidae > Acrobasis > Acrobasis consociella. The sequence goes on from OY743104.1 coordinate 22,550,003, forward strand.
ATTGATTCCAAAGACTTAGCTGCACTCAGTAGTGAATAGACTGTGCATTGCATGTTCAGAAAGACTAAATAATATTGTCCATAAATTCTCAATATACAATTTTTTTTTGACTTAAGAAGTACAAACCGCTTGTACTTCGAACGACACCCATTCCCTTTTTAAACCCCGACGAAAAAAAGGAATGTTATAAGTTTGACGTGTCTGTGTATCTGTGTATGTCTTTGTCGTGGCATCGTAGAGCCTAAATGAATTGGCCGATTTTGGTGCGGTTTTTATTTATTTGAAAGCTGACTTGGTCGATGTGGTTCTTAGCTGCGTTTGGTGAAAATCGGTTCAGCGTTTAAAAGTTAAGGAGTGAACGCTTGAAATTTTGGTTGTTTTACAACCTGGCAAAATTGTTTTATTTATATTATATTTTGTTGTTTTTTGCAAGGCACAGTTTCCTTTGCTTATTCATAAGTTTGACTGGGGAATACTCTTAGCATTAAGTACGCCATTTAGTATATTTTTAAAACTATAAAGTTGTGCAAATATAATAGTTATTTATGCAACTGTTGTATAATTATAAGGAGTAACATTCTTGTGATGCCAACATTCGTGTTTTAATATCTAATTTAATTATGTAGGTACAGTTGCATACAACACTATAATACTACATTTTATTTTATTTTTAAATAAAAATTAAAATAAAATAAAATAGATACAGTGTCATAAGAACTATATGTCAATTTTGAGACCTAAGTTTAATTGCTGAGCGATGCATGTATAGGTAATAATGATATAATTTTTGATTGTAATAACTTTTTAAATATTGAATCGTACCTACACTACACGTATTCAGAAATGGCGGGATACGACGTGAATTCGAATAACCTTTGTTTTTTTTTATTATGGAGCTGTGGTACTGAAACCTGCATGGCAATGTTTTTTTTAAATGTCATAAAGATATCATGAATTGAGTTAGTACCTTTAGTTTACAGTTATTTTCTTACAATTTATCTGGATGATCTCTGATCAAAAAATCTGTCATGATCTGATCAACAAAAGCCAAATTGTATTTTTAAGTAAAATATCGCGTCCCTATCCATCGCAGGGCAGACAGAGTCTAGGTATATTGCATAAAGGCCACGCTAAATGTGGCTGTTTGATGAGTAAGGAAGGGATCGAGTTTGCGTTGCATGATGAGATTTGGTACAACATTATAACACTCTTACGGAAAATATTATGGTTACTATGTCACTGGTTCTTTTAATGTTGGCAATAAGCTAACTGTATCAGAAACTTTATAATTATAGACGATTTATAGCATGGGTGTAGATAAAATAAAATATGTGTCCTGAACGGTATGTTGCCTGTCTATTTAGTATAGGTCTTCTATTCGAGAGGTTCATTGAGATGCATTCCTTGACCAAGCCTGCACGACCTAAATTGTTATATGTTTACGTCACATATTTGATATTTATTGAATGTTAAGTACCTAGTTATTATGTATGGTGTAGTTGAAAAGCAATGTTTACATTATATACACATAACATAGACTACTCAAATTGAAAGCATAACTACTTATGTTCATAAAAAAATATCAAAATTTCATTTTTTTAAGCTTTAAAAAAAATATTATTAATGAAAAAAAAAAATTTTTACAATCAGCTTTTCAAATGAAAAGCTAACTTTGGTACTAGCTTTAAGTCATTATCCGCCCAAAACAAGAAGTTCTCCCTCAATATGTTAGCTTTCTTTTCATCACTGCGTCCTCAGTAAAAGCGCGAATGGTTTAAACAAAGTCTTACCAGAGTCTCCGTTTCCTAATAAGACGGTTAATGACAGATTGTGAACCTTAAATTTTTATCTTGTTCTAGTTGTTCACGTTGGGAAAAATCCTCCCCTCCCTTTTTCCAAGCATCTCTGTTTATACATATTATTCTCCAGTCATTTTCAAAGTAAGTGAGGTCATCCACCCATCTCTTTCTTGGTCTTTCTCTTTCCTTCGGCCATCCAGGGTCCAATTAATAGGCGTAGTAATATGTGCACATCTTTCGGGATTCATACAGATGAAGTGTCCCGCCCAGTCCCATTTTAATTTTGCCGCCTTTTCACCAACATCTGTTATCTTATGATGAGGCGCAATGTGGTGTTTACGCGATCTCTATGCCGAGAGTTGTATGTATGACCAGGACATTAAAGGGACAGCAAAGAGAAGAGAAGACTGAAAGCATCTTGTAATTTGTCCCTATATATTTATTTATTTATCTCCACTTAACTCCACCGACAAGAGCAAGCTCTTAAATTACAAGAAGAATATAGTCTATCTATTATCTATCTGTTATTTATTATTATAAGAGCCGTTATGTGTCCCACTGCTGAGAAAATGCATTTCTACCTATCCGTTCGATATGTAATTACTATAAAAATACATTATGAAAAAAGATCCCTAAGCTGGCTTACAACATGTCTTGGTACAAAGTGTCTCGATACTCGTTCACCAAAAAGCCTTAACCAGTTTTATTAAAAATCAATGGTTCTGAAATCTAATAAGTAATATGTAGGGTTATACCGTCTGCAGTGACTTGTGCTTTGTATAACGTGTTATTATTCGTAAGTTATATACCTATTTTTGCTTTGATTAATGTTTTTTTAAGCAGGTAGATGTAGTTCTGTATCTAACAAAAATTGGAATAAATTTAAACTTCGAATATTTATCTTTCGAGGAGAAAGTAATGGTCGACTAATACTCGTAAGTGTACTTTTAACAACCTGGCACATATTTCACTTTGGGTTTATTGACATTTGACTCTGTCTATCCTGGTTCTAAGCGAGGAAGGTACAGTGTTGTTTACAATGAGCTGCTTACTGTACGAACGGAAATGTTAATAAATAAATAAATACACAGGGACAAATTACACAGATCTAGCCCCAAAGTAAGTTCGAGACTTGTGTTATGGGATGATAACTCAACGATACTATATGGGAAGATAACACAACAAATACATATATTGATAAACATCCAAGTCCCAGGACAATCTGAAAAGAGCCATTTTCCAACTTGCCCTGACCGGAGATCTAACCGGAAGCTCTGGGTAGCGGACTAGTATGGTGACCACTATGCCACGGAGGTCGTCAAAATATGCACCAGAACGATTATGATATAAAATTATAATATAGGTACTTCTTGCTATTCATAACTCTACCCTAATTAATTCATTACTGATGCATTCGTGAACTATTCAGCCTTCAAATCGCTTAACACAATGACAGTAAATTTAATAGCAATATTCTAGAAACAAAGGGACAATTATGACACACCAAGCATTCTACAGCATTGAATTCATATTTGACGTAATGATGAATAACGATACATTTTGAAAAAGACTGATCTTTTTTTCTCATTTTATGCCGTCTGAAATTTTCTCAAGTTTTTTTGAAAATCACGGAATATCAATAAGGACCCATCAAAAGTGGCGTTTTTCATTAACTTTAGTAAGATTCTAACCGTGCTGGTCTAGGAGTAAAGAAAAAACTTAGAACGTACAGCTGCTTCTCTTCCCGCGCAGATTGTAGAAGCCGACTGAGGAAAAGGGCGAATATGCGAATCAGGTTATTGGCGACGCGGATTCCTTTTTCCACCTACTCGCCCACAATCAAGCTAGACCAACTTGTCACGGCAAGTCCATTGTTTGTAATGTGCAAACTTTGAAGCACTTAATACTATATTATCGCATCGTTGTTAAGCACCTTTTGTTCTCCGTGCTTCGGAAGGCGCGTATAAGCCGTTGGTCTTGGCTGTCATCATTGTTTGGCAGTCATCAAGCCATGTCAGATGCCTTCAGGCGGCCTGAAAAACCTGATACCAGTGTTGGCCACTCACACAAACGAAAACAAACAAGTATATTTCATTATATAAAATACCTTTTAATTTGGTTAGACAAAATAACTTATATGTACTTAAAAGCGAAAGTGGTGCCTGGTGCAGCCACCTAATAATTTAATTTAGTTGGCGATTCGCTGCGATCCGAGACATATTACGTTAGTGACAAGAAGTTATGAATTCCCGATGAATATGAGTAATTTGGACATGGCTGGGGCTGTTGTCTGCGTGGTCAAAAAGTTATACGTTATTTGACAACATCATCGGGGAATCTTGGGAATCTCAAATTTATCGGGGATAAAAGTATCTTATGTGGTAAATCTGGTAATAAATTATCTACATGCCCACAAATCATTTTCAAGTGGCAATCTTATAAAATGTCCTTGTAAAAGAAAAACATACAAATTAAAATTTGATTTTCAGACTTTTTGTCACGTGAACTCAAAGTCGGCAAGTCATCTACGGAACTCTACGGAACTCGCATGGAAACGCACTTTACCGGTTATTAAAAGTTACCTTTTTGGTTACAATCTTATAATACACAAAGAACTATTTTACTAAAGTTTAGTATTAGTTTATAACGACAAGTAGTTTAATTCAGCAGTCTTGAAAGTTTAAGCTTATCCATTTAAAAAGGAGTTTAGTAGGTTCGCTACTTACAGCGGTTTGTCGCGATTTTGTAAAAGCTTTTAACCTTGATACTTTTATGTGTTTACATTTAGCCGTCTAATAATACAGACGCTATCTTTTTTATATATTTTTCTTTTAACTAACATACTAGGTATAATTTACTTAGTTTCTGTTTACTCATAAAGTTCTTGGTAGTATTCCCATTGACCTTAATTTTTTTCTAAATCTATGAGTACTTTTGGACGAAATTTTATGTTTTGTATTTCCTTCCATCGATTTGTTAGATCATTTTCGTATAGAAACGAATCGCAGTTTTTTCAACCACCCACCACAAATTTAATAACACATTTGCCTTTTTCCACCTACGAATACATAATTGTTCTACTTTGTATCAAAGACTTAAAATTATAACAAACAAACAAGCTGTGATTTATAAATAATAGTACAGGGGACAAAACAGGTTAATGAAAAAAATATTGTTATTATAACCGGTCTTATTCGATACAACAAGCTTCTCCGATACATTAGATATGGGGATATGCTTTCGGTTCAAAGTTTGTGTCCTTTTGATTGATAACTACAGGGCACTGCTGCTGGCTTCCAACATTTAATCTATTGGAATAATTAATGCTAAACTGGTGTAACTAATTATATGGGTGGATTCATACCAAAACGCAAGTTGGAAATATAAGATCATTTATCGATAGTTCGTCATGATAAATTACACATTTTTTTAAAATAAAATCGTTCATAACGATCTATTGATAAACGATTTTACATTTCCAACTTGCTCTTTGCTACCAACAATAGAGAAATTTGCAACTTTAGATACTGCTAGGTGGGTCGAGTGCTTTCTTAACAACAGAAAATATAAGCCTAGAGCCGGCACCTTGCTGTGTGATGCTATGTGACGGTACGCTATACAAAGCTATTCCACTGTTATCCTGTCAACTGTCCTGTCAACTCCGGTAACTTCATTTTGCGCCGGAGGGACGCGCTAAGGTGTTCTAGTGCAAATCGTGACGTTTTCTTCATAACCTACCTTTCATACTTATTATTTAGCTAAAGTTTGAGCGTTGTGCTCGGAACACATCAGTTTAACTTAACTATCGTATTGGCTATACATGTACGTACGTACATATAATCAAATGCCGGGAAATCATCACGATTTTTTTAAATTAGCTATTTGTGTCCAGACCAATTCTCTATTGTGCGTCATTCTCCCGCAATCCTTGCAACCTTTTATGATTTATTGATTTAATTTTACATAACATCAAATGTTTAATGAAAAGGTTTGACTTTGACCTATTCCCAATTTCCGCGGTGAAACGACCTCCTAACAATGTCGTAAGTACATTGGGAAGTTCGCTCGCGTCTTCGTCCGTTTAGCGGGTATGTGAAGCTGAAGCTGCAGTGAGTGACGGCGGCGCGCCCGTAGAAAGCTTTTAATATTATATTATATTGTAAGCGTAACTTGGTTTGCCCCGCGAAACACGCGCCATTCCAATGCGAAGTTTGTGTGGGATTGTGCCTCGATAATTTTATTTTACGTCAGTTGTCATTTTTACCTAACTGTGTAGAAAGTAGGGTTATGTTTTTCGGGTGTATGTAGGTACATATATGTATGTTGTCGCATTTCTCAGCCCAATCTTGTGATGGGTGTGCACTGTGCAAGTACAAAAATTAAATTTTTGGTATTTTTTAAGAAATTTGTTTTTTTTAAGAATTTAGGTTTTTGAAATTTTCGAAATGACGGAGCCATGGGAGTTTTAAGGTGCGCGGTGAGCTGTGCAAAGATAGACACGCCAGGTCTAATTCTTATAGAGCCACGATTCAAATAAGCAGTTATTTTGATATAAGTACCACTAAATGTTACCCTATCATCTCAATTTTTTTATTTAATCTTTATTGCTCATCAAAAACATATTGTTCAGAACAATAAGCAAACTTTACGCTATAAGTTTTGTCTACCATTCAACCTTTGGGTTATACTCTATTTAATTTTATTTCTTCTTAGAATAATGAAGCTATAAAATGAAAAATAAATTCAAACATGAAATTCATGAATGATGTAAGAGAACATTTTTATCTGGGTAATTACGTTCATACACAAGATTAAACAGTTTCAAGTTTGTATAGAAAATATAGTGTTTCCCTAATATTTAGGTATTTAATTAACATAGTAAAACGTTCTAATAGATAAAGGTAATACACGTTAAGAATGCTTTTTTATTTATTTAACAAATAAAATTTAATGTGGTCTTCTATGAACCACAGTAACTCGATAATGTAAGTAATTTCATGATATGTATGTACCTATATATTCATCATCTTTAGAAATAGACTTTTCAGTGGAGTATTTTCGATGTATCCTTATTTTCGGTGCTAACTGCTAAGTATTTATTTATAACTAGCTGTTCCGGCGAACTTAGTTCCGCCCGTTCCCATTCCCGCTCCCGTTCCCGGTCCCGTTCCCAGTCCCGTTCTCGTGTCCGTCACAATCTTCCTCAGACTTCATCAAACACAAAAAAAGAAATCAGTCAAATTGGTTTAGCCGTTCACGAGTTTTGCGCTTAGCAACATTCTTTTTTATTTACAAAGATTACTAGGTCTGTGCCCGTGGGCTTCGCTTCCCGTGGGTATCAAACTTTATCCATATCAAATTTCAACTAAGTAGGGTTACTGGTTAAAGAGTAAAGTGGTAACAAACAAACAAATATACAACTCACTTTCGCATTTATAATATTTAAGAATTCTGACATATTTTCGGAACTTTATAACAACACACAATTATAGGTATAATTGATGCTCGCGTGACCTCCGTTGACAATCCCACCAAAACGTCATACCGGGATAAAAAGTATCCTATGTCCTTTCCTGGGTCTTAAACTATATCCATACCAAAATTTCATCTAAATCGGTTCAGTGGTTGAAGCGTGAAGAGGTAACAGACAAATAGACTGAGTTTCTTTCGCATTTATATATTAAAAATTTTTGCCTTTATAATATTAGTGTAATAAGTAAGGATAAGTATAAGGAAAGGATAAAATATAAAAAGCCTACTCTTAAAGTGCAATCAACCAATCGATTTTCTATGAGAAGTAAAAAAGGAGTATTTAACACGAGCGCGTAAAATGAGGAGGTAGGTCGCCGGGGTAATTGATCCAAGGATGGCCCATCAATATTCATGTTCCTTTGTTACAAAGATAGGTCTAAGAGTTGGTCTACAGTGCCTCTCTCCACTCCACACCGCAAATAGGTTAGCAGTTAGCACAGATGCAGTTTCGAACGTAGTTTTTTATTGTAACTTGTCTAAATTTCGATCTGATTCTAAGCAAGGTTGTTCCTTTATATAGAAATTAAATTTTGTTATTGTACCTAATTTGTCTAGATTTCGAGCTGGTTCTTAGAATACCTTTTTTTAAATCATACTTAGTAAAATATCTTCATTAATCACAGGTTGAAGACTTGAATCGGTAGTTATCTTGAGCATTTTACACATTATTATAGCCCAATACACCATTAAATTACAATGAATATTAAGTTTTCGTATATTTTAAAGAAAATATTTCAAAAAAACTGAATCGCAAAAAATCTATATATTTTATTTTTTGATTTTTGAATCGCTCACTTTCACGAGAATCGGTTGGGAAAACAGCCGAAAAAGGACATCTGGAATTATTATTTGTTTTTTACTTCTTACACTATCTTTACAGGTTTCCCCAATGCTATCTATAATGACACAAAACAATATAATACCAAACAATTTCGGATACCCGAAAGAATTTTTGCCGAAGCTGAAACGGAAACGCTTCGCTCGCTCGGTCAATTACCTCCAGGTAATTAAACAAGCGAGCGAAGCGCTTCAGTTATTCATACTACAAAGAATATTTACTCCGGATAAATGTGTGGCTCCTATAGCTTTGTCAAATACTGAACTATCATCTATGTATGTCTCAGTATTGTGTATTATAAACTTTTAAGGAAGCCTTCAGACAGCTGTACCAATTCGCGGAGATATAAATAACCTCAGCCGAAGCACTTTATGATGTACTCGACGTGGTTAATCTTTCGTGAAGGGAGGTCGTTCTGCAAAAATTAGGGCGTACAAAATGCACTCTTATAAACATGACAATACCGATCCGCTGTGTACTTTCGTGAATAATAAGCACTTAACTTAAAAGAAATTTTATTGTTTAGTTTCTTATAATACGTAAAACAAAACTAAAAGTTTTTAAGGGTGTAGAATTTGACTAAATATAAAAAGCTGTCGCAGCAATAATTAAGAATAGTAAATTTACAGTAACCAACCATAACGGATAAAAAAGTGGTGTATGTGTATGTTAAAAAACGCAAAACGTTGAAGTTATCCACAGAAAATCAACAAGTGGGAGCAAAACTTATTTGTACTTAAAATATAGCATTCATTGTTTTCCCAACATTCGTTTGCTTCTCCGTAGTTCCTGACTATACTGTAGAGGCAGGTCCGAAATAACCGTATTACAGTGCAGTGTTTAAGCCCTTTGAAAGCCCTGTTTACAGCTGGAAACACGCTGTAATGGATTTTCAGCTAACCTTTGCAGTATCGTAGCACCCTTACCACGGCATTGCTGTCTCTGCATAGTATTCAAGGTCAAAACTGTGGAATAGATTATTACACTACCCAGAAGAGTACTTATATGACTACTAATAAAATACACTGAAACTATTTTAGGTTCAGTCTTTGATACTGAATAAGTTTCCCCTGGATATCTTCATGGTAAAGGAATTGGGATTAGCCGATCTGTCAACTTGTAGAAAACCTACAAAAAAGACTTTTTTATGAATTTTTTCTTCATACTTCTCTCTATTTACAATGTAGGTACATACATGATTATCTTATATGTGTTTGATTAAATTCGCTTGTTATTAAAATAGTTTATAATCTTCAAGAAGACCCTTTTCTCTTGAATACTTTTCTAAGTTTTTATTGCCATTGATGGCAGAAGCCTTTAGCCAGCCTAAAATCTGACACTAGTCTTTTACTTTGCGTGTTGATGGATTTCTGTCGTATTTGATCAGCCCAGTAGTGATCCAAATTGACGGCTGTATATTAGCCATGGGTAAATCTTTCAGGATAAAGACGGTAGGGCGAATAACCTGCGGGACAGAAAAGCAGGTGCGCCATAGATTGTGGGGAGGAACCACACTGGCTCCGTGAGATATTAATAATTTTCCATCTGTACAAAACAAAAGTTCTCCACAGCGAACTCCAAGCACACCAGGGCATTTCCAGCCCAGGTGGCACCAGTGTTAGCCATTTGATAGCACACCCAATAAGAGACGAGTTTTAATATGGGATAAGTTTCTATACACGTACATGCATTATAAAAATCTGTAGGCACTATAAATGTTGGTATTCAGAAATATTTCATTATCCAGGAGTAGGACCCCAGTTGGACTCCTAGCATTTATATTAAAGCACAACAGATTATTAAAGGTAGACGAAATGATGCATTTAATTGCCTAACCACTCGAAATCACGTGTATTAAAAATAATTTTGTTTTGTTGCAATGTCTGTTGAAGTTAGCGTGAAGTATGTCATGTCGACAGCTATTTAATTTACCTGAATTATCAAGACGTTTTTCCCGAAAAAAAGTGGTTCTCATATGATTTTCAATTTATGACATTTATATATATAACTAGTCGCAGATATGTTTTAAGAACTTTTATTCCTTATAAAATATAAATGGTATTACAAACAACATCTGGTATCACTATGATTTAAATAATCCCCTATTATCTATTGGCCGTCATAATGAAACCCCAAGTAAATCCGAATAAGCAAGCTAGTGTCGTATCCGTGACGAGCTCGCCTTTCTTTTCAACCACAAAGGGATTACTGGACCTCCGCTTTACATATTATATGACCTTATTGTCCTCATAACGACATACAAATAAATACCCTGTATTAACAAGTCTTTATTTAAAATCAAGACTGAATGGTAGGACGTTAACCTTCGTTTTGAATTTTTATGATCTTTTTACGACAATAGAGGAATTTTAAACAGATGATGGTTCGCCGGGCATGGTTAGGGCACGATAATCTTTGAGATATTTAGACCGTCCTATTTTATTAAACAAAAAAACTGTTTCAGAATCAAAAAATACGTTTAATAATAAGTACTGTAAATACTAATCATGTAAGTTTGTACCTAAAAATGAGCGCAAAAACATAAATTCAGGGTTGGTATTAGTATTAAAACAATCTCAATAAATTCAGTTTTAATTTTCTCTCATAACCTTTAGGGTCAAAGTCTTTACTATTTAAAGAACAAGTATTTATTACTTGATCTTAATTAAAGCTATAAATAAAAGAAGTATGTCCTTTAATTTATTAGCAATTTAAGTGCATCGTCAATAAATAGCATTCCGATATGTTGCTTCAACAAGCTCACTCAAGAATGTTTATTTCCCAATATTTATGGCCCGACAGAGTGCAATTTATTCTAATTGCGAGTTCTCACTTCAATCAAATATTGTCAATAATCGTATAAAGATTGTACGCGGAACTTGAAAACTATACGGCATATGAAAACAAATTTTCAATTTTGTTAAACCAGTGCTTACGATATTAAAATAAGTTATTGTCTCTACAATAAGGAACTGAAAAAAAACCTACTTATTGAAATAAAACCAACTCTCATCAGTTTCACTTTCGTACTTGTAAACGGCTGATTTTAAATTTGTTAAAAATAGCTATGTAAACCAAAAAATAATTGCGACGTAAACGTTCTGGAGTTATTTTGTCACAGGCATAGATACAAATATGTCAAATGCACAACACCCCTTTAAAATGTACGTGAAATAGAAAATTTTCTTTTGTGGACGATTAAATGCTTAAATTATTTTAAGAAATATCAATCAACTGGAAAAATATTATTGCGTAGATTATTATAATAGCTTTTAAAAGTTTTTGAGGGTTAAAAGAAGATTCGTCAATTTTTTTACCTTTTAAAAATAGACGTGTAAACATATTTTTTCTATAAAACTTTTTGATAATCTAGTCATATACGCATAAAGGTGAATGTAGAATAAATCAAACAGGATTCTGCACCGATCGCTTATCCTTTGCGCTATATGTTTGTCAGTTGTCATGATTATCTACGGAAGCTGAATATCAAGTGCATGAGAAATGCTGGGCAAGGCAGAGTCGCGTCTAGGTTGCACATATTTGCAACTATATGAGGTTTAATATGTAAAAAAATCGTCGTTTAAATGGAATTAAGAATAAAGCTAAACAGCAGTGATACTTGTAAAAAATTATGAAATTTTTAAGTTTTTAATTTGGTATTTAGTTCCGCTATCTATGATAGAATCTCTTATAGTTAAGTACGATAAAATTAATATCCTAACAACTATAATATTTACACCCTTGTTTAAAAAACGAACTATTTCTGCCTTTTGAGTTATCAAATTCATCCATGTCCGTTGTGCACAGCGTAAAGCTTTGTCCAAACTGGCGATTGTTATTTCGGCCGCAATCGGGAGCGTAGGTCACAGGCAAAAGCCAATTTTCATATGAGTAGGTACACACTGCCAAGCAGATACCTGACCACCTTGGGGTCAGGTACTTGCGGCAGTGTGTAGGTACATTGTCGTCAAACGAATTATTTCTGAAGAGCACCTTCAAGTTGCAATATAGCTGTAGCACCTAGGTTCTGTATTTAAAAAACAGTATTTATAAGAAGTATGGAAATTATGTGGTCCCATTTTTGTGGTCAAGCCACAAGGAGGTAGAATATATAATTTGACATGTATATGTTGCAGCTATCTGGACAAATTAGTCAGTTAATTGGACGCCTATAATAGGCCGCTTTTCCTACAGGATTTCTGGTAAGGGAATGCATTAGTGGTAAGTCCAAATTTTGAGTCAGTCTGCAGCGCGGGGAAGTTTACATCTCGCTAAGGGTATTTTTTAAATCATATTGCGGCGGTCGCTCAGTCTCGAGCCATACGCTTCTAAACTCATAGACACGGCATGAGTGCTACCACCATATCAACACGGAAGAGACATCGAATAACAGCGAGCAAATCCGCGTGAACGCAATAAAGATGACAGTCTGCAGCGCGGGAGAGTTTACATCTCGCCAAGGGCGTGGTTAATCATATTGCGGCGACCGCTCAATCCCGAGCCCTACGCTTTTAAACTCATAGACAGGGCACGAATAGTTTTTGGAATTTAATTGTTTTGAAATACTTTGTTGAAACTTTACAATCAAATGTATGATTTAAAATTAGAAAAGAAATTAAAACTAACCAAGTAAATTATAATTCTTCATTTAAAGTAATTTAAACAGACACTCCTTGTAACACCTCTTTTTGACGTAAATGCTGCTGTGATATTATTAAAGTCTTATGTTTGTTTAACCCATTTCCTATCAGTGAATTTAAATTTTTTAATGGAATTTATATACGTTTCCTAAGACAGGGAATCTGTTAAAAATACGTAAAATTGAGTCTTTTTCAATACACGTACATGTAACATATAATAGTATTTTATGCAACAGTTGTATAAGAACGGTCAAAAAATGCGAGTGGCGCAGGTTACGATGCGAGCCTTGGCGAGCATCGTAAGGAGACGCCATCGAGCATTTTTTGACGAACCTATACAACGTTGCATACAATACTTTTTCTACGACTATATTTACTAAATAAAATACAAAAACAAACAAAAAAAAAATATGAATATTACTAACGTATATTTGGTAAATCAGATTTAGAATAGAAAAATACTGATCTATACGGTATCTATGGTAAAACTTTTTTTTTAATTGACGACTTTTAAGTAACTATGTTAAAAAAAAAATCTCTTATGTTGGCAGTATGGTAAATCTATAGAAAAAAAGTTCTAGGTCTATGGCTAGGCGTAGTTTTTGGCTAAATAACGACACATGTGCTATTATGAGGAATAGAGAGTAGACTTTTTTCTGCAATCATATTATCAATGTTCTTATATTAGTGTTCAGAACCATTTAAAAGACAGATAACAGTACAGGAGTAGAAAAAGAAGATTATAAGCTAGCATTAACATTTAAAAACAACTGCCAAACGGTCAGTGTTCTGTGAACTTGTGTAAAAAACGTCAAAGAAAGAGGTAAACCGATACGGTCACCTTCTACAGCTCAACCAAAAACCATCGCAGATCTCTAGTCTACTAGTGACCAAAACAGCAATAGGGTTATTGAAATATCTGAGTCAAAATAAAATCAGTCTGGGTAAGTCTCGTAATGTGAATAATAGTTATTTGTGACAGCAAAATTTTAAAATCTTCTAATTTTATTCGAAAATTTTCACTGCCGCTGGCTCTACGTTTGTTAAATCTGTGTTTTAGGGGTGGCACATAATCAACTGCGGTGCCCACTGCCCACATTTAATTCTGAAAACAATTACTGTTTTGCCAAATGTGTTACACCCACAGTACGGATTGACCGTCTTATTGGATTTATGACTACCTTGTAATCATAGTTTAACAGCTTCGTCCTAAAACATCAGTTTCAAGTTAATAGGGACTATAAGAGCGTGCTGATAATAATAAAATATAAAGCAACAACAAAAACGACTACAGACACGGAAAAAAGAAAAACTAGTGCTTAGATTATGAATAATTTAAAAAAATTAAAATTACAACATCAAGAAAATTGCCAAAATGCGGTTTAATGCTTTAAAAAAAGTATAAACTAATATATCACAAATTAGTTGGTGATATAGTCTTAATACCATATTTCTTGATTACACGACCTTCGGATTTTGTAGTCCTGGGTTTTACCTACCTCGTGAAGAATACAGACGTGACAATGTGTGTGTATTTTAATATAAACAGGCCTGCACTGACGCCGCGTATCTGCCTATTATGGGGAGTACCTACACTGTTCTTTTATTTCCACCAAATACTTTTTATGAACTTTTTTCTATGTTATTTCTTCTTCTTCTTCTTTGCGTGTCGATGGATTTTTTATATTTGATCAGCCCAGTAGTAGGCCACTTCAACGGCTTTATCGTTAGCCTGAAGTAAATCATCCAGGGTGCAGGTGCTAGGGCACCCGGGACAGGAAATAAGGTCCTTATTCGGCTTGAATGATGTTCCAAATGATTATAAACAAATAGGTGCAATTATTCCGAATTATGATTATTCCGAAAAACTCATTAGTACAATCTTTTCGTCATTCTGCTGAATTTACGCGACCCTGCGCGAAAGCATAAAATGAGTAGTGGGTACCTGGGTCACATAACCGAGACAGCCAGATTTACCTCGTATTAATGGTTTCATCTGTAAACAATAAACCAACTGGCGAACGGCTGTAAAGTTAAATGAAATAGCAACATCTTTCGCAAACAAGTCAATCTGGTAGCGCAGCGAGAATGAGCATTTTATGATCTACAGTTACTGGTGCCAGATGTTTGTTCGTAAAAATGTGTCGACACCTCTAATAGTCTATTCTAGTAGTAATTATGAAACCGTGACCCATATAGTAAATATATTACCTGGATAATAAGTCATAAGACCCAATCATGCGAATATTTGCCGCTTTTTATCACTAATCAATCATGCTATATTGGTAAACTGATATTTTATCTACATATTTTATTCAAGGGTCCACAATCAATTTTATGAGTACAATATTTATTGTACTAACATAAAAAATTTGGTGCTTTAAAAATGCTTAAAATGACTTATTTAACTATTTATATCGAAACTAACGCTTTTTTCTATCTTGAATAACCCGCAATCCCCTAGCTATCTTAAATTTAAATTCAATCTGCTCAGTTCCACTCACTCTCGCACACTTCGCTCCTCTAGCACTCTTATCCTTGATATTCCTCCGCATCGCACATCATTCATGGGTAAGTCTTTCCAAGTCCAAGCTATCGAGCTATGGAATGCCCTTCCGGAGAGTATAAGAAGAGCCCCCAGTCGTTTGGCTTTCAAACGAGCGGTACATAAATTGTTCCTACTGCAGTCCTAGTCCCAGTCATCCTGATATTATGTTTTATTAGTATTTATGCTATTATATATATTCTATTTTATATATATTGTATGTTATGTATAGATATATATTATACCTATGTTTAATAGTTTATTTTTGTAATGTATATGTATTTTTGAGTATACGTTATGTAGATAAATATATTTAGTATACTTTTTCACGATCTTTATCATGCCAGCCACACATATTTTCCGCTTGGTCCAATGGTTGACCAATGGAGAGAATGCCATATGGCATTAGGTCCGCCACTTGTACGTTTTTTTACTGTGAAATAAAGATTAAATAAATAAATAAATCCTAATAAAAAAAGTTTTTTTTTGGTAACTTCGTTAAAAGGTATTTCTAGTTAGTTACTCTCATATAGAAAATACCTTAGTGTTTTCATTGATAATATGCTGAGTCGGAAACCACAAGTTGAATGTCTCATTGGTCTTACGCGCAAACTTACTTACTGCTTTACTCTTCGTTTGGTTGCCGACATACAGTTAAAACAGTTTATAATACCTACTCTTGTCCAATCTGTCTTATCTTATTGCTTTTCTGTATGGGGTGGTTCCGCCAAAACAATATCGTTGGGGTTAGAAACAGCACAAAGATTCATCCTCAAAATAACGTTATCGAAGCTTTTAGGTTTTCCTACCTCAGACTTACTTATATCCTCAGCGCTCTAGCTTACATACAAGCGACAGTATACTTGCGACACCTGTTTGCGACGGTCGGGGACCGAGAGCCTATAAGTGAGACCTTTATAAAAGCGAGCGTAGGTCTGATAGTCTAGACTCGACGTGGCTAGGCGTCACTTCAATCACCTTAACTAAAATGACTATAACGATATAAACAGGACTCTTGTCATTTATCCACTCGCCCGCTAGGAATGCACACGAAAATATTATAAATGTCTTCTGGGAATTTCCTACGAAGAGACTGCCAGGTTAAAATTCGCGATATGATTATGATTTTCGATTTACAAATGTGATATCCTTAATAGCTGATCCCGCGGATTCTGGGAATGAAAACTATCTTGTGTCCTTCCTCGTGTCTCGAACTATATTCATACCAAATTTCATCTAAAACGGTTCAGGGTTTAAACGTGAAGTGGTAACAGACAGACAGAGTTACTTTCGCATTGTTATGTAAGATTGATTTGTTGATAGTGACGAAAGTTTATTTAAACAACTTTTTATAAAATTGTACATTAATCTACATACATTCTTTACTATTATTTATCCAAAAAAAATTATAATGAGTAATTTATAGCCTATACCGATTTTATCTTTGCAAAGAAAAGAAAATGGAGGATTAATTTCTTAATTTTACCCGACTACGGCCTTGTACAATAAGAATTTTACGATTAAAATCCTATGCCAATAGTTAAAAATACGGTTACTTATAATAACAGGTGATAGGACTTCCAGCATTTCACATTTCTACGAGAAGTTTATATCTGGCGATGCCAGCTGTGTTTTTTACGTGCGCAAGTCAAGCGGGATTGAACGCAGGAAAATTAAAGTGTCTATCAGTGTAGCAATGGCCGGTACTACAGAACTTTTCATTTAGCGTAGTGCGACCAGGGTTCCGTGACTATAAAGCGCTGTTGAATATAAACCAAACACATAGGTATTTTGATTTCTAAAATACATTATCTAAGGAATACATGGTGCAAAATTATGTATGCAAAATGTAATTTTCGTTTAGCGTATATCATACCATGGGGTGTCTTCTTCTTCTTATTCTTAGCCACATCTTATATACAATTCAATATTTGTTCGTATATATATATATACTAGAATACAATTAATTAAACGAATATCATGAAAATCCTTTCGTGATATTCTTTTAATTAAACGCTTTTGTGCAGTTACCAAAATTTAAAGAAGTTTCTTCGCATGGCGGCGGATATGTTTCAGTAAAAATGTAATACTATCATATGTATCAGTATATACTTACGTCTTATGTAGTACTGCGCGCGCGCCAGGTAGCCGAGCAGAAGGCACGCCAGTGCCCCCCTTAGAGGCAACATATTGTCAACACTCGGTTAGTACCATCTATTTTTGTATAATTCTTCCCCGGGTCGTATGCTGCACCAATTTAAAAAAAAAACAAATGTTGGTTTGCCACTTTAATAAAAATAACTTTTCCACACAGCGCGGCGCTTTATATTTTAAATATATTTATATAGCACAATTATTATTTTAATTATGGACTGCGAACGTGTTTATGGACCGAACTTATTACCATAGCAACAAATATATTAATACAGTAATTCATTTTACTACAAATAGCACCTATACATTAGAACAGCAATGGAAAGAAAGAAGGCTTATTTTTATTTGAAATAAAAAAACACGCTGTTACCATATATGTTAGTACGGTAGGACATCTGTATTTCAACTTACTGGCCTACCTCAATAAAAATATTACCAAAAATGGTCCATGGTCCATAACTAGAATGGTCATTCTATATGATATTATATAAAGAAGCAGTTTCTTGTATTGTGGATGACCAAATTTTCTCTCCAGTGAACATTTTTATATGTTTTGCAGTATGTATGTATAGGCTTCTGTAAATTTATTTATCTATCCATATGTCTTTATTGAGCACGCCTGTCATCTGATTCGAGAAGGGCTATCAAATAACCATTAAAATAATTTAATGCGTAAGGCATGGCAAGTCTATGGCGCGCGTAGTAGGTACATATATTTTTATAAGTACATTCTTTTTTTCATTCGTATCTGAGCTTATGGCTAGCTCAATCAGTGTGGTTTGTCCTTGTCTTTATTTTTTATAAATGTGTCGACCTTCGCTCCGGATGGTATCTGGTTCAAAGAGTTGCCATCGCCATACAAGAGGGAACGCAGCTAGCGTGAAAGAATAGTACCTTTGAACCAGGTACTATCCGAGGCGGAATTTTTTAATTCTATTTAGTTTAGACATATTTTACTGTATATTATTTAATTTTTATCATTAATAAACGCTATATGTTTTTTATTTTTTTCTCATAAATTTAGATGTAAGTACTTATTTATTTTTGCGTGTAAATATACGTATGTGATTCAGAAACAGCTTATTGGTATATCTCAGTATCTGAGCGATCATGCACTGCTGGATAACACAGAGAAAAAAGAGGTTTTGTATGAATTAAACCTAGCTAGATCAATTTTTTAATCACAAAACCCCCTTCCAATTTTCTTTGAAATTGTAGTAATTATATATAGGTATATGTATATTATATGACAGGTATAGAGTTTGTGGATTTTCGTGTTTATTTAATTTTCTTTTTTCTTGATTCTTATATGAACACGCCTGTATGTCTTTCTTACAAAAACGTCTCCTCTCACACGCCTGGTGGAAGAGATCTCTATCGAGATAAGTACCTTTGTAAAACTTTTACTTTATGCATTCTCTGTATACATTTTCCGTGTTACATAAATTAGTAAGTAAATAAATAGAAGAATTTGCTTGTTTAAAGTAGTAGAAGATTATGTTAGCCAACTCTCTACATGATCTCAGACTAAAGTATGTAAGTAACTAAGTTATTGGGTTGTTGAGAATTGTTCAAAAAATAGGTTGAAAATTATTCTAGCACCGAAAATATTACCTAATAATTAACGTAACTAAGAAACGTGTTTCTGATAATATTGTAAGGCCAAGGTTGCGATAACACGAGATAATTTTCGGAAAAGAGTTTCATGGCTCCCCGAATACACATGTAATTGATATAAATTTTACTTATAAAATATATTGTTAATTTTTTGTATCATAAACAATTCCATTGAATTATTAGTAGAATTTTCAAGCGCATAGAAATCATATTACAGTATCACAAAAAAAGGGAATTACTGTTTGAATCAAGTGTTAACTTGCTTTTTAAAATTCAAAACTTAACTTGCGTGTAGAATTTAAAAAAAGATTTGATTGTGTGTTTGTGTGTCAAGAAAAATGTGTTGAAGGCATTAACAAATCACGATGCAGTTGCAAGCACTTATTAACTGATTACACTTAAACGTCGATGATGTCTATTTATTCGAATACGTGCATCCAATTTAAAGCCAACTTTTAAAACAAAGAGACTCGACGAACAATCGATAAAATCTCTATTAGGCTCGACATTTCCAGTGTCTTTTATTCAACATCAATCTGAAAGGTTGTAAATCAAACGAGTAGTTTATTGCTAATTCCAACCTCTTCTACCATTACGGAAACACGATACTGTTGGTTTGCTGGTCGTGTTTTGTTTTTAGATAAATCATGACGAAACTCTTGATTTGAAAACAGATTTCGTGTACCTCCATTAAGGGGACGCACCGTGAAAATGGGCATTATCTATTTCTTATTTCTCAGCGAATATCAGAAATTAAAAACTGATACTTGCTAATAGCATACTCGAACGCTTTTCTAGCATAATTGTGGTTGTGGATACACGATTAGCTAATTTTTGTAACACAAACTTGCTCGTCAAAAACACCTCTACCAAAACATACACGGTCTAATTTCTCAAAAACGAGAGGGACTTCAGCTTTGAAACTTTTTATGCAGATTAGTAATTATGTAATCTTTAAAATTGTGGTCCAAATTTTTTTTTGTTGCTTTAGTTTTAATTTTAGAGCCATTTTTCTATAATTGATCAGTTTTGCGTGGCTTTAGATTTCAGTCATATAAGCCCTTTTGCCTTCCTAAAAAATATTGTACTTGCCGTCTCGCTTTTTCGTAAGTGTATTTAAATAAAATGTTCTTGTTGCACAGATTTTTGACAGTTATTCATCAAATTGTCAGATGGCCGATGGGCCTCACGAAGAAAGGACGCGTCGCTCTTCACAAAAAAAATGACATTTGATTTCGTAAAATTATTGTCACAGTGTAGAATAATATCACGATTATATATGGGTCGAACAGTCTGTAAACAAACGTGCGAGTAACTTTCTTACACTGTGTCACTTGTCATAATGTCAAAGGAAGTGTCAAAGCATAGCGTGGCATAGATTGATTACCTGACAGACATGGTCGGCATAGATTTTTTTTCATACAAGTAATGATACAATATCGATTAATAATATTTTATTTTTATTTAATTACCAGTTTTGTGGCAATAAATGATTTTATAATAACCAAATAAACGTGTTTTAAGCGACAAATCTGAATATATAATATTGCTCTCCTAGCATTTACAGTACATAGACGCTCCGCAAATTCGACGTCAGTTTAGAATAAAATTAGTGCCCACAGTAGTGATAATATACAACGTGGAAGGGGCATACCCGTAATAAATCGAACCACTGGCTACACTAGACCACTTGATTATAGTATAATGACAGTCAAAAACTTAAAAAAAATATTCGTCACTTCCATACAAAAGTGTGCAGCCGCCCGGCCGATTTGTATGGGAATGTCGAATTTGTTTTTGTTTTTTGAATGTTATTTTAATATCATAATAATATAGTGATCTAGTATAGCCTGTGGTTCGATTTATTACGGGTATGTCCCTTCCATGTTGTATATTAATTGTTTTTTCAACATACTTGCTCGTAAAGTGGATCTCATTAAATTTCATCGGCTTTAGACATATATAAAGTAGCTCATAAAACACGCTTGCGTTATAAACGCAAATAGTGAAGATTTATTATGCAACAGCAATATTTTAATTTTTTTCTCAAATTTCGAACACACTTACTACCTTGTGGCTCCAGCTAGTAATGGTTGGCCAGCCGCGCTGATTTTAATAAGTATTACGGTGGGAAAGCAGCCGTGTGCTTCACAGTTTTATGGTTGAGTTTATTTAACCGTTCCTTTACCGCTAATACCAGACACAATAGTAAGACAATGAACGTGGACATTTATAAATATCGTGCGGGTCTTTACCGGTTAAAATAAAAATCTGTTTAGATATACGTGTGTTGAAAAACGTGCAATATACGTGCGTATATTGGTTAAACACTCTCGGCTCTATCACGCCCTCGCTTTCGGCTCGGGCACGAAAATTCCGCCTCCTGTGTTATAACCACTATAACGCACATATATGGTGATATACACAACTATTTTTCAATTTAAAAAATATTACTTATTTTAATATAAAGAATTTAATAATGTAGCTCTTTTTTATATAGTTACGTATTTACCCCTTACTTATTTTGTACAACATGCTGACTTTTCATTGGTTTTCGAAAAAAAATCGTATTGTGAATAAATTCCTCGATCCATATATATACGTAATCCAAATTGGTGTATGACATAAGATAAACAAATCGAGACCACGTAGTTATGTCCGACCAAAACTACCGCATACATACATACATACATACTATCACGTCTTTATCCCTAATGGGGCAAACAGAGCATTTTGGGTCTTGCGGTTCTATGCAGAGCCCAGGGCCGTAAGACCCAAAAGCCACTTTTAGCGTCATGGTGGGCGAGAAGATGGAAAAGCAATCAATACAGTGATGGGTTGCTAGCCGCATCGCCCGTTAACATGATTTGCATTTTTGCCCTTTCCCTCGATCGGCTTTTACGATCTGCGTGGGAAGAGAAGCAGCTGGTACATTCTAAGTTTTTTTATTTCTCCCAGACCAGCATGGGAGCTGGTCATTTAAGATTTAATAAATAAATAAATTTTCCCATTGCGATCTTTTTCTCCACGTGTCGTTGGCTCAAACTAATAAATATTGATCTTTCATTATGAATTTCGAACATTCTAGACTTCCCTCCAGAATGTTAGTCATTGCTCAGATTTCTTATTGAAAGCCAATACCTCTGGTTCATTGATCTAGTAGGCTTGATAAGTCTCAGTTTCAAAAATATAACGTAACTATTAGATTACGTGACATGACCTTTTTCAAATCTTTACAAAAAAATAACATGTTACTAAAAAAGTAAACATACTAGAGATACTTTTCATTACGTCATGTTTTTCATACTGTGACCTCTATATATTTTTAACTCTATTTGCATTGCGTTTAGACATTACTACAAACCTAGCGGAAAAGAACGGGCAACTTTTGAATCAATTTTGACAGATTTTGAAAAATAAAAACGTAGAGACAAGCCTTAAACGAGGTTCAGCTAACTAGCGACCCGACTCGTGACAATTACTCTTGTGTAAAGGAGATTGCTTTATTTTGGTCATTATAAATACCAGTGGCTCTGTGAGCTGTAGACCTCGCAAGCTTAAAGAGATTACAGAGCGAAAAAACTTATTACACCATATGTTTTTCATAAAATATTGAAATCGCGATAATGTTCTGCCTTTTTTGTCATCTTGTAGCCCAACGATTTTGATCGTTTGACAAGAATCATCAGTTCTATGAAACTCCTTCTGAAAATCGAAATCGTTGGGCTCCAAGTTGACATTAGTAAGTCTTTGAGCCCGAGAAAGTGCGATGCAAGAGCAACCTGCAGCCAGTTCTCTAGACCCAAGGTCGACCACTACCCTGGGTAAAATCTATCCCTGTGACTTATGTACGGTGACTGCCCATGCTAATGTGAGAGAAAATTTAGTCCTAGCACACTCTTTAGAACACCTAGTTCTCGTGACAGCGGCAATAGGCACTGATCCCATTATGATTGGGCCAGTGTAGTTGTCAAATCTAACCATAACTACCAAAGGGCGATCAATAGGTGATGCATGATTGGGAGCATACACCAAATCAGTAACAGTTCCAGCAGAACCATTTACTAACCCTTTTTCACCCACAAATTAGTTTGACCCTGGCGCCAATGCAGAAATACAGAGTTTTCTTTAAATTTTGTGCTTGTTGATCGGCACATGACTGTGCAGCCTCTTTGTGCAACCTTTTTTATTTTACGACCGGTATTTTGAAGTTTAGTTAACCAGCTTTTAATTTAACTTGCAATCTATGTATGTTTGCCTGTTCGGGTCAAATCTCGCAAGTTAAATAAAACACTTGTAAAATAAACTTCAAAATACCGGTCGTAAAATAAAAATAAATACATCGCAAAATAGAAATAATCCCAAATAAAAAAAAGAACACCTTCTAGTGGGATTCGAACTCTAGACGCTCAAGTCAATCAGATCTCTATAAATACAAACTAGACTATTTATCCTTTGACAATGTTGGTGAAAAAACCGTCTATTGAATGTCTTAATAGAAAATAAAATTCCTTTGTTATTTCGTTGTCACTACACACACAAAATGGTCGTATGAGCCATATATTTCAAAGGCGCTTAGGCCCTTTGTACCAACTCCGCCATTTTCAAAAATTTCCGAAAAATGGCTTGACTATCTATTTTTATATATTTATCGAACCTGCTCCTAAAATTTCACGGGAATCGGTTAAGAAATGCGACCTCTAGAGGCAAACACACAGACATACGAAAGTATATTTGGCCAAGCTAAAACGGAGACCTCTCTCGCTTCGCTCGCTCGGTCAATAAATGAGGAAATCACTTATATTTTTGTATTTTATTGTATAAAATGTGAGGTTTTGTATAAATTAATCTAAATATCCTCCTGAATTTTTACTGAAGTCTGTGAACTTTTTACAGAAGAAGTGTTTGTCACAGCCACTGCCTAAAATTGTGCTATTTGCGTCCTCTAGGCACGTGACGTACCTGCCACGTACGTTTGTACAGTAATACATTATACTTAATATTAGTTACGATTGTAAAAATTAATAGCCCAATAAGTAGGTTACACATACTCTTATCACAGGTTCAGATATTTTATATTTGCAAGTTTAATGCATTGCATTGTACTTTTTAAAATCTCAATATGCAAAAAATTTGATACCGATTTTTTATGATATTTGCCAATATTTGCCAATATTACAATTTCATGTAAAAAAGTTGAATAAATAAATATCCAATATCCATCCATATGAATGGTACCCGTTACGTAGAAAATAAGTTATGAAGCTACTTCTATTAAATTACAATTAACCCGTCGTCGAGTGTAACGTAAGATAATGATTTCATCACAAAATACTCAGTCAAGGTTGATAAGAGATAAGAAGATTTCCGCGTATCTTTTGAGGTGAAACTGTTGTCACTATCATCTCCTGACATTATATACAGGTACCTACTTCGTTTGTATGTCTGACAAGACTATAATTTTTTTACTCGATTTCCGAAATAGAGTAAAATCTCTAGCTAAGTTCATAATTTAGGCAAAATTGGCATATAGCCATAGATATAATGTTCGTATATACTCGTCTGAGTGTAAGCAAAACGTAGGGCTTCCGTAAATCAACACATTTTAGCCGACTTTTTTATGCTATCGATCATTATTGTACGTATGTTATTTCACAGGAGCTTTCATTCTGTATGTTATTTCTAATGTTTATTTGGTGATAGAGCAAAGTTTTTAAGCTGTATGCATCACTAGAAGTTTGTTTGTCCAACGATATTGGTTTTTATCCCAGAACGTATTTACAAAGCGGATAGGTACAGCAGTATTTTATAGACTGGGAACTATCTGTAAAAATTTTAGAGAATGAACTTGTTGGGTACTTTTTAGGATTTTGTCAAGAAAAATCAAATTTGGGAGCTGATGAAGATATATGATTAAGAAAACGCGTATAGTCTTTTAATAGATAACAATAATATATTTTTTTTTAATATGTACGGCTGTACGGTAACGTATGTAAGTGTGTTTTTCTTCAGGAAAGTTGTTTTTCTCGTGGTCTAATTAGTTCACGTTGCCACTTGCGACTTGAAGGAACCAAAATGGCATTGTCACAAAACACTTTTTTTTTAATCATATTAAAATAGAATATATGTAAAATGTGTATACATAGTTATTTCGTCTTACTAGATAAAAATGTTTCTGACACACAAACATTATTTTTACCCATCTCTTGAGCGGTGCACATCTGGTATGTTTACGTTTCAAGGTCGAATAATTGGACTAGTTAGTGAACCAGCTAAATCAACATTCTCAATGTATTAAAGGTATTAATGGAAACTTATAATAATATGAATATTTTTGAAAAATAGTACCGATATGAGGATATAATGAATTAATCTGATGCATACATCTTTATTTGTCATTATGTAGACTAGACTAGGTAGCAAATGTTGTTCCTTTCAAATCTTGGTCAAAACAAGTGTGTATGCGTAGAGTAAAAACAACTTATAAAGTCATTATATCAGTAGAAATCTAACTATACTATGGTGTTTTTTGTAAAATTAAAAATCTTAATTAATTAGTTAATTACTTTTCATTTTTATTAAAAATTAATTACAGAGTTTGATAATTTATCTAAATACCTACATACATGGTGTTTTGACATTTCATATCAAATTGGCATGTTGTTTGACAAAGTTTGCTGTGGATCTGTTATAATTTCTATTAATTTATTTTCATGAGATGGGAGATAAAAAATGTGAATGAATTTTCTACTTTATTGTAACCTATATTTTGTTTCTGAAACAAAACAAAATATAGGTGAATTCGGTATATGATACTGAACCATTTTCTCCAAGGGACAAACAAATATCTAAATCACTTTTTGCTTACAAAAAATGGGATTAACTGATTGGTTAACTTGCATAGGATGTCAAAATTGTGCAAATTATTAAGTGTCCTACACCTACATTTTAAGTTAGTAAGGACTGCGACGAGTGGGAGAAATAGACGAAAAACAAGAGAGCGGCGAAAGTATGTCATCCCCTTTCAACTGGCAAGAAAGCTCGCAGTAATCAGACGCGAAATGTACGCGTAGAGCTTTCTGCGGTCGCCTGCCACAGCGGCAATCATTCGGAAATATTTTAGCGCTCCCTTCCAGGTATTTAAAGGTCAACAACTACGTTAGTAGGCCTAAAATTATGGTACCACGGGTTGTTTTTGATCTGTATTATGGGTGGTCCCATGTTAAATTCAGTTCCAAATTTTTCTACAATATGTCGGACTTATTTGTACCTTTGTAACAGTTTGAATACATTTGCAGCTAAGAAGCAATAACCTAAGTATTCTTTAATCTTAAACGAGAAAGATAGATAGATATGTAAGACATGTATGTAATATGTAGGACATGTATGTAAGCTCAGATATAAAGGAACGGGGGCTGTTGTAAATATGGTAAATGACATTAAGAAGTGGAAACAGTTGACACACAGAGCCAAGCCAATAGTGGCGAGGACAATAGTGATGATGATTATGATGGTATTAAATGAGCAATTCTTGTTAATTTACATATAATGAAGATCTTAAAAGCGGAATGATTTCTATGAAAATTAATATGTACCTGATTTTGGCAACGAAAATTTATCTATCGTTTAATTTACAAAGAAACTCATATTCTTTGTACTTATTATTTAATTTACTGAAGTTTTGCCGCCCAGGTACTACCGGTATCATTGTGATTGAGTGATTAAAGTGAAACATTCTTAAAAAATAACTTGTTTCTAAGAATAAATTAAGTAACTTACCACACAATAGATAAAGCAAAAAATATATAATATATATAATAAAAAATATAATCATTAATAAATATTGCTCTTTCCAGAATTCCAGATGAGTACTACTCTATCGATGGACTAACTGAAATAGAGTGTAGTTCAAACAATAGCTTTATATACCATGCATCAATGTCGTTACTTTAGCGTGCGGATTATCAGGGGAAACTTATTTACTACAGACAACAATTTACTGCTGCAATGGTCGTTTATTTTTGGATAACTTTTTCTCATATATTATAAACCTGATCAATTGAAAATATTACTTATAAATATTTAAAACCATTGAGCTAAAAATCCTTTTTTAATTTTTTTATTTCTGTCGCAAAAAGAGGGGTGTTATGTTTGATAAGTTTGATGTGTCTGTGTTCTGTCTGTGGCATGTTAACGTGATCGCGATGGTTCTTAGTTACAGTTGTGTCGGGGTTACATAAAGGTTATATAAGCTGAAATAAGTAAGTGATTCAAAATACTAATTTTGTAGAGAATCTAGCAAAAATATAAAAAATCTAGCAAAACATGATACTTTTACTTTGGCTTGATAATAAAAATATTGATTTTTAAATGTAACTTAGACACGTACATTTTACTTTTTTAAATTGTCAAAAATTGCAATAATATTTGAACAGATTGAAAGCAGCGCCGGGTGTATAGCCCAGTTAAGTATATAAAGTGATTGATATCAAACGAGCCTACATTCTTTTCATAAATGGGTCGCGATTGCCTCAATGCTTTCAAAAATGTATCCAATCAAACAGATTGGCTTGCGTGCCTTTGCTTGTAATAATAATCGTGCCCTGTCACCGAAATTGTTGGCAAACTTGGTTTTCATCGAGTATTTATAGAGCTGCTCATTTCAAATAAATTATTTGTATTTTACCCTCGACCTCAAAGGGTACGGAACTGCGGTTTATATTAACACCCTTTTTTTAAATCGGTAGACCTATGAATTATGTCATTAGGCGATGCAGCCAGTAATCCGTCACTATTTGATTTAAAAAAAATAAACATTTGTATAGAAGGCTGTAGAGGGATAAGAAGACTGAGGAAGACGTGGATAGAATGTGTAAGGACAGATATGAAGAAACGAGGGACTAGTGCAACTAGTGCAAATATGGTGAACGACAGAAAAAAGTGGAAACAGTTGACATACAAAGCCGACCCCAAATAGGAGAATGGCGCGGAGAATGATGATGATGATGATTTGATCAGAGAGGTGCACGAATACTAGCAGTTTCTGCTAGTTTTTCTTTCAACTATACACAGCAGACAAAAGTAGCCATGAAAAGTCGTCTATTGGCTTTCAGATACATTAAACTTCTCATTCATTATATGCACGTCCATAATTTAAAATGTAATGGCGGGGCAATAATAAAAGGAAAAGACGCTGAAGGAAAGTAAGTAATATTTTTTAATTAGCCTTTCTTGGAAGTGTTTTGGTGACTAAGTGAACGTACTTAATTGATGATTAACACAGATATTAGTCGCGAACTTTTATTTTTAAAAGTCTTGCCTCTGACTGCCGCATTGATGGACATATTAAACTAGTACCTAATCATAAATAGTTCTCAAGGGGTAGTGGAGCCTTTCATATATTTTTTATGCTTAATTAAAAAAATATTTTAATGAAAATTTCAATTCTGCAATAAGCTGAAATAAGAATCTTGCATACGTACATGCCTTTATCGAATTGTGTAATAAGATTGATATTTTTCAACTGAATCACGGGACTCGTTTGTTGACAGGCCTTTCCGGAACACTTAGTAAAGAGCTGATATTAATTTTGCTGGCTCGGATTGCGTGTTCTGCGGTGCGCCCCTCTAGTGGTCCCAGTTATAAGATACGGCGATTCTCAAACATGCTAATACGTCTTCATACATTATTTGTATACCTAGCCTCTTCATGATTAAATTGCTATTAATTTAGGACAAAATCAGTAATTTTAATCAATATTTGGTATTATTTAATTGTTAATTTTTCGATAACATTTTATAGTTATTATTTTGTAAAAATAAGTGTAATAATATAATGTGTTTTATTTAAATCGACTTTTAAAAAATTGAAGTCTATACGTCGCGATTTTTTAAAAAGTGTTTTCACTTATTATTCGAAGAAACTTGGAGCGATTTAGAAAATTCTTTTTTGTTTGACAGGATATTACTATCATGTGGTCCCATAGTAATTTTATTGAAATCAGTTGTGTATTTGGGGGTGAAATCTGTTTTTAGTTTTGAAAAATTATGGTTTGTATTATTAAATTGCCACTTTTAATTTATAATAAAATGATTTTTAAAAATGAATAAGGTACAATATAATAATATAATACAAAATAACTGTACACACTACAATTAATACCTACAAAATCAACAACTTAATTAATAATACATACTGATAAAATTTGACGTAAATTAATCATCGCCAAATAAAACATATTATTTGAATTGCTGCGATAGAAAGGCGTTTCCGTTGTAATAGCCCAGCATCAGTTCATTTTAATTCCCAACCTCATTCCTTAGGCATCCTTTCATTTAAATATGTTCTGGCGGGAGCGCCACCTAACGCGTTTGATCTGTTCCCCACGAAATCCTCCGAAAGTACCGGGGTGAAAAGACCCGTGATTCCAAAAGGGGCATTGAAATGTTGCAAAAATAATCGCTCCCGCGCATGCCTTACACACCACGAGACAACGCTAAACCGTTGCTCTTTAATGCAAATCCGTGCATCGACACGACATTCGGCTCTGGCGTGCCCCATCTAACGGTTAACTTCCAAAAATTACATTTAACAAACGTAATCCCGACCTGCAATGAATTTCTTTAAGTGAATCGTTCCGTACCAACGGCATACCGGCGTGTACCAGGACTTTTTTTGCTATTATGTAGTAAAACTAGTTTTGAATTCATTTGACTTGATTGTCACGCGAAATTAGTATATTTTATGGGACTGTCGCTTTTATTAGTAAGGATTCTATTTTGAAATATAAATATTTTTTTAAAGATATTGTTTGACGCAATTTATCTAGGAACTGTTGTAAAACTACGCATACCCGCAATTCGGCTTGAGGCCGTAACATATTACAAAAAATCATCTTGTTCCATAAAAATTCCGAGGCTGCCCTATAAGCTTTTGTTTTAATTGTTTGAGTCGCGGATGGCGCGTAAAGACGAAAAACAGTCTGCTAAACAAATATCTCTATAGCTGTTGTATGACTGTCCACTTTAACTCACATTGTTCATAAACCGTAGCATTTACAACATCAAACTACACCAAAGTCCACTGAAATCAATTTGCAAATAGCAAACCCCAACTGAACCCCTGACTTTCCACCAATACCTAAAATACAAATATTAAAAGAGAACAGAAATACCAAAAATAATTAGTAGTACGAATAATTTGTATTTTTATTAACTGGTCATAAAGTTTTTTTTGCCAACATTGTAACAAAAGCTTTTTTGAAAAGCTTTAACATGAATACAAACGTATCAATTTACTGTTAACGTGAAAACAAATCATGCCGTAGTTTACAAATTCTCCCAACCAAAGAGGAAGAATATTTCATTGACACTATCACGTCTTAATCCCAACCGGGTGAACCGGATTAGACGGATAGACCCAAAGGCCACCTTTACCTTAGCGTAGAGATGGAAAAAGGGGATCGGACATTTGCTGCTAGCTGCATCGCCTATTGAAATAATTACTGATGCTTTTCCATAACGATCAGCGCCGTAAGTAAAGCATCTGGTATGTTCTACGTTATTTCAATTTTTTCAAAAACAGCTTGATTTTATTTCAGTTACGTAAGTACATAAATGTTATTGTCTTATTAATACGGACAACTTTCAACATCTATTGCTATTTATTTTTATAAAAAAATGACTGCTTCAAAATGCTCCTTAAAAATATATATAATTTATATTATACGATAAAATAAAAATGACTTTCTTTTGCGTTTCCCGGCATGGCTTCCCAGTAAAAGATTTTCTTACTGATTTTATGTTGCGATGTAATTTCCTTTTTCTCACTATTAATAATACCGCAGAAGGAGGCCATAGGAATTCTTTTCCTTTAGTCAAGTTCTTAACTTGTCAATTTACTAGATACGTAATTCCTAAAGGTAGGTAAAATTTATTAACTGGAAACTACCCACTTAAATATTTTTATTGATATGAAAATGTAATAACTAATCAATACAATTATTTTTTATTGCCAATTAAGTAGGTACAATGTGACAAAAATACACTAGTCATTTCAATCTCAAATAAGTGCACCTAAGGCAACAGAGTGCCTCAGCTTTGTATTACCTGTTTTTCAGGCAACCCTTCTTTCTAGAATCGAATTCGGGAGTTTATTGTGACTTTAGAGGGCTTAAAGATTAGTCATATTTTAATTAACATCAATATTTTTTTTTTAAAGAAAGTAAACATACACTATAATTCTTACGTACATACGTAGTTCATCAGAGAATTCTTGAAAGTCTTGTTCCTGCATTAGCTTAGTTTCACATTTTAATATTTGATTCATGATTTTTGATTTTTTTGATTTGATTTTGGATTCATTTATTATTCTTTAATTTATAAATAGTGAGAAATCCAGAACTGAGAAAGACGTGTATGCGAAAAAGTCCTAGCATATAAAAGAAAAAATAATGAAAAAGGAACTATTCAGAAATCAGAAGCCTTTGTAATACTAAAGTATGCGTATCTTCTACAGTTCGAGTCAACTGCAGGATCGCTTGAATAGTAACTACTCTACTTATTGTACTGTTGAAGCAATCCTGCAGTTGTTTTAAAGTGCGGTAACTACCTTAAAGTTAGCGGAGGGTTCCGTCGGCTAAGTTAATTCAAAGCGACACCTTTTGTTTTGTCATCCATGCCGAGTTATTTGAACCATTGTTCCGCCGCGTTCCGACGACGGCCAATGGCAATTTAAGTTCGATAAATGCGTTCTGAAGACTCTTAGCTGGTGACTTTCTTTGTCTAAGTATTATAGATATTCTAACTAAATGAAAAAAAAAACATTCATTTATTCTTTTACTGGGACCTTTTATGGATTTGGTTTTCTCTGCATCGATAGGAATATAAGACAAAAATCTTAAAAATAAGTGTTCTAATCTTTTAGCTCGTTCATAATAACTATACAAGTTGATCGATTAGCAAATTTTTGTGAGGTTTGTTGAAATTGCGAAAGGAGAGTCCATTACAAAACAAAAGAAAGCGTACACCTTGTGACGAAGTCCACTGGTGCTTCCCTCCTTACCCCACTCTCCACCCTGCGCGGCCATATAAATACGGAGGCGTGAGGAGCCTCGTCCTCTTTCACATTAATTGCACATTAATCAAAAAATGGTATTATTTGCTGATGACGCCTCTGTACTTATTACTGATAAAAATATAAATAACTTTCAAATAAATTGTAATAAAGCACTTAGTGATACAATAAATTGGCTACATGCAAATAAATTAGTAGTAAATGTAGACAAAACAAAATGCATGCAGTTTCATGTTCAACAAGTTAAGCCAAAAACAATTTCAGTTGAGTGTAATAATAAAAATATTGAATTTGTTAAGGAAATCAAGTTTTTGGGTGTAACTCTAGATAATAATTTACGATGGAAGCCACATATAGAAAATTTAATTAGTAAATTGAGTAAATATGTATATGTTCTGAGAAAAATAACTAAAACTGTATCTCAAAAGGCAGCTATTTGTGCTTATCATGCCTATGTGGCATCAAATCTAAATTATGGCATATTACATTGGGGACATGCTGCAAATGTGCACCTAATGCCACTTTTTAGAATACAAAAAAAATGTATTCGAGCAATGTTTGGTGGGTCACAAAGAGATAGCTGTGTTCCTTATTTTAAAAAACTCAATATATTAACTATTCATTCATTATATATATTAGAGACATGTTTTTATGTTAAAAACAATATAGATAAATTCAAACAACAAATAAGTCAACATCCCAGAGCTGTAAAAACCAATGTACATATTCTGCCTGAACAGGTTTCTAACCTAGATTTATATGATAGAACAGTGTACATTACAGGCCCAAAACTATATAGTCATTTACCAGACAAATTAAAAGATCTTAACAAAAACCAATTTAAAAATAAACTTAAATCAATATTACTGGAGAAGTGTTATTATAGCATTGAAGAATATTTAGCAGATAAAATAAAGTTGTAATAATGTAACTTGCATATTTATATCATATTTTGTTTTTTAAGTTTTATTGAATGTAAACTATGTATCTTGACCTTTTATAATTAATATTATTGACATGTATAGTTCCTTGACATTGAATAGAATAATAATATTTTGAGATTGCATGATAAAATAATTAATTGTAATAATTGAATTGCATCAAACCATTTTGCACACCTTTCCAAGGTAAAATGTATTGGGAACATGTATATTTTTTAACATCCTATGTATTTACCTACATTTATGCAAATAAAGATTGATTGATTGATTGATTGATCTTTCGACCACGACTGGACGCCGGGCTGCTTCAAAGCTGAGTACTTTTGGAAATCTCTTCTGGAACAACGAATCTCGTGGCTGTGAACCTACGACCCTTACCTGTGACTATTTTCGGCACTCATTGTATAGTTGTTAAAAATTAAATTAAAGAGTTTGGTCTTTTTAAATATTGTTTCTTTCAAAATAATCACTACGTCACAACCTTTGTAGCAACAAAAATAATAACTCATTACTTTACCAATACAAGATTTATTTGTTTTGCAGTAATTAGCACAAGTCCTACACGGCGCCCACACTCACATAAATCGAGCTGGCCTACGCTATCACAGCGGCTGGGTTCCGTTCTACTATGTCTGACCAAAAATGCGAAACTCGAGCGATATGAGAATTGTAAATTAATTGTATGCATTGCAGTGTTAAAATATTTTAGCAAGGCTAGAAAAAGTCGGGAATTTCGGAATGTAATGCTACTCTGAAAATTCATTTTTCAAAAACTAATTGGGGTAAGAAACTTTTATATAATATTTTTTTAGCAACGACAAACCAATTTTACACAGCCTTTAGAAACCAGTCAATTTAATTTCAATGACAAAATTTTCTTGCGCCTTTTGATCAACTAAGTTAGTCCTATCCTAGCCTATAGGTCTAACGATTTTTTCTAATGTATTCGGCGCAACTTTCGAATTTGATCAATAATAAATGTTCTTTTCTTTTAGTACGTATATACTTTTCGTGTAGTATAAATTAACATGTCTACGTTGATTTTTATTTTAAAGATCTACAAAATTTGTTTTTAATTTGCACTGGGACGACGTCACAGTCCAGGTCCCTAATTAGGCAGGCCCGCGTGGTCACTTTAACGCGGACCTACCCTAACTTTGACCATTAAGCTAACTAGGCCTCTGCACTAGCCGTACCGTTGTGCCCGTTTTTGCGACGTGAACTCACTGATAACTTATCGCAAGTTTTATGGCAAGTATTGAAATCAAAGGAGATGAAGTTCTTTGCTGGTAAGTAAGTTTTAGCTCAGAAATGCAATTTGTTTAGTTATTAGGTGCCTAGCTTTCATTGGTATTTACTGTATGGTGTGATAAGAAATTGTTGTTTTGCGATTTTTACAGTGTACCATTATTTGAAGCAAATCCTGTGGATAATAATGTTTATTTAATATTTAAGTACTGTATTTTTCCTGTAAATAATATGAAAAATAAACTTGTCATATAAATTAGTTCAAACATATGACCGAAAAGGTGTATTTATGATGAAATGTGTGTCAACTTGCCAACTTATAAAAGGGGGCTATTTTTTCTATTTTAGGTTTAGGTTTGTATAGCAAAATAAGAGTCCCCATACAAAGTTCCATGGCCCTTTTCATTCCCTTAGTGAAAGATTTTTGGGAAAAACCCTATGCCCTTTCCCGGGTTTCAAACTATTCAGTGGTTGAGCATGAAGACGTAATAGACAGACAGACAGAGTTACTTTTGGATTTATATATTAGTAAGGATTAATCATAGATAGATAATCGGAGAAGAACACGGGTCAAATGAAATATATGCGAAGCATAAGGTTAAGAGACTAACGTCTGAGGTATCGATCTAATAGCAAAAGCCACATGAGTCAAGCAGTGTCAGAGTACGTGCCTTGTGAGAACTTTGATCCCGCAGCCGTGTTCTATGGTGTCAGTAACAAAATCTGAGAAGTGCTCGGTAATTGAACCCATTGCTATCAAGCTAGAGTGGATTACACACTGATTTGCTGAGTTTTTTTTATTATAAATTAACTTAGACGGAAAGGCCCATAAGCTGAAGGTTCATTATATTCTAAACAATGTTCTTTCTTGAACACTCGTTTTCAATATTTTATATACATCATAAATAATGTACGAAATCAGCGCTGTATCTCTTTTCAGGTTTATGTGTATTCGCTATTTGCTTAATGTAAAATATATTTTAGTTTATGATTTTATTTGCTATTATTAAATGCTATATATTAAAAAAAAAATACGTATAACTCGAAATATTACTTATAATAAAAATATGGTAATATGGTATCTTCATCATTATCATCATCTTTAGGTCTTTTTAGTCTCCACTGCAGGAGCACGATCCTCTCTGTGCTACTAGAGCAGTACCTGGCCAGAGCAGCCAGAGGATTTGGCCTACACTCTCCTCGCTGGCCGAACTTACTAATAGTTCCTAAGAGTTTTAAAACTTGAAAAAGTAGGGCGAGTAGACTGTAAGTAGAGTTACTCTAAATTAGAAGTGATAAATCCTAATAATCTAAATTGACTCAAGCCGTTCATCTATTGCGCAATATGAACTAAATAGATTGAAGAGTGTTGAACTTGACACAGTAAATGTAATAATATGTACTCATTGATAACTTATTATCCAATATTTTTTCATGCCCTTATATAACATACATATTCTACATAGTTGGCTCGTGTGGTCAAATTGACAATCTTCATATTTTTTCGCTGATCAGCTGTTTTTGACCCCCCCCCCCCAAAAAAAAAAAGAGTTGTTATATGATTGATGTATCAATTTAAATGCGTTTTTTTCATGACAGACAATTTTAACTAAAGAAGAACTACCTATTTTTGATTTAATTGAATATTTGTATCGTTCTATGTTTGCTCGCCTCATCTGAAGTGTTACCGAATATAATAATATAGTACCTGGGCGACCTTTGCTTTTTTTTGCGAGCTTTGCTCGGTTATATCATATTCTGCGTGGAAAGAAAAACGCATGAAAACTCGAAAACACGCTTTTTCCCAAACATAAGACTAATCTAGATCGATTGTTTACCCCCGAAAACCCCTTATATACCAAATTTCAGCGAAATTGTTAGAGCCGTTTCCGAGATCACGGAAATATACATATAAAAGAATTGCTCGTTTAAAGGTATAAGATGTGTTAATATTAATAATAAGCTATATGCAAAAATTGATCAAACAATGTTATTTTTAATTAAAATGATTGTTTTAAATAAAGCTTTGATGTTGATAAGTATACGAGATAAATCTTGATTTATGAAAATGACGCAAAAAGTTTTAAGGCCTCAATCGATGTCTCTAAACCTTTAATTGGAGAGCCTAATGTTGTCAAAGCTCATTTTGGAAAATAAACACACAGGTTTGTACTTACAAATAAAAATAGTAGACATTTGACAAAGTTCTTCCTTACACTATTTGGTCATTAAACTCGTACAAGTTTTGGCTGTATGTTTGAAAATGTTAAATTAAAGTGCTGTTGAGAAGTACAACAAGTGTACGCGCGCCGTTACAAGCCACAGTTTACGGTGTCAATGAGAACGATAAGGGATATTTACACAATGCTTCATGACCCCTCTATCGCGGGTCTGTAGGGCCCGATAAAGTGGAACTTGAAAACAAAACTCTAATTGTTGCCAACGCTTTAAATAATTCCTTCAAATACCTACTATTTATTTCTAATTAACTAAAGTACTATAAAGTCGTTATTAACCCTTATTCAAAACGAGGATTTTATACGTCATACGTTTGTGTTTCTAGTCTGGTCATTCTTAGTACTTGTATGTCGGTGG
The DNA here is from genome assembly GCA_963555685.1 of Acrobasis consociella. Taxonomy (NCBI): domain Eukaryota; kingdom Metazoa; phylum Arthropoda; class Insecta; order Lepidoptera; family Pyralidae; genus Acrobasis; species Acrobasis consociella. Next base: position 22,586,986 of record OY743104.1, read on the forward strand.
CATTGTATAGGTATCTCTCAAACGAATAAACTAATTTCGATACAAGACTTGCCTTTTATTTTTATCGGAGTTAATTTAATTTTATATCCTTTATTATAATTATTTTTTTAAACATAAGGCTGAACAAAGAAGGGGGTGAAATATGTTGCTTTGTTTTTGCACTGTGCTGCTTCTACTTTCAATCAGGTAATAAAATTTAATTTTATCAAACCATACTTGCACATTTCTGGGATACTTTAGGCTAGCCACTTGACTTTATTATCTATCATTCCCTCTATACTACTGAAGCCCAACATATTTATAAATGTTTGGTCAACCGCGTAACGAAGGAGATAATGATGTAATATTGTAAATTTTACGTTGTGTTATACAAACGTTGTCAACGATAATGTGCTAAACCAATTAATTAATTTATTTTATTTTAAGATTTATTCTTTTTTATCTAGGGTAGAAACTTTTAAAGATTTATTTTTGCAAATACTATCAATATTGTCTCTAGTACCTACTAAAAGTTTATAAGCGTTAATATAATTAACGCATTCTCAAATAGATTTCGAAGACATTAAAATAAAAGCCTACATCTCATATGAACAGAAATAAGTCATTACTGATCAATTTGCGAAGAAGTTATTCTTGTCAATACTTGAGAATAATTGGAACAACGTATTATGTTAACAAAAACATCTTCTAATGTGGCCTTCAGATACTTGAAGGGAATTAAGAAGACTAGACAACGGGTCCTTATGTATAACGGATAAAAGCAATGTAGTTATTATACTTCCATAGCACTTGAGAGTCCTCTTACCTAAGACAAAACTAATCTTTTCCATACAAACGTAGTCTACGTTCTAATTCGAAACAACATGCCCGATTTCGGCAAAATTTTGTAATTTCAAAGATATTTTTGCTTATATCTATGGGCATATAACTGGTTTTCACAGTCAAAATATGAACTTGAAATAGAATATAGTGTGTTATATTTATATAATTTTTTACCATCAGTATAGGAAACTTCTACTTATTTATATTTTCTTTTCAGTTCATAGTTTTACTGTCGGAAACCAATGATAACCCTAGGTAATGCAATTTAAAATTACAATATTTTTTGCCGAAATCTGACATGTGATTTCAAAATAAAACGTAGACTACGTTTGTATCGAAAAGTGGTAAGAGGATTCTGAGGACACAAGCGTGAAGAGAACCTAAAAATTAATCATAATATGTTGTTTGAATTTGAATAAACGAGATAATTAAACAGTGTTAAGCGTTCATAGCATACTATTACATGAATTAACATAAGCCTGTATGTATAATATTAAAAAAAATCTATTGCTGTTGTCTAACGTATGTGAGTTTTTTATTTGTTATAGAATCTTTTTAGTTTACACATTTGGACTGACATTCTAATCAACATGATTTTCTACACCGCAGAACTGTCAATACTCAAATACACTTATTTAAAATGGCCTAAAGCGTATGTCTTTGTTTCCACATAAACACATTTAAATGTGAACTGCGGCTTTCTCAAGGAGCTATTGTGTTAAATAAACTTCCCTTTGTACTGCTGATGAGATCTCCGCGTGTTTCCTGGCAATATTTACTCTATGTAAGAATACACTTGTTGAATGTCTATCGAAAATAAATTAGTTTTTATAAATATTATTCGTTTATAACTAGTGGCTTTGTGAGCTGCAGGTAGACCTCGTAAGGCTGTCTTTTTATAGCTTAAAACTAAATAAATAAGCACCGCGTAAGTAGCCCCCATGACTATGCCAAATAAAAAAAATGTGAAATATTTTTTTTTGTAAAATTAGGAACCTGCTTGCAAAATTTCACGAGAAAACAGCTGGACAGAAAGGAGAAAAAGCTTATTTTGCCCAAGCTGAAACAAAAAGCTATTTGAAACCGCTGTGTCTCAAAAAAATCGAAGTTAGTATTTATGCTCTTTTCTTAACATGCTTCCTAGAAATTAAAACGTGTACACCATATTTTACCTAAACCTTATATTGACTAGGAAGCAAAATGCCTACCTATAGGCTTACTATACTTGAACTAAGCGACTTATCTTGTATATTGTATACCATGCTTTGAAAGATCCTCCAAACAGTTCAAATTTACTTTGTAATACCTTATATAAATAGATTATAGACATTCAACGTTATTCAAATAGTTTTAGCACAGTGAGATGATCGGTTTCCGAAAAGCGAAGCGAGCCCGACTTTGACATGAGACCCTCCCACTTAGAGGGCTCAGGTACCTCAATGGCTATGCCTCGACATCTCCGATCCCGCGCGAATATTCGATAAAATACCGATCTTGCTATTCCTTGAGTAAAATAAAGTTAAACATAAAAAAATATTTACCTTCCTCAAAACTTGTCACTGCTTAGGATTTTTTTTCAAATATATTTTGTTAGACCCTGTAATATGTAGAGTATTTTAGATTCCATTTTGCAAACCTTATATTTATTTCCCCATGTGAGATGAGTACGTAATAAGCATGTGACCATATTTATGCGTTGAGAAAAGATAAACCTTTTTTCCATGGAATTTTTTTTTCCATGGAAGGGTTTGCTTAAATTATTATGCCAATACGACTCTTGAACGCCATCACTCATCTCTTTTACTTTACGCTATAAACTATGTTATTTTTAAACCTCAATGGTAATATTCTATGTACATAAGTATGTAACCAATATGTTGTAAGCTTTTCTGCTATAAAATAAAACCAGATGGAAATATTACATTTTTGTTCGCTTTTTTCACATTGACTCCCAAAATGCTGTAGCAATGTCGATTTGATATTTTAACTGACTGTGTACCAAATAGCATTTCCATTTCGACTCCAGTTAGTACTATAATGCCAATTATGAATGTGTTTCGCGTTTGCATTTTTATTGTGTACTAGCTGAAGCCCGCGACTTCGTTCGCGTGGACTTCGTCTCTGGAAAATGCTCATCAGCCTGAACAACTTTTACTAAGGCGGCATTTTTATATCTCTTATAGTTTAGCGGGACCATTATGGTTCTGCATCAGGCGTTCCATTTTCCAAAATTATTTATACCCTATATGTTGCCCAGGCTTAATAGCTATATAACAAAAAAAGTTTCATTCGAATCCGTCCAGTATTTCCGGAGATTAGCGTGTACAAACAGACAAACAGACAAACAGACAAACAGACAAACAGACAAACAGACAAACAGACAAACAGACAAACAGACCAACAGACAAACAGACAGACATTTTTTTTTAAATTCTTACTCTATTACTACGTCTCCATCGCCCCCAATATTTTTTTTGGAAATATATTTAATGTACAGACACACTTTTTTTACTGTTTTATTATATGTATAGATTTTGGGCAATATTTCAAATCACACATCTGTTATGTACTCGTAGCTGCAACATTGCAGTTTAGATGCAGTTGAATCCAACTGAGCAGTGGCCTGACTGCAATAATACTGCAAACAAACTGTGCAGTCCATCTTCATCAGTAAACGGTGCAGTCAAACAGGTCAGTCACGTGACCGCACACAGACTGCAATTGAACAGTATCTGAACTGCAATTTTGCAGTCGAAATGCAATTTGACTGTTGAGAATCTTACTGATTTACTTTTTAACGAAGAAGATAACAAAAGGGCGGTCATGCTCGGTCACATACACTGGTCAATATAATTTAAAATCATATTTGTGGAACCATTTCGGCTTAGCAAGTAATACTTTAACCGAACATTGGCTGTCACACTGCCGGTGTTTTGTCTAGTCTCTACAAGACAGGTAGGCTGCACGTTTAGTTCCCACATTACAAAGCTTTTTGTATTCCCCCGCTCCCGGCGGACGTAAAATCGGCACTTTGTGTTATGGTGCGGCACGCGGAGAATATTAACGCGCCAGACTCAATCACAATTCGAGAATCTAGGGTTACCAAAATTTTGAAAAAATATTCAACCCGCCTTTATGCTGGTCTGGAGGAAAAGAAAAGCAGCGGAACGTTAACACCGATCAGGGAAGAGGGTGAAAATCTGAATCATGTCAATAGGCGATGCCTTTTTCCCATCTACAGCTACAGGGCCACCGTTACACCAAACGTGATCTTATGGACATAAGGTGGCTATCCCGTTAGAGATAAAGATGTGATGATAATCTATTTGTAAAAAATCTATTTGGTTTATACTCTATAAACCAAACAGATGTTTTTCTATGTAATATTTTTTATTCTATTTAATATCTGATTCTATGATGAACGAGCATTTTACCACAAAGTCGCAGCCCTGACATAAGGCAATAAACTCAATAAGCTGATCACCGAGCATGTAGTAGCTGCATCGAGATTTTAACCCTATTGTGTCGAACCAGTGACAATTGAACAACAACTTTATATCAAATAAAAATGCGCCTCTAAAAATATCGAATATTTTTAGAGGCGCACATATTTCTAAACTTCGTTTTTATCATGCGCCAGAAAGTTGCTATATAAAATAAATAAAATTATTTTAAAAACCGATTCTATTGATAAAATGAAATCGGTAAAGTTTTTTATTGATTTTTTAATTGCATCTGACTCGTAAAAACAGGACTCTGTCTACTCGGTCATGCACTATTATTAACCAAATAAAACTATAGTAAAAGAGATTGACAACATTTGAATTGATCTTTTTTTTTAACATCGCGAATGTATATGGAAGGTTTTTTTTAGGTCATGGATAAGATGGAATATGCAACCGGTTTGTTTATCAGCTATCACTAATTATTGATATTGCTTAGATGTTAAAAAATTCTTTTAAAAACGGCTGGGCCTATTTTTTTAAAAGAAGATTGAATAATAAAGGTATAAAGAATACGACGGGCCATAATAAATAAAACTTCAAATCTCATATGATCAACCTCACTTTTTGGCCTGTGTAACTAATTGTTGCAAATTGAGATTCGTTTTTGAAAGTTCCATTAAAATCCGACTATTTTCGAATGCCCACTAATATCGTAAGTACCATTTTCCCGACACCCACGTTGACGGCAGGCCGACATAGATCAATGATTTATTATCTGTTCGTATTGTAATCTTGACACTTGTTTTTTGAGGCATTCGAACGACCATTGTCGTTTTGGTTAATCTGTTTGGTGGGATTTAAAATCTAACGTATTGTTTGTTGATGTTTTATGACAAACAATATTTATAGGTGGTCAAGAGACAAAGCATGTACTCATCATGCACCTCCTTGGGCCCATCGAAGATATCGAGTCGTAATAATCGTAATAGGCCAAACCCTCGTAGGGTAGACCAAACCCTGCCATGACCAAATATGATTCCAGCAGTACAGAAGGGGTCGTGGTCTTGCAGAGGAGGCTAAAAAGACCTGATGATGAATGATAAATCATCGTAATAACTCTTTTAAACAATTATCCAACACTAAATTTAGTATGAACTCGTAAACACTAGAAAAACAATAATAAACACTTTAAAACAATAATTCAACACATTTAGTTTACTATCTCAAGTGGGCACATAAAGGCAGTCATTATTATAGTATGTAGGTAGCCGGGTTCATAACCCTTGAGAAGCGCGTGCGGTGCACCGCGGTGCATAGAGGTGCATTGTGATTGTGGAACATCTGAGCTTAAAACAGATGTCGGCTTCCAAGTTCAAGTTACAGGAAGGGTTAAACGCACTTTTGTAATTTATCAATAAGTAAGTACGTGAAACCAATCTGAAGTCTTATTTTAAATTCTATAAAATATTAATCATCTGCGGATGCAAAGGAGAGATAACCCTCACTGGAGAAAGATCTCAAGCGAGAGTTAGCCCAAATAAAATATTTTCTGTCAGATTAATCCTGATACCTGCCGGAAGGCACTCTACGCAACTGTCCACATCCGAATTCTGATAGGTATGTGGGGTTTAGAACAAGACTTGTGGGAGGCAGAGCGCTTTTAAGCGGGCGTCAGAATTATAGGGACATAAAAAGTCTTATAAATACGTGGCCGGCCTCCACGTTTGGCAATCAGGTTGTAGATCGCAGAAGATGACATCGAGTCGTGCACACAAAACTCTGCTACCACTTGACTGTCAGTTTAGTATTTTCTACACTTTGCTTCTCACGACATCCGTGGAAAAAGAAGGCCGTGGAAACAAATTATATTTTGCTCTGCCGTTAATACCCAGTTTATTTGATTCCCAGTTAGAAAAAGAAAGTAGAAGAAATTTTAAGTATTTCTACACTTTTGTATTCTGTTTACTTAAGTAATATTGTAAAATTCCCCAAAAGTACAAACAAAACCTTTTGTTACAATGACAAATGTATTGTTATCGATAGCTTTATAATGCATATCAAACTGTGTTATCAGGTCAAAGGAAGTGCATAAATATCATTTTAGGCAGTTTTTCATAATTGACGGTGGTGTCCGAGTTGCCAAATGATGATAAGATACTGACCTATGTATCTCTGCACCAACATCACCAATAAACATTCCTTTTCATATTCATATCTATTAAACTTACATCAGTAAGGTAGAAACACATAAACAGAAAGATTTACCTTAGGTAGGTATTACTGAATTAATCATGATCACGCCGATCATACCTTTTTTATTAATTGCTGATGTTTCGTTCGGGTTGCACAGAACGCTTTTAAGCAGAAGTAAATTTAGAGGCATGTTTGTAATATTTTTTCTATCGTGCCAAAAATGCTCTCTATCGTATTTTGAATAAAGTTTGTCTCTGTAGAAAATCCCAAAGATTTCTATGTAATTAAAGAAAAAGAAATTATGGTAGTTAAATAACACTACTACATTTTCAATAGCCTATACCGCATCCTTTAATAAATAAAAACAAAAGGTACTATAAGTGCCATTTTTGTGAGCCTTTGAAGATATTTTTGTAAGCTTTAAACCTACACAGCTAACAATCATTTAATATCATAGAACAAAATTTAATTTTTGACCAGCAAATTGCCCTGTAAGATTATAAAAACCTGTTTGATTTTGAATTCGTCGAGAATTATGTTGTGGCGCGTTGATGTCGTGCGTTTGATATTTCAACATGAGAAACAAACAAGTGGCAATACTATTATCGACGTCCTTTTTCCCACCCATTATTATTAGGTGGCAGTCGTTGAAATATGTCAGACACCTATATGCAGCTTGACAAATCTTCAATCTGGCCACTCATATTACATACGTATTCTAATTTACACGCTTGCTCCTAAAATACACGGCTATGTCTGAGAGGCCATAAATATGAGAGTAGCGAGTTTTAGCGAGCCAACATATTGACTAGGCTGGATATAGACGGATATGGAAGTTGACAGGCCTCGCCACAGCATGTCTTACGATTCAGGAACATTTAGCCAGAGTCGAGATATCAAATTGAACATTCATTGAAAGCAGTCCGTAAGGTACTGTAAAGTCCGTACGTATGCATGTTCGATTTGTTATATCAACTCTAGTTGAATTTTTTAATTTAAAAAAATATATGCTTTAGTTTAATCATTTATGTTATTTCATTTTATGTTTATTATTGCTTTATTGAATAAATTTTAAGGTTATTGCCCTAAAAATATTTCGTAGAGCATTTAATTTTGTTCGATAAAATACTGTAAATTCCACGTGGATGAAGCCGCGGGCTACAGCTAGTTTAATAATATATCTATAAAACATCATGTTTCACGTTTGTCTGTCTGCCAACTATGGAAGGAATTGAATGAGATTTTTATTGTCGTGTAGATTCCGTACGGTAGCTTTTTGTATGAGAAACTAAACAAAGCGGGTATTATACAAATCTTATATGCAGTGCCCTGAATGGGAATCACATGGAAACATTCGGAGCGTATCGCCTATTCACTCCGCGGCAAACAGATAATACCAACGCGGACGTTGCATATGAATAGACCTTAGGTATTTTGACCGCATAGCCGTCATGCTAAAGACGGTGAGAAACCATTGAGAAATGTTATTTAGCTACGATTCGTTTTTTCTGGCCCATTTTGAGCTATGAAATATAAAAAGGATAATAACTAAAATATGGACTCTTTCGGTTTATCCTCAGGTATTTAATTAACATATAAAAATACGTGGTGAGAGTATGGGTAAGGCCTATGTCCAGCAGTGGACGTTACGCGGCTGAAATGACGATGATGATGATGATGTTGATGATTTTCATAATAAAAATACCTTGCATAATATAGTGTACTTATATAAATATGGGCCAATAATAAATTCTTATGTTTTGTTGCCTGCAATTAACAAATAAATAAAAATAAAAATTGGGATCAGTAGAGATAAATACGCAAGAGTTCTTTTTAGGGTTCCGTAGCCAAATGGCAAAAACGGAACTCTTATAGATTCGTCATGTCTGTCTGTCTGTCTGTCCGTCCGTATGTCACAGCCACTTTTTTCCGAAACTATAAGACCTATACTGTTGAAACTTGGTAAGTGGATGTATTATGTAAACCGCATTAAGGTTTTGACACAAAAATAGAAAAAAAAAAACAGTAAATTTTGGGGGTTCCCCATACTCAGAACTGAAACTCAAAAATTAATTTTTCATCAAACCCATACGTGTGGGGTATTTATGGATAGGTCTTCAAAAATGATATTGAGGTTTCTAACAGCATTTTTTTCTAAACCGAATACTTTGCGCGAGAGACACTTCCAAAGTGGAAAAAAGTGTGTGTGCCCCCCCCCCCCCCCCCGTAACTTCTAAAATAAGAGAATGATAAAACTAAATAAAATATATGTAGTTCATTACCATGAAAACTACCAGCGAAAATTAGTTTGAACGAGATCTAGTAAGTAGTTTTTTTTTTAATACGTCATAAATCGTAAACGGCAATTTACCTTTCATTCAATCAACTGAAATATAAAAATTAAAAAAACATACTACAAGACTTTTATATTATGTTATTTGCTACAACGAAACCCTTCATGGGCGAGTCCGACTCGCACTTGGCCGCTTTTTTTTAAATTCGCTTTGTTTTCCGTGGGGAAAGTTGTTTATATATTATAGTAGATTGACTTTACAAGTAAAAGAAATTACAGTATATTATTATGAATTCTCTATGGTTAGATATTATTATGAATTTATAAGCAAGTACTTATAATCGAGCGTTGTGTGGAGAGTAACATAGGCTACAGCTACATCGTATCCCGTACATAATTATCTCAGGTTGCCGTTGCAAAGCGCATGAAATAGGTAATAAAACAAGGTATCCTTATCCTGACATGAACAAAGACTACGTCACAAATGTGACGATAAGTGTTAATAAGTGTTAAGTGTTAATAATTGTTAAGTGTTAACAAGTGTTAAGTGTTAATAACTGATTGTTCTTTGTAGGGACTTTCTCAATTAGTTACTCTACACTTTTGTATTCTGTTTACTTAAGTAATATTGTAAAATTCCCCAAAAGTACAAACAAAACCTTTTGTTACAATGACAAATGTATTGTTATCGATAGCTTTATAATGCATATCAAACTGTGTTATCAGGTCAAAGGAAGTGCATAAATATCATTTTAGGCAGTTTTTCATAATTGACGGTGGTGTCCGAGTTGCCAAATGATGATAAGATACTGACCTATGTATCTCTGCACCAACATCACCAATAAACATTCCTTTTCATATTCATATCTATTAAACTTACATCAGTAAGGTAGAAACACATAAACAGAAAGATTTACCTTAGGTAGGTATTACTGAATTAATCATGATCACGCCGATCATACCTTTTTTATTAATTGCTGATGTTTCGTTCGGGTTGCACAGAACGCTTTTAAGCAGAAGTAAATTTAGAGGCATGTTTGTAATATTTTTTCTATCGTGCCAAAAATGCTCTCTATCGTATTTTGAATAAAGTTTGTCTCTGTAGAAAATCCCAAAGATTTCTATGTAATTAAAGAAAAAGAAATTATGGTAGTTAAATAACACTACTACATTTTCAATAGCCTATACCGCATCCTTTAATAAATAAAAACAAAAGGTACTATAAGTGCCATTTTTGTGAGCCTTTGAAGATATTTTTGTAAGCTTTAAACCTACACAGCTAACAATCATTTAATATCATAGAACAAAATTTAATTTTTGACCAGCAAATTGCCCTGTAAGATTATAAAAACCTGTTTGATTTTGAATTCGTCGAGAATTATGTTGTGGCGCGTTGATGTCGTGCGTTTGATATTTCAACATGAGAAACAAACAAGTGGCAATACTATTATCGACGTCCTTTTTCCCACCCATTATTATTAGGTGGCAGTCGTTGAAATATGTCAGACACCTATATGCAGCTTGACAAATCTTCAATCTGGCCACTCATATTACATACGTATTCTAATTTACACGCTTGCTCCTAAAATACACGGCTATGTCTGAGAGGCCATAAATATGAGAGTAGCGAGTTTTAGCGAGCCAACATATTGACTAGGCTGGATATAGACGGATATGGAAGTTGACAGGCCTCGCCACAGCATGTCTTACGATTCAGGAACATTTAGCCAGAGTCGAGATATCAAATTGAACATTCATTGAAAGCAGTCTGTAAGGTACTGTAAAGTCCGTACGTATGCATGTTCGATTTGTTATATCAACTCTAGTTGAATTTTTTAATTTAAAAAAATATATGCTTTAGTTTAATCATTTATGTTATTTCATTTTATGTTTATTATTGCTTTATTGAATAAATTTTAAGGTTATTGCCCTAAAAATATTTCGTAGAGCATTTAATTTTGTTCGATAAAATACTGTAAATTCCACGTGGATGAAGCCGCGGGCTACAGCTAGTTTAATAATATATCTATAAAACATCATGTTTCACGTTTGTCTGTCTGCCAACTATGGAAGGAATTGAATGAGATTTTTATTGTCGTGTAGATTCCGTACGGTAGCTTTTTGTATGAGAAACTAAACAAAGCGGGTATTATACAAATCTTATATGCAGTGCCCTGAATGGGAATCACATGGAAACATTCGGAGCGTATCGCCTATTCACTCCGCGGCAAACAGATAATACCAACGCGGACGTTGCATATGAATAGACCTTAGGTATTTTGACCGCATAGCCGTCATGCTAAAGACGGTGAGAAACCATTGAGAAATGTTATTTAGCTACGATTCGTTTTTTCTGGCCCATTTTGAGCTATGAAATATAAAAAGGATAATAACTAAAATATGGACTCTTTCGGTTTATCCTCAGGTATTTAATTAACATATAAAAATACGTGGTGAGAGTATGGGTAAGGCCTATGTCCAGCAGTGGACGTTACGCGGCTGAAATGACGATGATGATGATGATGTTGATGATTTTCATAATAAAAATACCTTGCATAATATAGTGTACTTATATAAATATGGGCCAATAATAAATTCTTATGTTTTGTTGCCTGCAATTAACAAATAAATAAAAATAAAAATTGGGATCAGTAGAGATAAATACGCAAGAGTTCTTTTTAGGGTTCCGTAGCCAAATGGCAAAAACGGAACTCTTATAGATTCGTCATGTCTGTCTGTCTGTCTGTCCGTCCGTATGTCACAGCCACTTTTTTCCGAAACTATAAGACCTATACTGTTGAAACTTGGTAAGTGGATGTATTATGTAAACCGCATTAAGGTTTTGACACAAAAATAGAAAAAAAAAAACAGTAAATTTTGGGGGTTCCCCATACTCAGAACTGAAACTCAAAAATTAATTTTTCATCAAACCCATACGTGTGGGGTATTTATGGATAGGTCTTCAAAAATGATATTGAGGTTTCTAACAGCATTTTTTTCTAAACCGAATACTTTGCGCGAGAGACACTTCCAAAGTGGAAAAAAGTGTGTGTGCCCCCCCCCCCCCCCCCCCCCGTAACTTCTAAAATAAGAGAATGATAAAACTAAATAAAATATATGTAGTTCATTACCATGAAAACTACCAGCGAAAATTAGTTTGAACGAGATCTAGTAAGTAGTTTTTTTTTTAATACGTCATAAATCGTAAACGGCAATTTACCTTTCATTCAATCAACTGAAATATAAAAATTAAAAAAACATACTACAAGACTTTTATATTATGTTATTTGCTACAACGAAACCCTTCATGGGCGAGTCCGACTCGCACTTGGCCGCTTTTTTTTAAATTCGCTTTGTTTTCCGTGGGGAAAGTTGTTTATATATTATAGTAGATTGACTTTACAAGTAAAAGAAATTACAGTATATTATTATGAATTCTCTATGGTTAGATATTATTATGAATTTATAAGCAAGTACTTATAATCGAGCGTTGTGTGGAGAGTAACATAGGCTACAGCTACATCGTATCCCGTACATAATTATCTCAGGTTGCCGTTGCAAAGCGCATGAAATAGGTAATAAAACAAGGTATCCTTATCCTGACATGAACAAAGACTACGTCACAAATGTGACGATAAGTGTTAATAAGTGTTAAGTGTTAATAATTGTTAAGTGTTAACAAGTGTTAAGTGTTAATAACTGATTGTTCTTTGTAGGGACTTTCTCAATTAGTTAATGAATATAAAATAAATTACTAACTTTCTTGACTATCTGGGGGCACGGCAGTGCCCCCACCAAGTCGAGCAAAAAAGCGTCACGGCCGTACCATCCTTTTCTCGAAGCAATTCAGACCATTTTCGACCCCCTGTAACTTTGTTGTGGATAAAACTAGAAGACTGAAATTTTCAGTAACCATGTAGGCATTGTAAAGACACGGTATATTTCAAATTTCATTCAATTTGAACCAGTATTTTAAGAATTATAACGAGTCAAATTTCTTAATTTTGTCACTCACTGACTCACCGATCATCAAAATTCTAAGGCACTTCTAGCAGACCTAGAAGCTTCAAATTTGGAATATAAGTAGTGTTTGGTGTATGAATCAAGGAAAAACTAAAAAATCTAGAAAAGACCGCAAAGAAAATTAAGCCCATACAGCCAAGTCTTCAGTTAAATTTTTCAATATTGGCTTTATTCGTAACGATGTTTTACGGCAGTTATTATTATTACGTGCGAAGCCGCGGGTTTAAGCTAGTCCCATATAAATATAGGCGAATGGTAGTGCCTCTGCCAAATCGAGCAAAAAATGGGTATTCTTGCATGAAAACACGTGTAAATTAAATTATTTAATATTTAATGCAAAAAACGTACCTACGTGCGTATTCGTACTTATTACGAGTGCGTAAGGTTGTAAATTAATTATTATACCACGCGCTGCGATGCTAGCGAGTGAGCGCGGGCCGTTACTACGCGCTGCGCTACAAAATACAAAAAGAAATGAGATCCCATCAAAAACAATACTTGTCAAAAAAACCAAGTCTCGCAACTCAGTTGTTCTGCGGTAAAAAGTTGTGAGATCCATGTAATACCAAGTCGGTTATTAATTTATTCAGTCTCTACTTAAGCGACTTTCTGTCTTAATACGTCCAGTCTCTAAGACCACGATCGTGGTCCATAACAATTGAAAATCAATTGTGTCTGGAATCTCCGTACTCGAAGCATTAAGTTGTTACGTAATAATTAACAGCATCTTATAGTGACGCATATCAATATTAAAATTCTTTAATGTTTTATATAAATATATTGAGACTTGGCCATCGCCTGAAAACACGTGTAAATTCAATCGCCTGAAAACACATGTAAATTCTATTATTTAGCGCGATGGCCAAGTCTCGATATATTTATATAAAACATTAAAGAATTTTAATATTGATGTGCGTCACTATAAGATGCTGTTAATTATTACGTAACAACTTAATGCTTCGAGTACGGAGATTCCAGACACAATTGATTTTCAATTGTTATGGACCACGATCGTGGTCTTAGAGACTGGACGTATTAAGACAGAAAGTCGCTTAAGTAGAGACTGAATAAATTAATAACCGACTTGGTATTACATGGATCTCACAACTTTTTACCGCAGAACAACTGAGTTGCGAGACTTGGTTTTTTTGACAAGTATTGTTTTTGATGGGATTTACTATTTCGTGTGCTTTATCTATTCATTTTTTATAAAATGTATACCTGTACATATACTTATTGAATTTATAGTTTATAATTGGTGATCGATCACGTGACTAGCAGTCACGGGAAGAGAATACCAGGCGAAGTATATTATGGTTAAGCGAAAATTTTGGGGAAGCGAAGCCGCGGCCTGTAAATTGTAGGTACGTAAGCCGTATTTTACGCCAGAATGAAAACTTTTCAATCATTGCTCAAAATAACAATTACACCCTCCATCATCACATTATCTCTGAATGCAGTATTTATCAATTTGCAGTGAAATTAAAAGCTTTTATTAAATCATATTTACGTTAAATGAATGAAAAAGTAATTAAATTGCAGATTCAGAAGCAAATTAGCCAATATGAAATGGCTAATTTGCTTCTGAATCTGCAATTTTTGCAATAATGTTGTTTTTTAGTGAAATTGTATCTTTAGCTAACTTTCTACAAAACATGTAATTTCATTTTGATGGTTTTTGGAGTATATATTTATAAGTTTGAGATGTATTATTTGTTTCATTTTGTTGTGTTTGCTAATATTCTTCTAAAAATAATCACAGAAGCGGTTTCGTTTAGGGTTTATAAATTATGTTGAACAATAAAATATATTTACAATAGATTAAAAAATACAAACCTACTAAAGTTATATGTAAAACAGTAAAATGTCTGTTTTAAATTTTTTCAATCGAAAAGTTTTGTTAAATCGAAATTGAACACAACACTTCTGAGAAATAAGACCTAGCTACCTAAATCGATTCCTCACCCCTTTTACCTATATGGACATGGACATGTACGTGAAACAAAGGATAAATTAGTAATCATATGAAGGTGATCTGACTCTTTGTTTAACCTAAAGAACAATAAACTATGTTATATTAAACAAGGAACCTGTTTGTCCGCGATTCTTCTCAGAGACTGCTACTAAGTACTAGAAAGCTGTGATTTGGCATGAGTATGTATGCAAAAAAAGTGATTTAATGAGGTCTTTCAAAAAATACTGTGAGGTTTTTGTAAATACCATTTATCAATTTAGGGATCCATTTTTGAAATATTTGTTTTTTTGTGCAAAGGAGAGAAGAATACGTGGCACAGTTTTTTTTTAACATATATATTCAAATTTGCTTATCTAATGTTAATCTGTTTCAAAGAGCAATGCGCGCGGGCCTTAAATTCGTCGTCGGTCAATGATCTGTTTAGTTTTTTGATTGGGACATATCATCGCACACATATAATAAAATAGTAAAAATTTGTAGGCGACAAGCATAGCAGCAGAAAAAAAAGTTATTTTTCTTAATTTATCTGTCTGTATGTTTGTTTATTCGTAGCTCCGAAACTATACCATTTATTCGCTGCTCGCCTGTTTAAAAAATTCGTAGAAAAAATTACTAGAAGCGCTGAGTTTAAGGAGAAAAAGGAACGGGCATCAGCTTTAGTGCACTTTTCAGTATTTTGGTCTGTGTGTACTTAAGTGTAAAATAAATAAATAAACTCTTCCTATCAACGTTTCCTTGAATAGGACAGTTTGATGTAAGATGCTAGCAAGCAATGTGGACAATAGAATATACGGCTGGTTTATATGCAGCAACACGGCTCGGTAAGTGGTTGTATTGAAATAATGCATGTTTGCCTATGCACTTTTGTGCATACTGTATTTGTCCGCGTTGTACTTGAGCTTGGGAATCTTCTAGGAATAGCATTGATTTTGAAATAAACAGCTTTCAGAGGATAGATGATATTTAGGACTTGGCTGCCTATAATATAGTGCTTTTATGAAATGTAAACTTGTATTATTTTTTATTTAAATCTTTATTGACAGCAATGATAAAAAAGTGGACTTAATTTAAGATAATGACTAATTCTGCTAAATTCAAAGAATAAGCAATAATATGCAGTGATTTTATTGCTTAAATTGGTTTACATTATTTATTAGTCCATTAAAAAAAAAACTTATTAAATTAGAATAACTTGGTTTAAAACCATGACGAATAATGCGTTTTTTAAATATTGGTATTGATATGCAAGTGGAACGTAATACTTAATATATGGCATTTAAAGACTTAATAAAAGTTTGTTTCTAAAGTAAATGTAAATTTTTGATTTTTTAAGCTACATTAAGGCATCTGACATATATAATATAATGACATACAGATCAGTGCCAAAGTAATTATTAAAACAAATGAAATAGGCCGAATTCGATGGAGTTGCGTCGTTTTATTACTGAGTTCGATCGAGCTTCTATGGACTCGTTGTCAATAGAAACAATTCCTATTCAATTAGGTTCTGTTGTTCTATAACAGAGTTTTGTCAAATATTTCGCGGTTCCATCAGAACAGCATCATTGTCATCTGACTTACACAAGTAGTCAAAATTTCAGATAAATCGCGGTTGCAGCAGATAACTAATTGAAAATTGAGCTGCAGGATTTGAGTGCTGAAAACAACTAACTGAAGACGACTGAATAAAAGCTTGTAATAAAACGTAGCCCTTTATTTTTATTTCTTAGGTACATGATTTATTACATAGCGTAATACGATTGGTGTAAGAAATACTTAAGCAGCTTTTTAATTATTTCCGCAAAGAAAATCGCTCAGTTTTCTTTAAGCGAAAATTTAAAATAAATTATGTTTATAATTTTCGGTATAACTTGTATTAGTAGGATTTATGGCTAATACAATTTTGAACGCAATTACTACAATTAAATAGTTCCTTAAAAATTTTGTTGCTATGATAATTCAAACGCACGATGCAGGTTTTTGGTTAAATATAAATCTAAACAAAAATACCTCAAAGAATTCACATAACTTTTCCGAAATATTTTCCTGTGTAGCATTAACCAATTTTCACAGCGATACGAAAAATCGCCACACATTAGTACCTATTAACTTTTAGTTTCCATTTGCGGCGTTAATTTTTCTTCCCAACATCCGATCAATGTTGCCAATTTTAAAGTTTAAAACTAATCTAACTCTAGTAAGGCTAGAAAAAGTTGTACCGGTAACCGCGCTGTGTGGATTCAAAGTTGTCCGAAACTTACGGGTTAGTTTGGCAAGGGACGGACCGAGTGCGGGGCGTGCGTGGCTCCACTCGCACGGACACTGACTGAGGCAGAGCGAACGCCGCACGACGGCCGCAGCAGGGGCACAGACTAGTGCGGCGAACGCCGAACGTCGGCTGACTTGTATAGAGTACTAGTAGCTTTGTGAGCTGTAGAGACATCGCGAGTAATACTTAATTTAATATAAAATTAATAAATTAAAAACTTGATGAAATAAATACTTTTTTAAAGTTTACCCTCATATTTCCGCCATTTTCAAAATTTCGAATAACCACTTCACAAAAAATCCAAAAAATAAAACCTGCTCTTAAAATTTCACTAAAATTTGCTGAGAAATGAGACATTTAGGCAAGAACAGCCGGAAATATGGGCATCTGGACAATAGACACACGAAATAATTTTTGCCGAAGCTGAAAGGGAGACTGGCTAAAAAACCTGCCATTAAGTATTTAGTAATGCATGCTGTAACATGCCATTCGAAATAATGATCAGTATATTTCGTAATAAATCATAATAAAAAAATACAAAATTAAGATTACTATAAAAACAGGATTTTTACCAAAATGTTTTAACAATGGCCTGGTTACTAACATAATTTTCATTAGCTTATGATCACATTAACCACGGATTTATTTTAGCAGATAATATGTATTTTCGGATAGTTTTTGTATAGGAACGATGTGAAATACGAGATTGAAATTAAACTAGGGCAAACATTAGGCAATAATTTTTGATTTTAGAACTTATGCTGCTAATTTTAATACCTTTGAAGATTGATCTAATTTATTTTAATTCTTTATATTTTGACGCAAATGATGAACTCTTCGAAGAGAAAATAATTTTGTTTCGTAAAGGGGCCTTTATACCATTTCTCAAAGAATCCTTACAGGTTGCACCTACTAATTGTCACCACACTTGCTAAGTTCGGTGCTAATCAGCTTACTGGAATATATGCTAAGTCGCCAGGAGTTCAAGGTTCTTTGCTGTAAGGACCACTTGCCACTGAGCGCAGCTACTTTTAAGGCTTGACTGGTAAATTCTTCTCAACTTAGTGCGTTACCGGTTGCATCCCCAGATGTGCTGCTTTGGAGCCACGGGGGCGCTTTTCAGTTTTTTCTCTTCAAATAATATAATACCGGTACCAGAAGGGCATAGACGCAGTAGTAGACCACGGAAGAGATGGCGGGATGATAAAGACTCTTTCATGAGTAGACAGCAACAGACTGTTCAAAATAGCGACGTGTGCGTCATTATTTTTTTCAGATCAACGCGTTAATCTTATACCTTTAAACTAGCAATTCTTGTATATTTATTTATTTATATATTTATATGTATATAAATTTCTGTGATCTCGGAAACGGCTGGTATACGGGGGTTTTCGGGGGTAAAAAATCGATCTAGATTAGTTGTAGTAGTAGTTATGGATCTAGTTTGGGAAAACGCGTGTTTTCGAGATTTCATGCGTTTTTCTTTCTACGCAGCCACTGGCCGTCTGGTCCAGTGGTTTTAAGACGCGGACGGCAAGAAACGAGTGTTACGGGTTCAAATCCCGATCGGTGACCTACTTTTGTTTTTTATTATATGTTAAAGTTTATACATATTTTTAAATTTAATTTTTATTGTTTGTAGACAAGTTTAAAAAAGTTTATGTAGATTATTATCACCTAAACACTACCATATCACAATAAATAGTAATAATAATAACCGGTCGCCCAGGTACTTTGTCGTTAAACAAACGGGTAACATCAATACTAAAAACCAATCGTACATTAAAATTGATAACCTCTTCCATTTTTTAAAGTCCGTTTAAAAATAAACAATAGTCAGTTTATATTGTATTCACTTAAAATGCGTCTCAATTTTTTATAACGAAGCTTTTTGTCAAAATTAATAAGGCGCTAAACACAAGTCGACAGTAAAAAAAAGCAATTGGAAAAGGCTATCTTCGGTCGGTAGCCAAACTTAAAACTGTAATGTACTTTTATAAAAAATCATAACGATCCCTATGTGAAATCACTTAAAGTATGATTTTATTTAAGGCGGCTTAGTAAGTTAAGCTGCTTTGGAATAGTTAGGTTAAGTTATAAACGGTTGGCAGCTCAAATCAAAGAAAGAAGGAGTTGTAACAATATTGTCCTTGTATTTATTTGTGTATGTTTATATTTTGTTCAAATATTTTGTTCAAATATTTTGTTCGTTTCATGTATGAATTTTTTTATTAAATCAGTTTTTTAATATATTTTTTCTATCACACTCAGAACATAAAATAATTACTGATATAATTTGAAAATTATTATACTTTTCACTTGGTCAAGATTTTTTAAATATTTAATAAATTGATTTTTAGACACTCAATTCTGTCTGTGTTTTCAATATTGTAGCTAGAAGTCCGTTTTGCTTCCTCACAAAAATAGAAGTCGAAGTATAGTACAAAAAAAACAAAAATAAAATTGAATCATATCTTTCCTTTCAGTGGTCTGTCGCTGCAAGCCCTATTAATGTTACTTAGAGAGTGATCTCGGAGGTGCCGGGTTGAGATAGAGCAACACATTTTGTTACTTAGACGCCTATGTTTCAAACATTGTCGGACGGGGATTTATCGCCCGGACATATTTTTGGACTTCACATTTTTTGAGTCAAAAATGAAGTTCTTTCTGGCATTAAACGAACTTAAGGTCCCGACGAACCATCGTTTTCGCAATTTAAGTTCTATGGAAATTCACAACTCATTTTTGTTGCCGTGGGCACAAACATTACTTTCATATGTAACCGAATGCAGCCAAAATTACGCAACTTATTCGACTTACTACTACTAGGTACTAAAACTCATAACATCAAAATCTAGCCTTGATTACAATGTCTAGATGTTGTTATCTATTCGGTATTGGAAATTCTATGGTATAATAGCACTTCACACACTTCCGAATCACGAAGGAGCACGGCATTTTTTACCACAGTTTAAGCCACTAGGCTAGTGCAAAGCACGCTCGATATAGCTGTATGGTATGCCTAAGCGTTTATTGTAACTACATTAATTAAACAGATATCCAGCTTCTCAACTTTGAATTTTATTGTACCTTTTAATTATTGTCCTAGAAGTTTTAATTTGATTAATAAACATGTTGCTATATCAAAGAACTTCTCTCAAAATTGGACACACATTTTGTCAGACCGCAAGCTATTCGTAGATATATGTGTAGTGCACCTGCAATTAAGCTCAGATGGGCAAATAAAGGGAACCTATCAAAGCGCGCTTTGTAACTATATTATTCCAGATAGACATCGTCACCGCTGACCCTTGGGCCTGTTTTTGACCCAAGTGTCATTCGTATTAAGCCTGAATAGTATACCTATCAATACTATTTAACTGTGCTTGGCACACTTTTGAACATATTTAAAAACTTGACTAGTAGTAGTGTAGCCTGTAAGTAGCTACACAGTTAAACAAAAATATCTCTCTAGTGCAAAATGTACCAGAAAAATATGAAATATTAATAACTATTTGTAAACCAATTTAGTCATAATAATTTGCAATGTAAAGCTAACACCATCAAGGATATGATACTACTCTTTACGCACCTCTTTTTTGCAGCGGCACTAGTAACGAAATTGCAATGAATTCGGATAGCTTGTGCAGTTGACTACACCTATGTCAAATATTTGGAATTCTTTGCGAATTAATAAATCAATCTATTGTCGTTCACGTTCCGGCCTAACTTCACAAAAATTATTTCTGTAACTGTACAATAATACTCTAAATATAGTTCTTAGGCGGCCATAAACAGTATTTAGGTTGGCATAATCTTTTCGTGATTACGTTCAGGTAATCAGGGCAGGATGCCATCGTAAAAAATTAGGCCCAGTTTTCATTAGCAACATTCACGATTTGCGTTGTCTAGCAACGGGGTTGTTGGGCCGATGACGTCGCAAGGTCGAAAGGAGTTATGACTGCGGATTTCACTGACTCAAATTAATACAAGTTTTTAAAGCTCTGGCCATTGGAATTGGTACATTAATGTATCCACTGGTGAATCATTTTAATAATGGATTTTCTTCTCCAGTTTGCAAGATCTTCGGCCTATTAGAGTGACCATTAATATTGGTCTTTATTGAAGTTTCTTAAAGCGCTCCCCTGTTTGCGAAACAAAACAGATTGTAGAAAAGGAGACATCAAAAAATTTGTATTCCACTAAATAATTTATGAAACTATTCCTATTTTCTGATTACAAATTAATTTAGTTATCAGCAATATTTGAAAATAAATGATGTTAAGTATGTATGAAAATGCATATTCAAATCCGACTCTGATTATTTTATGCTCGTTAAAAATTACAGAACCATCAACTCGTTGATTCGTCAACACGGTAATTTATGTAAATAAAATCGTCATTAACGTTTGAACAAAATGGTGTTTCGAGACGAAACAATGGTGTATCCAAATGTATCAGCGAAATGAGCGTTCGCACAATGTGCTTTAAATCACAAGTAATTGTGACACAATGAATAATCAACAAGTAGCAAACTGGACTGCATCGAATTTGCAGATTAGGACTGCGACACACAGAAGAAAATATTTCGTGCGAGGTGCCTATTGTAGGCAATGCAGCACACACAGCAAAAAAAATATGTACTACTATGAATGTAAGGCTGGATGTTTTTTTTGCTTCCAAGTCAAAAGTCAAGGCTTGGATTGAAATTCGGCCTGTAAATTATTGTCATTTATTTTTATAATGAATAATATTAACTTTAGTAAGTTCTTATTTATTTTGTTGTTTATACATGTACGTATTTACACATAGTTTGAATTGGAAAAAAACGCATAGAAATCTAAGGTTGGCTTTATTTTAGATTTAAACTTAATTGCTCAAACAATGAATTACAAACAAAAATTCTTACCCATAACTGCCGCCTCGGATCGTCCCTGGTTCAAAGGTGCGATTACGCCATCTTTTTGTAAGTGTAGTCTATGTTTTAAAAGCATCAACTAAACGAGTATTCCAGCACAGAAGTTGGCAGTGTACAAAGATAATAAAGCCTCCCACGTGCACGTGGCAGTGCCAGCCTCAAGTTGTCGTGATTTGTATGTTTTGACCACTCCCGTCGGAGGTCGAGGACGTTTGGTTTACATCAATAAAGAATCTAAACATAAGTATGTTCGTAGGAGTAAACATGTCTCCTAACCATCTGCAACTAACCATATGATCGATTGGTGGACGTTATTTCTTAGTTTTGATTTAATTAGTTGACGAATGCTAGATTTGTTCATATTTTTTATTTGTTTTTTATCATAAACAATAAAATTTTACTAAACATCCTTAACTACTTATCGATCGATAGATAATCACTTAATCATAGAATATTCTAATCTAAATCTTTATTAGCAGTTTAGATCGCAATGTAAAAATTTTAACTAACGCGATTGAAAATGCGTCGGCAGCGACTTGAGCTTCATTCATTAATTTTTTCACACATACTGCTTTTTATTAAGCAATTTTTGTACATTAATAGCATGAATTAAACGGGCTCACGTTGAGAGTCAGCTACTGGTTTAATTCATGCTGATAATGTTTGTGTCTAACTTTAGCTATAATCAATTTTTGTTCATTTGATTATTTACCTGACTAATCTAATTATTTAATTACTAGATAGTGCCCTGCAACTTCATTCGCATCAAATTTAAAAATGATGACATTTGCTTTTCCTGATAACAGATATCAATGAAACAAAGCCTATAAAGTTGCTCTGAGCTGAGTCCATTAGGTTGGAAGATTAGCAATACATACAGAAAGAAAATTACTTAGTTTTCACTTTTAGTTACTTAGTTTTACTTAGTTTTCACAGTTACTTAGTTTTCACACAATTCACTTGTGATCGATAAAAGTTTTTGATATACAGCAAAAACAAAGATTACCTATGTCATCATGAATAGCTAAGTGGCCCGGCGGAAGTACTTGCGCTTAATCGCAAGCTAAGTGATACCGGGTGTAGTCTGCACTTAGATGGGTGACTACAAGAGGCATAGCTATTTCTCTTGCACTTCCTTGTATTGGAAGTCCTGGCTGTCATCATTCAGCCATCACAATATGGCAGATGCCTTTAGGCGAGTGAAAAATCTAACATCAATGTTGGCAAGTTATGCATACGAAAAGAAAACATTGAGTATTCCTTTGCGTTTAAAAAAGGTTTACTAGTGCCTATAGCGATCAATGCGTACCTAAATGTAATTAAAACAATTAAATTTTACTTCGAATTAAAAATAAAATATTATCAAAAACAATATAATGAATGCATAAATATCAATATGTACGTTAAAATACTTCAGAAGTGGTATCTTCATTAGATTTTTTTAATTATCAACGTCGTACTAGCCTTAAATTCACAAAATATGATGATTTTAACTTATACTGCGCTAGCTTTGCTCTACTTAGTAGGTAGTTATTCAAAAAAAAGAGGAATGTCAAAACGGTAGGTCACAGTAACATTTGAAGCCGTGACGAATACAAATGTTCCGAAGTAAATGAGGAGACTGTGTCGATTTTAAGGCTGTTTTCACAAGTGTGTAGTCTACTAATTTATTTATAACTAGCCGAAGCCCTCGACTTCGCTCGCGAGGACTTTGTGTCTCTAGAAAATGCTCATCAGGCTGGAAAAACCATTGCTAAGGCGTCATTTTTATATTTTCTATAGTTTAACTGGACCATTAAGTATAGTTCAGCATCAGGTGTTTCAACTTCCAGAATCATTTATATACCTTGCAAGTATGCCCTTAAATACAAAACATAACAATTTGGTCCAAGCTTCTGACCACACACAAAAAATAAACAGCATTATCAGTATGAATCACATATGTATGTGTATGCATTTAAGGCTAACAAACTTTTTTATTTTTTGTTCTATATAGAAATGACAAGACTCGACGGAGGTCAGAAACCTGAAAATGATCGTCAAAATTGATCGAAACCTGATCGAACTTCCGTTATTACTTGAGTAAACCATATTTATTTACCAGAATATAATAACTCTTTAGCTTTATTAGTATCAAAATTCATAAGTGATGTGTACCTAGTGAATACGTACCTACGTAGGCCGGTATAAATATCTTGGCCGTATCAGTTACAGATGTGAACGCACCCTTGTGGTTCTTACTCATGTTTGACAGCTGCATCTTGCATCACCGGGTCATTCCACTCATTTTATTTTACAAGTGGACCCGTAGCATTCACGGGTTATTTTCAGATCTTTGGAAGTCGCTTTTATTGGTGCGTTTTAATAATTTCTCAAGGAAGAAAGTGAAGTAAAAAAAGTCTTTAAATACAAAATACAAATACAAAAAGTTTTTATAACGTTATAAGGTAAGTATGTGTGGCTTTAGTCATGTAAGATATTTTTATTTGGCATGATCAGCCAGGGCTTGATGAATTTTCGTTGGATTCGTGTTTTCCAGAGTGGCACTGGTGTATAAAAATAAAATAAAAAACATTTCGTTAGGTAGACGCAGTTGGATATTTGTTTTTCATAATTACCTATATACTTAAATGTACTTACATTACTAATAAATAACGAAAATATGAAATTTACACTGTGCTATTAAATATTCAACAGACATCACACAAATTATAAAAAAATAGACCATCATCATTTATCAATAGGTCAACTAGATTCAAGGATGAAGCATATTTGCAAACTACGAAAATAGCTTCTAGGAGTTTATTCACGAACCATATTGCTAGGTCAAATTTATGGTAAACCCGTTTCGTCCGGATATAACATCAACTATATGCGAATGTAATCGCGGTGACCCGGCTAATAAGTTTTGCGCGTGTCTGTTTGGTTCCATCAAATCGTTAAATATAGTCCAGTAGATTTAGGTACTATACTTTAAATTTTGCGACGATGGTAGGTAATAACATTATGGAAACAGACATGTGGTAATCCTTGTTCTCTTTGCCCGGCCTGCGCTAATACAAAATAAAAGTATTTCTACTTCTTTTCCCGCGCAGATCGTGAAAGCGATTTGGCGAAAATGTGAATCATGTTATGAGGTGAAGCGGTTAGCAACAAATCACTATATAGATCTTTTAACGATTTCCTCGCCCACGACCACGCTTTTCGCACTGGTTTTGTTCGGTCTGCTCAGAGCCGGAAGACCCAAACCCAATGCGCTTTCTCTGTCCGATGAGAGATCAAAACTTGATAGTTTACCTATGTATTTTTTTAAGTTTTAAGGGTGGCAACACTAGTCACAAAGACGAAACTTACACTGTTCCAAGGATAACATAATATTCTAGTAGATATTATGTCTTCCACGAATTTGGTACGAAATAAATACTAAATCAGTTCTCTTCTTATCTCTAATAAAGGTGAATTACAGAGCGACCGAACTTCACTCGTTGAAAACATCAAGAAATTGAGGGTCTGGAAAAATTAAACTGGCTAGATCCCTAAAACTCTCTGAATGCTAGTGTGTATGAAAATTAGAGTCTCGAAATATTAAATAATTAATTAACTAAATGCTATTCTATAAATTAAAAATATTACTAAAAATAAAAACATTAATTTATATAAAAAATCGTTCCCAGATCGCCACCGTCAACAGGCAGAGTCCCCAAGAGGCTGGCGGCATTTCCGCGTTGTATTGCAAGGCTAAGCCTTTGTTTTGGATTATATTAAATTAAACTAGCTGGATCCCTAAAACTCCCTAAATACTAGTACGTAGGGGGTTTTCATCGAGATCGTTGGAGCAATTTTCGAGATCTGAAAGCTTAATATCCAAGAATAGCTGGTATAAAGTAAAAGGTGATGTAAAAAGTTCGACAAAATTATATTGACATTTTGCGTCAGTCCCCAGTCCAGGTTATTTAGTCCGCGTCGGCGTCTAGCGATTACTCACCGTATGACACCATACTGATATCGGGAGCACGGCAACATCTTTTAATACTAAAGGTCAGTACACATATACAACATCTGTTACAATCCACATTAAAGGGACATATTTTACTTTTGAAATGCTTTTGTTCACAATTTTTAAATGAGTATACGTCTGATGTTTTCATAAAAGATTTTACCGTCTATATTTTGAATGCATTAAATTAGTCTGTACTGAAAGAGATTGTAAAGCCGTCGAATGTAATTAATTTATTTTACAATGCAGTATAAATAGGTATCTCGTCCCTATATATTTATTTATTTATTTACACATAAAAAGCGGAAAGTAGGAGAAATCTGTTAGACCGCTGCGAGATACCTATAGATTCACGAACATATGCCAAATTTATTAAATTACCTGTAATATGAATACATGCCTTTACGGTCCACTTACCTATTAATGATGTGACGTTCGTGATTTTTCGGCTAAACAAACTAGATTAACATCGACGTGTTTGCTTGTTGCATTCACAGAATTTTTGTCGTGTGACGTCATTACTCATCATGGAGGCAAATACTTACTACATGTTTATCATCGTGACATATAACCACATTGATTTTATCGTAGAAGTAGATAAAGAAAAGTGGTTCATTTGTTTTCCATTATATCATTTCATTCACATCCTGGCAAAAAATAAAGACCTATAAAGTAAGTGCAATTTCAGAATAAGACAAAGCATCATCATCATATCAACCGCAGAAAATCCACTGATGGAAATAGGGCCTCCCCTAACGTAAAACAATACACAAAATATAATTATTTTATATCAATTTTCTTACAATAATAGCTTTGGAATTATAAACCTATCCTCCCCTGTCAAAAATCCTTAACAAATGTCGTGTTTGTTGACAAGAACTTCAGTAGGTACGCTTTAAAAAATAAACGGTCCATTTCGCGAGCTAAACAAAGCAAGCGGAAGAAAGTCGGGAAAATATTTAAAATACTTCCTAGCATAATGTAGTACATGATTAGCGGACAGGCCGCGGCATAGATATACAAAAAGTGAAATACTAAGACGCTCTGTGTCATAAAACGCCCTGAACGGGGGCGACGCACGCGAAATACTGGAAACACGGCCAGTGTACTAACCGCTGAAATTCATAAAAACTTGTTTTGTGTGTCGGGTTTGAATGTGTTTTAGATAGTTTTTAGTACTTTTGTACTACATACACATATATATGTACAATTATAAAAAACTAAAACCTGACTACGGGATAATTCTTACTGAAAAGTACGTATATCCAGTTAAACCAGGCACAGCAAGGAGAAACGGCTAATAATTTAAAAAAAGCTTTAAAAAAAGTATATGTTTTTGAAATATGCTAAGTCGTTTTATTTGATACCTTACTATGATTTGTTTTTTTTTAATTTATTTAATTTTTCATGTCATTAATTTTTGGCATATATAAAGGATGCCATATTAAATTAAATGTAACGTCATAATTCTAGCCCATAAACATTTCCAACGATACCTTTTTCTCAAGATAGCATGAATATCATTGAAGATAAGAGATAAACATACTTACTCGTATGTACACAGCGCCGAAACACTTAACTGTCCGTTTCGTTTTACCGTAGTCGAGTAAAATTCAGCGGAATTTCTGCGCTTTCTACCACTATAATGAGAATTTAACCGAGAAAAGCTTAAGGGTTATATGTTTATAAATAAAAACGATGATGACATTATATGGATATTGAGTTCAGAAATAAAAATAAATATTACCACATTGATCAATCACATTAATAAAAACATCACAAAGGAATAAATAAGCTAGAGTTGACCACAAGGTATGATAAAAATACCTCAGCCTATAATAGTTTTTGCAGAATTGCATCTCTATGATATAATACTATGCATCATGGTGTTGACGTCATGTCAAATGTAATGGTTTATGAACAGCTTATTCTCCGCATCACCGGCCTTGGAGAGATAAGTGAAACTCTACTCGTAAGTTTTCGAAGTAAAACACTTGGTAGTGTAGAGATTCTTTAGTTATAAAAGATATTAGGATATTAATAAACTATCATTATTTATCCCTAACGGCGTAGACGACAGATGGCGACAAGGCCTTATAAACCCAAAGGCTATGATTAGCGTAGAGGGCGGAAACGTGCAAAAGATTATTGAAAAAGTGATGGGTTGCTAGCCGGATCGCCTAATTGACATTATTTATATTCGCGCTTCTCTCGATCGGATTTTATGAACGATCAGCGTGGGAGAAGCCACTGGTACATCTGCGTTTTTTCTTTAGTTCCCATCGCAGCAATATGTAAAACCAGAATCATTAGTCATAAGTTACGTCAGTCCCCAGACCAGGCACGTTAGAAATTATATTATCTGTGGCATAGGTATTTTATATGAAATTAACAAAAGTGAAATTTAAACTTAGTACATTATTTCAGTAGGTTATACCCATTCTACAACAATAACA
Organism: Acrobasis consociella; assembly: GCA_963555685.1. Classification (NCBI taxonomy): domain Eukaryota; kingdom Metazoa; phylum Arthropoda; class Insecta; order Lepidoptera; family Pyralidae; genus Acrobasis; species Acrobasis consociella. Next base: position 22,615,378 of record OY743104.1, read on the forward strand.
AGGATAGTTTGAGCTCTTAATACTGAACAACTTTCATGCGCAAGCGCTAAAGATTTATATCAAGGAGTCATATAGCACTCGTCTGATTGTGGCTGTATGTCGATGTTACCAGCTACAGTACTCATTTTGTTAACATCTTCGCACTTGGCCGATATTAGGGTGACTCTGACCGCAACATTTTATGAGGGCTGAATACGCGCCTGCCACACTTAGTGATCGAACTTGATTTAATACTAACGGTAGTGTTACATCGTGACGTGATTTGTATGTATGTAGTAAAATCTCATGCCTCGTTAAAAACATCTTACCGCAACTGGGTTAGAGCTTAAAATTAAATATCTGGAGCGGCTCTAAGCGACCATCAAAGCATATGTTTTCTAAGAACGATTAGAGGCCATTGTTTATATGTCCGGTGGTGATTCAGTTTTCAGCGTCCTAGTTGTTGTAGACAGGGACGGATTTATCACGTCGGAGCCTCTACGCAATGTACGGAGGTCCCATAGGTTTGACCATGTCGGGAGGCCCTAGGCCCAAGGCCGGCCTGACAGGCCTTGACACACAAACATGGTTGAATACTTAGTTTTGGGCACTAGCAAGCTGAATTGGTGCCCCTAAAAAGAATCGGGGGTCGGGGGACAATACCTCGCTCGCCACAAGTAATTTGAACTCACCTGGGCCGTTGGGTTAGTTTTAGTAATCTGTGCCCCTAGAAAGCTGTTGTCTACTCCTGGCACTGGTTAATCCGGCCCTGTTTGTAGAGATAAAAATGTCCTCTTAGCCTATTTCTTGTGCTTGCATGTCTTGTTTACTATTGACACACAATGTACTGCAGTGCTTTTGACTAGTGGCCCCACCTTCCTCTTAAATCACTCTATCCATTGATTAAAACATCATTAAAATCCGTTCCGTATTAAAAAAAACATGGCGATGAGTTTGACATACTTTTCGTACTAATATGTAGAAGACTTTGAAGCTCGATTTGCAAAATTACCGTAGGTGAGAAAATAATACTTTTTTAAGGATCTTATACCTCTAGTAAGTTAATTTTATGTTCATAAAAAATTTAAATAATTGACAGCTTTCTTTAAATACCAAATTTATTTAATCACTTGCAAAGCAAGTTTATTTTGTTAAATTTATATAAGTAGGTATGTATTTACAATACTTTGAAAATAGTTTCTTGAAGTGGTCATCTAGTCGAAAAAAAAATAGATACCTAAATGCCGAGTATCTAAATGGCAAAAACTTAGAGCATACATAATAAATTATTCGAACTATGCGCCTTCAAAGGAATAAGAAACAAAAAGCAAAACCGCAAAGTTTGCTATAACGAATTAATAGGCGTGGAGTTTCAGTACAGTCGTCGACATAAATCAGGTGTGCGGGCGACGCTCGGGCGATAACGTCGCGCCACGTCGCTGAATCGGAATGCCACGTCGCGGCGACGAGGCGGCGACGTCTCGGCAACTGTTGACGTCTACAGTCGCTTATCAAGTGATTGAATTAGCAAGCCGTTTTTATTATGTGTGACATGTTTAATTAGTTAAGTTAAAGGGACAGTAAGTACGACAGTTATCATTATAATCGGTTTGCATGAACTTACTTGTTGTTAAAAACAGGCTTAAATTCTTTAAGCTCCTAGCTGGATAAATTCCCGCTAGATAAATGCCTTATTTTCAACTTATTCCTAATAATCGTAGCAGAATGCTGCTATTGATGTAATATTTATGTTTTTTTATAATTCAAAACGAAGTTGCACTTAATAACTTCCTATGTACTCCTCTTAAGACTAAAAAATGTAAAATGAATAAAGAAAAAAATCTTACGTAAACCAAGTTGTATTCGACTGTACCTACTCGGTAACATTTACTTCTTAACGACTTTATTAACTTTCTTTTGTTTGTTTGTTAGTTTCGAATCGTTTGCATCGTGACAGTATTTTTACTTAACTGTGATAAAGCGAGGTTATGGACTCACGTACCTAAATATTTTTCTATTTATGTACGGTATCTTTTGTACCTACTGTATAATCTTTACAGTGATGAAGATTATTAAAGAGCTAAATGTAAGTGCGTATAGGGTTGCCATCTATCCGTTTTTCAGTCTCACCAACCGCTGTTGTCACAAAACTATGATTTAGCCCGTCACTGTATTCCGTTAGGGGCGTCAGGCTTGATCACAAAGCGCAGGAGCTTTTATTTTTAAGTCTCACCACAATGGTTATCTTACTCAAAACTTTGGTTTCACATTCCCGTTAAGTGTTAGGACAAAATCAGAGTCTATACTTTAAGGGTTCTTTAGTTATCAAGAAACCCTTATAGTTTCGCCATGTCTGTCTGTTCGTCGGTTTTACCCAGAGGTTAAAAGTACTAGAAAGTTTTAATTTGGTATGGGTATGTATATTATCATGCTAAAAAGGGGTAAAATAAAATCTTGAAAACAATTTTTTATGTACATATTTTTTTTTAAATGGTGGATCCGCTTTTCGCTACTACGCGCAGTGTAAGGCCCCTGCGCGTGGCCCAACAGGCACTTGACCGGTTTTGAGCAACCCCAACTGCAAGTGACGACCTGAATTATTGTTGTTGAAGATTCATATATTCTCTTTCTCTCTATATCTCACTTTTCTCGGGCCCGTGTGCCCCATAATGGATAAAGACGATGTTAAGTCCCATGTAGATAGGTAGTATACATGTATGAATGAAAACTGTTTCAGAGTAAAAACTTAGGACATAATTTTTTTTTTTTAATTTTTCTTAATATTCCCTACCTGTAAATACCTGAAGTTTACCTAACAGCTAATTTATTGGATTTTTCCTATTATTTTAATTTTTATAATTTATTTGTATATTTTAATTCGATAAAAAACCAACTCATGTTGAAAGAAACGGAGAAAAGAAATTTCTATAAAAAGTGCATTTGCGGATCTAGGAGAAAACAAAAAACATAAATATACACATGTCGTAAAAGCCAATCGAAAGAACAGGCGATAATCAGGCCAATCATATAAATAACTAAGCGTTATATGAAAACTATGCATAGTTTCATATTTATATATGACTCTGTTACTACATAAGAACTGTAACTACATACCTAAGGGTTATCTACACTCTGACCAGATTATCAGTTGCCAATTTAGTAAGTATTACTATTACAGCGGAGAGAGACATCGTAGTAGGTAAGTGAAGGCAGGCACGCGATCCACCCTGTATTCAATTTCATAGGCGAACTTATTATATGTTGACAACGCTACTTACTCACGGAAACCATGGAATTGTTCACTGGAATGGCAAAGCATGCGTAGTTGATGTTACTTTGATGCCTACGTTAGTAAAGATTGGACATTTTCTGTAATTAAAAAAAAAACTATGTACAATAAACTACCTAAACTTGGCTAATGATTGGTCTTTAATCAGAAAGTCTTTCCGACTTGCTACATAAGAAGATATTTCAGTTCAATCATTGTTGTTTTTGTGTGTGTAACTGATTAACCCACTAGTGTAAAAAAAATTAATCAGCGTAAAGTCATCTGCGATCAACAACCGCGATCTAATGATGACACCGGCACCAGCATCCTGATTAAAGCATGCAGGCATTCCCAAATCAAGAAGTCCTTCCTGTTTTTAGGGGTTAGTCAAAATTTAGTGTGAATTAGTTTTGAATTCCTATCAAAAATCTACTTTCTTACATAGAGAGTTTTGTTATAGTGTTATTCGTTTTTACTTTCTAATATAAAGTTGGACAGAGGGTAAGATTGCCCTTGGTGCAAAAAAAATCTAAGTTTTTACCATGAAAACTTGGAAAATTTGCGATTATTTCTGTTCAATTATTCTTTGGACTCTTACAGAAATCCGCTGGTTTGTCGTGGAAACAGTTTGTCGTACTTTTTATTTGCGTGAACGTCGTGATTTACCGAAAAAAGTGATAACTTTGTACATAATTTGGTGGAAATTGCTTTATAGTTTACAAATATTGAGACAAGTTTTTTGGTTGATTGTTTAGGAAGTCACGATTTTTTATAGGTATTTACTAACTAGGTTTTTCGCTAATTTGATTCAAACGTAAAGAATTGGTGATTTTCTGCATTACCAAAACCGACGCACTTATAGCAACGAATTTTTAGCGTAGCTAACTTTACGGGGATATCTTTATCTGAAACGTTTTTATTGTTGTTGCTGTAGTACACATAGCACAGCAAAATAAAGACAGACTTATTATATAAGGTTTATGTTTTTGCTTTTCGACTTTTCTCACATTCACATGAATGCTACGATAATTACCTAGTTATTACATTTATATCTATTATTAATTTTACTTTTAGTTTGTTTTTTACGCCTTGTGGTTTCAGGTAGAATAGTACCACTCCAAGTCTAACAAGCTGAAAAATGCTTAGGTATAAACATCAATGAGGAGTGTAAGACAAATGAACCGGCCTGTTCTGACCAAGTATGGTTCTGATATTAGGGAGAGGGTCATGCTGCTGCAATAGAGACAAAAAGACCTGACAATGATAATGAATGACTTTAAAGCGTAACTTTATTGACGTTTTCAAATAAAATCAAACTGTACGCGATGATGACAAAAAGGAAAATCAAATAAAACGCTGAAATGGAAGCACAAAACCATATCCCTGATCTAAATGATAACCGTTGGCGCATCGTGTCATAGCCGAACAGCGAATAATTTTTAAGCACAAGCCCGGCATGCAATTATAATGAATACCAACTAACTATCGATTGACGCAGGCACGCGAGCCTGGGAATAGTGATGTCGCTGAATGTCGATGGCTAAAATATCGAATACCAATTGATATGACCATAATAAGGTCGCGGACAGTCAAAGGGTAAGTAAATCTTTAGGCCACACTTGCCTTTGAAGTAGAAAAAAGCATTTTTGCCAGTCAGTACTCATGCTCGTACCTACCGTAAACTAGGGTTACTTAGATTAGTTTTAGTAGTAACATATTTACACGGACTTGGTCGGATTCAACAACAGCGACTGATATTATAGTGTTGAAAGCTACTAATTGTAAAAAAAGAAATAGATAAATACGTTCAGCAATCGTACAATTTGAGTTTAAAAATGAAACAAAGATTTTATCAAATTCACCCCGAAAATAAAAAAAATTAAAAAATTGTATCATTTATACAAATGTTTTCAAGATTGTTGACCGGGAGTGATCACCGAATATTAAGAGGCATCGTGAATATTGATCTCAAAGTCGAAAAGTCACGGCTGATGAAGTCGACGCTCCGACCGTCGCAAGTCCAAATTGAAAACTCTGAAGCTTGAACTGTCGAATCGCTTCGAAGGCCTTCAGGATTGCGTTACAGTGGAGGAGATAAACCAAGGGTTTATACAAGCTGTCCAAGCGGTGGGATCGAAAGTATTCAGGTCGTGCCCCAAACGAAAACCTCAAAATATGTCTGCTCGGACCCTAGACTTAATGGCAGAGCGACGATCAAGGCCGCTGCAGACCTCCGAAGATGCTGAATCATATTATGGGCAGCTCAACAGACGTATACAAAAGTCCTTGTGACACGACATCCGCTCCTTTAATACTGAGTGTATTAAGAAGACGATAGAGAAGAATAAAGGCTCCAAAGTGTTCGCAAGAGCTATGTCGGTTGGGCAAAGCCGATTGATGAAGCTGAAGACGGAGGACGGCGGCGTGGTGTCGACAAAGGAAGGGGTTTTGGCGGAGATCAAGATGTTTTATGGACAGCTGTATACCTCAGTTTCACAACCCAGTAAACAAATGGCTAAAGACCCAAGAGCCAAACTAACCCGACACTATACCGAAGATATCCCGGACATCAGCCTGTACGACATTAGGATGGCCCTCAAACAGCTTAAAAACAACAAGGCGCCGGGCGAGGATGGAATCACAGCAGAGGTTCTGAAAGCGGGCGGAATGCCGGTACTAAAAGTCCTTCAGAGGCTCTTTAATTCCGTTCTGCTCGAGGGCGTAACGCCAGAAGCGTGGAATAGGGGCGTGGTGGTCTTGTTCTTCAAAAAGGGAGATAACACCCTATCTGTGCCTCAAGACTAAGGTCCATAACCAATGTGTGTTATCAGTGATGACTTATAGCTCTGAAACGTGGTCCCTTCTCATAAGAAAGCTCAAGGTCGCTCAACGCGCTATGGAGAGGGCTATGCTCGGTGTTTCCCTACGTGATCGAATCAGAAATGAGGAAATCCGTAAGAGAACAAAAGTCACTGACATAGCCCAGCGGATTAGCTCGTTGAAGTGGCAGTGGGCGGGACACATAGCGCAACGAACCGAAGGCCGATGGTGTAAAAAGGTTCTTGAATGGCGACCGCGTACTGGCAAACGAAGGGTAGGGCACCCACCTACTACCTACCACAAGGTGGTCAGATGACCTGACCAGGGTCGCTGGAAAGCGCTGGATGCAGGCCGCTCTTGATCGGTCATTTTGGAAATCTTTGGGACAGTGGACGTTATGCGGCTGAAATGATGATGATGATGATGATTTCAAGATTTAAGTCTACAACTTTTTCGCCATAATTAATATAAATACCAAAGCTTTCTAGTACTTTTAGTCTTTGAGCCAAACCGCGGACGGACAGACAGACTGACATGGCGAAACTATAAGGTGTCTTGTTTTCTACGGAACCCTAATGTAACTGACCTACTAGAATATATGTATTGGATAATGATAAGTGCCATAATTAATATAAATATCCATACCAAATTACAGCTTTCTAGTACTTTTAGTCTTTGAGCCAAACCGCGGACGGACAGACAGACAGACATGGCAAAACTATAAGGGTTTCTTGTTTTCTACGGAACCCAAAAAAAATATTGTAACTAACCTACTAGAATATATGTATTTGGTAATGATAAGTATATCACAGAAAAGTTATTGACCATTTAGTTTCCCAATTAAAATCCATGAAATATCAGTTATCTTAAATGTTGCTATCGGTTACAAGTTTTTTTGTGCCTCTGACCGTCGCGTGATATAACTTCGATAAAATGTTTAGAAAATATGTAAAATTAAATGCTTAGATTAGATAACATTAAACACCAAAGTTCAGGTCTCTAAAACAACTTGCCCGAATTAAAATTAAATCATATTTTAATTCAAGGAGTTTCTGAAGGTGTAGGAATGGATAACAGTTTACAATTAGAAAAGCATATAGTAGAAATCGTTAGAATGTGTTATTAATTAACGATTGAAAGATTTGTATTGAATATCTTAGTGTAGGTAGAGTCACGTATTTACCTTTGTGAGGCTCGGATTTTATATAAGCTAAATTATGCAGATGTTACTGGTAAATGTTACTAGCTCGCTGATTTTTGCTTTTTGTGGCAGCTTTAAACACGATGTGACACGTTCTTGAATTAATATTCCACTTCTTAAACCAATATTAACTAACTAATTAAAACAATATGACATATTTGATATTTATATATTCAGTCAATTAAGTCATATAATTATATTATACAGGGTGGCCAACTTGGAAGTATACAACTTTTTTTGCCGCCATTTTGTTTTGGCGGTAAATATGACAGTTGTTGCATGAATATTACTTTGTGTAGATACGGCAAATTTATTATGGAGCGTTTTACGACGGAACAACGTGTTTTAATTATTAAAACGTTTAACGAAACATTAAAAAGAATGTTTCCCGGTCGATTAATTTCGAGAAACGGTGACATTGATTGGTCCCCAAAATCGCCTGATTTAACAGCTTCTGACTTTTTTCTGTGGGACTATCTAAAGGGACGTGTCTATGCTAACAGCCCAATGAACCTTCAGCAATTAAATTAAAATATTTGAGACACAGTCACTGAGATAACGTAGGAAATGTGATGAAAAACGCGATGAAAAGGGTTCACATCTGTGATGCTGCTAGAGGTGGACATGTCTGACATTATATTCCATGTTTAACTGCCGGCCCTAAATATTATATTTAACAAGGAATACTTGATATATTTTATATTTCATAGAATAAAAATACAAAACTAAAGTGTAAACCTGTTATTTGGCCACCCTGTATATAATTTCAATATGATTTATTTAAAAAAAATCTGATTTTTAAAAATAAAAAATACATGAATCTACAATAGCTACAATATCGATACATTTCTAAATATTTCCGTTACTACGGTGCTTTCGCCAAACGGTACACCCATGGGACCGATTGTCTTATTATGAAAATGATTTTAAATAATGAACAAAATTTCTTCAACACCTAAAAGAAAAGTTGCTACAAAATATTTCAACAACAAAAAAGTGAGGTTTCTCAACTGGGAATACCTTGTGTCGCAAAGCTGGGTCAAACAATGAAAATTTTTTTATCGAAACTTAATGTTCACAATTTAATATACAAAGACTTTAGGGCCTTGGGGTATGGCGGTGCGTCGTACAAAGAAACAATACCGCCAGCCTCTTAGGTACCGTGCCCTGCGACCGTAGCGATCTGGAGTCTATTTTTTGTTTAATATAATGTGTTTCTTTTAATTAAATTATTTTAGTTTATAGTTTTATTTTAATTTAGGTAGGTTATTGACTATTTAGTTAAATTAATTATTTTATGTATTTTTGTATATTTATGTACGCAATGAGAATTATCAGAATGTCCTTTGTAAGTACTATACAAAATGTTTTCATAAAGTTGTCCACTAGACATGAAGGCACACAAAAACTTCTAAGCTAGCAATGTTTTAACTTTCACAATATAATGTCATATGAGTATATATTTTTTTATTCGTTATGATATAAGTGTAAAGTGTGGATCGTAACCCTTCGCGCTGGTCCAGTGCATTGACTGAGTATTTGTAAAATAATACTCTGAGCTGGAGATGCAAAACTGACTGTGCCGGAACATTAACTCCAAGCTAGGAATCTAATTTTGCAGTTTCACGTCACCCGATACCAGTCTCAAGCACCTTTGACCCCATTCCTTAATACCGACATTGAGGACCCCACACAACTTCTTATGAGTCGAAATGGTAGTGTAGTTTCAATTTCAAATAGGTTATCATCTTTGACTAGTATGTGCTGATCACCACGGCGATTACTCTGTCTTTAGCGTCAAGTTCTTGGGCGAGGCTATACCGGCTCCCGGCTGAAATGCATTGATTGCTACACTAATGTGTCTGGTATTGCGAGCAAACGAAGGATTTAAGATTCATTATGTTACATGCATGATATAGCCCAGTTCGGAGATGGCAGAAGGTAGTCCATCGAATAAATAGCACCGCAGTGTCCAAGGTCGTGACGTCACCTAACTCGGATTGCTCGTTATTTGTCCAACACCAGCCTGGAGTGTATTGAGGCTCGTTCAGCCAGTTGCTTCCAGCTATCATAATTTTATTGCATGGCATTCGTCAAGCCAGATGCCATAAGGAAGCTTGAACAATCGGACAACCGCGTTGGCCATTTTTACATGCAAAAACTAACAAACATGTTATAATCGTTGGCAATAGCGTGGGCATAGTATATGTAACCCTCATAAGATACAAGTACATTACAGCTCTTTGTAATATACCTTTCAAATCTGATATCATTTTACTTAAACGATTCAAGGGCTCACTTGAAGTGTTGTGGCATGTCACTTGTTTGAAGCATCAAGGTTTATAACAACACTTTTCAAATTAACACAATGGAAATACATTGAAAGGTTCTTGGTTTTATGTTATTTATATAAACACAGGCATAATATTAACCAGTGATAATAATATTTTTTCAAAACTAAAAACCGACTTCCGCCCCAAAGTACACAATCGATTTGATAAAATTTCTATGAGACTACTTCGCAAGTCACAAGTATAACCCTTTAACCCTTCAAACGTCGTCATAGCAGACACAATAGTAAAACAATATATCAGATGCCCGCTCCGGGCGTTCGACATTTGAAGGGTTAAACAAAAAAAGGTTTTATTTTTAAACTACTACACAAAGGAAATACACTTTTCAGCAAATCTAAATCATGTAAGATGGTCTCATTGTCATCAGCTCAAGATTTAATGAGTGTATCCTCTATCTACCTCTATTCGATATCCTCAGTACATCAAGCGCTTGGATTCAATTAAAGAAGACCAGAAATTAAAGGAGCTTTTTTCTGTTTTCGCCGCAGCCACAGCGGCATCGTGTGATAGGGTCAGAATTTGAAAAAAAAAATGTATACAAAAACCGCTGCTGCTGCGCGTCTGGACGCTCTTAACTATGTATATACATATACTCGCACGAACTGGAAATGTAGGTAGAATGCTGGATAAGATTCTATTTAAAATCTATTATGCAAATGGGAGGGTTATATTATGACAATTATTCGTACAAACGGAGCTACTCGTATGAATATGCAACAAGTTCCCGGCAGATAGCCGAAGCTAGAACGGAAAGAATAAAAACTAGCTGCCGACGAAGCAGTCTCGACTTCATACTTCAATACATTTATGCTATATTTAGCTTTTTTATATCTTATACCTTTAAACGAGCAATTCTTGTATATTTATATATTTATAAATTTCTGTGATCTTGAAAACGGCTCTAACGATTTCGCTGAAAATTGGTATATGGGAGTTTTTGGGGGTAAACAATCGATCTAGATTAGTCTTATGTTTGGGAAAACGCGTGTTTTCAAGTTTTCATTTGTTTTTCTTTCCAAGCAGAATATGGTCGCAAATTTCATCGCGCCGGGTGCCATCCGCTTAGCTCAACGGTTAAGGATGCTGACCGCTAGAAAGAGTGTTACGGGTTCGAATCCCACTTGGTGACTTACTTTTGTTTTTTTTTATGTTCAAGTTTATATATAATTTTTTATTTTGTACTGCTTTTAGACAAGTTTAAAGAAATTTAGTTAATGTTTGAAGTAGGTGGTAACATAAGTTAAATATAGCCCAGCCAAAGAGGATAATAGGCAATAACTGGAAAAATAATTATGAACCATTGGTTACATTATTAAAAAATATTGTAAACAACGTGGAAGGACATACCAGTAATAAATCGAACCACGGGCTATACTAGATCACTATAGTATAATGAAATTAAATGAAACGTTATCGCTTTTTGGACGAAAATTTACTTACATACAAACCTCTTAACTTTTCCACCAGTTTGATCATTTATCTAGTTTCATAGAAGCTTTTACTATCAGCTTTCAGCTAAATGAATCCAAAGTACAAACATTTGCCTGCTACATGAATAATAACAAATCTGTTAGAGCAATCACATTACATCACGCTGTTAACTTCTATTTGGCTTCGGTGACAATGTTGTGTCATCGACGAAAAAATCCACTGATTTAATATGTAATGTTAGAATGTAATGAATTGATTCATTTTAAGTGGTTGCGAATGGTATGTATGTTTATACGTGTATATAGCAGTCCATGTTTGTACCCATATAGAGTAATTTTAAATTACCACCGGAGGAGCTCGGTGACCTCGTGGAAGAGCGCATTGCTAGCGTTTTAGCATGTTTTCGCAAGAGTCAAGACAGAGTGCTCGGCCGCGCTATGCGAAGTGCAAGTAGTTGCAGTATGTATTAGGTTATTTTATAGATAGTGATGTGCAATCAGCTTTACAGAATTTTGCTATTGAGTTATTCATTTATTATACAGTATGTTAAATAAAATCTCTGTCTGATCCGTTAAGGTATATGATGGGTAAGCTACCCATGTTATCGGTTTCTCCCAAACCTGAAATCACAAAAAAAAATCTGCAGCTTCATACATTTTGAAACGGTAGATATTTAATTTTTTATGGTATAAACGGGGCTTAGCACGAACCTTAATTTTGTTTCGTCTTACTTATCGAATAGGAGTTACATATCCTTCGTGGTCGCAGACAGACCCTTTGCTATTGATTGTTTGGGACGAAAAGAACTTTCTACAATTTCTAAAGTCTCATTTTTTATTCCGTAGAATTCTGACATTTCATAAGTGTTGCTACGAAAAAAGTTCTCCAACTAAAAAGGGAACACGTATAAGGGCGATAAAAAATTAAATTCTTGATTAATTTTAATGTTTTACCAAGATAATGATTCACTTTAAACTTTCTGGTATATTTAAAATGTTATAACATTTTTTAATACCGAATTATCAAAGTTATATTTTTAAGTAATTTTAAGTAAGCAGGTTATGTTTCTTTCCCTGGCATCACTCCCTACTAACTCATGTATCATCAACCTTTTTAGCCAAAAGCTTAATAAATATATTTTTTCGTAATCCATGAAGCACAAGAATTAAAAAATAAAGTATGCGGCCATCAGCTGTCACGTCACGACTGTCACATTGATTGTTATATTTGTTATCTCTCTGTTAAGTTTTTTCTTGTTGAAAAATAACTTTTTCTTAGCTGATTTATTTGATTTATTACTCGCTGTAAATCCCCTATTGATTTGGAGCATCGCACTAAATCAAATGGTTACATTCACTAACAAATAAAATGTGTAGACTCAGATGTTCACACTCTTATTGAAATCTGGAATTTAATGAAAAAATGTGCCCGGCCAAAAAGGTTTATGATCTCTGATATGTCAAAAAATGACAGCTGTCAGAATTCTACGGAATTAAAAATCAGACTTTAAGCTACGATTCTTTGACCACAGACCACGGCGCGTAGACCCCTACGTCTGTGCCTACGCTGCTACGATGAGAGACGGCTACCGCTACGACTGCGCGGGAGCGAGCGGGACGACACATCCTGCAGGTGTCTTGTTCATCTAGCGTGTGCAACGTACGCAAGCACTGGATAATGTGGACAGCAAGTAATACTGCACGCTGGTACTTTTTTGTGTACCCCCATCATCATCATCATCATATCAGCCACAGGAGGTCCACTGCTGGACATAGGCCTCCCCCAAGGATTTTCAAAACGATGTACCCCCATCGATGAATGGAAATAAGTGCCTAACGGGTTAAGATTTCTAAAGGATCAGTGATAACTATATTGTAAGACAGAACTGTAATACCTACAGCCCGTGCCTAGAGAGCTACAACTTTGTGCAAGCAAACGTTTCATGATAGTTGCGAAAACATTTGCAAAATCTAGCGATAGATTTTAATCCTGATGAAAGTACTATTTCACAGAACTGGACGCAAATATACAGCTTTATCTTCCGCTTTTCGCTGGAACAACTTCCAACTATTTGGACACGAAACTAAATGTGAATCAAACAGAAATTCTATCAAAAATGGATCAAATTAATTGGATGTCATGAATTTAGTAAAAGCTCAACTGCACTCGATGATCGACGAAGTGAAACCAATTTCACTGCGACTACAGATAACTTGTCTAAACAAATTAATCACCTACACAATAATCAAGGCCCATTGTACACTGGGATAACAGAATCCGCAAACCTCAGTTCTAAATTGAGTAAACTAAGGAATGAATCCTGTGTCAATCCTGATATTGAGGAGGCCATTACGAAGTTGCGTAACGAGCTGAATGAATGCGAACATGCAATTTTAATGAATGACGTCGAGTTAACCTGTATTCCCGCGTTTGATAAAGTACTCGTCATTGCAGCTGCAACAAAATTGGGACTTTTAATAACTGAGCAACAAAAAAAAGTTTGTAGCCAACCTAAACATGAAACATATGAGTGCGGGGGCGGAAACGCCTGCCAGGCTTCGCACGAATGTTGCGACTGTAATAAATAGTTGCAAGATTTAATTGACGTGCGATGCGCGGTAAACTACTGCATCAGTCACGGATGCGCCGAGGTCCTAAGACTGGCGAACTAGGGCTCCCAGCAACGCAGCATACTCTTAGAAGGTTCTACATAAATAAAAGATCACCAAAACGAATAGGATAATCTTTGCTAGAACACTCGAGGCGGTGCGACGTGCTAAATCCGAGAGCTGGAAATTTTATCTTGACAGGGAGGCAAGGTGTTTGCTCGGTGCCGGCGCTCCGCTACGTTTGCTTCTATCAGCTGACCTGTCAGCGCAACGTCGACAAAGTCTTCGGCGATGGTTCAACCCTTACTACCTCACTCACGGATGAGTCGTCGAGCCAACAGCACTTATAACGATTATGAGGGCATTGTTTCGTTTTATTATCTAGAATAAATTTATAGTACGTTTAATCGTAGTTTTAGTTTCTCCCTTTATATTTCTCTGAAACCTACACAATTGTGGTGAAACTGATAAATTGAAAATGCGATGCATTTCCTAGTAGCTTTACGTATAATGCTACAGAAATTTGGAATAATGGTCCGCCTATAAAATGAAACCTTAATACAACGTAAATACAAATAATACCTTTATGGCAACGCAGTTTTGGAGCAAACATCTGACCCTAAGTTGAACTAAACATATATTTCAGTCATAATATTATGTATTTTTATCCTAAATTAGTCCTTATATATAGGTAGTATTATAAATCGTTCTATTTATATCATCATTGACCATATGGCTATAGGTTCAAAAAATATACTTTTCATAAAAATATATCATACTACATACTATGATCATAATAATTCATCATCTCTGTGAAGCTCAAGATTGCAGTGAGTGAAAGTGCAATAAGGCGAAGTGTAGGGAGCGGCGACTTTGTCTAATTGCCAGGTTTACTGCCGCATTAGGCTTTTTGCTAATTACGCGGCTATGAGTGTAAAATAATGTTTTCTACGAATCAGCCGCTAGTCAGAGACAGAAACCAGGCTACGAAACTTTCAGTTAAATACAGCGCGATGGCTTAATATAATTAATAAGTAGGTAACTGGATAAGGATTGGTACATCGATTTTTAAACCAACCAAACATTATAAAAAGAAACTCGGATCGTAGAAATGTTAGCCCCCAGCAATAACATTTACTGACGTAAGATGCTAAAACTATTTTCATGTTGCCAATATTTTTCAGCCAATTCAAAAATCTCTGCCCTGTCGAAATTTTATTGAAGCGACTGAAAATTTATTTCGACCACTTTTTAACCAGGTTTTCGATTCCTGCGGACTAATAAAAAGCTTCTTAGTTGCGTTCCATCTTAAATGAGTAAAATCCAAAGGAACTCAATATAAGTGCTTAAAAGAGTTTAGCTTTAATTGATCGCATTTAACACATTGCAGGACACTTGCGGCTGTGGACGTAATTCAATTGTTATTTCTATTGTGTCTGGCTTAGTGTCCGTGAATGTGTTAACTTCAACGATGAAATCCGCCCTTAAAAGTATAGTAATTGGCAAGTGGATGATGTGGATATGTAACTGTGCATAATCCATGTTATAAGAACTGTGATATATGACTATTATATCACCATTACTCAGCAGCTTCAAGTGTGGAGTCAACTCGAATCAATTGAGGGGCCTTATAACATCGAATCATCGGTGTCACAACAATTATGGCACAAGAATGTGTCTCCCATTTGTTTTAATTAGACGACGACGCCGTCGTCTGCTCTTCACCCAATCAAATATTCGGAGGGTTATGATTTTAGCTAGTTTTTTTTACCGACTCTAAAATTTGATTGTAAGCATAGGTACCTAATTTGCGTTTAGGGTACCGTAGTAAAAAAGAATCCTTATAGTATCGCCATGTATGTCTGCTTGTCTGTATGTCCGCGGTTCTACTCAGAGACTAACTACTATTAAGCTATAATTTGGCATGGGTTTGTTTGTATATTAATTATGTTGACAAAGTGTTGAAATAAAATCATGAAAAGAAATTATTTTTGGTAGCTCCTAAAATATTGAAGTAATGTGAATAGTTCTTTCAAAAATATTGTATGTGAACACAATTTTTCGATTTATCTAGACTGTTGTACTTGTGAAAAATTCACGGGTTAGGAAGATTAAATTAGTAAATTGATGTGTCACTTTGGGTAAATTAAATGTCTTTCTTAAATTAAAGCAGCCAGAGGACTTGACTTACGATCTCCTCACTGGCCAGACAGGTTGGAGAGGTCTCATTGATGTTTATAAGCTTTGTTTAGCTTGTATCTCCTGAGTCGCCTTCTACGACATCCACGGGAGGATTTGGAGTAACCCTATTTTACTCTGTCGGAAACCACACGGCACAATAATACATCAATCTATACAAAATAGGAAAGTAAGTAAAACTATAAAGCGCTATGTATAAATGTAAGCTAATTTCATACTTATCCATAGTTACTTATAAAAAACGCTTCGAAGGTAGGGAAGGAAGGCAACGTGATTTGCGTAGTTGGAGACTATACCTATAAGTTGCTGGCACATTGTTCGAAGTTCATTGGCTCAGACATTATCCTGTATGGCTCATCATAATTAGAGTAGCTGCTGGAGCGATAACGGACATGATTACAAACAGACGGACTCGCCAACTGTATTATAAACAATGAGCTTTCTTAGAACTGTATGATGTAGATGATTCGCATAACATAGGTAGGAATGTACCTACTTACTGTTTAAAATATCAACTTGAATGTTGTAGGTTTGTTAGTTACTAGCTGAAGCCCATGGGCTTGCCGTGGTATTTTTTTTTCTCCTATTGATGATAATGATGACAGTAAACTTTTGTTACAAGCAAATACAGGTTCACTTTTCACCACCAGCCAAATTCATACAAAAAAAATCTGCTTCCCATACATATGGGGGCTCAGCCAAAAGGATTTTGTATGAGAAGACAAAATTATTTTATCGATTTTAATATATTTATATAAATATTATGGACTGAACTTTCTCAAAGAATTTGGCTTGTCCTCTGTGTATAAATTTTTATATTTTAATATAAGCTGAACGTTTATATACGTTGAACAAGTACGTCTATAAGTAAAAGATTTTTTCCATAGTCACTTAATAATAAGTATACATACTTATAATATTTAGGCGAACCGGATATAAAACTAAATTAAGTTACGTACATATCTACTAAATATCTACTAAATATTTTTTTTAATAAAGTTATGCACCTAAATAAAAATATTCATAGTCATACTTACTTACTTTAATTAGGTATTTGTAGTTTAAGAATGTTATTTGTATTTATTATTAAAGTACTTATATTTTATTAAAGAATTTAGTAAATTTAAAAATTGATCTGAAAGTTAGCGATACTTTGTTATATTATAAATAAATTATAAGTATTTTTAATCTTTTACTTCAAAGTGGCTCGAGATTAGTATAATTAAAGATGCAACATAGCTGCGTGGTCATTACTGTCATCAGTCAGACCATCGATCTAGGGCATCATACTGCCAGTTTGTATTGACAATTAAAGTTCCATTACACTATGAACTGATCATGGCTCTAGGATAGGGTTGACTGAGCCAAATCATGAAGCTCAATAATACGATTTTTATCGATTATTCGTCGTATTACTTATATAAAACAATACAATATACAAGAAATATTAATGTCAAAATATTATTACAAAAAAAAAACATTTATTTAACGAGAAACTTAATACACTGTATGATTAACAATGATTCCCGCACTAGGCACAAGCCTGTACAGAAGTCAAGAAATAAAATTTAAAGTTCGAGGCTGTTTTACAACGATTTCTAACTAACGTCCTAATGTCTCCAGCGCAGTAGAGGCAGTAGTGCTTTTCAGCAAAAGAAGCTGGAGTGGGAGTTTTAATCCTTTTTATGATGTGCAGTTTAAAATAATTTTTTTTATTATAATCCCAATGCTTATAGATTTTTTTGGTTTCGCAGTAATTTTTGAACTAAGAACTAAATATAAAAACTAAATAATGGCTCTGATGATAATGATGATTACATATTATAACGTTTAATTCTTCTACAAGCAAAATGCCTAAAATTAATGTCAACAAGGCAAATGCCTAACCTGTAAATCGCCTAAAGAACTAACTAAACGTCTAATATGGCAGCCCTACTCGTATTTGAATCATTGTGAGAATTGAATGGTAATTACAATGAATTATTAAAACATTTGAGACCACTTGAGACTTGAGATTTGTGGCGTTTAACATTCCTGGTTGGTAATATTAATATCAGAGACTCGTTGCATACAGCAATCACTCACTTCTCGGAGCTAAGTGTTGTTTATACCATGGGAAATGACCGATAAGGGGTGTTAGTAGAGTATGGCTACTTATGCGTGACATACCACATTGCATAATAAAAGTAGCTTTTGATATTTTTGATGAACATGTTTTGTGTGAGCTTTAGACCTCGCAAGACTTTGTAATGTAGTTATAGTTAAGAACTTAAATATTGTTTCAACGATATTCGAAATTCAGAATTGAATCAATGAAAAATTCGTATTATTATCGAACCTTTTCACAAAATTTTACGATAATTGGCTGAAAAGAGGGGTCCACATTAAGTTGTACAAATTAAAAGTTGCCGAAAAGGGGCACATCCTATGGCTGCATAACGTTTTTTGCATTATCATAAGTCATAACGCTTATCATAACGTTACGCATAACGTTCGTCATACTGAATTAATAAATCATTTAGCATACTTTATTTTCCCATGATGCCTTTTAGGTATACTAATAATATATCTGCATAGCTTTTCTTTGCATCAATGTTTTACGATATGAACTGTTCCACCTTAATGCGGGAATCCAGCAAGAAGTGGCTTTTGCCCAGGAGTCATTAGGCATCCTATACACGCTTGATACACGTGTATTTAAGTTACGCGGCCTTCAGAGCTAAATCCGTGATTCCTGTCCGTGACTGCAGTTTGGTGTTGCCAACTTTATCCATTCATTTGACACTAACATGTAGTTTTTTAGATATTTGAAATAACAGTTAAAATAATTTTCCTAAAAGTAGCATCAAACTGCATAAATCAAAATAGCGCGGATAATTTTGGCGAGTTTGTAAAAGTTGAGAGCAATAAGTTGAGCTTCCAAATAAAGCTGGAGATGCGCAGATCAATATGATGTAAATTCTGATCAATACGACGACAATAGACATTTAAATACTATTGCTTATGTAGATATTAGAACGCGATTGGTTTTTAAAATAAAATTAAAAATAAATTACAACCAATACGCGGGATACTTCAGGCTAGATTTACAGTAACCAATCTCGATGATTTTTTAATATTTCATTGTTTTGGTTCAAATCTTATATAACGTATCTTATTTATTTGTTGAAGGCGTTTTAATTAAATCGTTTTCATGTATTTCGGACACCCAACCGCTCTTTAGATCCCTCGTCCATAGTTCAAAAAATAGCCTGACTAACACATCGCCTAATGTTCAATATAAGACTTTATATTATATCTAACACTTACTGCAATTGGCTTCGTCGGTCTCGTCAAAGCAGTCCTTCATATTATTGCAGCGCTGGGACTCCATGATACACCTGGTCTTGTCACACTGGAACATTCCAGCGGGGCAGCCTGTGAACAAACACTCAGGTACAAAATGTTACACAAGTAGTCTAAGATCCAAACAGAGCTCGACCTTCACCTGCTTACCGGATAAAAAATATTTTTATTCAAAAAACATGTCGATGGACATACTTACCTATACCAATAGGCTTGCCGCAAAAATATGCCATGGCTGTGTTAAGAGATTATATATGTATAATAAGGTAACCAACCTAACAAATGCATATTGTGTATGTTGTATGTTTTCCATTGGAAATTAGCTTTTTCGTCAGGCAAGTCAAATTAGTATCGTTCCGTAATCAAGTTCCTGACAAAGGAAGGGGTCAACCCAACCGTTTTAATTAACAAGGTTAATGCTGTGCACCCGTCATTCTCTACCATTGTAGAATGGAGTAAGCAGCATGTCGAGGCTCTCACTGTGTCTCAAATGAGTGTAAGAAGAAGTTCTGAGTGATCGAAGATTTTAAACTAAAAAAGTTGCGGCAAAAACAGGGCTTTCGATAACTTCAGTTCTTAGGATTCTTCCTGAACATCTTCACATGCACAAAATTTGTGCTAGGTTGGTGCCAAAACTTGCAGCTTGCAGCAAAGTGAGCGAAAAGGGTGTTCTCAAGCCAAGGCTGCTGTTGCAAAATTTGGCTTCGAGGAAATCGGCACCCACCTGGTATAGTGACTATTGTTTGTTTTCAAAACTTAGGCAGATGGAGAAGAAGGTTTTCTTCGAATGTAAATGCAAATATTTTGAAGGGGATAGAAATACTAATTAAAAGATCTGAAAAGTGCATTGAAATGGAGGGAGACTATATCAAAAAATAAATAACCAGCCAAGTGCGAGTCCAACTCACGCACGAAGTGTTTCTTACAACTATCTGTATAAAATCAGTTGTTGTATGGGAGCACAACTTAAATATTTATTTTATTCCGTTTTTAGTATTTCAACTGTTTAGCTATGACGGTTTTGTGAAAGGTTCGGTGTACGGTTCATGAGATACAGCCTGGTGACAGACAGACTGGCAGACGGACGGACAGACGAACGGCGGGGTCTCAGTGATAGGGTCCCGTTTTTACTCTTTGGGTGTGGAACGCTAAAAATGATTTGTAAATATGTTTGTTTTCTTTGTTATTCCGAAAACTTTTGGACCTTCCTGTTAGATAAATATCTAATACCTAGGTCAATCTGAAAAATATAATTTTTTATCATGACCTGACTGGGGAACGCACCCGTGACCTCCAGTGTGACAGTCTGACTTGATAAACACTAGGCTTCCGAGGTCGCCTCTTGTCCCTTCCATTAGAAAGCTATCTAATTAAATAATTTAATCTTTGTTGCAGAGCAAGCATAAGGCACTTGGTAAGGGTATGTCAAAGCTAAGCAAACACATTTCTTTTGGAGAAACCTCGGGGCATCATTGCTTAGTTATTTGAGAATCCTCCGACATATTCCAAAAGGACATTCTTACTTACCAAAGCCAAAATTAGGTACAATGATATTTGGTCAAACCCTGGCCTAGTATTAATTTATTAATATGGCTTAAACACACAAACATAATATCACATCTGTTTCCCACAGGTATAGCAGGGTAACCTATCACTGTTACGAAACTTTACTGTTCGAATTTCAGATGATCGAAAACGGTATATCGAAGTTTTAAATACTAAACTGATTATTTTACATAATTTTTCACATCAATAAACTTCTTTTACCTATGTTTCATTTTCCAGAATAACACATAGTCGAATATTAAAAGTATTTTTTTTTCGTTCGACATATGTCTTGTTCACTAGTACTAAAGGTCGAAGTCACTTATTTACTATTATTACTTCGCTACTGTTTCGTATTCTAAACAAGTGTGTTTCATAAATTTCATAATTAGAAAAAACACGTTTAACAAGAATCAAGCTAAGTATATATTTTTATAAAACAACTAACGTATTTTTATACTCAAACTTAGGGCGAAAATAACAAAGACAACAAAAACTGGTTATGGAAAAACTATAGGTTAGGTTATGTTAGAACTGGGACCACCCCACGGTAGAGAGCCTTTAGTAACTATAGTAACTTTACAAATAAATAATATAAAAAATATAATTATAATTTTATATTAGTCGTTTTGCGTGTTGAAAAGAGATGATAGATTTTAATAAGATGTCAATAAAAGAAAAATCTTTTGATAATATGGAACATATGTTTATGACGACTAAATCATCTTCCATTAGTAATTTCACGCAAAGTTCAAGTAAGGATTTCAAAACATTTAGATAATGAAAACAATTCTAATTGAAAATCGGTTTCTCAATAAGATTTCAAATGACATTTCGGTTAAATGAAAATATGGAATAAAAAAAAATTAAAACGTTTTCGAACAAATAAGATTCTTATGGCGAAATTTCGTCTTTAAGATAGGTAACCGATAGGCAGAGACTATGGACCTCCACTTGCTATGATCCTGACAGAGGTGTGTTCGATCTTTCAATGTAACACACACTCCTCAGCGCATTCAACTGCATTTATTTTCTCTGCCATACCCAACTCTCGCTACCGTTCATTAAAGTAGGTATTAGTACTCCGATATGAACAGCGAGACGTGCCTTAGCTGATACCTTCCTACTGCTCATAAAGGAATACAACGCTCCATTCACTTGGTTACCCCATTCAAACCCTGGCCTAGCATTAATTATTAATATTATTATGGCATAAATAAACAGTCATAGACAACTACAGATTTGGACAATGCGCCAAAAATTTTAGTGAGTTATTCGAAAAATGTCTTACTTGGAGGGTAATTAGTATCGCTATTGCACCCATATTCATCTTCCTGGTTGGGACAGTCAGGGACCCCGTCGCATCGCTGACTGGCGCAGTATTTGACGTCCGACCCCTGACATTGTTCCGGGTCCCGACATGGCAGATTCTGGGCATCAGTGACAGGATAAAAAGGGCTTTGAGGCTGGTACGGTGCTGGTTGAATAAAAAGGAAAAAACAAAAAATTAAATAAAAAAAAATATAAATCTTACAGGATATAAAAATTATTAATGTTGATCCAAATTAAATACTAAATTAGTCACATAAATAAGTCAAGTAAATAAATGAAATGGGGAGCATGCAGGTCTGAAAAATCATTTTTTAAGTACGTAAGTAAGGGTTCCAGAAGATCTTTTCGAAAATGCTGTTGTATACATTTTAAAATTCTTGCGGTTATGGTCACAAACAAAGGTTAATTCACATAAAAAGGGATGCAGTTCGGACTGTTACGAAATTGAAATTATCTGATGTTAAAATACTAGAGGATGCCACTTTCAAACATTCTTGTTCAATATTTATTTGTCTTAATATATATGTATGTATTTACTCGTATGTGGGTAGCCTGCTTTTCTTATACAAAAGTGGACCCTAGTCTATTGACCTATTAATCTAAGATCCGAAGATAGCTCGACCTTCATCCATCTGCCTACCGGATGAAAATATTTTATTATAAGTAATAATCTATAGAACAGTTTAATAGCTTATCTTATTTATTAAGAATCATACTGAAAATCTATATAATAAACGTCGTGTAGATCATTGTCCTGCAGTAGAGTACCCAAAAGGCTGGTAGTATTGCCACGCTGGATGGTAATGCTGCAAAAAATTATATTTTATCAAATAAAATATGTTCCTAAACATGCCGTATATGCCGTAAAAACATAGTCATGGCTATATTTACTTATTTTGTTTTTCAAATATGACTGACTTGCTTGCCGTAGGCATAAAATATACATATGCAACAGTTAGGTTGCTTACAGTATTCTGGTCCCTATTAGGTAAAAGGGATCAGAAATAGGTACCATACGATAATCGTGTATTAATGGGTAAATAAATTATATGATGTATATAAAGTCTAAAAAAATATACAGAAACTATTTTAAGGGTGCATTCAGTCCGTGATACTAAACAACTTTCCCCAAGAAACATATGTCAAAATATGAAAAATAATTTTTGTTTTTCCATACAAACTCGGATCAGCTGATCGGTCAACTTGTATAGGAGGCCAAAAATTCTTTTTAATAATTCGATGTTAAATTATTAATTTGTCCGTATATATTTAATTTAACTTCAATAATTCGATATACACATGTTACTTTCAGGAAAGTTGTTCAGAATCATGTACTGAATTCACCCTTTCAATAGTTTCAGTATACTTTGTTAGACTTTATATCAAAAGGGTATATTCTATAAGTCAGTGAAATTTTAAAAAATAAGGAAATAAGTACTTTTATGGTTTAACATTTGAGACTACTGGCAACTTAGACGAGTTGCTATTTAAACGAGTTTCGAGTTGCGTTTTAGACGAGTTTCCATATAGACTTATTTGCATTAAAGACCAATCGAGACTAACTCACAAAAATTGCCATGACATATTTTTTTATATATGGCAAGCCTAATAATTTTCATCTAGTAAGCAGATGGGTAAAGACAGGTTCTTCTCGGATCCTGTGCTTCATCATTTTGACAGGCCTTGTCGCAGGTTTCAACATACAGCGACTGAGATTTGGTTAGTGAAAGGATTTGGTGCGATGTTGAGCGTGAAAGTATTCCAGCAACTATAAGAAAGACTTAAGCACGCGTGTAGTAAACACTCTTTTCCTCATCACAAACATGCTTTCAACAATAATCTTGGTTTTTCTTCATAATGTTCATAACTGCTAAAGGTTTTTTTTATATGCCACGAATGTGAATTAAAAGTTGGTTATTTAGTAATCCATGCAATTTAAATGTCAGTAAAGAAACATTAAGTGCTAAAGATTTAATTGACGAATGTTATTAAAAGTCTTAGACATGCTGTTACTGATTTTATTGACCCGACTTTGATTTCGATAAAATTAATTGCATTTTTCGTTTTATGAACTTTTAAGTATCTCTGATACATGCCATTCTTTTTGACGGTATTGTGGTTATTTTTGTTATTACAAAGAGTAATTCAATGCGATGCAAGCACTGTTCTTCAAAGTCTTACGTTGATTACTGTCATCGCAGTTAAATTCGTCATCTTGGTTCGGGCAGTCGAAGTAGCTGTTACAACGCTGCTCGGGACAGTATGTCACCGTGGAGTCTTGGCACGGTATGGGGTTAGGGCATTGCGGATTTGACCACCCAGAAATTGGGGCACGAGGTGGAGGGCCTAATTAAAAAAATAAACATATATCTTCTTTAATTACATTTTTCAATTGATAAAGTATGGAAAAATCGTGAGTCTCATTTGTGCACGTAGTTTATTTAGTTTTCGTCAAAATTACCTGTGTGCTTAGTTATTATTTGATATGTGATACTTTATTTTGTTGTTTGTAGTTCGCGACGATATATTCAAATTAAAAAAATTAAAGAAGTCTAAGATTAATTATCCATGTACTGGAATTCGTGTAGATAGATATTAAGTATTTATAATAATGGCCCCGCCGACGTGAAGCGAAACCATCAACAGGATCAGGAATTCGATACAATAACAGCATAGAATCGCTATTCAAGGCAAGCCATAAAAGAAGGCCCCAAAAAATGAGAAAAACCATCATGGATGAATAATTGGCCAAGTGCGTGTCAGGCCACGCGCAGTATAGGGTTCCGTAGTTGTAAATGCCAACTTGCAGTCTAAAACGGCTAAGTATTAAATTTGTATGAAATTTTCCTTTTCGAGTACATTTTAAAAGTTGATCACCTATTACTTTTTAATTTGTTAATCCTACTTAGCTCTGATAGTTTTCCTTTAAACTACATTATACATACTATAGCTGTGATTTTTTTCACGTGTCCATATATAACCGTTTAGCAGATAGATGGGGGGGACACGTAACTTTAACAAAAAAATTTACTTGAAACCTAAATATTTCAGACACGGATCCCTAAATCGAAAAATGGTGTTCCCAAGCTCACAATATTGTTGAAAAACCTATTCAACGATACCCCACACAATATGTTTGTAGAGGTAAAAAATATTGACTTCCTCTTTATTTGTATGGCATCTACCCTAAAAAAATGTTTTTTCCATATTTTATTTTACGACTTTTTTGCCATGATTGATATACATATCCATGCAAAATTACAGCTTTCTAGTACTTATAGTTTCTGAGTAGGACCGCGGACGGACAGACAGACAGACAGACAAACAGACAGACATGGCGAAACTATAAGGGTTCCTTGTTTACTACGGAACCCTAAAAAGCAGAAGAATCGCCTTAGACTCCTTAACCCTTTATTATTTTTATCATCATATCAGCCGCAGGAAGTCCACTATTGCCCTTAACCCCTTCGTCTGCTCAGAATACCAAACACAACCACAAATAAGTCTGTAAAACTTGACTCTTACGTAAAGATTGGTCTTGGTCTTGGTCTTGGTTGTTAATACAGTTATCCTCGTCATCTTGAGAGGGACAGTCGAAGCGTCCATCGCACCGCTGGTCCGGGCAATATTTGACCTCGGAGCCCTGACATTGAATAGGATAATCGCAAGGCAGAGCCGGGGCATCTGTGGCAGGGCGGGGTGTTTCTGTCTCCGGCGCCGACTCTGGCTCTAGGATATTAAATAAAAACAAAAACTAAATAAAAAAGGATATCATTAAAGAAAAAAATAGTATGTCGCATTTTTTGATCTCAATTGAACTTGCTCGGGACAAGCGTACTTTTCGGATTAAACAGTATCAGTAGAAAAAAAAGTGAGCAGCATGGATCAAGAATATAGTAAGTATCAGAAAAAAAATAGATTTAATAATTTAGATGATAGTTTGTAAACATTTAAGAAAGTACCTTTATATAGCGAAAAATAAACGAAAAAGTAAGCTTGTAAGCTAAATATTGCATAAATAAAATTGCTAATTTTGTTAACCCACAAACCACAAACAAAAAGAAAAAAAATAAAAATAAAAAAATACCATAAGTAGGTTGCGATTGACAATTGTCTTCATCAGTGCCATCCAGACAATTTCTGATACCATCACAGCGGCTTGAAGCAGGGAAACAGCGGTCCAGGTCACAAGCCACTTCGTCATCAGCACAAGGCCCAAGGGGGGTGTCTACAAAACGATTACCTAAGTTTTACATAATCATCTCTTTAAACCAACTTTTATGGCGTGCTTTTCGTGTGTGCAAGCGGCCAACACTAGTGTCAGATTTTTTAAGCTGCCTTAAGGCATCTAAAATAGCTTGAAGACTGCGATACAATGATGGCAGCCGGGACCAACGTGCCTTTCGAAGCACGAGATTTTTTTGCCACTTGTGGTTCACCCATCGATGTGCGGAGCACGCCTGGTATCGCTTTCCTTCGAGAGCGCCAGTAATGTGCACCCTTAATAGTTTCGCCATGTCTATCTGTATATCTGTTTGTCTGTTTGTTTGTCTGTCTCTGCCGCGGTTTTACTCAGACTCTGTAAGTACTAGCTAACTACTAACATTTACATGAATCATGCGACCCTAATAAAAAAATCTTAATTTTTTTATTAGGGTCGCTGCCTCATACAAATGGTAGTCATTTCTTTTCTTAATAATAGATAAAGTATTTGTTATTCGAGAAGTTCTTTTGTTTAAAAGATATACTAAATCTGGAAAGTATATTTATAATTTATGCTATAATCATTATTTTTGTATATTACTAATTTATTTGAGAAGCTCAATATCTCAGGGATTAGATGAAATTTAGTAGTTTCCTCTAGTCCTCTTCTTAGTCGACTTCCAAAAAAGGAGGAGGTTATCAATACGTGTATGTTCACCGATTATTGAAGAAGAAGACGGCTGGACCGATTTGAAACAATCTTTTTGTGTTTGAAAGGGTGTATATATATAATATATACCCTTTCAAACACAAAAAGATTTTTTCTCACATATTATGTGAGTTTATCAAAATCGGTTGTTTGGGGGACAAGTCGGTTTTTAGTTTAGAAAAAACATTCTTGATGTTTTCATCGAGCTAAGCTCGATCGCCCGAGTAGCTTCTTATTATTAAGTATAAGTAGATCAAGAATCAAGAATAGGCCTTTCTAGGCACTTTTGCACGTCCTTAAAATACTTCTCATGTCGAAGAATGTAATCGACGAACTACTTTGTCTTTATCGTCACTGTACCTATACATATAGTATTTGGTATTTACAGTTGCGGTAGAGCGACCAACTAATTCGTCTACTTTGTTTTAAAAAAAGTATCGCTTTTTAGAAATCATCCACTTAAACAGAAAAAGAGGATTCAACCACTTACTGGAGTAGTGTGTACGAAATAACGTCTTTTCGTGACCTCACATGCTGCATGCGCGTAACAAATGCAATTACTTGCAAGTCCCATGGGACACCAGGACATTAAAAATAAAGTTTTCCTGCTTAAACAAGTGAAATAAAAGTTAACAAACCTGGATCAATGACATTAGCGGAGAAGTCAGCATCGCTCACGGTGACTCTTCGGGTACCACTGACGAGTTCCCGGCGATTCTTAATGTGGTCCTTTAGAATGTCAATCAGGCGGTTGATATCTTCGTAGCCTGTGGTTTGGATGTCCAGCGTCACCTTGCAGGAGAATTCGTCGCTGACTCGCGATCTGAAATTTATGATATGTAGGGTTATGATTGAGTAGTGTAGTTGTAGTGAGACCTATCCAAATCATCTGGCCAGCGTGGAGAAGCCCAACCCTTTGGCTGCTCTAGCCAAGTATGGCTCTGGCAGTACAGAAAGCGCCGTGCTCTTGCAGTAGAGGCTAACAATCCTTTACAGGTGTCATCAAATATATGTAAAGGAGGTATAGGTAAAAAGTGCGGGCGGCAGTTTCATCTAAAATGCAAAGGCTGCATGATCTACGGAGATCACTAGCCAGTCATATCAGTCTTGGTTGGAAGAGGTCGAAAGACCTGTGGCTTTATAGAAGAAAATTTTGTAGTAAGGATTAGGGCGTTGATGGCTCAGCAGAGGTATACCTACGTAATAGCGCCCAATTTTATAACCAGTCTTTACTGTAGAAGCTATTCTGCGCTGAAACTTACACTGTCCATCCAACAGGCTTGAACGCTATTACAAGTCAAGCCATAATTCCTTTCTCCTTTTTTTTGTAAGTAATTCTTCTCCTTTTGCATCTTGTTTAGATTCTTCCTTTCTTTCGTATAGATTTATGTTTATGTTTTAATTATATTTATGTATAAGTTTAGAAAATACGACAGTTTTCATCTAAGCAGGAATAATATATTTTTATTCAATATCTTCATCCAGTGCTGCCCTTATTTGAAAGGAAACGGAGATACCTTTAATTTAAAATATTATCTTTAGTATACCTTAGAACCCTATAAACTACTTTATGAACTACTGTATACAGTTTAAAGTGAGAACGTAAAGCTTTTCTTCGCACAATTGCCAAAATTTTGCGTTGTTGGCGCTAAAGAAGTTCAATAATATTTTGAAGGGTTATCTAGAGCCGCTGGAGACAAAATTTTAAATGATGTCTCCATTTCCTTTCAAATATTTTATTTCCTATGTGTCCCCTTAAAATATACTTACTGAATTCTGACGAGACTAGTCCTCCTGTCCAGCGGTTCGTACAACTGGTCTACCGCCTCAGCGATGGTTCGAGAGAAATTCCTGAACTGAGGGGAGTCCCTGTTGGAGTACTCATGCTGGTAGGGCTCCATCACCACGAAGGTTACCCGCAGAGTTTCTGGAACATTCAGATACAAGTTTTGTAAAAATAACAGCAAAACATTTGTTACTCCCTCAATCCCTTGCAATCATTCAAGTAATTTTCAACTTCTAATAGACGTTCTAGTAAGACGACTAACACGGTTTTTGAAAAAAATCATTATTTTAAAGTTTTTATTTTGAGGCTAAGGTACTTATTAAGACAAATGGAATAAGCCCAAACTCGATAGAGTTACGTCGTTTTATTCCTGAGTTCCATCGACCACCTTCCGATCATTTTTTTTTGAGAAAGCTTTGTAGATGTGATAAGGATACAGTTTGTATAACTCATAAACAGCTCAGAGCCAAAAGTCTAAAAAGCCATTAGTGACGGGTGTCTCTAGCGTATTGCCTAGCGTATATTTATAAACTCTAAAATTTTAGCTAAAATAGAAAGACAAAATAAATTATTATATACCAACTTATCATAATTATTCTAAATTATTAGTTTGGAAATCTATAAGATTTTGTCTGTGCGATTTTGAATCAATATTAAATGGTCACAAACGCAAATAGATTCTATATAGTAACTTTGGTAAAAAAGTATGTAAGTTATACTATTGTACTTACTTTCCTTATGATCTGGTTCGATCTTGTCTGGAAAACCAGAACCATAATGGTCCACGTCCCTGAAAACAGTAAACAGGAAAATTTTAAATTTGAATTACATTTTAGGTGGGATACCCGGATTCGCACACTAAGGGTTCCGTACCATTATCTATAAAAAATCGCGTTTGCTGTATAGCCCCCCTTAAGGAGCCCCCCTTAAATATTTTGTTTTTAGTATTTTTTGTTATCGATAAATTTATTTTTATATAACAAACATAGTGTTAAATATAGAAATAAATACGTATTCAAAAATACCTATAAATCTAGCTTACTTTAAGTCAAAAAGCTTAATAGAAATACTATAAGAAAGCTAAATAATCAAAGAACTTACGTGTCAACATCATCAGAGTCTTCCGTAGCTATTTCAGCATCAGGGCTCTCGGTGGTCGAAGAACTTGAACCGAACGGATCTGAAAACAGTAAAATGGCGGCAGATGGGTTATTTGTCTCTTTATATTTACGCATAACAAACTATACACTAAGTTTACAAAATAAGACCAGGAAGTATCAAAGAGAGCAGAGCTCTAAGAAAAATTTCCACATGCCCATACAAATTGTCCGGGCAGCTGCACATTTTAGTATGGAAATGCCAAAAAAATTTTTGTTTTTTTACTGTTATTTATACTATAGAATTAATTCTTTTATACTATAGTGATCTAGTATAGCTCGTGGTTCGAATTATTACGGGTATGTCCCTTCCACGTTGTAAATACATCCGAATTGACAACCTCCTTTTTTGAATTCGGTTAAAAAAGGATGAACTTACCAAAAATGTTAAACCATTGCCGCTTTAGTCGCCGCAAATGGCCGCCGAGTCCACTGTCTGAGTCCTTAACTTCTAAAAACTCATTTGACGCGTCTTCTTCGCCTTCCAAGTATATCAGATCTTCTGTCCTGGATATCTGGAAAAATACAAAATCAAAGGTCACAAAATATTTCAAGTATATACAGGGACTAAAAAAATAAACTTAAACCATATTAATACAAGTTGACCAGCTGATCTAGTTTCTATAGATAGCAAATATTTTCTTTTCATATGAAATATGTGTTCCTTTGGGAAAGTTGTTAAGTATCATGGACTTCAAGTCCTTCCGTGGACGTCGTAGAAGGCGACTCAGGAAATGCAAGCTAAACAAAGCTTATAAACATCAATGAGACTTCTACAACCCGTCTGGCCAGCGTGGAGAGTGTAGGCGAAAGTCTCTGGCTGCTCTAGTCAAGTATGGCTTTGGTAGTACAGAGAGAGTCGTACTCCTGCAGTAGAGACAAAAAGACCTTATGATGATGATCATGGACTCAATTTAGCCTTCAAATAGTTTCAGTAAGCTTATATATTTTGTTACATGTTTGCATCTTTGCTCTACGCCTGCCAGCCAGGCTCCAGCCAGGTCAAATGCAGAGATTCTTAAAAATAAATTTCTGGATTATCTACCAAACATGGCGGTCATCTCTTTCTTAATTCTTTTGTCGGATTTCGAACTTGACTC
Organism: Acrobasis consociella; assembly: GCA_963555685.1. Classification (NCBI taxonomy): domain Eukaryota; kingdom Metazoa; phylum Arthropoda; class Insecta; order Lepidoptera; family Pyralidae; genus Acrobasis; species Acrobasis consociella. Next base: position 22,646,416 of record OY743104.1, read on the forward strand.
CCGTTTTCTTATGTATGTTTTAGAGGGATAACATTACTTTTTGCACAGAAAAATATTTTAATGGTTAAATTCTTTAATTTTTCTACGTTTACGCGTCATGGTTTTCTTTTGGAGGATGGAGTTATTTTCTGTATTTTCATGTACTCGTACTTGCACGTGATTTTTATTTATTTAATACTAGCCGAAGCCCGCGACTTGGTTCGCGTGGACTTTATGTCTCTGGAAAATGCTGGTCAGACTGAACAACTTTTACCAAGGCAACATTTTTATATTTCTTATAGTTTAGCTGGACCATTATGGTTCTGCATCAGGCGTTCTATTTTCCAAAATCATTTATACCCTATATGTTGCCCAGGCTTAATAGCTTAAAAAAAATTCATTCGAATCCGTCCAGTATTTCCGGAGATTAGCGTGTACAAACAGATAAACCGACAGACATTTTTTTTAAATTTTTACTCTATTACTATGTCTCCATCGCCCCAATATTTTTTTTGGAAATATATTTAATGTACAGACACACTTTTTTTACTGTTTTATTATACGTATATGTATAGATTTAAATAAACGAAATTCACTGTTTTTTTTTTGCTTTGTATACGCCTAGTAGTCTACCTAAATGTAAAATATTATCAACTTTTTAGGTCATAGGTAAATAGGTTATGATTTTGATAATGGAATTGTGAGTCAATGATATTTATTAGGCTTTTAAACGTTATTATACCAATAACGCTGTTGAAGCTACATGATTGAGATTAAGATAAGCTAAAAGACTTGAATATATGTACGTACATAAATATAAATTGTTCGTACAATATAATTTATTTCATTGTTTTCTCGGTGTTGGGACGGGTCGGCGTGCTCGACTGAAATTCGGCATCTGCGCGGGTTGCCGAAAGATCGTTAGAAGTAGGCGGGGACTTGAGATCTGTTGACCAATCGCTAAGCCCTATTATGCCGAATACCTACTCTACCCACACTTACCACGAAGAGGTTCTCCAAGGTCATCTATCATCTTCCAATAAGATCTCTTCTGTGGATTTTATGTGTTTCCAATATTAAGATATTTTTTGTTGCGAGTAATTAAAGCCGTGTTTGCTGAATCAAGGTGCCTATAAAGGCTGTTCACAAACTCTCAAAGGCCACCATTCCACTTTAGCACTAGAGCAGATGGCTTGAAATCCAGGCAGTTGCATTCCAGCGCTTGAATGCATTAGATTTAGACCAGTATGTATAAAGTAAATCTGCTGACAAAATTTCACGAGAATCGGAGAGAAATACGATCCTATAGAGGAGAACAGCCGGACAGATTCAAACGAACGAACGCATTTTTGCCCAAATGAAACGGAGAAGCTTTGCGTTCGTTCGGTCAACTATATCGAATGTAAGTTAACAGTCAATAATATTTGGCCAAGGGCCAACTTTCTAATTTGTAAACCCTACTTAGCTCTAATCGTTTTCCTTTAAACTTCGTTATATATATTACAGCTGTGTTAAACGAATAGAGGTGGGACCCTTAAAGCGAATAATGGTCTTCACAAGCTCACAATATTTTTGAAAGACCTACATATTCAATGATACACAACACAATGGGTTAGACGAGAAAAAAATGACTCACTTGACTCACTATGGGAGCTGCCCAAAAATAATTGTTTACAAGATTTTATTCTACGACATTTTCGCCGTAGTTAAAATACAATCAAAATTACAGCTTTCTAGTACTAATAGTCTCTGAACAAAACCGCGGACGGACAGACAAGCAGACAGAAATGGCGAAACTATAAGGGTTCCTTGTTTACTACGGAACCCTAAAAATTTGCAAAGTTGTCAAAAAGTCCCCTTGAAGTCACCACTTAGTGTTTCACCGTCGTCGATCTATACCGGTGAGAGTCACCACTCTCACCCGGTAACCCGGTTTAGATCGACGACTACTAAACACTAAACATTCAAGTTAGATCTTGAAAAGAAAAATAAAAGATGAATCAAAAATCTCCCGACAAGTGGTTCTATAAAGCGTCATTAAGAGGTCATGAGCCAGAAATAAATCGACAGTGAAGCCGCAATTAGGGGTGTCGGTGGGGCTTCCCGGCCATTTGGCGGAGTCCGAGTTGATCCCGCGGACGGGACCCGCACGCTAATGGGGATCCACTCGGGAGTCGAGACACGCTAGCAACTAGTAAAAAATACTAGTCTACTTTCATAAGCTTTTGTTTTATAGAAGTTACAATCTTCAGCGAAAAGAAATTTACACTGAAAAATGTGAAATCTAAACCAGTTTTGCTACTTGCAATTTGTTTATGAGGTACAAAACTTTTGTTCAAATTAGCAAAACAATGTAGTTTAAAATAAAACACATTTTAACTACTAGTAGCCCTAAGTTCACCAGTCACTCAATTTTGGTAACATCATTTGCAATCTCTTTTTAGGCCACTAGGTATAAGAAAAAGCCGCAGAGTCAAAGCGTTTCTAAAACCACACACAGTGTTTCAGCGTTATGTTGAATCATCTAATTCATATTAATCAATCCGCTTGAATTGTTTAAAGACTGTTAACTAACTGTTCAGCAATTGAAATTGGGTCATTCCGTTTATGCAAGGCGTTTGTTTGATTGACACCAACTATTTAGTGAGATTGGCTTAATAAGTGTGTCGTGTGAATTCCTTTTTACGACTGCCTAGATGTACGACTATTTAATAGTATCGTAAATAGTGGATTCAATTTATGAGTACACAATTTAGCTTTTGTTTTATTAAACAAGCGAGCAAAGGCGTAACTAGAAATTTCTAAGTATTCCAAATAGGCGATAAATGGCAACTCTATCGTCATTATTCCTGTTTTCTTTTGTCAAACTTTAATGCGTGGGTAAGTCTAATGCAAGCAAGTGTGCTAAGCGGTTGTTTGGGTCTTGCGACTGCGACCCTGGCCCTGCCTATTTGCCCGAATTAAGGGATGGCGCCCACGCATTGACAGGCTAAACATAGGGCTACTACTTGCAAGGTAGTCCGATGACTTGACTAGGGTCGCTAAAAAATTAAGAATGCAGTATGTAGATCGGTCACTTTGGTAATCTTTGGGAGAGGCCTACATCCAGAACTAAAATATTTTTCCAAATAATTTAAATATCATCCGTTAGAACTTGTAATCTGATAATCTTGTAAAACACACGATAAGAGATTTATGACTGTGCGCGTACGTAATTTTTACAGATAACTGATAAAGCAATAAGATATCATCCAGATGAAAAAGATACTACGTAAACAAATCCACCTCGTTCAGTAGATCAAGGTCGGCTTCGTTTTTCGTGGAAGCTATTAATTACTACAATGTATTTATTATGTTAGCCCTTGCATCATCCGCTAGCAACACGTATATTTTAAACACGGGCAGACCACGTAACGCGGTTTGACGCGAATATTTATAAACAATTGCCTTTGAATAGATTTTATCGCTTTACGCGTCAAAAATACCATGCTTTAGCCGGCGCTATTTCACGGTTTGAACTTGAAAGTTAGGCTTGTTGACTCAAATTAGTTCTATTTTCACAGCTTTTATAACATACGTAATTACCAGAGACGAAGTGAAATCCTATCAACATCACAGCTAACGTAACTACTTCTAATTAAGTATAGCCATAACACAAGTAACTGATGACTTAAGTCCTCAGTGGCCCAATAGTCACTATGCCAGGCAATAACACTGGAGGTCCCGGTTTCGATTCCCTGCCAGGTCAAAATGAAAATGATCTTTTTCAGATTGATCTGTGTCTTGGATGTTTATCTATACATGTCTTTGTTATTAAATACAATATCGTTGAGTTAGTATCCCATATAACACATCTTTGGGGCTAGCTCGATCTGTGTGATTTGTCCGAATATATATATTATTTATTGACATCGAAGGAGCTACTCGTAAAAAAGTTTACGTTTGGATCGCTTATCTTTGGCTGCTTTAATAGGTACAGACGCAGAGCTTTATTTATTTTTCTTATGAGGTGTACCGTTGAGGGATTCTTAACATGCATATCCTTGAGATTCCGGATTTGGGTCAATACTACTTATTAAGTGTGTTAATATCTTTTGTCTGATTTTTCGAGCTGCCTAAAGGCATCTGATGTAGTTTTAAGACTGTCATCTAGTGACAAAAGTCATTGATTAAAAATTCAAATATATTTGGAAATGTAAAGTTGATGAATGTTTTTGTACACACAAGTAAATTTCTACGCCTGTCATGGCAGAATAGCCTTTGATATATTTGTAAAAATCCTGTGTTACCACCATATTCGAAATAAAAAATAGTATTCCATTCTAATGTATGTGTACCTACGTATGTGTAAATCAATTTAAAAGTAAGTGGTAGACACCCTTTACTTTTGAATTGGTTTTCTAAAAGAGTGCACTTTTTCGAATAAAAAAAAAGTTTTAAAACATAATACGGAACTCTTCGTGTACGACTCTGACTTGCACTTACCGGTCAAGTACATTTTACACAATTTTCATTTTTCTTAGTTAAATTACTCTAAATTAAGCGTGTGGTTTCCGGCATAGTAGAATAGGGCCACTCCAAGTTTTTCTGTAGATGTCGTTGAAGACGAGTTAGGAAATATAAGCTAAACATCAGTGAGACCTTTCTAATCTGTCTGGCCTGTTAAACTAATAAGCCTTAAGTGTTGCTTTTTATTACATCGTCTGCAAAATGATTTCATTTTTGAATCGTGTGATAAATTAATCCATGAAATGAATGCGACATGTTTGAAGGATTTTTCCTCATGCGAGCAAACACAATTTCTCTCAACATAACTACTTAAAATCTATTCCAAGAAGCTATTTAAGGAATATAAGACGTTTCCCACACTAACGATGTCTAGCTAAAAGGTGCTACATTGAATGTCGACTTTCCGAGGAACCGGGTGGCACATGGGTTTGTGGGTTAATATAAAGGAGTGCGTACAAAAGCCTTTTCAAAGTGGGAGCTCATTTAGTGAAAAATATCATGTTGTGAACCAGACCTTAAGGAGCAAAGAAAGTAAATGCAGACTGTTGTAGGTTTGCCTTCTGTGAGAAAGTATGTATGCTAATTGGAAATGATTTTATTTTCAAAGCTTTTATTTGTAAGCGTATATCGCGTGGCAATGCAATATTTTGACATTAAGCTGATATAATGATGGAGCCGGAAGGTAGCCATAGGAACTCTGTAATAAAACGACGCAACACAAAGTTTGGGCTGGTTTGATTCGTCTTGAGGAGCACTAAACTTTTTAAATTGTATTAAAATTGGTGGATGATCTCCTAACCCGATCAAAACTAGTCGGCTTTTACCGACTTTACTGAGTGAGTGGTTCAGGTGAGTTAAATCGTGTTAAATACCTAGTTATTAAACTAAATCAAGAAGTATATTAAATAACATACTAATACTTCTTGATCGAATATCACAACAAAAGTAAAATAATTGGTCAAGTGCGTTTCAGGCCACTCGCAGTGTAGGGTTCCGTAGTTGCTAACGCCAACTTTGAGTTCATGCCACTAAAAACATCTAAAAACTAATTTCAATTTAATTTGTATGAAATTTTCCTTTTGCAAGTACATTTTTAGGAGTTGATTGACTATAACTTTTTAATTTGTAAAATTTGTTGTGATAGTTACTACAGCTGTAATTTTTTTCACGTGCTCATATGTAGCCGTTTAGTAGATAGAGGGGGGGACATTTGACTCTAACAAAAATTTGCTGTTCCCAAGCTCTCAATATATTTGAGAGACCTATTCACAAGATGGATTAGTCAAGAAATAAAAATACTCTTGCTTTAATTGTATGAGAGCTACATAAAAAAAATATTTTAAAGATTTTATTCTACGACTTTTTTGGCACAATTAATATTCATACTCATACTAAATTACAACTTTCTAGTACTTATTGTCTTTGAGTAAAGCCGCGGACGGCATGGCAAAACTAAAAGGGTTCCTTGTTTACTACGAAACCCCTTAAAACTTAAACCCTCCGCATGCAAGATAATCTTGTAATCACAATAATGGATTGATTTACATGACATTATAGCTAGTATTAGGTATAATAACAGAAAAAAGCTAGCCCATGATAACGGTCTGAATTATTGATATGCAACCGTAATAATGCATACTTACATTATTATTGTACTTACTTCAGTATTATTTGTTTGTAGTATGATTGCGTGTTATCTATTGTAATGAGAAGCTCGATTGCCCGGCGGGAGTGCGCATTACTAGCGCTTTCGCAAGTAAAGCGATACCGGGCATGGTTCGCACTTGGATGGGTGACCAAAAGTGGCAAAAAATTCTGTAGGAGGAGCTACAGAATTTTTTGCCACTTTTGGCTTTGGAAAGTAATGTATTGCAGTCGTCAAGCTATTTGAGATTCCCTTTCATCATTTCAGCCGCATAACGTCCACTGCTAGATTTACCCAAGTATTTTCAAAATGACCAATCTAGAGCGGTCTGCATCCAGTACTTTCCAGCGACCTTGGTCAGGTTGTCTGACTAAGGTGGGTGTAGGTGACTATCCTGCGCTTGGCTTGCCAGTACGTGGGTGGTCGTGAATTCGAGAACCTTTTTGCCACATCGGCCATCGGTTCGTCGCTCTAGTCCTTCAAATAGGCTAGGTGTCCCGCCTACTGCCACTTCAACGAGCTAATCCGCTAGGCTATGTCAGTTGACTTTTGTTGTCCTACGAATTTCCTCATTTCTTATACTATAGTGAGTTGAACGACCTTTAGAATTCTTATGAGACCCATAAGGGACCACGTTTCAGAGCCATAAGTTATCACTGGTAACACACATTTTTTGTAGACTTGAGTCTTGAGGCACTGAGGTTTTCTGGACTAGAAGACACTGCGTAGCTTCCCGAATGCTGTCCAGCCGAGTTGGATTCGATGGAAAAATATCTATATATATAGCACCCTCAGCTGCAGAACGGATCTCGGATGAACCATGAATTGGCGTAGGAGATGAACATACAACCCTAACAAGGTTGCAGAAAGACAGTGGATTCAGGCCGCCTCTAATTGGTCGTTATAAAACTTCTTTATCAATTTATCTATCAAAGTGTAAAAACTATTCTTTATTTAAAAAATATTATTTAGTCAGGTTTGCTATGGAAAGTCCCAAAAAAAATTTCACCAGTCGCAAATATGTCTTAGCTTCTCTGACAGATCCCGGAAAGTATTTGAATAAAAACACTCAATGCGATATAACTGAATTTATTTCGTTTCGTTGGTTGAAGATGAAACTAAGAATAATACCATTGATGACAAGCAGTTGGCGCTGCCTATACACTGTATAGCTGCTTGTCATCAATGGTATCATTCACGAAAAGTACATACAATTACATGGTATCATTATACAGGCGTGAACATAGATTTAAGAAATTCTATGTCTATGGGCGTGAATATTCCGCCCGCCATGGACATGCCCTCTATGTCCATAAAAACACAATACATACATTTAACAATAAGTACTTCGATTAGCAATTAAGCACTGGAATTGAACTAATACATATTTGCCGCAGCAAGTTACCGCACTTATACAATCAACACTTCTCACATAGCGGCAAACTCTTTTCGGTAATTAAAAACAAATACTAAATTGCTACTATACTAAACTGAACTAAACTTTCTTAGAAACTTACAAATTTCTAAACAAGACATTTTAACACAATGACTAAATTTTTCAAAAACAAAAGCAACAGTTAGTACTTGCTCAATTAGTTGCCGGCAAAACACATATCTTTGACACGTCTTTCAACAACATTTAAACTTAGTCCCGTATCACAAATCTCGAATTTGCTTTGGGGCTAGCCTGTATATTTATTTATCATTTGATTACTTTATTGAAAGAAAAAAAAAGTAAACTAATGAACTATAAAAACTATAAGGTAAACTAAAGCTCAGAATATAAACGGTTTGTCGAAATTCAGTTTTGGACTAGTTTAAGAGTTCTCCACTTCGTACAAATCGTTCATTCTGGCAAATATGCACTAATGAATGCTCTGCAAAGAAGGGATTTGTGTAAATCCGTCCAGCACACTAACAATTTATAATCCCGAGCAGGCACACCACACCTCAATTTGAGCAGGAGTGCGCAGTATGGAGTTACCTCATTAATAGCAATCTTAATGAGGCGCTGTATAATTGTCTTCTCAATTAGAAGGCTACCCTCTGGATCTGTTTCCTTTATAGAATTGTAATCAGGATTGGAATCATCTATTTTATTTGCACTATAATTCTACTATTACCTAACTACAAGAGGGGTATTAGTTTGACTCCAAAGTCTGTCTGTGTGTCTGCCTGTGACATTGTAGTTCTCGAACGTATTTAACGATTTTGATGAGGTTTTTGTAACGTGAAAGCAAGTTTGATTGCGGTAGTTTTCAGTTATGTTTGATGAAAATCGGTTCAGCTGTTTAAAAGTTATGGGGGTTAACGCTTGAAAGTCGAGGTTTTTAATTTGGTCGGCAAATTAAGTTGTTGAAAAAGTACCGAAGCGTTGCTTGCATCGGTACTTTTTCTAGCGATTCGTTGTTATATATTGTCAAACAATAAAACTAGTAGTTTATGATACAAGTGTCGTAAATTGTTCATTGCAAGCGAGCGTGGATTTGAGTCACAAGCGGGCGAAGCCCGCGCGTGAATCTATGGAGCCGAGCCTTGTAATGAACAATACGTACACATGTGTCATACAACGTTTTTAAACACATTTGTGAGGAAAAAATATTACATAAAATCTGGCAATAGACTATTATAAATATGGCGCGAAATCTTTTGCTTCTTCAGACATTCGCCACGCGCATGCCTGAATTGTTTCGTCTTCACTGCAGCCACGCGCATGGCAAATGGCTCAGAAATCAATCTCCCAATAGACAAACTATATTTTTTTTAATTACTGATAATTATTTCTTAAACATTAGGCGATCATGATGAGTGTTGTTACAAGTATTTTACTTACTAAAATGGATTAATTTGACTAAAATAATGTTTCGGTATGATTATAAGCAGGCTACAGGTGAAGAGATTTTATGTTTCAAAAATATTATTCGATTTTTTAGCATTATAGAATTACTATTCCTAAACATTTAAAACCGCACTAGTGCCGTAAGTAATTTACCGTAGGATTTCGAATGTGTGCGTAATGAATGACATTACATAAGTGAAATCAGTGTGGTAAATAGCACTTTCCGAGTGCATGTGTTGAAAATTGTTATTTATTAATCTATATTGCTATTAGGTACTTGTAGTTGAATTTTCATCACTTTATGGTCAATAGAGATCGTCATACTGAGTTGACTGTGACGTTACAAAGCCTATAACCAATGGACAGGTAAGGTGCTTATATCGACACCTTATTTGTAGATATTACGAATACCTTTAAAGATACGAGGAAATAGATAAACAAACATAAATACTTACGTACATAAATATTCTCTTGGATTCATCGTAAACGGGTGACAATAAGTGTGAATATCTGTCACACCAAAAGCTAAGATCCTTAAAACTTAAGTACATCTCAACTATCGCAAGTTAATACTGTTCACCCGTGCTCGCACATCCGTGGGAGAAAACAATAAATTGGCCAAGTATGCGTCGGGCCACGCGAAGAGTAGGATTCCGTAGGTGCGAATGTCAACTTTGAGTGCCACTAAAAACTTCTAAAAACTAATTTTCTATTGAATTTGTATGAAATTTTCCTTTTCCGAGTACATTTTATAAGTTGATCGCTTATAACTTTTAATTTTTAAATCCTATTTAGCTCTGATAGATTTCCTATACTTCTTATATTTTTTTAAATTTCGTGATATGTACTACAGCCATGTATTATATGTATGTTTTTTTACGTGTCCAACCGTTTAGCAGATAGAGGGGACACTTGACGCTAACAAAAATTTTCAATTTTGGAACCAAATATTTCAGAAACGGATCTCTTAATCGAAATCTGGCGTTCACAAACTCACAATATTTTTAAAAGACCTATTCAACGTGGAATCGTACTCACACGACGATGGGTTAGTCAAGAAAAAAATACTCTTACTTTACTCGTATGGGAGCAACGCTAAAAAACTATTTTTCAAGATATTATTATTTTTACCACTTTTTCGTCATAATTAATATACATTACAGTTCATAAAGTCTCTGAGTAAAACCGCGGACGGACAGACAGATAGACATGGCGAAACTTTAAGGGTTCCTTGTTTACTACGGAATCCTTAAAAGGGAGTAACAAGTTAAGTATATTCCCACACTGCTGTCACCGCTGCAAAAGACTATGTGGATACTTAATAGTGTATCAATTCTCATAGCTAAAATTGATACACCGTATCACTAGGCCAGTAGTTCGGAACAACAGTATCGCATAATTAGGTTAGTTAAACTTGTTACTACAGGGTTGCCAGTAGCAGTTAAATATATACTCATATTATTATGAGCTAATAGAATATTGACTGTGTTGTATTTCTTTTTGGATAATATTTCATTCGAAACGACCAATAACACTAAAATTACATCTTTTAGCATTGAATATGTTTTTTCTGACTGACTCCGGATAGGCCCTCATTTTACGAAATAGTGAGATTGGGCTAGGGTTTCGTGAGTTTTAGGGGTACGACAATGGATGAAGACCGAAAATGCGTATAAATAAGTGCCATAAGATAGTTAAAAAAAAGTTGAAAGCTTTTTAGAAAATACAAAAATAAAATAATAATTTTTTTTTTTTTTAATTATCTTTTAGGTCTTTTTTCATGTCTTTTGTGATAAAATCATCTGCATCTCGAATACTAAACATAATATCAAAAAAATTAAATAAAATTAAAACCCTGGGAGTATTGATTTAGGCTACATTTTGAAAAAAAAACAGGACCTCTATCTTTTACGGCCTAGGTGCTGAGGAATCCCTTGTGTATGCCATATTTTGAGTAACGCGCGGAAAGCACGTGGCGTTAGTCGTTTAGAGTGCTAAGTTAACTCTTCTCTTTTTATTTTAATTAAATGATAAAAGTGAATACTTGTTGCTATTTATAATAAATGAAGAATACTCTGTGATAGATATCAAAATTAAATTGTGATAGAGATTTTAATTTATTCAACGTGGAAGGGACATCCCGTGTGGTATCCGGCAGAGTAGAATAGGGCGGCTCCAAATCCTCCCATGGATGTCGTAGAAGCCGACTTAGGAAATACAAACTAAACAAAGCTTTTAAAAATCAATGAGATCACTCCAACTCGTCTGGCCAGCGAGGAGAGTGTAGGCCAAGTCGTCTGGCTGCTTAGGCCAAGTATGGCTCTCGTAATAGTACAGAGAGGGTCGTGCTCCTGGAGTATAGACAAAATGGCCTGATGATGATTGAAGGGACATACGCGTAATAAATCGTTCTACGGTTTATACTAGATCATTATATTAGGTATAATGAAATTAAAAAAAACGGTCAAAAAACCTAAATATTGTAGGCTTGAATATCGATATAATATCTTAGATAAGAATATCTAAGTGTAAGTAAGTAAGTGTGCTGTCACAGAATACATAATAGTACAAGTAGTATTGTGCGATAAATATACAAACGTTTATTTTACTGTTCTCTAATGTGGTGTCATAGCATGGATAAAGCAATCAAAGCCAATAAAAGACGTATCTGTTAATTTGATTGCTTTGCTAGCACCTACACGGAATACGCCGCTCCGTAACAAGCTTTGTAAACAATGACCCAACGCGTCTTAGGGTTTCGTACCCAAAAGGTAAAAACGGAATCCTTTTACTAAGACTGTTATGAGTTCGTCTGTCTGCCTGTCTGTGTCTGTCTTGTAACAACGAATACTAAAAACAGAATAAAATGAATATTTATTGGGGGCTTCGGGCTTCCATACAATAAACGCGATATTTTTGCTTGATATTAATAACGGCAACAGGATACCCATAAAATGTAGGTATAGTAAATTAGTGATAAAAATCCCTTGTCTGGTAGTACGCTATCAGACATTTCGTACATCGTTATCGTATACTTTCGATCTCGCAAACTTCGGAATTTCATACTTCGTGACAGTATACTTTCGAACTGACGTATTGAAATCGTATACTTTCAATCTCGCAAACTGAATAATTTCACACTTCATGATAGTGTAATTTCAAACTGAAGTAGGTACATTGAAATCGTATACTTTCGATCTCGCAAACTGCAGAATTTCATACTTTGTGATTATGTACTTTCGAACTCATGTAAATTGCAATCGTAAACAAACTGCAGAATTTCATACTTCGTGACAGTTTTCTTTCAAACTGACGTACATCGTACTCCTATACTTTCAATCTCGCAAACTGTGGAATTCCATACTTTAATATTAGGTAGTGAAGTCCATTCCGTACCCTAAGGGTAAAAAAACGGGCCCCTAATACTAAGACTCCGCTGTCCGTCTTTCTGTCCGTCCGTCTGTCTATCACTAGGTATCTCATGAGCCGTGATAGCCAGACAAATGAAATTTTCTCAGATTGCTATAACAAAATATAATAAATATTTAAGTGGGATTCCCATACAAGAAACCTTTTTTTTATAGATAATGGTAGGGAACTCTTCGTGCGTGAGTCCGACTCGCACTTGGCCTGTTAAGTATAACATATAAAACGTCTGCCAAAGCACGCACCTGCTGATTGTTGAACGAGCCAAGATCTCTTGAACAACAATCCAGCATTTGTAAGTATGTATTTTTGTTCGACAATATAATAACTCAAGTAATTTAAATGACAGCTACATTAAATTTGGTAGGCCTATAGATGTAGCCCTGTAGCCTCATGTCTACTGCAAAATGTTTGACTGTCCCAAAGGTTCTTAGAATACCGTCTTGAACTGGTTGGTATCCGGTGATAAAACAAGAGGAAGTTTCTTTTTCATAATATACTGTCAAAGGAAGTACAGAATAAAGAGAAATTTGACAATGTATAATAAAAGCACTTATTCTTAAGGCCATACCTGAATTTTCTGGGGTCCAGTGGCGCCCCCATTTTAAATAAATCATTTAAAAGGAAGCAGTGATATCATTCAAAATGTTGTCTAGATAACCCTTTTAACTATTTTATGAACTACTGTTTATAGTCTAAAGAGAGAACGTGCAGATTTTCTATGCACATTTGCGAAAATCGGCCACTTTTAGCTAATGTACGTAGAAAAGCTTTACGATCTCACTTTAAACTGTAAACAGTAGTTCATAAAATAGTTAAAAGGGTTATCTAGGGTTTGGTCAAAACAAAATTTTGAATAATATCACCGTTCCCTTTTAAATGATTTATTTAAAATGGGGGCGCCACTAGACCCCGGAAAATTCAGGTATGGCTTTAAAGAAAAGTCGAAGAATAACGCGTATAATCGAAGAATAGCTCCTCCTGGAAATCTTAATAAAAATGCTTTTATAGCAGACGTCTTACAGGAACTGTTCTCAGGTAGGAACAGGTTATACGCAATGCTTCCTTTCCTTACTTAATTAATGTGTAAATAATAAATGAATACCTAATACTGGATGAAAATGTACAGTGGATATACATAAAAGTACTTACTAAAAGGGTAATTTAGCCCATCAATATACCTAACCATTCGGAAGGATACTTATCCCATTAGTAAAAAATACACAGTTAATCGCTTATTTGAAAGGTCTTTTAATATGAAATTATATGAATCTAGTGTGATTTATGGACTATGTGGAAGAAACTTAAATAAGTAGGTAGGTAAGTAGTAATCGTCCCATACTGCTCAGAGTAAGACCATTTAAAAAAATCCCCTTTAAAATATTACCCGTCGTTATAATCAGTTATGTTGAGTGTTATTCATAATTAATTTTATGTAAGTATTTTATGTATTATTTATATGTATGTTTATATATAATTATTTTATGTATCGCATAGGTATATTTTTTTATATTTATAAGTAAGTAAGTAAAAACACTTTATTGCACCAAAACACATGAAAATAACATTTAAATATAAATTCAGATGTACAATAGGCGGCCTTATCGCCAAGGCAATCTTACAGGCTACCTTTGGGTGACAGGATTGGCAAATAGGAGTAATAGTAAATGAGTGGTGCGATAGTGAGCATAGTACTAACTTAATTTTATATCGTGATATGACAGCAAAAATAAAAATATATAAGTAAGATAAACTAAAATACATATAAGGTAATACGGTAATAAATAAATATTAATTATAAATATATAATATCAAATATAAGTCCTTCAAATATAAGGTGCGCCCACCTAATTTCAAATTATTTTTTTCCTCCACCCAAAGGTTGGCTGGAAGAGATTGCATTGATAGCGATAAGTCCGTCTTTATGCCTATATTGTTTCTTGTTGTTGTTGTAATTTTTTATGTATATCATGGTGCAATAAAATTAATTTGTATTGTATTGTATCGTATTGTAAGAAGATGTAATCAATTAACGAAATGTGACCAAATCCAATTAACAAAAGGAATCACTTTAGATAGATAAACCAAAAAGAAAATGTAGCAAAAAAATAATTTTCGTTTAAAGCTATCTTTTTCAGATAGCCAGTGAATGGAGAGGAAAGTGAGAAAGACATGCTAACGGAGCCGATATGACCAGTCCCTCCTGGCGGCACCGTCACGAGTTGACGCGTGGATCTATCAACCTTCGCTAAACTCAGTCAATATAAACTAGGGATATGATAATAACGCTACCCCGCTATCAGTTTGGACATTTTACGACACAGCTCAGGAATTCAGGATGCAGCCGGGTACGCGCATGTTAGCACTTAGCTGTTTGTTTTCGTGTGGACAAGTGGCTAACAATTTGACTAATAGGTATTAAGAGATATAATAAATGTTCTAAGATATTAAAGAATATTATATTCGAATATTAATATTTGAATTGACTATCTATAATGTCTGATATTTCAAGCTGCTAGGCAGCTTGATATATCAGACATTATAGGTAGTAGACAGCTTGTACTTGACTACTAGCATATAATGATAACAACCGGGGTCAATGGCTGACCGTGCCTGCCTTAACTTTTTGTCACCCACCTAAATGTGGACGACGTCTGGGGTCAAAATAAATTAATTGGTACTGTTACATAAGAAAATAAAAATAAAGTGACAGAAAATATGGTTAAAGATTCTTTATTTCTCAAAAGAATAAACATTCACTTACAGAGAAACATAAATTACATATTAAAAAAAACAATATGACGGCGAGCGAAACTTCAAATGTATTAATATTAATTAAATAGGGTAGAATTTTAAAAACAAAAGTTGTGTGCGCTTCAGCCGTCTCTTTGTAGATAAGGCCTGTGCCATAGTAAGTGGCGCTGAGCGGAAAGCGGGTTACCGTTACGTTGGTATGACTTTGATTTTGATTCTGTTTTGATTTATTATCATAACGATAGTTGTTTTGAATAAAAGTACTTATTGTTAGGAGACTAGCGCCATCTGCGTGTGATCTCCACGAACACGGGCAAGATTTATCGATTTAGCGATAATCGATCGGTAAGCGCCGCGTCGCATCACTAGGTCAGGGGCGCGCGGTGTAGCTGTCAGTCCCTGTTCTCGAAATCACGGAAAGCGGGCGGCCGCGTTGATGGTTTTTTTGTAAAAAGCGTATGTCGTGGAGATTTATCGCTAATTAACTAATTATAGTTTGTTTGAGTGCCCAATTCGTTTGTCTATTGTTTGTGAGGCATGAAGCCCTAAATTAAAGACAGTGTATTGTCAATTCTTTGAACAACGTGTTCTTGCATAATCATAGACTCATTGTTTTAATCTATTGCCCGTTATGAAACGGAAGTATTTATGTGAACCGAATCTAAAATAGACTGTTTGTTGGTGTTATCAATACAACCAGATGTATAAATAGTGATGAACACTTGAATCGCTATGAAAGACGTCACATTGCGTCACGTCATAATTCGCTTGTTAGGTTATGTCTACTCAAAGTGAAATTACAATATAGACAGTGAAATCTGTTGTGAAGTGGTGGTATATTTCGACATATTCGTCTGGGGCGACATATGAGCTCAGGGGGTGTTTAGGGACCCAATCTTGTTCACCACTATCTTGGGATCCATGGAGGACCCAAGGCCGTCGCCAAACACCGAAGAGGACTTCAAGATCAAGCTGGAAGAGGTCGTCCGAAGGCCGTCCGACCAATATATGCACAGTAAGTGATAGATATTAAGTTGCCAAGTTTTGTAATTTAATGTAATTCATTCATATATTTTAGGCTTAGGTTATAATTAGGTTAGAAGGTTCCCTAGACCTTATCTAGGGTGGTAGCAGACTGCGTAAGTTTGTTTGTATGTTTGTTTGTTGCCGGTTGGATTGCCGGACCCGTGCAACATACCGTAATCTCAGCTTTCTGCCTTCAATAGTTAATTGAATTTATTTGCTAATATTATTAGATAGTATTTTGTAAATCTTTGGGATAGGCCTATGCCCAGCAGTGGACGTTGTGCGGCTGAAATGATGATGATGATTAGATAGTATTTATTATTTCTATAAATATTTGTGTAAAAAATAAAATTTAGGTAAAGGAATGCATTTGTTTTCTTTTATTTAATATTGTATTATTTCTAATTGTTGTTAATTTTAAATTAATTGATTTACGCCTATTATAATTATTTTTTGTTAATATTATATTTAAATATAACATAATTGTATAATAATAGGTTGCTTCATTCATTTAATTGACATGCATGTGTACATATATATAGCTTTGGGTACCTACACCATTGTTAAGTTAAAAAAGATTCTTATTTTTTGTTTTTTTTTTCTCCTCTCGTAGAGGTTTTTTTATATATTATTATTATATTTATTACTTGCATATGTATTTTTCTTGTTCCCTTATTGCATAGTCTGGTAATTTTTTTTCTGTTTGTCTTTTTTTTTGCTTAGCTGTTATTATGAAAACGATGAAGTGTCTTTCAAAATATGATTGCTAAGTAATTTTTTAAACGATGTTACTGACTTAATTTCTTTTATATCTTTTGGTAATTTGTTGTACAATTGAACCCCTTCAAACAAAATGTTCTTTTTCCCATAGTTAGTTCTAGGTGTTCGTGCACAGACATTATTTGGTTTGTAATTTTTTTGTGAATACAATTTGTGAGTGTACATCGTTGGTAAGAATGTTTCTTACTAAAATACAGGTGCTGTATTTATATAACTGAGTAATATTCATTAATTTCGTTTCTTTATATACTTTTTCTGTTGAGATGATGAGATGTTTGGTAGTGGTGTCCAAAGAGCGTTTTTATTACCTTATTTTGGGATCTTTGGAGAGCTCTTAGGTTTGTTTTTGCTGCTGCTCCCCAAATTTCAATTAGGTAGTTTAAATGAGATTTAATAAGAGAATTATAAATTGTGTATTTCACTTGCCTTGGCAGACACCGAACTGTCCCTCGAAGTAAACCAGTAGAGACGTGAGTTTCGTTTTTATGTGTTGAATGTGATTTTTCCAAGAAAGTTGTTTTTCCAGAGTTAATCCCAAGTATTTTTCACAATGTACCTTTTTTATGATTTCGCCATTTATGGTTAAGTTATTGTAATCACCAATTTGTTTGTTTTTGGCAGCAAATATTATATAATTTGTTTTGGATGTATTTATTGTTAATAAGTTTGATTGTAGCAAAGAGTGCAATAGATTCAAATCATGTTGAGCCTGTTCAATGATTGTTTTTATTGAATTGTGACGGTAAAACAGAACAGTGTCATCTGCGTATAGTAAAATTTCTCCTTTCAGACCAATTTTATATAAAATAATGGCACTTGTCACACATCTTAGATTTATTATTGCAGAATAACTGATATTAAAAGCGCCATTGGCCTCCCAGAAACTATGACATCATTACCTACTCTGTAATTTCATACAAATCCCATAGAAAATGATTGTGTTGACGTTTAAAAAAAGTATACCTAATTTGAGTTGTTGGAAACTAGCGGATTTCAAAAGCTAGCAAATGCCCACCGGGCGTCACTCCAAAAGCGGTACGCCTGACGGACGTTACTGCGTATCCGCGTTTCAGTGTCAAGCAACATTGATCACTAACGTATGATGATAAAGTCTACATTGATTTGACATAGAAACAGGACGTCACTATCGTACGACTAACGTATAATTTTAAGAAGTAACCGCTAGTCTCCTCCTAAGCACTTAGCTAAAATTCGGAGAAGGACGAAACAGAACAAACAGAAACAAGTTCCCATGCATGAAAAGTGGCAGAAAAAGAAGACTTTAAAGTATCGTATAAATAAAAAAGTATGTTGTCCCAAATGATTGCCGTAAATTGCCTTGTGGCCGTGCATATCGTTAGCGACAGCCAAACACGCGCTGTCCGTGGTCCCCTCATCCTGTACCCCTACTACGAGTATAAGGCTAACGTAATTTATATTTTAGTTAAGCCTGAATGCAATTAGAAGGAATATAAATTCTTTGCAAACTTTATTATTTTATTAAATTCAAAACGTTCGCCTATGGATGTAGAAGTAAGGGCACATTCTAAATAATAAGTAACAAATTTTTAACTGAACTAAATGATATGTTTTTCTATATATATAGTTACAAAGAATATTTCTTAGAACCAACCTTTATATAAATGTTCAGGCTGTTTTATGGCTAATTTAATATGTTGTCAATTTTATTGAAAAATTAAAAAGTTATGAATTTTTATTTCAGCATTTTATGTTGCGATACCTTAACTTTTTGGACCCTTCAGAATATCCAATGATGAATCTTCATAAAAAAATAACAAAAAATCATAAGGTTCTGTAAGTTCTGTAAATAGTTGCACAATGCACAGGTTGCTAGCTGCTGTTCTGTAAACTTTTCTGAATAAAACTGGAAAAGAAATTGAATCGAGAAAAAAGCAATATATATTACCTGTCCTTAAATTATATTGAAATAAGCACTGCTATCTTCACTATTTAACTCTCTTAATAATCGCTATAATCGCCGAAACGAAACACAGCCACACCAGAACTCGTAGTAGGGCCTGATGTTTGTCCAGCAAACAGATTAGCCTCAGTAACTCGTTCCACGAATCTGACTGAAGAATGACATAATCGAATAACTTGTCCTCACCAGTTATAACATCGCGGTAAAGCTCCTTTGCGGCTAAATAGGTTCACTCGTTTATTTGTATTTGCTACTATGTCTCAGTCGGATACTGAAGTTGCAAATTTATTTCAAATTTGAAGGCATTTGAAGAAGTTTTAACTTCTATGTTGATCTCAGAGCAAATGATGACGTTCAATGTACAATCTCAACATTTTTTCTCGTCAGAACTAGCCAAGTTACAAGATAGCCATATTGTTTTGTAAAATGAGATTTTTGTATGATATTAAAAGGGTTGTATTTTTAAGTCCCACAACACAGGGAATCCTAGTGCAGTGTTATATACTATTGATATCTTTATAATAATGATTGTAGAATCTTTATAGCAAGACATAATTTATTATTATTATACTGGTACTTACTACACGAACTATCGACAAAGCAGTACGATGCCATCTTTTAATGTAAGATAACTTACAAATTAACGAGATTACAATTTTATAGTTTTTAGTAACGATGGTTATACAAGGATTTAGAATATACAAGTAGTGTGGTTATACATCCATATATACTCCCATGCTGGTCTGGGAGAAACGAAAAAACTTAGAATGTACCAGCTGCTTCTCTTCCCGCGCAGATCGTAAAAGCCGATCGAGGGAATGGGCAAAAATGCGAATCATTTTAACAGGCGATGCGGCTAGCAACCCGTCACTGTATTGATTGCTTTTCCATCTTCTCGCCCACCATGACGCTAAAAGTGGCTTTTGAGTCTTGCGGCCCTAGGCTCTGCATAGAGCCGCAAGACCCAAAATGCTCTGTCTGCCCCATTAGGGATAAAGACGTGATAGTATGTATGTATGTATGTATGTGGTTATACATTTTTTATGAAACTTACCTCATTCTCAAATTGATCGCTATCTCTTTTTCTTTTTTGAGTTTGACAATTATTGACCGAGCGAGCGAAGCGAGCGAAGCGTCTCAGTTTCGAGACTAGCCAAAAATTCTTTTGTCCGTCTGTCTGTCTGTCTGTCTGTCTGTCTGTCTGTTCTCGCCTACAGGTCGCATTTCTTAACCGATTCTCATGAAATTTTGTAAGCAGGTTCAGCAACTAAATAGAATTTTTCTGTCGAGCCAATTTTTCGAAATTTTTCAAAATGGCAGAAATATGGGGTTTTAAAATTTTAAAACTGTCATATATCCGCCATTTCAAAATATTTTCAAAAATGTCATTAGACTTTTTTGTTGCCATTATGAAAACGATATTTTTTTATTTGAACAACTTTTGTGTCTGAACAACTTTTTTATAGGTTAACGGGTTTAGGGTGACTCGCGAAGTCTCAATACAAATACTCTTACAAAATATACTCAAACTATTTAACGGTGAATTGCTACTGAACAACTTTCTTAAAAATACAAATCTTCCCTGGGGTCCACGAAGTAATTTCTCTGAATAACTATTATGGGTATTATTTTGAGTTTCATAAGTAGTTCTATAAATTTTATCATATTTAACCGACTTTAAATAAAAGGGTTTTGCTTATTTTACGATTAGTACTTTTTTTCAGTTTTTGCTTATTTTGATTGATTGTTGGCTTGTTTATTAAATTTAGCAATTTTGTTGAGCGAACTTTCGTTCAATCGCTATCGCTGCTTATCTGTCCTTCTGTAGAAGTATAAGTACTCGTAATTATGCTACGAACTAATAGATCAACAGCAATCAAAGCCCGCGAAGTAGCTTTACGAAGAAAGTAAGAAACCAATGAGCAGCGGCATAGAGCCATGGCAATACAAATAAACATTTAAACCTGGTTTTTCCAACAATGAGCTAACTTTGTCATTTAAAAAATTATGGGTCATTTTTCGGTAAAAGACTACTGTTACAGAACTAAATTTCAGCATCACGATAGATCTCATATCCATGGGATTGTATGGTTGGAAGGTGCTCCTGACATTTCAGAGCTAGATCGAAAGTCAATTGAAGAAAGGGCTGTGATTGGCAACTATTTTCAAAATTTGGTCACAACCATGAATTCGCATATCGGTAAACCTGCACCGATAGTAATATTCATCCAAATCAGGTAGATTATTCTGAAATAATAATCGCGAGGTCTAAGTTCGTGGCGAACTACTAGTCGAATTATCTGTCACTCTCTGTGTGTGTAATCCTTTTACGCCAGATTTTACCATAAGCTGTTATAATAAGTAGCAAACATTTATACAAATAGTCTCCTTTACACAAGACTTTCACTCCAAAGTATGATTTAATATGCATACTTACGAGTTACACAATTTAAAAAAAAATAACATCCAGTTTAGATCATGAAGTAAGAGGGTAAAAGGTTTAGATGACATGAACGGTGATAAACACAGGTAAAACGGATATGCATTCTCAGAAGTGAACACCGTAGGCGTCATACTGTAAATAGAGTAGACGCGTCTGGAAATATATTAAAGAAGGCGAACGGGTCGATACGATTTAATATACTACGTGCAATATCCCGGGTTATTATTCCATCAGATGGAAATCATAGATGGACAGGAATTTATCAGTGTACAAAAGATCTCGCGTTGAATTTTTAATATATTTTAGCGGGAATTAACATGAACATAACCTATTGTATTTATTTTTTCTCTGACATTGCAGCTACGTTACACCTTAAACCCACATGGTCTAATTATGAAGCACAGATAAACTTTATACATAAGTTAAAACCATACGCTCAAATCAAGCTGACATTGACACAGGACAAAGGGTCATTTAACTAGATTTTAACTTGTTTGAGGTGGATAATGGTTTAATCCTAGAAATAAAGTTATACAACTTATAGTTCATCTCCGCAATTTTCGATTCACAATAACATGTCGGAGAGTTCAAAATAATAAACCATGCAAAGGGATGTTGTTTACTACAGAATGCAACAGTTTTATTTTCAAACAGCAGTTGTTAGCAACAACTAATAAAACCGGTCGCCATAGCGACTAGATGTGGAGTGTTAAATAAAATGACAGTCTATTTTAGGTGAACTATAAGCCCTGTTGGACACAGAATTCAATACCTATGTGGGCCAGAGGATTTAACTCATGTGGTTGGAATTCATGCTTCAGTGCGAGGTGGGACGCTAACTTATCGTCACATTTTTAGAAAGCCCACGTAAGGTCTCTTTTGCGGCGTCATCGATGATGTGACGTGACTGTAAGTAAGTTTTCATCCTGACATTAGCCTGATATCGTACTGTACGTAACTAAATGGCTTGTTCACGTCACCCGGGATGTCAGACGCCGACTCCGCTCGGCCTCCCCAGCTTCCTAAATTCTCGGCCGTCCGCGACATACAAATATTGCTATTTAGATGATTAAAAGTATGTAAGAAAATTCTCTGCATGAGTTGAATCAGAGAGGAATTATTGCTGCCACAAAGCATTGAACTATTTACATTAACTCAGGTGTATACTGACACAAAGCAAAACTGTCCAATTAAATTGCCTTTATTTGAGCCTAACCAGGAAATTAAAGCGAACCGAGCTTTGTGCCATCCCGTTCAATTTGCAATATTGCCTACTCTGAGCTAACACCTACGCAGTGGCTTTAGTCTGAAATACAAAGATGATGAAAGTAATCAATTTCTTTCTCTATAAAGTTAAGCTTGATAAATTCTAAGAGAAGTTGATTATGTTGTTGTTATGTTAGGACACCTTTACTTACTAGACATGATGCGTTTTCAAAATTAATATTGTAGGGAGAAATAGAAGGTGGAAAAGACAAAGAAAGTCCATACCTAGAGACAGTTTTGTTAATGTTTATTGCTGAGATAAACCAAATTCAAAAGACTAGGAATAAGATTAGATGTCTTGTACTTACAGGAAATCCATTGTCAAGACTTAGTATCGCTATGATCTGGTTATGTCCAAAGTTGATAAACTATTTTGAGTATTTGATATGCAACAGATTATTTTCAGTTACGTATTACAAATTTGCCATCGTAATGAAGAAACTAAATATTATCAGAGTTAAGCATATTCCTGAAAAAATTAAAAGCAGAATTAGAAGCTAACGGTTCTATTTGAGAAGTTCCTGTTGCTCTTTGCTTTTTTATACAAATAATGAAGCATAAACTTATACCGCCGTAAAAACATTAGATAGGTACCTATAAATATAATTTATCTGTACCAATAAAGACACACAGTTCAATGTATCGTATGATTTCATCAAAATAAATTTATTGAAATTGTTTTGTTTCACCGATATTTTCGGTAAAACAGTTTTAAGAAATTTATTTATTTACAATTTTTCATTGTATTACTTTGTTTTTCCTTTTTCGTAATAAAAAGTATACTTAACAAAAAAAAATATTCTCTTGATGAATCGCGACTTTAATACTCCAGTTCTCGTATGGACTTACTTACCTAGAAGACATGCAACCGCAGACTCACAAACCTACTACCACGTCATTCAAACTTAGTTTACTATACTTACATCGCAAGCCGTCTTCACGGCATGTCGCGCGGAACCTTCCTATTATTATACCAGACATACAGACAAACCTCGAACGAGATCACTATTATTATATGATATGAATACTAACATGCTGGTACGTCATGAGTCGTCACAACGATAACCACGTGGCGTGTGCGACCAAAATTGTATAACCCCAATTTGTTTTTTCGTGCGTGTTTGTGATTTTCGTGTACAATTTTAATTTAATAGGTTAATTTAAAAAAAACATCAAATGCTTGACAAAAAAATCGCTAATTTATGTAACCACTTTCATATTTCGTCGACTTCTCTTTTTGCTCTTGCTTAGTCGAAATGTGGAAAAAAATCAATTATAAGTGATGGCTGTGATTCATTGATTACATCGTCATAGTGTCAAGGTGGGCGAGAAGATGGAAAAGCAATCAATACAGTGACGGGTTGCTAGCCGCATCGCCTGTTAAAATGATTCGCATTTTTGCCCATTCCCTCGATCGGCTTTTACGATCTGCGCGGGAAGAGAAGCAGCTGGTACATTCTAAGTTTTTTCGTTTCTCCCAGACCAGCATGGGAGCATGGGAGCATGGGAGTTGCGGGTTAAATACAATGTTTATTGTATCATATATCAAAACATAAGTGACTCGCAAGCTACCAATATATGCGTCTGACGTAGCTGGACGAGACAGCTGATTTATATAGTTATATTGACAACAGCCTGGACCATGGCTTGAGGTGTCTTCGTACAACGGAAGAGCTTGAGACATTTTGTGCGATTTGTTGACAGAGCAAAAGTTTATATATCTAATAATTTGACGATAATTATGATTTCATAATCTATCATTTATGCCGTATCAATTTCGACGCAGTAATAGTTTGTTAGGGTATTTTGTCACTGAATAAAATAAAAATATTGCGTTAATTCTAGCTTATTTCTATAAATAGGTCCTGAGTTTTGTAAACAACGGGCGAAAGACTCGACATCAGAGGCGGATCACGTTACAGTGGTTAGTATTGTATTGTCGTCGATCTACCTCCCATAGCTCCCCTGCGAAGCCTTGAAGATGGCTTTAAGCGGGACGTTTGCTGTGATCCCCATATTATATTGACGATACGACAAAACTATACAGTACAGGGTATTTTAATCCTTTGATTTTTTAACTATATTTTTCACACAATAAAATTGAATTAGGTGGAGTGCGCAAATTAATGTAAAAACAGAGGTATATAAAGTAAACGGAAAATTTAACTTGTCTAAAACTGTTACACTTATTCGAATGCCGAACGAATGCAAACGTATTACTTTCTACGATTGATAATGTTAAATGACATGCAAAAACGCTTCAGTCGAAATAATTGGCAATAAAAATAATCATTATTCCTGACTTACCGACTATAGTAGGTAATTACTCAAGCTATAAAAATAAGGGGGTCAGATCTGCATGCACTATCATCGTCATAGTTACAGTGTACAGTGAACAAAAATGTGTTAGTATATAAATATTATGGTGAGGAGATCTGTGGTCCAGTGGCAAATCGGATTACGAGAGCGCTTTCACAAGTTTAGCCACCACGGGCGTGGTTTGCACTTGGATAGATGATATTAAAAAAATATCGAGCTCCTCCGTGCTTCGAAAGGCTCGTTTAGTCTTTAGTCCCGGCTGTCAACATTATATGGCAGTATTTAGGCTGCGTTTCCAATGAAGCGGAGCAGAGCGGAGAGGAAAGAAATTGACCAATCACAATGCTCGAAATCTCCGGTCCGCTGTTTGAAATGAAGCGGAGCGGAGATTTCGAGCATTGTGATTGGTCAATTTCTCTCCTCTCCGCTCTGCTCCGCTTCAGTGGAAATGCAGCCTTAAGCTATGCTATGTCAGATCTCAGGCAGGTTGAGAAATCTGAAACCAGTAAAGTGTTGGCCACTTACACCACGGCTTATGCACACGAAAAACGATTAATTTTTACTGTAACTGGACTGGGAGGCACTAATGGAACTGGACAAAACTGTGAAAAGCCATTTTAACCTCAAACAAAAAATAAGTTATTAGTTTGACGGCAATGTCTGTCTATCTGTTTGTAGCTCTCGAAAGGATAGACCTACTTCGGTCGATGACCTCCAGCCGTCCGGCCGGCGGCGCCTAGCGACGGCACTACTACTTGATCTCACGATTTTACTTTCTAGTTATAGTTAACATTTTTTGATTTAATCCGTAGTCCATCAATTCGTCTGTCAATTTAGTTTAGACACAAATCAGATTTTATACTAGATAATTTTGCATGTGTATATTTTATTTATGCCGACAGTGTAAAATATAGGTAGAATTTTGTTCAAAGGTAATTCCCCTATACAAAACAAACTCGCGTGACTACTTCGATTTGTATAACAACCTAAAATTTTGAAGTGAAAAATTCTTTAGCGGCGTTGTGCACTTTTTTTGGAATGGGTAAAAAATCTTAATCTCGCGTCAGGACCACGTGTCCTGATCGAAAATTCGTAAGACGGCGCAGAGCGCTTGCGCGAATGTTCGTGTGTGTTTATGTTACGTTACGTTCGTGTGTGTAATGTGTCATGCTTGTGACATTTGTGACAGACTGTGGTTCAGAAAAGATTTGAAATATTTTATACTGATAGGTAATTAAAGCAATTCGTGCAAAATTATTCCCTAACCATTCCAAAATATCAAAAATGCACAACGTTAATATTCAAGTTTTCACTTCTGCCGGCACTCCCAGAGAGCAAACCGTCGCTTTTGAAGTGAAAAGTTCTTTAGCAGCGTTGTGCACTTTTTTTGGAATGGGTAAAAAATCTTAAACTTGCGTCAGGACCACGTGTCCTGATCGAAATTTCGTAAGACAGCGCAGGGCGCTTGCGCGAATGTTCGTGTGTGTTTATGTTACGTTACGTTCGTGTGTGTAATGTGTCATGCTTGTGACATTTGTAACAGACTGTGGTTCAGAAAAGATTTGAAATATTTTATACTGATAATTAAAGCAATTCGTGCAAAATTATTCCCTAACCATTCCAAAATATCAAAAATGCACAACGTTAATATTCAAGTTTTCACTTCTGCCGGCACTCCCAGAGTGCAACACGTCGTTTTTTTTTTTTTTTTTTTGATTCGATATACTTCTTTCATCGCGAAAAGTTGTTCAAAATAATGGTCTACTCAGATTAAAAAGTAACCACTCGTCTGTGTCCGCCGCTACATCCTTTTACTTTATATGAAAGCAACTTGTATATTAGTGATTGTAGCGATCGTTCCGTCTGACCTTAGAGTTGTGTTTGAGAACTCCCTCTAAGTACACAAATAGCTTCCCAACAAACTACCCCCATCGAACGTCCGTGAAACAACAATACAGCCGCTGCAAACTTATGCAAAGCGGGGTTGCAAGTACTGTAGTATAATCATGATCCTTGTAGCTGAGATTCTTTAGTTCACATTTACAAAAATCCGCACTCATTATATTACTTGTTTAGTATAATGCTATTGATTTAAGAAGCCTTTTATTTTCTGCACTTCTTAAATTGGCAGCATACTGACTACATAACTGATTCAGGAAGCTAGATTTTTTATTTATAAATTCTCTCCCGTCATTAGCCATGTTAATCATCTAATGTACATGAGAAGATAATGCCTTGTGATTCGGAGGTCGTTGATTCAAAGTTGTTTCGAGTCTGGTTAGGATGTTGCAGGCGTCAATCACCTGATTATCCGAAAAGAAAGACGATTCCGTGTTTCGGAAAGCACGTATAAACTGTGTGTGTAAACGAACGCCAGCTAGGTTTGCTCAAACCTATTCAAGAATTGCTTGTGGTCTACTCCATAGGTAGCGAAGGTCAGACTGCAGTAGCTCTGTGTAAAAACCAAGCAGCCGCGTCAGTCAGCTAGGTTAGGTAGCAGATCCCGGGCGCTAAAGCGTTACCGTTGAAGATGCAACCGGGAATACGTGAGGATGAAGATACTTTGTTTGGAAATCCAAGTTTAGTTCTAAGAACATTCGAGAAAAATGCTTAACTTCTACATTACATAGAAGCAAAAAACACCGACAAGCTTTTATTAATTCCGTAATTCCATGAAAATAAAGGCGTGTTTTCTTATATACGGGTTTCTTTTCAAATTTAAAAAAGAATAAGTGGCATTTCTTAACAGTTATAAAAAGTTTGAGTAAGGTTTCATTAAGTTTAGTTAAGGCACAAAAGGTGCTAAGGTGACTGACTTGTAACAAAACAACCCTTTACTGCAGGTACTCTCTGCAGTAAAGGGTTGTTTTGTTACACAATTATTTAAAAAGAAGTCTAATGTTTTCATGGTTCATTTATTTATGAGTTGTTTGTTATTCCGCCATATTTTCGATATAAATTATATAAGCCTTCCATGCCATGGCTGAGAGAGAAAAAAAAACAACTTAGAATATAGCAGCGGCTTCTCTTTCCGCGCAGATCGCAAAAGCTGATCGAGGGAATGGGCAAAAATGCGAATCATGTTAAGAGGTGTTGCGGCTTGCACCGACCACTATCCTAAATTCTTTTTTCACCTTCCCGCCCCCTCATCACGTTATATGAGACCTTAGAATCTTGCGGCCCTGGGCTGTGTCTGCTTAGAGCCACTAGACCTAAAATTCTCTTTCTGCCTTATTAGGAATAAAAACGTGATAGTAAATATATGTATGTATGTTTCGATATGCCTGAACATATATGGATGTATGGGGTAGGTATTGATAAAATCTTTACATCATACTGAGCTGATGACTTATGCTATAATTTTAAAGAAATTTAAAGGCAGTGAATTTTTTTAGCAAGCCAATGAGTTTTTAGGGTTCCGTACTCTCCCATTTTAAATAATTTATTTGAAAGGAAACAGAGATATCATTTAAGACTCTATTTTATGAACTACTGTTTATAGTTTAAAGTGAGAGCGTGAAGCTTTTTTTTGCACATTAGCCAATAGTGGCCGTTTTGCGCAAGTATGCGTAGAAAAGCTTAACGTCCTCTCTTTGAACTGTAAACAGTATTTCATAAAATAATTTCAAGTATTATCGAGGATAGCAAAAATTCAGAGTAAGTGGTTTTGGGGTAAGTG
Source organism: Acrobasis consociella (assembly GCA_963555685.1). Taxonomy (NCBI): domain Eukaryota; kingdom Metazoa; phylum Arthropoda; class Insecta; order Lepidoptera; family Pyralidae; genus Acrobasis; species Acrobasis consociella. The sequence goes on from OY743104.1 coordinate 22,675,023, forward strand.
AGTGAGTGACCAAGTCCTTAATTGTCTCAAAGTCAGGTCCAGTAATTAAAAATATCCAACTTAATAATAAAACAATAGACCAAGTTCAAAGTTTTAAATATTTAGGAACTATTATCAACGAAGAGGCAAGATGCTCAGAAGATATTAAGAAGAGGATTGCTATTGCAAAAAGTACATTTAAGAGTAAAAAATATATATTTTGTTTTGGTATTAAACAAAGTTTACGTAAAAGATTTATTAAAACATTTATATGGAGCACTGCTTTGTATGGATGTGAAACGTGGACGATGACATTTAAAATGTGGTGCTGGAGGAGAATGAAAAAAATAAGTTGGACAGAAAAAATTACAAATGAGAAGGTACTAGAGGATGTGAGAGAGAAAAGACAAATTATAGAAAATAGAAGAGGGAAAATGTTCGGTCATCTACTACGCCACGATGCGTTCTTTAAAACAATAATGGAAGGAAAAATAGAAGGAAAGAGAGGAGTAGGAAAACCCAGAAGAAAATTTATAGACCAAATAAAAGAAAAATTAAACGTGAAAACATATAAAGAGGTTAAGAACTTAGCGGAAGGAAGAGAGACATGGAAAGCACTCCACCGACAAGAGCCCAGCTCTTAAATATAAGAAGAAGAAGAAGAGTGAGTGATACTTAATACGTGTATGGCCGGATATTGAGCCGATCCGATTGGTCTAGCTGCTCGCAGAATGTACTGAAATAGTTATCTGGGTATCATCATAATTATATAAATTTCAAGACTAAGAATATATGTATAAAAAAAGTTAGTAGTTGCTGTTTAAACCTATCTTTTGACTCTATACTATACAAGTGCGCAAACTGAAAATACATCCTAACACTACTCTCACACATATGATTAGTGGGAAAATAAGTGGCAGTTCTACGGCTCTTGGTCCATATAAAGTGAGTATACTACCTAACTGTAATCAAGCTGTAATTATAAAGATTTCATGGATTGTTTTATGACATTCATGAATCCTACCCACCCATCAACCTCTTATAATTCACGTGAGTACGTGTCATAGTGCATTAGGTTTTCTCTTAGAGTTCTATAGTGCATATAGTGCGAGGTATGCCGCGTTCATGTGTGGAATCTTTAACAATTGTGAGCTTGTTGCTGCAGCGCTTCCCAACATTTTTGGGTCAGACGCCTACTTACGCGAATATTCACGCCTCCGTTTGTATTGCTGATAGCATAGGTACTAATGAGTAAACACACAGCAATTAGTTATGGAGTTACTATTGTTTACATTAATTTTAAACCATTGTGCTTGAAATGCCACTCTGACGTAGGTGGATACTTAATTGCAGGAAAAGCGTAGTATAAAACACAAAATAAAATACCCAAGGTATGACTAATGGAAAAATATTTTTGGTCCATTGGTTTGATTTAAAAAAAATATTGTACACGTATTTTTTCTTTTCTCTGAGAAAACAAAAATGACAAAGATACAGCGCATTTAAATTTCGCGTGACGTCACACTTAAGCATGATTTTTCCTTATGTGTGACGTCGCAAGCCCCCACTCCGAAACTTTGACGCCCCGTACCTTTGTGAATTTTTACTTTTTTGGTAAACTGAAAAATACGCGTTCATTATTTTTGTATAATCTAAAAGACGGACAAATTACAATCACACTTTTCGGACCCTGTCGTCAACCCTATTCTAGGTAATTTAGAGTTAAATTAAAACCTGTTACATTACTAGACACAAAATATGCGAATTTTAGTGGTTGACAGCTTTCTAAGTTGTTACTTTATGCTCCTAGACAAACTTTTATTAAATTTTTACTCAGATTATGATCTGTACAATATATAACCTGTATCAAAAAAGACCAGCATGAAATAACAACTCAGCCCCCCTTGCTATCCAGGACAGAGGGATACCCCCCAACTGGCCACATTGAGCGCCGGTGCCGGCGAGGGAGCCGTGTGACAAAGAATACTTGAAAGCCGTCGCCGTCTGCCCGGTTTCAGCGCCACATTTAACTTGAAATCTGCTGCTAAACTTGTATCCGTTTTACTTATTTAGCGAATCACACTATCACAATAATATCACACTAATAGTATAAATGCGAAAGTTTTTGTGTACGTTTGTTTGTTACGTCTTCACACGCAAACGGCTAGACTAATTTTGGTTAAATCTGGTATGCATTAAGCTGAATCCTTGCATTAACATACTCGTATGGGTATACTTCAGGCGCAGGTAACACCGCGGGGTGCAGCTAGTATTCAATATAGGTACATTATTCTCAGATTAATTTTAAATTATTTTCTTCTTCCTTTCCAATTTTCTTATGTCGAGACTGTATTTTCATACTTTCATTTACACTTATTTATAAATACACTACTTATTACAAAATCAATAAAAGTACTTACTAAGCTCTTAAATATAAAAAAAGAACGAACGCGAAGACTTACCCCCGAGCGAGATTAAATTCCTGAGTTTCTTCCGGATATATGGCTCGAAGCTCGATAAACAAATTTATTTGCCAGGTAAATTAAAAAACCTTCGTCTTTTAAGCGTTCACACCCCTTAACTTTTGAAATGCTCAAACATGGCTAAGAAAGAACCACCTAAGTACGTTCTGGGTACTTATCTATGTTGTTTTATATCAGACACACAAGTAAAATACATACTTAAATGTTTCCCACCAAACATTACGAGTACGATTATACTGTGGTCATATAATCACAAAAGTGTAAAAAGTTAATGAACTCTCCATAGTTAGCTTCTACGGCATAAAAAGCCAGTCACGTAACTTTTATACTCCAGTAAAAAAAGTTACTTCTTTTTAAACTTTTATCCATTTTCTCCTTAGGGGTTTGTAATATATGTTATAATAACAGATAATTTAACATCAATTGCAATAACGTTTAAATGATATAATTTTCAATTTATATAAAAACTCACTGCCTAATTTCATTTTACCTAATATTTAATATCATATAACCATCATGTGCTATAATAACTTTTAGTTTGATGTTCATCTTATATAATTATCACTTGTCCAAATGCTCTTTTTATATAACGTTAATTTGTTATAATCTTCTTTTATTTAACTATCACTTGTCCAAATACTCTTTTTATATAACGTTAATTTACTAAAATACACTAATTAATAATTGGTTACTATAATAATATAAGGGTTTTATATTTTAAGAAAACATAAGTATATGGGTATTTATTTTTTAAAGAAAATCATAAATAGTCTGTATCAATTACAACAATAATGATTACCTGATGTACCTGTATGTATGTATGTTCGTCAGTTCCCTCGATATTTAAAATAATATTGAAATTTTATTTACAAAAATGGACCTACTTATTTCTATATCATAATATTTTTTTCATCTGCTCGCTCAGTATTAAAAATAATCTTCAAAGATAGTTCGTACCTATATAATAATATTTTTTTCATCTTCTCCCTCGATATTAAAAATAATATTTAAAATTTTTATTATATTTTATTTTTTTACCTAATATTTTTGTATAAAAATATTGGTTACACATACAAAATGCGCGCGCGTTTTGTATGTGTAACCATTTTTTTTAATTTTTTTTTTTATATAATATATTTAAATATTATTTTTAATATCGAGGGAGAAGATGAAAAAAATATTATTGAATATATAGGTACAAATACAAATGGGGCGGACAGAGCATTTGAATCTTGCGGCTCTAAGCAGAAAGAGCCCAGGGTTGCAAGACTCAAAGGCCACTTTTAGCTTAATGTGGGCAAAGAAGGTGATTGAAGAAATGAAAATAATGATGGGTTGCTAGCCGCATCGCCTATTAACATGATCGATTTTTTGCCCATTCCCTCGATTGGCTCTTACGATCTGCCCGGGAAGTGAAGCAGCTGGTACATTCTAAGTTCTTTTTTGTCCCAGACCTGCATGCGAGCTATTATACATATTACATAGGTGTATTTTATTGAATTGTTTCTTATATATTATTTTTGTAATTTAAAACAAATGGTTACACACACACATAAAAAATGCGCGCGCATTTTGTATGTGAAACCAATTTTTTTTATAACATAACATTATAACATATGTTATGTATAGATTATAATTATTATTAGAGCAAAAGAATATTATAGTAAGTAAATATTAATGTAAATGTTAAACATATAAAATATTCATTAAACCACATAAAATTAGGTCAAATGAAATTATATAAACAGTACAGTATAACAATTGAACTTTATATTAAACAAATGTATCATTAGGATGTATGATCATTAGAGAAATTGTTGTTATTACATATATTACACACCCATTAAAAACTTGCATAACGAGATATTATGATGATTACTTACAGCTGAGGTACTTGCTATTTTAAACGAAAATAATTGGCCAAGTGCGTGTCGGGCCACGCGCTGTATAGGGTTCCGTAGTTGTTAATGCCAACTTGCAGTCTAAAACGGCTTTGAATTTGTATATAATTTTCCTTTTCGAGTACATTTTATAAGTTGATCACCTATAACTTTTTAATTTGTTAACCCTACTTAGCTCTGATAGTTTTCCTTTAAACTACATTATTTATACTATAGCAGTGATTTTTTTCACGTGTCCATATATAACCGTTTTGTAGATAGATGGGGGGATACGTGACTGTAACAAAAAAATTTACTTGAAACCTAAATATTTCAGACACGGATCCCTAAATCGAAAAATGGTGTTCCCAAGCTCACAATATTTTTGAAAAACCTATTCAAAGATACCCCACACAATATGTTTGTAGAGAAAAAAAATATTGACTTCCTCTTTACTTGTATGGCAGCTACGCTAAAAAAAATTTTTTTACATATTTTATTTTACGACTTTTTCGCCATGATTGATATACATATCCATGCCAAATTACAGCTTTCTAGTACTTATAGTTTCTGAGTAGGACCGCGGACGGACAGACAAACAGACAGACATGGCGAAAATATAAGGGTTCCTTGTTTACTACGGAACCCTAAAAAACTGACTCTTGTGAGATAAAAGTTCAAACTTTTCGACAATTGCTATGACAAATCTCTTTGACATCGCGGCTTGTAAATGCAATGGCTTTGATTCCTGCACCTGTTCTAAGGTTAAAAAAGATTCCTATTATTAAACAGTCGTCTCTGTTAGACCAAAAGGCCAACAGTAAAATGAAGATAGGTGGCCTCGAGCATAATGCAACTCAAAAAGTGCAGCGAGCATTTGAAAGTTCGCGCATGACAAAAATTGTCTGCCATATGGTAGAGTCAAATGTAACGCGGAAAATTCGTACCACGCGTAGAGAGATGAGAGACTCTGTCGTCGAAAGAGATTCAGTACCATCAACATCAGCTGTGAAAAAACAATTCTGTGACTATTCTACTAATCTGCCAAAGTTGGCGAGAGTACGTGTATGTGACCGATACGGAATTACGAAGTTTCTGATCGATCAGTGGCCGCTATTTATTTTTTAACAAAATGTTTAGTATGACCTTCAGCTAGATGTGTTAAAGAGCATGTAGTACGACGGACGAAAATATATTTTCCCTACTGATTGAAAAGAAAAAAGGCCGTTCCGGTTCATATCGACGAGTGGAAGTAAAAGTTTGTGTCAACACGCGCCTTTACCTTTGCGGGTAGAATTGAAGGGCGATGGGCCACTTCGCAGGCCACCCTGACCCCTCTTGCTAACTGAGAAGGTATCGCGAATGAGCCCAGCTGATAAGCGGCCGCTGTGCCAGGTCTTTGGATCGAGAGTAGCACAAGAACAGAACCAGGCAAAAGCGGCAATGGCGTTGAAACCGTGAGTTTTTTTGTGGATGAGAGCTATAACCAGCCGATTCCCCGTGGCCGGCGGTAGGCAAAAAGCGCCTTTTCCTCGCGTAAAATAAAGTTTAGGTTAGGTGTAGGTTGGGTTAGGTAAGGGACTGCAATAACAATGTTTGGAAAACCCATGCGTGCTTTCTTTCCACGAGAACCGAAAGATAACGGTGGCGGACGAAGATGCCAAACTGTCAAAACGCCCTGTGTGAGCTGACGTTCTTCACGGCGATATTCGTAGTACACCGACGATATACCTGTTACCGGTTAGGCGCAGTTGGTGCTCTTTGACGGCGCTTTTTGCAGTTAGTTTGAACTTAAAGTACGCCACAAATAACAGCTCTATACGCTTCGCCTGACAAGCTCTTCAAAAAGAGGTTCTTAGTGAACTAGAAGCAGTCATTGGTCTTAGAGAACACCAACCTTCTGCCACCCTTGAATCTTTTCGGGGAAGAAGTGCCGAGTTACTCGCACGTTCAATATCTGGGAGTACCTAAAGTTCCGCAAACGCCTCAGATTGAAAGCCCACAGCTGTGTGGTTTCCGGCAGAGTAGAATAGGGCCACTCCAAGTCCTCCCGTGGATGTCGTAGAACGCGACTTAGGAAATACAAGCTAAACAAAGCTTAAAAACAGTGAGACCTCTCAAACCCGTCTGGCCAGCGTGGAGAGTGTAGACCGAATCCTCTGGCGTCTCTGGCCAAGTATGGCTCTGGTAGTACAGAGAGCGTCTTACTCCTGCAGTGGAGACTAAAAGACCTGATGATGATAAAGACGAAAGCCCACAGCGATAGGTTGGCGACGATAGCGAACATGCATGGCCCGGGGGAAGCTCTATCCAGTACTTATCTTTCGCTTACCGATACGGATGCGGCTCGGGATTAAGTCGAACCTAAGAAAACCTATGTTTTAGGGGCCGATGGGGTTCCGCGTTGCTTGAGAAACGCCGTCATCCGTCGGGACTTAGTAGGAAGGATGATTTTTTGACTCATCTCTCGCCTAGCAAATGACATGTTTGACAAGGATTAACGTTGCGCCGCCACATTAGGAGGGTGAGAGAAGGGGATACTTCAGTAATATAGGTCTCTTCGCTGAAGAGAGCTACAATAGTGCTTTGGGAACTCCCGCCGAAAGACGGAAGGTTACTAGGTTCTAGGTTACTCGGTCTTTGGACCGAGAGTAGCACAAGAACAGTACCAGGCAAAAGTAATAGCGTTGTAACCGTAAGTTTTTTGTGGGTGAGATCCATAACCAGCCGGTTCCCCGTGGCCGGCGGTAGAAGAAAAGCACCTTTTCCAAACTTGAAAAAATGGTTAGGTAAGGTGTCAAAAATGTCTTTTACTTATGGACAATTAGTACCAGAAAGCTGTAATTTGGCACGGTTTTAGTACGTCTAAATTCTTGAAAAAATATGTAAAGTGCATGTAAAGTGGAAAAGTATTTTTATCTCTATGCAGACCAGGGCTGCAAGAAAGCCCGGTGGACGTTAAAATGTAAAAAGGGAATCCAAATAATAATTGGTTGCTTGCCGCATCATCTATTAACATGATTCAAATCTCGCCCATTCTCTCGATCGGCTTTTACAATCTGCATGTTAACATTTTTTCTTTCTCCCAGACCAGCATGGAAGATAAATAAAACAACTATAATGGAATATTGAAATTAATTGTTTTTAACTCTTTAGTTTTAACTATACCTACCGCGGCATTCGCATAAAGTGTAGGTTTAATTACGGAACCCTTCAAAGCACGTGGCCCGACATACACTTTACCGGTTTTATTAAAAATGCCAAAATAACGATGCTCATAAACTATAGTCCACGCTGACGAAATCGCGGGCAACAGCTAGTCCGAAATAAAAATCTTAACTAAAGCCAATTTGTATTTATAAGTACAATCCTCGTCCCTATGCATCGCGGGACAGACATAGTGGGTGAATCGGGTTTGCGTTGCATAGTGTTTAGTACAACATTATAACACTCATTTGGATGATAATAATATTATGGTTACTATGCCATTGTTGTTTTAATGTTGGCAATAAGCAGTTTCAAAAACTTTTATAGAGGATTTACAGCATTTGTGTAGATAAAATTAATTTATTGAAACCCTTTTATACATATCTACTTTTTCTTATTGAACCGACTACCAAAAAAAGAGGTTATCAATCGTCCCTATCTGTTTTAAATGTATGTTCACCGATTGTTTGAAGACTTTTGGACCAATATAATACTTACGCGGTGGCCCTATAATTTTTTATCAAAATCGGTTACGTAGTGGGGTGAAGTCTGTATTTAGTTTTGAAAAATATTTCTATGCATCAATGTAATGCTGCAACGCGATAATTCAAAAGAGGTAAATAAAATTACGTACCCACTACTCTCCGGCGACGGAGTAACTTTGAACCTGTTATCAAGTGAAAAACTTATATTTAGACATATATTAAAAAAGACAAATATTATTTTCGATTATAATTACAGATTGCAATATTTATTTGTAGCTATCGTCAATAGATAGATGTGTAAACAAACTCGAACACTTTCAACCCGATAATCTTCTCCGAACCGTCTAATAAGTCAATGTTTATTTCAGTGTCGCAGTTCTACTAAACACAGACTAAGTTACTACAGTTACTAGGTACGTAAGTTGCTGTCTATTGATTGTTTGATTAGCTTTGCGAAGGGAAGTTCTCGGAATTTAATGCCGATAACTTATTATCAAACACTCTAAAAACAATTTGCGTTTCACCATTCGATTCTAACTCTATATTTTGAGCCGTGTGGCTTCTAGCGAAAAAGGACCTCTCCAATCTCCATCTCTTCCTGTAGATGTCTTAAGAGGCGATTAAGGGATTAAGCATAAACATCTCGTGCTACAGCTGCATTCAAAAGGAGAGTGGGTGGCCGTAAAACTGTAGGTACCTAAATTAAAACTACGGTTCCGGCTATTTTTCTCCACTTCCCAAGGTCTTTGGCATCCTTGGGTGACCATTGTCATGCATATTATATTCGGAAAAGTTAATGCGGGAAAGTAGTTCCAAAGCATAAGCAATAATATGAAGACTAGAAACCTGTTGTTATAATATTCGATAAAGGCAACGAATCCTTAGATCTATCCTTAGATTTCGAACAATACTTATTCATTGTGACGTCGATTTATTGTCATTTTCTATGTTGAATTTCTTTGCTCATTTTCCACGTAGACTGTAGAGGCATAAACCATCCAACGGTTTGAGATAAAATCTCGATGTCCTCGGTGTCCTGCCTCAATTACAGGCGATATGGCTCGCAACCCGTTACTATTTTAGATTTTGGGATATTCATCGAAACTTGTCCAAATACCCAAATGCTATACGTTTTAGTAGGCATATCGGTAGAGGATGAAATTAAAAGACTTGTCAATTGTGATAGCTTGACTGCCATCAGTACCAGGATCATTAGCTTCTTCTCCTCTCTTGCAAACTGTGATGGGGCGGTCATGGGCTGTCATCAATCCCAACTGTGAAAGCCTGATCTAGCATAGCCCATAACATTTGAACCAATGTAATTCAACCCAACAGTCTACATGGCGCTTCCTGAGACAGTCGCCTGGGGCATGTTTTGCCCTGCTAAATGCGGGGCTAATATCGAGTTACTCCCAGAATAAGTGTCGGAAAATACGACGCTGGGGTAAAATTTTCATGAAAACTAAATCCGTTTGATAGATTTGATTAAAATTTTATCCGTCATTGCATTTGGTCCTTCCCACCGCGCTCCATTAATGGCCATTCCATGCTTGATAAATGATTTAGGTGCACCCAATTGATGTTCCAAATTCTAATATAAACTGAGGAGACCTCGTCAGACCACAAAAAATAACACAACGGGCTTAGCAGTTTCTGAAATTAATATCATGGTAAATCGTAGTGATATTTTTTATACTATAAATACAAAATAACCTAAAAGGGGTGTATAAAAATATATAAAAACATATAATAAATTTATATATAAGTCTAATGAAATAGACTAAAATTACTTTAGGGGTTAATCTAATCCATGGTTTTGAACAACTTTTCCCAAAGAACACGTATACAAATATGAAAAGTGATTTTTGGCTTCCCATACAAGTTGACCGATCAGCTAATCCAAGTTTGTATGAAAAGCAAAAAATTATTTTTCATATTTCGACATATATTCCTTGGGGAAAGTTGTTCAGTATCACGGACTGAATTGACCCTTAAAATAGTTTTAGTATATTTTGTTAGATAGATAAACATGCAAGATCCGGGACAATTGGAAAGGCCGTTTTCTATCTTGCCCTGACCAGGGATCGAACGGATTCACATGGTGACCACTACGCCACTGAGGTCGTCATAATAATATAATGATGAATGTGTTTTTGGTGTTGGATACATTACCATACCAGAGTTATATATTAACTTGTTTTATGGGATACTAACTCTAATTTACAATTTTTTTTGATAAATACATACTTAAATAGATAACCTCTTATAGTCCTTGGTCTTCCCAGGACAATTCGAAAAAGGCCATTTTGCTTTAAACTTACTTCAAACATTCAAAGAAAACCTCAACTGTTGCATAATAAAGATTGTCGTCTGATATAATATTTGATTAATTAAAGTCTATTCACACCCCAAGTGATCAAAGTACAAGTGGCATCCACGCTAATCCGCGAGTGAATCCGCCACCCACTTCAGACACTCGGAGCGAAGGACCAAATGTAGTACGTTACACGCAGATAAATGTGCAGACATTTCACAGGATCATGAATGCAAAGAGGTAGAGTAAGGGCAAAATTTAAGGTTTGTTATAATCACATAAGACGATGGTTTAATATTAAGGCAAAAAGGTTCTCTAATGGCGACCACGTACTAGCGAACGAAGCAGAGGCACAGAATTAATATTAGTGTTACAGACAGAACGGAATCTCCTAAGATCCCGCCGTCCCGCGCAATGTGCGTCCCCGTTACCCGTTCTCGCCTTGTCGAGTGAGGTGTTGAACGGAGGTGTAGAACGGGGGCGCATATATCGCGGAACTTTGGAAGATCCTATTGATATATATCTCCTATAGTGGAGTAGGATACCCACCACAAGGTGGTTAGACGACTTGATCTAGATCTTTCATTTTGGAATTTTTGGGAGAGCCCTATGTAATGATGATATCATAGACCTAGATTAAAATTTCATTATTTAAATATTTGTGAATCTCATTGCTTAAAAATAATGAATAAATGAATTTCACTATGAATACATATCATAGAAATTAATATTTTAGGCTACATAGTTAAATAATGTACGAGGGTGATCCCTATGCTCTACCCCTAACCCTCTTACAATGAAACTACATTCAAGATTATTTTTTTATTTTTCAACATAGTCTCCCTTAACGCTAAAACACTTATTCCATCTGTGCTCCAACAACTCAATAGGCTCCTGGAAAATTTTTTGTGCAACCTTCGAAAACCACTCCTCTACAGAAGAAATAACCTCATGATTGTCCAAAATTTTTTTTCCACGTATGAATTCCTTTAATTTTGGAAATAGCCTGTAGTAGCTGGGGGCCAAGTCTGGCGAATACGGTGGGTGCTCCACCAATTCAAAGCCTGTCTGGCGTATGGCAGCTTTAGCAATACTGGACGTATGGCTGGGAGCATTGTCTTGGTGGAAGAGAACGCCTCTTGTTAACTTGCCCCGGCGTTTCTCTTTAATAATGTCTCGCAATTTTGAAATCAAGTTTGCATAATAAGCCCCTGTAATAGTCTCTCCCTTTTCCAAATAATCAGTCAGGATTATACCTTGAGCATCCTAGAACACAGACAGCAAAACCTTTCCTGCAGACGGTGCCACTTTGAATTTACGTGGTGGCGGAGAACCTCTGTGTTTCCACTGTTTACTTTGAACTTTAGTTTCAGGATCATAGTGATGTACCCAAGACTCGTCCATGGTTACGTATCTATGGAGAAAATTATCTTTATTTGCCTGGTACATATCCAACAGACGCTCGCAAATCAATACTCGATGTCTTTTCTAATCAATGGTCAACATTCGAGGCACCCATCTTGCACTGATCTTTTTCATACCCAATTCTTTAGTAAGTATCTGTTGCAAGACATGATATGACAAGCCAGTCTCTTCAACAATTTGCCTGATGCGTATTCGCCGGTCTTATAACACCATATCATGAACTTTTTTAATGTTTTGGTCTGTAGTGACCGTTACAGGAGGTCCACCGCCATGCTGGTTTTCACAAGTTGATCTTCCGCACTTAAACTCTCGACACCAACGTTTGACTATGTCATATAGGATACTGCACACTCTCCCGCAGTTGCCACAATATCTTGATGGATTTGAGTTGGAGAAATACCCTCATTTTGCAGATATTTTATTACCGCCCTCTGCTCAACAGGATCCATTTTTATAAAAACTCACGAGTCAACAATTAAGTGAGTTGTAGCTCAATAATAGTTTCATATTTATAAATTATTTATTTTTTATAATAACCTCTACATGTCAATAAACCTACAGCAAAAAGGTTTTAATAACCAAGTGATAGCAAAGTGGTCAGGGGTGGTGCATAGAGATCAGCCCTCGATTACAGTCATGACATAATACTCTGAAAAAACACTTTTGATTTGAACCTTGAACATTTTATTTGGGAAAACCGCAAAATATCTCTTCTAAGTGTTTGTATTATTTAAGGCCAATTACTTTCTTTATTATTATTGAACAAACGAGCGAAGTTCTCCTAGTCTACTTGAATAATCCCGCGTTTGTATGAATGTATATATGTTTAACGATAACTCAAGTAGTTATTTATCAAATTTGGTACGCGTTTAAAAGAGTATAGAATTTTTAAGTTTGAACATGAGCGAATCGATCAAGATATTATCAGTAAAATATTTTTTGTTTTATCTGAACATTTTGCTTATCCATATCGCGACTACTAATTTCACGAGTTCAGTTGAATCCTCACAATCTGTTGACAACGTGGATTCATATAGAGATGTGGCAACAAAACCAAATATGATAAAATTTTAGAAATATCTTTTCTAGAAATTTGTTTACAATTTTCTTTCAGATATTTATTTGATAACATTGTGTTGTAAGTTATAACAAAAAATACAGGAATAAAATATGCCTTAATGAACTTTACCTATACATATCTTATGACTCGGCGTACGACCAAACGTGTATATGTGTAGGTTCCGGTTCTTTCGTCTAAATGGTTTATAAACACTCGGTGGGCCAATAAAGATGGCATCGGAAACTTGAAAGATGGAGCCTTTTGCTGCGCCCGACAGGCCGCAAACTATTTCAGTGAATAAACTTTCAAAATCTGTTTCAATTTACAGCATCATAATAATTACAGGATTTTTTTTTATACTCTAAACCCAAAAATTTTAATAAAAATAGCAAAACATGAAAAATTGTTAACTCATCTTTTTCAAAATCCGAAGTGGTATTAACCTCTTCGTAAAAATCCAGATACATCATTCAGACGCTTGGGTTTAATAGCTCATGAAATGTATGTAAGCAAAGAGGATATCTGCCACTCCACCGTACCTACATAGCTTTGAGATCCATTGTGTCTTCCTTTCGAGTGGGGGCTACAAACGCCATATTTTTTGTAAGGAAACTGTGTACCTATATAGCTTTTAATCGGCGGCTAAAAACTGGGGTCGGTTTCAAACGAGCGCTGTTTGAGTTTTAAATCTTTTTTGTGACATATTATAAACAGATTTTGTTTAAAACTGTTCTGTAAGTATTATGTTTATTTTACAGTTGTGTCCAAATTGAAGAAACCAATCAAAATTAGTTTAAAAAAATATATAAATGCAAAACTTATATAATAAAGTTTACGTACTTAATCAAACCACCCAAGTGTAAAAACATATTATACCGAAGTTGCGCGACTGAACGTCGGCAAAATTACGCCTACAATACTATTTAAATTACAAGTAGTAACAGCACATTATTACGAACTCACGATTTTCACAAAGACATTAACTCCCTGGCCGCGGAACTTCATCCTCGTTCCTTCGGCACAACATGGTTAGACATTATATATTACTTACATTATATGCATTAAGTGGAATTAACAGTTTAACAGTATAGTCAATACACTATATTGAATTAATATGGACATTTCTTGTTTATATTTCTTGAAGTGCTGTCATAAAAAACTATGTCGTAGTTACACGACAGAGCTTCGGCGACATTACGCTTGCAATGCTATATTAAATATGAGTTAATATCAATACAACACTCTATACCGAACTTACGTCTCATTTTTCATAAAGAAATAAATTAGCCGACGAACTTCAGCCGCACAATTTCGGCACAGTGTGTTAGATACAAGTCCGGTGAACCGTCAGCCTAACGTCTGTTTCCGTTGTATGCTGTTTTAGTTAATTGACCCAACGTTTCGTTGTAAAACTTATACGTCACTTCCACGCCCCTCTAAAAGCTATGCTAATTCTAATTACTGCTGGAATGTTAAAGAGGTAAAGGTTTTTAAGAAACCTTTATAAGTATAGTTTTATTAATTAACTTTCCTAAGCAAGTGGAAATTCTAATGTTTTCCCTTAGTTTTAAAACGAGTACTTATCAGTAACGTGCGTACGAATTATTATACATTTATGTACATGTTTCAGTAATATATTTTTACTATCTAGGTGCTTTTTGTTACGAAATTCGATTGACATGATTATAATATTAAATTATACATTGATACTATGAAGAATAGGAAACTGAATGAATACCTAATACTCACTTACGGTATCTTGTATCAGGCAATTGTAATTAGCTCTTATTGTTTAAAAAAAAATGACAATTGCCATAAATTTTGACTCATGTCTGCTCTGTTGTGAGCCAGAATAATTGATGCGAATTTGATTTCGATTTACAAGATAAATTAGCCTAATAATAAAACATTGAATGAAATTGGTGGCTGTTGTCAGACACGCGTAAGAGATGGCGCAAGTGATAAAAGAATAGCTAATCATTTTCCAAATTATGTGCGACACACACATCTTCCGTCAGTTTCGTCGCATATACATGGTCAAACTCTCAATCCTTAAAATTCATGAAAATCGCAATCCGTCGAAAAATGTCTATCTTCTGCAAGGATAATATAAGTTTCTGGCTCTTTCTTCAGCATAGGCAACACGCGTGCTGGACTCCTTGATTGGTTATTGTGTTATTAGATGGTTATTAAAAAATCTACTTTCTAATAGGACAAATTAGTGTGAATCTACTTACTCACTTGTATGATAATTGCTTTAAATAGATTTTGTCAGATATATATATATATATATATATATATATATATATATATATATATATATAAAGTAGACTTTTAAATAATTTAATTATTCTTTCACTATTTTATTAGTGTAGCGTAAAAATTCAAAGATTAAGCCAGCATTTAGGCGTGTCGATGGAGAAACACAAAACTTAAATAGTAAAATAACTTGCGAATTTCCTAACATTGCACAATGTTAAACAAATTTTACCATTCCTTTTCTTGAAGTGGTAGATGTTGTGCTAATGCTAAAATATAAATTTCTGTGACCTCACATAGGGAAAGTTGACCCGCTACTACTTATAAACGCGTTATCTTTTACCACGAGACCACAATTTAAGGCCATACCCAAATTTTCCGGGGTCCAGTGGCGCCGCCATTTAAAATAAATCATTTAAAAGGAAACGGAGATATCATTTAAAATTGTGTCTTGGTCAAGTTCTAGATACCCATTCAAAGTATTTTTTAAACTACTTTTTGTAGTTTAAAGTGAGAACGTGAAGCTTTTCTACGCACATTTGCGAAAAGCGGCCACTTTTAGCTAATGTGCGTAGAAAAGCTTCACGTTCGCACTTTAAATTATAAACAGTAGTTCATAAAATAGTTTTAAAGGTTATCTAGAGCTTGACCAAGACACAATTTTAAATGATATTTCCGTTTCGTTTTAAATGATTTATTTCAAATGGCGGCGCCACTGGACCCCGGAAAATTTGGGTATGGCCTTAAGAAGCAAATGATTGGTTCTCAGCAGTGGCTCGTTTTTCTCGATTCATTATAAACAATCAAATTAAATTGACAATGCACTTACTTTTTATTGGCCTCGTATCGAGTTAACTAAATATGTGCTTGTTTGTCATGTCTACTGCTAGACAAAGAACTTTTTAGAGTTTCGTACCCAAGGGGCAAAAACGGGACCCTATTACTAAGACTTCGCTGTCGGTCTGTCTTTCTGTCTGTCACCAAGCTGTATCTCATGAACAAAAATATGAATGAAATATCCCGGCCCGGATTGTACCCAGTTAAAAATAATTATGCTAGCTTTTTTATCCGTTAATCTTCAACGGGTTGGGGGTGACAAGTTGCAGGTACATTTAAGCAAGTTTCTACATAACTAACTTAAGATTCCAACTTATATGCATTCAAATTAATATGAATTCAGTAAAGTTATAACTTTTGATTGCTAAGTTGAAGTGCAAGAAAAAGATACCACACAACCACACAACATTGCGAAATTAAATTAAATATTTAATATTTATTAATAATATAAATAAGCTTTTATTCAATTTAATTATTGTTGTTTCATTTTTTTGTTTTTTTTTTTGGTTCAACTAAATATCTCCAAAAGTGATTAAACTAATTTGATAGTCAATATGCCTATATATATACACGAGAAATACTACCATCTAGTAAAATGTTAAGTTTCATCCAAACATGATTAACGGTCTCCCATGCTGGTCTGGGAGAAATAAAAAAAACTTAGAATTTACCAGCTGCTTCTCTTCCCACGCAGATCGTAAAAGCCGATCGAGGGAATGGGCAAAAATGCAAATCATGTTAACAGGCGATGCGGCTAGCAACCCATCACTGTATTGATTGCTTTTCCATCTTCTCGCCCACCATGACGCTAAAAGTGGCTTTTGGGTCTTGCGGCCCTGGGCTCTGCAAAGAACCGCAAAATGCTCTGTCTGCCCCATTAGGGATAAAGACGTGATAGTATGTATGTATGTATGATTAACGGTTCGATAATTACAGAGCAATATTTCTTTATCATAAGGTGGTCAGGCGACCTGACTAAGGTCGCTGAAAAACTCTGGATGCAGACTGCTCTAGATCTGTCATTTTGGAAATCCTCGGGAGAGGCTTTTGACCACCAGTGGACGTTACTTGGCTGAAATGATGACGATAATTTATTTTTTATATAAAAAATTACTACACCGATTTTGATGAACAACGAAATTCAAAATTCTATGAAAAGTTGCTACACTCACAACTCAACGGTTCGAGAATTACCGCGGAACGTACGTAGATTCATGCAAACAATGTTTTTTCGCCCCAACTTGAAGACATCAAATAATATTATTTATCTGGACTTCAAAGGTAGATTTTTCATTGTACAGTTTCTATTTTTCTTCCTATTTTGATGACATACAATAACAGAGGATTATACAATCCAACTGCGACATATATATATATACAAATCCAAAATGCTTAACCTTTTTACAAAAGTAAAACTTAATTGTAAAAACTAATGTGATATCTCACGTTAGCTTTCGTGAAGAGTACTCGCCCTAATTAGACGATCATCATTAAATTTTAGTAATCGAGGGAAACCTGGCGGACTTTCCGACTGTACTAAGTGAGTAAACCGTATATTCATAATGAAAAGTAAAACTCTTGTTCACACGAACCACACATTAACAACGACTCCTAAATACATCAAAAGCCGTCGAAATAGCCGCGCTACTGCTTTTACCCAGTAATGAGCTATCAGTAATGCTCTCAGGGCGGAAAGTTGCCACACTGCGATACTTTAAGCCCCCGATTACGCGAAAAATATCAGCCTTATTTAGTATGCGGGGGAGACCGGGGCTGTGAGACAGAAGCGGGGCGAATCGGCCCGGATCGGGTGTTAATTGAGCGAAGAATGGGCGCGTTCTAGCAGGGTTGCCAGGTGTAAAGTGCTGCTGAACTAATCGGTATTATAATTGTGCGCTTGCTGTAAAAAAAAACTATAAAAGCAGATGATTCGGAAAGATCATACTCCAATATGTTGCTTCAGAATGTTTACTAAACAAAAATAATTCACTACACGTGTTTATTAAGTATTAGTCATATTTTTTATCCTTTACAGGTTAGCCTTTAAAGAGCTGAGACATCACATGACAAGTGTGAGCGAGCATGTGTGTGTATCCGCCAGTTCCTCTAAATATATTCTAAATATTACCAAATCATCTAAGACTTCATTTCAGGCGACGATCGGAAAATTTTAAACGTTATCTAGCAACCCCAGTCCTTAGTATTCCGCGCGGGACATCGAGAACGGCCCATTTTTGTCATCAATCTCAATATGAGGACATGACGGCTTGCGGAAAGCGGGACCTCGGACAAGGAACCCCTCTTAGCCGCGACGTGTGGCCAGTAAGCGACGCATCGATTGATCTGTGTTGTTTTAATTGCTGTCAGATTTTGAATTTGTAGCGATGGATTATGAATTTTATTTGACGTTTTGCGAATACATGCAGTGCGGGCTGTGCGAGCTGATTTTGGATGGGTATACCTGCTTGTGGCACTTTATTAGGAACTATTTGGCGCTATTATTCAAAAGTGAAACACAACACATTAGGAAATGAGACTGTCAAAGTAACTCAAAGATGATCATTATCAAAGGACTTGCCAACACTTGCGCGAGATCTTTAAATGAACCTTAAGTAACCCTACGACTGCCTGATGATGACTAATTCTCCAGCTAGAGCCAAAAAAAAATATACCTATTTCCAACTAGTATGTACTAGTGGTCTTCAAATCAAGATCAGTAATCTCACTGTGCCATCAAGCCCTACGGTGATCTGATAACTACAAACATGTTTTTATCGAAATATCTGTCCAGACGAGTAATTGTTACGAAAAACAGACTGGGAGTAAATCCAGTAATCCCGCAGAGCGGCTTGCATGTCGTAAGTAGGTATAGCTTCGCGAAAACAAATTGCCAGAGCATGCAGCCTTTCATGAGCTGAAGTTCTATTTTTAAACTCGATCGAAAATTGCGATTTTGCATTAGAACTCTATAATTCTTTAAATCTATACTGATAATAATTTTATAAAAACAATAATTTACAGAACCTGGTGTGTTGAGGGTAGAGCACTACTTCAACGCTCCGTTTATGAAGCGTGCAATAGGGAAGGGGTAAAGGATTTTTTAATCTACTGCACAGAGGTTAAGAATGTGGTGGACATGAAGTAATGGCGGTGGACGACAGAGAAATCCGAAAAGTAATTCACGGACAAGATACTGGCTGTCAAATCGAAAAAGGAATACTGGAATTGTTGAAATATCTATTGACTAAAAATTCGAAAGCGGATTTGTGATTGAAGTGCACGACTTGACTTCAATTAAGTTGAAAATAGACCCCCTAGTTTGAAACTTTACTACGAGGAAAGCTGATAAAAATCATACTTGCTTATACTTTAAAATACGTAAATGTATCTTTGTTTGTTCGTCCAATTCCATTTCCCGAGAAAGATTTGCGGCGAATTAAGAAATAAATCGACACCCCATGATAAATGGCGCGATCAGCTGATCAAACTTTGTACGAGAGTCTAATCTATAGGATTTAATTCAATAAAAAAACGACTAGGTCTTCTCTTATCATGATAAACTAATCATGATAAAATAAGATCTTTTTCAGATTGACTTCGGTCTTGGATTTACTTCAAGGCTAACTCAATCAGTGTAATTTGTTTGTATATAAAAAACAGCAAGTGAACTACCATAAAATTGTTTTCTCTGGAAAATATATCTTCTGTATGTCACTTTAAATTTGTGATTAATGTCAACAACACATTCGAAAGGCATGAAAACGTCGAAAAAGTAATAATAGTACGGATCATGATCCCTTGACATATTTGAGGTCAGAGATAGACATACATAAATTCATATCGTAATGGTGGGAGCATGTTAGACGATTCAGCCCATTGTTATTCGACCTATGTGTGGGATGGGATTCACGATACAATAACATCTCTTTTCCTATTTATGAAGCCTTAGATTCAGATGTACGTATAATAAAATATTAGTGGGAGGGACCCGTGATAAAACCTATCGGGTAGTATAGGAGAAGATTTCTTCACTGGCCATAAATTAAGTATCTACGAAGCGTTAATTCACAATAGTCACAAAGTAAGCAGGATGTTATAGAACTAATACATTTTTTCTATTTTAAAACTTTAAAGGGTAACTAGGGTAAAACATGTATACAAAAGTTTTAATATACTTCACTTTTTCACATTTAAACAACAGTTTTCTTATAATAAAACTAAATATCCTACAATAAAACTAAATAGAACTATTAATAAAACTACAACTAAATTAAATATAAATACATAATTAAATAATATAAAAAATGGTCCCCAAATCACTGCACTAATCACTGTTTTCTACTATAAATTTCCTCAACATAAAGTAAATAATTATTGTAAATTGACGTTTATAGGTGCACAAAAGGGTTACATACAAAGGCCAGTTTCTTTACGCGTATTTTACCGACTTTCTTAATACTTTCTCGCCCACCATCCTCTGGGTCTTGCGGCCCTGGGCTCGGTGTGCTAACAGCCTAATATGCTCTGTGTTTGCCTCATTCATTACGGATGAAGAAGTTTTATACTATATATATTTTCTTGTGAAGTGCAATAGTATCGTGAACTAAATTTTCTGTAAAATTGAGTGTTATAAAATAAGTGAGGCACTTTATTTACAATAGCGAAAAAATACTTTAAAATAGTTTTGAATCTAATATTTATTCGTTATGTAGCTTCTAATATAATAAATTATAAGAGTTCTTGTGTATAATTTTAGTGTAAAATAAATTATAAATAGAATGTTTACATTTAAATTAAGTTTCCTAATATTATATATTTGTATGTCATACAAATCTTATAAAGACTATACATACTTACAATAATTTATATTGTAAAAACCAGCTGCTTACTAAGATGTAATGACAATGACACATGATGCAAAATCGGCATAATATACAAAAGGCTATCATATGATATCGTATGATTGTTGTAGGTAAATACTTATATTGCATTTAATAAAATCTTCTGATAAGCAGAATTTAATAAACGTTTTTGCATCGATATTAAATCATGTTTAGTAATACAACATTTTTGGTAAGTTTTATGGTTTCTAATTTTCTCTGCAAGACCTAAATCGAGTTTCCAATCAGGTCAGCCTAAAAATGAACATTGACGGAGGTCATTTCGAGCACTTTACACTTTTACCTGTTTCCGTTGGGAGCTCTATCCTCGAAGTGGGACCCTTTTTTTTTTGCATATTTTTTTGTCCTAATATGCTTTGGCATACTGGGTTTGGCATAATTATATTTTAGGCTAATTTGTTACGGCATAATGTTAATTGGCATAATCTCCATAGGCATAGTAACTATAAGTTTAATAATAAGGAAATGTATTTCTACGAATAAAATGAGTAAAACGGGAGCGAGCGACTTAAGCTTAAGGCGAAAATAACACAGACACAAAAAATCTTTGCAACAGAGTATAGGTTAGGTTAGTTAGGTTTCCTGTGACCAAAACACGAGCGAGCGAGCGAAGCGAGCGTGCGACTCTAGCTTAGGGCGAAACTAATACATACACAAAAACAACTTACATCCTACTTACATCCTTTTATGCTTTAAAATGTTAGGGCTAAATAATGATTATGCTTAGGTACATTATGCTTAAAATTATTACGCGAAAGGACGTTATGCTTAAAAACGATTGTGCATTAAACCAGTATGCTATGTGATATTATAGCTTAAATTTGTATGCATATAAATAGTGATCCCCTCGAAGTTGTATACCAGTATGTCTACCTGGGTCAATTGGTCCAGGCATAAAGTTTCCAGCTTCGAAAAAGGGGTCTTATGAAGAATCCAACTCGGATGTGCCGGTAGCGTTCGGAAAGTTACGCAGTGTCCTCTCGTCTAAAATACCTCAGTGCCTCAAGATGAAAGTGTTCAAATAAAAAAACATGGGTCACTGACATATAGCACAGAGGATTGGTTTCTTGAAGTGGTAGTGGGGAAAACGAAGAACCGATAGCTGATGGGGCAGAAGGGTTCTTGAAAGGCCAAGTACCGGCAAGCGCAGCGTATAACACCCACCTACTAGGTGGTCGGACAACCTTAGCAAGGTTGCAGAAAAACGCTGGATGCAGGCCACTTCCAATCCGTCCATTAATGATGAATTTTTTATCGACTAACTGTCGAGCCAATAAAAAAGACCTTATTACAGTTTTGTTTTTATTTAAAATTCTAGAGGGCTATGCAAAATTGGACCAAATACCCCGCCAAACAATTTTTACGTCGCCATCTCCACAAAGTATCGACCTTTTTATACGGTCAAACAAAGTGATGCGCCAGCGCAGACGATGACGTGCTGCACAGAGACGGGTTATGGCGCTAAGGCGCCGGCCCTAAATAAAAATCGTTTGAGACACGTCCACAATGAGTGACAGTTGTCGACTAATAAATAGAAAAAGAATACGTCACTTGGGTTTAATCAGACTATTATAGTCTAAACGAAGGATTTAGAGGTATGGTATGATGACGTAATTTATTTAAAAAATGTAATTGTTCAAAGTTTAATACAGACCTGTTTAAGAAATGGTAAAGCGAACTTCGTTGATAAAAAGTTCTATTTTTTCGAAGGCTATCGTTCAAAAAACGGCTATACATTTCCTGTTTCATTTAGAGACTACACCACCATAAGTATGTTCACTCTAAATATATAACATATTCTTGGCAGGTTTGTAATTTTGAATACGTATTAAAATATAAAATCCAAAAAGATTGAACATGTGCTTATTCATGCATTCAATTAGAAGTCATCAATGTATCAACCTATATAATAAAAGCATGATTTGTAATAATATCACAATTAAAACCAATATACAAAATTGAATATCACGATAAATTTCTTGATCTTTTTAACGTTGAAGAGAAAAATTTCATTACGCAGTATAATTTCTTGAAGAAGCAGTACAAATTAAGCGCTTTAAAGAAAACTAAGAGACTTCAATTTTGCAAAATAAAAGTTCTTAGTCTTGTTCTTCTGTGAATTTATGATATGGGTGTACTCGTACTTTAATTTATCGTTGTTTTACTAAATTTACTAAATTGGCTGCCGGTTTCAATTTATTAGCTGATACCTGATAATTTAAATTAATAAAATTATTACATCGGCTGCCTCTTTATGCAGCCTGACAGATCGATCGACTTTAGAGTCACAATTCACTTTTTACTTTAATTGAGTACAGCATCCACCAAAAGGTATCTTTTCACAGCAGCTATGCTATTGATTCTAGAGTTAAATATCTTGATATATTCTGCAAGTCTGAAAACTTAATTATCTGCTTCATTTTCCACGAAATTTCTTTTTTTTCCAACTCTGTTCGCTGATCGGTTGATTGTCCTGCCCTGGTCCAAGATAAATCTGATTAATTTTCATAGACAACTTTTGTCGTCACTAAGCTCCAATTGTCAAAATCTTTATAAAGTAAAACAAATCTTAAGAAAAATTTAAAAAGCAACTTTTTGGCCCTGCTAAATACAATTGAGTAAAAATTTAAGTAACTCCTTTTATTCATACTAAAAGTAGCTGTTTGGCGTAAAAAAATAAAACTATAAAATCACGAATAATCTAACAACCACAGAAGTTTAACACGTATATAATTTTTTATACTCAGTCTTTCCAGTCGGTGCGCCAAAAATTATCGTGTTGTACCGGTCGAATTCTGCTCGCGCACTAAACGCGGGAAATTCATACAGAAAGGTCAAAGTACGGATCTCGCACAATCATATGATGCTGGGCCCGTGTTTTCAATCAACTTTGTAGACCGCTCAATCGATTTGGTTCCACCAGTTCTAAAAGGAAAAATGAGCATTCTCCTATGATACGGGCTACAGATACCTATATTGATCAGTGTCTTGAACAAAAATAATCGTAAAAGTTAGTAACCGGCCAAGTGCGAGTTGGAGTCGCGCACTATAAGTTCCGTATCATTATGTTTTAAAAAATCACGTTTTTTGTATGGGAGCCCCACTTAAATAGGTATTTTTATTTTTTTCTGTTTTTAGTAGGTTTGTTGTTATAGCGGCAACAGAAATAAATCGTCTGTAAAATTTTCAACTGTCTAGCTATCACGGTTCATAAGATACAGCCTGGTGATAGACAGACGGACACCTGAGTCTTAGTAAAAGGGTCCCGTTCTTAGCCTTTAGGTACGAACCCTAAAAAGTACAGAGTTTGGGTAAAATGTACCGCGTCACCGCCTTCAGTTGTATTACGAAATTACAAATTGCCCGAGCGGCAATTTTGTATGGAAACAAACACTTTGGTATGGAAAAATGCCGAATTTAAATTTTTTTGTCTGTTATTTTAATTTCATTAGACTATAGTAGTCTAGTATAGCCCGTGGTTTATTTATTACGGGTATGTCCCTTACACGTTTTATTGTAAGATTTTTTGTAAAAATATTTCTAATATACGCCAGACAAAATGCTATAATATGCACCCACGCTTACTTGTAAGAATATCTCGAAAGTTAGTCGATATGCTTAGAATTGAATATGAGTGGATACTTATTCTTTTTCCGATAAATCAATAACTGAAGTAGGTATTAAATTTTCCAGTGCGCATATATTTATTACCTGTTCAGTCTCTGATGTTAATAATATTATTTGTTTACAACGTATCATAGGCTAAACTGTCAAATTGGGGCAAAGGAAAATATGTATTCGTCACGGTACGGTATGTGGATGCAGCGCTACTTGGTCTGCAAACCCCTCTAGACCCAGCCATCAATGCAAGGATGACTCATTGTGCGTATTGACATATGTTCCTACTATTCCTACTAATATTATAAATGCGAAAGTGAGAGTTTGTATATTTGTTTGTTTGTTACCTCTTCACGCTTCAACTACTAAACCGATTTGGATGAAATTTGGTATGGATATAGTTTGAGACTCGGGGAAGGCCATACGGTACTATTTATCCCGAAATTACCACGGGGAGCGAAGCCCGCGGGCACAGCAAGTGTTCATATAATTACTTATAGCTCATTTATATGCCAGTGTAGTACTCTTTCACAGGTTTAACTATCTCGGTCGTGGTACGCACTTATAAGGGAGGACACTAAAATTTATAGAAAAGCTCTACCGAGCTTTGGAAGACTCCGTAAGCAGTTGGTTCCGGCTCTCATTATTGTATTACAGTCGTCAAGCTATATCATCCTTTGCTTCCTTAATGCAGCTTGTAAAAACTGACACCAGTGTTGGCCTCTTAGAACACACACGAAAAATAAACATGATACGTCAACCAAATCTTATATTATGCGAAAGAGTTATCTCGAAAATTTATCGAACTACGGCATAACCTCTTCCTGACGAGTCGGTTAAAGCAGGTTACATTACAATAAAAAGGTTCAGGCCCTCTGAATGAAACTGGTTTGGTCGGCCGGCGACCGCGGCGAGCATTCGTTAGTTTAACATCCAGGTTTTGCAAAACGTATGGTAAACATCGACTGTTTGATCGGGAATATTGCAATTTATCAATGGGTCACATTTCACTGATCGCATCCATTTTGAACGTAACTGATTTGACTCCAAGAAACTAACGTCACGGTTCATTTTCATTCAAATCCCATAGAAAATGTCTGTACTTGTTGGAAACTGACAGATTGAATGACCCAGCCATAACCATAGGATTTTTTTATAAATCTATGGACCCAGCACGTAGTACATACAATTTCATGGATCCAGTGAAGCGAGCCGAGATTTTTTATTCCACTTGGTGGTTATTTTGATAGGTGGTTAAAAAGTTAGCTTTTGTATACTTCTGACATCTTTACACTTAGACCATGTCTATTGTTGCCTTGCCCGAATAATTTTTGTAATCTTTGTGGCGTCACGTAGCTATTGATGAGAGATGACATAATGTCATACACAGTGTACACTAGTCCCCGCCACAGTCACATTTGACTGTTAGTCGAGGCTACATGACGTCATCATCTTCAAAATAATGTATTTATAATTTTCGAACACAATGTCACTATAATTGGTTGGTTTTCAAAGTACATACATAAATACTATCACATCTTTATCTCTAACGGGGCAGACAGAGCAATGTGGGTCCTTCGGCTCTGAGCAAACAGCCCAGGGCCGCAAGACTCGTTTAAGCCAGTTTAAGCCTAGCGGATCCCTTATTCGAAAAATGATGTTCACAAGCGTTTCTGAAAGACCTATCAACGATACACGTTTAATCGACAACTTATATACATAGACTGCTAAAATAATTTCCCTTCCTCATCAAATTGCACTGGAAAATAGACCGAAATACAAATAAAAGTCAAGCTCCCACACAACCGTGTGATCAGCTTTTCATAAGTATTTTATTATCTGTTACTAATAATATAACTACCAAAAGGTTGGGCAGACTCATAATATATTTTAATAAGTAAATAACGATTTGAGAGGCCTTAGTCCATTAGTGGGACATAACAAACAGAGACTAGAAAAATAAAGATTTGTAAACTATATTATCATGTATAGAAGGTAGGTATATCCTATTATTGTACTCATAATATCACTACATATACTGAATATATACATTTTGCGGATTTTAGCAGCTGTCACGTCGGTACAAGGTCGCATTTAACACACGTTGGACTTAGGACGTTTACACACTACCCTACATTCTGAGTGACACAGTTTGCTAACCGTTTAAAAAAATTTTAGTAGCTCCCTTACAAGTAAATTGCGTGAGGTTTTTTTTTAATTAACCCATAGTGTTTATGATGTCATTGATGGGTATTTCAAAAATATTGTGAACACAGCTTTTTGATTTAGGAGTCCATCTCTGAAATATTTGGTTTTATAGTGCAGATTTCTGTTAGAGTCGAGTGTCTCCCACCTCTATCTGCTAAACGGTTATTTAAGAACACGTTAAAAAATTTACAGCAGTAGTGTATATGTCGCAGTTGAATTGTATAATCCGTTGTTATTCAAAAACTCTAGCTGTTTGGCAATACAGCTCGGTTTTGGAAAACAGCTGAAAATAGTTCCTGCTCGATTGTCAATGAGTTACGTAATTACGTTTATCAAAACAGCTAGCGTTGAGATGGCATACAGGGTTACCATTATTGAATAAAACTGTGTTACCAAACGAAATAATATATGAGGAGACAGTAACTGTTCTTTATTAATTTTATATTACGCGTGGGAAGGCGATGCAATTGGATTAGAAATATAGAAATTTTGTAAACCCGACAACTCAATGGCGCAGCGATTTCTTACGGCCAATTGATCCCCGTGAATTTTCCATCTTGCCGGAAGGCGGGCGTCGAAATAACAATATGGGATCCAAGATAAAGGTCTGCTTTATTCTTTTCAATCTTTTGCACTCCGAAATCACAAACGATGCCCCCGATGTCTCTCGATAAAAACAGCTTAGTCCCGAATCGCGGCGAAAAATTTACTTTATGGAAGGCCATATTTGTTGTTATGACACTGACACTTCACAAGCCACAAGTGGCAGCATTCCGAACTGATCGTTCTACAATCTTACGAGAGGGTTAGCTAGTTTGTTAAACGTAACACATTGGACGATCTAGCTGACCGATTTTCAGCTATATTACAAAACCGAGCTGTAATGCCAAACAGCTAGAGTTTTTGAATAACAGCGGATTATACAATCCAACTGCGACATATTCATAACAAAGTTCAAAAGAAAACTATCAGAGTTTGTAGGGTTTACAAATTAAAAAGTTATAGGTGACTTTCTTAATAAATGTGCTCCGAAAAGAAAAATTTCGTAAAAACTCAATAGAAAATTCATTTTTAGACGTCATTCACAACTATGGCACCCTACACTGCGCCTGGCCCAACACACAAATGGCCAGTTTTATTCTTTTTTTATTTATTTTTTTGTATCATGATTTATTGTAAAATGTCTAATTAAGTATCCATAGGTAGTAAAATAATTTAAAAGGTGAATTGAGGCCAGGATACTGAACAACCACGGAACATAAAGATAAATTATGCATTTGTGGAATTAAGTTCCTTGGCTTGCGGCAGGAGTTGACAAGTAGAAGGCGAAGATCCGATACGAGTATCATCGCTAGCTTGAAGATAATATCGGGACTACGCCGCGCCGGACGGAACAGAAAGTCTCGTAACGTGATGTAAACAATTACAAAGCCTTTTTTTTGCGTATATTTCATTAACAAACTCCATAATTATCATTATTATCACCATTAATAGTTATAGTACATTATGTCATACGTTTTTGAGTTAGACTTTATATACACAGTTAAACATACAGATATACATGGTGGAACAGTGGACCGTAATTAGTACCAAGAGTGGATATGAATTTAGCTGTTTTTGCTATTTACACCTTCACCAAACATACTTACAAAGCAATATCTTGGTATTGTTTTTTATTAGGTCAATTAAGTTATAGAGTTAATAGGTCAGAACCCAGGTACGTATAATTAAAGGGATGTTGCAAGTATCAAATTCCACGCCGGACATCCCTTTACTAATTATAAAATAATTATCTCACAGTTACAGATACACACATTATCTGTAAATGTGAGATGGTTAAGTTAATTATATTTCAGCAGCTTTGTACGTACAATTGTTTCTTTAACTTGTTTCTTCAGCAAAACAACTTAAATGAAATCTAAAATCAAGACTACCACTTTTTTATATTGTCAAAGCCATAACATTACAATGTTTCATTTTTGTCAGAAACAGAAACATTTTACGTCTATTAAATCTTATTTCTATTAGAAATTATTCGATTAAACAAGTTTTTTAACTTTGCAACATACCAATATGTTTCTTTACAAAATTATAAACACGACGCTAAAAAGCATATAATTTAAATAATTGGCCAAGTTCGTGTCGGGCCACGCGCAGTGTAGGGTTCCGTAGTTCCGAATGCCAACTTTGAGTTTATGCCACTAAAAACTAATTATCTATTGAATTTGTATGAAATTTCTTTTTCCAAATACATTTTATAAGTTGATCGCCTATAACTTTTTAATTTGTATACCCTACTTAGCTCTGATAGTTTTCCTTTAAACTACATTATATATACTATAGCTGTGAATTTTTTCACGTGGCCATATATAACCGTTTAGCAGATAGAGGGGGGAGACACTTGCCTCCAACAAAATTTTTCACTTTGAACCCAAATATTTCAGAAACGGATCCCTAAATCCAAAAATGGTGTTAACATGCTCACAATGTTTTTGAAAGACCTATTCAACGACAATCCACATAATGTGTTTGTCGAGAAAAAAAATATTGACTACCTCTTTACTTGTATGGCAGCTAACCTAAAAAAAATATTTTTCCAGATTTTATTTTACGACTTTTTCGCCATGATTAATATACATATCCATGCCAAATTACAGCTTTCTAGTACTTGTAGTTTCTGAGTAGGACCGCGGACAGACAGACAGACTGACAGACAGACAGACAGACATGGCGAAACTATAAGGGTTCCTTGTTTACTACGGAACCCTAAAAACCTAGACTTTTACCAGTTCCGGTACCAGCAAAAATACATAATATGACGCTCGTTTCCCACAGGGGTAGGCAGAGACTGCAGACCTCAACTTGCTACGATCGTCCCCTATGTTGTTAACGGCTGGACCAATTTTTATCAGAATTAGGTACTATTGTAAAAAATCTTTTAAACTATCTCAGGTATTTCTTCTTCACTTTGCAAGGTCTTTGTCATCCTTGGGTGACACATACATTTTATATTTGGAGAAGAAAAAAATTAGGAAAGCGTACCCCGTTGCGAATGCCGACTTTGAGTTCATGATACTAAAACCGTCTAAAAACTAATTTTCTTTTGAATTTGTATGAAATTTTCCTTTTCCGAGAACATTTTATAAGTTGGTCACCTATAACTTTTTTATTTGTAAATTTCGTTATATAGACTATAACTGTGAATTTTTTCACGTGTTTATATGACCGTTTAGCAGATAGAGGGGGAGGGGACCTGACTTTAACAAAAATTTGCACTATAAAACCAAATATTTCTGAAACTGACCTCTAAAACGAAAAATGATGTTTCCAAGCTTACACAAATGTTTATTTTACTACTTTTTCGGTATGATTAATATAATACATACCTATACCAAATAACAGCTTTTTACTCACGTTTTACTCATAGGATAGGATTATGCTACAATTATAGAAGTTTGCTCGCTTTGTCTCTCTTTATTTCTCCAAGTTAACATCCTTGCATGTTATCTTTTTCTTGATCAAGCGGCGTAAAAAATATTGAAATAAAAATTAGGTATAGACACTAAGTATCTAATAAAGTGAACATATATTTTATAAAAGCTGTGTGGTTTCCGGCAAAGTAGAATAGGGCCACTTCAAGTCCTTCCGTGGATGTCGTAGAAGGCGACCTAGGAAATACAAGCTAAACAAAGCTTACAAACATCAGTGAGACCTCTCCAACCCATCTGGCCAGCGTGGAGATTGTAGGCCAAATCTTCTGGCTGCTCTGGTCAAGTATGACTCTGGTAGTACAGAGAGGGTCGTACTCCTGCAGTGGAGACTAAAAGACCTGATAATGATGATGATGATGATGATATTGTATAAATACGCTGTTATAAATACATAAACATCTTTGCCGCTAGGTCCCTAGTTCTATGATTCAACCCAGATTCAGGTGCAAACTCATCAAGATGAACCTAGCCAGTACACCGTTATCACGCAATGTCGGTTAGAAACTACAACAGTGCGACTGATAACACTGATAGCACTGATAACATTACGAAATGTTAAATCTTTAATCCATTTATGTACGTCTGTGACTCATATAAACAATTTTCGTACTAATAATTACATTTTATATTTGATTTTTAGATATTGTTAAATAAGTTACACTTTATTGCAACAAAACACATAAGAATAGTTAACAATAATATACACAGTATAGGTATATATGTGGCCTTATCGCCAAAGCAATTTCTCTCTCTTTCAATTTTAGGTTTTTCTTCTTAGCGTGCTGGCGGTACTTTTAAGTTATACTTGATTGTTCCAGTAAAGAGAAACCTTATGAGCTGAACGTTTAAGAAAAGAACAAGTATTTCTGCACGTAGAGAAGAAAGTATATATGTTTGTGGAGAAAAGCCACACTGACAGTTATTTTGCGAGCTATCGATTAAGATATTATCTTTACTTATGAGACACTAAAACTATTAAATGAAATCAAAATATTTCATTTTTTTTTCTTCGCAATAAATACATAACAAGAAAGTGTCTACAATAGACTAAAACTTTATATACCTTTAAGGTAAATATAAGTCCGGTAGAAATCTTAGAGTGTAAGCTCAGAGTGTAAAATATGTGTTCATATCTTTAAAAGATTACGTAAGCGAGACATGCGCGATTTCTATTAAAACCTCTAAAATACTCATTAATTACGATTGTAAACTACAGCACAAATATTCAATTAGTCGACAATTAATTATCGTGGTATTTGACTTGATTTGATAATAATAGATTTTTGACGAT
Organism: Acrobasis consociella; assembly: GCA_963555685.1. NCBI lineage: Eukaryota > Metazoa > Arthropoda > Insecta > Lepidoptera > Pyralidae > Acrobasis > Acrobasis consociella. The sequence continues at coordinate 22,706,461 of OY743104.1, forward strand.
TAAAACAAATATATTTATCCAAATCCCATTACATTTACATGGTACTTATGTCATGTTATGTTAGAACGTTTACACATTACGCCACCACGGCAGCGGTTTTCGGTAGTTGATAAATTCTTACCGACTTCAAAAAAGAGGAGATTGTCAAATCGAATGTACCTATATTTTTTATGTATGTTCCCCGATAACTCGAAGACGCCTGGACCAATACGGATTTATTTTCTTTTGTTAGAAAAGGCATACTTTTCTAGTGGTTGCATTAAAATTATATCTAAATCGGTTGTGTATTTTAGTATTGAAGTTGATTTTTAGTTTTGAAAAATGATTCTACAGTCAGGTGACTCGAACATTACATTTGAATACAATGAAACTTATTTGTGTTAATATGTTTGCTATGTATAGACCTCGTCGTCTGTAAGTCTGGATTACCGGATGGACACCTAAAGTAGTTAAATAATGCATAAATAATTTATACAATTACATACTGACAACGAGTCATGGTTTGAAATCTGACAATTTCTAGTTAGTGGCATAATGTGAAAAGAAACGGAAGCAATGACTCTTTTCGCAGAAAATCCTTGGAAAAATCTGACTCTAGTGTTGTTTACTTACAAATGCAAAACAACACTGGATCAAAAAAAACTCATATTAGGCATTTCACTCCGATCACAGCTTTACAGCTTAGGCAATCTGTCTTGAAGACAAATCAAAATTTAGGCACTTTGATCATAAAGCGTGTATTTTCTAGTTGTGTAAAACATCGTTCAAAATTATACCAGGTAGAGCCAAAATAACTGACTACATTACTCATTCGAATGCCGTAATGAATTATGATAAGTCGTTCTCAGAAAGACGATGCAAACTAGGTACTGAATATTATGTTTGAATGCAACTGATGAAACCCAAGATGGAATGCCTTGACACCTCCAACCTCCATAACTCGGATGACTGACATTCAGATTAGATTTTAATGCAATCGCACACAGCAGGTATAATTTTGGTAAACGACCGTTGATCTATCTGTAGCCGATGCTCCGAGTAATATCAGAAATTGGTTGATTGAAGTATCGGGAAAATATGAACACAACAAAATTATGGCTGCCCAGTGCTACTGTTCAATTTATGATCCGTAATGTTTACTTTATCATTCACTTAATTTAATTCAAAACTTAAGTTAGGTTTTTATAAAATCTGTATAAAAGTCATTTTACTTTTAAAATGTAGGACACAAATCATAAACTTAAAAACCTAACCTAGTTGCCCGCTGACAACGGAGCAAGAGCCAAGCTACCGGCGGTTAGGGCCGAAGAGAAAGAAACCTGACAATGTGTACCGTGTCCAGGAGTACTGTCTTCTGAATCTGGCTCTTGACCCAGCCATCTAGCAAATTATTGATATAACCGAAAAATAATTCTGACCTTACTAAGCTTGTTTTATAAAATTGCGTACTGGAAAAAGTATTATGATGTTTTGTTCTCAATAATACGAATAAATTTCGCCAGAACAACATGAAATAATTTGGTGTTGATATCTATAAAAGTACAAAACAGTTTTTGCTATTTTTACTTCGGAAAAAATGCATTGTTACCTTAAAAATGAATTTTTTTGCTTGATGATCGTCCTAGTGCGTCGTAAAAACGTTTACGTAAGAGAAGTCTCTTGGTGAGAACTTGGAAACTGATTCCCTGGATGCAACGCAATGAGTAAACAGGGAGATTATGCAAGAAGGAAAAACGTTAGTGTGTCATTCGTTATCAGCGCTCCCACAAACGGGACGCCTTCGATAACATTCTGGGCTAAGACAGAAATGCGCTCGTTTCCAAGAGGCTCGCACTCGTACGACGTTCTGAAACCCTAGTTTGAAAAGTGAAATCTCATCAGCACCTTCGCGCTGAGGGTGAACTTGGCCTTTGAGTCGTACGTCATTAGGCCCGGCCCTATTCCGTTAGGGATAAAGACGTTATAATGAAATTTCATTTAACATCCGACTGTACATTAATATAAATTAAGTCGTTTTTACGTTTATCTCAAAGTATCTTTCCGCAATCAACTACCAACAAGTAAAACTATAAAACAATTTTTCAAAGCCTTTATCTAAAACAATAAACTCAAAAGTTTAAAATGCTCTTTGAGACATATCAAACGAGACCAAAGTGGATGGGGTTGCATCGTTTTATTATAAATTTCCTATGGCCATCTTCCGGCTCCATCATCAGATCAGCTACATATCATAACGTATTGTCACGCGTATACGTTTGCGTGCAAAATTGGAAACCGAAAAGTGAGTCAAATCTAATTTGCAAGATTTGATTGCTTTGAATCTTGATTAAGAGCATTTCTTTGCGCATATATTATTCTGTATTTTTAGATTTTTCTGTATTTTTTTGTTTTTGTTTTAGAATAACATCGATAGATAACGCTATATTTGCAGTATATTGCTTAAATTACGCAAGATGTCTCTCTATTTCAGTTGCACAGTAAGTACTCTATGACTAATACCCATGACGTCATTGTTTTAGTTAAGACATAAATTCTAAACGAAATGTGACGTTGAATTTATAGTATATTACAGCAGAGGCCGGTAAGTAATGTATTGTCGGATGCAGTATTCAATTCTTGACCATAATTACGAGTCCGGCAATCCCATCCCCATTTTCGTGTGATTTAATACCACAATTTTCATGTTTATATAAATGATCACAAAGTACATATTTTTTAATGTGGTAATAAAAATAGAACTGTCATATAAAATGTCAATGTCACCTGTCTTGTCATTCTGAAAATCTGAATAGAATTCCTGCTTGATTTCTTGTTTTGAGCAGCGGCCAGGAATGAATTTTCATACTAGGTATTTTCCTGGCCTAGGCTGGTAAAGTAATGCATGAGCCAAGAATTACAAACCTCGTACATATCTTTTTTTCTTTTTAATAAAATAATGCCGCTATTTTTCCGAGCATGTTTGAGAACAAAAACTTTTCTTAAACTTATTAAGTGTGTAAAGTCATTTTCCTATTTTACTTACTTGTTACATGTGATTTCATTTTTTTTATATACCCATGCTTACCATAAACAGGCACACTGTTTATAACAGAAATATTAAATATGAAACATTGAATTTCACAAGTGATACTGTCATTAAGTTCTAAAACTAATCGTTTCTCCGAGGTGACAACTCCAAAACCGCACACATTAAATATTAAATAGGTAAGTACGAGTACACGGAGAAGATTGCTGTGAGGTTATCCGGGAGTTATCACCATTGAGTCAATCTCTTGTTTCGAGCTGAGATAATTGACGAAAAATATTCACATTGTGGTGATTTTGGAGCAGTTATCTGGCGGTTTATCAGCGTGACCCGCCCCATGACGCCTTGCACAATACTTTGTAGATAACACTGCCAATTTGCTTATTATAAATTATGCTTTATGTCCGATTCTCAATGAAAAATCTAGATTTGAAATATCATTGCAAGTAGCATTGTTTATCTACTGTATGCAGAGGAGAGCTACTTTCTCAGGACCTCCCTTAGCCTCTTACAACAGTAGTGGGAGAGGAAAGAGGTAGTTCTAATTAAGAGAGCGACCACGAAACGTCTTTGTTTCAGCTTGGGCAAAAATGCTTTCGTATTACTGTCCGGCTATCCGACTGTTGTCTACAAATCACATTTCACATTCGATTTTCGTGAAGTTTTGGGAGCAGGTTCAGTAATTATGTGGAATTTGTCGTTAATTAAGTTGTTGGAATTATTTTCAAAACAGCTGTGTTTATTTGCCGAATGCGCACCGAAATATGGGCCAGATTGTCTACATTCTGGCTTCCGCACGGACGCAGATGGCGACCTTGATAAATTTATGTACTACTAGCAGAAGATCGCTTAATATAGGGACATGTGGAAGGATTAGGAAGTCTTTGCCCAGCTGTGGAACACTACACATATAGTCTAGTACTATATTGAACATTTCAGTTTTAAGCCATGCCAAATTTGTTTGGTCACGGTTCCTAAAGTCACTAGCTATATGCAGTCAACACAACACACGGTCAATGTAAAAAAATTGATCGCGCCTACACTAACCTCAAAGTAACGCACAGTCTCACTACGATAGTTTCTGTCAACATTGTCGATACCGAGCGTAGAATCGTTCTAATTGATTTCACATACTTGGATCGACGTTAATGCGATCACACCTAACGAACCAACAAAAGATTATCGTATCTACTTTGTTACTTCACACAATCAAGGACTGAAGGTTTTAATGTTCGGAAATTATAAACAATGCAGGTGGTAACCAAATTCTGAAATACTGAACTGTAACTTTCTAGTTGTATTGCAATGTAGTATTGAAAGCAGTGTTTATTTTTAATTGAGATGATTTTGTTTTCATCCAGATCGATTACTATTATAGATGCATAAAATACTTCAATAGACCTTACTTATGCAGTCACCAAAAACAATTGTAGTACTATACCTGGAACAAAGAAATTGTTGATTATTATTAGCACACACTAACCATCATACTTATCAAAAAAATTATCGGTCATATAGTAAGAAACTACCAGTTTAAGAAGTGCTTAAGACTCGTTTAGTACTTAGATATAGTAATGTAACAGAAATGAAATAAAAGAAAAATTAAACGTAAAAACATATAAGGAGGTTAAGAACTTAGCGGAAGAAATGAAAGACATGGAAAGCACTCCACCGACAAGAGCCCAGCTCTTAAATATAAGAAGGGAACAGAAATGTTTTCTTCCCGGGTAGACCGTAAAAGACGTATCCATGAAGCGATGAGGCAATTCATCACTATTTTGATCCTTTTTCACCATCTCACCCACGATTACAACAACAGCGGCCGGTGGGTCTTGCGGCCTTGAGCTCTATACGCATAGAGCTGCAAAACCCAAATACCCACAACATAATTCCGTCAAAATAATATAAGTAATGAGTAGTTAATATGATATCGTCATCGCAATGTATCATAATAATATGTCAATCTGTTCTAAAAATACTTAACTAACGGTCTAAACATCCGAGTGGCATATAAACTATGTATATCATTCAACCAATACATATAATAAAACAGTAGAAAATGTGTCTGTATATTGAATATATTTCTTAAAAAAAATTGGGACATTTAACTTATATATATATATATATATATAAATGTGTAGATAATACATATACAGATGTAGATATATAAAGATAAAATGGAGATAAATAGAGTAGGAATTATAAAAATTGCCTGGCTGTTTGTACACGCTAATCTCCGGAAATACTGGACAGATTCGAACTTTTTTGTTATATACCTGTTAAGCCTGGGCAATATATAGGGTATAATTGATTTTGAAAAATGGAAAACCTAATGCAGTACCATAATAATCCATCTAAGCTACACGAAATGTAAAATAGAAAATGACGCTTTAACAAAAGTTGCTTAGCCTGATGAGCATTTTTTTTTTAAAGTATAAAAATCGAAGGGCTGAAATCTGGGCCACCTTATGCAGAGCCACGAAAAATAAACAAACAAAAGACTAAGCCCAAACATCTCGTGCTACAGCTGCGTTCCCGTGGATGACGATGGTGGCGGGTGGTGGCCGACACCAATGCTAACCCAAAGAGGGATGTCTGAAAAAACTATAGCCAAATCGTTTGAACTGTTTTTGTCTATTTTTTGTCTTCGGCATCCTTGAGTGAATATTGTCATACTCGACAATATTCACTCAACTCGTACATATGATTTGGAAAAAAAAGCAGTAAAGTGCACCCTGGACTTCAAAGCAGCACAGTTGATGATGGAAAAGGGAACGGTCTGATGAAGAAATACTGAAATATCGTTTCCATAAGTTATTCGGTTCCATTTCCACAACATGTAAAATGGTGTTAACGGTATCCAGTGTTCATTAACATTAGTAATAAGTATTTTTATAACTTAATTAGTTCTCGCCAGTAACCCGAGTGAACTTTTATTCGCAGCAGCAGATACGGTATCAATGACCTCAAATGTAACGACAAATTGTTTATGTATAAATAAAAAAATCATGCACTCATGTCTCTTGACCTTTTTTACCCTATTTCGATAAACGAGTAGTCAATTTTCAGGATGTCTCCCACAAGAAGACTGGCAGTGATCCAGTGTATAGAATTTGCAACTTTTGTAATTCTAAAACAAAGGTAGCAAATTCTGTGTATGCTATTAATTGGTGTCTGCAGATAAAACCTAACTCTATATGCTCATTTGTAAATGGTATACTGTATACACGGCGATTTTTATTAGTTTTGGAGCAGAAGGCCACTTAATAAGAATCGTTAGTAAGACCTAATTAGCAAATCAAAATAAAAATTAAGAACCAAACATTTTTGAACACCAACACCAACATAAAACTCGAAAGTAAAATCGTGAGATCAGTAAGTAATGCCGCCGCCGGCCGGCCGCCGGGGTCACGCGAGTTCAGGCGACAGTTTTGGACGAGTGTACTACGTGGTCTCGATCGAAAATCATTTTTGTAACTTTTTTATCTTATGTCATACACATATTTGGATTACGTATATGGGTAGAGGAATTTATTTACTATACGACATTTTCTTTTCCAAAACCAATGAAAAGTCAGCGTGTATATGTAGCTCTGTGAGCGATGTGAGCTCTGTGAGTGTGATTTTTTAATAAATAAATAAAATTGATTCCAATCCGTTTAGCTGTTTGGGCGTGAAAGCGGAACAAATCCATGCATCTAGAGGTATACAACATGGAAGGGACATACCCGTAATAAATCGAACCACGGGCTATTATACTAGATCACTAAAGTATAGGTAATGATAATAAAATAACAGTCAAAAAACAATTAACTAAATTAGACGTACCTATACAAATTACCCGGGCGCATGCCGATTTTTTTAAATTTTTGACTAATATTAGATTTCATTAAACTATAGTGGCTGTGTGCCTTCCACGTTGTATAAACTTTCTTATAATAAGATCGTATATAAAAACGTAAAGGCGCTTGTAATACTGATGCTCTCAAGATACCAAAGAGAATAACGAAACGTCAGTCATACAAATCATTTATTGCTTCAATAAAATAGTATGCAACAGGCAAGATACTTGCACCGTCTAAATGGGCCGTGGAAATATTCAATGAGTTATATGTAACAATTATTAAGTTGAGTTATATGTAAAAATATAATCCTCTTGTACAACAAGAGGTATCAATGAAATGATACAGATCTGACATTTACGTCAGATATTAAGGTAATATTGGCAAAAATAATTGTTATGATTCCTGAAAATACTCGCACAGCCAGTGGATTGATACTGAGAGGCAATTACTACATACGTAAGCGGCTTAAAAATTAAGGCTGTGCGCAATCGTTAATGGCGCCCTCACAGGCAGTCGGTGCTAACAATTTCCTTTTTGTTATATTCGTCTACTAATAACTACAAAATATTTAAATGTTTTAATATAATTTAAGTAAGAAGAAAACCATCATATACACCATTTCATCATAATTAATGTTTAAAAAAAATCAAATGTCAATTAACGACGACTCCATAAAATGGTATCATATAGAATGAACTCTTCTCTCGAGAAGGATAATAAAAACATAAACCCTCTGTGAATGTTCTAAACATTCAAATCAATTTATGGACTGTTCTCAGAAAGTTACACGAGTCCCTCTAGCTTGTAACCCATTTCCGCCAAATGGACTCTTGTCTATTATCTAGGTAGAACTTCATATAAACTAGACGTAAACGCAGTTCATAAAACAAACTAGATTGTTAGTTAAATGTTCATGGAAATAAAATTACATCATCATCTTCGGGTTTGACAAATACTTTAAATTCGAGCACTCCTATCGTATATGTAGCCCCTGAAGGCCATACCTGAATTTCCCGGGGTCCAGTGCTGCCCCCATCATCAGAGAGACATAATTAAAGTTGTGTCTTGACCAAGCTCTAGATACCTCAAAGTGTTTTTTAAACTACTGTTTATAATTTAAAGTGATAAAATGAAGCTTTTCTAAACACATAAGCCAAAAGTGGCCGATTTTCGCAATTAAATGATATCAACGTTTCCTTTCAAATGATTTATTTTGAATGGGGGCGCCACTAGAGCCCCGAAAATTCAGGTAGCCCCTTAACAACAACTCACTGCAGGATTTAACAAGGTACGCAGTATAAATACAGGAAATGTTGAAGTGACTAAAGTTATGATGGGCCTAATCTGTGCTAGGGTCTAATTAGGTAAAATTTGTGTATAAGTGAGTAGATGGTTTAATTCCTATAGGCAACATTATCAGAGGTAGTATTAATCCTTGTTTAACATAGTGCTTATCAAAGCTATCGGTGGATATGTTGGCCACATGTACGAAAATGAATGGATTTGAATAAATTTTGCGGACGGTTTATTAGTTTTACTTTCTTCTTCTCTCCTTGCCATATCCCTATACGGGGTCGGCCCCCCTAATACTTTTGCGCCATTCTTGGCGGTTTTGTGTCATTTCTGGGCTTATACCCAACGTCTTTAAATCGTTGGAGATGGTTCGACTCCAGGTAGTAGGAGGACGTCCTCTTCCTCTCTGCGCTTCCTGTATGTCCATTACTTTACGAGTCATGTGGTCTTCTTCTCGGCGCATTACATGCCCGTACCACCTCAAGCGATTTTCCCTAAGTCTTTTGTGTATGTCAGCAACTTTAAAGGAGCCTAGAATGTACTCATTTTTTTTTTTATCCAGTCGTGTTACACCAGAGCGAAGTGTTACACCAGAGAAGCTGAGACCAGGCCAGCAAAGCATTTTCATTTGGGATTGGGGTGACATGCATCTTCTGGGGGTCGTTTTTCTTCATAGGCCAATATTCTGACCCATACAGCATTGCAGGTCTAACTGCCGACTTGCACACTCTGCCCTTAGTTTTCACGGGTATCTTCGAATCGCATAGTATACCGGTCAGTTCGCTCTATTTCATCCAACCCGTCTATAATCTGTTGGCGATGTCTTTTTGTGCACTTGCGTTCGTGTCCACTATCAAGGTATTTAAATTTGTGCTCTCTGTTCAAGGCAGTCCCGTTTATGCTTAATATGCCATCTTGATCAACACCAGAAATTACAGAGACCAGAGAAATTACAGCACATGTACTCTGTTTTTTGTTGGTCTACTCTTAACCAATTTCTCTAGTGCCTCACACCATCCGGTCAGATCCCTTTGAAGCTCCGGTAGCGATTCTGCCATTAAAAGTATGTCATCGGCGTATAATAGTGTCCAGGGAGCTTTTGAATTTTGAATTTGTTCTGTGGCATAATTCATGACGATGGTGAACAGGAGAGGGCTAAGAGTAGATCCCTGGTGGACTCCGACATTTACTTCAAATTGTCTGCTTGTACCAGCGGGGCCGACGACTTGGGTTTTTACATCATCGTACATATCCTGGATCAGAAGTATGTAATGCTCCGGTACCATGAGCTCTGAGCGCCTGCCATATTAGCTGAGGCGGGACTCTGTCGAATGCCTTTTCAAGTTCTATGAAAGCAAAGTGGAGGTCTTTCTTTAATGTTATATATTTGTCTGACATTATTCTGACGCGGTGAATAGCATCTACTACAGTGCTAGTGCCTTTTCTAAAACAACATTGGTTTGGTGTGATGTTGGTTATCTGAGTTATTCTCTTTGCAATAACTCTCTCCATTATTAGTTTTACTTTGACGAATAGAATATACTTATTTATGTGTTTTTCAGCACGCGCCGAGCATTCCTCGAAAATCAAAAATCTGTAGTAACTGGAACAGTAAATATAGGATACAGTAGAAACAAAAGTCAGTATAAATCCAGTAGACATAAAAATCAGTAAATGTGGGATTCGGTTGAAATGAAACTCAGAAGAAATAGGTATCTGAAGATTTGGAAATAATCGCCTCAAATAGCGAGTTATCTACTTGTGACTAATAATTCATCAACTTCGAAAAGGTTATAATATTTATTTCCTTGCAATAAGTAATGAAATAAGTGACAAAGCAAATTCAACGAAATTCTGAAATTGACATACAAAGAGGTTCGTCCACGCTGGTTCAGGAGAAAGGAAAATCTTTGAATATACCAGCTGCTTCTTTTCCACGCAGATCGTAAAAGCCGATGGATGAACCATCACGCTAAAAGTGGCCTGTGCAGTGGGTCTAGTGACCCTCGGCTCTGCTTAGAGCCGCAAGATCCAAAATGCTCTTTTTTTTCTAAAAAAGTCTAAAACGTGAATTTAAAACTGTCAAGGCTTTATCACCTTTAGGTATGAATATTCGTGTTGAGAGTCCCCGTACCCGAGACCAAAATACAATTTGCCATACAAACGTAGTCTGCGTTTTGTTTCGAAACGACATGCCCGATTTCGGCAAAATTTTCTAGTTTCAAAGATATTGCAATTATCTAGGTTAATATCTGGTTTCCTACTGTAAAAAATAGAATATAGTGTGTAATATCATTTTTGACCATCAGTATGGGAAACATCTAAATCGTTATATTTTCTTTCCAGTTTACTGTAGGAAACCAGTTATCATCCTAGATAATTGCAATTTCTTTTATATTACCTACCTATTTTTACCGAAATCTGACATGTGATTTCAAAATTAAACATAGACTAAGTACGTTTGTATGGAGAAGTCTAGGGTAAGAGGATTCTTAACTGAAATTTTATAGGTTTATTCTGATATTTTCGGGAGTTATTTCGATTGCACAGAAACTATGTTTGGTTAGAGTCCAAATTATTTCTGTAGCGACAGTATAGGCAGAGTATACCGACGTTTCTAATGCTAAGTGGCGTAGGAATAACGCAAATAAAGTTATTTAAGTGGCAACATAGACCAACTTTATGCTATTATTACTCTGTTAGCAAATATTAACCGTCTTACTTTAGTAAGTGGCACCGACTACGGCAAGGCCAAAAATGGGTTATGTGTTTCACCGCTATGACTATATATGTATGTTCATCTGTTCGCTCATATATTCTATGATACCCATAGTACAAACGCTGGATATATTACATAGGTATACATTATTATATCATGGCGCCCTATAGGCGAACAGTAAGTTACTAAAAAATAAACCAGTCAGAGGGAATTTCTCAGTGACGGCTGGTTGGGTTGGAGAGATCCCATTGATGTTTATAAACTTTGTTTAGCTTGTTTTTTCAAAGTCGCCTTCTACGACACGGGTAGACTTGCAGTGGTCCTATTCTAATCTGCTGGAAACTACAGGGCGTAAGGCGTAACTACTTATCTCCTTATCCTCTTGTTGGAGTAATTGTGTGGAAAAAGGGACACACAATGCCAATTTTTTGCAAGGATAATGGAGTGGCCATTGCCTTCTCCATTTCACAGCCTAGTTAACTTTAATAGACACTAACAGATTTAAGCGTAAAAGGATTGGTGATTCCATATTAGATTGCGATTGCTAATAACAGAGCAGGATGGCGCAGATAAAAGGAGGGTTATGCCCAGCAGTGCGTACCTGAAAGCCTTGACAATGATGATGATGAAGCATGAAAGGTTTTTTCTAGTTATAGGCTTAGGTCACACTGGACTAAGTCGCCAAGTCGCCATCCTCCTTATTAAAAATACGCGTAACTGAACGTGTATGTGTGGCATAATTCCGCCACATTCCGTCACAGGAGTCGGTTTTCACTGAACTTGCTTTTCAGGAAATATGCGATTTTGAATTGACACTTGACTCGATTACCTAAAGGACAGGTTAATAACCGGCCACAAGAAATAGAGTAAAAATCATCATCGTCATTTCGATCTAATGAATAATGGTCTAATAAACAGAATAGTAAAATTTTATTAGGTCACAGTAGATACAGTCCGCAACAAAAATATGTCACAAAATAAAGCGTTTACCGATTAGTGAACGTTTTTATTCATGCAATTCAAATTATGACTGGTTCAAATCATGATAACTTTAGATAAAAAAATCAGCTCATCGGGAATTCGTATATATGTAATGTTGAAGACCATACACAATAAAAAAAGAAAACATCAAGCTAATTTTAGTCTTTTTAAGTATATCTGCCATTGGCTCTGTCTAACTCGTTAGGTATAAAGACCTGATGGTGTATTTGTATTTCTTTTGAAAAATAAGCGGTATCATGGCCTGAATTTGTTGTTAGAAATAAAAAAGTGCTTACTAGAAAATTCTTATTTTCTAATAAATACGAGGAGCAAAGGTCTTAGAGAAAAGCTAATTAGTCTTACGAAATGAACATGCCTTTAAATAGTTTCAGCGTTTAAGTTAGTCTAGCTAGACCTTACTACCTTCGTCTTATCAAACAAGGAACGGCCCCGCTAAATAGGGTTTCCTTATAGACTCGCATTCCGTAGAAAATCTCCGCGATACATCTTATAAAAGAAATTAAAACTGTATTTGTACACAACTTATATTAATAATTCTGTGCCAGAATCATAAATGGAAGTATTTTATGTTGTTTCGGTAAAAGATACAATAAGTTGGGAGGCGTGATGTTTAAAGTTGTATAGAAATAAGTAAATAATAGATACCTTTTTTTAAAGTTATTCACAAATCTATTGATTCAATTTTTATCTTTTAAATTAAAGTGTTGGTATTAGTCTTTTAAAACATTGAGCGGCCTAGCTAAACTATTGGTATAAACCGGCCAAGCGCGTGTTGGGACACGCGCCGTCTAAGGTTCACCACTTTTTCATACCCAACCCATGCCAAATCATAGCTTTCTAGTAGTTATATTCTTTGACTAGAACCGCGGATAGACCGACAGATGGCGAAACTATAAGGGTTGCTTGTTTACTACGGAACCCTAAAAGTCGAACAACAATTATTATTAATACTTATTAATAATTACTTTTTACTTGTTTAGAATAGGTTATAAATATGAAAAATAAAATCGTAATATATATCTTCGGAACTCTACGAGACGCACTTTTCCAGTTAGTACAGTTTGTTTAGCTTTACGTTTGTTGAAGTAGATGTATCTAAGTACCTAATAAATAATAAAATACTAGCCTAGTCTAGGAAAGAGTAATATTTACCATTACCTTTTTTGAAGGGAATGAAGGATAACAAACACAATCAGTAGAAAGTGTATGCCGCAATCAGTGTTACTCGTATGCCATTAGAAGGTTACTTGCACATAATGCTGCAACTCAATTTGGCGCCCCGGCGAACTTCTTAAAAGCCATTTTGCACATAATCAGGGGCTGTCTGACGACCTGGCCCAAACGTTATATCTGCTTTCATCGAAATACAATACAACGCGTAAGTGATATTATGCGTAATAAATCAAAACATGGGCTATTTTACTTTATCTTTATTATCACTTTGGTATAATGATATTAAAATAACAAGTAAAAAAACTAAATTCCCTCACAGATTGGTGCTAGTCCCACCAAGTTTGTTCCAACAGTAGGACTACTGGGATATTTCGTCCCAATAGAACTACTGATAGGACAGTTGCACTCTTTTGTACGGTAATGCCGTCTTTGTTTTGTTTTTAACTGTTACTTTTAATTTAATTATACTGAGTATAGCCCGTGGTTTGATTAATTACACATAATGTCACTTACACATTGGATAACAAAGGAACAACCACGAGAAGTCTCTATGCTTTACTACTTTTTACACACTTTATTGAAAGGTAAGAAAGTTATGTTTAATAAATAAGTGTATGAATATAATTACTAATTGTCGTTCTTATAAAGAAAAGCTACCAATACTCGCTTCAGGAAAGATCACTGTTCAGAAGAAATGAAAGAAACTGATTAAGCTTACTGGTCTCCTTCTCGCCATAAGCGCGGATCCCCCGTTGTGCGCACGACGGCCATGTTTACAACCCTTATAGACTTATGACGTCACACTTTCACTGACTATTGAGGACGATGGGTTGTTGATATCATTAATATCCAATGGCACAATAAAATCAGGAATTTTCATGGGAAATTTTGGTTATGCACTACCTGTATCGATATGAGCGAAATCATATTCAAACTTGCACTCGACTGATTTTCAGACGGTATGACCACACTTTTTGTGGGTTGAAACTGCACCGGACTCGAAATAAGAGAAATGTTAACACATTGTATTATGTAATGCTCGAGAGAGTTAATCTAGCGACCCGATCGATTATGAGGGAATACTAGTTATATGTTGGCATCTAATTAATCGCTGAGCGTCTACAAACTTAAGTAAGTATTTTTTTTATAGTGAAATGTTTGAATTTCCAATTAAAGTAAAAGTCGACCTCATAAGTATTTACAAAAGGTACCCTGGTTCTGTGAATCACGCTCTGAATGGCACAGATTGCTGTGTTATTTCTGGATAATACTCACAATTAGTATTCGTTCCCATACAAATTCTTCCATCTGTCTGTAGTCAATAGCATGAAAATGAATGTCATTTGTAGCCGCGCCAGCTTATAGGCGACGCATACTGAGAAGTGCATAACGTAAATAAGTTATTGATTCTAGGACCGCCCGTTCAGACTACGCTCTGTATACCCGTAAAACTAATGGGCTATTGGCGGCAATTCAAGTTCGTCTAAATTCAATCACGTCAAGACCAGACGGCCTTTTTAGCTTGAAGTTAGGTGTAAGCTGGAAAAATAGAATTAAAATAATGAGTGGGTAATTGCTAACATTACCTATTAACATGATTCAGATTTTCGCTCTTTTTTACCTCCATCGGCTTTTACGATCTGCGCGGGCAGAGAAGCAGGCCCATTCTACATTTCCTCCTTACTCCTAGACTAGCATAGAAGGAACGAAGCGTCTAAACCTCTAGTATAGAGCCACTCTATCTCTTTATGTGCATGACGTAAGAGGTGACTAAGCACAAACCTCTTGTGCTACAATAATCCCCAGGGGGTTTAACGTTGGGCAGCACCCGATCATCGAACAGTTTCATCCAATCGCGAAATCAAAACAAAATATTTAAATAGTTCCAGTGCTGCTTTTTGTTCCCCTCTTTACACGAACACTCGGGATGATTGTGTGATGTACAACATATACTGTTTATTATTTTTGGAGAAAAAAAGTCCGCCTGGCGTCAATCCTCCTTTGGAAAGCAATTATTGGATTTACACTACTAATGACTTAAATTATTCCAGTGCGAAAAATATGAAAAGTGACGAATACGAAAAATACCAATACGAAACGATGTATGTGCTTATTCCTATATTCGCTTCTTACTACAACCACAGCATGATATGGATTAGTACTGTTGTAGAGCGGAAATCCTAACGTCCAGCTTAGTTTGTCTTAATTTCCGATAAAATATATTTTATTTAAAATAAAAGCAGCAACAAACTACTTGCAACATACAGCGTTGTCTGAAAGCTACTTCATTTAACTCAATATCAAATTACTGGAACGAACTCCTTTGAAAAGCGTACGTTTGACGATTCTATCGTTTATTTAATTAGATAGGGTATAACTTTGATATGGCCGTATTAGTTAAAATACATTAAATAAATTGCGTCTGTTTCTGCCAATGCAACGGGTTTCCAGCAATGCTAGAGAGCTTATATTTACAGAGAATTTACAGACGGAAACTGAATCTTATACCTTCAAACGAGCATTTCTTGTATATTTATTTATTTATTTCTGTGATCTCGAAAACGGCTCTAACGATTTCGCTGAAAATATGGGGGTTTTCGGGGGTAAACAATCGATCTAGATTAGTCTTATGTTTGGGAAAACGCGTACTTTCGATGTTTGAGATGTAACCGAGCAAAGCTCGGTCGCCCAGGTACTGCTTACTTATTTGAGAATCATCATATCAGCCGAAGGACGTCCATTGCTGGACATCCAAGGTTTTTCAAAACGATCACTGTTTGAGGAAGTTTTGTACTAATATACTCATTTACTGAAAATTGTCTATGGAGTCAATTGGACTCCTTAGATAACAATTTTCAATGTTTTCAAATCGATCGAAAATTCTATATGACAATAACAAGACAGACAGTATTTGGAAATTGAACCCAGAGCCTCTGATCTCAATTCACAACTAATCTTAATCGCTGATGGCTGGCCTGGCCTGGCCTAAGGCTGGCTGCAATTTCGTTGTATCATTCGTTCGGGAGCTAGAATACCACAGGCAGAAACACCAGAAACCAACCGAGATTATAAGTCTTTGGTCGAATGATTACAAACTCTTTTTGAGTATAAATTATAATCTGTAGATTTGCGCTGGGACGGGCGTTCGTAGAAGCTGCTATATCTATACATGACGCCTTAGCAAAAGTTGTTTAGCCAGATGAGAATTTTCCGGAGTCATGAAGTCCACGCGAACGAAGTCGCAGGCTTCGGCTAGTACCAAATATGTTATGAATCTTCTTTGTATCGACTTAATGTGTTTTCTTATGTAAGTATTTAAGTTAGATTTTCTTAATCCGCTAGAGACTAACAAGTTACTTTTGTCTCACGTCAAACAAACTTTTTATTTGGGACTAGCTAAAATAAGCAGACCAGCCCACAGCCTTGTCCACGTGGTTAAATTTTTGTCAATTCCATAAAAATTGTATATTTTTGCGCAGTCCAGCCGTTTAGATTTTAGTTTCATACAAACTTCCATCCCCCCTATTTTAAATATAGTGATCCTGTAAATTTGTATTTTGAAACGTGAGCTCATGTTATTTTTTACATTTCCAACTTCAAATTTGACCAAGTTGTATGAACCCTCATTTCCACCCCTTAGGGGATGAATTTCTAAAAATCGCCTTCTCACTTACGTTTTTTATGGAACTTTAGTGCAAAATTTCATGTTTCTAGACCCAGCTGTTTCAGCTGTGCGTTGATCAATCAGTCGAGTACTGGACGAGTACTTTGTTTTTAAGTAGGACTTGTAAGTTACATCCCACCAAAAACATTTTCATATCATACGACGACATACATGAATATATGTAGAAACCTAGGTACCTACCTAGGTTTCTACAAAATTACCAACATTATTTTTACAAAAATATTTTTTTAATGTCATTTTTATTTTTTATCATTTGAACAATTCCATGCATCGAATACTTTACTATTTAGATTAGAATTTAATAATTCATCGACAGAATTCAATACTTTCTATTTTAAATTAAACAATTTTATTTGCTCTGGAATGTCATTGTACATATATACACATTGAGTAGTAATTTTTCTAAAATTTCATCATTTCCATATTGTTTCAGTTTAGGTTTTACCTCAGGTTGTCAGGTTGCCTAGTGTACGTTTCTTTGGCCTTTTAAAATGTATACTAATTTTTATTAATTTAATTTATAAGAATAAGCCAATCTCTAACTACTTAATACTCGTATATTATATAGATAAAGAAATGTAAGTACCTATAATATACTGGGAATTGAAGTATGGTCGGCGTGATGCGTATGGTGATCGTACGTAGTACGTATACGTAGCCCGGGCGCATCGATTATGGGCCAGTAATAAATTTTGGTTTTTTATAGTTATATGACTTACATATCCTTTCCTGGTACTTAAACTATATCCATAGCAAAATTCATCTCAATCGGTTCAGTAGTTGAAGGGTGAAGAGGTAACAAACAAACAGAGTTACTTTCGCATTTATATATAGGTATTAGTAAAGATATTGATTGATAGGCATTTTTCAGTTGGTTACACAAAAGTGCTTAAAAAGTTTTGAGTGATCTAAGCACATAAGTAGACTACATCCTGACTAAACATATTATATACCTGGGTAATTTTGATAAGTACTATATGCGGGAGAAGTTACGTAAGTGTTGATTCCTCTTTCTACCAAACCATCCGCGCACGAAAAAGAGATTGTTTTTCAAAATCAAAATAAATATGTTTATACATTTGTATATATAGATATATATCTTTTAGTAAGAATGCATATACAGATATACTAAATAATTAAGTTATATTCCACGAAATATCTTCTTGTGAGTAAAGTAATTATCCTATTATACGCCAGTTGACTGGAAGAGATGTAATGAGTCCGCCGTTGTCGATTTACTCATTATGACGCTATTGTATCACATTGTGAGTTTTAATAAAGTTATAAGTATATGACAAACAAACAAAAATATTCACTTATATTTGTACTCACTCATCGTGATTACGCTGCTATATTTGTATATTCCGTCAATATGTTATAGATACGTTATATCCGCGAACATTTTAATACGTTCTCGATAAAAATGTACCTAATCTTCGCATATTATCTAAGTGTGCCACCGTTTTTGAAAATCTGTGTTACTTGATACCCGAGCGATAAAAACTTATTTTTAGTTCAGGATAAAGATGTTAAGCGCCATCTTATTTTAATAATAATCTCGAATTTATTCTAGATATTATAAATCGCAAATGAATTTTTAAAAAAAGTTGCACTCCGGTAGTGCCGACAGAAGTGAAAACACGAACAATAATTTGCGTGTGTTTAGTTTGAATCGTCAAAATATTTTATTGTACAGGACATACTTTTAAATGAAGTGTTTTGTCCATTTAAAAATTATATTACAACTTTTATTTAATGCGCTATTGTAAATGAAATTAAAATTTAAAATTTTATATTTTTTTGAACCAATCTTTTTTTTAGTAGGTACTTGTTAACTAAAAAAATTATTACATTTATTACATTTCCTTACTTATATAATATATTTAGTAGTTAGAGATTGGCTTATTCTTATAAATTAAATTAATAAAAATTCGTATACATTTTAAAAGGCCAAAGAAACGTACACTAGGCAACCTGACAACCTGAGGTAAAACCTAAACTGAAACAATATGGAAATGATGAAATTTCAGAAAAATTACTACTCAATGTGTATATGTACAATCACATTCCAGAGCAAATAAAATTGTATAATTTAAAATAGAAAGTATTGAATTCTGTCGATGAATTATTAAATTCTAATCTAAATAGTAAAGTATTCGATGCATGGAATTGTTCAAATGATAAAAAATAAAAATGACATTAAAAAAATATTTTTGCAAAAATAATGTTGGTAATTTTGTAGAAACCAAGGTAGGTACCTAGGTTTACAAAAGTAAATAAATTTTGCATGTTAAATGATTAGCTAAAATGGTGGACATTACTGCACTCGACCATCTTTGTGAAATAATATTTACTGCAAATAAATTAAATGAATTGAATTAGATAGTTTTAATCCCAAAAATTTTAGAAAATGGGAGTGGAACTTTTTATACGGAATTATTTTACCGACATTATGGCATTTTTTTTTAAATCCATCATTTGTTCCATTACTTCAAACAAGTTTTATTTTGTGGAATAAGAGGATAAAACGAATTATTCGGTGTATATTTAAAAAATACATTCAGTCGCATTTTACCTTGGAGGAGCCCAAACTTAGTACGTTTTGAAAATGTTTTTAGGGTTCCGTAGTAAACAAGGAACCCTTATAGTTTCGCCATGTCTGTCTGTCTGTCCACGGTCCTACAGAGGAACTATAAGTACTAGAAAGCTGTAATTTGGCATGGATATGTATGTCGGCGAGTTCAATATAATCCCCTTTATTATTGGTTAAGTTGTGCAAACAGAAAGTTGTTTACTTCAAAACATAACTGTTATAATTTCAAATGTTTCGACAAGTATAAAAGCGGTCGCCCTAGCGACGAGCGGCTCAGTCTTGTGCGGACCGCCGTACTGTGAACATCTCCTTTGTGTAGTGTGCTGTGGGCTTGGCCATAACTTCTTTAATTGTGATTGTTGTAATAGATGAGGATTTGGTAAACCGATTTATTACAATGATAATTGTTTCAGCTAGACGATAAGCCCAGGTGGACACAGATTCAATAACTGTGTGGGCCAGGGGTATTCAGACACATGTGGTTGGAATCCATGATACAGCGCGAGGCGGAGCGCTGTATTTATCGTCACACTTTTAGTGAGTTCGGCGCAGGTCATCTCCTGCTCCGTCATGTATATTAATTATGGCTAACAAGTCGTAAAATAAAATATGGAAAAAAAAATTTTTCAGTGTAGCTGTCATACAAGTAAAGACGTAGTCAATATTTTTTTCTCGACAAATACATTGAGTGGTGTATCGTTGAAGAAACCTTTAAAAAATATTGTTAGCTTGTGAACACCATTTTTCGATTTAGGGATCCGTTTCTGAAATATTTGGGTTTAAAGTTCAAAGTTTTGTTCGAGTCAAGTGTCCCCCCCCCCTCTATCTTCTAAACCAGTGGTTCCCAAAGTGGGCGATAACGCCCCCTTGTGGGCGCTGCAGGTCTCAAGGGGGGCGGTAAGAGACCCAGAAAGAAAATGTTTTTTTTGCTAGGAGCTTTATTTAGCTAGGAGGCCTCTTAAACAACGACTGCAAGAGCTCTCGACTCTCAACAACAACTTGTGAACATCAACTAATATGAATATTAAAAGATTGCTCAAACTCGGTTCTATATTTCTCTCCGCGTAGTTCATATATCTGTCCTATTTTATTGAATATAGAAAAAATGAAAATCATGTCAATCGGTCGCTCCGTTTCGTAATGAAAGTAGACACAAACAAACAAATAAAAAGGCAACAGACACACTTTCGCATTTTAATAGTTATTAGTACTCGTAGATATCTATCATGTTTAAACAAGTTTTTGTTAAATAACCCGAATTGTGCATTCCTGTATCAGTTGGCTGGTTTTTAAATGGTGAAAAAATGGGGGCGCTAAAAAAATATTTATTGTCAAAGTGGGCAGTAGACAAAATAAGTTTGGGAACCACTGTTCTAAACGGTTATATATGGCCATGTGAAGAAAATCACAATTATAGTATATATAATGTAGTTTGAAGGAAAACTATCAGAGCCAAGTAGGGTATACAAATTAAAAAGTTATAGGCGATTAACTTATAAAATGTACTACTACAAATCCTTCAATAAGAGATAAATTTATCCTACATTGAATAAAAATTTTTGACTTTGACTTTGACTTTTGACTTTGGATATTAGTTTTTAGACGTTTTTAGTGGCAAGAACTCAAAGTTGGCATTCGCAACTACGGAACCCTACACTGCGCGTGGCCCGACACGCACTTGCCCAATTATTTATTTTTTTGAAAACAGATCACTGACATGTAGCGTTTTAGTATTATTCTAGAATTAGCTTAAAAAGCCCTTTTATTTTTTTTTAAATACCATACAAATTGTGACATCAAAACCCCGATTGTGCAAAAATTCAAGATAGCTCACGTCTTAAAATGATCTAATAGTTCAGAAGGTTCACCTGCCATAGGAAACGTTTGATCACCAAACCTAAGTACTATATTTGGAGACCTAAATCGAGTTTCACAACAAGTGGGCCTTAAAATGAACATGGACAACACGAAAGTAATGTCGAATGTCCATGTTGCGCCCCTATCTGTTTGTGTTGGGAGCTCCACCCTCGAAGTTGTAAACCAGTATATCTACCTGGGTCAATTGATCCAGGCAGGAAGTTCCAGCTTCGAGGAAGAGGTCTTTCGACGAAACTGACTCGGCTGGGCAGCGTTCGGGAAGCTACGCAATGTCTTCTCGTCCAAAATACCTCTTTGCCTCAAGACTAAGGTCTACAACCAATGTGTGTTACCAGTGATGACTTATGTCTCTGAAACGTGGTCCCTTACTATGGGTCTCATAAGAAAGCTCAAGGTCGATCAACGCGCTATGCTCGGTGTTTCCCTACATGATCGAATCAGAAATGAGGAAATCCGTAGGAGAACAAAAGTCACTGGCATAGCCCAGCGGATTAGCTCGTTGAAGTGGCAGTGGGCGGGACACATACACGACGAACCGATGGCCGATGGGGCAAAAAGGTTCTTGAATGGCGACCGCGTACTGGCAAGCGAAGCGTAGGGCACCCACCTACAAGGTGGTCAGATGACCTGACCAGGGTCGCTGAAAAGCGCTGGACGCAGGCCGCTCTTGATCAGTCATTTTGGAAATCTTTGGGAGAGGCCTATGTCCAGAAGTAGATGTTGCCTGCAACCTTGCGGTTTGCTAAGGTTAAGTATTTTATAAATATCCTATGGTAACTAGAGACTTTGAAATAGAGTAGAATAAGTTCGCATTTGTGATGAATATTAATAAATCATAGATTGAATTATTAAAATATTGATTTTAGATGCTATGAAGTAAAAATAGAACCCAAGATCGGATTTCCTAGCAAAACATCTCAAGATGGAACCGGTAACGTGAGGAAAATAATTTTTATACGTTACCTGTTAGGCCAAAAATATTTTTCAGTCCACGTACATAAATTAATTTGAAGGCTATCTAAGTCCTGCTTAGGACAACTTTTATCATCCCTTACTATTAAAAAAATTAGAGCAAATTAGGGCACCACTAAACCTACCCTTTACCTTGTTAAATAAATCATGCCATGAAATGAACTTGATACTCGCAAAAGCAGACAAAACGAACATACCTACTTACTTAGGTATTTAAAAGACAATGTTATGTTATGTAAATTATGAAAGAGAGGAAAGACTGTTTACTAAGTGTATCGACCTCCATACAGCCATTCACACATCTACAATAGATATATTTATTGTGATGTAAATTGCAAGATAATCTGTACACACTTCGCTCTGCTTCTAGTTCTCTTTACTTTGCAAAGAAATAGATATATAAAAATATGTATGATAGATAGGTAATGGAAATAGGTATGGAAAGGTGATTGACACCTTATATGGCACAATTAAAAGAAAATTCGGAGAGGAAAAGGGGTAACGGCAAGAAAGTCATGCATGGATGAACTAAAAGAAAAGGAAAAAGTCGTGACTCGTACTAATCACTTCGAAATCTCGTCAGATCAAGACGAAAATAGGAGAAAATACTTCACCAAGAAAAACCTAGTTCTTAACTTTACTGTTGATGACAGATAAATTCTATTAAGACCGTGCAATAAGTCTAGTGACGCCGTCATTTGAAAGATCACTTTTCCTTTAGCATAATATAGTACTGAAGTAAATTTAGTGTTAACATACTGTGCCGAGTGGCGGGGCTGAAATTCAACATTAACTTTATTGTAAGTGTCGTTAGTTCAGCTTAGTATGTTGCTAGTAATTCAAAAAGCATTGCAGGCGTAATTTCGCCGAAGTTCGATCGCGCAACTTCGGCCTAGTTGATTCGAAGGTAATGAACATCTAGATTTCTTCCGACGGGGAAAATAAAGTAAATTGGTATATAAAATTCGTAAATAAGGTGATAATTAAAATTATCCAAAGAGATTTAAATACTATTTCCTTTAAATTATTTTATGATAATTTTTCAAAACTACAAACCGACTTCGCCCCTAAACTACACAACTGATTTTGATAAAATTTCTGTGGGATCACCTCACAAGTATATCCTTTTAAACAAAAAAGAATTTTCCGAATCGGTCCAGGCTTCTCTTTCAAAAAAAAAAAGATCGCGACCAATTGATAACCTCCTCCTTATTAGAAGACGGTTGAAAACCATTAAAATAATTATACTAATTATATTATGTGGCACTATCTGGGCACTATCTAGAACTAGAACAAAGTATCTGAGACAAAAGTCAACTTTTGGCGGAAACATATTATTATTTTAGCTATATATAATCATAATAAATCTGCCCTCGTAAATAAGTCATACACTCTTAAAATCGCTTGTACTGTACTTTATGCATAACTCATTTAAGAGGTGTAGATCTAGATTTTATGAATATGTTGGCTAAGTTATACAGGAAAAAAGTAATTTTTGTATTTTTTTTTAAATAATACGACCATTTTCTTTTTTTCCTGAATGCACAGGACAGATTTGTATAAAGCGATAGATGTGTATAAAATTGAGGATATTTGTAACTCAGGACCTCTCAGTGCGAGGACTTCTTTAGAGGGATCACTTTGCCTCCCCTTTAGAGGATTATGCATTGCTAGCCAGTGAAGAACTGCTTATACATTTTTAAATGTACCAACTGTGAATAGATACCCATCTAAATAACATTGTATTATTAGCAATCAAATATTTAAAAATGAAGAAGTAAAACATTTTCTTTTCTTTTTTTTTCATAAAATTCTTTATTTAATAAGTTTTTATTTCTAAATATTAGTGTGTAGTGTATTGTAGAAGCAATATTTTTGTCTTAAGTTTAGTTTTTAAGAAAATGTATTTTTTTTTCATCTCTATAAAATTGCTTTAGTTTACACTAAAATACAATGACTGATCCGCAACATTCTTTGTCAAATAGGTTTCTAGATATACCTATACATGGCACTTTTCACAAGTTTCCTTTTGTTTTATTTATGTTTGTATAATTAATACCAAGCAGGTATTAAGTCTTGATAAAATGTTATGAAACCTTTAATAGGACAAAATTGGTAATACTTTAAGAAATAAGATATACTTACGAGTCAATACTATGTAATAAAAAAACAGTTCGAAATAATACTGATGATTAAAAATAAAAGTATTTATTATTTCGGGAACTCATCATATCGAGGTTTTAATGTAAGGAAATTACTACGAAATAGAAGAAAATTATAAAACGTAAGAATATATAAATAGGAAAACTGGTTTGTAAGTACTAAGGAAAAGTTGAATAATTATGTACTTCATGGATTTCAGATTAAAAATAATTTTTCTGCTTGCGGACTGACAAGATAAGAAGATCATCTCATCAGTTACTGTATTGCCGGACAATAACACTTACTAGACTGTATTTAATTCTTACCATTGTATCACAATTACTTACAAAGTTCAAAGTTTTGATAAAATTGTTGCTATGTAAAAAAGAGACTTAAAAATCATACAAATAGATTTATTAACAAAATTAACAGCTGTAAGTATTCAGAGATCAAAAAGCATGCTACCTTTAGGTAAAAACTTTTGTGTAAAGTTTGAGTAGAATGTAACTTGACAGTTGACACGATACATTTAACTGCATAAACCTAGAATTTGTTTAGCTGTATGTAATAAAAGAATATATGATTTTATATAAGCATTGTAGGTATGTGTCAAAATTAAAAATAAATATAGAAAGGAGATAATATAATTGCCTAACAAAAAAATAATAACTACACCGAATCCCCTTAGTACCTAGTACCGAAAACTTACTAAAATGTAGGTTGCCCGAAACTTCAAACTGGGATGGTAAATTTAGAAAATATTTAAGACTAAAGTTAAGTCTCGGTCAAGTTCAAACTAAATTAAAATCGACAATACGAAACAGCGAAAAGTTTTTACAAAAGTATTTTCGAGTTTATTTCGGTGAAAATTCTTACCTGTATGGTGGATAAAAGGAGGAGCAGGAGGGCAGTAGCGCCTCCGG
Organism: Acrobasis consociella; assembly: GCA_963555685.1. Lineage (NCBI taxonomy): Eukaryota > Metazoa > Arthropoda > Insecta > Lepidoptera > Pyralidae > Acrobasis > Acrobasis consociella. The sequence continues at coordinate 22,731,711 of OY743104.1, forward strand.
TCCTCATGTTGGTCCGGGGTGTAGTCGACGTATGTTGAAAAGTTTCTCGACGACCCGACGCGCGAACCTACGACCGCGCGTGACCAGCGCCGACCCGCGAATGCTCGGCAGCTTCAGCTCTTCCCTCGCACCGAGCCACACACTACAGCCATACTAGCTATCAATTCGCTTGCAGCCGCCGCGACCTAATGCACTTTATTTACCTATACGCACGAAATTTGAAGCCAAGTTAACAAGCGCAGGCCGTCGTAGGTGGTATTGCCTAATATAGCTCAGAAGCAACAATTCTTACATGCAAAGGTTTTGTAGCGTTCCGCGTACTCAGCCCAGCGAGGTTCTTGACCCCTCTCTGGCGCTTATCACTTCGCAGTTTTGAAATATAAAAGGGCGTATTTCCAACTCAGATAAGTCCATAATTTAGCCTTTATGGTATCTTTGTAAAGTCGAAATTGAGGGCTTGTCAAAAATGTAGACCCAAATTGAACGATATCGGATATTTGCTCATCGCGCCCAGGACCTTCCTTTACTTGCTTTTCAAGTAAAAGCAACATAAAACATGTGTATGTAGGTACTCGGTTTTTGCAATATAATTAAACTATAAATGACCGTACGACTTTATTTTCGCTATTCTAATATTGTGTCGTATGATTTGCGGGGGGAGAATGATAAAATCTTCGTTTCATTTTTGAACTCAAATTCTATTTCTTCAGTTAGTAGCTTTGAATGTTATTAATCGAGCCGATTTAATTCAACTCCTTGCAATGTTTTTGATGTGTTTGTTTAGTAAATCAAAAGAACTGATATAGAATACCAATCACTGAAGTCGTTTCTCTTGGTAGCTATCATTTCTTTATCCCTATTATGGCAGTCAGACGATTTTGGGTCTAAGCACAGAACCCAGACCCGCAAGACTCAAAGGCCGCTTTTAGCGGGATGATGGACGAGAAAGTGAAATAGTTGGCTGAGTGCGTGTTTGGCCACGCGCAGTGAAGAGTTCCGTAGTTGCGAATGCCGACTTTTGAGTTCATACATGCCACTAAAAACGTCTAAAAACTATTTTTCTATTGAATTTGTATGACATTTCCTTTTCCGAGTGTATTTTATAAGTAGGTCGCCTAAAACTTTTTTATTTGTAAGCCCTACTTAGCTCTGATAGTTTTCCTTTAAACTTCGTTTTACTACAGCTGTGATTTTTTTACGTGTCCATAAGTAACTGTTTAGCAGATAGAGGCGGGGGGACACGTGACTCTAACAAAAATTTACAATATTAAAACCAAATATTTCAGAAACGAATCCCTAAATCTAAAAATGGTGTTCCCAAGCTTACAATATTTTTTAAAGACCTAATCAACGATACCCATGGGTTAGTCAAGAAAATAAAAATTGACTTCCACTATACTAAATTACATCTTTCTAGTACTTATAGTCTCAGGGTAAAACTGCGGACGGGCAGACAGACAGACAGACCTACGGAACCCTAAAAAGGAATCGAAATAGTGATAAGTTGCTAGTCTCTAGCTTATTTACATGGTTCGCGTTGTTAACCCCTGCGACAAAAAAGAAGGGTGTTATAAGTTTGACGCTACTGTCTGCCTGCATGTATGTTTGACTGACCGATTTCGATGCGTTTTTTTGCGTAAAAGCAAGTTCTCTTGCCGTGGTTTTTAGCTGTGTTTGATGAAAATCGATTTAGCTGTTCAAAAGTTATTGTAGTTAATGCTTGAAAGTCAGGGCTTTCTCTATAGCAAATAACCCTTTAAATGTCGGACGCCCGGAGCGGGCGTCTGATGTATTGTTTTACTATTGTGTCTGCTATGCCACAAATGGCGTTACAGATATCAAGTCGTCTATACTCATCACTAAATGGAGTTCTTTACAGTTGGGGTTTTTTTTATTGTTTAAAATCACAAGTCATAAATCATTTATTTATCTTTGCATATTTCTATAGCTTTATAATTGTGACTTTTTTTCTATTTCTTTTGATTTCTGAGAAGGTAAATGTTGACGTCAGATCATTTATTTTCTTACAGCTCATTTTACTGCCGCTTCCTAGAGCGCAAGTACAGAAGAAGCTGGAACAAACTGTACTTCAACATTTTCTCGAAAAACGTCAACTTACAATTATACTGATATTAAAATTAGTTATGTGGACTGAGAATACATTTAGGTCATAATTATTAATTAAGCATGATGTCAAGTTAAAAATTAATGTCAATTTGTAAATTAAGTACTCAAACATGTACAGAATATACTCAAATTACTCGTAAGACATTGGTGAATGTACAAATTCAAACCTTTAAGAGGGACCCGCGCCAAGCTCAAACCAGACATTTTTGTCTCCAAGGTAATCATCGGTACCGTAATAAGCCTTATCACAAAGTACTTTCATTACATAAGCTTCAAATTTTCTATCTGGCTTATCAACAACCGATTCTGGCAATTTAGTAAATAAACTTATAGCTTATTTGCTCGATCGGCTTTTACGACCTGCGTGGAAGAATAAGCAGCTGGTAAATTCAAAGATTTTATATTTATTTTAAACATAAAGCTGTTAGAAAAGTTTTATGTGAATAAGTGCTAAACTTCTCAGTATTATTTAATTGTCTTGTCGTTTTTACTCGTATACCTCTCCATTGACACCGTCTGATCTTCCAACCTTGAATACAGATGAAATAATTTATTGGCAATAGCAATATATCACGCAGTTGACGTAGTGTATTGTACAGACTATATTATGGACGAGTCAGTTTCCTAAATTAAGATAAAATGATGTGAGATTGTTGCACTTCTTTCCGAAGAGCATGATATTGGCACCTTTGAAATACTTGTACTACACAGGACTAAGGCTTATATCAATTGCGAGGTGTTAGATGTTGTCAAAACAAGAAGATTTTACCCCCAATTGCCTCAACAAAAAATTATAATTTCAGAACTATTCGAAAGTATATTTCAGAACAAGTTTATTTGCAAGGCAAATTACGGACCTTGACTGAAACGACTTTGAATGAGTGGGGGAACTAAACAGTAGAACTAATCCATAGCGCCATTTATTATTTGCCACAAAAACTACAAAAGCCCAATAACTTTTAAGCGGCCAAACCGATTTTCATATTTGAAGCAAGGGAACTTGCTAAAACACCGCATCGGAATTTGCCCATCCGTTCGAACGCTACGATGCCACAAATAGACAAACATTAACGTTAAACTCATTCTTGTAACATCCCTTTTTTCTCAGATGTCCAAAATACACTTGAGAAATTTTTGGGATGTAAATGGATGAAGGTTGACATATCACAATCTTGTTTGTTTTGTAAATAAATACTGATACACAACCACGTCTTTATTTCTAACGGGGTAGAGCCCAGGGCTGTAAGACACACTTGAAAACCCTATGTTCAAAACGCCTGTTTGATTTTATTAGCCAAGACCATGAACTGTACCGTTACTCCATAAAATGACACGACAACCGCCCGATAGTTTCGTCCTATTCCAGTGGACTATCTCTAACTTCCCCTGTTTTTTATCTGTCATTAAAAAATGGATTTCTTACCTTAGTTCCCACGCTCTTGCTGCGAAATGCTGATTGGGAGAGCACAGAACTGAAATGAACTCGATAATGCTTGACTTGCCATTTGCAAACCGGACACATAGACTACCGGTCTATTGGAGTAAAGCACAACTTTACCAGCCAATATTACTTTTAGGGCACCCCTGCGTATTCATATACAAACATGTATCTAACTTTCGAATTTTTCTACCGACTTCCAAAAAAGGAGGAGGTTATTATTATTAACTGATACCAATTTTTCTAAGTATGTTTACCGATTATTTGAACACGCCTTGACTGATTTGGATTTTTTTTTTTGGTTTCAAAATGTATACTTTTTGGTGGTCCCATATAAACTTTATCATAATTGGTTGTTTAGTTTGACAGTGAAGTCAGTTTTTAATTTTGAATAATTATGGGTAGGCGAGTAGCATTAAAGATACCAATAGACGCAAGACAAATGTCTACTATTTGATTGCTTATATCTCGAAAAAGTGGTGCTGTACTAAGTATGGATCTCATACCGAGGCTCAAGGTCTCACGACAACAGGTTATTATGAAGGGGACTTATATTTATCTACGTGATCAAACAGAACTGAGAGAATTTGTTAAACGAAGGATACTGTCAAAGCCCAAAACTCGTTGCTCATTTGAATACTTACTTAGGTACTCCACTTAGTGACCCGCTCACTGCCACTTAGCAGTATGAAGACTTGCTGTGGCTGAAATCAAGATGATAAGACGGTATTGGGATTTATCCCTAGGGGTCAGACTTGGGGTGCCCATATTTCTTAGCCCAGCGGCTTACGCTATTGGGAGTCAGACAATTGACAAATTTAGTAACTGTTAGATCAGTTTAGTTTCATTTTCATAGTCTGATGTCCTACGAGATTCTTCTATGGGGGAGTTCCGCTGGTATAGGTGCAGTCCTTTTTGTTTTAAAAAAAAGGACAAATTGTTTTATTCACGAGTGAGGACCGAGAGAATTCCCATAGGTGATTTTACGGATAGTCTTACGTGATATACTTAAATGATTTTTGTAACATCCACTCGAAAAACGATGTTTTCATCCCAAAACATTTGGAGCTAAAGTTACTGCTGATTCTCTCGCGACGCGTGAAAAGTGAAAAATTAAATCTCTAGGAATTAAAACACAATTTGAAAACTGATCACGAATATAATCCATGAAGAATGAAAATAAAAGATAAGGATTTATTTTTATAATAACAATAAAATTAAATAAAGGTCACACGCGTCGTAATTTTTTGAAATTCATGTCTTTATCAACATGGATGAATGTAGGTAAACATTTTAATATTCTTCGCTAAGAAAAAAGAAAAAAGTACTTATTATTACAATATAAATATTTCAATTTTCAAATTTGCATTCGGGACTGATTTTTCGCAGGCAACCCTATACCACTGTGTTCATAATAAAATAATCTTTTTTTCATTAATTTTTAATTTAATAATCTGACTGGTGCAAAATGCTAGATCTATCGATTTACCTGTTTGTACCTGGCAACCCGAATGTTATGACCGGAGTCGTAGTTTTGGAAACATTTTTTAATTCGCTTAAAGTGAACTGACAGTCATCGCTATTTTCAAAGTAAATATAAGATCAAAGTATCATTATGAAAAACAGGTTAAAAAAAGCTGTTAATTTTTATGAATATGAGGGCTAATCTTTATGAAATATTAAATTATTAATAAGTGATACATATATCCGAAGATTTTTTAACTTTGAATTTACTTCAAGCGAGCGACAGTGTGCGACCTCGGTCGGCGACCAAACAGTGTCGCAATCATAGCTAAAGGAGGTGTCATCATCATCACATCATCATCATCATCATCATATCAGTCCCAGGAAGTCCACAGCTGGACATGGGCCTCCCCCAAGGATTTCCAAAACAATATTGGAGGTATAAAAAATCTTTTTTTTTGCTTTTTGGTCTTGATCAGGATCTATCGCGTGACTGTCACAGACAGTCACTTATTACATGTAGGCCACGGCTGTAAGATTTTCGGCTAGAGACCAAGGTCTGTTACAGACATGCAAATGTGAGCCAGCTCCTCCTCCGACCTCAGCTTGACCTCCGTGGAGTAGTGGTCATCAGTGGTCACAATGCTAGTCCGCCACCCAGAGGTTCCGGGTTCGATCCCCGATCAGGGCAAGTTGGAAAATGGCCTTTTTCAAATTGCCCTGGGTCTTGGATGCTTATCTATAGATGTATTTGTTAAAAATATAGTACCGTTGAGTTATTATCCCATAACACAAGTCTCGAACTTATTTTGGGGCTAGCTCAATCAGTGTAATTTGTCCCTATATATTTGTTTTATTTAGCTACAACTCGAGACCTGTCTGCGACCGTCGCCGATAGATCGCGGCATACTGTCGCTTGTGTGTCGGAGCCCTAAACATAAGCATGTAACTAGCGATGACGGTTAACATTAAGGCATCTCAACTTGACGCATGTTTTGCAAGAAAAAGATCCTATCAGTTTCACCATGGAACTGTTCTATGAAACAGATGGGAACAAGCGCAGGTGTCTAGACTAAACAGTATCTTATTCTGCTAAAATGATAAAGATAAATAAAAGCACTTTGTTTAGTTCGCAGTGTTTTTTGATTACTTTTTACAGGACGTTAATTTTACATTTTTTAAGACATTCGACGGTTTCCACTTTTAAACTTATCATACGTATTTTCCTAAAAGTATTCCGAATTTGTACTGGATTTTGTGTACGTAGACTTCACCTGGATTGAGCACAGCAGATGGGAAGTTTTGCTGTGAATATAAAATAATAATTTAATATATATTGCGCCACACAAATAATCACGATTAAGATAGTTCGCAAAGCCCTAACGCCAGCCTGTTTAGCAGTGCGGTGGACAAAACAAAACCGGAATCAGAACTAGTGATAAGTTTCTAGCCCGTAGATAGAATTATGTAGGATGATTCTCAATCAAGAATATATTACCATCAAATATTTTACGATTTGCGCATGAGGCTAATGGCTTGTTATATAAATTTTAAAGTAAATAAGCTTTTGTGCATTTAAAAGACTTCCCGAACAGAAACCAGTGGTTGTGAACGTGACTTTAAAAACCTTCAGAAGTAGAACTCACAAACAGCATTTTCGCTTTAGATAACATTTGCGTAGGAGGGAATTTAAAAAGGCTCATTTTTAATGTTTCCTTCTTTGCAACGTGTCTTACTACTTACCATCAGGCCTTGAGCCTGCCTACCTAATTAATTTTCTAAAAGAATATTGTACCAACGGATAAAATACAACCAGGCAGGTAAATTAATCTCAGATTCCAGGATTATTTCTGTTTTGTTACTGTTCTTTGTGTGTTGAATACACACAAATAGCAACGACAATATTTGCCTTAACTTTTTTTATTTATCTTAATTATGCATCAAAAGGAACGTTACTTAAATATTTTCAGTTCAAATTTTCTAAATTACCAGTCAAAAGCAGCCTGTCAACAACCAAGGAATGACCAAACACACACTTACATACACCAGTATAACTTTGAATAATGAAAAAAAAACTATGCACAATCTTTTTCTGGGTGTCAGTGTGTTGCAAGTTGCAATGCATTTAAATAATATTCAATTTGACAGGTGTAATATGATAAGCCGGTGTTGGGTGCGTATCTTTGGCATGGTAGTCCTACATAAACAACTCTATCTGTCTTATTATAAAACCCAGACTAACTTTGTTACTAGGTTTAAACCATTATCCGCCCAAATCAAGTTGACATTTAGTAAAGTTAAACTAACTCATCTGTCAATGTCAACTTGATTTGGGTGGATAATGGTTTAAACCTAGTAACAAAGTTAATCCTGTTGTTATAATAAGATGGTTTGGGTCTACTAACGTGGTTGATAGCATCGGGGTAGTTTTGTGGCATGAAACAAAACAGCCCGTGTTTTTTGTACATTGTTCCCGATTTACCCATCAGCGGGACGTAGCCGTATCTCGGTTTGCCCTGGAAAGATTAACGATTACCTTTACAATGAGTATTATTTGCAATTTTGGACAAAACAATCAAAAAGGCCAGTTTTGTTACTATTTTAAGCCTGTCACCCCACTGCAAACTGAAAGCAGCAGAAATGATTCGGCTTCCAGCTTGCAGCTCTTGCAATCTTAAGGCTCAAACTTTACAATAATATCCGGCCAAGCGCATGTCGGGCCACGCGCAGTGTAGTTTTTCGTATAGCTACAAATGCCGATTTTGAGTTCAGGCGACTAAAAACGTCTATAAAACAAATTTTCTTTTGAATTTGTATGAAATTTTCCTTTTCCGTGTATATTGTATAAGGTAGCCTATAACTTTTTAATTTGTTTAACACTACTAGCTCTGATAATTTTTCTTCAACTTCGTTATGTATACTTGTGCTGTGAATATTTACGAGTACACATATACCTAACCGTTTAGCAGATAGAGGGGCGACACTTGACTCTGAGATTTGCACTATAAAACCAAATCTTTTTATAAGATTTTATTTTATCACTTTGTCAGCATGATTAATATACATACCCATGTTAAATAACTGCTTCCTAAATAGTACTTATAGTCTTTGACTGAAACGGCGGACAGACAGATAGACAGAAAGACATGGCGAAACTAAACGGTTTCCTTGTTTACTACGGAACCCTAAAAATGGAGACCGTCCGACCTTCGCCGTTTTGTTTGAGGCTTGCAAGGCCTTGTTTCCCCATTCAGTACTGGACACTTTTTGACATTTGATGTAAAGTGATAAACTCTTGCCAAAATATTATTCGTAGTTAATGAGAGGTAACGTCCTATTCATAAAAAATATATCTTATACCTTTAAACGAGCAATTCTTGTATATTTATTTATATATTTCTGTGATCTCGAAAACGGCTCTAACGATTTCGCTGAAAATTAGTATATGGGGGTTTTTCTCTAGATTAGTCTTATGTTTGGGAAAACGCGTATTTTCGATGTTTGAAATGTACTCGAGCAAAGCTCGGTCGCCCAGGTACTTGTTGTTAAAATGTAAAATTTTGAATAACAATACATATTTTGTATAAAATAACAAACGTTTGATATTTTTTATAAATAAGAAAAATAAATAGCTAGAAATGTTAACCACCTCTTCTTCTTCTTCCTCGCCTCCTTCTTCTTCTTTCTCACTCTCGCTACTCGCCTCGCTTCCTTCTTCTTCCGCTTCTTCCTCTCCAGGCACAACCTAAGAAATATTCGAAAATCAATGTTTTCTTATTACCAAAAAACTCTTAAGAAAAGCATACCTAAATAGCTTGTTAAGCCATGAAAAAAGCTTAAAATGTAGCGCGAGTTAAGTAAATATTATTGCAGTAAGGTTTTTAAACTAACCCCCTCAGAAAAATGCTGTCAAACGTTTGGCTCTGTCAGTCTGTGTGTCTATCAGTGGAATCGTAACTTCCGAACACATGTAGCGATCATGATGTAGGTAATTTTTCCTTTCAACTTTTTGGGCATGTTCTTGACTACAAGCTCAGTCCAAATATTATGTACTTATCTGGTAGCTGTTGACCGCGGGTGGTCAAAGGATAGTTTATTGGACAATACCGCGGATATACCTACTTGCCTTTCAGTTTTTGGGGTAAAAAGGGTGCTGTGTGTTAATTCTAATCCGTTTAGAGAGTCCGGATTGAATGCAAAACATATATATTCACTCTTCCATCCTAACATTCATTCGCATTCAAAAATAGGTACATACAGGTAGGATGAAAATTATTCAAATAAGTAGTAAGTAAAAATAGAATGTTTTCATGATATAAATGAAATACTTTTAAGCAGTATGTGATGTATGCATACGAGTATAAGGAGTGTTATTGGTTTGACGCCAATGTCTGTCTATCTTGTCTGTCTTTGAATCGTAGCTTTTGAACGGATGGACAGATTTCAATACACTTTATCGGTTAAAATTTTAACTTATATATGCGAAGTACCTCCACAATTTTGTCAGGGTCGGGCAGCAGGTTGCCCGTGTAGAACTGCATGCCAGGCTGGTTGCTGTACACCTCAAGCACGCGCCCCGAGAACGGGTGCAGGGCTCTGGAAAAAGGAACAAATAAGTTTTAAAATGCTGCAACATTTTCAGTTAACTAAAGTCAGCAATTGACATTGTAAATATTTTTGGCGTTAGTTCCAAAACCATTTCTATGTACATAGTTATTGAATAGTTATGGGTCTTGATTTCACCAAAATAACCAACGGTTTTGGATACTTCTATAAAAAAAATCATATGACCTTTGACCTTACTTCGAGGCTGTATTGGTTAAAGTTTTTTAGGATCCTTTTCATTAAAAATAGTCGATAATGTCTTGACACTGCCTTTTCTTATTTTATAAGCTTTTATTTAACTTGCAATGTATGTATGTATGAATGTTTGTCTAAGTCAAATCTTGCAACTCAATTTTCAACCAGTTATGCTCAACCGATTTAGCTGAAATTTTATATACTACTTGTGAACTGATCTGATGATGGAAGAGATACTCGACGGAACCCAGTTCAAAGACAACATTCCCTTATCTAGTTGGACTCGTATGATTTGTCTTGACGAGTACTTTATGTTAAAGATGGCTAGGATATTAATGAGCTGACATTCATAGAAAAACACAAATGCATTATGTTCGCAAATGATGCGACAATTTTCATCTCATGATTATTAAATTCTGTGCAAGTATTTATCACAGACAACATGTATGTACATCTATAAAAGAAAAATTAACCTTAAAAGCAACTTGAGAGATTTATTCAGGCATTACCCATTGTAAATAACGAAATGCTCAAAAAAAGTTGCTTTATTTCCAGAATCAAAGTTTTAAATTTACCCTACAAATATAAATTTATTAAAATTCACACTGAAAAATTGACTATTATGACATGTATTTTATGATCATGATTTAATGAATATTTTGAATATACCACTAGTATACTCAAAATATTCATTTAGAATAGAGGTGTGGCGCGCGAGTAGACACTAAGAGTCGCCACGGATTAAGGGTCCCCCGACCCTAGACCAAAATACAACTTTCCATACAAACGTAGTCTACGTTTTATTTCAAAACGACATGTCCGATTTGGGCAAATTTTTGTAATTTCAAAGATATTGCAATTATCTAGGTTTATAACCAAAATGCTCTGTCTGCCCCATTAGGGATAAAGACGTGATAGTATGTATGTATGTATAACTAGTTTCCGACGGTAAAAATATGAACTTGAAATAGAATATAGTGTTTTATATCATTTTTGACCATTAGTATGGGAAACTTCTAAATCGTTATATTTTCTTTCCAGTTCATAATTTTACTATAAGAAACCAGTTATAACCCAAGATAATTGCAATTTCTTTACAATTACTAATTTTTACCGGAATCTGACATGTGGTTTCAAAATTAAACGTAGACTACGTTTGTATGGAGAAGTCTAGGGTCGGGGGACTCTTAAGCTGTAGTAAAGCAGCTCGTTTTCCTCGCCCCTTCATGCTTAACGTGTGATCCGGCGAGCTTTTGTCTGTTGGTGTGCCGTACACTCTTGAACCTCCAGTTTTTTGCAAGTCAGATGGCAAGAGGCCAGATGGCCAACTCTTATTCCTTGGGAGAGAGATCAATGTTTAGTATCTATGGGACGCAACGTGTGTCAGCACTTACGCGACCTCTTGACGCGTACGGTCCGGGAGGCTGGTATGGCCGCTACGTGAACTGCTACTCAGAATCACACCAAATATTAACTTAAGACATCCTACTTTTTATACCCATCGCAGTGGAAGTGATCGGGGTATGGAGTGCGGACTACGAAGGCCAAGGGATTTGTGAGGGAGATAAGAAGGCGGCTAAGGAATAACAGCATTTACCACCGCGCAGAGTCGTATCTGATGCAACGCCTATCGCTGGCAATACAGCGGGGAAATTCCGCAAGCGTCATGGGTACACTTACATAAGATTTAGGGTGGATTTGACTGAACTCGACGTCAAAATTGATTGACATGCATGTAAAATTTATAAGTATTCAATATTTTAAATGGGTAAGTATATAATTAGTTTCTTGAAATACCCTATAATTTGATATAAAAATAGGAGTTAAACATATTAACATAAATAATAAATAAATATATAGGGACAAATTACACTCAATGAGCCAGCCCCAAAGTAAGTTCAAGACTTGTGTTATGTATGGCATACTAAACACGCCATCGATACCATGGACGAGATCAGCATCTTGCAGATCTGCAAGTCGAATTTCAAGTTAGAGGAGATTTGCAGTGGCAAGGAGCTGCTGTACAGGAGTCTTGACATGGCCGACCGGATGCTGTCCCGCAGAAGGGATGAAAAGGGGGAGAGAAGTTTGCAGGATATCATCAACCTGCTGAAGAGCACAGACCCGGATGATGTGCCCACATTCGTGGCAAAGCGGCTGGAAAAGCTGCCTCCCGTCACGTTCGACCACGTCGACGTCACTAAGCTGCTGAAGGACATCACCGCCCTGAAAGCCAGCCTGGCCGAAGTACAGTTTAGGTTAGGGGTCTCTGAATCTACCATCAGTGAGCAGGGCCGCGCCGCCCCTTTGTGCGAAGTGTGCGGCGCACACAGGCGCCAAGACAATAGGGGCGCCGCGCCGCCACTGCCACCTAAATTATTTTTGTTACCTAAATTATTGTGTTTTTTGTAGTGGAGTTTCGATAAGTAATAAGTAAGTAGGTACAATAGGCGCAACATAGGCCTTGTAAACAACAAAACATATATTACGCTTATTGAACAAGTCTCTCAATATTTATATGTTTATTATTATTCACGTTTATGGTTTCATTTTACGCTTAGGATTTTAGTTTATATTACTTGCGAGCTCAACGTTAAAACTGTGGCAGTTCTTTTGACCCACAGATAAAGTCAAAATTAACAATTAAAAATATTCTTTAAAAATTTAAATTCGTTTTTTATGAAGATTCGTTAAAAAAGAGCCGCTTCATAAGTTCCGCACACAGGCGCTGCCGGGGGTCGGCGCGGCCATGTCAGTGAGCTACGTACCGAATTATTAACATTGAAAAGTGGTAATTCGGTAAGTAGGTCACCTGAGACTGTTAACGTAAACATGCGACGAGGCGGCGCGCAAAATGTCTCCGTCAGCAGTTTGCAGTCGCTGCCTGTTGTTGTGCGCGCTACCCAGCCCGCCGCCCGCTCCCCCGCACCCGCCCCGGTGACGTCGAGCCCGGGAGTTCCGCCGCGGCTGCGGGCCTATGCCGAGGCTACCGCGCCAGCAGCCACACCCGCCGCGACCACAACGCGGCCTTTGGCACAGGGGCCAACAGGGAGACGGCGTAAGCCAGCTCCTACCAAACCGTTGCCACCACCGGGTCCCGAGAGGAACCAGCCCGATGAAGAGGGCTTCGTCAAGGTGGAAAGAAAGAGGAGGAAGCCCGTGAGCCGCAACAACTGCGGAACCGCGCGGCCCAGGCCGGACTCTCCGCTGCGTGCTGCCGTACCATCCACGCAGCTGTACGTGACCCGTCTGCACTGGTCTACGAGGGTAGAGGAGGTCGTGGACTACGTCCGAAAGAACTCTAACTTCACCTTGAGGGTTGAACGGCTGCAGTCTCGCCACAAAGCTAATTTTAATTCATATGTGGTGAGAGTGCCAACGCATCATCTGCCAACCTTCATGAAGGAGGACTTCTGACCGCAGGGTGTCGTATTTCGGAGGTTCCGAGGTCGGCTGCCCGACGACACCGTGCGTCACACGTCACCGACACTACGTGTAAATTAGGATAGTAATTATATATAGTATGTATGTTAGTTATAAGGTATTTATAATATGGGTCTCTGGCATTGTACAAAATTTGTAAGTATAATGCTATTGCATGAAATAAAGCAATTATAAAGGAATTATAAACGATACGCTTGGCAGACGATGTTGTGATATTTACAGAAAACCCTAATAATTCAGAAAGTATGTTGAATTAATTAGTTACTGAAAGCAAAAAAGTAGGACTTGTATAAAAAAATTTTAAACAAAATTACTGACAAACGCTGAAAGACCGCCTATGATAGTAGATAACAACGAGAAAAAGTACGTTGAAGAATACGTTTATCAAGTGCAATTGATAGCGTTCAAGGATGCCACTGAAAAAGAAGTTAGTAGAAGAATTGGCACGTCCTGGAAAAAATATTGGAGCTTAAAAGAGATCATGAAAAACAAGAGCATAGATATAAGGATCAAAAGTAAGCTGTATGAAAACTTTATACTCCCATGTGTGACGTATGGATGGGTGTCAAACGTGGGCTCTTCGGAAACAAGACGAAGATAGATTGGCTGTACACCAGAGGAAAATGGAGAGAAGTATGTTGGGAATTAGATTATCGGATAGGCAAACAATCAATAGGGAAAAGAACTAAAATTACAGATATCAATAAAAGGATTCGTAGTCTTAAATGGAAATGGGCCGGTCATGTGTGTAGGTTGGAGAACGAAAGGTGGACGAAGAGAGCTACGAAATGGATTCCTAGAGATGGAAAAAGAAAACAGGGAAGACCAAGAATGCGATAACTAGACGTCTTCTAGAAGAAGTGTGGTTCTCATTGGTTGAGACAGGCATAAATTAGACAAAAGTGGAAAAAACTTGGGCATGCCTACGCCGCAAATGTGACTTCCAAAAATTTATAGTATAGTTAAAAATATTATATATGTAACAGATGTCATTTTATTTATTTTGGTACAATAAAGGCTATTTTACTTTTTCTTACTTTTTTACCAAACGATATTTAAAAACAAATACATATATAGATAAACTTCCAAGACCCAGGACAATTTGAAAAAGGCCGTTTTCCAACTTGCCCTGACCGGGGATCGAAACCGCAACCTTTGGATGGCGAGCTTGGTGACCACTACGCCACGGAGGTCGGCAATCCCGCATTTTGTTCAAGCCCGCCATAGATCCACAATAAGTATCTTAAGTAAATATTCTTCATTCTCGAGTTGCAATTCCCACGCCCAATTCTTCACTGGAATTTAAGGATTATGTTTTTTTTTACCTATAAAAGAAGCCCCGAATGTCTCGAAGAAGAGATACAATCTATTGCACGCCTCATAACGTAGCGTTTGAGGTAGTGCAAAACTCTCAACATGTCAGGTTCAAGCATTTTTATGAGCTTTTATTTAACTTGCAATGTATCTTGTATGTATGTATGAATGTTTATTTAGGTCAAATCTTGCTGTTAAACTTCTAAAAGAGTTGTTTGATGTAAATTCAGTTCGGCAACATGCCAATAGATGGTGTTGTAATGTTTAGTGTATTTTATAAACTCGCTATGGTTATTTTCGTGGAAATAGTGACTTTGTGTGCATTTTATGTGGTTTTTATCCTCGAGCCTACCAGGCCCAATAAACCTATTGAGCAGTTCGGTGTTGGTATCATTACCTACGGGTGTCTCGATAGTCAGAATCTCCCCCACTTTGTACTGCGTTGTACAAAAGTCCTTCGAGGGGCCGGATAGAAAGTACCGGTTGGGGTGCACTTGAGTGGCAGTGTATTTTTGGAGTATACTTGGCTGGACAAGTGGGTGACTGGTCAGAACCAGCTAAGCATCAGCAGCGGTGCCGCCGGCAGAGGGTCGAGCGGACTAGCAGCAGACGGTGACGTCAGGACTCCGAATGGTGCCAGAGGTGCAGGTATCGGTGACGTCATACATTGGTGACGTCATAGTGGTGACCAAGTAAGGGGATCAGCGTGAAACTGTAAGTGATTTGGAACTTTATTACAAGTTGGAAAGTATAGTGAAAATCGGAACTTTTCTTTACATTGGCAAGTTTACTTAAAATAAATTGGTTTGTTTACATGAACTTGAAAAATTGGTTTGTTTACATGAACTTACTAAATTAAAATATTTAGTTCTAAGAAAAGTAATTGATATGGGAAATCCATGCTGGATTATATGTTATTGTAGCCTGTAAATTCTTATGCAATTTTTAGGATAAAATTTTCAAATTTTTATTTATTGGTTCTTTCACTTTTTCTTGTATTACGTGGTTTAAATATTTTGTTAGTATTAAAATGGAGCAATTAATTGCGCTACAGAAACATACTAGTGATCGTATTTCTAAGGCTTACAATAACTTTCAAAAATCGCCCAAGGAGAGAATAACTCAAGGTTATGTGGAAACTCGTTTAGACTCTCTTGAGCAGTTTTGGAAATTTTTCATCGAAACTCATAATCAAATTGTACAGTTGTCCATTCAAGAAGACACGGAGCACAAGTATTTGGAGGAGGATACATTTGAATCGATTGAAGAGTCTTATACTTTATATAAAGCAGATTTAAAGCAGTTATTGTTGAATTTTGATAAAACTCAAAAATCATTTTCGAATGCTTCGACCTCAAATACGAGTACTAAATGTAGTTCTATCAAACTACCGAAGATTGTAATTCCAGTTTTTTCAGGTTTATACTCTGAATGGACGACTTTCAGAGATTTGTATGTATCCCTTATCCACACCAATACGGATTTGGATAATGTACAAAAGTTACATTATTTAAAAGGGTACTTGTCGGGAGAGGCCGAACAGCTTATCCGACAAATTGCAATTACTGACGCCAATTACGAAAGGTGTTGGGATCTCTTAAATTCGAGATATAATAATAAAAAGTTTTTATGCAGTGCCATTTTAAAGAAACTTTTGAGCCACAAAAATGTAACTACTGAGTCGTCCACTTTGTTGAAAAATTTAATTGACAATACTTCTGATTGTTTAAGTGCTTTGACAAATATAGGTGTAGATGTAACATCGTGGGACGTACTCTTGATTCATTTGTTAACCCTCAAACTTGATTCGGAGTCCAGGAAGGAGTGGGAACTTTATAGTAGTAATACTAATGAGTTAGATGAGCTTCCCAAGTTTTCTCAATTCAAGGATTTTATGACAAAAAGATATCGAGCCCTTGAATTCCTGGAACCTGATAAGTCTAGTACGCTGCATAAATCATTTAATGATTCAAACAAAGTAAGGGTTTTTCATGCAGCTCAGTTAAAATGTAGTTTTTGTAACGATAGTCATAAGTTAAGTAAATGTAAGAATTTCTTCAAAGAAAATGTAGATAAGAGAAGAAGGTTTATTGAACAAAATGGGTTATGCTTCAATTGTTTTGGTCACCATGCAGCTAAGTTTTGCAAAAGTAAGGTTACTTGTCACATATGTAAACGCAAGCACCACACATTGCTGCACCCAAGGGGTTCTAATTCTAATATGGTAGGAGGTTCAGATAGGTCTGGTATGTCTACTAAAGTTGGTTCGGATAATTCGGGGAAGGGTTTAGCATTTACGTCTGGAGAGGGTACTAAGGGTTTGCCTACTAAAAATGAGGCGTCTTCAGCCACTACGACAGTGGTTACTCCAGTCGTAACATGTTTTTTGTCGCGACATATGCCTGTTCAAAACCAGTTGATGTTACACACGGCTCTGGTAAATGCAGAGTCATCCAATAGGAAACGTCATATGATCAGAGGCATAATGCATACATGCATGGACAATGAAGTGTCAAAGAGGTTTTGGGAAATAGAGGCAGATCCCAAGGAGCAAAAAAGGATTTTATCTTTTGAGGATCGTAATTTTGATAATAGAAGATTAAAATCGTTTTATTTAAAGTTTGCAAGAAATAATAGGTTAAATAAGTATGGTAAAAATAAGTTTGGATATACTGGAATTCAATCGGCATCTAAAAAATATAAAGAAACGTTTAATCCAAAAATTAAACAAAGAGAACTTTGCAGCGCTTTCTATAAGGACAAGCGAGGTGTTTCTTTACATGAAACATTCTTGGTTGGCCCTACATTATATACATAGATTTCTATGGTATCAAATTTGGAATCTAGTAATAAAGAAAAGGCTAAATTCTGTAATAAAGGGTAGGTACAAATAAAAGAATGAACTTTAAAAATATTGTTTATTATTATATATCAAATGGTCTCAGCAACTGCTGGCTCATGGAGTGACGTAGTAACCGGAAATATCTAAAAAAATAAAAATGGATAATATAAATCTAACGTAATGGTTAAATGGTTGGAACTTACCTGAAGTTGAATCTTCCTCAGCAGTCAGCACCTGTAACAGAACGGAGAGTTTTCGACACAAGGGACAACGTAGCAGTTATTTCCCTTTTAAATTTTGGCGGATGCATCTGACACCCGATGATCGTACACCTGAGAAAGGGGTTAGGCGATCTAACCCTATTGTGTGAAGAGCTATTTACAGTCCTAGCTCAAATCGAAGCTTATACTCAAGGACATTATCATGTCTAGAGTCAGACACTGAGAGTATCGAAGTCCTAACGTCGGGTCAATTCTTGGTGGGCGGTCCCTTGGTTACCTCTCCTTGTAATAAATTTGAATCATTTAATATTACTTACCTAAATGTTAACACTGGTACTTACGGTATTATCAAACATCTGAATCGCAATTTAAGGATTTAATCATAGTAAAGAAAAGTAACTTACCTTCTTGCGTAGCTTCTTGGTCGTGTAGTGGCCAAACATTTTGGTTCAGATGGAATAAAGATACTTGTGTCTAAACTTTGTGTAATCCTTCCATTAATAGAATAGAAGTTAAACTGTTGTTTAGTTTTATAATGACTATTGTTTATACTTTATATGTAATATTTTGGTTATTTGCCCCACCAAGTATCATCTTAGTTCCAAAAGTAAAATGTATTTGATTAAGAACAATCAATATTGTTCTTGGTGGGCGGTATGTTAAACTTCTAAAAGAGTTGTTTGATGTAAATTCAGTTCGGCAACATGCCAATAGATGGTGTTGTAATGTTTAGTGTATTTTATAAACTCGCTATGGTTATTTTCGTGGAAATAGTGACTTTGTGTGCATTTTATGTGGTTTTTATCCTCGAGCCTACCAGGCCCAATAAACCTATTGAGCAGTTCGGTGGTTGGTATCATTACCTACGGGTGTCTCGATAGTCAGAATCTCCCCCACTTTGTACTGCGTTGTACACTTGCAATTTGCAAATGTTCAACCAGATATTGTGCAAGTCGAAAGACAATACCATATTATGAAGTCAATACAATAAATGAGCTGTTCTGATGATGGAGCCGGGAGCTATGCGACGAAACTCAGTTATAAAACAACATAACCTCATTGTGTAGGACTTGTTTGATTTGTCTTGACGAGCACTTTATAATACATGATGCCTATGGTCTGATCACGGAAATGGAAGGTGGTTTATGGAACTAAGTAATAAAACCATGCAAATCCGTCGAGTTTAAGCTTATTTCATTTGTCTAAATCACTAATACCTCACATTAAAAGCTAGTATAAAAAGACGTAAAATTTATTCTGGTCTTAAACGGTCTCTACTCTTTATAATATTACGTCACAAAAAATATAATCTATATAATCATACAATTCAATATTAATTCTTTTTTTATTCATTAAATTCAAGAATTTATATAATGCTAAGACCTGACCTGGTTATCTTGGTTCTGTTAGCTCGTTCCAGTTCCAGTTTCGTTTACTGTTGTCCTGCTATTGTTTTTCCATATTTTCTCACTATTTAAATCTTCACTAGACTTCCATAAATATTTCAAGACCAAAATGATTACCCAAATATTTCAGTCATTTTCGAATTGTAGCGATACTACTAACAGCAATTCATGTTTAGTACCTATAGTTACCTATATACATAAATGTATAGAAGATTATTTTCTATTTACGGTAGGTAGTGAATTTGTATACTTAGTTGCCACTAAACAATTTCGTTTTGTGTATGCTATTTACTTAACTCTATCGAGCTAGAAGATAAGCTTGCTACATACTTTTTAGGGCCAGCACAGCCGCGCCCCGGTAATATTGTTACCGTGGCTGGGCGGTAAAATCGAATATACTTATGTATACTTTTAAATGACTGTTCGGTAATAACAAACCGTTACGTTGCCGCACATAATATAGAATAAAACTGATCGCATTTGAGCAATGTAGATTTCTTGTATGTAATGTGCCTATCTATAAGAACCGAAAGAACCACCCTATCGGCACAACTGTAAATGTCACAATGAAGCCAAAAGTAATGTAGTGTTTGCATCGTGTCGGCCTTGATATGGGTTATATATAGGTACTTGCGAACCGACACTGCCCGCTTTTCTGTGTAGCAAGCCGTACTCTCTCGAAAACCAGTGTCAGCTATTTACCTGGCTTGGAACGTCAAGTCCTGCTCCGTGCCCTGTGTGATGCAGAAGTTGACGTCGTATCCACCGAGGGGAATTTTGGGCAGCATCGTACGAAGGACTCTTGGTACTCTAAAGTCGTAGGCAGTTCCGCCTACTACACGCTTTTCACCTGAAATATAATAGTTAATGTTGTACTAACAAGAATAATACCTGAAATAACCGATCGATCAGTCCACGAAGTAACCTACACGTTACAACATGGGGACTTTTTGGACGTACTTAATCATACAGTTTATCCTACTTATAAATATAAAATATATTTATTTTTAGTAGGATATACTACCGGTTGCGTCCAGTATGATTCGAATGCATTAAGGTGAAAAAGATTATGAGTGAGTACCTGCAACTATATATTTTTTAGGTTTTTAGGCATGCAAGGTGCAGTACAGTACTAAAGTACTTTAACAAAATTGTGAAATACCTGTGACTAGTCCTTTTTCATCGGCTACCGTATATTTGTCAGCGTTGATACTGACGATGTGGTCCAACATTGGCCCCGACCCCGTGTGCTGCAACGTATTCAAATATTAGCTATCACGATCAGCAATGAGTCACCAGATTTTCAGTGGATATTCTTTGTATTCAAAAGGAAAAATCAAATGAGGAGGAGAAACAAAAGCAAAGATTAAAAAACTACTTATAAAACTTTTCCAAATCTTAGGTTATACATATAGTGGTATGCATGCAGTTAGTCATGGGTATCAAATTATGATTATTATGAAATCGAAAGAAAATGAAAAATTCACAATTATCAAGTGATACAAATATCCAAAGATAAATAAACGGTTTTTTACTCTGACTTTGATGAAACGTAACTTCTAACATACTTTAAAACAAAGTGCACACAGAAAGCCGGATATATAAACCATATACCTAGTTTCGAAGAACCAGTTTACTCGACGACAATGTTTGAAGTTTCTTATAGTTCGCTGATGCGAGCATACTTACATGTCCCGCAAGGTTGAAATACGGCGCTTGACTCAGGTTGATGGCGGTGGGTTCGCTGGTGGTGCACTTCATGATGACTTTGAGCGAGTTGTCGCAGGTCACTTCGAAGGTCACCTGCGCCATCACAGTGCCAGGGAAACCCTCGGAGAACCGCTCCGACACGTGGCTCATGATCACTTTAAGCCCGTCTACGTATGAACGCCAGTTCACCTGAAATTTTGTTAATTTTATCTCTGGTTAAACTTGGCTAGAAGAGAAGAGATTAACCAAAGCCGTAACCAATTGGTGGCTGAGACAGGGAAACAAACTAGTAGGGAAACCACTGGCCCGTTAGTCACTGGACCAAAGGAAATGGCGCAAAAGAAAAAGGGAGAATTTCTTGAAGTGGTTTAATGTGGGCTGATATGATCATGATGGTGATATCTGGTTACGTTTGTTTAAAAATATAACATTTGTGTACAAGCTTTTTGGAACCATATTCCTGTCTTAATCACCTATACCTAACCAGACACTACTTATATATTTTAAATCTTTGTAGCATCTCTGTCGCAGCAATATTTCAATTTTGAAAGTTCGACAACCGGCATTCGGGTCTGATTTTCCGCAGGCTACCTTATACCACCGTGTTTATAATAAAATAAACTTTCGGTAGACGCAGAGATCTTTACTGCATGATTTGTCACATTTGTCTAAACGTAGGTACACAAACTTTCTATCATTTTCTATTTCTATAGAGTCGTTAGTTATTTTTTTATCAATGAACATCATTAAGACCGACAGCCGTCTTGATCGCGGATTAACTCAATAGGAATGGTACCTACATATTTAACATTTAATTAAAAATCATTAAGCAGCAGTTTAGCACGTATTGAGCAAGAGCAATGTTCTCATAAAAATCTATTTTCAAATATCAGCTTAGACAGCGGCAAAAGAAATTGCATACAAATTGCTAAATAATTGACGTAAGTTTGCCTTATTGTTATTGATGCGGACAGCAATACATAACATGTATTTTTTAATGTAAATAAATAAAGTTGATTTAAGTAGTTAGAAAAATCATAATTGTGTTAGTTAGGGTGTTTCATTTTACCTATAAGATAGAAAGTACTTACTAAGTTAACATAGAAATAAGTATGATATAAGTAAATAAATGTTTAGCTTAGCATAGGTAAATGATTGTACTAGTTAGGTTGTTTTATTTTCCTACAAATAACAAGGTAACTCGTGGAGATATTGCAAATATTGTCTGCAAACAGAAAGATAATACCGTCACGAAACCATCGTGATAGAAAGGGACGGAGATATAGTTTGCAAACAAAATGGTAATACCTTCACGAGACCAACAGGGAGTTTTTTGACCATAACTCTGGAAATAATAAAGATATTTCGATGATTTAAATATGAAAATGTGCAGAAACATATACGAGGGGGGGTCAAAAAGTTCGCGGAACGGAGGGGAAGGGGGGTGAAATAAAATACTGTACTATTTTTCTTTTTCAATATATTCCCCCTTAAGTCGAATACATTTTTCAGATCTCTCTATTAACTTATTAATACCGTCGAAAAAAAATGATTTGTCTTTGTCCTCAAAATAGGCCGAAATCGCCGACTTGACTTCTTCATCATCGGAAAATTTCTTCCCCCGAAGCTCTTTTTTTAATTTGGGAAATAAAAAATAATCACAGGGGGCTAAGTCTGGACTATAGGGAGGATGGTTTAACATTTCGAAGCCACAGTGATGAAGGGCAGCCATCGCAACGCGGCTCTTGTGTACCGGTGCGTTGTCATGCAAAAGCAGCACACCCTTTGTCAACTTTCCCCGCCTTTTCTCCTTGATTGCTTCTTTTAATTGTCTTAGTAGATTAGCGTAGTATTCTCCCGTTATAGAAACACCCTTATCTTTATAATCTATTAATAAAATACCCTCTGTATCCCAAAAAACAGTTGCCATGATTTTTCCAGCCGATTGTGACACCCTGTATTTCTTAGGGGGGGGCTGACCCTTTTTATGCCACTGCATAGACTCTTGCTTCGACTCAGGCTCATAATGATGAACCCAAGTTTCATCTGCAGTAACAAGTCTTGCAAAAATTCCTTCCTTGTCGGCGCTACAGAGGTCTAAAAACTCCTTTGAATACTCGACGCGCAGCTGTTTCTGTGGTGGTGTGAGCATTCTTGGCACCCATCTTGCGCTGACTTTTGACATCCCAAGATTGTCGTGTAGAATATTTAAAATGGTTGTAGGTGATACTCCAACCATTTCTGCAAGTTGTTTCTTCTTCAAACGAGTATCCTCCAGTATAAGATTCTCCACTTTTTCAACGATGTTTGAGGTGGTGGCCTCAATCGGCCGTCCTGAGCGAGGGTCGTCTTCAAGAGACTCTCTGCCTTGCTTGAAAAGGCTATTCCACTTGTACACCATGGTTTTCCCAGGGCAAGAGTCCCCGTATACTGATAACATTTCTTCCAAAATTTTCTGAGGTGGTTTTCCTTGCTTAGTGAGGAACTTTATGACGGCACGAAACTCGATTTTTTCCATGTTCAAGTTTTTCTTCCGGATTCACTTGTTTGATCGACGACAGGTCAAAGGTTATTGACACAATCAGGTTCAAACTTGGCATATATACTCACAAAGAGTTGCTCATTAGTTACTACCTGCGGCAGGTCCCCCACCCCCCGCTATCCCCTCCATTCCGCGAACTTTTTGACCCCCCCTCGTACTGTATCTAGGAAAAATATGATATTGTAAGGAATTAAACGGCGTCATATGAATAACCGTGAAAAACTGAAAATTTGCTCTAGAAAGAGATGCACTTATAAGTAAGAAAGAAATAACATGATTAGTGCCGTGTGCAAAAATTCCAGGGCTCTGATTGGCTGAACGCGTTAGCCAGTTTTGTATAAATATGAGCACGGTTCTCTATGACGGCGTTCAGTTCCCTCCCGGCAGTGAAATAGTAAAGATCAAGAAGAAGTGTACTGGAAGAAATAAACAGTGGTCAACGGAGTTCAGGTGGTTTTAATACAGTCCCCAACAGCTGGTCCTTCGAGCCGGATATTTCAAGAACGCAGCAAACATGGTGGTCACAAGGAGCCAAAGCGGGGAAGAAACACGTGGCCGAGTTTTCGACGATCCACCCAGGTCACCGAGCACCAACGAACCTGGTGCCGTCGCTGGGCGTAGCATCCCGGAAATCGCCGCCGCTGTTGCGCGGAACACGCCGCCCGCGCCCGCCGCCGTCGCTACTGCGCGAAACGTGCCGACCGCGTCCGTCGCCGCCGCCGGCGCCGCCGCCGGCGCCGGCCCTGCTACTACTGCACGAGGCGCGCCGCCCGCGCCTCTCGCCGCCGCGTCTGCAGTAGTATACGCGCCGACCGCCGCCCCCACCACTGCGTATCCGTCGACCGCAGTGCACTCAACCGCGCCGCGCCCTACCACTGCGCCCTACACTGGTGCAATACCGCGTTCGCGACGCTCGCCTGACCGGTCAGTGCGCTCGGGTCAATCGCATCGATCGTCTACCAGTGCAGCCATGCGCATCAAGCAAGCCGAACTAGCAGCAGTTGAAAAGCTCGCCGAAATAAGAAGACGGGAACTACGTTTAGAAGCAGACATTGTTCAAAAGAAGCTCGCGTTTGAGATAGCTACGATTCAAGATGAAGAGAATGATATCGTCAGTGTCCACGATCAGAATATCGATAAAGTCAACCAGTGGCTGAGACATCAAGTACCTACTGATCCAGAGCCTACATATACTGAGGAGCCATCCGCCACGATTCAGCCCGCTGTTGCTGCCGCCGCCGTCGATACCGCCGCCGCAACCGCAGTTATAGAACAACCAGTGGCTACGCCCCGTGTACACTCGCAAGCAATACGGGGGGAGCAGCCAGAAGAATTCGATTGGCATACACCAAGGCAGCGACACTATGAACGACAGCGATCACCGACGCCGCACCGAAGCCGTAGCAACCAAAGAGGAATCGAGCAACTAGCTGAAGCTATAACGAAGATGGCCCGCACCAGAGTACCCCCAAAGCAAGTGATCGACCTACCAACATTTACGGGAGCGCCAGGAGAATGGCTACCATTCAAAGCAGCCATGAGAGACTCTGCGGCCATCTACAATTTTACAGACGTAGAAAACATGGCGAGACTTCGAAACAGCCTCAAGGGCGAAGCAAGAGAAGCTGTTCGAGCGCTGCTACATACAACAAGCAATCCAGACATCGTAATGAAAACTTTGGAGCAGTGTTTTGGCCGGCCAGAAATAATCATTGATCAAGCACTCGAAGATATCAAGAAACTGCCGCGTCCGGGAGCCAGCGCTATTGAACTGAACCATTTGGCAGTCAAATTACAGAACATTGTGCAAGTACTGAACAGTTTGGATCACAGAGGATACTTGCACAACCCGATGCTGTCCAGGGAAGTGATTGAAAAATTGAGCCCGCATCTTCGGTCGAAATGGTGTGACTATGCAGAAGAATGCTTCAATAGTGAAGAGCCGCAGATCGTTTCTCTTTCAAAATTCCTGATGAAAGAGGCGGACCGAACACTAAGACATGCATATGCACCAAGTTCAGTTGCTGTGAAAACGACGAAGACTGCACCTGCCACGAAGATCAAAGAATATGCAAAGAATAAAGCAGCTACTTTTGCCACAACGACCGATCCTGCTGAAGAGGACCGATGCTTGTACTGTGGAGCCACCCACAAGGTTCCACAGTGTGAGCAATTCAAATCGTTGAAGACTGAAGAACGTTGGAAGTGGGCAAAAGAGAAAAGGATCTGCTTTAAATGCATCAGCAAGAGCCATCGACGCCTAAACTGCAGAGCAAAGCCATGTGGTGTCAACGGATGTAAACGACCACATCACGCAATGCTACATACCGAGTTAACTGTATCACCGCCTCCCTCAGACGCTACGCCTACGAACGACGGCACCGTGCTCACAGTAAGAACGAGCACTACTCAGCGTACGGCAGTGGTACTGAAGATGTGTCCAGTCACAGTAGTAGGCCCTGGTGGTGAAGAAGAAACCTACGCCTTGTTGGATGAAGGGTCAACTGCGACACTAATCGATGCAGACCTAGCACGCAAGATCGACGCTCGCGGGACTGTATCACCACTCCATATACACGGAGTAAACTCGACGCGCCAGGAAATAGAAAGCCATCGAGTGAAGATTATTATCAAGTCAAAGAATCAACATTTTGAGATCGCAGCACGCACCGTGGAGGGACTGACATTGACGAAACAATCAGTTCCAGCGAGCCTACTACAATGCAGACATCTAAAGGATCTTCCAATAGAAGAATTGACATACGACTCAGCGACACCGCGCCTTCTAATAGGAACAGACAACTGGGACCTGATAGTGACTCGAGAGTTGAGGACAGGTAGAAGGCATGAACTTGCAGCTTCGAAGACTCAACTAGGATGGGTGGTCCATGGAGTCACGTCGCGAAGTCTACGTAGGAATGAAGCGTCAATTCTACACTTATCTACGAAGGACGAAACAGATCAACAATTACATAAAGAAGTCGAAGATCACTTTAAGATTGACGCTTTGGGGATATCAACAACAGTCAAAGTGTCACCTGCTAATCAGAGAGCGATAAAAATATTTGAAGATACCGTGTCCGAAAGAAACGGACACTATGAAGTTGGGCTTACCTGGAAAGAAGATCACCCTAAGTTGCCTTCCAGTTACGAACAAGCTTTGCGAAGATTGAAAACAATAGAGAAAAGAATGGATCGAAACCCCGACTTTGCAGAGCAATACAGCGCCCAAATTGAAAATCTCGTAGTAAAGGGATATGCTGAAGAATGCAATGGAAGTGAGAAAACGCTGCCGCACAGTTGGTTCCTGCCACACTTTGCAGTAACTAACCCCAACAAGCCAGGGAAGATACGTTTGGTTTTTGATGCTGCTGCAGTCGCTAATGGTACAAGCCTTAATGACATGCTGTTAGAAGGCCCAGACTTACTTCGCTCATTGCTGAGTATCCTATTCAAATTCCGCGAGTATCCAGTAGCCATCACAGCCGACATTGAGGAGATGTTTCTACGAATTAAAATAAGAGAAGAAGACCAAGCATCACAGATGTTTTTGTGGCGCGGCAGCGAGAGAAAGAGTCCACCAAAGGAAATGAAAATGACTTCGATGATATTTGGAGCGTCATGTTCACCATTCCTTGCGCACAGCGTACGCAATCACAATGCGCATGTGCACGCAAACTCACATCCTGCAGCCTTCAAAGCAATAACGGAGAGTCATTACATGGATGACTACGTCAATAGTTACAAGTCCATCGAAGAAACAGTGAAAACAATAGAAGAAGTTGTAGAGGTGCACGCTAAGGCAAGCTTCAAGTTACGTGGCTGGAATTCTAACAAAGAAGAAGCTCTCATCAACGTGCCGACAGAACTACGAGCAAAGTGTAACACACAGTTGGGCCACGACAATAAGACTCTTGGACTGGTCTGGGACCCGCATGAAGATACATTAGGATTCAACACCAACATGCCGAGAGTACCGAAAGATGTGCGCAACCGAGAGCGAACGCCAACGAAACGAGAAGCGTTAAGTGCTGTCATGTCAGTCTATGACCCATTGGGACTACTGAGTTGCTTCACCATAAGCGCGAAGATCTTCTTACAAAACCTATGGCGACTCCATATCGCGTGGGATGAATCTCTACCAGAAGATTACGCAGAAGGCCTTACAACTTGGTTCGAGCAACTCGAGAAGATATCAACACTCAGACTGACGAGATGCTACGGCTCGGAAGAGAACCTGAAAAGAAGACAACTTCACATCTTTTGCGATGCCAGCCAAGACGCGTATGCTGCAGCCGCTTATTGGCGTCTGGAATACGAAGACGGCTCAATTCACGTCGTACTCGTCGCTGCAAAGTCGAAAGTAGCACCAATCAAAGCACAGAGTATACCCAGATTGGAGTTGCAGGCAGCCCTCATCGGCACGAGATTGGCTGACACAATCCAACAAGAACACCGATGGACTACAGATGACGTGATCTTCTGGTCAGACTCAAGAACAGTCTTACATTGGATAAGAAAGGACGCCAGAAGATATACTCCTTTCGTTGCACACCGGCTTGGAGAAATATCAGAACGGACAGAGCCAAGACAGTGGAGATGGGTACCAACGGATGTCAACCCAGCAGATGTAGCCACCAGAATCAATTATGTGCCTACTGACGCTCAAGACTGGTGGTTCAATGGCCCTGCTTTCCTGAAGCAAAAAGAAGATTGCTGGCCCGAGGAATCAACCACCTACGAAGACGAAGATATTGAAGTAATCAATCACGTCAATATTGAACGCCTACAACGACCTCTACCCAGAATTGACAGATTCTCCAACTATCTTCGCTTACTCCGAGCCACGGCGACAGTGCTTTTATTTATCGATAAGTGCCGACGTAAAGGACGAATAATGACTACAGCACATCTGAATCGAGCCGAAAAGTTACTGTTGGCACAAGCTCAGGAAGAAAGTTTCTTAGAAGAGCTAACACGACTACGCAATGGGAAACCGATTACTCGTTCAAGTCGACTAGCGAAACTTGATCCAGAAATAGACGACGATGGATTACTTCGTTTAAGAGGAAGAACAAACGCAGCTGAGTTGCCATCACATACGAAGAAACCTGTCATATTAGACGGAAAACATCCGCTAACGAAGTTAATCGTGCTACAAGAGCATATAAAAGCTGGCCACGCCGGACGAGAACGCGTGGTCAACGAGCTACGGCAACGCTATTGGATCCTACGCTTACGGCCTACCGTGCGATCTGTGGCTCGAACGTGCGCCTACTGCAAGATGCGAAAAACTAAACCTTGCATGCCAATCTGCGGAGACTTGCCAGCTGCTCGTCTTGATATGTACCACCGACCCTTTACCAACTGCGGGGTGGACTACTTTGGCCCCATGATGGTGACCATAGGAAGACGGCGAGAGAAGAGATGGGGAGCTCTCTTTACCTGTCTCACAACCAGAGCTGTACACCTTGAACTAGTAGGCAGTCTAACGACCGACTCCACTATAATGGCCCTGAGAAGAATGGCAGCAAGAAGAGGATGGCCTGCGATCATGTATAGCGACAACGCTACAAACTTTAAAGGAGCGGATGTAGAGCTGCGCGTCGCTTATACTGAATGGGCTCCAGCGTTGCAAGAATACGGCCTGAAGCATAACATGGAATGGCACTATATACCTCCAGGAGCTCCAAATCAGGGGGGAGCTTGGGAGCGCCTATTTCGCTCAGTAAAAGTAGCGCTGAGTGCAGTTCTCCATGAAAAAACGCCAAAGGAGGAAGTGTTGCAAACCGTAATGACAGAAGCGGAACACAGCATCAATTCACGCCCTCTTACCCACGTGTCCGTTGAGCCAGAAGATCCCGAAGCTCTGACCCCTAACCATTTCCTGCTGGGGTCATCATCCGGCCTACCATATACTGGGCCTTGCGACGTAGCTGATCGACGCGTGTGGCGAGCAAGCCAAGCGCTCGCTGACGAGTTCTGGAGGCGCTGGGTTCGTGAATATTTACCCACACTAGTAGCTCGTGGAGACTCCAGAAACGACAAACAGCGACCGTTGCAGCCGGGAGATCTGGTCATCGTGGTAGACCCGACATTACCCCGCAACACATGGCCTCGAGGCATCGTAGAGAAGACCTACCCGGGACCAGACGGAGGAGTGCGCTCAGCAGACGTCCGCACTCGTGGAGGAATTTTTAGAAGACCCACCTCGAAGCTGGCTGTCCTCACCGTGATGGAGGCTGCGCAGAGACTTCGCCGGGGGGAGGATGATGCGGACAGCAATACATAACATGTATTTTTTAATGTAAATAAATAAAGTTGATTTAAGTAGTTAGAAAAATCATAATTGTGTTAGTTAGGGTGTTTCATTTTACCTATAAGATAGAAAGTACTTACTAAGTTAACATAGAAATAAGTATGATATAAGTAAATAAATGTTTAGCTTAGCATAGGTAAATGATTGTACTAGTTAGGTTGTTTTATTTTCCTACAAATAACAAGGTAACTCGTGGAGATATTGCAAATATTGTCTGCAAACAGAAAGATAATACCGTCACGAAACCATCGTGATAGAAAGGGACGGAGATATAGTTTGCAAACAAAATGGTAATACCTTCACGAGACCAACAGGGAGTTTTTTGACCATAACTCTGGAAATAATAAAGATATTTCGATGATTTAAATATGAAAATGTGCAGAAACATATACTGTATCTAGGAAAAATATGATATTGTAAGGAATTAAACGGCGTCATATGAATAACCGTGAAAAACTGAAAATTTGCTCTAGAAAGAGATGCACTTATAAGTAAGAAAGAAATAACATGATTAGTGCCGAACGCGTTAGCCAGTTTTGTATAAATATGAGCACGGTTCTCTATGACGGCGTGCGATCCGACCCCCCCGCATTCGCCGTAATCGAATGCGTAGGCGTAGAAACATTAGCTCGTTCACTAGGTACCGCCCGGCGGCACCTGGACGATTTGCGTCCTAAGTAGGCCCTTCTGGCAACCGTAGCTTCGGCCCTTCCGGCAAAACATGGGTGTTGCTGCACCCCAAATTTGCTAAAATCCCTAGCGCGCCCAAAGCCGAGGTTTCCCTCTTGGGAACCCTTTGTGCTGCTGCTAGTAGTTTATAAATATAGGAAGCCGGGCCTCTGGCTCGCTCCTCAAACCTTGCCCGGTGGAGTAGGAAATGCCGTCTGAGGCAACCTATGTCTGACAATTCAAAAAAAAAAAAAAAAAAAAAAAAAAAAAACTATGACGGCGTTCAGTTCCCTCCCGGCAGTGAAATAGTAAAGATCAAGAAGAAGTGTACTGGAAGAAATAAACAGTGGTCAACGGAGTTCAGGTGGTTTTAATACAGTCCCCAACAGTTATTTTGACACCTTTATTGCATGAGGAGATGCCATTCTTCTTCTTACAGTAACCAATCCGTAAGCAGCTTATCCCTTGTAAAAGATTTTATTGCTATGTGATAGTAATTGATTACGATTATTATTATTTTTGTTAATTATATCATCTTCTAACTAAATTCATTTACCTGATAATAATAAGTAAAATCTCAGAAGCCGCCAGTAAAAAACCTAAATTCTTGTTCTGACCTAAAAGTAGTGGCCTGCTAAGTCTGCTTAGTTCAGACACACCAGTCTCTCACAAAATTGGAATTATGCTACCTACTATGACTGTAACTTTAAGTATGTTTTGTTAGGCATAAGATTGTAGAAAAAATAAAAATATTTTATATTTGAATCAAAACTAACGTATCTTACGTGGCTGTGGTTGTTCGGTTGTTGCCCTATCAGTGCACAACACGTAATTTCTGCCAGAAGGTGGAACGACCGTCGTGCCATTTTAAATCATGTTGGCGTACTGCCCTATCGTGCCTTCTGCATAAGATGAAAACTATTACCTACCTTATCAAAACCAACGTATCCCCCGTGGTAGTGGTCTCGTCCCTTGTTCGTGGACAGCATGTATGTTCTGCCAGAAGGTCGGATGATTATCGTGCCGTCTTGAATTATGTTGGCATATCGCCCTATTGTAGCCCCAAAGTAAGGGTTTCTCTCTTGGAAGTACTCTGAAACATTAAGAAATAAATACATCATAACATGATTGCGGTAGCCTGGCAACATTACTTAATAGCGCTCTCGCAAGTAAAGTACACCGAGTGTGGTCCGCTTTTGAATGGGTGACAAATGGTGCTTCGGAAGGCACATAAAGCCGTTGGTCCCGGCTATCATCATTGTATTGTAGTGGCAGTAGTCAAGCTATGTCAAATGCCTTTGAGCAGCTTGAAGAATCTGACATCAGTGTTGGTCACTTAAATACAAGAAAAGCAAACCAACATATTTCCTTAAGTTTTATGATACTAACTGGATGCTAAAGCCCAAGGTTTAAAGCTCTTCTTGGAACTTACATGTATTTAGTCTGTGCTCGTATATGTGAGTGGCCTACACTGATTTTTCAAGGTATCGAATAGACGAACACGTAGGGTCTTCAGAAATATACCTTCAAGTGTGTCGAAGCCGGCGAGGACGTCGTCTGGCACCCCCTTCCTGTCTGGCACTTGGATGGACGTTATAGTAGCTCCGTAAGTGATTACCTGGAATTTAAAAATATACTTGGTTAAATTTATAAATGTAAATAAATTTTTATCGTCACAAATGAGATTAGAACTCGCGCCCCTTATGCCTATATACTAAGAGTGCTCTTTCACCACCAGTTTGCCACCGTGACTTCATATCACCCTGACAAATTTCTTCATCCCTTATTACCTACTCATGCATTTATCATACTTTTTTGACAATGTCCCTATTAATATTAAACATAGGTAGTACAGTAACAGTTAAATGCGCGGACAAAAACTCATATAAATTGGACATAAACTCAGAATTAGCCTCAATAATAACATGGCTTGATAATAATAATTTAAAAAAACTTTGATAAAACTAACATTATATTTACTTGAAGACCTAAAAAAGCGGTCAATTTTGACTTTGGATACAATATTGCCCTGATATTCTAAGTCAAAATTGACCGCTTGATTGATGATTGATGTTCTATCTGCTCTAATTAATAATCGATTGTAAGTAAAAATGGAAAGAAAATAAAGAATAATAAATAATTGTGTTAGGGATTTCTTATCTGTTAAATTGTAAATTAACTTTGTTTTATAGTAAATTGTAAATTGTGCATAGATTCAGTATATTTTTATAGTATTATGATAGATTATAGCCTTTCTGACTTGCATAGTAGTCCAGTCATTATAGTAAGTTCACCTCGGAATTCGAGATACCCAGCTGTAAGTCTGTAAATACTTGTATATTGACACCCTAAAAGTTGTCTCAAAACCTACATATGGTAGGGTGTACGCAACTATTAAATTTCAAGGTCAAAGGTCACAAAAATCTGTTTTTTGCGATTTTTTTGTAAATATCTCATTTCCTATGGGTTTTTTGCTATTTGTCTTTATTATCAATATTGTAGAATACAAAATTCTCTACAAATTTTGTTTGAAAAAATTTTTCATACGGTGAACCGTTTTCGAGATAGAGGGCGGAGAGCGCGCGGTCACAGCATCACTTCAGGTCAACCGGTGCCTCCGGTCAAAAACGCGCCATATATAGTTGATGAACTATCGATAAATCAATGATTATAAATATTTGTCAATTTTTATTAACTATTATATTATATTTTATCATTTTTGATTTACTCGTCATTTTAATTGGGCGTACACTGTCTTACGAACAAGAAATTTTCTTTAAAAAAGTTGGGAAAGGAAATGTAAAAACGGAGATATACTCGACTAAAAGTTTTGATAATTATCCTCATTCCAAAACACATATTTTATTTCTGCACGCATTAAGTGGATGTGACACAACTTCTGCGCTTTTTAAAAATCATTTTTAAAAGTTTTTGAGAAACTGACAAATTTGGATGAACTAGCTGCAGCATTTGAGGAAGAAAATTGTTCGGCCCAGAGATTATTAGAAAGTGGAACTCAAACCTTATTGGCAGTCTATAATGCTCCGAAATCTGTGAAAAGTCTCGATCATCTTCGTTATATGCATTACGTCAAGTCTACAAAACTTAATAAACCTGTGCAGCTTTCAAATATTCCACCAACAAGTGCAGCTGCTCATCAACATTTCGAACGTGTATATTATCAAGTTCAAACTTGGTTAGGGCATGATTTGGAACCCCAGGTATGGGGTTGGGCAATGCGAAACGATTTTCTGGAGCCTATCATGACAATTTTACCACCTGCTCCAGAACATTTGCTAAATACAATTTTCTGCAACTGCAAGAGTGGTTGTGGTTCGCGATGCGGATGCAGGAAAGCGGGCTTGCAATGCTCTTTAGCTTGTGGCCAATGTAATGGGCAAGCTTGTCTCAATGCTCTACCATATCAGAGCGACATTAACGAAGATGGAACTTTTGACCCCGAAATCATGGAAGAACTTGAGACAAATGTCGTTGAAGACGATAATGAAGACCAGTTTGAAATTTACCAGCAGCCGGAAGACGACGATGAAGAGGAAGAAGATGATTAAAATTATAAATTGTAGTTTTTGTACCCTTTATTCAATTTTTTTACTTTTAATAATAATAAATGTATTGAATGATATTTTTTAATAAAAAGATAAATTCATAATTTTTTTAATAATGTAAGGAGTTATTAATATTAATTAGGTTTGAATTCAAATATAATTCCTATATTTTCATTAACAATTCTGCAATTACATGGGCAGGTAAGTGTTGTTAAATAAATTAATACTGAATAAAAAGATATGAATGGATAGGTTAGGAAAAAATGATAAAATATAATATGATAGTTAATAAAAATTGACAAATATTTATAATCATTGATTTATCGATAGTTCATCAACTATATATGGCGCGTTTTTGACCGGAGGCACCGGTTGACCTGAAGTGATGCTGTGACCGCGCGCTCTCCGCCCTCTATCTCGAAAACGGTTCACCGTATGAAAAATTTTTTCAAACAAAATTTGTAGAGAATTTTGTATTCTACAATATTGATAATAAATACAAATAGCAAAAAACCCATAGGAAATGAGATATTTACAAAAAAATCGCAAAAAAACAGATTTTTGTGACCTTTGACCTTGAAATTTAATAGTTGCGTACACCCTACCATATGTAGGTTTTGAGACAACTTTTAGGGTGTCAATATACAAGTATTTACAGACTTACAGCTGGGTATCTCGAATTCCGAGATTCTTACCTAATTTAAGCTTAAATGACTGGACTATAGATTTGCACACTGGTGATGGTAAACATGATTGTACGAAACTGGATGCAATAAATTTTAACACATGTTTGGCAAAAAAATAAAGTCTTTGTTTTTACAATGTACGTAAAAAAATCGGAGATTTCTTTTTTTGTCTCTCGAAAACATGTCTCGCTCGTATATGTCTCGATCCTGTCTTACCTTGTCTCGCCAAACATTTAAGTTCACAGTTAGCTCTAAAATAATTTCTTTCAACTTGTGAAGTAGGTATATACCTTTAAACGAGCAATTCTTGTATATTTATTTATATGTATATTTTTGTGATCTCGGAAACTGCTCTAAAGATTTCGCTGAAAATTGGTATAATATAGGGTTTTCGGGGATAAACAATCGATCTAGATTAGTCTTATGTTTGGGAAAACGCGTGTTTTCGTGTTTTCATGCGTTTTTCTTTCCACGTAGAACATGGTCGCTAATTTCGTCCCACTGGGCGCTATCCGTCTGGCTCAGCTGTCAAAGACGCGGACTGCTAGAATAGTTAGGGAGGCGAGGTAGCTAAATGGCGTAATTCAACGGCGCCGTCGAGACCTATCAAAATCGAAAGATAAAATAATTTCGAAAAGAAAAGCTCGTATGGTAAAAACCATTTTAGCGGTGGGTTTGGCGAGAACGGTTTTTCAAAAATGTTAAAAAAAACAGTTACTTGGGCATTCTCGAGCGCGTCAGATATTCATACTACGTATGCCCCTAGTGCCTCTGATAACAACGGTATACTAATCTGCCGGTTGGCGTGGTGGGGGTAGGCATATAAAGTAGTCAAAAATGCAAAAAAAAAATTTACTCGAGCGCGTCAGATTTTCGGAAGGGGTGTTAAGTAGGCCCCAAGAAAGCTCCCTTTAAAAAAACTGACGATTTCGGCGTGACGATAAGTTACGATGAATTTTTGAAAATGCAAAAAAAAAAAGTTTTTTTGGAATACTCGAGCGCGTCAGATTTTCATAGGGGAGGTTTATCTCGGTATCCTAAAAGCATATTTTTTTAATCTGACAAAAAAGTTGGTGGGTTCTCTTAATCTGACCGAAAAAGGTTTTTTGGTTTCTTTTTTTTTTCCTTTCTTTCGCCTTGATAAAACGGGGAATTTAAGAATGACAATAAAGCGATAGATACAACCAACGTAAATGTTTATTTAAAATTTTTATTTGTAAAATGTATCGTTAGCGACTTATATGCCGCAACGCGTTCTTAGGAAGACGAAATGGCTCCTCCACACTTCCGGTCATGCGGAAACCGGCAGATTTTTTATTTTTAGTAAGTTTTAGATTATATTCTTCAAAATAAAAAATAAAAAAATCGCGCTCGAGAATGCCGGATAAACGTTTTTTTTTTACAAGTTCGCGACCCTATAACTCCGCGGGGTCAAGGACTTATCGTCAGATTAGTTAAATTTAGTCTTTAAACACTAAAATCAACCCCCAATATTTTAATCTGACGCGCTCGAGTATTTCAGACTATCGATTTTTTTTTACTAATCTGATCGTCTATCCTAGGCGCGCGTCACTACATATAGAGCTAAATACTTTACAAGGTTGTTCTATTAGGTCTAAGGTATCTCTCATATCTTAAACTGCCACGCTCGAGTATTGCCGAAAATTCCCCTATTCGCCTCCCTAACTAGAAAGAGTGTTACGGGTTCGAATCCCACTCGGTGACTTTTGTTTTTTTTTTATGTTCAAGTTGATATATATTTTTTTTAATTTTTATTGTTTTTAGACAAGTTGAAAAAATTTAGTTAATGTTTGAGATGTAACCGGGCAAAGCTCGATCGCCTAGGTGCGTCTTATGAAATTATCCATCTATTCAGCGCGCGGTCGTGTTAAACAGCAGGATGATTTACGGTACGCTTTTTCTGCGCTGTATTGTGGAAATCATCCTATGCGTCAGCACCAAAAAGAAGTATGGTTTCAGCTGGCATTTTAATTTCGCTTGTCCGGAATTGCTACTCGTACTGAACACGAGGATGCATTCAGCTGGCGAATAAAATATTACCGCGCGAAAATCATCCTCGATGTCATCATCGGCCTCAATCTGTAGTCGCGGGGATATTATTACACATTGCAGCATTGGCAGCACCGACTGTGCTATAGCGTTCCGTCGTTTCCTCTCGCTCTGGTTAATAACGGCACTGAGCGACAAAAAAGGAAAGCAGCATAGAAAAGTGCGATTCCGTGCTGATAAATGAGATCCAACCCTTAGAATGCGGCGTCACTAAATGAACGATTTTTTGTAAGGAAACTTTTTAGTATAAACCCATTCGTTTGGTGACTTTGCGTTTCAAAATAGCACCCCAGGCGACGTTTAGATCTGACGAACTGGCAATCAAATACTTATATATTGATAATCCTATCATCATTGTGCGAGTGTGGCTCCTCCACACAAAATATGGCGCATCTACTTACTTATCCCGCCTACCCCTGGTGCTACTATCTGGTGGACCCTAGACGGCTACTATAACGACGCCGTCAGAATAGCTCAATACCGGTCTGATAGAGTATAAAAAAACCGGCCAAGTGCGAGTTGGACTCGCGCACTAAGGGTTCCGTACCATTATCTATAAATATCAAGTTTTTTGTATGGGAGCCCTCCATAAATATTTACTTTTTTTGTTTTGTATTCTTGTTATAGCAGCAACAGAAATACACAATTTGTGAAAATTTCAACTGTCTAGCTATCGCAGTTTTTGAGATATAGCCTGGTGTCAGACGACAGACGGACAGACATCGAAGTCTTACGGACACGGAACCCTAAAAAACCATCGGCACGCAAAGAATAAGAAGATTAGTTACCTGCACTATCATTCTGTTCTTCGTTTTCCAAGTGTACCGCCTGACGATATCAACGTTGGAGCTGGAACTGCAGGGGCTTTTCGCATCTTCCTCCACCACGAACGGTTCCTGCTTCGGATCCTTTTCCATTGAAGCTTGGTGGAAGACGCTATTGGACTTGCGTCTGGCCCCTCGGCCGCCCTTTGGCATGAACCCGAAGCCATCCACTATGAGCTCCACGTCAGGAATCTATTTTGTTTTAAAATACTTAAACCTTTTAGTTCTCTGTAACTACAAGTACCGTCAGCTTTAAAGCTGGTTTAGTAAAGAAAGTACTTTGAATCAGGATCGGACTGGGCCTCATGGGCCTGGGTGGCAGGGTTCCGTGGTATACGTACAGCAGGGTGCTCGCACATTTTAAAGACGCTTAAAGATACATTCAGAACGTAACATAAAACTAATTGTATCAGATTGCTCGATTTACATTTCCGAGATTGTCGAATATTTATTCCGCACTAGACGAAGCCCGCGACTTCATTCGCGTGGACTTTGTCTCTAAAAATGCTCATCAGGCTGAATAACTTTTGCTAAGGCATCATTTTTATATTTCTTATAGTTTAGCTGGACCATTATATAGTTCTGCATCAGGTGTTCCATTTTCCAAAATTATTTATACCCTATCTGTTGCCCAGGCTTAACAGCTATATAACAAAAAAACTTTTATTAGAATCCGTCCAGTATTTTCAGAGATTAGCGTGTACAAATAGACAAACAGACAGATTTTTTTTAAATTCTTATTTTGTTACTATGTCTCCATCACCCCAAATGTACAGACACATTTTTTTACTGTTTTATTATATGTATAGATTAAAGCACTTCAAGTGCCGCGCAGACTGGGCCCCGGCACATGCCACCTCGACTCTATGGCCAGTCCGACACTGCTTAGAATGTACCAGCTGCTTAGTTTTGATAGACAAAGTATTCTGTCCATAGAAACTCATATGCACATTTATATACAATCTATCTGTCTTTACTTACTGTCTTTGGCCCGCGGCGTTGCAAACGTGGTCCAAGGTTATTTGTCATACCACGGGAACCTTATGTATGTATGTATTAGTGCGGAATAAAAACAAAATATTTTGTCTTTTGTGTTCTTTGTCCTTAAATCCTTTGTGTTAATCCAGGGAACGAGCTATCTACAAGCCAAATTAATTCGTCTAGTTCTACTTCTTAGTTTCTACTGATAATCTTAGTTTAGCCGATTATACGAGTATTCATCCTTTACGTGACGAACAGGACGAACAGGGCTAAGTTATAAGCCTCGCCTTTTTATATGGGTCACTAGTTTACGTCCATTTCATTGTCAGACTTACATGATCTGCATGGAATGACAAGCAGCTAAATTGTACACCTAAATCAGCAGAAAAATACTTACATACCTATTTTATGATTTTTTTTAATTCTTGTTGCAGTCAGCTTACCTTGGGTACCATTGGTTCGGCAGGTGGCACCACTTCCATTTGTTTTACGGAATCCCCGCTAGCTTTATCTCCTTCTTCAGACATTGTTACTGATAATTTTTAATTTTATACAAAAATAAAAGTTCACAAATTAATTTTTATTAATTTTCTTAAAAAAATGTTGTAGGTTTTTTGTTTTGCCAAATATGACTGATTGTGACATTTTAATTCAGTTGCCTAGTTTTTCTGTTTTTTCCTTTTATTTATCAACAAGATTTACTGTTGAGTTTGTATACAATTATAATTGTTCCATAATGAGAACTTTGAAATATGCTTGAATTTCTAAGTAGGTCATCAAATATATTTATGAAAAAATATCAGACTCAAGACTAACAAAAAATTTCGAAGTTATAGCGATTCAACTTTGGATCAATTTTTCCGCAAATGCGACGTCTGTGACGTCACAAGCCCCTTACTCCGCAATCCAATATCATCATCATCATTATAATTTCAGCCGCATAACGTCCACTGCTGGACATAGGCCTCTCCCAAAGATTTCCAAAATGACCGATAAATCGGAATCCAATATATTTGAGCTTTATTACTAACTCCATGCTGGTCTGGGAGAAACTCCCATGCTGGTCTGGGAGAAACGAAAAAACTTAGAATGTACCAGCTGCTTCTCTTCCCGCGCAGATCGTAAAAGCCGATCGAGGGAATGGGCAAAAATGCGAATCATTTTAACAGGCGATGCGGCTAGCAACCCGTCACTGTATTGATTGCTTTTCCATCTTCTCGCCCACCATGACGCTAAAAGTGGCTTTTGAGTCTTGCGGCCCTGGGCTCTGCATAGAGCCGCAAGACCCAAAATGCTCTGTCTGCCCCATTAGGGATAAAGACGTGATAGTATGTATGTATGTATTACTAACTCCAAGATCTTATGGAACCTATGTGGCAAATTTGGAGTCTCTTGACCCAGCGATGTGGCCTGTGCATTATGATATATAAGTCAATCACTTTTCCTTTTATATATATATATTGGATGAATCGTAAATCAAATGTCCATTAGCCCTTCTTCAAACGTTGTCAGTGCAGACACAATAGTAAAACAATACATCAGACGCCCGCTCCGGGCGTCCGACGTTTGAAGGGTTAGATAAAAAGACTAACAATCAACTAAACTGAATAACTACTCTACAAAACTGTTTGTAAAGTAACTGTCATTATCATCATCCGAGCGCATTCCCAATTGCATCCTCGTCGTGGTTTACAGATAATCAGGGGGATTCATGCCTGCAATATCCTAACCGGGCTGGAAACAACTTTTCACAAAGTATGCTTCCCAATGGGATTCGAACCCACGACCTCTGGATCACAAAGCGAATGCTGACTTGACTACTAGACTACGGAGGCGGTCCGAGCACGGAAGCAGTGTTGAGCTGTAGAACTGTACTGACTGTTAATTTGGTTGTCACAGGGCCCTTCGCTCATACAGCTGTTTATTTTAAAATGTAAACCTGTATTTAGAAATCTGACGAAACAATTTCTGTAACCATAAATTGTCATGGTCGAGATTTTCTCCGCGTATCAAATTGTTCCAGTGTTTCAAGGTTGCTAAGTGTTAGAAACGTAATCAACAAAACATCTACAGAAAGAAACAAAGTCGATGTTGTTTTATGTTTTATTCCAAAATCATTAAGAATATAACTAGAAGATCATTATAGCGTTAGTAATCTTATCTTAAGGCAATTAA
Source organism: Acrobasis consociella (assembly GCA_963555685.1). Classification (NCBI taxonomy): domain Eukaryota; kingdom Metazoa; phylum Arthropoda; class Insecta; order Lepidoptera; family Pyralidae; genus Acrobasis; species Acrobasis consociella. The sequence continues at coordinate 22,772,309 of OY743104.1, forward strand.
ATAATAAAGTTAGATGTGATCTAATAAAATTAACTGAAAACCTGCAATAGATATGCGCTAAAAATTTTAGTTCGTGTGATTTAGCAACTGCTGCAAAACGACTTGCTGGCTTGGCTAGGATTCTTAATAAAGGTGTTAATTTGCAAGTACTTTTTAATGTCAGTTAATTTTATTGGATCTATTTAAAAAAAGTTATTAACACACATATTCACACATATAGTGCATTCAAGACTGTGTTAAACTGATTTTGTACGTTGATTGTATCAGACCCAAAACACTTTCACCGTTTGCTCGTCGAGCTTCAAAGTATCAGTTTTCCACTTCTCGGAGTCTAAAATATCTGGCATCTCTTCAATATAAACTTCTTTACATGGCGACGGTGGGATGATGCTTATTATCGGTATCCCAATTTCTTGAAACGAGCTCATAGATGAGAACCCACTTTCATCTTCAATGAAATTGGACACATTATTGTATTCATTTTTTCTATCAATAGAAATATTAGGCATTTTTGTCGGCGATTCTGGCCCACTCTGTACTGTGAAAGAACTGCGACGTTCCTTTTCATTCAGCTTGAGACTGGAAAATTCATTATCCAAACCGCAAGTGAGTGGGGACGGTGTTCCGATGTCCTTTTTATCTATAAGTTTATTGGATATACAATCATACATGTCTTCGCTATCACACATCGTGTTCAGAATAAAAGCATTCGTCGTATCTTCTTCGATGAGATTTAAAGATGTATCAAATGGCTTAGAAGATATATCTTTCTCTATGGTATTTGGTGTTATACTACTCAGCTCACTAGGAATGTTGTTACAAGAACAGGCGAGATCAGGGAGCTTAGTGCCTAACACGGTGTTGGCAAGAGTTATCAAACGTGACATCTCCTGTGATATCTTCTGCGTCGATTCCATCTCAGATGTTAGTGATAACTTCGATTGGTTCCTGCAATCAAATTCCATAGATAAAATTTTATCTAATGTTGTAATTTTCAACAAGTTAACCTTCACAGTACTTGTAACTGGGAAAATAAAACTTCACAGACGTATTTTATCATTGACTAGCTGCGTCCCGCTGTGTTACCCACGGAATTATTAATTCAGGGTATCAGCTACCTGCATACTAAATTTCATCAAAATTGGTCTAGCGCTTTGCGCGTGATGACAAACTTTTGACTTTATAATATGAATGCGTTACCATTTTTTTATTTGAAAACAACAACTACTATAAAAATACAACATTGCAACTTGAACACCTATTCAGTACTTACCATAAACCTTGGCAGTCTTTAAATCCATTGACATTGCTGATAGATTTGCTGATTTTCTTCGTTCCTATCTTCTTGGTGGAGGTGACAAATTCAGGGTTCTTGTTGACGTGTACGACAGACTTCGAGCGTGGCAAGTCGGCTATACTGAACGATTGTGCAGCGTGTCTTCCATTAACTTCTCTCTTTGGGCTTTCAATATTTCGGCACTCGATATGATCTTTTACTCTATTCAGAAAAGATACTATCTGCCTAAGTAAAGCTATGTGCATCTGCCTATTTGCTTCCGTCTGAAAAGAACACAGCAACATTTGCAATATTGTTAACATTACCTGTTTTTATATCAAACATAAAGTTATGCAGTAGCTAGAAGTATTTAGCATAAAATAAATAAAGAAAATTTACCTTAACATAACGAAACAATTCGGAAATTCAAATAAAACAATAACATTTCGCTTCGCTCAAATATTTACATGAAATAGCTTAGCAAATTCGCAAAGCAATCATAAGCAGTGATTAACTATTATTGGTGCACCAATTAGTTCTAGTTTCTGAGACCAGGTCACGTCTCGGTTTTGTTTTAGGCAGTTGATTATAAACAATGACTCATGTAGATTAAGAGTCGAGGCTAGTAGACTAAGCTTCCTGAGTTTCGTGACCCATTCGTGAGAAACTAATACAAGTAGATATTATCAGGTTGTTCACTGCAAATTTAAGGACTAACGGGAGGTATTCTATTTAATGAGATCTCAAGAAATTTTCCAAGACGTATTTCCTTATACGTATTAGTAGAGCAACGAAAAAACTATTTAAGTTTGACATTGACTTTGTTGTTAGTTCATAGTAACTATAGTGATATACTTACTATGTATTGTAGTTCTATAAACTAGTCCTCTACTATTGTTCCTCTAGTATTATTAGTCCTCATTTAGTCAATAATATTAAGTTTATTTCGACCCAAACGATTTAGTACTTTGGAAATTACGGTCTACTGCCTCAATACCTGTGCCAGTTGCCACCTTAGCGTCTCCACCTCCAAGTTCAAGGCGGCCACCTCAGTGCGCCGGATGTCCGAGTTCATCTGGTCCACTTTGTCGGGCGGCTTCACCACTTCGCCGTTCTGTTCCATAACACTGCTTTTGGAAAGTTGAGAATACGGCTCAATTCTTTCTGGAGCCTGGAACAAAGAAATAATTTGTTGGTTTAAATTTTTATTTTAGAGTATATGTATAGTTGTTTGGTGCATTTTGCAGCCGAAATGGATTGCTGGATTTTAGCTTGAGAAGAGTAACACTGTAATCAAAAATTTAAAAGAGAACAAAAGGCTAACTTTCTATGGTCTAATTTAAGACATACTAATGATTAAAGTTAATTTATGAACATATATTAACACGCTAAGACTAAATAACACTAACGGTACAGTACAGTACAACATAGAGTAAATAAATTGTATACAAGAAAAACCTAATAAAGGCGTGTTAAAGTCATCCGGGTCACGATGCAGCCACCTCAGTAGGTACGTAACAGTAAATATTATTACATTCCAATTGAGGCGGAAGAGAACTTCGTGGACAAAAAATAATTTCTCCAAGATTGCAGTTTTGTTACTCAAAATGAACTAACCGTGGGATACGTGCGGTGAGTGAGCGAGACACGAAAGCACGAAATAGAGATAATACAAAAGCAAAGCTCATCTGTGATAGCCTTAGTGATAGCTAATGACTAGTGGCTCTGTAAGCACAGAATTAATAATAGTATTACATACTGTAAGTGTAAGAGATAAAAAAGTTGTTCAGACAAAAGTTGCATCTTAATATGGATAACAAAAGAGTATTATGATATTTTTGAACATTTTCCGAAATGGCTGAAATATGTCTTTATTAAAGTTTTCATCCCCATATTTCCGCTATTTAATAAATTTCGAAATACTGAAGTGACCATAATGTGTTTATAATTACCATTTGGCTGGAATGTCTTTAACACAAAAACATACAAATCTCTAGTTGGACATGTGAAAAAATAAATTAATCGTCAATGTAGATTTTTCTGAACTGTCTGAAAATGTCGTAACTTCTCTAAAACTATAAACTATTTGTTAAAGCAATCGGGGGTAAAAAGGAAATGTTTTGGCCACATCTAACACCTCGAAATGGATGTAGGCCAACTTAACTGTAATCCTGTATATATATTTACGCAATGTTAGCTCTAAGTATACCTATATATCTTTGCTAACTTGAGTTCTGTTCTGTTTATATTTTGTACTTGAAATAAGATGTTTGCTTGAAATGGAGGTTTGAGGCCAGTGGCGTACATATAAAAGAAAGAACGTTCTAAATAAACATTGTCTGTTATTATGATACGAATAGAAATTGTGTTCCTTTAAAAGATTTTAATTTCGATTGAAAAGGAAGGAGTTCTCAATTCGATATGGATAACAGAAATGTGAACAAATGTGCAACCACTTTTTGTTTTGTTTTTGTTTTTTGCGCGAGCTGCGCTAAATATTCTTTGACATTCTATACAAACTAGAACAGTGGAATCAGCTTATCGGTTATCTTGTATGGAAGGCCAAAAACTATTTTTTATTATTCGATTTATGTTCGTTAGGGAAAATTGCTATATTTGACTTTACGATATTTTGTTTCCCTTCTATATTTTATATAACCTACATATTTCATTCATGAAGCCAACCCTAAAGGAACGAGAAGGTGCGAACACACAAACACACACCGGCCGGTCGAGACTCGAGACATGTTTCTCAGAAATTGTTCAATAGAAGCTGACCGCACATGGTCTACTATCGCTTGACTGACTTGTGATGTGACTTCTTTTCCAAGCTTCATTTACTTTACTATTAGCTCCGTGAGTGGAGTATACCCACCTGTTTTAACACGATAACTTAGAATATCAAAGTAAATTGTCGAGAAGACCTTTCTTTCTGCGACTGACATACAACTCATAGACCTAGATTAGATTCATTTGTACTGGGTAAGTAGATAGAGTTATTTTGGCTGAAGGGTAGTTCGTTTATTGTCAGTACTCAATGCCACTAAAATCTTACTTACATTTCTCTACATGCCAATTTTTTTTCGGAAGTTTAAGATTTTCGATGGGCGTGAATCTGAAATATGTTTACTGGCGTTGCAGCTAACAACTAATCACTATTTTGATACCCTTTCCCATCTTCGCGCCCGCTACCATCACGCTAAACGTGGCCCTTGGGTCTTACAGCCTTGGTTCTCTGTCAACCCCGAGAGGGATAAAGACACGATTGTATCTGAAGATTTTCGATGTTGTTCAGATTTATTCCAAAAGATCATTAATGAAAGCGGCCGGCCCACGGATTTACCAAGTGTGCCTATTTATTGCTCTTTGCCAGATGAGGGCTTACGTTTCGTAACGAACACAAAGTTAAAAAGTATCAGCCACAAAATATCTCGACGTAGGAAGGTAAAATACTGAAAAATAGAAGACTTCATATATTACCTACCTATCTTATACTTATATATATCTGCTATTCCTAGCTGGGGTGGACCGTTATAACTACATATAAAAACATAGGCATCATAGAAACTAAGACAAGTTTATCATCTTGCAATGAGCATTGTCTCGCACACAATATGACTTTGAACTCCGTGAGAGCCTTATATAACCGTAACTTGCATAAAAAAGCTAGCCCTCGCCCCAGCCCCACGCGACATTAACTTAAGTTAACCGATTGACAATGCCAATCCCACGGTTTTGCGTGCGGTACTCGTTGACCTCTATACAATGAGCTTGTTATCTTTGACATATTTTCTATCTGTACTGTGATTCAGATTTCTGTTAGGAATTGGGTGCTCGATTTTGATGCTATCTGTCTTTGTCTTTACTAATGGCATTTTCCCATACATTTGCATTCGATTGATAGTTGTTAATTCTTATAGAGCTAACACTATTGCTTTGATTTTCTAGAAAAAATATTATACAGTTATGCAGACCAAAGACGCGCACACATTTATGATTCAAATAAAAAAGTGGTAATAATAAGTAAAGTACATGTTTGTGATTGAGATTAATTAAGAGAAAATACAAATACACCTTCTTCATTCTAACGGTAAATGACGAAAATGTTATCAGATGCTACTTCAAACACTGTTTTGTTTCCAAATTTTGTATTCTCGAAGTTGTGACTTGTAGAGAATACCTATAAAACGCCGTTTGTTTCTCGAGGGAATGTCAAATTTAATAGTGTACCTCTAAATTAGAAGTCCGTACTTCAAAACAAATCATTGATGAGTGTTACCTAATAAAAGCTATAAAATAAAAAGGTCGTGAGTCGAGTGTGGAGCCGCGGGGACCCGCCGTGCGCGCCGTGCTTGGAATTAGTGATGAGTGGAGGTGGACGAGTCGGGACTACTACTGCTATCGTCGCAGTCGTGGAACATACTGTGGGGTCCGGTAAACCAAAATTGATCATATCAAATGGTGTTTTGTCTAGACCATAAATAAATAATTAATTAATTAATACATACGGACAAATTACAAAGAGCTAGCTCCGAAGTAAGTTCAAAACTTGTGATATGGGATATAACTAATAATATATAGATAAGCATCTATAGTTCCCCAATGAAATTAGTATTCATTTACTTGCTATTTTCCCAAGAAATTAATCATAAAAATAGCGTTCTGAGTGCACTGCTTTCTATAACTTTTTTGGATTACACTTTACGGAAGTGGCGAACAATACGACAATAGGTTTCCATACTGTCGCCTGTCCAGAAATTTCATTTAATAAAACCACCAGAAATCTAAATACATTAAAAAAGCCTTCATTTTATACCAATGCCTACACACACCCATAACAATTGATTTAACTACACACGTTTACTTGAATTAAGTAAAACACAGAACTTTTATTTAAAAAAGTCACATATTGATTAGATACAACAATATTACATCTGGGCACTCTTCCGCAGGGGAAGGATTTAAGGGATATTTTTTATTTATTACTGTATATGTTTATAGGTACCTAATTTATTTTTAGTATTTCATTTTAATTTAGTTAATATTTATTGTAAATTTTATTATTACAACAAAATACATATTAATAATATTAAATTCTTCAATTTACTTTAATATGAATAACAAGCGGCGCCGCCGCCGCTACCTGAAAAACTTCTCAAAATATCACTTTCCTAAATTAATCCGTGTTTACAATAAAAACAGTTAGCGCTGACCGTTCCACTATGCAACCACGGATGCACAAGTACTACAAGCGATTAGCATCACTATAATCGTTGCTATAAGTGTTACAATCGGATGGTTGTAATACATGAATAGCAAGCCATGTTGGGAGAGGACAATGCCTTTTGTTGTCGATCTGAATTTCTGAATTGGATCAGATGGATCACGCAACTGTGCATTTGTTATGTGATCGTAGGATGTGAGGGTCGAATAAGTACCTACATAACATTCAGATAGTATGTAATTGCGCGTATTCATTTTTGATATGATAAAAAGTCGGTCAAACATTAGAAAAAACATCATCGTACTTGAAACGGGAGACTAAAATGAAAGTTTCAGGCTCATGTTTTAGGAAACAAAAATTTTCAGAGTTTAGCATTTGACAGGCTTGATATGCAGCGAGATATAAGAAGTTCTGTTTGATAATCTATTTTTTTTTAAATTATTTTCGAGACATAAGTCAGTTTCCAAAGCTACCGGAGTACTGTACTACTTTACGACGAGAGAGGTTAGCTACTTGATTACTATTATTATAGGCACCAGTCCACAGCTGGTCAAAGGCTTCCCCCAAAAATTTCAAAAGGATCGGAAATTCCATTTGCAACATTGCAGCCCTATAACCCAACGTAACAGAAGTCATCTTCATCAAAAGCACTTAGTCTATGACTAAGTGCTTTTGATGAAGATGACACAACTAAGTTAAATATACGAACGCCCTTTTCTGACATGTATACACCAAAACGCTACTTCATTACAAGTATAGTAACAACTACTCGTACATCTACAAAATATAATAACAGCTCTTGCAGAGGATGTCCGGTAAGTAATAATCTTACTTCATATTATTGATGGAAATACAGTATCGTTACTAAAGTCTTTATCCCTGACAGGTTAGACAATACAATACTGGTGTTCGCAAGACTCAAAAGTTACGTTTAGAAAGTCGTGGGCTTATAGATTCAGAACTTGAATACTGCTCGCATATAATAAAAATACTTCAACGATAAATCCTATATGTTAATACAAAGTAAAAAGTTATTTATACAATTCTTATATATACTTAGGAAAAAAAGTTTGAATGAAAATATTTTTGTACAAAAAATGTTTTTTTTTTAATAGGTGCTAAATAATTCATGAGCAACCAGAACCTTCGCGAATAGCAAAACAATGTAAGTAATGTCAGTTCCACATAAAGGATTAACTTTTTTCCAATGTTGAACTTTAACCATAATAACAAGAAACTGATTATGTATATAAAATTTTTATACACATGTAACTTCAGTCAATGGTGTGAACAAAGAAAAGTATTGGTGTTGTACTTCTACCATTTTTATTCGTAGATATTTTGCTACACTTACAGTTGTTCAGAATAATGGAGTGAACTGAAATGGAGTGAACATTTTGATGTGAAAAAATCCACCTGCCTAAATGACTCATGTATTATTGAATATTCGTATATGCGTAACTATGTATACAAGACAAAGTCACTTGTCGGGCCCGAGGGTAGGGCCATTAATGCTTCCGCAGGATGGTGGCGTCGCGCTCCGCCGGCTATGCATGACGGTTTACCTCACAGCCAACCGGCCAATTTCAAACACCAGCCCAAAACTCTCTACTCAACCAACTAACAACATTCTAAACTCCGCCGCGTTTCTTCCGATTTACGCAACGCATAAAAATGGTACCTTATGAGCGTTATTTCCAAGTAATTTCTATCATTGACGGTATGTTGGTAATAGTAGATGGGTGGCCTTGATCGGTGGTTCCGAGCTACTGATCGGATATTGGATACTGCAACCTGACGCCTGACACGTGACCCGAGTCACAGAACATGGAAATTGTGGCGAAACTTGCATTTTTCTGCAATGCTCTAGTTCGGAACTTACTTCACCAACCAAATAGGTTGCAGGTTGCTTTCATTAAAATTGACAAAAATTAAATGTATATGCTTTGTTTGTGGTTACGTTAACAAAAGGCTACTAATGAGTTGCCAACATGACTACATCGACGAAAATAGAGGCCAAGAGGTTAAAGAGCCTTCAGAAACAGAGGAGCTTGAGATATTTAAACCTCTTGTAATTACCTACCTAAGTACGGCACAGCCCCAAGGTTTGCTCATGCTCAACCCCTTCGTGGATAGCAATGGCAAAAACCATATGTGTATTATTTTATTTCTGATTAAGTACCTGGTTTACTCGCGCCGAAATATAAAGCCCCTCAGGTAAATAACCATATAGTAAAGAATCCATTATTTCAGTAGTCGGCGTCGGGCTTACATTGCACAGTGCAGCTGCGATTATGCAGTGCTCTTGTGTAAGCAGGTCGAGCGCACAATACATATTATAAATGAGTTTAGTGTAACAAACAAACAAACAATTACTTACCACTTGTTGCTTGACCGCAATAGAGGTAATTTCTTTAAATGGACTGCAGTAGTCCAACTGGCGAGCCTTAAATGATACAGTTTTATATATTTTATTTGCAAGCACTTGCTGGCTATGCATAAAGGTTTTTTCTTCGCTTCCAGTAGCGTGTCGAGTTAAATATCTCATATGCTGTAAATTCAGATAGATTATGTCCGGAATTAGCTCAGATATAGCATATTATACTGTATAATACGTTTGAGTATAAAAAGTTTGTGTCAAGGCAGTGTGTTAACACACTGCCTTGAAGTACTCCTCCGTTATTGGCTATGTTGATTATCGATTGTAGTTTATTCCATCAAAAAACCTTTTGGTGAGTTTTCAGAGGCGTCAAAGTCAAATATTGCATACTTAAGACACATTTTTACAAGATAAATTTACGCCACCGACTTATATAATTAGTTTACACATTGCGAACATCTAAGCAATGTATCTTTAATGTTTCACGTGTTATGAATTCGTGAACAAAGAATTTTAGACTTCTGATAATGCAGTATTTATAAATCACCCCATTTCAAGAAATCAATATGGAGTATCGGCTGCTGAGGAGCTAAGGTAGCTGAAGTATGCAGATGACATCTTCTTCGTCTTATATTTAAGAGCTGGTCTCTTGTCAGTGGAGTGCTTTCCAAGTCTCTCTTACTTCCGCCCTGACATATTTGTGTCATTTGGTATGAAGGCATTTTGAGCCCTGACGCGGGCTCGAGAGACCGCCTTCCATCGCTAATAAAAAGAGACTAAAGAGCTCGCTGCTTATTGCCATAACGAACCACGTTACGAATGATGTGAGAGAACCGCCGGTCTTGCCACCATATCGCGCGGGCATTTCATTTATTTATGTTATGCATTTTAGTGTATGTGGTAAGATCACCAATATCTGGCGAACATTCAGGAAGTTTTTCTTCTTTTGTTCAATTTTAATGCCTTTAATACTGGTAGTATTGTAAAGGCGTCTTCCTCCGAGGCGACTGTTATATTCGCGTCACGTGCACTCGATCCGGTGTCGACGTCCAGGGCATTACGACGTCAGGCTAAATATGAGTAACCGATGGTAGAAATCGGTGATTACCGGTTGTGCAATGGGAAAAGTTGCCTAACAGTTTGCGGCCTTGTCCTAGAACACCCAGACATCCTTGTTGGTTTTTTAAAATAAATATTTATTATTACAAGGATCGGAAGGAAGTAGTCAGAAATCGAAATAGCTGGAATCAACAAGGGGAGGTCATTGCCCAACTATGGGACCTAAACGGTTAGAAAAAAATCATATTTATTTGATTAGAAACCGCTTTCTTTAATAATTCAACAGTGGATTGGTAGAGACTGGTAGAGAAATAGATAAAAAATGTAAAGAAGTCAATTAGTTGTATGTATATTATTACATACAAACTAATTTCGCATTATCATTAACGAGATGGTTGGAAACTATGGCAATAAGTCCCAAGGGTCATGCTAAGCATCACAGTGGTCAGAAATTGAATATAGAAAATACAATCAAAATTATGTCACCTGTTGACATTATTCAGATAAGGCCATTCCTTTTCCTCTATCGGCTTTTAAAATATGCATAGGAAGAAAGAAACGCCGGTGGTAAGTTCTGTTTTTCTCTGTTCTGTTAGTTTAATTTATTCTAGTTATATTTTTAAACTCTTCCTTTAGGTCTGATATTAAAAAAAACCTATTTCACAATTCCAGTCTACTCTAACTAGTATCGAAATAGTTTTTTTATTTTGATAAATTGACTAATCCGATCACTCATAACTCATAATTTGAATACAAATAGGTAATTCGCTAACTAGGAAAGCAGGTTGCCAAACAAGCACAGTTTTGCTCTGTAGTAGAAATTTCCGTGTAATAAAATACTGCTAAAACTGGGCCACAACGTGCTTCCGGTGGCGCAACGATGAGCTTCGATTATTACAATAAAAATAGGATAAAACTTTATGGATGACCTACTCACTTATTGTATAAGTGGTGAGTTCATAAAACACAGGCTGGTTTATGAGTTTAACACTTGTACAATAATTTATTGTTGTAACTCAAGCCAACATGTTTAACCCGACTATAAAAGGAGAGTTACGTTTTTGTGCTTATCTACATATGTATGTAATATAATTTATTTCCTCGTATCAGCGAATTGTCCGGATGGATCTTATAATGTAAATTGTCGTTAGTGTAAGTGAGACTCTGTGAGACACTTGACTCTAACAAAAAATCCTCTACCTACTGACGCGCAAAAAAAACACAGCAGTAGTATATATACGGAAATTTAAAGAAAAATCATTAGCGCTTAAGTAGGGTTTACGAGTTAAAGAGTTACAGACGACCAACTTACAAAGTGTGCTCAAAAAAGTAAAAACATACAAATTCAAAAGAAAATTACTTTTTTAGACGTTTTCAGTCCCGTGATCTCAAAGGCAGAATTCGCAACAACGGAACCCTACCTTGGCCGGTCATTATTGTTTGTTTATCGTGCGTGTAATTCGTGGACGCTATAGTATCAGATTTTTATTAAAAATTAATCTGCTCGCTTCAACCTATGATATTGAATAATTTTCCCAAAGGATGTGTCAGAGAATGAAAATGAATGAAATGAAAGGATGTGGTAGATAAGAGTTTTTTAAACAAATTACACAGATTGACCTATCTCTAAAATAAGTTCGAGACTTGTGTTATGGAATCATGTCGTCCACACCGTATCCGGCGACGGCGACTCCTGTTTGCTATGGAATACTAACTCAACGATATATATTTTATAACAAATACATATATAAATAAACATCCAAGACCCAGGTGGCGGACAAGCATGGTAACCAATACGCCACGGAGGTCGTCAATGGAATTTAAGGGATTAAAATTGAAAGGCGAACGGAAACAGATGATGAAGAAATGAGTTGGATAATAATAACATACAGGATGAATGACAAATACAGCATCGTCACTGCTGTACCTGATGTTACATACTGCTCTTTACGACACCGTGCCGCCTTTGTGTCTGCATTCTCACGGGAGTCGCGTTATCCAACCACATGGAACTTTCTTTTTAATTAGATCCACAGCTCTCTGACTTTTTAATTTACATTACGTGCCAATTAATTGTAATATCAAGGTAGGTAACCTTACGTCTATCTTGAAGGACCATTTCAAACCTACTGCGTGGGAGGAGATCTGAAACTATCTGATAAAATACAGGATGTCTGTCAGAAGTAAACCGTTACTCTTATACCCATACAACTGTAACATAATGTAGGATATATTTTTGTAGTATATAGTTTTCTGTTTAATAACGGGTAATTAATTACCTTGAGATACAAAAAATACTCCACCGACAAGAACTTAGTTCCTTAAATTAATTGATGACCTGCGTGGCGTAGTGGTCACCATGTTAGTCCGCCACCCAGAGGTTCCAGGTTCGATCCCCGGCCAGGGCAATTTGGAAATTGGCCTTTTTCAAATTGTCCTGGGTCTTGGATGTTTATCTATATATGTACTTGTTATAAAATATAGTACCGTTGAGTTAGTATCCCATAAAACCAGTCTCGAACTAACTTTGGGGCTAGCTCAATCAGTGTAATTTGTACCTATAAATTTGTTTATTTATTTTATTGATTGTGATGATACTATTTCTGTCGTTCCAGCGTGATTTTACAATGTTGTTACGGGATGAGTCCCGTTGGCTTTAACTTCCACAATGACATAACCACTTAACTGTTTTAAAAAAAGAATGTTATGCACTGTTGACATGCCAGCACTACTGTAACAACATATGATTATAAACAATAACAAACAATTCGATAACAGAGTGGATGTCTTGCTATTTACAAATATTGAGGCTCTGTTTTAGAAGGGTGTCCAAGTTGTTTTAAAATTTACTTGATATAGGTAAAACTTTTTAAATATTTTTTATACGTAGAGACGATAGAAATTTTTCTCGAGAAAATCTTGTTGCTTTTTAACCGACTTCTAAAAAAGGAGGAGGTTATCAATTCTTCGCGATCTTTTATATTATTTTTTAATGTATATTCACCGTTTATTCGAAGACGCCTGGACTGATTTGAAAAATTATTTTTTTGTTAGACCATACTTGTAAGGTGGTCCCATAGAAATTTAATCTCATCAATCGGTAGTGCAAATTGGGGGCGAAGTCGGTTTTTAATTTTTAAAAATTATTGCTTTTCTTTGGGAGACGTTCAACTAATATTTCCGACTTCCTACTGTAGTTTTGAAAAAATATATTTTCCTAATTGGTCCAGGCGTCTTTGAATAATTAATTAACATGATACATCATTCCGTAGTAAACCAGGACCCCTTATTTTAATAGTGGCCAGTACTGCCAAACGGCAATTTTCATAGATACCTATTATTTAAAAATTAATTAAAAAATAACAATACGTTATAAAATTAACAAATAGTACAAGTTACAGACAGGTAACAACTAGTTGGGAAATAAAATAATGGACAATATTCGTATATATTTATTCGCGTATCAGCGAAGTATCAACCTGCTCACTGCGGCAGGAAACGCACAACGGAGGTGCGCACCCCTCACGAAACAGACTGGTGCACACTAAAATGGGTGAATTCAAATAAAATTAGTTCACGCACTGCTGGCCAAAGTAAAAAATCGTGTCTATCTTATCGAGGCAAAGACTCGACTCGCAGAGCCTCGTTGAAGACTTGTACGTTACTCACCACCCAGCCAAGTAGAACGACTTACTGTAGTTTTTTTGGAATAACTTGAACTTTGAAATGCTTTTCAACTTGGTTTGTTGCAGATTTTTTGCGCAAATGTTGCAATCTCCATTTCATGAGGATTTGTAAACAATGAAAATAATGCTAGGTTGGGGTTGCCGATTGAAATGGCAAAATGATATTTGCGACAATTACTGTTACTACTCGTAAGTAGATGGTTTCAATTTATTTATTTTTTATTTGATATGATAAATTAAATTTATCTAAAGCGGTACATAATTAATTTAATTAAACAATATATCTTATATTCATTCATACCAATTCATACAAATATTTGTACCAATTATTGCAGCAAATTGCTGATTAAGACATCAAAATAATAATAAAACAAAAATATTCATTCTTTATTCAGATACCTACCCAGTTTTAACGTATTATACAATTCTCCCTCTATCACCATATTATATTATCATACGCATGAAGTTTAAGTTCACGAGACTAAAAACGTAGAAAAATCTAATTTTTATTTTCCGGGTACATATAATGTTATAAGTTGGTCGCCTAGAACTCTTTAATTTTTAGGCCCTACTTAGCTCTGATAGTTTTACATATAGATATACTACAGCCGTATTTTTTTACGTGTCCGTCCAGGTCCCCATAGGTATGCAACCATGTAGTAAATAGAGGGGGAGACACAGTCTTACAAAAAAATCGGAAAATGCAGTTGTGAACACCATTTTCCGATTTAGGGGTATGTTTCTGTATTCACAATATTTTAAAAGACCTATTCAACGATATAAAACACGATGGGTAAGTCGAAAAAAAAATTGGTTCCCACTTTACTTGTATGGGAGCTACCTACCAAAAAAGAAGCTTTGTTCATCATTTTATTTTACCACTTTGTCAGCATAATTAATATACATACACGTGCTAAGTTACAGCTTTCTAGAACTTATAGTCTCTGAGTAGAACCGCGGACAGACAAACAGACATGGCGAAATTATATACTGAGCCATAAAAAAACTTCATGCAGATATTGCTCTGCGCTAGAGTGCCCAAAAGGCAATAAAATTAAAAATATAATTATTAAATAATAATAATCGGTTCCAAGGACTTTGATTAAAATATATATATTTATACACATTATACAGATTGAACTTAATATATAGGGCCTTAAAAATAAATTATTTTGTAAATATTACTCATGTCACTAATATCTTCATCATTAATATCATTCGGCTAAAGTATAGCAAATCTTCAATGAGCTAATATTTAAAAAATATGTCTACATTTACATGATGTTTCATGCATATAATATTATTTTTCGAGAATCTAAACTTTTTGAAACGCTCTCAGCACTTTCATTCATAATACTCAAGGCGAAAAAGGCAAAACCAAAAAGGCTTTTAATTTGCGAGTGTTGGCCCCAACACATACGTCAGTGCTCAGTCATGCCAAACACACAAACTTTCCGCTCGATGCCTCTGCATTATATTATTCAGAGTCCGATTCCAATTATTACTGCCACTTTTACTTGTTATTTGATGTAATTGTTATTTTCAATTTATAATAGGGATGTGGACTCTGTCCAAAAATATTATTTTATTTAGTCCGTCAGTTAGATTAATTTTCGGAGTGGGGGGTGGGTGATTTTTGTCACTGTATAGTGAAAATCGTACTTGATCGTGACGTCATGCGAAATTTAAATGCTTACTTCACCATTATTTGCCAGTTAGAAAAAATAAAGAATACCTACATAACATAGGTATACAATATCTTTTAATGATCTACATAAGAAATGAGTTAAAAAAAAATTCCTCACATCCATATTATGCGCGCTACTAAATACAAATCGACCACATAATAACTAGTTTAAATGCAATAGGATTGAGTAACAAATGCATAATTTATTATTTGAAAAATAGACTGAGTCCTGAATTTTACAAAAACCTAACATTTCACTACACACCTGAATTTTATAAAGACATCTTAAAGACGGCCGCAGTCATCAATGCACCAACTAGTTCCTTTCAGACATACCTAGCTGTTCACGTGAATGAACGTCCAAATAGTTCAATTGTGTAAATAAATGTCAAAACGTACCAAGTTTTTTGTACATAATCATAAAATCTTGTAAAGTGACAAAACTATTAAACGCCTTATTAAAAATTCTGACACGTGTGTTGGACATTATACAGTATACACACAAGAAAAAGTTAAATTATCGTTAACCTTTATGAATCCACTGTAGGGCCTTCTTTTATCTACGCTTTTTAGTAGATTAGGATAATTTTACCTAATCCAAAAATCTACATTATTTTTTTTTAAAACTAATTGATCAAAATATTTATAATAAATATTAAGATTTGTTTTCAATTTTATATTGTAGATATAGATACATGCATTTATTTCTTTTTTCTTAATAATCTAAAAACAAAGGTATAGAACCTTTGTTTGCCGAAATAAATCACCTTCAATAACAGTACATGTCCGAACAAGGCCAAGAAATAACCTAAAGTAAGTATAGGAGATCGCAAATTGGTGTTTTACTAATGACGTAATTCCGGTCATTGACCTTGATCATCGGAGTATGAAATTAAAAACCAGTAACACGCCTGTTTCACACGCACGGGAAAATAATGGAGGGTACTCACTTGATAAAAAGTGTGCCGTATCTATGTAGCCGTTTGATTAGATAGGTACCGTAGTGTGACAAGAATGGGACACAAGTTCAAACTGTGCTCGTTTTGTTACGAGTAAAGTTATTCGAACAAAGCAAACAGAGAAAACGATAAGTTTACATAAGTATAATTATATCTACGAAATGAGGATGAGATGGTCAATTTAAATAACTTTTTCTACTCTTGTACTTTTATCTCTCATTTACATAGTCACAAACAGTAACATTAAAACACAGATAATATAAATTTACCAATATCTATCTATACTCTACTCCCCAAAAAGCTCTTGTATCGTAATGTGGACAAAGAGATACACCTAGCTGTCACAGATATTCCTACTAAAAGTAGGTTACACTTAGTTTAAGGGTTTATTCGATTAACTCTAATTTTACAACCCTGAATTTATGTAGTTTTTAATTAAATTTAATTTTAACGTCAACAAAGCATAGTACATACAATTCCATGGTCACAGTACAGCATTTTTTTTATCATAAACAACATAGTCACTTGAAAGTAAACAACAGTTTAACACAGATAATAGGTACTTAATCTGCTAAACCTATGTCAAACATTAAACATTTTTCTTCGTAGAAAAAGTTTTGTATGCAAAATAAGCTTTAAAGAAGTTTGATAGCCATAATCAAGAAAAAAAAGTTGTACAGGTACGTCAAAAAATGCTCGATCACGTCATCTGTGAAAATTTCAACAGTCTAGCTATCACTGTTCATAAGATACCGCCTGGTGACAGTCAGGCGGACAGACAGACTGTTAGTTATAGGGTCCCATTTTTATCCTTTGGGTACGGAAACCTAAAAAGTTCTAGGTTTATGGCTAGGAGTAACTTTTTCGCAAAATTACGACACGCCGATGGGGCAGTAAGACTTTCGTGAATCATAAATTATCTATGTTCTTAGGTCAAAAGTGTTCGTGACTATTTAAAAGACAACAGTACAGGAGTAGAAAAAACGTCTTAATTCGCAAAATTTGTTCATGACCTAAATAAGGAGCGTCAGAAGCACAAATGTGCAAGTTTATTTATTAACACGCATGTTTATAACTAAGTGTTTTTTACGTTCATTCCAATAGAATTAATAAATTGGTAGGTAATGATAATTTTGCCATAGTTAGGTACCTAATATTATTTTACATTGACGAACACAGTTGCATTTCCAAGGGAGTTTAACGTAGGGCGGCGGCCAGTTGTCAAATTACTTGATTGGGCTAGGGCTAGACTGAAAGTAAGTTTTTTAACTTGTCTTATGAGACCCATCGATCTATGTTTTAAAACTAGTAGTTCGCCACGAACTTAGACCTCGCGATTATTATTTCAGAATAATGTACCTGATTTGGATGAATTTTATTATCAGTGCAGGTTTACCGATATGCGAATTTATGGTTGTGAACTTGTGACCAAATTTCCAAAATAGTTGCCAATCACAGCCCTTTCTTCAAATGACTTTCGATATAGCTTTGAAATGTCAGGAGCATCTTCCAACCATACAATCCCATGGATATGAGGTCTACCGTGATGCTAAAATTCAGTTCTGTACCAGTAGTCTTTCACCGAAAAATAACCCATCATTTTTCAAATGACAAAGTCAGCTCGTTGTTGGAAAAACCAGAAAACTATTAAATGAGTTTTCGTTTATATGTTTATTTGTATTGCCATGGCTCTATGCCGCTGCTCATTGGTTTCCTTCTTACTTCGTAAAGCTACTTCGCGGGCTTTGGTTGCTGTTGATCTTTTGTTAGTTCGTAGCAGAATTACTAATAATACTACTACAGAAGCACAGACAAGCAGCGATATTTTTCGATCGCTCAACAAAATTAAATAAATTTAAGAAACAAGCCAACAATTAATCAAAATAAACAAAAACTAAAAAAAAACTAATCGTAAAATAAGCAAAACCCTTTTATTTAAAGTCGGTTAAATATGATAAAATTTATAGAACTACTTATGAAACTCAAAATAATAACCATAATAGTTATTCAGAGAAATTACTTCGTGGACCCCGGGGGAGATATGTATTTTTAAGAAAGTTGTTCAGTAGCCCGGTCTGAATTCACCGTTAAATAGTTTGAGTATATTTTGTAAGAGAGACTTCGCGAGTCACCATAAACCCGTTTAAGTATAACTTATAAAAAGTTGATCGGACAAAAAAGTTGTTCAAATAAAAAAATATCGTTTTCATAATGGCAACAAAAAAGTCTAATGACATTTTGGAAAATATTTTGAAATGGCGGATATATGACAGTTTTAAAATTTTAAACCCCCATATTTCCGCCATTTTGAAAAGTATCGAAAAACTGGCTCGACAAAAAAATTCTATTTAGTTGTTGAACCTGCTTACAAAATTTCATGAGAATCGGTTAAGAAATGCGACCTGTAGGCGAGAACAGACAGACAGACAGACAGACAGACAGACAGACAGACGGACAAAAGAATTTTTGGCTAGTCTCGAAACTGAGACGCTTCGCTCGCTTCGCTCGCTCGGTCAATAAATATACAAGATGTATATTCACGGCCATGAATATTCACCTTGCCATATTATCCTATATGGTGAACAACTTGAATAAACAAAAATTGGACTTCCCATATCGGATCATTCCCACCATAGACTTAGAATTTTTTATACTGCTTAATCTATGATTCCCACTAATACCACGGACACAAGTACAACTCATTTGTCCCACTAATTCCATTGAACATAATGATGGAACCAATGCAACTAAAAAATCTCAATAGTTCACTTTAAAAAAAATTAAAAAAGATTAATATAAACGTATAGGTATGCATAAAAGTTTTAATTAATAACTAAGGATGATGACGATGATGATTATTAATAAACTATATCGAGCATTCTAAAGTAACGGATATGAAACTGTTTGTTGCTTATGAAACGTAACATTTGTAGGATCAAACAAAGCCGTTTACCGTTGAGCAGTGGGCGTATCCAGCGCACATGTTAAGGTGATCAGGGTTGTCTAGATTAATTGTCTAAGTACACGTAAGAAGGCATGTTAGTTGATGTTACTACTTATTTGCATAATCTAGCTAGCTAGCTAGGTATCTAAGGTAAGTAGGCAGTAAGAACATTTTATGAGTTACAAGTAAAATATATTTTTTGTTTTGTAACAATAAAATAAACAAGAAAATTAACTAAAACTAAACTAATAACTTAAATTACTTATCGACCGAGCGAGCGAAGCGAGCGAAGCGTCTCAGTTTCGAGACTAGCCAAAAATTCTTTTGTCCGTCTGTCTGTCTGTCTGTCTGTCTGTCTGTCTGTCTGTTCTCGCCTACAGGTCGCATTTCTTAACCGATTCTCATGAAATTTTGTAAGCAGGTTCAACAACTAAATAGAATTTTTTTGTCGAGCCAGTTTTTCGATACTTTTCAAAATGGCGGAAATATGGGGGTTTAAAATTTTAAAACTGTCATATATCCGCCATTTCAAAATATTTTCCAAAATGTCATTAGACTTTTTTGTTGCCATTATGAAAACGATATTTTTTTATTTGAACAACTTTTTTGTCCGATCAACTTTTTATAAGTTATACTTAAACGGGTTTATGGTGACTCGCGAAGTCTCTCTTACAAAATATACTCAAACTATTTAACGGTGAATTCAGACCGGGCTACTGAACAACTTTCTTAAAAATACATATCTCCCCCGGGGTCCACGAAGTAATTTCTCTGAATAACTATTATGGTTATTATTTTGAGTTTCATAAGTAGTTCTATAAATTTTATCATATTTAACCGACTTTAAATGAAAGGGTTTTGCTTATTTTACGATTAGTTTTTTTTTAGTTTTTGTTTGTTTGATTAATTGTTGGCTTGTTTCTTAAATTTATTTAATTTTGTTGAGCGATCGAAAAATATCGCTGCTTGTCTGTGCTTCTGTAGTAGTATTATTAGTAATTCTGCTACGAACTAACAAAAGATCAACAGCAACCAAAGCCCGCGAAGTAGCTTTACGAAGTAAGAAGGAAACCAATGAGCAGCGGCATAGAGCCATGGCAATACAAATAAACATATAAACGAAAACTCATTTAATAGTTTTCTGGTTTTTCCAACAACGAGCTGACTTTGTCATTTGAAAAATGATGGGTTATTTTTCGGTGAAAGACTACTGGTACAGAACTGAATTTTAGCATCACGGTAGACCTCATATCCATGGGATTGTATGGTTGGAAGATGCTCCTGACATTTCAAAGCTATATCGAAAGTCATTTGAAGAAAGGGCTGTGATTGGCAACTATTTTGGAAATTTGGTCACAAGTTCACAACCATAAATTCGCATATCGGTAAACCTGCACTGATAATAAAATTCATCCAAATCAGGTACATTATTCTGAAATAATAATCGCGAGGTCTAAGTTCGTGGCGAACTACTAGTAAATAAAAAAGGCCTGGCAAATCGCTGCCCCGTGGTAACGTTCCCAGAAGGCTGGCAGCATTGCCACATTTTTCATGTTAATTGTATTGTTACAAAACGAAATAAAATCGAAAAGGAGACGCTTAAATTTTCGTTTTAAAAATAAAAGAAAAACGATAGATATGTATAGATTTTAGAATTTAAGATGATTCACTTATATTGGTATTTGCACTTTTAAATCTGGCTCTGCCTACGCCTACACCCAAAATAATAGTTCATTCTCATAGGTCTCATAAATATTTTTAACTTTCCTTAGTAAATCAGATCAATTGACAGGCAACATTTATTTATTTTTGTATTGTGGCAAATATTGTGTCTGCTTCTTCTTCTTCTTCTTCTTATATTTAAGAGCTGGGCTCTTGTCGGTGGAGTGCTTTCCATGTCTCTCTTCCTTCCGCTAAGTGTGTCTGCTAGCTAACTCATATTTGATGAAAAATTATTACCGACCAAGTGCGTGTCGGGTCACGCGCGTTTTAGGGTTCCGTATTTTCAAACGCCGACTTTACGCCTTAAAACGAATTTTATTGAATTTGTATGAAATTTTCATTTCCAGAGTATATTTTAAAAATAGGTCGCCTAAGGATTTATTCATGATAAAAATATTAAAAAATATACAGTAGATGCTAAATTAAACTATAAATATACATAAATGTTTAATTTGTAAACCCTACTTATCTCTGATATCGGTTACTTGATTACTACGAAACAATTAAATAGATGAACTAAGTATTCTATATTTTATTTTCTTACGCCTGCATCGAAAACTTGCATTTACCAGCCCTGCCGCCATTAATTCGCGTAACGGTATGTGTTGTTTTGTTATTCATCATGTAAGACAGGATGGGTCACTGACTGACGGTCGAAGTTCAGCCGATACTGAGCTATAAGTCAACTAGCCTATGTCAGTCCACTACTGGACTAAAGGTCTCTCTCAATAAAGAGAGAATTTGCTCATACCTCGTACACAATCGTCATAATTTATAAGGCTGACTTCAGTCCATGGTATTGAACAACTTCGTAATGAACATATAGTAATGCAACTAATACTACTTTTACGAATACGAATAATGAATATCAAACCTACTATTCGGCGAATACGAATACGAATATCTCTAAATGGTAAAAAAGACTTATTTATTTGATGAATGTTTACTCTTCTAATAATTAAAATTAACAACAGGCAAATTTTTATTTAAAAAACATAAAGTTTGTAGATTTCCTGGTTTTACACGATTTCTTTTTTCAGTCTGGATGTTCCTAGCCGCTGAAAAAAGTATTTCCGAGGCGACCGTACATGGCTTCAGTGAAAAATATTTTTGGGAGAGTTTTTTCAGACTTTGAAAATGGACATCTTCTCGCCAAAAGGCCAGTGGATCAGCAGTTGGCGTTAAATTTGCGAATCCGGTGTAAAAAACATTTTGAAATTAAATTTTACTTTTACTATACTATGGATGGCAAGGAGTACCTATTCTATTACCTATTAATAACTTTTCTAACTTTTTTCATTCATTTACGAATCAATTACGAATAGACTATTAATAACTTTTCTAACTTTTTTCATACTCAGGATAAAATATTGAAACTGGCTCTACATTTCGACCTCTTCAATAATTTCTTGGCATACTTGCCAAATTCCTCTACTTGTCGACGGTTGAGGTTCTTCTAGAGGTCTTGTCGGTCTTACGGCCTCTCTTTTATCAAAAGCAGCGTTAAGAAGTGACCGAGCGGTTTCAGCGACCACTGTTGAGCTGAAAATCTTTTTTTAAATCGTGGGTCAAGGATCGTTGCTAATAGATAAGTTTCATCACATTCCATAATCTCAAATCTAGTCGAAAGTCTACTGAATAGGATGAGAGCAAGGATCATTTGAAATTTTATTGAGGCAAGATTTAAGACATCGTACTATTGGGATTGCTTGAGATAACGTCGTTGATTCTTTGCTCAGCTCTTTAGTAGCTTCTTCAAAATTGGCCAGAATATCAATGATTTAGCTCATAAGAGCCCATTGCCTTGCTGTGATTTCATGACGACAATTTGGTAGAGATGGTAAAACATCTTGAATCGCTATGCGTTGTTCATGTAATCTCTTCAAACTCTGATATTTTCTCTCTCTGATTATAGTTGAGTCCCGTCAAGTTTCAACATCTTGAAACAAATCATGTTTCGGTATATTGTTAGCTTGTTGTAAATAGAGTTGCGTACAAAAATATCAGTTTTTAAATATTCCTATTTGTATTCGCAGAATACGAATATTCGTGTTCGTATTCGTTACATTACTAGAACATAAACCGAAATATAAAAAAATGATGGCCTCCCGTACAAAAATAGACAATACACTCAAAATATCCTAATTTGTGTAAAAAACAGAATAGTACCACTGCAGAGGCCATGAAGTAAGGGATTGTCGGACGAGTAGTTTTCTTTCTGGCTGGCGCTCGGCCTTGACAATAATTACTAGCCCGGCAATCCCATTCCCGCCGAACTTAGATCATCCGCCGAAGTATACTTATGAAGTGCGTTTCTCAATAAATTTAAGGAAATAATGAAAGGAAAACCCAGCTATGTAAATATTTACTGAAGGCAATTAATGTTTACTGCAAAGAGTTTATACTTACATAATCACTGAGTGGTAATATAACCGTGGATATAATCGCAACGAAATTTAAGCATATTTTCGTCTGATTTTATACCTACGTTTGAATATAATAGTTGTCATATTCATATACGTATATGCACGAAGGGTGCATTTTTAGGGTTAAAACGGATAAAAACGGGATCCTATTACTAATTTTTTCTCATAGAGGAATCTAAAAACGATGTACTAAGACTCCCGCTGTCCGCCGCCCGTCTGTCTGTATGTCACCAGGCTGAATCTCATGACTTTGATTGCTCGACAGTTGTAATTGGCAAAAATTACGAATTTTTATTTTGGAAATCTTTGGGAGAGGCCTATGTCCAGCAGTGGACGTAATGCGGCTGAAATGATGATGATGATGAACGTATTTCTGTTGCCGCTATAACGAAACATAATAAAATAAATGTTTAAATACTAACTCGCACTTGGCCGGTTATTTAAAATGGTCATGTTTCATAATTCAAGTTACATAGACTAATTAACAAGATTTGAGCATGAGCAGCGGCCTGAAATGAATTTTCATACCTATTTCCTGGCCTAGACCGATAAAGTAATGCATGAGCCAAGAATTACACACTTTGTGTCTTGTTTTACGACAATAATGCTGACATTTCCGAGGATGTTTGAGAAAAAAATATTTCCATATAAGTATAATGTTTCTTTAACAACGTGGTTTAACCCAAATTATTTTACTTCAAATAATTTCAGTAGGTATATTTTTTAGATGTTATATATAATCCTAAAACAGCTAAGAAAAATCTACTTGTATAGGTACTTATCAGTTGCAGCATGAAGTGGCCACTCATTGGATGGAGTCTGTCACACGCACTGATAACAGTACTTGTGTCGTTATGTGCCGTGTCTTATAAAATTTTGTTATCATTAAAAAATACTTTTTATTTAAATCGCTGCTGTCTTTTTACGTGAAAAAAAGTTTCCTTGCGGTACTTAGTCATGTTTGATGAAAATCGGTTCAACCATTCCAAGTTATTAGGGATGAACGCTTGAAAGTCGGGGTTTATCACTTTGCGTGACAAATAAAGTTGTCTATTTTTTTCCTATAAATTTCTATTATATGGCTAAGCGCTCTTACATACAAGCGACAGTATGCCCGCGACAATTTCGGCGACCTCCGCCGACGTGTACCGTGTACTCGTCTGTAAAAGCCCTAACCTATTGACTTTACAATCTGGGTGGCAGTCGGGCTCACCGGCCGCCGCCGCCCTACCACAAAAAGCGGTCGGTAATATCTCCTATACAGGTAACGGCACGAAACTCTAGCGCTGACCTTGGCTGCGCAGAAGTCAAAAAGTAATACTGTACCCGTGCGCAGTATCCCCTCTACACTCCACTCAGCGCTAAACTTACGTGCCGCGACTTATACTTTAATACAAATATAGGAGATTTTGACTTACACTACTCATATCTAAATCATAAAAATGACCAAAAATAAAAAGGCGTAAAATAAAAATGCCCAAAAATGAAAATGCCGAGAAATAAAACTGTCAAAAAATTAAAATTTACTAGCCATTAATAAGCGAAAAATAAAAATGCCCGAAAATAAAAATACAAAAAAATAAAAATGGCTTAAAAAATATTTTAGTATGCATTTGTCGGCTGATATCTTTGGTTTTTATTATAAAATAGGTACACATAACAGAATATGTATTTTTATTTCGCTCAAGGCGTACTTTTTTGAATAAAGCTATTAGGATCAAATCTATTGATACTGACAATAACTAAACGTCCTATTTGAACCGATACACCTCCTATAGAAACCACACAATGCTGAATAGAGACTGATGCAACATAATTGCACAGTGCGCACTGCGATTCTAGCATATTTGTCAGCACGCCGAAATGATACAGTGCACATTCGTGCTATTTATGTAATGCCTAGTACATTGTGTGTACTTCTATAGTATGCTAAGCAGTATTATGTATTTTAAAAATCGTATCTAGTCGTAACGTCACGCGAAATTTTGTTTTATTTTTCGTGTGTCAGATTTTTCAAACTGCCTAAAGATTTTAGTAAAATGTGATGCATGCAAAATATGTACATAAATAGAAGATCGTGTTTTATAGGTGATAAAACGAAGTTATATTTAAAATATATCATATAAGTACTTTATAAATGTATGACGACCTTTGTGCCTGCCTATATTTCTCTTATAGTTTTGTAATTTTTGTCTGTTCATTATAATTTTAATATTTTTTTCCCTGACCATTCGGACACCATTAAACAAAAATTTTTCTTTATATTTCCTTCCATTTCGGTCTGGGAGAATAGAAAACATAAAAGCAGCTATAGTATTAAAGCTGCTTCTCTTCTCGCGCAGACAGCTAAAGCCGATAGAGGGAATGAGTGAGAATCTTAATCAACTGAAATGGTTTGCATACTGTCGGCGCACGACAAAAGTAGCATTTTTGAAGACCGTTGCCCCCTAACAATAAAAAAGATTTTAAAGTTACTTAAAATACAAAACAAATCTATGTATTTCAGGAATCAAAATGTAATGTGCATTATAGTCCACATTTTATACAATGTCCTTTTTAATTAAGTACAAATATTTTAAGAGGTGATTCAGTTCATCATATCGAACAACTTTTCCCAATGAATGTATATCGAAATACGAAATATATTTTTTCGGTTTTCATACAAATCGAAGTAGTCACGTGATATCATTACTATGGAAAATGAAAATTATTTTTTCGTATTTCGATAAAAATTTATTGGGAAAAGTTGTTCAAAATGATGGACTGAATCACCCCTTAAAATATTTGTACTTAATAAAAAAGGACAATGTATATTTACATATAGTATAATAGTATCTCTGTAAGCTTCAGGTAGAGTGTAAATTTCAAGTTAGATGTTTATTGGCAAAAAGATAATCAGACAAAAAAGTTGTGTCTTAATAACTCTTCTTTTTGATGTTGCTTGTGGGGTAGGCAGATTGCCCTCTTGGGAAGTGTGAGAAGCAAGGAGAGGTGGATAGATGCAAGAGAATCACATGCCCATAAAGATGTTATCGTAAGAAATTGGCATCGTTCTGGCGCTTTTCTCACTCACAGTAAGTACCACCTGGGACCAACTTGCATATATTGTATACTATTTTTAATAAAATAAAAGAAAAATGTTCTAAATTTGTTCATTACGACAATTTCTGTAAGCGTACCTTCGTGATGGGCACTAGGACACGCATATTTTTTATTCATTTTGCACATCACGTGCTAATTAGACATGCAGATTCAATACTATACTGTACAATATTTTTGTATAAATAATCTGCAATAGTCAAACAAATTGTCCAGTTTTCCGATGCCACTCCTGGCCTATAGACGGTGATGGATCGAACCAGATCCAATGGGTTTCATTAGTACCTCAGTGCACGCTATATTTATGAACGGAGACGAATAGAAAAATATAGTATCCCAATAGAGAAGCTTTTGCTTGTTAAATGTCACATAGTGTGATATCATAGTGTGACACTGGAACGTGCTTTCCGAGTCCATTTGAACTGCTAGTCCTACTCCTAGTCGCGTTTGCTTTAAGACACGGGTGCTAAAGCACTTCTTGGCAACAATTTGCAATTGATGAACGGAAATAAAAATAAAATAAAAGAAAAACACTACTTGTTTGTGAAAACCTCATTAAAATCGAGGACAGTAATTTTTGAGTACAGACAGATGGAAAAACATTCGAGTTTGTTATGGATAAACTACTCGTAAATGTGCATAAGCTTTGCAAATAGAGAAAGGCAATGTGTCAAAGACAGTGCAGTCCTTCATTTAGTAATGATAACCTCCCAAACAGGTACCATAGGTTATACGTGGCACCTTTGCCGCCCGTGCCGTGTACCTGTCTGTATGTTTGGCCCTCCCAGCCAATGCTGCTTGCCACCCTGCGTTGGGTAACATCGCACGCTGTGAAACAAAGTATGTAAATTCACTTCGACGTGAAAGTTTCTTTAGGCCTAAGACCTGCGCAGATTCATTATGGTGCATAGGTATATAAAGCTGTGATACTTCAGAGCTGATTCCACTGTTTTCGAGATTTGCCTTTACTTTTTACGACTGACTGCCTACCTGACACCAACCCTGATTGGGATTGCTTACGTAGTTGTAGCGCCATGTTGTACGTGGGATAATCATCATCATCATAATCATCATCATCAGGTCTTTTTGTCTCCACTGCAGGAGCACGACCCTCTCTGTACTACCAGAGTCATAATTGGCTACAGCAGCCAGATTTGACCTACACTCTTCTCGCTGGCCAGACGAGTTGTTTGCCACCTATCAGCCCGAGT
Organism: Acrobasis consociella; assembly: GCA_963555685.1. Lineage (NCBI taxonomy): Eukaryota > Metazoa > Arthropoda > Insecta > Lepidoptera > Pyralidae > Acrobasis > Acrobasis consociella. The sequence goes on from OY743104.1 coordinate 22,799,982, forward strand.
TGGTGTTCCAGTTTGATCTCTGGGGGCATTGTATGCGGACAGTGGCGACCTGGGCTAAATTTTTGATATAAATTAATGCTTTAGTTTTTAATTTGATTATGTTTATTTTTGTTTGAATAATAATATTTAACAAAATTTAAAAAAAGAAAAGTAAGACAGCTTTTGCGATTTTTTACCCTTAACACCAACTTCCATCGAAATCGAAATTTCCGTAAAAATATATCGGTAGGTACAAGAATTTCGAGATATAATGAGCACCATACAAGTAAAGAAAAAATATATTTTTTGACAGCCCCAAGGCTCATCTTATAAACATAATTATTCCAAAAAAACATTAAGCATTTTAACTAAACACGGTTAATAACAGAGCCGACTTTCGTCGTGGTCATAAACTTACGTAATAGCTCGTCCAGGTAAAATGCCATAAATTAGGAACCAGATAAATGGTTATTTCGAAATAGATATGATGTCAGCGTTGACTGCGAAAATACTTGTTTTTGTTAATAAGTCATTAACGTGAGAGGTGGAGGTTTTAAAATTAAATGTATGTGACCCGCGGTGTTGCAAATAGCCATTGGCTATAGAAAATATATCATTTTAAATTACTGATTGCAATACTACTATTGGTACATCTACTGTTGAAAAGTACCTAGTACTCGTGCGCATTCAATTTATGGGGTTGTTAGATGAACCACGATTTTTTACGGTAGCTCAAAGAAATATTAACTTTGAAAAGAATAAAAAAATTCAGAAAAAAAAATTAAGAATCCGGGATTGATGCTATAGAATGAGCGAATACCAAAGGTAGGTGTGCTGTCATCGCAGAGAAAGTCTTCTGTCTTACATACAACTATGTTGGCAAATGGTTCGTGGTTGCCTTTAGACACCTGTAACACACGAGCGTTGACGATTCTGAAAAAATCTTTTCACTTCTTCATCTTCAAAATTCAAAAATAATTTTGACAAAACCTGTTGTCTAGTCATCATGCTAGCAAGAGCCCTGCGTTTCCCGCTGAATAGCAATACTAATCAAATTACCCTATATTGTCCCAATCACAATACAGTCATTCAAGGGCCTCTGTAAGCATCTAACAGCGAAGTACATCGAAGAATGGGCCCAGTGGGTAGGTACACCTGAGAACAGGCGGCGGAAGCACCATTGTTTCTAGATATGAAAGGATGATAGCACAACAATTGCCGAGCTCTGAGGCTGGGTATGGGACCCGATGGTACGTGTCGACATTTTTCTGCTCGATACTATCTCAATTACACAGGTTTCCTTGTGATAAGGCCGCTCCGTGTATATATGTGCACGCGTACAGTCGTTCATAATTTCATTAATCTTTAGCCTTAGGCTTTCAATATAAGTATCTAACTTATTATTTTTGTTAGTTTAACAAAAAATATATATATTTCACACCTCCTAACCTACCTTTAAATTTACTAAGTATCTCCCTAAAGTTAGTTACTACTACGACCTTAACTTTTTTTTGAAACGAGATTTAAATGAAGTCCTTTTGAATATGTATCTTCATTTTCATTATTATTTTCAGTTTAAGAGAAAATTCAAGATATAGATAGAGGAGGGGTCAGGTATCTCTGACACTGACTATACTATGGGACAAAATTCAATGGTACTAGTGAGACTGTACCTTATTGTAATATGGCTGTAGTTTAAAGATTTAGAATAGTGGCTGTAGATATTACATATTGTATTTCTAAATCGTTGGTTAAACCTAGCGTTGCCAGCGCAACGCTACGAGCGTGACAGCGCGACAGCTGTTAAACCCGATGAATTTGTATGAAACTCTATGAAACATAAAGGTACGGTAAGGTAGGTAAGGTAGGTAAATAGGTAAAAGTAAAGTTATATTCTGGGACTGCTAAACAGATTCCTAACAAACAGTTTACCTACATTACAAAAATGATCAAACACTAGGCACACTCTTGAGCTTGTTTAAATTAGCACAGAAATATTGGTCAAGTGTGGGTAAATATATTGTCCATTGCTCTTCTTCAATATTTAAGTACTATTTAATCTCATCAACACATTTTCATGCAAGGTAATGCCAAGACGAGTAGATACATTGCTTGCCCTGTAAAAACGATAAGATCTCATGGAGAGCCGACAGCTTCTAACTCTACACATCCTAATCCTACAGCGCACTGCATAAATCCTAGTTTTAACTTTTCTACAGACTCTATACTTTTCAAATGTGTGAATTAGCTTGGCAGACTGAAGAAGGCACTCTTACTTTCACCAAGTAAGAACCCTAAAAATGTTAATGTTCAATGTATAGATGGATCGATGGATGTTATATAAAACATGATATGGCCATAAAATCCGTCGTGACAGGAAGAAATAGTAAACAATATTTACCGAGCCCGTGTACATGCGCCATTTGGTTGGTGCAGTGCGTGTCGGGCATACAAATTAGCGTCCGCTTCCGATGTGGCAGTGGGATCGATACCCGCGTTGGGCATTAAAATTCAAGTGTGATGTAGTTTCAGGCCAGCTTTAAAAAAAATCAAAAAAGAACTTTTTTGGTTCATATTTGTTTGACATCTTTGATTTTTAGGGTTCTGTAGTAAACAAGGAACCCTTATAGTTTCGCCATGTCTGTCTGTCTGTCTGTCTGTCCGTCCGCGGTCCTACTCAGAAACTATAAGTACTTGAAAGCTGTAATTTGGCATGGACATGTATGTATATCAGTCATGGCGAAAAAGTCGTAAAATAAAATATGGAAACAAATTTTTTTTTAGGGTAGGTGTCATACTAGTAAAGAGGAAGTCAATTTTTTTTTCTCTACAAACACATTGTGTTTGGTATCGTTAAATAGGTCTTTCAAAAATATTTTGAGCTTGGGAACACCATTTTTGAATTTAGGGATCCGTGTCTGAAATATTTAGGTTTAAAGTGAATTTTTTTGTTAAAGTCACGTGTCCCCCCCATCTATCTGCTAAACAGTTATATATGGACACGTGAAAAAATCACAGCTATAGTATATATAATGTAGTTTATAGGAAAACTATCAGAGCTAAGTAGGGTTAACAAATTAAAAAGTTATAGGCGATCAACTTATAAAATGTACTCGAAAAGGAAAACTTCGTACAAATTCAATAGATACTTAGACGTTTTAGTGGCATGAACTCAAAGTTGGTATTTGCAACTACGGAACCCTACACTGCGCGTGGCCCGACACGCACTTGGCCAATTATTATTTCGAAATAAGTTACACAATATGGTGATATTCTTGCCATTTCAGCCAACATTTACGATGTTACGAATATCTCCATTTCTGATGTATATACTTTACAGGCTTTTACGATCTGCGCGGACATTCCAACTCTTTACTTTTTCAAAGACCAGCATGATAAAATTGCAAATTATGACGTCACAAATCGCTACAAATGCGACGCAGCCACAGGTGCATACAGATAAATACTTGTAACTCATCCGACATAGGAACTAGCGCTATCTTTCAAATGTAATTTATTGAGCCATACCGAAGGAGATAATGCAGGTCTCAATTATCTGTTTCTGTTGCAATAGGATTCTTGGTATTTTTGAAGTTTAACCAATGCATTTATAATTCTTAACACAGATCTTAGTTGAACACGAGTGCATTTGACCCTAACCATTTGTAACTAGAGGCCCAAAAGAAGATTTAAAGACAAACACCTCAGTGCCCTCTGTTATGGAACGTTACGCTCGCCTTTGAATTAAAGAGGGTTTCAATTGTCTAACACAGGGGAACACAGACAGACAAATCAAGGTCTAGCGACGCCGCGCCGGCAGTGAGGATTTGCATTACATTTACATATTCTTGCCATACTGCCGAATGGCTTCTGGAACACTCCGGCTCTCTTCCTGTGGATGTCGTGAAAGGTAAAAAAGGACTAAGCACCAACATATTATATGGTTATTCTTGAAGGTTATACATATATAACCACAATAATTATACCTTAGACCAGAGATCAAGAAGTTTAATATAACTATAAAATGCAAATGCACATTATTGTAAAATGCGCAAAAACCACAGATTTTTGCGGGTATTGCTAAAACAATAGGATAATTGTCTTCAACACAATGGCAAGGGTTCTAAGGTGGGGAAAACATTATACCTATACACTATGCATGGGATGACCCTAACACAAAACCTAAAGTCTGCCCCCCGAAATCAGTCATATAGTAAGTCTTCACCTTATCCATATAAGTGGGTTCGGGACAGCATGTGTCTTTTTCATTTAGCTCTATTCTTTGTCACAGCATCTGTTACATTATTCCTATCATTTCACTTCAGAATGTCATACAGCTAGTCCATCATGGCTTGTATGTACCATAAGTAGGTATTTTTCCAGTACTTTTTTTTCATCAAAGCCTGCCACAAGACTTTGTAGGGAGTACACAAACAATACCTTTTGAATTTTCTTTTAACTTGCCATGAAAGAATTTATATTCTTTCTTTAAACGCTACTAGAGACGCAGTAAAAGAATTTTGTTTATTTCTTGCAATACGTCATTGCATTATATTATTGCTTTCCATCGAATAAGATCATATTTGATGAAAAGCAAAAAATATAATTTCATATTTTGATATGGTGAAAGTTATTTTGACGTGTGGAAAATTTTTAGTATCAGACTGAATTTTGCCTAAAAAAAGTTTTAGTACTATAAAAACATCTGCATATGTGAGCAAAATTGACTAACAGGAAAATATAGTCACGATTAACGATTTTATGTCGTTTAATTCGACCTGTAATCGGATGCCGAAATATTAAGCAATAAATGGAATTCGGACATGGTTGTATAAGGTTTGATAATGAACATTTCAATAAATACATAACGGCCATAAAACATAATCGGGCCAAATAGTTGTATAACTTCGCATGTTTTTTTAGTTTTTCATATTTTTTGCTACTACTGATAGATTTGGTATTTGTTACTTGTGTTTTTAAAAAAGTGCCTTTTTATATTTACTTCTCACAAAAAATGACCAAGTGCGAGTCCGATCAGCACAGCAAAATCAGTACAATGATCTTGTACTACCGGAGCCATAATTGGCCAAAGCAGCCAGAGGATTTAGCCTATACTCTACACGCTGGCCCGACAGGTTGGAGAGGTCTCACCGATGTTTATGTATAATCTTTGTTACACCAACCATAATGCTAAATGTGGCCTTTGGGACGCGCTTGGCTAGACATAACCAAAAAAAGCTATCCACCGTCCAAAAACCATAAGAAAAAGATACAAACATTTTTTCACTAGAGAAAAAGAAAAATAACGATGCAGAGCGAGTCGGACTCGTACCTGAAGGGGAAGGAAAGGACTAAATTTCAATATGTCAAATACAAAGTTTATGACTAACAGCACCAAGAACAAGGTAGAATAGTACAGGGTGAGAAAAGGGAATATGTCAATGAGTATGTAATGTACCTACACGTCAGTCAGTTGGTATCCTTCCTGGCACGACAAGAAAAAGAAGTTGCAAAACTCACTTAAGGAAAAGAAGTTGGAACTTTTGGTCCTTAAAGGAACGTATAAAGGGAAAACGCAAACTCATAGACATCCTAGGTAGCACAAAGTGGTGGTATAAATTTAGGACAACGTTATTAATAAGTTATGTAATGAATGTCGGATAGTGGTGATCGTAAGCTAATTTAAAAGTAAATAAATTTAAATTTATAAAATAATTTATTTAATTTTTCGGCTGTATATGAAATAAAGAGTGAAATGTAATTTATTCTGTGCATTAAAAATGTAAGAAAATAATTACCTTCTTTACTGTTTGTTTCGCAGATCGTGTCATTATAGGCTATTAATCACTTTCTCTTTCTCTTACATTAAAAGCATGATGATCAAAATCGGAATGTACCTACGCTGTACAGACGAATTATCTCTGTTCTACTCTATAGTGAAAATAAAATAGATTTGTTAATTTTAAACTAACGACCCACTCTGGTTTTGCTCTGTAGTATATTATTCGTATAAACTTTTAGTTATTGATAGAAAATGCATCAGAAGATCTAAGTCTACATACATGGGGACACCCGTCTGTCTCTATGTATGTAGGCTTAGTGCCCCGAACTCCGAACTCTTACGGGTGCAAACAATCGAAGAGCATCTTATCTAACATAAAAAAAATATTTGTTTTTATAATTTGTATAGGAATATATTTTCTTTAGATAATATAGAGCATCCTATTCTTAGATAGCAAAGCAAGTTTACTTAAATCGGAAAATATTTGTCATAATTTTGAATGCACCAAATAAAATCGCGACGGTAAAAATATTTGCAACCTTCCAGTAAGTTAATACTTAATTAGTAAATTGTTTACATAAGGTTTTCTTGCACTAGCAATAAAATTCGCTCGTAGCATTGTAAGTTAAAAGACTTACATTATCCGGAGTGTTCTTAGTTCTGGCGCTATCCTGGGGACGCAGCTTCAAAGTGGAGTCCTGTTTCGGCATCGATGGTGTCCTAGTGATGTACCGATTCGAGAGCCTCCTAGCAAAATTGCTCTTGAAATCCTCACACCTCATGATGGTCTCTACTGGTAAGCTAAATTCCTCTTCCAGCTTAGCTGGCAAAGACTCGAATTGCATAAACATCGTTTACCCACAAATCGATGTATCGATGTTAGTTTATCGATGTTCGCGCGCATTAGTGTCGTCGCCGCGCGACCGTTTTCGATTGAGCTAGCTATCGTACTGACTATTACCACACACCTGTCGCTTCCAGCGTCGTTACTTAGATACAACTACTACGTCACTACACATTGTTTCATCAATTAAAACAATATTAAAACTAAATACTTATGCTGTAAAAATAGAAGTAATATTGCAAGTAATTAGTTTATAATGTCTCAGCAAATTAAAAACATAAATTAAAATTATAAATTCGTGAGTAATATGACAAATTAATTTTAGCGACATCTTTAGTAACACCGGTATTACAAATAGAAAGTGATAAAAGCAGATCATGAGACAAGCATTCCTAGTGCTTGTTTTTACCATGATTTTAGGTTGTGCTTTTGGTTCGGGTTTGTGCTTGCAGTCACCACTTTTATGATGTTACTTCGTAATTCATATAGATGGCGCTATGCATATTTTTGATACAAATATATGTATTAGTGATACATACATATATATTTGTATCAAAAATATTACAAAAAATGATAAGTGATAAAATATAAGTGTGCTTCTTGCACCTAGTCCTAAAATCTACTCTAAAGAAATTCTGTAATATATAGAAATAGAAATTTTTATGCTTTATTTTCTACTCTACAATCTGTAGTGCCATAATTATATTTCTTAATAAAACCTACAACTTAACAAATTCTATTCTTTTTATATTTTCATTTGACAAACGATTGACAACTTCAAAGAAAACGAAGAAAGGGCAGAAAGGATAACAAAATGTGGTGATATAAAGAAACAGTTAAATGGTTACGGAATAAAATCACTTTTTTTGCAAAAATGCTGTTTGCCACCGAGCATTACGACCGCAGGGAACTGGAATGGCTGAAGACAAATCCAGCGGTAATTTTGACAATCCTAATGTAAGCTCGGAGTTCACTTAGACAAAATATTTTAGGTAAGCAAAGAAGTTAATTAACATGTTGAACCCATGTAGGTAAGAATACCGACACGAAAGAGATTCGAAATTGCTATTCAAAAATATTTTCAATATTTTAGTTTGAAATTATGTTTGTATCATCATCAGGTCTTTTTGTCTCCACTGCAGGAGCACGACCCTCTCTGTACTACCAGAGCCAAACTTGGCCAGATCAGCCAGAGGATTTGACCTACACGCGGCCAGACGGGTTGGAGAGGTCTCATTGATGTCTGTAAGCTTTGTTTAGCTTGTATTTCCTAAGCCGCCTTCTACGACATCCACGGGAGGACTTGGAGTGGCCCTATTCTACTCTGCCGGAAACCACACGACACTATTTGAATATATAAATTATTGTAAATTTTTAAATATAGGTATCTATTATATTTGTCATAAATAGTTGACATCATTATTTTTTTGCTAATAACTGTAATGACTCATACGTAATGTATCATAAAATGGGCCACAAAATCATAAAATTATTGGGCCACCCCCGCCGCACCAAAACCCCTACATGACCTGTTTTGGTCTACATGACTCTGCCAGAACACTGTTCGTGCCTGCCACCCCATAACCTTTTTCTACATGACCTGGATGGATGCTCTACATAACTCTGCAAGAAAGAGTCCGCTGTTGGCGGCTATTCTGCCACATAGGTGATAAGCATTATGATCGAACAGATAAAACATTGTGAAAGTAAACATTAGCTTTTCTTTGGGGCGAAGACATTAACATGAGCTTCTATTAAAAACATATCTTTACTAGCAAAATATAATAACTTTTTGCGTCCCAAGGCTCTTTGTGCCTTATTAACCGCAAGTACCGAAATGCTCTGTCTGACAAATTAGAGTTAAATAGATGATAGTGTATGTAATGCAAAATTGTACCAGTTATGTTTCCTATACATGCTATGTATGAGCATGAACTAGTACAATTTTGAATGAACTTCCTACATTATATATATAGTGCTTTCATTTTCAGAAACAGAGAGATTATATCTGCCACCTCCAATATTGTATCTTCATCGATTATTTAAATTTATCCGTAATATTATACATTAACAGGTAAGCACTTAAGGCTACGACAGGGCAGAAATGGCGCCCTCATTTGAAATAAATTGTACATTCATAAATGCTGTTATAATTAACATTTTGCAAATTCTTAGGTATTTGTTCATTGAATTATAATATATAAATTATTTTATAAACAATCTTTGAAAGTATTATGTATGCCAGCTTTAAAACGCCACATGTTTTAAAATTAGATAGGCCAACCTAAATATAATCCACAAATTCTTATAAAATGAAAGTATTTAATTTATAGGTCTATTTTTTGCCCGACAATTTGCTTATCACCATATTTAAGATTAAAGAATTTATTGCAAATGAGGGCGCCACTTCTGCCCTGACTTCGCCTTATATAACTTTCTACAAAAATGTGCCCGATATTTCTAGACTCCCGCTTGTGTAGAAATATCGGGCACATTTTCAAGCCAAGTTTGATTGAACCACAATACACTAATCTAGGTATATAGTTGTTTGACTCGGCCGTATCCTTGAAATTATACCTTCGGCTGGGCGGAACGCTTGGGTTGGTGTCTACAAAAAGTAAGACGTGCGTAGATATTTATTTTAAATTTGACAGCATTTACGCGTGTAGATACCCACGAATCGTCAGATATATACTCATGAACTCATTACAGAAATATGCTCCACACGAATATTCATAAATTCATAAAGGATAAGTTTAGTACATCATTTATCTTGTTGCGTGTAACGTGTTATCATCTGAGGTGTTACCTCAATCTTACGTCCAAGAAAAAATAAGTAAATATCTACTTTGGGGCTAGCTCAATCAGAGTAATTTGTCCCTATATATTTATATTTATATTTATTTATTTATTTATTTATATGTTACAGTTAAAACCCGTTTCTAGATAGATCGCGTTTTCCCTAGTTAAAACATATATATACCTATATACAGGGTGGCCAAATAACAGGTATACACTTTAGTTTTGTATTTTTATTCTATAAAATATAAAATATATCAAGTATTCCTTGTTAAATATAATATTTAGGGCCGGCAGTTAAACATGGAAAATAATGTCAGACATGTCCACCTCTAGCAGCATCACAGATGTGAACACCTTTTCATCGCGTTTTTCTTCACATTTTCACACATTTCCTACGTTATCTCAGTGACTGTGTCTCGAATATTTTGATTTAATTGCTGAAGGTTCATTGGCCTGTTAGCATAGACACGTCCCTTTAGATAGCCTCACAGAAAAAAGTCAGGAGCTGTTAAATCAGGCGATTTTGGGGACCAATCAATGTCACCGTTTCTCGAAATTAATCGACCGGGAAACATTCTTTTTAATGTTTCGTTAAACGTTTTAATAATTAAAACACATTGTTCCGTCGTAAAACGCTCCATAATAAATTTGCCGTATCTACACAAAGTAATATTCATGCAACATCTGTCATATTTACCGCCAAAACAAAATGGCGGCAAAAAAAAGTTGTATACCTCCAAGTTGGCCACCCTGTACTAGTAACATATACATTGTCCTTTTTTATTAAGTACAAATATTTTAAGGGGTGATTCTGTCCATCATATGGAACAACTTTTCCCAATAAAGATATATCGAAATACGAAAATCATAGTAGTGATGTCACGTGACTACTTCGATTTGTATCAAAACCGAAAAAATATTTTTCGTGTTTCGATATACATTTATTGAGAAAAGTTGTTCAAAATGATGGACTGAATCACCCCTTAAAATATTTGTACTTAATAAAACAGGATATTGTATAATAAATTAATTAAATAACGTGAATATAACTAAAGAATAAAAATGTTGTACTACTGGTTTTGTCATACCTAAAGTGGGTAGATGTTGACCTGCTCAATATATTTTTGAGATTGTACTTACATGTATGCGAATAAATAAATTATAATTATGACATAAGACAATAATGTCATCGAATGGCGACCACGCACTGGTAAGCGAAACGTAGGACACCAGCCACAAGGTGGTCAAGTTCGTCTGACCACTTTAATGCGCTGGATGGACTATGTCCAGCTGTGGACGTGTTGTGACTGAAACGATGACGATCATCATCAACATCATCATGTCTTTTTGTCTCCTCTGCACCAGCACAACCCTCTGTGTATTACCAGAGCTATACTTGGCCAGAGCAGCCACAGGGAGTCTGCCTGCACTCTTCTCGCTGGCCAGACGGGTTGGAGTGGTCTCATTGATGTTTATAGGCTTTGTTTATTTTGATGATGATGATTTCTGTCTTAACGGCTCCTCCCAGTGGTTGCTCATGGACTTCCTTGTATACAACTCTGGACTTTAATTTAAAAAATTTGAGCTACGCGATGTCCCCATAGTAAATAGAATATGAAGTCATATTTAAAAAAGTGCGATTTTGTTGTGATCTACTTGCTATTTTAATAAGTATTTTTGACTAAATAGATATTATAGCAACTGGACTTGAACTTTCAAAAAAAAATTTTTATGTCTATTCTCTATCACAACAAATGAATTAGCCTTAATGTGTACCGACTATTTGTAACAGTGCTTCTTTTCACAGAAAACCAAATGGAGCATCAATATGACCTCATCTACATTGTATATATCTGCATAGCATTTACTATCATCCTGATAGTGATGGCACAGTTATGCAAAATGATGTGCACCTTTCGATTGCGATCGTAGTGTGTGCTTGGTGTGTGACGATGTTACGATGTCTAAAGACAGATAATCTAAACTGCTAAACGTGTTAGATTCCTATCTATTATGGGTAAGTTAAGTATCCATCGATTTAAAAGTACTGGTACGATATTTTTAGTGCACAAGTTTTTGGAGCAAATTTAATTCTTGAGTAAACGATTTTCCGTAAACACAAAATAAACAGATTCATTTCTCATTTTCCCTCGAGCACGATACATCAAAAACTTTATAATACCTATGACCGATAATCTTGAGAAGAAGATAAGTACTCGCCCCCCTTTCTCTATCTGCGAAACGGTTGCATTTGGATACTTGCCCCCCAAAGATAAAGTTAGTCAGCTGATCAGAGTCATTGGAGGAAGCAATACTTTTATTCATTTTTAATTTTATTTTATTGGTTCAAGTACTTTTACACTTGATAAGGGACAAAGTATTGAAAGTAAACATAGTATAAAAATTTTCGGCATAGGTAATGGACCTAGGACCTAGGACCGAATTATGTTAGGGAAAGTTGTTTAAAATCGTAAGACTGACTCTACATTAAAATGTTTCATTATATTTTGTTGGACATTATATCATCATCATTTCAGCTGCATAACGTCCACTACTGGACATAGCTAGGCCTCTCAGATTTCCAAACTGACCGATCTAGAGCGGCCTGCATCCAGCGCTTTCCGGCGACCTTAGTCATGTCATCTGACCATCTTATGGGTGGGCGGGTGTCCTACGCTTCACTTGCCAGTGCGCGATCGCCATTCGAGAACGTTTTTGCCTCATCTGCCATCGCGTTGTCGAGCTATGGATCCCTCACACTGCCACTTCAACGAACTTATTCGCTGGGCTAATCAGAGATTTTTGTTTTCCTACGAATTTTGTCATTTCTGATTCGATCACGTAGCGTAGAGAAACATAGCCCTCTCCATAGCGGGTTGACCGACCTTGAGCCTTCATATGAAACCCATAGCAAGGGACCACGTTTCAGAGATGATGAATTTCGTATGGTCAAAAAATGATAACAATAGGGTGTTGGGCAAGTGTCAATAAGAAATAAAGAAAACTAAAATACGTAATTTTAAAAAATATGAAAAATAAGTATATTCCCTTCAATATGGTGCTTAGGGTTCTTTTTGCCCCCAACAAAAAAGAGGGGTGTTATAAGTTTGACGCTAACGTCTGTCGGCCCTGTCTGTCTGTGGCACCGCTGCACCGTAGCGCTCGAACGGATGGACCAATTCCTTTGCGTTTTTTTTACGCGAAAGCAAGTTCCCTTGCGGTTGTTCTTAGCTATGTTTGATGAAAATCGGTTCAGTTGTTTAAAAGTTATTGGGGGTTAACGCTTGAAAGTCAAGGCTATCTCTAGCAAAAATAGATGACGCTACGGGTAACAATTAATTTCGGTTTTTTAATTTGCTTAGCTTAAATAGACCTTGTTGAATAAAGCATAAATCTTCTGACGCCCATTGTAAATTGACAACTTATTTTCAGGCACAAAGAAGTTAGTCCTGACAGACTTTATTCCCCAGTCGCTATCCTGCACTGAGTATAACTTAATGGAAATGATATTGTTGAGCATGACCTTTACTCTCATTCTGATTATGTGCACTCGCCTGTCAAGGATCATATCTTCCGCAGTACCCTTGGGTGAAAGCGTGCAATCCAGCTAAGAAGACGTAGTGTTCGTTTTATTTTTTACTATTTAGGTCTGTTCGCGAGACTTATTATCGCTTATTTAACGCAAACTGTAGCGCCATTTGCGTGGTACGAGCACGCAGTTGATTTCAACCACGACCCGAAAGGGTGAGAGGACGCGGCGGCCATCTATCTATTGCCACTCCGTGTTCTGGAATTTGCTTCGAATGAGTCGAGTCGTATGGGTTTGCGTGTTGTTTTATGTTATAAAAGATTAATCATTTTAATTTTTTTTTAATTGGTATATTTTTAATGTTATTTTCATATAACAAATTGCGGCCCGCTTAATTTGTAATGAGTTAAGAAGCCCTGATCTTATCAGCTCTTCGCGAACAGACTTTAAGTATTACTGAGAAGTATAGTAGTAAAATAAAATAAAAAATCCCACCATGCTGGTGGGTGGACGGGTCGCGGCTCCTATTATGGGAGAAGGAAAAATACGTAGTGTGTATCAGCTGCTTCTTATGCTGCGCAGATCGTAAAAATCCGATCAAAGGAATAAATCATATTGACAGGTAGCCAAAGCAAAATTTTTTAGTTCTCTTTTTCCATCTTTAGTCTAAAACGTGACGTTTTTGTCTTGCGGCCCTAGACTCTATCTGTACTCTTTTAAAGATATAGCAGTGATCGTGTATTTGTATTTTAATCTTCTGAAAACAATTGCAGATTTATTCCGTAACTTTGGAGGAAATTTCTTTAAAACTGGACCCGGACGCGACACGTGCATTCAAAATGGGTAAGTTACGGAAATTTTGGGAAAATAAATACATCTTGGGACATTTTGGGAAAATAAAAATAAGCTCTTGGGAAATTTTTTGAGGAAAATCAGCAGGTGCGCTTCCAAAAAGTATTTCTTAGTAAGTATTTATTGAATGAAAATGACACCAAATAAAGGTTATATCTATCTGTTGGTTGTTCTACTTTAAGTTTACTTCTACTTTACTTTTTAATTTCGGTGTAAACATGTAGTCTGCGTTTTAAATTGCTGTCAAATAAGCCATGTATACGTTTTTATGTCTATGTTGCACCGCAATCGTAAAATAGCTATACTCGTATTAACGATGCTATAAATGTTTAATTTGCTGTATGTCTGTAGTTTGCCTTTATAATGCTTAAGAGCGCCCAACCCGCCTTACTTTTTATACAAACGCTCGTACGAGATTATGGCGTTGTAACAGAACTTTCTTAGAAACTTTTGAACTAACATGAATCTTGTGCGCTAATTCTAAGTTTCTATCGAAATTAAAAATTAAAATTTGGAAAAACAAATTTAGTATAAGTCTAAAAAATCTGCTTTTTTGTACAAATTTTACCTGAACTTCGGTCGATCATATAGTACTCATGAATTGTAAAAGTAAAGAAAATTTTTGCATATGTATAAACCTTGCAAATGTAATGAAGATTCTAAATGAAAAACATTTATTTCACACACTCGCAAGGCTTTCTGAAAAACACGTGTCACCTGGAACAAGTTTTATGAAATTTCCGCACCCTATGAAAAGTTAATATTCGTTTAATGAATAGTTAATAATAATACTAATTTCGTACAATAGAATGCAAACTGAGCGCTCAGGTGCTATCTCTCTCTTTTCACTTTGCTTTTTTTTCTATCATTGCGCTGGATGAAACAAGCATTTTCAACCATGCTCGCGTTGACGATAGACGGACTGGGAAGGGCCCTCTTAAAATTGCATTACAATGGTAATAAACACAACTTCCATGCAGGTTCAGGAGAAACAAAAATACTTTAAATTTACCAGCTGCATCTCTTCCTGCTCAGATCGTAAAAGCCGATCAAAAGATTGGGCGAAAATGCTAATCATTTTATTAGGCGATGTGGCTAGCAAACCATCATTATTTTGTTTCTTTTTTTTCACTTTCTCTCCCACCATCACGCTAAAAGTGGCCTACGAGTCTTGCGGCCCTGGGCTCTGTCTGCTTAGAGCCGCAAGACCCAAAGTGCTCTGTCTGCCCTGTTAGAGATAGAGACGTGATTGTATGTATTTATGTATTTAAGCATTCAGTGAAATATAATTGTCGTATTAAAGCATTGTAATTTATATTTAATTTACTTTTATCTGTATAATAAGCTTTTTTTCAACGAGTTGTCAAAAAAGTTACTGTTCATCATTAAATTTTCTGTACGCTGCGTAGATGACAAATTCATCACTTTTTTGAGCAAAATGGTACTCCTTAGATGCATATTAGCAATATAAACGATATCATTGGAGCTAAAAGCAATATAATAAATCGAGTAAGATATATTTTTGTAATATAAAAAACGCCGCCATTGTTCTTGTTTTATTATTTATAGTAATTTTTTTTGTTTAATTTAAACTCTTTCTAGCGAAAATGTACCCATGTACTTTTGACTTGGTTGAGATCGTTTACTTGGCTGTGGCATTCACCACCCTACTGGTTGTCATGACGCGAGCGGCCCAAATCGTGTCTGATTGTATGACAAGGAGGCGGTGCTCATAACAATATATACCACACATTAACAAAATGACCACAGGTAATAATATTTTTAGATAATTGAAATATGCGTTTTATTGCATAATTAAGTAGTTTTTTATAAAAAGCAAAAAATGTTTTTCATATTTCGATAAATGCTAATTGGGGAAAGTTGGTCAGTGTTGTGGACTGAATTTACCCTTAAAATAGTTTATTTTGAAGATGTTATATATTACCTACTTTTAGAAGGCAAATGTATCTCTTACACTGAAAAAAAGCCCTTAAACCTTCCAAATGGTGAAATATAACAATCACCCATTACGCCAGCGTCTTTCAATACACGCACATTTGGCAACTCTAACGCAACTCACGTACTGGTTTTGGCCGCCTTTTGGTCGCATTATGTAAGCTTCTGGCCGGAGGCGTTTGCCTTTTCATCTCAGAATAATGTGAGGCAGTTAACTTCTGTTAGTTTGTTATTTCACATGACCATGGGATGAGTCCCCAACTCCCTACAGGCTCGTAACGAGAAACAGGCTGCCTTAAAACACGATGGGCATACGATCTGATGGCTTATTATGGTCTAAGATCCCGATATAGAAGGACCTTCACCGTCATTATCGAATTAAAATTAAATGAAAATAAATTTTATTTTATTATAAACGGTTAGTCGCACTCAGTCGCATATTTTTACTCGCAGCAATATATTAATTTTCAAAGTTCGACAACCGGCATTCGGGACTGATTTTCCGCAGGCAACCCTATACCACCGTGTTTATAATTAAATAAACTTTATTTTCATTTAATTTTAATTCAATAATCAGGCCGGTGCTAAATGCTATATCTGTCGATTTACCTGCTTATACCTGGCTACCCAAGAGTTGTGACCGGAAAAGAATAGGCAACCTAACGTTTTTATTTTCTAATGGGCTTCATACTTTCGATTGGTGTAGAATTGGTCCAATAAGCAAAGTGATGAAATATTAAAAAAAAAATTAATCATATCCTGAACTGAAATTTGTAAGGCAACCCATATGCAATATCTTTATTGACATATTAAATTAAACACAAAATACGTTTCATCAAATAAGCAGGACGGTGAAGGTCGTTCTATATCGGGATCCTATACTATTAGAAGAACAGAAGAATCGTCACCACTAGAAGTGATGCATGCTCAAGTCATACACTTCGTTTAGAAATTCCTTTGTTTCGTTTTATCTTAAATAACATGACTCTGGAATGCCCAGGCTGAGGGCCTGTGTCTTGATGCTCTCAATGCAAAAGTTTCGCGACTGCGATAGTTAACTCGCCGGTTAACACCGCCGAACGACTGCTTCTCCTGTACCCATGGTTTACGTTGGTTATTATCTTTGCCGTGGTGACACCTCGTGCTTACGCGACTGCTGCAAACTAACCCGGGAAACAGCCATTACCTCAATGCAAGGAAGAGGTGGTCCCATAAGTGGGACTAGTCCCGTAACGGCTCCTCAAACGGTGTCTGCTGCCCCGAAATTTAACTGGTAAAGAATGCTTTAATAAATATTATATAAATCGTATTATAAAGTCAGTAGTAGGTTAACGATTTAATAAAAATTTTGGGCAATTTTTTTATCATTTTATTTTCTATTAGTGATTCATTTAAATAAAACTAAAGTAATTAACCTGCAGGTAACAAGTCATGAAACTAAAATAGGTAGGAACTCCAACCATGGATAAAACGCGGTGGGTCATGTCATCAGCCGACGTTGAGCAACGCACAGACCGACAGACATTGCGTTTTGTTACATAAATTATGCAACTTATGCCCGATCTAATCTTGACCCTTGACGACCGCTGTCCGTGACTCAATCGTCTTAAAAATGCCATTTTATGCAAATAGGAAAGATATTTTCTACGCTCTTATCTGGGGAACTGTTACTTACAGAACCCCGAATATTTTCATTTAAAAAAGTACACTATCTTTAGAGACCACAAAACTGATTTTGAATTCTGGGGCTACTGGTGGGTACAATTTTTAAACAAATAAATGCTTCGGGTTCTTGTTCATTCCTGTAGTATGTACTTATATGTCGCAGTTGGATTTTATAATCCGCTATTATTTAAAACTTCTAGCTGTTTGGCATTACAGCTCGATTTTGTAAAACAGCTGAAAATCGTTCAGCTAGATCGTCCAGTGTGTTACGTTCAACAAACTAGCTAACGTAAGATTGTAGAACGATTAGTTCGGAATTCTGCCACTTGTGATTGTGATGTGTCAGTATCATAACAACAAATATGGCCTCCCATAAAGTGAATTCCTTGCCGCGTTCCGGGACTAGGCTGTTTACATCGAGAGACATCGGGGGCATCGTTTGTGATTTCGGACTGCAAAAGATTAAAAATAATGAAGCAGACCTTTAGCACAGACTTAATAATAGTATTACATACAGAACGGAAACTCGCACCGTCCCCCGCAATCTGGTGTCCCCGCAACCCTTCCCCCGTTATTGTGAGGTGTAAGCGGCAGTAAAACAGGGTTATTGGTAGTCGCACGTTGACATTACGCGAGTCACATAAGATTATTGAATTATAATGGTGAGAAACTGCGCACATTATCATTGTTTATCCACGGAAAACAATAAATAACGATAATTTAAAGATTTCTAAGTGATGAAAACAGGTAAGCAAAGCAACAAATTCCGTGGCGGCGACCCTGATTGTTTAACTCACACATTTGACGTGTGCACGGACGGATTGTTTCGTTTGTAGTAGTACTAGGTATATATGCTGCTCCGTTTGTATGAAGTGCCATACCTGTGCCTTTAGCTTGGTTCCCATATTGTTATTTCGACGCCCGCCTTCCGGCAAGGGGACCCCTTTTTTTTGCAAATTTTTTTTGTCCTAATATGCTTTGGCATACTGGGTTTGGCATAAAATATTTTGTCATAATAGTTTTAGGCATAAGTTGTTTTTTGGCATACTGGTAAGTTGGGCATAATTATATTTTAGGCTAATTTGTTACGGCATAATGTTAATTCGCATAATCTCTTTAGGCGTAATAACTATAAGACCAATAGTATTTAGGCATAATATTTTTAAATATAACAGAAACAAAATTAAGTTATTTAAGTGTTTATTTTTAATTATCATTCAAAAAAAAATATGACCACCTAGAACAAATGTGAGTCCAAAAGGGAAGTTAGGTTTAAGTTTTATTTTTTTATGATCACCTGGAACAACTGTGAGACCAGAAAGGAAGTTAGATTCAACTTATTAGCAATCAATAAACAATTTATATACAATGAATAAAAATGTTATGCTTAATCATTTTTATGCTTAAAGTAATGTTATGTCTTGATAAATTATGGTTTGATGACATTATGGTTACATCCTTTTATGCTTTAAAATGTTAGTGCTAAATAATGATTATGCTTAGGTACATTATGCTTAAAATTATTATGCATACTCCATTATGTGAAAGGACGTTATGCTTAAAAACGATTGTGCATTAAACCAGTATGCTATGTGATATTATAGCTTAAATTTGTGTCCATATAGATAGTGATCCGGAAATAAAATCTCAATTCAACTCCTTACTAAATAATTTAGTCTCCAACATCATAAAACACCAATGAAGAATGATAATCAGCTCGATGCAATTGGATATTGAAATTTTGTAAATTCGACAACACAATGGCGTAGCAATTTCTTACGGCCAATTGATCCACGTGACTATCTTGCCGGAGGATCACTATCTATATGCATGTCGCAGTTGAATTGTATAATCCGTTATTATTCAAAAACTCTAGCTGTTTGGCAATACAGCTCGGTTTTGTAAAATAGCTGAAAATAGTTCAGCTCGATTGTCAATGAGTTACGTAATTACGTTTAACAAAACAGTTAGCGTTGAGATGGCATACAGGGTTACTATTATTAATTAAAACTGTGTTACCAAACGAAATAATATATGAGGAGACAATAGTTGTTTTTTATTATTTTTATATTACTTGTGGGATGGAAATAAAACCTCAATTTAACTCCTTACTAAATAATTCAGTCTCCAACATCATAAAACACCAATAAAAAATGATAATCAGCTCCATGCAATTGAATTAGAAATATAGAAATTTTGTAAACCCGACAATTCAATGACGCAGCGATTTCTTACGGCCAATTGATTCACGTGAATATTCCATCTTGCCGGAAGGCGGGCGTCGAATTAACAATATGGGATCCAAGCAAAAGACCTGCTTTATTCTTTTCAATCTTTTGCACTCCGAAATCACAAACGATGCCCCCGATGTCTCTCGATAAAAACAGCTTAGTCCCGGAACGCGGCGAAGAATTTACTTTATCGGAGGCCATATTTGTTGTTATGACACTGACACTTCACAAGCCACAAGACCCACAAGTGGCAGAATTCCGAACTAATCGTTCTACAATCTTACGTTGGCTAGTTTGTTAAACGTAACACATTGGACGATTTAGCTGAATAATTTTCAGCTATATTACAAAACCGAGCTGTAATGCCAAACAGCTAGAGTTTTTGAATAACAGCGGATTATACAATCCAACTGCGACATGCATATATCTTGCCGGAGGATCACTATCTATACATACATACATACATAATATCACGCCTGTTTCCCGCAGGGGTAGGCAGAGACTATGGACCTCCACTTGCTACGATCCTGACAAACCTCTTTTGCTTCATCTAAACTCATCAATCTCTTCATACATGCCCTTCGGTTACGGGTACTTTTTACCTCTCCTTTTTTTAGAACGTCTGCAATTTGGTCGCAGAAAGTTAGCCGAGGCCGACCTTTTCCTACTGTTCCCTTCACATTTGTCGTATAAATATTTTTCGTCAATCTCTTTTCATCCATCCTTTCTATATGCCCAAACCATCTTAACATCCCTTTCTCTATTTTTGTCACAACATCCTCTTTTATTCCACACCGCTCCCTTATGTCATCATTCCGTATTCGATCTTTCAAAGTAACACCACACATACTCCTCAACGCTCGCATTTCAACTGCATTTATTCTACTTTCATGCTTTCTCTGCCATACCCAACTCTCACTACCGTACATTAAAGTAGGTATCAGTACAACTTTATTATAACAGACGTGCCTTGTCTGATACCTTCCTACTGCTCATAAAGGAATGCAACGCTCCATTCACTTGGTTACCCGCATTCACTCTTTTTTCAACATCACCCTCGTGCTTACCATCTTTTGTAAACATACATCCCAAGTATACAAACTCTTTCACTTGCTTAACTTTCACCCCATTTATTAAAATATTGCATTCTGTTGCACTATCGTCCTTTTCAAAAACCATAACTTTGGTTTTACTGACATTAACTTTCATACCCTTTTTCTCTAATGCATCATTCGTAACAGCTATCATCTTCTGTAATTCCTCCTCTGAGTCCGCAAGTATTACTTGGTCATCGGCATAGAGAAGGCATTTGATTAATAACTCATCCATTCTGACACCACATTCATCATCTTTCAAATCTGTCAAACAACTGTCCATGAATAAGTTGAACAGCCAAGGCGACGCTACACATCCCTGTCTAACACCTTTTTCGATGTTAAACCAGTCTGTGTATTCGCCGTCAATTCTGACACAAGCACTGGAATTCCTATAAAGAGATTTCAGTGCTCGGATCAGATGGCTGCTCAGCCCATACGCAGACAATGTTGACCACAGTTCATTTCTCACCACTCTGTCATAGGCCTTTTCTAAATCTACGAAGATGCAATAGACTTTTCGACCTTTGGCCAAAAGCTTCTCTAAAATGCATCTTAAAGAAAAGACCTGATCCGTGCATCCCATACCCTTTCTAAATCCCGCTTGTACATCCCATAACTTCTCTTCGGTATTTTTCACCACCCTTTCTATCAAGACCTTTGCATACAATTTGCCGACAACGCTGAGAAGACTAATGCCTCGGTAGTTTTTACAGTCTTGCTGTGAACCTTTTCCTTTATACAGCGGTACAATTACCGCATTGCACCAATCTTTTGGCACCACACAGTTTTTAAAACAAAGATTGAAAAGGTGACACAACTGACTTGCTACTATGCCCTGTCCAGCCTTCAGCATTTCGACAGTAATCCTATCATACCCTCCAGCTTTTCCCATTTTCATACTATTTAATGCTTTCACTACTTCATCCATACTTATTTCCTCATCATAATTTTGCATATCACTCTCTTGTGAGTCATTTTTATTAAAACACGCAATGCTTGACACAGACAGACTATATTTAGTTACTTGTCAATACAAGACCATAGATAACGCTAACGGTCATATAATTTTGTTACCATACAATTACACCTCCACTTAACAAAATTAAGAAAATAAACTAAGCTAAGTTTTCACAAAACCAAAAAAATGCTCACTTCTCCGGGGATAAAGAGATGAGGTGTAACAAACGAATACATTTTATAGGTATACAATATTATGAAATAGGGAGAATGCCTAATTTTTTTATAAGGTAGGAATGTTTTACCGAACTTAAACTTTTGGTAAAAATATCTGCTGGCATTTCGGCTGTTTCGAGATAAGAAACTTCTATAAATTTATTTGAAACTGCCTCCCTTACAAAATGATATCGTATATCGATATGCTTCGATCTACGATGAAATACAGCATTTGAAACAAGCTTTTGGGCACTCTGACTATCGTTAAACAGCAAAATTGGTTCACACATACCTGTTAATTCAATAATTAAATTTTTTAAGTACATTGCCTCTTTACTAGCTTCAGACATTGAAATGTATTCTGCTTCGGTAGAAGATAGGGCTACACATCTTTGTTTTCTACATTCATAAGAAATAACAGCATTTGAAAGTTTAAAACAAAACCCAGAAAATGACTTTCTATCAATAGTGTCAGACCCCCAGTCAGCATCAACAAATCCCTCTACATTTGACTTTTTATCTTTACTAAAAACAAGACCATAATTTTTGGTTTTTTTAAGATACTTGAGAACTCTTTTAGCATGTTTCCAGTGTGTCTCATTATAAGAATTATTAAATTGACTAAGATAACAGATAGCATAAGAAATATCTGGCCTTGTTAATACTGACAGATACATAAGACTCCCTATCAACTGTTGATAAGGGTACTGCTTAGAAATAGTTTCTGCTTTATCCAATTTTAAATTATTCTCCATAGGAGTATCAACACTTTTGCAGTTAGACATATTAAATTTATCTAGAATCTTTTCTACAAATTTTTCCTGATCTATAGAAATACAATTATCATGGTATTTTACTTGCATGCCTAAACAATGCTGCAATCTTCCTAAATCTTTAATTTTAAATTGGGATTCTAAATTCTTCCTAAGTTCTTCTGTCAAAATTTTACATGTAGAAAAAATGAAAAAATCATCTACGAATACTGCAACTATTATCTGCCCTTTTTTATTTTTTTTACTATAGAGACATGGTTCTAATTTTGATTTTATAAAATTTAACTTTAATAAACATTCATCTATTCTTTTATTCCATGCTCTAGCAGATTGCTTAAGGCCATAAATTGCTCGCTTTAACTTAAGTACAGAATTTTCTTTACATTTTAGATTACAAGGTACTTGCATATAGACATTTTCATCTAAAAAAACATTTAGGAAAGCCGTGGTGACATCAAAATGAGTAATCTCAAAGTTTAACTTTACACTCAATGCAAATAAAAGTCTCAAAGTTGAATAACGGAGAACTGGTGAAAAAGTTTCTTTATAGTCCACTCCTT
Source organism: Acrobasis consociella (assembly GCA_963555685.1). Taxonomy (NCBI): domain Eukaryota; kingdom Metazoa; phylum Arthropoda; class Insecta; order Lepidoptera; family Pyralidae; genus Acrobasis; species Acrobasis consociella. Next base: position 22,823,225 of record OY743104.1, read on the forward strand.
CTTTTTGTGTGAACCCTTTAGCAACTAGTCTAGCTCTAAACCGCACTTTATTGTCACTTTCGAACTTCTTTTTAAAGACCCATTTGCACTGCACCACTCTATCTGCTTCCGCTCTGTCCACAAGTTCCCACGCCTGGTTGTCTTCGAAAGCCTTAATCTCATCCCTCATAGCCTGCTTCCAATCCTCACTCTCTGGTCCATTCATTGCTTCATAGTAAGTGATGTCTTCGCCATACATTTGATTCTCATCTAACACACACAAGTTTGAAAAACCATATCTGTTTGGGGCTTTTCTTTCCCGTTTTCCTAAACTTTCTACTTCTTGTGATAAGTTTTTCTTGTCTTCATCAGATAATGACTGATAAGAATCATCTTTAGTTGAACATGCACTTGAACTTTCACACACATATGACGGATCTGTGGGATCAATGAGTGTACTTTCTTCTTCAGACTCTGGATCTTCCTCCACTTGTTGTATGCCTTCTGCTGGAATTACTATCTGAGCTTCCTGAGATTCATTTTCTTCCATAACTATGACATCTCGACTCGTAATCACCTTTTTTGTAACTTGATTATACAACCGGTATCCTTTAATGTTTTCTGCATAACCCACTAGTATGTATCTGACTGCTTTCTTGTCCCATTTTTTTCTGTTGACCTTTGGAACATGTACCATCGCTGGGCTGCCAAATATTCTGACATGTTCAAGATCAGGTTTCTTACCTGTCCATCTTTCATACGGTGTCATTTGACTTAATCCCGAGGCTGGCGATCTATTTCTTAGATATACTGCCGTATTGACTGCCTCAGCCCATAATGATTTGTCCAGTTTCACATCAAACAAAAGGCACCTAGCACGCTCAACTATGGTTCTGTTGAGGCGCTCACAAAGTCCATTTTGCTGAGGCGTATGCGAGTTTGTTTTCTGGTGAACTATACCTACACTTTTTAAGTATGTTTCCATTTCACTTGAAGTGTATTCACCACCATTGTCTGTTCTTAATGTTTTTATTTTTGCTCCAGTTTGATTCTCAACCATGAATTGAAATTCTTTGAAATATTTATATACTTGGTTCTTCTCTTTAAGGAAATAAACAAAGCACATTCTGCTGGCATCATCTACAAAGGTTACGAAATACCTTGACTGACCTATTGATCTGGTCTCCATCGGTCCACTTACATCTGAGTGAACAAGTTCCAATAGTTCATTCCTTCTGGTACCTTTATGTTGGAAAGGTAATCGAGAAAATTTCCCTTCGCAGCATACTATGCAATTAGATTTTGTTATGTCAGCCTTCTTGTTTATTGTTACTCCATTTACAGCACCATTGCTCATTTCTTGTAAGTCATGACTATTTATGTGGCCAAGTCTTCTATGCCATAATCTGGCATCTGCAGCAACTGCCGCTATCAACACATTCTCTGACTTCACTGTAGACAATTTATACACACCATTTTCCAAAATTGCTACTCCTATAAGCTCATTATTTTGATTTCGGATGTGGCAAATGTTCTTTTTGAACAAAACTTTGTTTCCGCTAGCTATCAATTGACTCACAGAAAGTAGATTTGTTGCTAGGTTAGGTATGCACAATACTTTGTTTACCAATATGTCAAACTGAGAATTATTCACTTTTGTTGTGATCTGTGTTTCACCGGCACATAAAACTTTAACTGTCATCTGATTAGCTGTAATAATTTCTTTCTTGCCGTCGATTTCTTGAATTTTTGATAAAATGTTTTTGTTGGCGGTCATATGGGCACTGGCTCCCGAGTCCACATACCAATCATCCGTACTGAACTTGCCGTTAAAGAATGCGGCACTAAATGCATTCACTTGTTTTTCTTTCATTTCTGTACATTGGTTTTTGTAGTGGCCAATTTTCTTACATTTATAGCACTTAATTTGTTTTTCCTTTGATGCCGGCTTTTTGACATTTGACACTTGATGCGTAGTGTTACCGCTCCTTGCTCGATGTTTTGTCCATAAAGCCGAGTCGGTTCCGTCAGTGCTACCAATATCAGAACTCATATCGAGCAACTTTGTTTTGATGACATCCGCGCTGATTTTTATGCCGGAATGCTCGATCGCCATTATCATAGGGGAAAATTTTTCGGGTAGTCCCGCCAACAGCAATGATCCTACCCACTCATCATCAATCTCAAACCCTGTTCCACGTAACCTTTGTGCCGTTTCCACCATTTGATTCACGTAGCTGGTCATTGATTCACTATTTTCAAGCCTGATTGATATTAATGTCCGTAGCAAACTGATTTTTCTTGTGAATCCGGAATCGTCAAAAAGTTTCTTCAGCTTATTCCACAGGTCACCGACATTTGTCTGGGTCTTGATATGCACAAATAACGTGGGATCAATGGTCATGATGAGCTTTGCCATTGCCTTTTTGTCCTCAGCCGCGCTCAATGTATCCGGGATTTGTTCAACATCGATGCCTTCCAGGATGAGAAAATTTTTTGCCGCGAACGCCCAGTCGTCATAGTTCTCACGCCCTTTTAGTTTTGGCACATTAACTAAGTATCCGCCCGACGACATTTTTATTCGAAAAATTGAAAGAAATACTGAGATAAAACTAATTCTGAGCAAAAAATTACGGCACTGAGCCAATAACCTATTAAAACACGCAATGCTTGACACAGACAGACTATATTTAGTTACTTGTCAATACAAGACCATAGATAACGCTAACGGTCATATAATTTTGTTACCATACAATTACAATTTTCAGGCTCCGGTACTCTCATTTCATCTTTTTCAAACAGTCCTTCAAAATATTCTAATATCCTTTTGTTCTTTTTTCTTCTCTTTTACTATCTCTTTCACAATCACATTCATCCTCTTATATTCTTGCTTTGCTGCAAATACATCACTATCCCTTGCATTCTGATTTCTTCGATCAGCTCGTATTGACAACCAATCCTTCCATGCTTTCTTCTTCTTTTTTACAGCGTCTTGTACTTCCTTGTCCCACCATACATTTACCACATCCTTGCCTTTTCTTCTTTTTGTCATACCACATACATCAATAGCGGTGTCAATCATTCCCTTTTTTAATACTGTCCACACGTTTTCTATCTCACATTCGTCCTCTATTCCTTTAAATTTTTCTATTAGTATTGATTTATATCTCTTTTTTGCATCTTCCTCTTGTAATTTCTCAACTTTTATCCGTTCCAACCTGTTGGAGGGGTTAGATATAAAATTTCGCCATTTTTTAAAAATGTTTCTAGTTTTACAGATTACCAAATAATGATCTGTAGAAATCCCTACTCCACGGTAAGACCTTGTACCAATCACATTCTTTTTCATTCTTTCGTCCACTATTATAAAATCAATCATACTCTTCACTCCGTTTTCCTCCCTTGTGTACATGTGAATCTTTTTGTGATCAAACATAGTGTTTGTCACACAAAGATTCTTTTGCAGACATACCTCAAGCAAACTTTTCCCATTTTCATTTTCCCTTTCATCGCCAAACAAACCCAATACCTTTTCATAACCATCTCGCTTAATACCAACCCATCCATTAAAATCACCTAGCATAACTATCTTCTCATTGTCTTTGCAACCACTCAAAACATCATTCACACTATCCCAAAATTCCTTTGTTTCTTCTTTATTTCTTTTAGACTTACCTTCTGTAGGCGCATACGCTCCCAATATAAATATTCGATTCAACCCAACTTTCATTCTAATCCAGACAAGTCTTGAACTTACAAATTCATACTCACTCACACAGTCTGTCATTCTTTTGGAAAGGATGAGGCCAACTCCTTGACAGCCTTTGGCGGTTTCTGGTACTCCTGACCAATATGCCGTGAATGAACCACTCTTAGTGGTTCCGCATCCTTTCCGTTTCGTCTCATTTACACACAGTACATCAATCTTTCTTTCACTCATCATCTGATATACCTCATCTATTTTACCATTCATTCCTCCTCTTACATTCAAAGTAGCCAAGCGGCTGTCCAAAGACCGCTTTTCGCACCTGCGGGAAACGGGACGTGACGGGTTGCGAACCGCGTCGCCGCCATACTGATTGCATAAATGTTTCTAAATCATTGCGTTCCCACGAGTAATGGGGATCTATTCGGTCGCACCTGACAGAGCCCCTTGTCAGGCGAAGGCTAGCCTTGTTCTGGGGGCGCCCGACCCCAGGGTAAAATAGCACGCTCCAGACTAGGCTCGCCCCTAGCCACGCATCCCTCGGCACGGCAGACCTTGGATTGGCATGGAAAAAGAAGGCAGGGAGAAAGTAACATATAAAGAGATATGAATATATAAGGACAGGATTAATTGGGATTGGAATAGGACAAAAGGTTAAGGGATACTACTGACTCGGAAGACAAAAGGAGTGAGTCCATAGCAGCTCGGGAGGCCGGGTCCGCGTACCCGTATGTCATATCCATTAAACTACCGGACTGGTAATTTAGGAATGGCACCCCTGACCGAAATTTAAGCTATAATATCACATAGCATACTGGTTTAATGCACAATCGTTTTTAAGTATAACCCTCTATGTCATCTCAACGCTAGCTGTTTTGTTAAACATAATTACGTAACTCATTGACAATCGAGCTAAACTATATTTAGCTGATTTACAAAACCGGGCTGTAATGTAAAACAGCTAGCCTTTTTGAATAACATCGGATTATACATTTAACTGCGACATATGTATTGTATGTAGGTACCTATATAATTATATAGTATTTTAACATCATTTACACGGGGCATACCTAATACGCAAAACAACAACGTGTTATGACTAAACTTCATTAATATGATATATAAGGGTTTAAAAGTTCAAAATTAAAAAACACGTACCTAGAATAAAATTGCGGTATTTAAGTAATAAATTAAACTGGCTCCTGAATTAAAAATCAGTCTTGTGGTCTAGAGATAGGTAGAATATTTTTTTAGAATTGAAATTATTCGGTGTGAAATGGCCTCTGTTTTCGTGCACCAGCACAAGGTAACCTATCACAAACTAGATTTGTTTTTCTTCGATTTTTATTTGTTCGAAAACCGTACAACGAAGTTTTTAATGCCAAATGGGTTCTTTACCATATTTTCTGCTTATATAAATTCAATAAATATATTTTTCGTCTTCTATAAAAACTATCGACCGAAAATCAAAATATGTAATTTTTATTTGAAAATTTATTTGGTAACAAGAATTTTATTTTCTAGAAGTATTAATGATAGAAATAACTTCTTCCAAATTATTATTTACACAGATTTTCAATAACTTTTATTTTATTAACAGTAATTTTGTACATGCAGGATTAATATATTATAATAAATAACACTTATTTAAGTAACAATAATATATGTAACAATAATTTTATTTTCTAGAAGTGTTAACAATAGAGGTAACTTTTGAATCTTCACATCATATTTGAATCTTGTGACAGAGCGCTATAGGTAGGTTCAGGTTGCGGCGGGGTGGCCCTTGGGCCACCCCAAGCCGCACAACATGAATACACACAAACACAAATGTATTTAAACCTACTTATTAAAACAAAAACCTTGTGACAGAGCGCTATAGGTAGGTTCAGGTTGCGGCGGGGTGGCCCTTGGGCCACCCCAAGCCGCACAACATGACAAACACACAAATAGAACATAACTACAAAGTATATACTCTGTATATATAAACATTTTGGATTTCAAAATTATGATTTAAATTATTTGGTATTTGTCATGTTGTATTTTAATAATAGGGAAAATAATTTTTAGGTTAAATAATTATTTTCTTTATGAAACATATAGAAATAGTATCATCGGTTTAACGTTAGGTTGCAATACAAAGCATATACTTTTCAAAAATATAACAATCGAAAATCGGAATTTCAACCAGATGGAATAAGAGATTTCGGTCAAATGAAAATATTGAAAATAAAAAAATTACGAAACGTTTTTGGTATTTTCAAATTCGTAACTAAAGAATTCTAGTTTGTGATAGGTAACCGTCAAAAGACTTTGTTTTCTTTGAGGAGTATCTTTTATATCTTCAAAGTTCTTTATCAAATTGTCACCAAATTAATAGCAGAAAAGACTATTATTATTTTGGTGGCAATTTGGTGACGAATAAATGTAAGCATGATAAGATATATTGACGGGACTAGTAATGAAGCCTGGGGGGTAGACCCAGATCTAAAAAAGCTTTTGACTGTATGGGAATTTAAAAGCTTGCAGCAGACAGAGATGAGCGGAGAAATAAGAGGTCTTTGCCCAACAGTTGAGATAACATACTATAATAACTAAACTTTTCCCAACTATTTTTAAGAAACTTCGGCCGATTGACATAGATCAAATACTGTTTAACTTCCCTAAGTTTAAATGAAACTAAAACTGATCGCTCTAAATGATTAAGCAAATGCTTTTTAAGATATTTCATGCCTCAACTATTTTTAAATGGACAACTCGCTATCAGTTTATTTAAAATGCGCGCCGTCGAATCTCTTTGAAGTGCAGGGTCGTTACAATCTTTTTAAACGTAGCAAATTCGAGGTAGCCAAATCGGTCGCTTTCGACACTTGTCGCCGCTTGCTTGCCCGCTCTTGTGATGGTCTCTGTACGTACCTACTGCCATAATCTACCAAGTAACGGTGTTTGTCACAATTAACATAGAAAAGTACCCAAAACAGAGTGATGTGCATTCCTATAACACGCGTCATAATTATGTAATGGGGGAAGGGGGAATTGGAGGAAGGGGAAGGGTGAAGGGAATATCGATCTAAAAAGTAACTAACATCAATACCGACATGATACATGGTTATCTTTCATCAGAGAAGAAAATTAGGTTTTGAGAATTGGGGTTAGATGGGGAAGGGGAGGGGGGGTTGTGTCTAAAATTAGTTATTGTAACCAGGGACCATAATTACAACAATTTTTATTATTATTATTTTGGGTACTTTTAGGGAATTTTAAAAATAATATTTTCTTTGATCGCGAGGAGGAGTTGAATTATAGACATATTTGAATAGTCAAATTGTAGGTAATTTAACACACCTACTACAAAACGTTTATAAACGCTTTTGACGTAGAATGTAAGGAAAAAAGTTATTGACGAAAAACTGACGAAATGTCTAGATTTTTGAAATTCCTCAACAACATCTCTAAGTTTCATTAGTTAAATTCCGACCTATTTCCACCAAACTCCACTTTTTGCGACTTGTCGACTGGACTCTACTGACACTGTAAACAGGCTTTATGTAATTTTTTGTTTTTGAAGTACATGTTTGTAAGTACATTTTGTACCAATTTGACAAGTAAATTGTAATGAATAAATTACCATTTTTTGAGCATTTTGATCATTTTAACTTACTCTACGTTCGGTGAATGAACTGTAGGTGAATCGTCCATTACTTCAATAACCTTCAATGGTTAATTAATTGTAGTTTATAGACGATTTGTGAATTTTGATTTAGAGATTTCGTTCATTGGTAAGTTAAAACAGTAGGTGAATCGATCGTAGTTGTAGTATCTTGGAAACAGTTGGTATAGGTTAACAAAACCAATACGCTAAAGAAAATAATACAATATACTTATAATTTCATATATGTGCATGTTGCAGAAAATCGAGATAATTCTGTTATCATAGCGACAGCTTTGAAAAAGTCGAAGAAACGCAAAGGGCAGAATGCAGAGGGTGCGTATTATTCAATAAAATTTTGATATAATAAATAAATAAATGTACCTATAGGGACAAATTACACTGAGCTAGCCCCAAAGTAAGTTCGAGACTTGTGTTATGGGATACTAACTCAACGATACTATATTTTATAACAAATACATATATAGATAAACATCCAAGACCCAGGATAATTTGGAAAAGGCCATTTTCCAACTTGCCCTGACCGGGAATCGAACCCGGAACTTCTGGGTGGCGGACTAGTATGGTGACGACTACACCACGGAGGTCGATATAATATTATAGGTACACTTCAATAACGTTCATAAGACAAAATGATACTTTGATAGCTATAAATATTTTAATAGCTATAATATTAATTATATTTAATCATTTTAAAAAGGAAAAAACATTTTCAACTTAATATCACCTATTATTCAACTTGTGCGGTATACACGACCAAGTAATACACTTCATATATATATATATATATATATATATACCCTTCAAAAAGTATACTGTTACATGGACATATCCATCAAAACGTATCTGTCGGGCAAAAAAAGAAGTTTGGCCGTACCATCCTTTTTTCGAAGCCATTCGAGCCGTTTTCATCCCCTTGTAACATGTGAAAAAAGCCTAAATTGTACGTGACCATAAGGGCATTACAAAGCTTGATAACATTTACCGTGAAAATAAATGTCAATGGAGGCTGAAATGAGAATCCTTGTCCACACTGCAGTGACTGGCTGTCAAAGCAGTCTTTGTTACAGTGTGTATTATTATGATTTGCAGTGAGAGTTAAGATTGCTATTAATTTTCTGCAGTGCGTTATATCAAAAGTTTATTATATCTTAGATACTAAATTACATATTTGAATTATTCTACGAATTATAAACTTTTATTTAAATCAACGTTTTTGTTGTAAAATGAAAAGATGTGCATAAATTTAATAACTTATCAATCAAATTTGACGTTGAGTACGTCATTCAAACAGTCCGCCCCAAAATCGTACCTGATTGAAATCGTACAAAATTACCCTTCAGGTCCAAAAAGTAGAATTTACAACTAGGAGAACGTTTTTATTGTAAAATGAAAAGATGTGCATAAATTTAATAACTTATCAATCAAATTTGACGTTGAGTACATCATTCAAACATTCCGCCCTAAATCGTACCTGATTGCAATCGTACAAAATTGCCCTTCATGTCCAAAAAGTAGAATTTACAACTAGGAGAATTTACAAAATATTGAGTTCCCATAATGTTGAATCCCAAAATGTTGAATTAGCAAAAAGTTGAATTATTATTTCCCAAAAAGCTGAATTTTTAATATGTTTTATCCCAAAATGTTGAGTTAGTAAAATGTTGAATTTGAAGACCCACCACGGAATAGGGTATTTACGCACCGATCGTCCTCAAACGTGCGTGGATGAATGTTACGACAGAAAATGGGTTACTACATTTGGGGTAATCTGAAGGATTGTTAACACTGCTCTTACAATAAATAAAAAAAGAAATGCTTGGGTGTAACATTTAGAAAACAAATTGCCCATGCAAATGTGCCCATGACGCCTGCGGCATTTCCCCGCTGAGTTACCATTGATAGGCGTTGCATCAGATGCGACTCTACGCGGTGGTCATTGCCGCTATTTCTACCAATTAATTCTAAGACAGTCAAAAATAATATATTTATCTTTGGATATTTGTATCAATTCATAATAGGTAATTGTTGACGTCAGATCATTTACTTACAGCTAAGTTTACTGCCTATGTTATAATTATTAAATAAGAGAAGTACAAGAATGATGTACAATTTGTAAAACAAAATCCATTTGTAAACAAAACAAATTACCTTATTAATTATATATGACATTGTAAATATACAAATACATACTAACCTTTAAGTTTTACTATGAATACGCAATGATCATTATGCTTATTAATATATTTATGAAAGATAATTCTACAAAATGACAAATTGATTTCGTGAATTACCTATAACGCTTTAAAGGTAGGTATACGAAAAGTATATTACATCGATTTTATAAATTAGAATTTGCCATTTTTATATTAATTGGTAATTATACCAAGAGAAATTATAAATTTCTTTAGTAGGTATTTATTAAAAAAATATATTTTGTGGTCCATCTTATATTACTTACCCGTTTTCAGAGAAAAGCCCGTGCGGGATCTGTTGTGGAAGCGATTGTACCCGGATTTGCACTGGCCAAGAGAACATGCAAGGACAACAACAACAGCAGCAAGGACAACAACAACAGGGTCGTCGTGGTGCCGGTTCAAATAGTTCTGTACAAAAGAGAGGCTCAAATAATTCAAACAGACAGAAAAATACGAGATCAGCGGGCAATTCGCCGACTAACAGCAAGCAACGAAATGCGAGGTCAGCGGGGAATTCGCCGATTAACAGCAACCAACCTTCCCGGCAACAATCAGGAGAGTTTGATTATATAAAGTGAGTGTTTTACTACACGTGCCGTGGGCTAGATACCATCAATATGGAAGATTTCTGTTTTATTATCCATTTATCTACTATCTTGCCAAACATGATCTTGCAACCCCTGGCTCCATCTACCCCATAAAGGTTAAAGATGTAACTGTAACTGTTCTGAAAGGGATTTTCATCAATATTTTTATTCCTGTTTTCCCATCTTCCCTCCCACTGCCATGCCAATCGTGACCATCAGTCTTACGGTCTATCCCATTAAGAATAAAGCCGTGATAATGTAACCGTAATTTAACTATTATTTTCCAGCACAGACCCAGCATCATGCGCATCTTTGAAATTGTACAAGGAATGGAACCTCTGCGAAATAGTGTTGATGGCCATAGTGTTCACCCTGTTGCTCATAGTGATCAAGCAGGCCTGCAAGATCATGTCGGGCTTGTGCAATAGAAGGAGGAGGCGTCGCCGTGAGGTGTGCTGAAGATGATAAGGTAACATTTCTCTCGTACTGTACAAAGTATAGTGTTGATGGCCCTAGCGTTCACTCTGATCCTGATATTGCTAAAACAGACCTGCAAGGTCAAGTGCGGCTTCTGTAGACGAGAAAGAGGCGACACCGTGATGACGATGACCTCATCAACGTACAACCTCAACAACAACGTATAGTACAGTGTTGATGGACCTAGCGTTGACCCCGTATCCTGGTACTGGTCAAGCAGGCATGTGCGGCTTCTGCAGATGAAGGAGGAGACGCCTTGAGGGGTACTAAAGATATGAGGTACATCACTGATGCTGTTCAAGATATAATAAGTGGCTGTTCACCCTAAACATAACACTATTTTTTTTTTCAGAATTCACCACTACGAAGTTTTTATAGCAGATCATCTCTATTTGTTCAGGTCATTCATTTCAATTATTAAAAACCGCTACATGAAATCGCCACAAAAATAAATCCTTTCTGCTTTCGTTTCTTTTCTTTTATTTAATAATTCTAATATTTTAAAAACACTAATTAAATAGATGAAAAGATTCAACTAGATAGTTTATATGTACCTGTATTATACATACCCGTGTATTGACGAATAAAGTAAAAAAACTAGTGTAGTGGGTGTGTTTTTCAGAGCAAAGCTTTTACAACACTTTTTACTTTCCAACAAATCAGATATTTTTATTTACGTCAAAACAATAAGTCTATAATACGGGTCAATGGCGTCATAGTTTCTTGGAGTCAAACAGCGCTGACAATATCAGTTTTTCAGCAATAATAAATCTAAAATCAGTTACATTATTTTGTGAAGCTTTATTTTCTTAACAGTACCAAATAGAGCCGGAAAAGTACCCAATTTTAGGACCCTCATGCTGAAATTGTGCCCAACTGTGACAAGGAGAGGAAAGTCAAAATATAAGTTTGACTGACATTATTTAAAGAATGGCCCTTAGATACCTTTTTTTTTTTTTGACGCGGAGAAAATCCCTTCGGATACCTTACCGGTTACGGGACACCGGTAAGGTTATGTGGTGTTACCACTAAAAACTCCGCGGTGTCACCTCTCAGCCGCTATCGGCCGGGACCGTGTGCTTCTTCATGCTCCACAGCCCCGGCGCGGCCGGCCGCTCCTTAAGCGGCCCCGGCTCGCCAACGGCCTCACGGCACCCTCTGCTGAATCAGAGGGGCCCGAGTAACCGCCGCCTTGGCCTCTTGGCCCAAGGACAGGCGCGCTGACACGCACACGCGCCTGCCTTCCACTCCGGAGGGCTGTCCGTTGGTCGATGGAATCCCGTTTCCACCGTCCAACCAGCCCTCATAATTTGGGGCCTGCGAAAGCAGGCCCTGCCCCAGTCCACCTGACGGCGACCGGGGCCCACACAGCCGGCCGCAGGGGATAGGGAGAGCGGCAACGTAACACCGACACTCCTCTTCCCCTGCGGCCCCACCGATGCCGTGCCAAGCGCCACGGCCGCGCTTGGTTGCGGAGGATAGGGCGAGCGGCAACGACACACCGACACTCCTCTTCCCCCGCGACCCCTACCACGGCTGTGATGGTATGGTCATCGTCACCCCCCTTCCCCCACAGCCAGGCCATTCCCTCCAGGAATGGCCTCCGCCGGGCCCGGGGTGGCCTAAGCCTCAACCCGGGCAATGGGTTCCTCTTAGCTTCCCTGCGGCCGAGGCAACCGCAGGTACTGAGCCCCCCCATCGCGACAAGATGGGAACCACATCGGGGGGGGGGCCTTAGATACCTAACCTAACCTAGCGACGAAATGAGTATTTTTTTTAAACTTCGCTGTTATTTTGCTCTTTTTACCTACGCATTGACTAGTGTGTTTTACTTGCAAAGAGTATATTTAGAAAGGCCCATCGCTGCTTACATAACGTAGAGTGTGCCCTTTAGATAAGTAACCTTGGCCCAGTGCGGAGACCGTTGACTTACTTCATCGTTGTCCATTTCATACCGGTCCGCCCCGCCGCTACTATCACTTTTTTTTACCGACTGCCGCAGAACGAGAGCAATATTTAAATTTATACGGCGTAAGTATGTTTGCGTATATAACGTCTAACAAAATATACTGAAACTAAGGCTGGATTCAGTCCATGATACTCAACAACTTTTCCCAATAAATACGTAATTACAACAAAATAGGAAAAATATTTTTTGCTTTCCAAATTCTGATCGGTTGACTTGTATGGAAGGCCAAAAAAATTATATTTTGACATAATATATTTTCTTACAGGCGTGATATTATGTATGTATGTATATATTTTCCTAGAGAAAGTTGATCAAAATCATTAACTGAATCACCCTCAAAATATTTTTAGAATATTTTGTGAGAGCCTGCCAATGTTTTTCTGCCAAAGTTTTTTAAGTTTTTTAAGTTGAAAACATTTTTTTTACAAGATTTTATTGTGTGGCTAAAGTACTTACTAAGTTAATGAAATAAGTCCAAACTCGGTGGAGTTGCGTTATTTTATTACGGAGTTCCATCGACCACCTTCCGTCTCCGTGATCAGACCCTAGGCATTGCCTACCATAAAACGCTAGTCAAGACAATACAAACGGGCCCTACTCAATGAGGTTATGTTGTTTTATAACTGAGTTCCGTCGCATAGCTCCCGGCTCCATCATCAGAACAGCTCATTGACTTCATAATATTGTATTGTCATCTGACTTACACAACTGGCTGCAAACTGAATTGCACGAATTGACTTAAACAAATATTTATGCATAAATAAATGCATACAAGATACATTGCAAGTTAAATAAACGCTTGTAAAAAAGCTGAATGCGTGGATAATGCGTTATGCGTGGGATTTTTTAATGTCTCCGGCGTGATACAAATGTGTCATACAACAGTAGTAAGTAGGTATGCCTAGAATGCAACAGCGTACCTATATGTATACGCTCGGAAGAGGTTAGGTATATTATTATAATTAAAAGTTGTATTTTTGTTATTTTCTTCCTTACTTAGCAAACCATTATAAGACAACGATGATAGTATGGTGTCTGGGAAACCTTCCGGCGCATCTTGAGCAACTAACCCTGTGGTAGCTCTTGGAATCATCGTTGCCCATGTGTGACTCGCAAAGGTGACAACCTATAGATACCTATAGACAAGCCACAGAATAAAGACTAGTATGTACTTACCTATAGCCTCAACGCGACTGCAACCCGTAAAAAGTTATCATCTTAGTGCGTGCCTAGCGCTTGGAGCCAGGCATCTCTGGTCAAGTTGCAGCTTTTATGCGTGTAAAGTTTATTCCCTCAAAACAGTCCGTAAGGTCTTTTAAAAAAGTTTGGAATGATAAATCATCCCAGGCCCTCTGAGAATGGAGATCAGGTGGCTCTATGTTGGGAAACATTGTTCTCCAAACCTCTAAAGCATCGTCTTGTAGTAGAATACGGCACTGTCACCTTCTTGTCAAGATCCAAGTGACCAGTTCAGAATAGGCGAGAAAAGCTGGTAACCCCACACTCTGGGCACACCATATGCCTAAACTACCGTTGTTGAAACTGAGTTCATCTATAGCGACATTAGTTATCTATACATATAATAAAACAGTAAAAAAAGTGTGTCTGTACATTAAATATATTTCCAAAAAAATAATTGGGGGCGATGGAGACGTAGTAATAGAGTAAGAATTTAAAAAAAAATGTCTGTCTGTTTGTCTGTATGTCTGTTTGTCTGTTTGTACACGCTAATCTCCGGAAATACTGGACGGATTCGAATGAAACTTTTTTTGTTATATAGCTGTTAAGTCTGGGCAACATATAGGGTATAAATGATTTTGGAAAATGGAACGCCTGATGCAGAACCATAATGGTCCAGCTAAACTATAAGAGATATAAAAATGCCGCCTTAGTAAAAGTTGTTCAGCCTGATGAGCATTTTCCAGAGACATAAAGTCCACGCGAACGAAGTCGCGGGCTTCAGCTAGTCTTTAAATATAAACATGAATCCCTATTTCCCTTGGTCACGCCATTACGCGTGAACGCCTGAACCGATTAAATGAAATTTGGTACCTATGGATATCGTTTAACCTCTCGTATGGCCGTTGCGAAGATCTACGCGGGAATGAATTGTTTAACTATTGTGTCTGATATTCCGGCATACATGGAGTTAATAAGACCCAGGGAAGGACTTGATTTCTATCCCGAAAATCCCACGGTAAGCGAAGCCCGCGGGCACAGCTAGTGTTTTATAATATTTGATGGTGCTATAGTATAATAAAGTCCTATGTACTTTCAACTTAAAATTACATGAAAAAAAAAAGTAAAATTTTAATAAATTACAATTGAATATAGGTATGTTTCCAATACGATCACTAAATTACAATACTTAGTAGTTGTCATACAAAAACATGGGTAAATTGATTTTTAATGTGCAAAGGTCGAATTTTTAAAGTTTTCGCTCCGCCCCCTGCCACGCTGGCGTCAGAATTTTATAATGGCGTCAATGAGTATTATTTACATTACGTGTCGTGTACCTATATTAAAATATAATTTACTAGCTGTATGCCGCGGGCTTCGCTCCCCGTGGGAATTTCGGTATAAAAAGTACCCTATGTCCTTCCCACAGTCTCAAACTAAATCATCATACCAAATTTCATCCAAATCGGTTCAGTAGTTGAAGTGTAAAGAAGTAAACAAAAAAATATACAAACTCACTTTCGCATTTATAATATTAGTAGGAATAGTAGGATAGGATTTAAAAAAAAACTAACGATACCAGCGCTTCGTAGCTGAGAAGAAAAGCCGAAAGCCTTATTGTTAAGTTTTTTTTTGTTATTAAATGCTTATAATAAAATACAATGTTGATAATTAACAACGTGTAATGCTTGCGAACGAAACACAAACATAGGTAAACGACGTAATGAGAAATATTAAGTAGCCAAAAAAGCGAAGCCGAGCTGAAAAGACCCTCCTAGCAGCTGTTCACGAGTTTAATTCAACCATATTGGAGGGAACCCAACGACCCGACCAGCGATTTCATAGAGGGGCTATTAACTAAATCTAGCTAGTGTTGGGTGCTTGAAGATTATTTCATCGTCAGCTCGGAAGTATTACGAGAAGCTGCAATTGTATGTAACACATTTAATTAGCCGTAATAAGTAAGTACTTTGGCCTCACTATAAAAACTTGTACAATTTATTTGTTTTTATTTTTATTATTATTTCAAAAATCCTATCAGAATTAAAATAAATCAAAATATGTTATTTAGTAGGTACTTATTAATAATTAAATAAAGTACTTATGAATTGAGGAACACGTAAAAATATATTTCAAAATGCTTCCACTATAAACTTAGATCAGCTCATTGGTCAACTTGTATGGGAGGCCTCAATAATTTTTCGTATTTCTTTAAGTAGGTACCTAAAAAAAGGATTTCAGTAAAATGAAAATGTTTCAGTATATTTGATAGACGCTGGAAAAGATAATAAAATGACCCGGTTAGATCACGTGAGTACTTCGATCTGTATGAGAACTTACTTTTTTTCGTATTTCGATATTCATTCATTTGGAAGAGCTGTTTAAAATGATAGGCTTCCCCTCTTAAAATATTATCACCTTGTATATTTACCTAAAGTGGTCATAACGCCACTTTAGGGTTGCGTTACTTGAAGAAGACGTAACAACACAGGTTCTTGTCGGAAGATGACGTCATGAGGATGACTGATGGCTTGCGGTTATGGAATAAAGTATCACTAATATAGACTATGCAGGGTACTGGATTACTGAACTATGAAGAAATGAGGAGATAGCAAGACATGACATGAGGCAATACGATAATGTAGACATACAACATATACTTCGTTTTGTTAGCTAGTCGGGAACGGGAACGGGCGGAACATAGTTCGCCTAGTCAACTACTGTGAAGAATTTGTAAACCTTTCTTCCCACTTACTGCCAGTCTTGTAATTTACAATTCCTTTTTTAAATATTTATTCGTCAGTTCCTTCTCTCTTATTATAAAACCCAGACTAACTTTGTTACTAGGTTTAAACCATTATCCGCCCAAATTAAGTTGACATTTAGTAAAGTGAAAATAACTCATCCGTCAATGTCAACTTGATTTGGGTGGATGATGGTTTAAACGTAGTAACAAAGTTAGTCCTGTTTTTATAATAAGACGGCTTGTGTCACACCCATTGACATGGTAGCTATCAGCCACTTACCATCATGTGGGACCTAAGGCAGTTTGCCGACCTAGTCATTTTAACAACAGTGATGCTTAGCCAAATAAGAACATTACTCTTCTTTTTTCTGTAATGGATAATGTGCGTACCGCGACAACAACCACCCACCACAACCAGAGATACAACAAACGACTTTTTAACTACAAAAAATTGTACACAAACCATTACTATTGCAAATCGTACGCTATGGTCGCAATGTCATAATTGGGCAGTTGTATAAGAGCGCATAATAGTTGCAAGTACACTGCAGGTTACATTTTTCACTAAACTGCGGCGAACGACCTTAATCATCTGTGCAATAAAATGTTATGTCATGCAGGAGTTCAGTAACCGCGCCTTTTTTGTTTTTCTATTTTTGCAATTTTCAGCTTTGGAGCGCTGTAATTTTAGCGAATTAGTGGTCGTGGTCATTACCACTGGTAGCGATGTTTTGATTACTTTTAGGTCTTGTTTGTTGGAAGATCTTCTTACCACTGAATGCAAATTACTTACTATCCACGTTTTAAATTGATTTTAAGTAGACGTTCCTACACAAATCGGATTAGTGTGAGCTGGGGCTAAAGTAAATATTCATTTTCTGGGAGTCTGGGACTTTGACTCCCTTATTTGTGTCAATGCTTATTTCATTTTTTTAGGAATTTAAAATACTTAATGCAATTTATTTTTACATGTTTTGCATAGTAGGCATTTTTATTCAACTTCTGTGATTAGTCACAGAAGTTTTATAACAAATTACTATCACATTTCATATGTTATTAACTTCATCGTGCACAAAAGTAAACTTTAAATAGATTAGCGGGAGCGTCAAAATTATTTGTGAAAAAATTGAAAACCTAAGGTCATTATTAAATCAAGTGATGAATGAAAGAGTTAAG
Organism: Acrobasis consociella; assembly: GCA_963555685.1. Classification (NCBI taxonomy): domain Eukaryota; kingdom Metazoa; phylum Arthropoda; class Insecta; order Lepidoptera; family Pyralidae; genus Acrobasis; species Acrobasis consociella. Next base: position 22,840,912 of record OY743104.1, read on the forward strand.
ACAGTCCTAATTCGCAAATTATTTTTAAACAATTGTACAATAAAAAGGACATAGGCAATATATTAAGTTAAGAAGTGTAATGCAAAAAATGTTGGCGATATCTGACATACACGCAAAAACCCCAGATTTCTAAATATCTAACAGAAAGGCTGCAAGTGCTGCAACCGTCACCATAAACCAAAACACCTGATCCAGCGGTGCCAGTGGCCAGTGCTATTCGAATCGCGGTGAACGACGCCCGTGCTACCGTAGCTCAAAGAAAATAGTGTTCGGAATTCAAAAATTATAACAAGTGAGTTTGTTTACGCGCCATTTTATGAAACAAGCAAAGGATTTTGAAGAAAAATGTTTTGTGTGAAAAGCTGAGCGAATTTTTTCAAAGTTAAATTTTTTACATTTGAGATTTTGCATTGCGACTTATTCAAATAACCAACAATATTTTTTTACTAATGTGCTTTATATAAAAATATAATAACGAAACAACTTACTTACCTACATTATTACACTTAAATTACACATGCATTATTTCTCTTCTCGAAGTTTTTTAACTTTTACTCATGCCGTTCTTTAATAAATATAACAAATAGTAAGTAAGCAAAAAGTGTAGTTTAAATACTAACAAGAATTTTTTTTTATTGGAATTAAAAAAAAATTATTTCAAAGAAATTATGCTGAAATAAGCTCCCAAAGGGTAGCCATTTTTTGGGTTCAGTACCCAAAGGGTACAAACAGGACCCTTATAATAAGACTCCGCTGTCCATCTGTCTGTCTGTTCGTTGAGCCTGTACCTCATGAACCGTGATAGCTAGATAGTTGAAATTTACTCCAATGATGTATTTAATTTATTAATAATTCAAATTTCTACGAGTAATAATAACACTTTACAAAAATATTAAGTTTAAGACGTAAGTACTCAAAAATAGATAAAATGTTACCGAGCTTTTCAGTATGGGTCAGAAGCTCGCATATGTAAAAGGTTTTACCAATACAAACGGTCGAAATTTCAAAATTCTTTGCTCGTGTCTAAAGCACCTACCAACAGTAGTTGTTAAATATCTTTTTATTGTACACATGCGTACATACTTATTTGAATAAATTATATAAGTATTATTCAGAAATCAGATCAGTATGTAGCAACCGACAGTGACGTGCACAAAAGTTTTTGACAGGTAGGCACAAACCTACCTAAATTACGATAAGGGCTGCCTCAATCAAAGAACATTTTTCCCTGGTAAGGGTAGACTACGTCTGTATGAAATGCACGTTTCTGGCACCTGATCTGTTTTCGGAATACTTAATATATCTAGTATATTTTCTCCGTAAATTACATAGGTAACACAAGTTAAAAAAATTTACTTTGAAGCTAGCTCAATCTATGAGGTACATTGATATGCCTTTGATTTATCTCGCAATTAGTCAACATCTGACATTTCTCCGCACGTGTGAGTGATGTGCTCACCTAGACATTTCACAACTCATACATCACTAGCCCACTGCTGCAGTAAAAGTGGGTCAGTGGCCGCAGATTAATGATAACATCGCCGATGAACATCTTGCAAATCGTTCATGCAATATAAATAAGTTAGGTGGAGTAATAAGTTGAGACAACAATGGTTATTATCTCGGTCTTCGACTATTGCAAATTAAAAGCATAAGCCACCTCTTCAAGTATATTTGAGCTATACATTTACACCTAGTAGGTGTAAATACTACAGCCTCGACTACTTATATTATCAACATACTTAGAGGTAACTTATTCCGTCAATTTACAAATTTTTCTATAGGATTCCGGCCTAGATCACTCTTTCTCTTTCTGTGGCTGTTGTAATAGGCGACTAAAGGGCTAAGGCAGGCCTTTCGTAGAACTGGAGGCAAAACATTTGAACTGTTTCGGCATTTTCTCGATTTCGCATGGTTTCCAGCATCCTTGGGCCGACCATTGACATGTATATCATATTTCAAGAAGAAAAAGCGGGAAAGCGCACCCGGGCTTCGAAGAAGAGCAGCTAAGCATGCACCAGAGATGCACTAAGATGAAAAAGATGCAAAACAAATACTGAAATCTCGAAAATATTTTACAGTCCTATATGACAAATAGGCCAACTAAACACTTAAACGAGAAATAAACATTATATGTAAAAAAGACCCGCATATATTTTTGAAATACTTAAAGACGCGAAACGGCAGCCACTTGTTACAAATTAAGTACAAAATAAAACATATCACCCAGTTTCTAAAACAAGCTATCATTACTGAGTTTAACAATCCGAAACATGAAAACAAAACATTATGAAACTCATTCATTCCCAAACTAAGTGTAGATACATTTTTGTTTTTTCGTGAAGTCTAGCCTAGACCAGACTATCCAGTCTAGATGTGCAAGGCCAAAGTCAATGTTAATTGAATAACGAGGGTTTGAAATTGCATCAGTTATGCATGTGCTATAATGCAATAGTATAAATAGCTGAATGATATTTTTGTAAAGTAACACATTATCACGTCTTCATCTCTGACGGGGTAGGCATAGCCTAGGGCGGTAAGACCTTCAGACCACGTTAGCGTGATGGTAGGCGTTAAGGTGGAAAATTGAATTAAAATAGTAATGAGTAGCCGCATCGCACTTTATCATGTTTCAAATCTCGCCCTTTCCTTCTATTTTCTTTTACGAGCTACGCGGGAAAAAAAGGAGCTGGTACATTTTTCAAGAGAACAATTTTGTCTTTTTATCCCTAGATGAGCATAGAAGAATTTTTGAAACAAAGTTCTATTTCGGAAGGTACAGACGTAGGCTAGGCCAAAAAATTGTAACATGTTTCCATCACTTTTTTCCGTCACGAAATATAAAGTGAAAGATAATTTCACAAATTTGACTATGTCGTCGATTAGCTCCATTAGGAAAGCTAAGATGGTCGTTGTTACCGGTTCAAACACAGCGCACGAAAATAATATTTTAATTTTTTTAAATGATAATGTTTATACGCTTTCACGCCACGCCACGGGTCCATAGACACCCGGTCCTTTGAGACGTTCATGGGGCCAAAGCCAACATGAAGAGGCCTTTCAGTACCTTTTCATCTAAAAGTAAGATATTGTTAAAATTATTATTGTTATTTTTATTGGAACAAAGTTCATTTTCGTATAGTACGATAAAAAGTGTAAGAAATGCTACTAAAGTAAATTCGCTCCAACTACTTCCAACCGAGGGTTCCACAAAAATGACGTACTTTTTTTATTGTTTGTGTAAGCAATAAAATGGTAATAAGTACGTCAAGACGCGTTTATGTCTTTTATTCACGATAAAAATCATACTACCTAATACGTTTTTCACTGTTTACTCGGAAAAATGTTTCATTACAAAAAAATACATAGGACTGGACTAGGTTAGATAAGACCCTACCTATCTACATTTGTAGATGCATAGAAGAGTAATAACAAAATTGGTCTTGCAAATGTAATGCTCACTCCACTTTTGATCCCGGAAAAGCGCAGCAAATCGCCACATAATAATTTAACTAGTACCTAAGTCTTGCAAGCAGGTCAATGAACATACTGTATCTTTGGAAATAATCCATTATGTGAAACCAATCTTGTGGTCTGATAGATCGATATTTCGTAAAGATAACTGCAACTCAGTATTTAACATTAATCGAGAACATAGTAAGCTAGAACAGTTTATTTTATGACAAAACATGCGTTTTTACGAATAAGTACCTAATAAAATTTGCTGCAGAATTTAACCGAACAACTTTGGCACAGTGTGTTTAGAATTTAGATTAAACAAAAAAACACTTACACGAGTTGTGTACAATGGAACTTTGTTATGATGACAGTCTATATTGAGCTCCTCTTTATTTGGGAAGACGCATAAAATCGTAGATTCCGGTTTTTGTCGCTAATATAGTTGTTTAACTTATATCAGATGGAATTCGTAAGACTCCACTGTGGCCACGTGGAGAACAAGCCAAACGAGTATAATTTCTGCTGCCGAAATTGAGTTGCGCAATATCAGAATCTGTTATACAGAAACTGATAATTTATTTTCCTGCCACCGCCGTTACAAAACTTGAATGCAGCAGAAATTCTGCAATTCATTTTCGGCAGCTGTAATAACGCTTATTTGACTTCACCCTAACACATACAAAAATATACTATAATTTTAAAATAGGAGATTTTTCTGTCAGGTTACAATGGCGTGGTAATCTAGCTATATAAATCGGGATACATGCCGTCACAGGTGCATGCTACAATCCACAATTTCTTATCGAGAGTGTCTAGGGTTCAAATTTCTCATAATCTGAGGCAAGAGATAATAGCTTAACACTGGCACCATATTTTTCAACCTGTCTAAAGGCAACTGACGTGATTTAGCTCATGACTGTCGTCTAGCGACTAATGAGCTACAATTTTTACCAGTAGTGAACTAGTGTGACAATGCAGTTATAGTTGAAAATGACCGAACAGCAAAGCGACCTCAAAGAGTCAAACGAATTCAAGTCTCACAGATGCACAGCTAGTGCCTAAATCACTTTGTTTACACCGCTTTATGCCGCTTAGCCAACGGAATAATGCCTTAGTACTTACAGTGGTAGGTATAGGAAAATATGGGACACACGCTAGTAGTCACGCTCGCACATGACCGACTATACTCGTAGCGCTCCGGACCCGGCGAGATAAACACCTCCATGTGGCCCGTTGTTGCGTGACCCACAAAAATCTGGGTCGCCGATACAATTTTGATTGCGGGGCGTCGGCACATTCTGTCGCGCCTTTTGTTGTCTATTAAGACGAAACTATTGGGAAACAGTTAATTTATAACCATTGGAAAATACTTTTTAAAACGCAGTTTCGAGAGAGTCGATTATATTCTAGTCGCTCATTAGTAAATTTTCAAATATTTACGCATGAGCTAAAATACTCAAAATAAGTAACTAAAAATATATTTTACCAACACTATGTAGATAAGTAATCAAAGTGTATGTTTTATTATTAATTCTAAACACATATTTAACTATAGTGTCAGCACAGCAATATTAAATACATAACAATTCTTAACTAATCAAACAAAATGGCGACGTGGGCAATATTTATCATCCGCCGGAAACAACACTCGGTCAAGACCAAGTGCCAACCATCGACTAAAAACCCTACAAGATGCAACCTGTTCTAAAGTTGTATAAGTCACTTGGCCGAGGTCTCACAAGGTGCTTCCCACCAATATCCTGTTGCAATTGCAAGCTTTACACTTGCAAAATGTATGCTCGATGAAGCAATGCCGAGCTTTGTACCTCAATACTTGAGCAACCAATGATATCATTTTTTTCGATGTTATATAACTGTTCTTGAAACAGGCGTGACGCTGACTTTTCGTATTTCGTCATAGTGCGAAGTTGCAGTTCTTAGTTTTGTAATTTAGCACTTACTTATTAGATAATTTGGTTTATAATTAAAATTATATTTGATTAGTAAACTAAACCTATATTGGCATGCGGTAACATGGCACGCACGTAACACTATTCTAATTTACTTTATATTCAAATACAAATGCCTTATACAATTTGACCAAAAAGTGTAATATTTTCTTATTTCTTTTGTTTACATAAGGATATTACTAATCTATAAATATATTTATATATATACGTGAAAATGATCAAATGACATTCCCGTAATAAATCAAACCACGGGTTTTATATACTAGATCACCATAGATTAATAAAATTAAAATAACTGTCAAGAAACAAGAAAAATAGACATTCTCATTAAAATTGCCAGGGCGGCTGCACACTTAAGTATGTATTTTTATAGCTTATAGCTATAGCTATTTTTTTTGTTTTTTTTTATACTGTTATTTTAATTCCATTGTACTATAGTAATTTTGGTACCTATAGCCCATGGTTAGATTTATCACGGGTATGTCCCTTCCACGTTGTATTAACAGAGCCTAAAGTTGAAACGATAAAGGCTACTAACTTGCTTAGCATCTTCAGGACACGCTGCCTTGGATCTTACATTTTGTGGCCGAAGCTGCCTTCGGTTTGTTTACAGACATAAAAGTACTGTCTAACATTGATTTCCATTGTTCCAGCAAACGATGTCACGAAGACTAACGAAGAGGTATCTCACACCAGCGGACGAGTACCGCTGTCCGCTGTCCGATGAGACCCAGAACATAGCCCAGCAGGAGTTGCGCGAGACGGAGAACGCCAGAACACAGGCTCTGGCATCGTTGAGAAGCTGGATGGAACAGAACCCCAAGTTCATGGCTGTCAGACTCGGTGAGTGGGATTGTTCGAGGCCTACCCAGAAACTCACCTACATAAACTCGTTTTACGATACACACACATACCCATTCTGACCGTCAACGATAGCACCCTCGAAGACAGAACGCCTACAAAATTCTGAAATTTATAGCCAACAAATAATTAAAATTATCAGCAAAGTAGAATAGGGCCACTCCAAGTCCTCCCGTGGATGTCGTAGAAGGCGACTTCGGAAAAACAAGATAAATAAAGCTAGCGTGGAGAGTGTAGGCCAAAGTCCTCTGGCTGCTCTGGCCAAGTTTGGCTCTGGTATTACAGAGAGGGTCGTGCTCCTGCAGTGGAGACAAAAAGACCTGATGATGATGGTGATAAAGAAAGAATAAAATAAATTCTTTAATTCTCATCGTGCGCGTTCCTAGTCACACCTTGTTAACTTTTCTGATTCGAAGCGCAGATTTTTTAATAATTATGTTTTTTAAATATTATATTCAACAGATGCGAGCTTCCTGCTCCGATTCCTACGAGCTAAGAAGTTCAGCGTACCGATGGTTCAAGAGGCCATCGAGAGGTACATCCTGCTGCGGCAGTCTTGGGGCATCGCCTTCAACCAGCTGGACTACAAGTTGCCGGTCATGATGGAGCTGATTGACCTAGGGTATAATCTCATTGCTTTCTGCAGCAGTACTTGTAGTGCGCTCCAAGCCGTGAACTCGCGTCGATGGACCGTTTTAAAACATACCTCCCTTATTTTCTTAGCAACAGCTTCCTTTTGACGACCATGCCAGGCTGCCACAACGGTGGTCCTGGATTCGAACCTCGGTCAGGTCAAGATGGACAATGGTCTTCTTCAGATTGACCTTTCTCTTGGATGTTTATCTATATATGTATTTGTTATAAATTATAGTATCATTGATCCAAATCAAAACATGTGGTGAAAAAGTGCACTACCAGTTAGTGTAATTTATCCGAACATATTATTTTTTTATTATTTAACCTAGGTACAAGTAACAGTTTGCACGGTCTTGATATATATCATTCACGACTTCGTTCGCGTGGACTTTATGTCTCTGGAAAATGCTCATCAGGCTGTACAACTTTTGCTAAGGCGTCATTTTTATATTATTTATAGTTAAGCTGGACCATAATAGTTGTGCATCAGGTATTCCATATTCTAAAATCAATTATACCCTATATTTTGACCAGGCTTAACAGCTATAAAAAGTTTCATTCGAATCCGTGCAGTATTTCCGGAGATTAGCGTGTGCAAACACACAAGACAGTATATTTTTTTTTTTGAAATGTATTTAATGTACAGACACACTTTTTTTACCCTACGTACCTACTTACTTCTTCGAAACTTTTAGTAACATAAGAAAAATTATATTTTGTCCACAGATACATATTCGTCAGTCCATTCAAAGACAAGGGTGGCCGCCGCGTGGTCGTGTACAGGCCTGGTAATCCATAATATCGGTTATACTCATTCATTGGTATTTATTTATCGCAAGTATGTATTTTCATTGCACCACGACAGGTTTGTATATATCATATGTTTATGAGGGTGGGATTATACATTATAAAATAAACGTAAGTATAAAGGCCTGAACAGACGACAGCTTAGTCTACGCACTACAATAAACGGAATTTACGAATAGTTAAAGATTACAGGTAAGTTTGTGGACTACGCCATATTGCGGAAAATGTCGGAATCGCAATTTATCGCGGAACCGCCCATAACACTCGTTAAAACAACCGGTGGGGCCAACACCCGGCGACACCCGGCGTGGTCTGCACTTGGATGGGTGACCACAAATGACATTAATTTTTTCGAGCTCATCCGTGCTTTGGAAGGCACGTATAAGCCGTTGGTCCCAGCTGTCATGATTGTATGGCAGTCGTCAAGCTATGTTAAAAATCTGACATCAGTGTTGGCCACTTAGTTACACGAAAAACAAACAAACATTTGTGATTTTTATCGATATCTTTTATTCATAATAAAAAATAAAAGATATATTCCAGCACGCGGATTTGTAGGTGCTCTTCATGGACAAAATGTAAAAATAAATTTAAGTCCACGAAGAGCACCAGCGAATATTAGGTGGCCTTTGTGGAAAAGGCTAGATGCCATTTGCGCTCTGGTGCCATTCAGACTGGTGCCCAAAGTGGAACATCTCTAACTTACCTACTCCCCAAGCAAATTCCTGTCGCCTGCGCAGGCCTTATAAACTAGTCATAATATGCTTATTTATAAGTCACAGTTCACCGTTTTCAGAGCATCGTGTTTAAACATTTTCAACGCACTTAGAGAGCAAGATAAAATATTTAATGTTTATTTATTTAATATCAAGACATAAGCTGTTATATTTATTTGCTAGAAAGATAAGTATTTATTCACATTAATTCACTCCCATTTTGGTATTTGCACTCATTACATGCAGCACCTTTTTTTCATATCCCGATCTTTGATTATATAGTTCCGATCACAAAATGGTACTCGTACAATGCTCAATGGAGTATACTATACCCTATATTAAGTGTATCAATAATACCTGCTACATAGCACGTCCAATCAGCATTCTTAGATCAACGCCTTCTGGTAGGGTCCAGCAGAAGTGGTTAAGGTTCCGCATGATATAATCCACCCTTAATCCTTTTTGTTTACATAAAAAGCCACTTTGTTTACATTTGTATACAAAAAATAACTCTATATCAACACAAAATAAATAAATAAAATAAAATAATAAATTTAAAAAAATGGTTTCGTACCACTAACTATATATAATCACGTTTGCTGTATGAGAGCCCCACTTAAATATTTTTTGTTATAGCGGCAACAGAAATACATATCTGTTAAAAATTTCAACTGACTAGCTATCACGGTTCATGAGATACAGCATGGTGACAGACAGACGGACAGATGGACCGACAGACGGACGGACAGTGGAGTCTTAGTAATAAGGTCCTACTTTTACCCTTTGAGTACGGAACCCTAAAAAGAAATAAAAGGGGAAAAGAAATCTCTACCAATACGTACCTTCCCAGGAGTGTTCGACCCGTACAAATACACAAATCAGGACATGTGCCGCGTCATGGGTATCTGCTACGAAACCCTGCTAGAAGACGAAGAGACCCAGGTCCGGGGGCTGGTGCACTTCGCGGACGGCAGCGGTGTCAGCTTCCCCCACCTCACCCTGTTCACACCTAAGGAGGCAGTGCGGATCGTGAAGAATGGGGAGGTTTGTTAGCTTTTAAAAATACCAAATAAAATCTATTTGGTGGAAAAAATTGCAGACCTGACCAAGGTCGCTGGAAGGCGCTGGAAGCAAGCCGCTCTAGATCGGCTAAAATGATGATGATGATGATGAATTGCAGCCAGCTGGAAGGAACGATGGCAGGAGCAATTTAAGTAAATTACCATTTCTGGGTTACCACTTGGTGGCGGCCACTAAGTGGTAACCCAGAAATGGTAAGCGCAGTGTGGCACGTTCGGCGGCTAGTTGGGTCGGCGACATAAAGCAAGTCGCTGGAAAGAACTGGATGCAGCGACCAAATGGAGACTTATGTCCAGCAGTGGATTTTAGAAAGCTGATGATTATGATGGAAGAAAGAACAAAGATTCTCAAGCAGTCAGTTTTGAACAGTGGTTTGATGATACAAGGTTTACCTACTTCTTGGTACGTGGTGGTACTAAATATAACTGAGTGCTGGGATAGCTGTTCTAAGCATTTTTCAGTTTCAAAACTAGAATAAATACTATTAATTATGCACGGAGAACTCAAAGAGAGATAAGTTAGGTCAGCTAAGTGCGTTCGCACAAAGTCAATTTCTATATCAAATCAAAGTCTAGTAGTTCTATACTATACATTTTTTTTAACTAAACATATATTTTCAAATGTCAAATCACTGGTTCATAATAGTTATTATAATGTTTCAGCGAACTATCCCAATGAGACACAAAGAGATCTACGGCGTTAACGTACACCCGACGATCAAGTTCGCGCTGGACTTCGGCATGGGGCTCATATCCGACAAGATACGCAAGCGCGTGCGCCTGTACAGCGCGGCAGAAGATGTGGAGATCGACAAGAAACTGCTGCCCAAGGAGTACGGTGGCGTCATGCCGATGAAGGAGATGATTGGTGAGACCAGCTGCTAATACTTCTTCATTGTAGAGCTTTCCCGGTTGCATCCTCAGATGTGACCAGGGAACGCTTTCCCGCTTTTTCTTTGCGTTCCGTAATCGGTGATGGGGCCTTAAGTGATATGATATACGGCAATTTTTTTCTAAAAGTCCTATTATAAGTAATTTTGTTTTGAATATTTTTTTCACGAAAATTTATTCATTTATCTCAAAAAATGTTTTCCATGCATAGATTTATGTGCATGCCAATCGAGCCTAGTTCACTTTAAAAAAAATATAGAGGGTATATTATATTGACAAAAATGCAGTTTATCATTACCACACTGATGACGGGACACATTTTATATAATATGGTTACTCAAGGATGCCAATGACCTAGTGAAGTTGAGATAAAAAGCGTTAAAATTATTTTATTCAATACTATCCGACCGGAGTTAAACCAGTACATTTTTATTACAGAATTATGGAAAGAAGAATTAGCGAGAAAAAGGGATATTTTATTACTCAACGACAAAATGGGGGTCCGATTGGAGATGTACTCGGAAGCGGCGCGAGAGGGCGCTGTCTCTGCCTTACGGGCGGGCGCAAACACCTGCGCAGGAGCAGATGCCGTAGGAGACGCCATGAGAGGACTCACAGGGAACTTCAGAAAACTAGAAGTAGATTAGACTACAGACTGATTTAAATATAAAATCTATGTATAATTTATGATAGGTTTGGGTATACGAGTATAATATATAGGTACGAGTATATATGTTTCTTCAATGCTGCACTTGAAGAACTTTGAATATACGAGCAACTTTTTCACGCAAATCGTAAATCGAGGAAATTACCGAGATTTGAATCATGTTAATAGGCGATGCGGCTGGCAACCTATCAATAGTTTGATTCATTTTTCCGTCTTTAAAGCCGACCATCACACAAAGCCTGGCCTGTAGATCTTACGGCCCTGGGCACAGCCTACCCGTCATCTACTATACATCTATATGTGAATCGGTAACATAAAGAAACTGTTAGTTGCTGCGACAAATAGTTTTCATTCAATGACAAATAAATGGCTCATGCGCAAAACGTCTCTTTCGCAAAATGTCCCCTAATCGTAAAACGTCTCTTTCTCATAATGCCTCTTTCGCAGAAGGTCGCTTTCGCATAACATCTATTTCGCTTAATACTATAGATACTATATTTTATAGTAACTACACAATATAAATAAACATCCAAGAACTAGGGCAATTAAAAAAAGGCCATTTTCCAACTTGCCTGGGCTGGGGATCGAACCCAGTACCTCCGGATTGGCGGTCTAGCGTGTTGTCCATTACGCCACAGAGGTCGTCAAAAATAGTCGCATTAAAGTTATAAAGTAAAGAAATTATGACGTCATGAGATAAGTACTTAAATCTACTTATGTATTCTAACTGTAGGTATCAACAATTTTCAAAATTTGGTCAAAATTTAGATAAAAAATCTAATTAAGTAATAATTTTGCTTCGGAAATCGAAATTTTATTCTAAGTACCTGTCGCGACATTTTGAGAAAGAGACATTGTGCGAAAGAGACCTTCTGCGAAAGCGACCATCTGCCAGAGAGGCATTATGAGAAAGAGACATTTTACGACTAGGGGACATTTTGCGAAAGAGACGTTTTGCGCATGAGCCAAATAAATGCAGTTATCTCTCATTGAATTAAGTGATCTACAAGTTCGATTTGTAATCTTATACTATTAATGTATGAAATCAAGATAAATTAGAGAGTTACTTCTTTATGATAGGTTAACAAGCCTCAATATGGTATGGAAATACGAACGTAAAATAAAACGTTTTTATGTTAAAAGTTTAGGTACTATAGCAAATGTTACCCTATTTAGAGATATATTTCTAGCAGTTGACTTTCTGTGGCTGATGATACTAGATACCTGATTGTTAGGTACTATTGTAACGTGTTCGGTTGGGAAATAATAATTACGGTCCAAGACAATAAACTTATCTTAGATGATAAAGTCGATTATCTGCCTATTAATTTAATTTTAGAGAAGGGGGACAGCATTCTCTTAAATAATGCTGTAAAATTAATTATTACCGTACAATTGTACATAAGACTTAATACGTGTTAGATTCCATTCCTTAGACTTTAATTACTTATAACTTATAAGATATCCTAAATAAAAATGAAGTTAAAATAAAAATACCTTGTAGTTTTTGTTATTTATTAAAAATCCATTTACTACCTAATTGGTAGAAATTAATGCGCATCCACGTCGTCTTAAGAAACAGTCATACAAAATGCAACGACTAGGCGTAGTCCAACAAGAAATTGCCCTTACTGTCCAAACAATAGAACACAAAATCGTTTAGCAGCTTCTTGATGGACTATCTACCTTTTTTAACCTTATTAATATTTTTATTTATATTATTATGGCACGTTTGATTTTGGCGCAGTGGGCAGACAAACCTATGCGGCACAATAAAGTGTACTTTAAGAACGGACACAATATTTGAATCGGCATATTAAGGTTAGCTGTCTACTAAAATTGTATCACGAGGGATGAAAAAATCTGGACACGCGAATATTATGCAAAAGAGCTTGTGACACTTATTATGTACCGTGCTATCGAATATTCAAGTTGACTAACCCGCATATTCATAAAAATATTCCTAAATCAGTCAGTATAGTGAGTAATAAACACCAATTTAAGGAGTGCATACTTTGTTACTAAATTGACAAAAAAACAGCACTCTTTAAACGAGTTATGTTAAATACACTACGAGAATTAAGGATGCGATGCGGTTTATATTTTTATAAATACAGCGGTATGAATGTAGCCTGTAATGTATCACATTTGGTATTAAGACTCGTCCTCAGTGTTGTACAGCTTTAGTGGTAAAGCAACCTTGTGTAGGGTGCCATTAGAGTACCATCGATACCATTTTCATAGTCGATCTACCTATAAGCCATTATCCCGGACATGAGTTCTAAGGTACAGCACGCATAAAAGGAAGAGTAAATCTATAAATTTTGCCACCCTAATCAATCCCTATTCACCTGCCAGGATCGATTAATGCCATCAATACAGTCGACGGAAATCTAGAAGCACCCTAATGGACTTTAAACATAAAACACGTCTAAATTAGACACTGTTATACAATGAGGATCATTTCAAGGTCGACAAAATAACTCAAAACCAACATTATAGAGTATAATGACCTTTCACATCAATATAATTTTAAAATCATCGAAAACGTTTTTTTAGCTCTGTAAATATGCATTCTCAACAAAATTCGTTACGTATCCTCATTATATGGAATTCTTATTTCAGTTAGGAACATTTTCTAAATTTTATATAATATTATAGGTATGTGTGTATTTTTTAATAAATTAACTTTAGTATTGTGTCGAATAAAATTAGGCATTAATTTGTTATTACGATTACGGGTTCGGCTACATTTGTAAACAACACGGAACATCACTTTTCTATATTGCTTACCTATTCTGTCGCTCAGAACCGTCATTAGCTAGAGCGAGAGGGAACAACGGAACTCTATAGCAACGGTAAGCGACTAATTAACGACGGTAATCTCTCGCTCTGATAAGCGACAGTTCTGAGCGACAGAAAAAGATAGCAGCATACAAAAGTGCTGTTCTGTGCTGACAGATGTAGCCCAACCCTAAACCTCGGTAATTTTCTAATACTCCTCACAATTTATTTCAAAACTAATTGTTATAAAAAAAGGCTAACATTTCACTAACTGAACTTTAAGAAATAATATTGTACAACGTTATTTAATGACAGTAGAATGTATTCACTCTGTAACATAATGAGATTTTAGCTTAAATTTATTCATATCGGTAAAGGCTTACATTAACATTAAACTTTCAAATATATGCGCGACTTTAAAACAACGGCACACTGATGAAGGAAGACCAAAATGACATAACACCAATTTGGCATAAATAGTTAACCAACTAAAATTTGAGCATCACTTCTAAAAACTGTTGAGACATATTTATACACAGGAACACATAACCTTAAGAGCTTTTACAGACGAGCAACAGTATGTCAGGTTTGCGACACTAAACTGCCGCGCGACGATTCACGACAGCGGTGACAGTCTGCGACTATCGAGCAACGCGAAATCGAGCGCGATAGTGATGGCTGAACTTTCGCCCACCAGGGCCGCGAACTGTCTCTCACGTTGTCTGTCATACTGAGCTCTTTCTAAGAACGATGTTTTAAAAGCTAACATATTTGTGGCTATGTAGACAAAATTAAGTTCTTACTTGTGTAATAACAAAAAGTTTAACACACACTTATAAATGAACTGCCTAACTTGTTATTCAATTTATTATACTCGTTAAGTTACGAGTAAGACCGTACTGCGTCTGTTCTGTTTCTGCTAGATGTAACTGCTGACAGTAACTATTCTATGAATGCTATTAGTCCTACCTTAAAACAAATCTATGAAACTCGAAACCTTATCACCGTTCTACGAAACTAGGCACTTTTTTACAGAGCGTATGATCTCTACTGTGATAAACTACGGACGAAAATAATCTCAAGTGTCTAAATCATACGGTACAGATTCAAATTCCTCATTATTTTTTTAATATAAAATTAAATTATCACGTTAATATTTTACAATAACTTTAATAGAAGCAATGTTTTAAATAAGAAAGTTTGTTTGTTAATCTTTTATATAATTATCCACACATGGAGAAATATAATATAGGAATTTTACTCATTAACATTAAAACTAAATCCGCATTAATAGCACAATTATACTAACAAATAGCTTTAACATTAATTAGAAATTATTCAGTAACATTAACTTAGGTTGCATTAGGAGGCCTTAATTTAAATTATTTACGTAAATAAAATTAGTCTTTATAAAATACTTAACGATTATGAAACGATTGTATACAAGTTGCAAACGCTTTGGCACTCTCATTGGCAATTTTGGCAATTGTATCACTATTTAAAAGTTGGTTTCAGCGTTATAATATGCTCAAATATATATTTTACTTCTACAGTCACTTCAAAAGTATTGTTTACTTACTCAAATACTACCTATAAACATAAGAGGTAAGTGGAATTATAGTAACGTCTTGGCGGGGGCTTTCCCGTGTCCCCAGATGTACAGATCAGCCAGTAAATATGTACATACAAACATCCTCAATCTCAAAAAAACTTTTGAATTTAGCGATAAATATAGTATGTTTCTCTATGTTCTCTTCAAGCATCAATGTCAAAAACATACATACATATTATCACGCATTTTTCACACAGGGGTAGGCAGAGACTATGTAAACTCCACTTGCTACAAAAACACTGATATTGCATCTTTTTGTTCTCTAAACCATTTACTATTTAGTAGTTATTTTACTATTTACTAGAATTATTGCATTTCAGGCATTTACCTTGATAGACTTTCTTTTTCTTTAGGAGATTTACAGTAAGGACATTTTGCTTCGTAGACGAATTAAAAGTTAGACACACTGACCATAAAGCGTATTTTTCATTTACCTGTCCGTTTACTCGTTTTGAACAAAAATAAGTAAAAGGCCGTAAAATATTAGCAAACAATATAGGCAATTATATTGTATGGTTCTATGAAAATGATAATAATAGAAACCCTCTAAATTTCTAAGTATTATAGGGGATTACACGGCAAGATATAAAAAGTTTAAATCCAGTCTATTCAATGGTATGAGGTAACATGTAGTAGGATATTTTAATACAATAATCACTAAAACTAACAAATATAAAAGCTACTGAAGCTAGTTCTCCACGTGACTTCATTGACAATGTCTTTAGTGGAAACCTAACTATAAAATTAATGTCTATAATGTCATTACTTCTAAAATTAATGTAATTATTACAAATTATATTCCTTCATTTTGATTAAAAGTAAAGCGAGACTCCAGTCATTGCGTATACTTACTACACTAGGCGATGTATACATTTAAAAATATATCTTGTACTTTATTTAAGCGTTAGTACGCTATGCGGCTCTGGTGTTATCTGTTACTGTTTATTTATTGCAACACTAAATTTATTGAACGTTTTTTTATTTCTAGTCGGAAATGATTAACGAATATTGACCAAATTTCGGCCCGACCTCATCATATTTACGTTTCAAGTAGCAGTAATTCCTGGGCAAACGTAAGTATGTGGGGCGGGCGGCAATTGGATTTAAATCATTTATTATCGACATAAATCCAAAAATCAGGTAAACACAAATCGCTGTGCCTACCATGCTTCTTTCTCAAGTGTTAAAATTGTCATACTGACATATTCTATCGCAGTCTTAATTTTTTTACTTTTTATAATAGCCTTTTCAAATCCTGCTCTTATTTCAAACTTATAAATTTCATATAAAAGAATGTTTAATTTAGAGCTCAAAAGAAATACTCGGGTGGACTTAAACAACGTTCAAATGTAATTGCTAGAACTAACTAACTCTATCCTAAAGCTAAACGCACCAATGCAATCATCTCCTACTCAAAATGCTTGACGAATAACCGCCGAGATATTTCAGTATCATCATACCATTTCGGTGTAATCATATTGTACATTATTCGACAAATTTTTGGTGGTCGTTTTGTAGTCACTCGGTAGTGCAGAACTATTTAATTTATATTTAATTTAGTTTTATTAAGTATTAATATGTTCAAAAGAAGAAAAAAAACACGATTAAATGTTAGCTTAATATAAAACATCGAAAACCAAACGACACGTAAGCTCCCGTAGCATGCCACCGTAGAAAAATCTAGATAAAGTTTATATCGCACTACGGGCTAGTGCTATCCCGCCCGTTATAATTACCTACAGTGAGATCACGGTAGATGAGAGCTTAATAAACGCTGTCGCCGGTTCCATGCTACTGAAGCATGCTATTGCATGGTATCTTTACCTTTTTCTTTAAAATTCGATGCAATATTGACTTTGTATTTATTGTTTGTAACGATTGTAATAAAACTCTTGTAAGGTGCATTGGGGTAATTCTGAAAACGGGTATATTCCGAAATTTTAAAAAATCTACCGTTCTGAGTGATATTTTCTTGTTGGCAACACTAATCTAGCCGCCATCTTGATTGTCCTGGCCGCGTCAGTTGTCGTGAGTCATTATTGTCAACAACACGTGCGTAGCATCAAGTTTTCTGAAGCAAGTGTTTTTCGCGCCATTTTCGTTGATTCGTAATAACCCCAACATATTTTTCTCGGAATTCTGGTAAGTTATTTAAATGAGTGTTTGTTTTTATAACAGATAATCGTTTTTTGCGAATGTGTGAAAGGAAGACAACGTCGTAGCTGTGGTTTTATTTATTTTTCGGAAATACCCCACAGGGGTTATTCCGATTTACGTTTATATCGTAATTACCCCAAATAGCTTTTTCATACTAATTAGCACTGGTTCTCAACATGTAAACAAACTGAAATTATGTCTGATTTAGTTTACTTAAGCGTGACCTAAACCTTATAAGTAATCTTTGGCAAATAATATTGAGTAATTTGGTGTGGTGTAGTTATGGAGTGATATTTATCCCTTTATAATTAAAATAAGTTTTTTTTTTCAGACCCACCATGCCCCGAACTTACGTAAAAACAAAGATTAAAACCTACACTCCACAAAATTTAGCTGAAGCCATCGAAAAAGTAAAAAATGGCGAAATGACGCAATATAGTGCAGCGCAACAGTACAATATTCCCATGACGACTCTTTTTGATCACATTAAAGCAAGTGCAGGAAATCTCAGGCCAAATGCAGGTAGACCAACTGCTTTACCTTTAGAAGACGAAAACGAATTAGCCGAAACAATTACAGTCATGGAAAGATGGGGTTTTGGACTTTCAAGACTTGAAATAATGGAGATTGTCGCTGAATATGTGCGGCTGAATGAAATTCCAACGCCATTTAAAAACAATGTCCCAGGTGCAGACTGGTTCATTAATTTTCGGAAACGACATGGATTGTCTATCAAAAAAGCACAGTCTGTAGAATACGTGAGAAAAAAAATGACAGATCCTTTCGTCATTGCTGAATATTTCGATTTACTGCAAAATACTTTAAAAGATTTGAATCTCTTTGAAAGACCCCAGGCCATATGGAACTTGGATGAAACATCAATGTGCCTGGATCCATCCAAAACAAAAGTTGTTGGTAAAATAAACAAACCTTGTTCAAGAACAACTTACGGAAGTGGAAAGGAAAACACAACCGTGTTGGCAGGTGCAAACGCCAGCGGCAAGAAGTTGCCGCCTTTGATTGTTTTCAAAGGGAAAGATACTTGGGATACATGGATGGCTGAGCAAGACCCCGCTAAATACGATTTTCAAGTAGCTTATGCGACCAGTGCTAAAGGGTGGATGGAAACAACAATTTTTTTAAATTATTTCAAAAATGTACTCATCCCAAATCTGGGAGAAGAGCGACCGGTCCTTGTTATTTATGATGGTCACTCAACCCACGTCAATATAGGAGTTGTGCAGCTAGCAATCGAAAACAATATAACGATACTTAAACTACCGCCACATACGTCTCATTTGCTGCAGCCTCTAGACCTCGCAGTATTTAAGTCGTTCAAATCTATATGGGACGCCAAACTGGTAGAGTGGCAGCGTAGAAATGTTGGCACAAAAATGCCAAAAAAAATCTTCTCGCAAACACTAGCAGATACTTGGCAACAAACAAGCCCCGATGTAATCAAAAGCGGGTTTAGAAAAGCTGGGATTTATCCATTCAATGCACAAGTGATACCCGTGGAAAAGTTTGATCCAGATGCATATAAAAGATACCAGAAAAAGATATCAGAAGCACATCGTGCCCCTGTAAGCCCAAAGTCACTCAGAGAAATTTGTACTGCTTTTTGTATAAATTTGTTTAACAATCTTACGGTGACTTATGATGCTCTTGACAAGTCAAGCTCTGACAAAGTTACCTTGCTGTCTGAAATATCAAAGTCCAATGTCCAGACTTTGAGATTTGTAGCTAATCAGCCAACTCAATTACCCACATGTTTAAAGAATTCTAAGTCAATACAAAATTCAACAAAATTAAACATTATATCAAATCAAATCATCGTCAAAGCACCATTAAATCAACCCCAACCCCAACGATCATGCACATTTGAAGAACTGGTGCTAAGAAAAATCGAACAGGACAAAAAGGATACTACTTTGACAAAAAGGAAACGTGTTACTACAGGCGCTGAAGTAATAACTGCAACCATGGCTAAAAAAATTTTGGAAGAAAGGGAAAAAACCAAAGGGACTAAAAAGCTAACAAAAACAAATAAAAATGATTTTAAAAAAGGGACAAGAGTAACCAAAAACGAGAGTTCAATCAACAAAAAAAATAGAACAGCACAAGCGCAAAAAGACCAGCCAGGCCCCTCAGGCATAAATAATAAGAAGAAAAGAAAACGCCAGCCTTCATTTGAAAGCATCACTAGTGTATCAGACATCATCAGCGACCACAGTGACTCTGATATTTTTGATTGTGAAGAATCCATGGATGAATATTTTCAAGAAAACCAAGAAACACAAAAGTCACAAAATAAGACAAAAGATGTGAAATACAGTAAAAGATATGAAAATTCAACAGATCTCAAGATACTGACTAACATAAATCCGAATCCCCTCTCTACTAAAGGTAAAGGTGTAGGCAAAAAAAGTAAAGGTAAAGAAAATAAAGCGAATAAAAACGACGAAGAAAAGGAACAGAAAAGTCATGAAAGTGATAACGAAGACGGCGTTGATCTTTTTATGAGAGGAAAAAATATGACTACAAGACAAGACTCAACAACAAATGACAAGGATGAGCCATTGCCACTAGAACATACAAGCATGGATATAGTTCAAGATGAACAAGAAGTGGACCTGGCCTTTAAGGAAGTTTACAAATTAAATGATAAAGAAAATCAAGTGAATAACGAAGACAAAAAAAAACCAGATATACGACACATTGTAAGAGCTAACGGAGACGACATTGAAAAAGACCTGGAAAATAAAGACATAGTACACGAAATTCAAGAAGAGGACACTACCATGAAGGAAATTTACAAAGTGAATGATTCAGTGCTTGTCAGATATTTCATCAGAAAAAAATGGAGGTACTATATTGGGCTCATAGAAGCAGTAACAACAATGCATGAAGAAACGCGCTTTTCAATCAACTTCTTAAAAAAGATGAGATCACAGCAGCCGCTAACCTTCATGATGACAAAAAAAAAAGATATTGATGTAGTTACCGAGTCATTAATAGTGAAGAAGATAGATATACAAAAAAAAGATAATGAAAAACAGTATCACTTATGTAATGATGGAGATACAATTTATTTTGACTGATTAAAAACCAAAGTGATATGCTTAATTTATTAATTAAGTAAGGCTTTTAGACCATGTCTTAAGCATGTTTTTTTTTATCTAGTCTGCGTTTAATTAAAAGTTCGTGCCATAAAGTAAGTAGATAAAAATAATTGAGCTTAGCTCCAGTTTTTGTCAGTTCTCACTGTGAATTATTTTTTAAGAGACTGTTAGTTCCTATCTTGGTGATAAGTAACGTTTTAAAAGTACTGATTTAATTATATGTAGAAAGATTATTTTGTGCTAAAAGTGCTTAACCAAGTAGTCAAAAACGGTTAAGTATTAAGTATTTCTTTAAAATAAATGTTGATTACGCCTTAATGATTTATTTTTATTCAGAAATTCCAAATCAGAGGAAGGACCTATATGAAATGAGGCAGAGCTTTAATGTCCACGGGGGGTGGCCAAATATTTCCGATGTCCACGGGGTGGCCAACAGGAATAGTTGTCCACCCCCATAAGCGGGTGATTCTGCTAAAGGATAAGACATTAATTATGGTTGCGAAATGAACATTTGCTATAAAAATCGATATCTGAGACTCCCCGAGGTCTTTGGGATCGAATATGTTATAAAATTGACCTAAAGTGGCCGCCATCTTGAACTTTTTAGTTAAGTAATGGATCGATTGCTTTGAAAATCGATATCTGAAGCTCCATGAGGTTTCTGAGATCGAATATGTTATTAAAGTGACCTAAAGTGGCCGCCTTAAGATGACCTTATGGAGCCTCAGATATCGATTTTCAAAGCAATCGATCCATTATTTAACTTAAAGTTCAAGATGGCGGCCACCTTAGGTCACTTTTATAACATATTCGATCTCAGAGACCTCATGGAACCTCAGATATCGATTTTTATAGCAAAGTTTATTTTATTATTATATTATTAGGGGGGGTGGACAACAGGAATAAACGGTCTCGTCTCCTTGTCATTTTACTGAAATGTTGAGAACCACAATCTTTTATCGGGGTAATTCCGAAATAAAATGTTGAAAAAAATTAGATTAGCTATACTAATGACAAATGTGATGGTTTTTTGTGTAAGGGGTAATTACGGTTGAAAAATAAATGTAAACTTTAAGTCGTTTTGCAGTAAGGATCACTTTTGAATGACTTCGGAATAACCCCAAGATAGCTCGTAATTACCCCAATACAAAAAAAATATGACTTAACATTTTAAATGCTTAATTTAAAGAACCTAATAACATGTTTAAGATTCTAATTTTAATTAGTAATACACCATCTTATTGAGTACCTATAGGTTAAACAATAATGACAGTAAATAAAAAATAACTTTGAATAATTAACTGTCACATAGACCTCTAGTCATCTCATAGAAATTTCTGTCGGAATTACCCCAATGCACCTTAGTATAAAAATAATTTTAGTTGAATGTCAGTTTTGTTGAGTTTTCAAATCTATATAAATTTGACTAATCTCTTAGCACAGACTTAGCACACTTAGACTTAGCACAGATTAGCAAAATTTATTTTTCGACCCTGAATAGGGCGGAGACGGCAGGCAAAGCCTTTTATGTTGACTGCAAGCTTTCAAAAGTTTATTTCAGGGCATATAGTAGTCATATGACATAATAATTGTGTACTTTCCTAGGTCTAAAATAAACTATTTGGTACTGATAAGTAAATGAACCGTTACAAAATAATATCGTATTCCATTTTCAACGTGATTTTAAACTTATTATTGCAGAAAAACTGATATTGGTAGCGTTTTTTGACTCCAAGAAATTATGACGTCAAAGGGTCTATATTACATACAAATACTATAGAAAATGTTTATTTTGACGTTTAGAAAAAAGTATCTGATTTGAGTTGTTGGAAAGTAACAAATACGATCATGATAAGTAGTTATCATTTTTAAAATTCATAATGTCACTGCTTTAAAATTTAACAATAAATGATGGATGAGAGAAAATATGATTTAATGCAATTGAGACTATCTCCAACAGAGATTATTTCTCAAAGTATAATATAGAACAGACTTTCCTTACAGGGTGACTTCTCGGCTGGCATGTTTAACTTTATAGTTGCTAAGTAGGAACGGCGTAGGAACGAGCTCCACTCGCCGCTGCAGTCGACGGGTTAACGTCACGCATCCTGAGTGTTGGGCGAGGGTCACTGAAATGAAAGTTCAGCAGCGTTATAGTCTAGAAGAATTTTTGAATTTTACGACTTTGAACGGCATGGAATGTAACATTTTGACACCGGAGTTTTTTAGACTAATTTGACCCTGCAGAGTTTAAAAATAAAATTTATACCGTGTAGTAGGTAATTTAATGTAGATTAATTTTGTCATTGACAGTTTTTTTCTAAATCTAACAGTTTTTGTACAAAACGGAGAAAACCGTGGCGAGGGACATATTTTCAATGAAAAAGGGGGGAAGGGGGGGGGGGGGAAATTGGTCTGACACCGGGCAAAATCGAACTCAGCACGGTCGAATTAGTCTAAAAAACCCCGGTGTCAAACTGTTACATTAAATGCCGTTCAACATGAAAAGGAGAAAGAAGGCTTTTCAGATTTTTCTTCTAGACTATTAGGCCTGTGCACAAAAGAAAGTTGCAGACATTTGAAATTATTCCTCAAAAATTGTTAAAAAAATTTTTTTAAATTACATTTTATTGGAAATTTCATCAAATAAAATCACACAGGGAAAACGAGGCAGCCAATCGTTGAGTAATTTGTATGACAAACGACCCAGCTAATCGTTGAGTTATTTATATGGTAAACGACGCAGCGAATCTTGAGGTTTTTGTATGGAAAACGACGCAGCGACTGCCATGTCAACGCAACGCTGATGCAACGTGCCGTGTAAACTCTTACGTACTTGAGTAGTCAAACTAAATAATCAAGTAAACAATGGTGGCAAAAAAGCGCATTTTTAACCATCGAAATCTAGTCATGTTCTTCTAACTAAGCTATCACGTATAGACCACGTGTGGGGGCGTCCAATTTCTCCACCATATCCTATTACTACGCGCATTAAAGCCAACTCACACCGGAAACCATAGTCACATTTAGTTTTATTTATGAACTGCATAAAATAGATTGAAAAAACAGCCGCTAGACTAGAGGACGAGCTGGCGCCGGCTTATCTTTTTTAAAAAGAAAGTCGAATGTGGTTTGTCAATCAAAGTGCGCTACCAGCCGCTGCCGTTTCGGTGTAAGTTGGCCCGTAGCCCGTAGGCTTGTGTCACCTAAGACTATTACAAACTATTACAAGCGAGCAGAAATAGTTGTATCTTTACTTACCGGACCTAGGCGCCCTCGGCAGCGTGAAGGTGTCCGAGGGTCAGACCCAGTACTGGTTGCGCCGCAGCATGGGGTTGGCTGGAGCCACGCCCGGCGCCCTGATCGGGTACGCCGACTCGCTCGCTTCGTAACTACTCCAGTCTTCCGCCTGCGGAAGAAGCGAGACAAATAATCAAACCACAGACTGATAAGTTTTAAACCTGTATAGAACATTTTTAAATGGCTTATGGATTTTATATGCATTATTATCCTGTGAAGTAATGTACATGTCTCAATCCTATGAACAAAAACAGGAATCCTTTTTGACCTTTTTCAAGTCCACTCCTGCAAATGCTTCGCATACGATCAAAGATTGATCATTTTATTCAATCCTAATTTTTATTTTATAATCTCAAAATAGCGTAATTTAAGAAACGAATTGAATATTTTGTCATATTACGGCTTAGTTTAATTTTTATAAATTGTTATAAAAGTCAAATACTACGTCTGTTTCAAAAACAAACCGCCCAGACCAAAACATGATCCCTAACCCTAACATATACAATCAAAGATGTAAGGCCTTTAAATGCTTCAAGGGAGGTGGCGACAAATCTATACGAGTCCACTGGTTTTTATAGTCGATTGAGTGGCCAACATTGTCCATGAGAATCATCATCATCATCATCATTTCAGCCGCATAACATGACGATATAGACTAAGAGGGGGCCGTATGCAACCCTACCTCATCGAGTAGCAAAATATGACAGTAGTAGGGTGTTGCATATTAAAAAGATATGTCTTAATATACAGCAGTCTTTCCCAAAGTGGGCGATAACGCCCCCTTGTGGGCGCTGCAGGTCTCAAGGGGGGCGGTAAGAGACCCAGAAAGAAAATGTTTTTTTTTTGCTAGGAGCTTTATTTAGCTAGGAGGCCTCTTAAACAACGACTGCAAGAGCTCTCGACTCTCAACAACAACTTGTGAACATCAACTAATATGAATTAAAAGATTGCTCAAACTCGGTTCTATATTTCTCTCCGCGTAGTTCATATATCAGAATAAATATTTTTTTAGCGCCCCCATTTTTAAAAACCACTATAACTTCAAATTAAAATTTAATTTTAAGTTATAGTGGTTTTTAAATAGGTGAAAAAATGGGGTCCATATTGGCTCTCATAAAATTCTTATTCATATTCTTTATCTTACTACCGATTTGTGTTCATAATCATCACTCTTCATAATTTTATTCTTCATACTTTTTTTATTCATACATTTTTATTACTATCATCGGAGCTCATAACATTTAGTGATCATAATTTTTTTATTCATACTATTACTATCAAGAAAAGTCTAAATTCATAAAAAAAAAATTCAGATCTTTTTTCTTCATAACATTCAATTGTCATATTGTTTTTATTAATAATGTTGTTACTAATAATATACTACAACTCATAACGTCGTTGTTCAGAATAGTTTTAGTGAATAGTTTATAGGCAATACTAAAAAAATATTTTAACTTACAATGTTCTTTACCATAATGGTAAATACATAATTATTTTATATCAAAAATTAGTTTCTGGCGCTTCGCCGGCCGCTACCACGGCACGCTCGCTTCGCTCGCTCGGCTCGCGCGCTATTTCTGGTAGCAAGTCTTTTCTGGTATGGTCACAGTTCTAACCTAACCTAACTTACTTTTCTGGTAGCAAGTCTTTTCTGGTATGGTCACAGTTCTAACCTAACCTAACCTACTTTTCTGGTAGCAAGTCTTTTCGGGTATGGTCACAGTTCTAACCTAACCTACTTTTCTGGTAGCAGTTTTTTCTGGTATGGTCACAGTTCTAACCTAACCTAACCTACTTTTCTGGTAGCAAGTCTTTTCTGGTATGGTCACAGTTCTAACCTAACCTACTTTTCTGGTAGCATCTCGTTTCTGGTAGCAATCAGATTTTCAGTGCAGTCGCATTTTTAAAAACTAAATGAAAATGAATTTATTAGTATAAAACATTGTGTTTGATTATAAACATTATGATCTTCAATAATATGGATGAATACACTTATGATTAAGAAATTTATGAATAAAATATTTATGAATTCAATTGATTAGGAGTTTAGATCATTAGTATAAACAAATATATGAAAACAAATATTATTAAAAACAAAGTGTATGATTAGTGAATTTATGAATTCCGATGATTATAGTTTCAAATCAT
Source organism: Acrobasis consociella (assembly GCA_963555685.1). NCBI lineage: Eukaryota > Metazoa > Arthropoda > Insecta > Lepidoptera > Pyralidae > Acrobasis > Acrobasis consociella. The sequence continues at coordinate 22,867,121 of OY743104.1, forward strand.
TAGTTTCTAAAATTTTTATGAAGAATGAGCATTATGATTTAGAATGGTATGAGAAAAATTTTCGGACTTGCGATGATATGAGTTAAAAAGTTATGTAAGAAAATGCGCACCCGAAAAAATGGGGGCGCTAAAAAAATATTTATTCTCAAAGTGGGCAGTAGACAAAATAAGTTTGGGAACCACTGATATACAGGGTTGCCTGGGCCTAACCTGGAGCATTTTGTACGGTCAGCAAAAAAGTGATCATTTTTTTGGTGTAAATTACCTCATCGAGTAGCAATTAGGTACGTAATACATTCGATAGTCCTTATCAAGAAGTGCCAAAATAAATAGGGTTGCCTCGCCCAAACCTGGCACTTTCGTGAGTCAGCCTGATTTTAAGTGGTCAAATTTTATGAAAAGATACCTCATCAGGTAGCACAATGAAACTCATGCCATTCGATAGCTCTATTCATCCTCTCAATAATTAACTTTGGTTGCCGGCCCTAAACTTGAAGTTTTTCTTAGTCGCCAAATTTTCAGTTTGACGACCTTCATAATTAAGTCGCAGCAAAGAATGATGAAAGAGTCTGAGGATTGCCTCGGACTCTTTGATTTCTTCATTTATTCACTAATAGACATACTTATACTATTTTAAAAATATTCTTAGATTTTTGCGTTATCTTGCTGAGGCGTTGTTTTTGCTTACCGTACCAAATGTTCAAGACTGGTGTATAATATAAACCTACATACAATCTGTCATAACATCTAATTAATATCATTTAAACCATCCACAGGACTCAATTCCACGTTGTTCTTGCATCAGTAAATTTTTATGTTTGCACACAAAACTCGGCCGACTAAGTGCCGATTTCATCGTTGCAGTAAAACGCGATCAATTGAAGCTAAACTCGTTTACGCACGTAAACTGGTTCTTTTGGATTTCATCGACAAAAACTGATCGCGTTTAAGGCTAAACGCGTTCAACAATCTGAACGTCCGATATTGGCCGTTTAACGCTTCTAAACGCGTTCAATCAAACAAATGTCAAGTCAATGCCGAGATTTGACAACTTTGATTGACAATATTGACATAGGTAGGTAAATACTTTTTAATTTACGTTCCGTTCCTTCGCAATTCTTTACCGGTTTTAAATCAATGAGTTTTGCTTATCTGTTATTCATATTTTCTGCGTGAAATGAAAACTATCACATGATTTTTACTGTAATCTGTGCTAATTTGTCTATGAGTTTAGGTGAACTTAGTTTTCGTAAACGCGATCAAAAATTTGCTCCGAATTGACGGTGAAATTCATTTGAAGTTGATCGAGATCAAATCAAACATTTGAACTCAGTTATGTTAAACTCAGTTTTGCTAAACTCGAAAACGATGAAATCGGCCCTAAGAAAAACTCCAGGTTTAGGGCCGGCATTCGGCTATCGAATGGCATGAGTTTAATTTTTTTTTTCCTTCTCTCTCACCTCCAACTTAATCGGAGTCTGTTTTTACATTTTTGGTTTTATCCTGATTCATTCCAATTTTTCACTATCATTCCTCTCGCATTTTCGTATTTATACTTGTTTGCCTTTCGTTCTTCTTTTCGGGTGGGATGCCCTCCCAGCACTACAAATTTTTCTTTATTTATTTAGCAGACTTATTTTACCTTTCCACTTTTTGTTTGACTATATTTTCCTTATGCACTATGCAGCTAATTCTATTGCAGTTTACAGTATCTTTATGTTTTATTTACGATTGTTATATGCTTGACAATAATACATTTGTATATTATGTAAACATGTTTTTATTTGCTATTTATTTCTTTTTATTACATCTTCTGCAATATTAATGCAGTAGTCTAGAAACTTGTTTCTGTCGTCGCTTGTCATGATGTATTTTATTTTGTCAGCAGTCAGTTTTGTGTTAAGTCTTTGTTCTATGTCGTATCGTCGCTTTGCAAAAGTTGGGCATTTTAGCAATATATGAGGCAACGTTTCTTCCTCGTCCGGATCACAGATACATGATGGGTTCCCCTTGCACTTAAAACGATGCAAGTATTCGGAGAACCCACCATGTCCAGTCATTACTTGTGTTAGTACGTTGCAGGGCTCGACCTTTTTCATTATTTTGTAAGCCGACAGTGCATCTGGTAGGAATCATTTTGTTATAGAAGCAGTCTCTCCGGAAGCGTACCGCTGGTTCCATTCATCAAGAGTAACCGCTCGGAGATTTCTTTTGATGAATGAGACCGGGCATTTGTCATATTCTGTTTTTTTTTTTGACTTTTCAGCGGCGTCTTTTGCTAGTTGGTCGGCTCTCTCGTTTCCGCTCAACCCCGCGTGGGCCTTAATCCAGTGCACGGTGATATTCTTACCTTGTAGTAGTGAGGCTTTAATGTTTTTTCTAGTTTCCACTGCCAGTGGATGAAGGCACCCGCGGTTGGCCACTGTTTGGAGAGCCGCCATCGAGTCGCCGAAAGATCTTGCTTTACTTCCCTTAATCTCCATCACCGCTTTTCTCAGCGCTAGCAGTTCCGCCTGATAAACAGTGCAGTAGTTTGAGAGGACGAATTTTCGGGCTTTAGTCTCGGTTGTGTCATCCCAAACCGATAGTGCGGCTCCCACTTTGCCCCCTATTTTACTTCCGTCTGTAAATATTCGGATTTCATAGTTGCTATAAGCATTTACATCTTCCTGGTTTATCAAGCGTACTATCTGCAGGTCACTGAGCTCCGCGGGATGGGGGACGTCAGCAGCTGGGGTCATTTGTTCAACCTCTCGGTCACCCATTTCCGGCCGGGGAACCCCCCTCTTGGCCTCATACAACGAGGCTGCCTCCTTGACCCTGAGGTCAAGAGGGAGCATCCCCGATAGAATCAGTGCAGAGGCCAGCGATACTGTGCGGTATGCTTTGCACACTTTTTGTGCTACTCCACGTTGCACTACCGCAAACTGTTTCTTAACCCCTTTTTTATTGGCTGCTGGTGCCCATACACTGGCGGCGTAGAGAATTATGGGCTCAATGGTGGCTGTGTAAATTATTTTGACGACTTCAGGATGAAGTCCCCAGCTTGATTTGGCCGCTCTCGTTAATTTCTTATGCACTCCTATCGCCTTTCTACAGACATTCGAGACATGTGCATTGAAAGTTAACTTTTTGTCGATGGTGACTCCTAGCATTTTAATTTCCTTGGACATGGCAATGCTTGTCCCCGCCATGTTCAGTCTTGGGGTGTCGTATTTTAATTTCCTTGTTATGACCATGGCGTTGGTCTTATGTGGTGCGAATTTCATTTTGTTACGTTCACCCCAGTCCTGAACACTCCCGAGAATCGCATTGGCCTTGCCCTCAATTTCCAATGCCGTGTCCCCATCGAAAATCAGTGCTACATCGTCTGCAAATGCCTGGCAGTGGATTCCTTTGGATGTGAGGCTTTTTAGGAGTGGGTCAAGCAAAAGGTTCCATAATATAGGCCCACCTATCGAACCTTGAACGCATCCTTTGTTTGTGTCGGTGCCGTATTCTTCCCCGGCATATCTAACCCGCACTCTTCTGTCTTTGAGGTAGCTGTCCATGACTCTTCTCAGGTTCAATGGACAACGTTCCTCAGCTAGACGTATGCGAATAGACGGCCACCAGGCGCTGTCGAAGGCTCCCTCTATATCCAGTGATATCAACGTAACTATTTTCTTTTCGTCAAGTTTGTTACGAATGTGTTGCATCATGGTATAGAGGGAGTCCTCGGTGCTCCTTAACGGCATAAACCCGAATTGTTTGGGGCTCATCTTCGGAACCAGGTAGTATTTTAAGCGAGATACTAACATTTTCTCGTATATCTTTCCCAGCATAGGAAGAAGCCCTATTGGCCTATATGACTTTGGGTCAGTATACGTTTCTTTGCCTGGTTTCTTTGGAACGACGACCGTTGCCTCTTTCCAGGCTATAGGAAAGTGGTTGAGCTCTAGGCATTTATTTAGAAGTGTCAAAAATACTTCTGGGTTACTGTGAATGGCTTGGCGGCATATATCGGCTGTAAAACCATCCGCTCCGGGTGCTTTTTTGGCATTAAAAGACTCGCTTGACCATTTGAGTTCCGCCATTGTGAATGGTGGCTCGAAAGAATTTTCTTGCTCACCCTCATTCACTCTATCAGCTTTAGACCTGACTTGACTATGGTATTCGTTGTCGTTGTCGGAAGAGTCCTTCGGATGGAAGGTCTCCGACAGCAACTTTGCCGAATCTCTAGCGTCTAACGTCCTTCCGTCTTTCTCCAATAGTCGATCCTCTTCCCTTTGAGTCACTCTTGCGATAACCCTACAAATTCCGTCCCATACACTTTCCTTATCCTGTTTCTGACAGAAGTCTTTCCAGCTCTGTATTTGTGCTTTTGCTGCTTTTAACTCATATTCTTGTTTGCTTTTCAGGTACTCTTCGACGACCTTCGATTTCGGGGCTCGGCTGCACATCGTATTCGACGTTTCCTGGTAGCGACTTCACGCTTCATTGCTGCGAGTTCTTGGGACCACCACGGCAAGGTAAGTTTCTCCTCGTTTTTCTTTTTAGGTATAGTTTAGTTACAAGTAGCATCTATTATATCTGTGTAATTATTAACCGCTATTTCTATCTGTTCTATTGTAGTTATATTTTTTATATTTTGTATTGTCAGTCCTTTTTCCGGCAACAATTGTCTCATTTTCTCCTGAAATTCCGACCAATTGGCCTTCTTTGTATTAAAAAGTCTTGTAGTTCTATTTATCTTAATTCCTGCTGTTTTTTTTGTATGTATGTTGAAGAGAATGCCGTTGTGATCCGCACTCGTCAGCCCTGTATCTACGTGCTAGTCGTCAATTCTGTCCATCAGGTCCGTCGAACAGGCTGTGATATCGACGAAGCTTGTGATGTGCTTGCCTCCCCTAACCGTATCGGATGTTGGGGTCTTTCCTCTGTTTAACACGTTCAGGTCGAGGTCGTCAAGAGTTCCCTGCATTAGTATGCCTCTGTCGCATATTTTTGGGCTACCCCACCAGGTATTTTTCGCATTGGCATCTCCTCCTATGATCATTCTACAGGGTCCCAATTCATCCTTTATTTTTGAAAGATGGGTCAGATAGGGTTCTAGGGGCTGGGGTTTTGGTTCAAAGAAGAAAGACACGAGAATGACTGTCAGTGTTCCAATTGTGATACCCACCACTATGGTGTTATTTGTGGTCAGGTTAGGATATTGTGTGACTCTTATATTGTTGTCAAAAACGGCTATTGCAGTTTTACAGTGTCATCTCCGTTATTTGCATTTTGGTAGATTTTCATGCCCCTTCGACCCTTCATTTCCTTGTCCCCCCCTAAGTAGGGTTCCTGTAATAAGGCTAATGTTATTTTTCGCTTTTCTGCTTCCAGTAAAATCTCATTAGTGGCGAGTTGACATCTTTGAAGATTAGCCTGCACTACCCGGTAGGGTATACAATCACTTTGGCTGCCCTTAGCAATACGCTACGGTTGACCTGGCGAGGTCATCCCACCTTCGTCTCGTTTGACAAGCTTGGTCAAAGGCATTATGCTCGGTATTCTCCATGTTGGCCTTTGTGCAGTTTCTACACCTTGGTGGTTCTCTGGCCAGCCAGTCTGCGCACGCTGTTTTAAGGTGCGGTCCAGCGCAGTGACTGCACAAGTCAGTTGACTCTCCGCAAAATTTCTTACTGTGACCAAAGCCCAGGCAGCGGGTGCACTGGACCAACGGCGATTGGTCTTCCACTCATGCTTTGAAGGTCAATTCGCACAGTGCCTCTCCTCAATGCCCTTTGCCATATAGTAGGTGAGACACTTACGGCCTGGCCACAGCCTCTGGCGGTGCGGATCGCAGTGCGGCAGGAGGCGCGGCGTGCGGCGCGGTTCGCGGTGGTATGCCACAGCTCACATGTTGCGACCGCGGCGGCGTCGGCGGTGGACGTATTTAGAGAACAGCTAACTATTAAAATGGAAGGGTATTGTTTTTTTTTTCGATACACAATTTTTTTATAACTTGCCTATATTTATGATTTGGATTTTTTGACATCCATGATGCTGGTCTAATCAGTATTTCACTTATAAATTGTTACGAATTCATTATTTATATAAGCTCACCGCGCGGTAAAAACAAAATGATTTGTTTCGGTCGCGCGACGCTGATTACGTCCACCGCTGCCGCCGCTGACGCCGCGCCGAGCTGTGGCCACCTCGATACGCGCGCGTACATTTGTTTCACCGGCCCGCCGCGCGGCCGCGTATCGCGCGACTCCCCACGCGCCGCACGCCGCGCCGCAATACGCGGCGCCGGCAGCTGTGGCATACTTCATATGTTGTCTACCATTTGTTTTCGCCGCTCACCGCCTGCCGCTCCGCAATCCGCGCCTCCGTGGGCTGTGGCCAGGGGGTTACAATTACGTGTCCGACATGGGGATTTCTCACCTTTCGTCTGTATCGGACTTCTACCCGATCTTCCCCAGCGTCGAGGTTGTTGAAAACGTCCTTATTTTGATTCCTGAAAGCTCTCACTATTTCTTCATCGGTATGTATACTGAGAACGCTTCTGAGAACCAGTAGTGGATCTCTGTTATTCACTTCCTCGACGCTGAGGTGTGTCTCTTCCTTTTCCAGCTTTTTCTTGAGCTTCTCTCTCTCTTCCCTCGTACTCAGACCTATTATCACTTTCCTATCCTTCGCCTTCCTCACCCTCCTTACTTCAATCCACCCCTCTTTTGCATCAACTGCCTTTCTCACTCTATCTAGGACCTTTTCTCCTGTTTCTTGCTCATCTTTAGAGGTAAATACCACAGAGTGCAGTGTTTCCCTTTTCGCTTCGGCTTTGTGCATAGGTGCTATCATGCGTAGCGCCAAGTCCTGAGGATTCTGGCTTAAAACCAACCCTGCTGCCACTCCTGCATAGGTGTTAGCCGACTGTTCTCCGTGGGTTTTGATGGCTTCCGTCAGCTCGGCCATTTGCCTCTTGCTCTCCTCCAGGAGTTTACTATGCTCCTGAGAGCATGAGTTTCATTTTGCTACCTGATGAGGTATTTTTTCATAAAATTTGACCACTTAAAATCAGGCTGACTCACGAGGGTGCCAGGTTTGGGCGAGGCAACCCCATTTATTTTGGCACTTCTTGATAAGGACTATCAAATGTACTACGTACCTAATTGCTACTCGATGAGGTAATTTACACCAGAAAAAATGATCACTTTTTTGCTGACCGTACAAAATGCTCCAGGTTAGGCCCAGGCAACCCTGTATATTAAGACATATGTACATATGTCATATTTTGCTACTCGATGAGGTAGGGTTGCATATGGCCCCCTCTTAGACTCGATTTCACCAAATAGGACTTTATTCCAGAATAACTATCCTTGGTATAACTTTATACCTAGAATTTAGTCTAGGATTACTTCGTTTACGTTTCACCACTCTACACGAGAGTAAATTTACTCTCGCATAGTAATTCTATGACTCGGAACAAATCTAAATGATTTCAGAAAGACTGTGATAAACCACTTTAAATAAATCGTCCGCTTCTCTCATATTAAGTTATGTTTACTGCGTATTTTTCTTTTGGGTAGGGTTATATGTCAATATTTTAAAAATATTGACAAAACTTTTTAACAAAATCTATATCATCATAGTCGTCATATGTCTCTACTTTCGTGGTCGTCATTGTTTCTTTGTATCCATCTTGTTTGCCTCGGTAAATAGCTGTCAAGAATCAGCTGTTACACTTGGGTCGCCATATTGAAATCTTATCCATGGTATAAGCTCAATACTCCATGGAAATTGGCGGAGTAGTGATTTACTCGAGAATAGCCGTATAATCCTAGCATAAGTCTATGGTGAAACGTAAAAATAGTTTAACCTGAGAATAAATGCCGTAATTCTCTGGAATAAAATTTATTCTTGTTTTGTGAAATCAGGTCTTAGTCTAATATAAGCATTTATAACACCAAACTACAATAATTTCATATTATAAAGTCCAATAGATTCAATTTGCAAAGCAATCTTCAAGTGAACGCCTTTACTTCCCGTAAACCTACAAAAACTCATGTTCCAAGTAGTGCGTCGCCAACAAAACTCATGTATCAAGTAGTGCGTCGCGAACTCACGTCGGTGTGCTCGTCCGCGCCGTACGGGTAGCGCGCGTTGAGGTCGGGCAGCGCGGGGTCGGCCAGCGGCGTCACCTTGCACGCCACGCTGCCCCCCGACGGCAGCGGCGTGCTTGCGCCCGTGTGCACCGACTGCTCCGACGATACGTATCTACAACAATCATATTTAAGTTCGTCAGGTATCCTATCAGGTATAAAAAAATTAAAAAGTATCCTTACATGACAATGAGTACTGCTCTTAAATATAGATGAAATATATCTGTGAAATATATGGTGGGGTATGAATCTGGTAACTTATTGTTCTAATTTGTATACACGGTGATTTTTCATTGGTTTTGAAGCCGAAGGCCACTTCATAGGCATCGTTAGTAAGACCTAATCAGCTAGTCAAAATAAAAATTCAGAAACAAAAAAGGTTGTCTAAAACTCGATTGTAAACTTGTGAGATCAATTAGTAGTACCGCCGCCATACACCGCCCGCCGGCCGGCCGGGGTCATCGACATTACGCAGCTGGCGGCCGGCGTATAACTACGTGGTCACGATCGAAAATCATTTACGCAACTTTTATATCTTATGACATACAGAAATTTGGATTACATATATGAATAGAGGAATTTATTTACTATACGACATTTTTTTTTCCAAAACCAATAAAAAGTCAGCGTGTATGTATACATTTGTCTTGTTCAGCCAGTAAGCGAACCAAATAAATAAAAAATCAAAGAAACAAAGTAGAATTTACCAGTTACTTTCCTCCAGCGCGAATCGTGATAATCAAACGAGTGCTAAAGATGTCATGACAGTAGGCGATAGGCGATACAAGCTGCCAATCGTCACTTTCATAGCATTCTCCATGTACAATGTACATGCCCGACATCTAACTAAATGTGGCCTTTGGTTTTATGTGTAAGAGATAAACGCTTATTAATATACCGTATACCCAACTGCAACACAGTGTCAATGTGGTCATAACGACCAGACTATGATACACCTCTCATGCCCATCGTGCCCTATCAGCTGCACTAAACTCAACCTATATGACGCCTCAGACAACGCTGTGAAAGTGGCAACCTTCTGGAGGAAAAGATCTGATTTTATTTTGAGCTTTCGACACGATAAGACGAAGAAGAATGAACCGTGACCAAAATTCTTACCGTTTGATAGGCGGCGTGCCTTGCGTTGGCGATGGCATGAGATGATCAGGCGGCCGAGGAAGCGGTATGGGGGCCACCGCGCCCTGGCTCTGCCCGTGGATCTTCACCAGAGCGTTCTGGTCTCGGAGCAGATACCGCCGGCACTTCAGCAGCCCAAATATAAATAGGCTGGCCAGGACGATGCCCGACAGAGCCATGAGTATCATCATATAGTACGACGCTGCTTCGCCATTGGCAACCTGTCGAAGAATATGTGTGTTAAGTAACCTCATCATTGCAAAGGCAAATCTAAATGACGCCCAATGTAGTCAAAATAAATTTAATGCCATAATATGCTGCCATACTAGCCACTTTCGACTTGGTATGAAAAAACTGTTCAGAAGTATTTGGATTAAAATAGGGCTTCAGATGTTCAGCCAATGGTTTCTGAAGGATTACAAAATCAGATACCTGATAACATTTACAACATAGCAATCAAATCTCATTCGTAAATTTTCATTACATTTACTTCATTACAGACCCCGAGACGAATGAAACTAAATCGTTATCATCCCAGCCCTTCTTCCTCCCACTGCTCAGCATAGGCCTCTCTTCGTCGACGCCACCCATCTCGGTCCTGTGTTGCTATCATCCTAGTATGTTCCAAATTAATCAAAGTCGCCAACCCATCGCATAAGTGGACGCCCGACGCTTCTCTCACCCGTTGTGTACTAAATAACTCATATTTTTTTAACATGTGCACTGGTGCCTGTGTCTTAATTTAATTTAAAACGAGTTATCGCGCGTTATCTGCATGACATCGAATGAAATTTGACGTACTTGTCTAGTCTAGCTGACATTTAGCATTCTACATGGCTGGGTTCTAGATGTTGACATGCCATAGCTTGTACCCTACTAGATCAACATATATACTTACCGGGACGCCTTCGTGACTTTCTGGGTCATTTGGCCCAGGTAGGTTCTTCTTCGGCCTGTTCCCAATGAACACTCGGACATCGCCCGCGGCCGGTTGGAAAATGGTTGCCGTTAGCAAAAATCTGAAACTGTCCTCGACGCCGTTCATCTCATTAGGCTTCTTACTGACGAAGTATATCACACCAGCTTTTACATCCTCGTGAGTGAAAGATGTCACATAATTCTCTCTTACATGAGTTTTCTCCCCCGAACTTCTAATTATCTTTTTTATTGAACCGTATCTAGGCTTACGTAAAATTGTGTATACAGGATCGCTAGCCGTCAGCTTGGCTAATCCTGTAGCATCCATGATGTTTAGCGTGATCTTTGCTTTATCACCTTCAACCCTCAAATCCCCTATCGGCTTCATCAACGGCTGAACTGTAACCCCTATCGTAAACGGACGCGTAGAGTTACTATTATGGACGTACGCTATCAAGTCAAAACTATCATTAGCAGTCGTCATATCGTTCTGCATATAGATTACTATGCGCTCTACCAAATCTTTGTGAGAGAAGTAAGTAACTGGATTTCTTCCAACGTAAATCATACCATGTAACGGTTGGCGTGTTATATTGTACCAAACTTTGGTGATAGCCGCATTTGTTTCTATGTAGATTTGGTCAGGAGTCACCGTAGCCACGTTGGAACCTTGCTGCAAACTTATAGTACGCAAGGATGTCGCATTTAAAATTACTGGGACGACATCTATCGTAAAAACTGTGTAAGTAGGTTTGAATTGTCCATCCCAGACTCTGAAGTAAAATGTGGCCGTTTGGAGCATCCCAGCATGTTCGTATATCACTCTACCGTTGTTGATGTCCTCTTGCGTGAACTTGTTTATGCTTTGCGCCTCGTCTATGGTCTGATTTTTGTCCAACATGACTATCCTACCTTGCGTCGGGCCACTTATTATGTCGTATAGAATACCTGCCGGGCCCGTGTCAGCGTCTTCTGTTAACAAATCTTTTCTTGTAATGGTATAATTTTCTCCTTGAACAACCTGTATTTGCGGCGTGTCTGTGAGTAATCTAAAAGGTTGATCGTTCACTGGTATTATGATTATTGGTATAGTTATGTTACATAGAAGAACATAATCGGGCAAAAGGAATAAAGCCATGTCGATCTTGTCGTGTAACGTGTCTGAATCGTCGTGTTCGTAGTTTACAACCCCCCCTTCGAGTTGAGATTGAGTTAGTGACGTTATCGAAGGCTGCAACTCGCCGTGCAGCGGTTGAGACCACTGCGCCTCAACCTGGGGCTGCCTCAAACCAGCCTGCGTCTCTAAATATGCTATAACGTTAGTCACATTGACTCTAATAGGGACTGTATCGCCCTCTTGCACTTTAATCTGAGGCACGTACACGTACTTCGCCAAACCGCCAGTAGAAACAGATATATCAATGTTAAAAATTTGTTCCGGTATCGGCTTAGCCAGCGGCGCTTCTACTGTGAATATGAAGGAATCATTCGTGTACAAATCTGAAAATGGGTGCGTATGCTCGTAGTATACAATGGAGTTGTTAACGTCCTGTTGGGTAAACTGTTTTATTGTCCTGTGATGATTTTCGCCGTTCAACATAACGAGTCGGCCCAAAGTCGGGGCTCTGTCAACTTTATACACGATCACTCTAGTCCAATCAGAGCATTTCGACATCAGAAGGTAGTTGTTTAACGGCTCTCTCATTAGAGGGAATACTCGCAGGTTTTGTTTCCTTACTAGTTTGAGGGAAACTGATTTAGTGGTGATGAGGAAAGTTATTTTGGATAGTTCGTGAAGCCCGTCGGTAACGTTGAATATCATCTTGCCTTTGGAGCCCTCTGTAACAAAGCATATTGCTTAATAAGTTACTAAATCAACAGTCAACGACAAGACACAAGTTCATAATAATTATGCAACTGTTGTGTAATAAGGGAATTAAAACACGTTATAGTATTATCACATGAGTGTTTTAATACCTAATTATGTACAGTTGCATATAAGACTTTATCTATACCCATGATATGAATCCTCTATAAAAGGTTCTGAAACCATAGGGTACATGTTGTAAGAACTGTATGTAAATTCATTTAATGAACTTTTGTAAATGATACTGTCTTATTACCAACCTTTGTGCACAAATATCACTTCTCCCCGGTCGATGTCTGCTTGCGTGAAGTGGTCCACGGACGTGTCCGGCGCGTCTTTCATGGCGATGTACCCTGACACTATGTCCACCACCCGAATTGTCACGTTTTCCAGGGGCGTGTCAATATCGTTCACATCTATTGAAACAAATATTTTAATGTTAGCTGAATTATTCAAAAGAGAATAATTAAAAAGGGAATACATTGAAAAGTATGTCATAATCTTGAGCGTAACTTGTAATAAAGATTTGCCAAAATACTCATTAAGTTTTTACTACTCATACGGTTTTAGTCTAAATGTGTTTCGATTTTATATCTCATTTCAATATTTACCAAACGCATAACGAATAAGATGGTTAGAGTGGAGAGGAAAGACATTTTACGATGACCCATGGTGACGGGTTACGGTAAATAAATAAAAACGTTAAACAGGATGAAGTCTTAAATAACTTCAGACCTCCTTTTAAGAGAATGGCAGTCCTATTCTTGGTAGTAGCACCGTAGTACTCAACTACTCACCGTGGATCTAAAGTATAAAATAGCCGTAGCGTAATGTAAAATGTGGCCAGGGACTAAATATTTGTGTGACCTTAAAGGGTCGTATTTGTATCTCAACATTTATGTCGGTGGGGCGTTGACTTATCGTCACATTTTTATAATGCCCATGTAAAGTCTCTTTTGCGGCGACATCGATAAGGTGACGTGATTGTAAGTAAGTTCCCATCCTGACATTAGTCTGTTTTCGTACTGTAAGTAACCTAGTGGATAGTTCACGTCACCCGGGATATCTAATGCCGATCCTGCTCATCCCGCTCGGGCCTATGCGCATCTCTCGCTACGTCATAATTATATAAAATAGTTAACAATTTGAAAAATCCAATTTTCGTGTGTCAGTGTTTGAGCCAGACACTAATGGTTCCTACGTTTTGTATCAAAACTTGTCACATTGTCAAATTGATCGCCTTGCTCTTGTGAGGGTGACAATCGTATTATTTGTCGCACTCGCCTAGCGTGGTCTTTTACGCCGTAATAATATCTAGGTCAATGGCACTCACATAACTCGTTCCTCGTGAAGGTAAAAGTGCCGCCTTCCCAAACACACAGCCCTGTGTTGGCCGCTACTATGGGAGTCTCGTCGTTCACAGGAACAATGTTGATGTAAACTGAGAACGGCTCAGACTCTTTGCCCGACTCAGTTATGGCGGACAACTTGAAAAAATCCAGTGATTCTTCCGAACCGTCGTTTACGTACTGAAAGTTAAATTTGAACATTATACTCAAATCTTTCAACAGTGATTTCATAGTAAAACATAGAAGCTAGTTGCCATAAGTATATTAAGACAGACATAACTAATGACTATATAAAAAGTTTTAATCCCTACAAAAATGTGACGTCTGTGCGACAAGATAACTGGGTCTAATAACTATCCGACAAAACATAATAGCATTATATTATAGTAAGGTATACATTGATTTGATACGAACTAGCTGATACTATAATTTCTTTATATTATAACGCATATAGACTTTAAAATATTTAAGGCTCATCGATCAGATCTTTTTTTAATTGTGAGCGCGCATTATTTTCTCTTTTCTCTTACTACTATACGGCGCATTTTTAGCGGGTTCCCTACGCTATTCAGAAACACTATTTATGGAATCATGATTCCTAATTAAGTTTTGAAAATAGGCACAGTAATGGTGTCCAGATGAACATACTAAAAGTCCTTTTGAGTAGGGGGTGTGCTGAGGGTATAGGGCAGTTTTGTTGATATTTCACTAAGGTTAATTACCCGAGAGATAAGCTGACTAAAATACAACCTAGAATGAACTTTTCCATTGTAGATTACAAAAAAGTAGATGTCCCTGACTGTACATTTCCGGTCTATTCAGGAGATAAACTGTTTCATTTCAGTAACTATAGGTTATATGCAATAAGCTAACAGACATTAGAACTTTATTGGCTATGCCGGCCAAGGTCCATAAAAAAGTGCCCATCATTCTTTAGTCATTTTTATTTTTAGTCTATGATTAATACTTTTAGGAGCTACAGGGTGTGTTAAGTTAACAAAGATATAATATTTTTTCAAAACTAAAAACCGACTTCACACTAAATTGATAAAATTTTAATGAGATTACTTGACATGTATGCCCTTTCAAACAAAAAAGAATTTATCCAAATTGCTTAAGGCATCTTCGAGTAGTCGGGGAAAATTCATAATATACCTATTTATTGAATACTCTGAATGTATACAAAGAACATCTTACCTGAATATTCCCCGAATTGAGCTTCAAAACAGGCAACAAAGCAAGCTCCTGATCGCCCATGACGATTTTCCCGTACTTCGGTTTCTCGATCACCTTATACGACACGACTTTCCCTCTATAATAATCCGTTATCGTTCTGAACAGCTCCGGACGCACACTCACTATCTCCCCTTCAACAACTGTCAAATTTGCAGCAACCACATAAAAATGCTCTGGTATTATCACTATGGATAACTCCAAATCTCTTAACCATACTATTCCATTAGTAACGTCCATTTTTATTTTGTCTCTGGTGCGGTTGACGCCTGATTGAACGTACATAAGACGGTTGACGTTTATTATAGATTGGTCGAAGACACGCGTATGCACGGGCTCTTCGTAATTCTCAAGCTCAACCGAAAGCGGCGTCGAAGTGATTTCGAGCCAACCGTAGTAGGGACCTTCGGTTACTTTGTAAACTATATTCGATGGCTCGATTTGTGGATGCATCACCTGTAATTATGTGAACATCAGAAAACAGTAGTTTATCGTACTTACCATGGTACAATAAAACAAGGTATTCTCTTCCCGTGACAGCTGATGACGTAGGTGGAACTTGACTACGTCATCAGTTTGATGTGCTGCCGCTGTGTGAAATTTAATTACCCGAGCGTAATGCATTTTTGAACTTTTTAAACCAATTTCGAATTAATAATCCAGTATATCAATTTATAAAATATTGAATTGATGAATCACGCGAGAATCGCGAGATACTAAATAGCTAAGTTACTTAATATTTATTTTTAATATTCGTGGACTAATTGAGAAAGTCCTTAAATTAAATGAAAAGAACAACCAGTGGCAACACTTTCGTGACGTAGTCAAGTTCCATCTCGGGAAGAGAATACCTTGTTTTATTCTACCATGGTACTTACAAAGTATCTATTTTACAATATTAACCGTGAAATCTTACCTCAAGCACATCCCTTGTAATATTGACACTGGTGGACTCTTCGACGACTAATGGCCGATTGATAGTGACTCGAAGAGGCTCCCAGTAGCTCGATGGGAATATTTTTATAGGATAGATGCCTTCACCCCATGTGTCCAGGCACATGACTTTAAATCTGTAAAAATACGAATTCAAATTTGGATCGTTAGCTTTAACATACCTATCCGATATGACATTATTTTGCTATGGTGGAGTTTTAGTCGTACCAAAAAAAAATCTAAAAACAAAAGACGGTGTTAATCGAAACTCAAAAGTTTTATCATTTTTTGAGTAATTCACACTAAAGGCCAATAATCCGAGCCTATATACGTTTTATTAGGCAAAACTTAACTTTTATACGCGCCGCGATAATATGCCCCGCTCACGGCCACTGATCTAGATCAAAAACTTTTGTTCTCTTACAGATTTCTTCACTTTCACACTTACCTAAATTGGTCTACGGGCGTGTCAGGTTCCCTGTGTCTGTACGCCACCCGACCGGCTGCCACATCCAGCTGAGTGAACGTGAAAGCGCCTTGGCCCTCCCCAACTTCAATTGTGCCGTGTTTCGGTTCCAGGGTGATCTCGTAGCGGATATCCTCTTCCAGGCAATTCATGTTTGTGTCAACCTAATGAAAGCATTTCGATAAGGCATTTAAAACGTTTGTTTAGCCTAAAAATTGATTGCCGTTTACAATTAACCGTTTTATTTCATCTTGAAACGCTGATATGGCATTGAGGATTGAGCTCTTCTACCAATTTTATAGTTTATGCATTTTATATTACTTTATCTACGCACATATGATAAGTGCTTTAAAATGCGTTTAGAAACCATAGGCAATGACCAGCATTGCCAACCAGTAGGAATTAACGGAGACGTGGAGAGTTTAAATTTGGAACAGCTCTCAAATTCAAATGGGTGTCTATTCTAGTATCTATAGATATTAAAACAGTTATCAAGACGAATGCCAAATTCAGTATATTTTTTAATAAAAATCGCACATTTGATCTCGAGTGACACAAGAATAGGGGCGTTCATTCGTTTGTCTATGATTTTAAAAAAAATACAGATTCGAATTTCGAAACGCCGCCATTTCGAGTTGTCATTTGTTTGTTGATGTTTTACTGTTTACGCTATGATAATTATGTGTGTAGATAAAGTAGTGTATGCAACTATACATAATTAGGCATTACAACACTCATGTGATGTTATTATGAAACTCGCCTTCGGCTCGTTAACCCCACCATAAACTCATAAACCTATAAACCCACATTCGTGTTGAAATGCCCTTCATTACGCACAGTCGCATAAACTACTATTATATGTTATAGTATGTATTCCTTTTATTTAATCGTATACTTGTTTTTTTCTACACTGTAATACTCTAACTGCGCCAACTCCCCCACATCTTTTATAGTCTTCTTTACCCAAAGGTTGGCTGGAAGAAATCACTTTAATGATAAGTCGGCCTTTGTACCTACTAAATTTCAAATGTACTTTTGATTATTGTCATACTTAGTTGATGCAATAAAGAAATTTTATCTTATCTATGAACTAATCGTACGAACAATCCGGCTATTGTCATTTTAAGGCCAAATACACGCTTAGGGAGTAGTTATACCTAGCGTTAATTTTGCGTTAGATTTGCGCTAGAAGCGCAGCGCTTCCAACGCTCTCCTAGCGCCACAGGTGTCAAACATATGTCAGCAAGAAATCCGCGTTCGATTAGCGTTCGCAGAGCGCCATCTTCGAAGGGTGTCCACATTTTAGTACTACCTTTTTTATCCTATCTATCCGACCAGGACAGATGACCATAAGAGCATAAAAAAAATAATCGATCCCCTTCGTGCTTCAGAAAGCAAGCACATGTAAAACGCTGGTCCCGATAGTCAATTGTGTGAAATGCCTTTACTCGTATGCAATCTGAAAAATCTGCCACCAGTTTTGGTCAATTACATATACGAGAAATTTCTGTGTCTGAAAATCTCGAAAACGGCTCTAACGATTTCGCTGAAAATTTGTATATGGGGGTTTTCGGGGGTAAACAATCGATCTAGATTAGTTTTATTTTTGGGAAAACGCGTGTTTTCGAGTTTTCATGCGTTTTTTCTTTCCACGCACAATATGATCGCTAATTTCGTCGCGCCGACCGCCCTGTTTTTAGCTCAGCGGTTAAGGATACCGACCGCTAGAAAGAGTGTTACGGGTCAATTCCCACTCGGTGACTTACTTTTGATTTTTTATGTTTAAGTTTATATATAATTTTTTATTTTGCATTGTTTTTAGACAAGTTTAAAAAAATTAAGTTAAAGTTTGAGATGTAACCGAGCAAAGCTCGGTCGCCCAGGTACTAAGTATTTATAATAAAAATAAAATAAAATAAAATCTTTTATTTTCAGACAACTTAGTCCATAGAAAGAAAAAATTACATTAAATCCATTCAATTAATTAATTAAAATTCATTTAACTAAAATAAATTATTATAAATTAAAATAAATTAAATTAAACATAAAAATAAATCATAATTAAAAATAATAAATATACTACATGCCCACACAATTTGCCTCTTTGTGACGAGAATTCAACAGTTCATCGCCCTGCCCCCCTCACATGCAGGTCGATGAATCGGCTCAGGATAGCCGAGTCCATCCTGTCTGCAAACACCTTCAGAATGCCGTTCGTGCTCCCCCTTAGTCGGTACATTATTGACGCAGTCTTTCTTCGCATTATCTATATTATATATAGTATATTTATACCTACATATATTGGTATAAGTTGGTAAAAGTAAATTCAATACATACTTAGCAAGTCAGGTAAAAATGCATTATTTTTCTAACTGCAAATAAAGAGAATTGATCGAGAGACTAAATTCTCTTTCAATTTATACCTATATCTTCTTCTTCTTATCGTGTGTGTTAGTGACTAACACTAGTGTCAGAGTTTTTAAACCGCCTTAAAGGCCTCTGACATGGTTTTAGGTAACGACCTATATGACATGATGCATTTTTTGATGATAATGTATGCGTTGTCAAGGTAACGTAAATTTCAAAAACCAGTTAATAAATGGAAATAAAACCTAAAGAAAATATACGATGTGTATAATTTGTGCAAAGAAATATTTTCCTAGTGTAGATCTACACTGTGACTGTTGAGTTCACATAATGTTTGTCGTCATATAGTTTTAGTTTGTTTTTATACTATACTTACTTGTTAATAAATAAGTCACACACAAATAAAATAAAAACAAGTTTCCGGCGTTTTTTTTTTTTGTTTTCTTTGTACCTATGTAATTGATCTGTTACTTTAATGATAACAATATGATCCGACGTAAGACGTAAGTAACATAGTTGGTATGTAGTTTACTTTACTTGGTATACTACTGATGTAGGTATGTAAGTTTAGTAATGTAAGTATGTTGAATTTTCTCTACCTATACCCGAGTCCCGCGACCAAGAAACATTCTTTAGATTACCACCTGCCTAGTCACCCTACTACTCGCAAATGACATTATTTGCGTTTGCCTAGCGCTTTCAACGCTCCCAAAGCGCGCGCTCGACGCGCGTTGGGAGAGCGTTAGGAGAACGTTAGGAGAGCGCTAGGGGAGCGCTCCTAGCGCTATGGCGCTCGAAACGCGAGGTATAATCCGTTTCATACATTTTCATACAAATTCGATTTGACAGCTGTCGCGCTCGTAGCGCTGCGCTAGCAACGCTAGGTATAACTACTCCCTTAATTTATAACGAGACACGTCTGCTTTGCCGCGCGTTAATGTCATTAATGAATAAGCGTCAACAGATCTGGCCATTCGGCTTTTTGACAAGCGGCAAAAGAAATGTATTCAGAGTAAAACATGTTTTGCTTTTGAGCATAAACCGAGTAGTGGGGTAATTTTAAATAAGGATCGTCTCATTTAAAATTGCTCGCCCCACTCCTCGGTGGTACGTTAAGTACGTAGCAGAAATCAAAAGTTTAATTTCATAATTAGTTCACCTTTGCCAATAAGGCGATGCAGGTTGAAACAAAAAACATTTAATAATGATAAGTTTCAAAATAAATATTTTTTCAATACTAACCTGATTTTAGTTAAAATCAACAAACACTTGACATACAACTTCATAGTCTATAACAAACACTAACCTGCATATCTCGAGTGGTTATCACTACTGCCCTTCCGTTCTCCACGATGGATCCATTCGACGGGTACATCCGTATAAACGGTGGCGACGCCTGAATCTCCAAGTTCCCATTCACGTCAAACAACCCATCTGAGATCCAGAACGCCATCTTTCCATACTCTTTACCTCTGTGCTTGAACAAAACTAAATTCTTGTTTATATCGTCCTGGGAAAATGTCGCGATTTGCTCAGACGGATTGTCAGCTCTAAATATCCCACCGTTCGGAGGGTCATTAGTATATTTCTGAAGTGTGTAGATGATATCCGAGGGTTTCGTGTCCAAATCCGCGTCAGAATAACTTAAATCCCTTGATGTTATCAATCTAGCACCTCCGTGGACGATGTGAAACACATTATCGTTAGATCGCACAGGACTGTTGTCATTCTTCAATATGATATCAATGTGGAACACTCCAACGTATTGGAAGTCTTCCGGTTCGGGACTCAGCGCCATGAAATGAAACGAGTCGTGCTTACTCTCCGAATCGTCGTGAGCGTAGTACACTCTATCCGAATTCAATTCTTGCAAAGTAAAGTAGGTCGTGTTATCTCTGATAATTTTCAAGCTCTCGTTGATCACTTCAATTTTGCCGTGTTTCGGTAACCTAGTTATATTGAAAACTAGGTTAGTGACGGAATCTGTTCGGAAATTTAAATGCGTTGCTGGAATGACCATCCTTGATCCTTCTGTCACTTGTAACCGCTCTAAAGTCATCCTCATGCGGCCTTGAGAATGCTCTGCAGCCGCTGCCGCTGGAATGTGCCTTATTGTCATAACACCTGTAATGTTCTCGCATTCTGTCGCTCCAACTACGAATGAAAACTCGTCTTGTATATGAGAATATGCTCGTCGGTGTAATCTATACCATAGTTGGTCTGTATCAATGTGTTGCTGAGTAAAAGTGCTATGGGTTTGCAAATGATGTTTACCCAAAGACAGATGTAGGATGCCATATTTAGGCGGACGTAATATCGTGTATTGTATTCGATCGTTGGTTATAGCCAGCGGCTTCGTCTTGAACCGTAGGTGCTGCGAAGAGATGAAGGCCTCTCGGGTGTTGTTCAATACTAGTTCTTCGTTCACCGACTGGTATAATTCGAGTTTTATGAAAGTCAGTCGAAAGTCGTAGAGCGTATTCGTTCGTATCGATCCTACTGAAGCTTTGAACTGTAAGAGAATAAAAATATGTATACACACACTAGTAAACTAATTACGAACTATGTAATTCTTAGTTCCATCATTAGAAAAATAAACTAATGCGACATGGAATTCTGTGATTGAACTTTAAACAAATCCAACTAATTAGTTTGAAGTTCAATCACAGTGTTCCACGGTCTAGTTTCCACAGAGAGTTTCACGGTAGGAACATTTCCAGGGAACGGTCCCATATTTCTCGGAAATGTTGTGAATTATTGGAAATAGTGTTATGACCATATTAAACACCGCATTTACATAAGTTTATGTTATATATAAATTTGAAAATTGTCTGATAAATAAAATTACATTATTGCCTGACATTTCGCTTTATTGGAAACAATCCCGGGAATGATTTTGGAAATCTGGGAAATGTGTGAACGACTCCGGGAACGGAACATCGCTAGATGGAAATGCCTACCTATTAAAATGTCTACTCATGCCACTGGCACTTACCTTGAACTCGTCATGACTGGGGTTCCCAAGTAAATGCATGTATCGCACTCGGCCAAAGTTGACCATTTCGTTGGTAAACGAGTCCACTGTCTGCCAAGTACCGTCAAGTACGCGCAGGCGTTCAACCACGCCGAATTGAGGTGGCTTCACTATGTCGTACCTAAAAAAGAAAAATACAATTTTTTCTTAGTCTGCATTGTGTGTTCATTCTATTTTGTATATAACTTATCTTTGAACGACAGTATTCGGTTCAGAAGAAATTGTACTGACAAGCCGAACGTATTTTGACTGCAATCTGACTACCAAACTGCAGTTGAAATGCAGTTTGATTGCAGTTGGCACTACTGGAATGAAACTGCAAATGAACACACTCTTTCTGTGATAAATTCATCATCAGGTCTTTTTGCCTCCACTGCAGAAGCCCGACCGTCTCTGTACTACCAGAGCCATACTTGGCCAGAGCAACCAGACGTGTTGGAGAGGTCTCATTGATGTTTATAATCCTTGTTTAGCTTTTATTTCCTAAGTCGCCTTCTACAATATCCACGGAGACTTGGAGTGACACTATTCTACTCTACCGCAAACCATACGGTAAATGTAAATGTATAATAAATTTATTGATGTACTTACTTGACTTGCACGTTACTTTCGTCAGCATTGCTGGTGAAAGTAAGGTTGTCAGCCGATATGATAGCGTACGAGTTGTGCACGAGTTGCAACCCCGTGTTGTTCACCAGGCGGACCTGAAGCGGCACTATGGATATTCTCAGAATGCCCGGTCCGCTGGTTTCGATTCCGTCTGACACCTACAAGAAACCATAATTATGACAATTTATTACGATTGTAATTAGTCTGTTTATTTATTTATCAAAATAGAATAAACCCGTATTTTTCAGTTTAACAAAATAGTAAAGATTCGCAAAGATAGGGGGCATCAAAGATCCGGAGTGGGGGTTGCGACGTAACTGCTAAATAAATAATTAAAAATTGTTTTATAATAGATAAATAAATACAATAAGATAGCATACTGTCGCTGTCTGTAAGAGCCCTTAATCTAATAAATAATAAAGAGTTTCTATGACGATAATGACGAACAATAAAGATATATAACGTCTAACAAAACAAACCTACTGAAACTATTTTTAAGGGTGAACAAGATTAACCCAAAAAAACGTTAATCAGAATATTTAAAAAAAGTAAGTACCGTACAAAGTGGGACACTGTATAATTACGTTTTAATGCAAAATAGATTTTAACTAGTTTACCTGCAAACTGAGTCTGAGCGAGGTTTTGTTGAGCTGCTTGTCGTTGGAGCCATGCACGTAGGAGATCACGCCCGCGTCTATGTCTTGCTGAGTAAAGGAGTCCACGGGCTGGCCAGACATCTCAATGTGGCCGCTGGCAGACAATAAACTTGGTTAAGACGCTAATCCTATTAAGTATTTTTCAACACGTTTACTCGTAAAGTGAGTCTAATTTCACCGGTTTTAGATAAACAGCAGCTCATAAAACACGTGCGTTATAAACGCAAATAGTGAAGTTATACTCTATAACCGCACTTTACTCGTAGCTATCTGATTTTTTTTCGTTGAGTTTATATAAAATCAGTTTATTAGGTATTTTTCCTAGCAAGTGTGTTGAAAAACGTCTTACTATATTGGCTAAACACTATACGCCCTCGCCTTCGGCTCGGTCTAGTAAATTCTGCCTCATGTGTTTATAACCACCATAACGCACTTATATCGTCATGTACTGTCATATGATCACTCGGAAGTTTAACTTTTTAAATTGTGCCGTTCTGTATTCTTTGAATGGCCGTGTGGAGACCGACATAAATAGGACTACTTCATCAATTCCTGTGGATGTGGTAAGAGGCAACTAAAGTCTAAGAATAAACATCCCACAACTGTTTTCCCAAGGGGAATTGACATCGTACGACGGGCAGTAGTAAACTAACTACGCACGAATGCTTTCGCAAACAGGGACGACGTCAGGCAGACATCCGGTCTAACTAAAGCCAAATCGTTTTAAACTGTTCTGTCTATATCTTCTCGTTTTCCCGGATTCATTCATTCCCAGTGATAATTGACACGCATAATTACATTTGGAGAAGAATAAACAGGAAAGCACTCCATGGGCTGTGAAGCAGCACAGCTGCGGATACAATCGGGAACGGGCTTAGATGAAGAAATATTTTGAAAGTCCCAATTGCATCTTTCCCTTCTGACTTATTGGTCAACTCTTATTTGGAATGCATGATATGTGCACGCACACATAACCCCAGATAGTATATTAACAGTTTAAATTTTTGGACTAATCGCTAGTAGTATAATTTTTCAAAACTAAAAACCGACTTTAGTACCAAAATACAACCACATCAAAAGTAACTTTGAAACAAAAAAATTACAATTTCTTTTTCTATATTGGTCCAAATGTATTTGAGTAATCAGGAAACATACAATTGTATATAAACATTCGAATTTATATCCTCCTCCTTTTTAAAGTCAGTTAAAAATATAACAATGCACCACGCTTACCTTCCAACTTCGTTCTTTCCATGCAGTACAGTGTACAGCAAATCTTCTGGCGGCGTATCAGGGTCTTCTGCTTTCAATATATCTGATGTGATCACTTTTCTTGTGCCCTATACGTCAAGAAACATAAGTCAGACAGAAACATAGAATGTTTGCATGTATGAGTAACATTTCTCTCTTTCACACTATTTCATTTAGCATTGCCTCTTCTATGAAGCTTAATATTAAAACTGACCTACTATAAGTTGAATATATATTTAAAGAAAACAAAAATAAAATAATGTTATACTCACACTACTAAAATAAAGTTAGGCGTGCGTTGACTACGTGGTAACACATGCAACTAACAAGCAAATCAATCAAAATAAATGAAGCACTCGGCACACTCTGAAAATAAACATCAAAATTGTATTAAGTTTGCTTCACACGCAACTTCCACATTAAAGGCTAGCGCCCACTATACCAGCTCATCGCCGACGCCAAACCGGCTTGACTTATAGTAAAGTATTGATATATAATGGCGAAGTGGCCCAGCGGTTTAGTTACAATCAAGTGTACTCATGTACGGTAATTTTTAACAGACACCCCGGTGTAGGAAAAACCTCATGAGGAGACCTGAGCACTAGTGACTAAATATTAAGTTTAATATAGTGTGTGAAATGCAGAAGGCAACGGGAAACCTCTCCATTATCTCCCCCAAAAGGCGCCAAGGTGTGATCAAAATCTTTCCATACAATGGCACCGACAAGAGTTTGGCTTTGAAATGTAGTAGTATTCCCAAATTTCATTGAAACTATACTACGAGTTAATATCAAAACATACGATGCCGAAGTTGCGCTGCTGAAACGCGACGTGAGTAGCGAAGTCACGTCGCGTTTTTCACGAAAAAATAATTTGTGTTTTTAGACGAGCAAGGGCTAAAAGTAGTCCGTGCATTGTAAATAAGAATCTTCATCGTAAATATTACGAGAAAAAGATTACACATTTTTTTTACTGTAAGTCGAGTAAGAGTTGGGCCAGCCTCGAGTTACAGTGTTTACAAACGATGCAGCAGCGGTATTTGCAGCAGCGGTATTTGCAGCAGCAGCACGGTGTGTAAACGCTCTTAGTGAAATGGTCGATAGATATCCTCCAGCCAGAGGGCGCGGGTGAATCCCATGTATGAATAAGATATGCGGCAATGCTGTTGGTAGGATAGGCTTGGGCTAGGCTAGGCTTGTTGACTACAAGCCAATTTAGATACTTTTCAAAACTATAAAATCCTATGACTGAAAGTTGCTTGTGTAGCTGAGTTATTAATGATTTTTCAAACATAATATTTTCAAGCTTTTACTGTGAAAGATTAGTATTTAAAAAAATCAAAGAACATTTCTTGTGTGTAAATAATAGAAATAAATAAAAAACGCAAATAAGTTAGCTTCTAAAAGTTCTAGTAGTGAAAATATTCCTTTATCGATGCAAAATATTCTGCTTTTCATTTTCATCCCATTATTTTAAACTCACCTAATTATCTCTAAATATTACCCAAAAGTTGGCTGATTATGTTGTATCTTAAAGCATCTATTTTACAATAAAATTTAGAATAAATTAATAATTGAAGCAATAACTGACTTGTATGGTTAACTTTTTGTTTAAACCATTTGTTTCAATTTCATTGTATGCAACAGGCAAAAAACTTGCACTGTGTAAATAGGCCTTTAAATGAGTTTACCTGAGTAAGCCGCAACACCTTCCCAGGCAGCAAACTCAGCACGGGCGGGTCATTGACCGGCGTGATGTTGACGTGGAGGACGAACGTGTTCCTGCCCTGCAGGTAGCTGGGCAGTGTGAACTTGGTCTCCGGAATGAGTTCCATATCGAGGACTATGCCGTCTTGGTGGTTTTCCGACCCGTCGTGAACGTAACGCACCTTGAAGGATACAAAATAACGTTATTGACTAAATTAACAAAAAAAAAAGAAAGAACGTGAAGCTTTTCTTTGCACATTTGCCAAAAGTGGCTGTGTCTCGCAAAAAAAGCTTTACGTTCTCACTTTAAATTGTAAACAGTAGTTCATAAAATAGTTTGAAGGTTTATCTAGGGCATACTGAAGACAAAATTTTAAGTTATATCTCTGTTTCCTTTCAAATAATTCTTCAAAAGGGGAGAATACTGGTCACCGAAAAATTCATGTATCCCCTCCTTAACGTCACAGTAATACTTATAAACAATTTACTGAAATCATCTTGTTAATAATTAATTTTATTACTTTTTATGACCAATCATAATCATCTTAGGTGCAGTGTAAGTGCTAAACATGAATTACCGTGCAAAAGTGGCACTCTCATTTAATTTTAAATATAGTGATAAATTAACCTATTGCTAAACAGGCATTAGGTAGACATTAGGTAGGAGATATAAAAAGCCTTTGAAAGTATCAATGGTAGTCCGTCTAGCTTTAAATAGTCGATTGAGATGATCATCAGGGCGAGTGATCGCTCTACTTAACACACGATTACACTACGATAGAGTGCTTTCTAGCACTCAAGCCTAGCGTAATCATATAAAATATTTACAATAATTTTATCTCACATTATTTCCAACAATATTTTTTACCAACCTTATCCCGAGAAAGGTCCATAAGTGTAAACACTTGCTTCATTTTCCCATCAGGTTCAATATAGTTGGTGTACTGGGGCAAATTTCTCTGCAACGATAGATCCACTGCTATTCTCCCGTGCTGAGGGGGCTGGGATACGTGTAGGAGCACTCCGGACGGCCTCACGCCATATTTGTGGTGGTCGAGCACCACGTCTATGTTCTGGGTGGTGATGACGGCAACCCCACCCTCTTGAACGGTTAGGGGGTAAAGTGCTACCAGTTCTAGTTCGCTGCTTGATTTGGAGTAAACCTGGGGGAAAAATAGATAATCACATTGTTAGGAAGACGACTTTGTTTTGAGATACTGGAAAGTAAATAAATAAATAAATATATAGGGACAAATTACACTGATTGAGCTAGCCCTAAAGCAAGTTTGAGACTTACGTTATGAGATACTAACTCAATGATACTATATTTTATAACAAATACATATACATATAGATAAAGACCCAAGACCCAGGACAATTTGAAAAAGGCCATTTCCCAACTTGCCCTGATCGGGGATCGAACCCGTGACCTCTGGGTAGCGGACTAGCATGGTGACCACTACGCCACGGAATGTACAAAGTGTAAAAACTGACGAGTTTCTGTGCAAAATGCACACAGCTGTTTGTGGCTGCAGGGACCAATGTTCAAACCACGACGAATTATTCCCTAAACTTTGGTTGCAGGCAGAGCGCGTCTTCAAACCGACCGGGCCATGTAACGTCATACAGCCCTTCGATAAATATTGGCTATACAACGTGAAAGGGACAAACCCGTAATAAATCGAACCACGGGCTATAATAGATCACTATAGTATGATGATATTAAAACAACCGTCAAAATCTTTTTTAAAAATTGACATTTCCATATGAAAGTGTGCAGCCGCCAATGCAATTTGTAATAATAATGTCTATTTTTTTTTATGTTCTTTTATAATCATTATGTTATAGTGATCTAGTACAGCCTGTGGTTTAATTTATTACGGGTATATCCCTTCCACATTGTATGAAATGTGTTCTAAAATCGCAATGGTCTGACTGAATTCGACGATTTCAAAATCATATTGACGTAAGCTAATTAGAACATGATGATTTTAAGTTGATCCGTCGATCTCTAAATGATCCTCATTGGAATACTCACTTTATACTTGTCGGCGTAGTCCGGGTTGATACACAGGTCCGTGTCGCACTTGCAGGTAAAGTGGTCAACACCGTGCTGCTCGCACGTCGCCTGTGCCACGCAAGGGGGATTCGAAGGGTTCGCGTGACAGGGGTACCACCACACGCACTTAGGGCTGACCCCGTAAGTGACTACGGCGTTGGGGAGGCCGAATATCTTGTCGTCCACTTCGATTGGTTTTATGCAGCCCTGAAATCATGATTTCAAATGACATTTAGGAATTTGTAACTACTTCAGGAATTTTTTCATGACGCTTTACAAAGTCAAAGTCAATTTTTTTTTTATTAAATGTTGGATAAATTTATCTTTTATTGAAGGTCATTTTTTTAAATAAATATTATTTTAGTTCAAAAGCTAAAAACTACTAGCGTTTCGGAACGACCACTGCTGGGAAGATTACGCCGAAAGAAACCCAGTTCAGTATTGGTCCCTACCCAGCCTGATGGGCTATGTTACAATTACAATACAGATTTACACTTAAGCTATACATTTAAATTATACAATTACAATTTGCAGTCAACTATTTCTAAGAATTTTTCTCAGATGATGATAAGTAGTCATTTACATGATAATACGCATTTTGTAATAAATGATTTTTAACGGCTGTCTTAAACTTAGATAATGGTAATGCTACTATACAATTTGGAATTTTTATTATAGAGGCGCAAGCCGAGACCCACAAAAGATTTTTTTTGTTTTCTCTAACCGCAAAGCTAAGATTGCTAATTTATTTTTATTTCTCGTGTTAATACTATGAATATCACAATTTCTCTTATATAAGTGTATATTCTGACGATTTATCTATGCGAACATAATGTACGTGACATTATGTTCGCATAGATAAATTGCGAAGGGAGGGTCAAAATATTTATGACTTTAAACAGTTCCCTTAAAAGACTCTCTAGCACCTAATTTATATATAAATCTGATAGCGCGTTTTTGTAAAACAAATATGGTATTTATATCTGCAGCGTTACCCTATAGCAATATTCCATAGGACATAACACTGTGAAAGTAACCAAAATATACCAAACGCGCTGTATCAACGTCAGTCATTTGCCTTATTCTTCTAACCGCGTAGGCCGCAGAGCTAAGTTTTCCAGCTAATTTTTGAATATGGGTACCCCATTGCAACCCCGAATCAAGCGTTATTCTCAGAAATGTTGTGTTATCAACCATATCTACTGCTTCCTTATTAATAAATAATCGTGTTGGAACTCTTGTAACATTCGGTAAGCAGAACTTTACACCTTTAGTTTTTTTTGCATTTAATACTAAATTATTTGCCGTAAACCAATCCAACACTTGCGACAATGTAATATTAATCTCATCAGAGGTGTCAGTTTTCCTATCTACGCTGAAAACAAGGAAAGTCATCACTCGTCATCACAATCATCAGCAAAAAGTACAGACTTACAATCTTTAACATAATATGGTAAATCATTGATAACAAAGGACCCAAGATAGAACCCTGGGGCACACCCATCTCTACGGTTGATCCTTCAGATTTTTACTTGATTTACACTAACTTTTTGAATTCTGCTACTGAAATAAGATTTAATTAATTCAAGAGCTTCCTTTTATTCCATAGTGCTCAAGTTTGGATAGAAGGGTCACTCCCAAGCATCATAGGTGTTTTGTAAAAGTGCAACACCTGCATCCGTTGTTGATAGACCCTTAGTAAATCCATACTGATCACCATGGAACAGACTATTTTTATTGAAAAAAATCTAATAATTGGTTAAAAATTATCTTTTCGAATATTTTGCTCAGTGCTGGCAGAATAGAAATGGGACGGTAATTTGTTGGATCATTTCTGTCACCAGTCTTAAATAGAGGCATAACTTTACTTAACTTCATCATGTCAGGGAAAGATCCCGCGTCTACATATTTACTTACAGTATATATACAGTTTAGCTGGACCATTACGGTTCTGCATCAGGCGTTCCATTTTCCAAAATCATTTATACCCTATATGTTGCCCAGGCTTAATAGCTATATAACAAAAAAAGTTTCATTCGAATCCGTCCAGTATTTCCGGAGATTAGCGTGTACAAACAGACAAACAGACAAACAGACATACAGACAAACAGACAGACATTTTTTTTTTAATTCTTACTCTATTACTACGTCTCCATCGCCCCCAATACTTTTTTTGGAAATATATTTAATGTACAGACACACTTTTTTTACTGTTTTATTATATGTATAGATAAAAGCTAAGTAAGGCGCAATTACATCTATAATCTTATACCTTTAAACGAGCAATTCTTGTATATATTATATTATATATAGCTACACTTACCACTGACTGACTGACTGACTGATTGACATAGTTGTTTGACCGGTTGCCAAATAGTAGGGGTGATGGTTTATGGTGGAACGTATAGGGGTGAGGGGGTCGAGTACCAGAAAAATCTGACATTTGAGGATTTGCAGAAACCTGATGTGGAAGGGGTACGGCCTGGCTAAACGGTTGGACCTGGAGATTTGACCCCATAGACAAAATGAAAGGGGTATCTGATCAATTACCAGAGCCAGCATTTTTTTTTTAAATTTCATAAAAAAAAATTCCTCCCATACAAATTTCATACAAACGGCTCCCCCAAGTAACTTGGCGCAGCCCGAGGCCGAAGGCCGAGGGCGAAGCCGGCTCGCGAGCCCGGAGGGCGAGCTCCGTGGCGAGGCCGAAGGCCGAGCCCCCCCCCCATCATCCCCTCTGCCCCTCCCCCTCCCCTCCCTCAAGTAATTTCCCCCCATCACGAGGCCGCAGGCCGAGTGACGCGAGCCCGAAGGGCGAGCTGCGGGCGAGGGCGAAGCCCGAGCCACTCCCGAAGGCGCCAGGTTTTTTTTAAATTTTTGGAAATCCAAGATGGCCGCCGAAAGTCAAATGCTTGCGATTTGGCTGAAAATCAATATCCATATGTTTTTTGAGCAGAAAAATCCAAATTTGAATTTTTTTTTGGAATCCAAGATGGCGTCTGAATTTTAGAAAATGAAATTTATTTAGTTCATAACGTCTCACTGGGACTTTGTAGGGGTCTGAAATTTTGCATATGGGGGTAAAGCACCTCAAGGAACTCGAAACTGCATTCAGATTTTGGATCCAAAATGGCAGCCCACACATTTTTTCATGTTTTCTCAACTGACTGCAGTTTTCACCCATTTTTTGAACTGGAAACATTTCTTAGCCAACAACCGCCGCACGAAAAACCGCGTGCTGCTTGCAGCACGCGCAGCACCCGAAACACTAGTTATAATATATAAACCTACAATACCACTCACTGACTGATTGACATAGTTGTTTGCCCTGTTGCGGGGTTGGTGGGGTTTAGGTTGATGTGTGGTCGTATAGAGGGTGCTCCAGTGAGTACCAGAAAAATCTGACATTTGAGGATTTGCAGAAACCTGATGTGGAAGGGGTACGGCCTGCGAAGACGGTTGGGGTTGGGGGCGTGGTTTTTTTTCCAAAATGTAGGGGGTTGTGAGCAATTTGACGAGCGTCATTTGTTTTTTGATTTTTTTCAAAATTCAAGATGGCCGCCATACATGGATAATTTTCCTCCATACAAAATTCATACAAACGGCCCCCCAGTAACTTGGCGCAGCCAGAGGCCAAAGACCAAAAGCAAAGTCCTCCACCGCGAGGCCGCAGGCCGAGCTGCGGGCGAGGGCGAAGCCCGAGCCACTCCCCCCCCCCCCCCCTTGACCCCCCCCCCCCCCCCCCCAAGTAATTTTCACGAGGCCATAGGCCGAGTGATGCGAGCCCGTAGGGCGAGCTGCGGGCGAGGGCGAAGCCCGAGCCATTCCCACAAGCGCCGCTTTTTTTTTAAATTTTGGAAATCCAAGATGGCCGCCGAAAGTCAACTGCTTGCGATTTGGCTGAAAATCGATATCTATATGTAATTTGACCCCAAAAACCCAAATTTAATATTTTTTTTGGAATCCAAGATGGCGTCTGGACTTTAAAAAATTAAACTTATTTCGTTTATAACGTCTCACTGGGACTTCGTAGCGGTCTGAAATTTTGCATGTGGGGGTTAAGCACCCCGCGAAACTCGGAACTGGAATCAAATTTTAGATCCAAGATGACCACACATATTTTGATGTTTCCCATACTGACTGCAGTTTTTACCCATTTTCTGAACTGGAAACATGTCTTACCCTACCTCAACAGCCGCACGAAAGACCGCGGGCTGCTTGCAGCCCGCGCAGCGCCCGAAAAGCTAGTTATAATATATAAACCTACAATACCACTGACTCACTCACTGATTGACATAGTTGTTTGCCCTGTTGCGGGGTTGGTGGGGTTTAGGTTGATGTGCGGTCGTATAGAGGGTGCTCCAGTGAGTACCAGAAAAATCTGACATTTGAGGATTTGCGGAAACCTGATGTGGAAGGGGTACGGCCTGCAAAGACGGTTGGGGTTAGGGGTGTGATTTTTTTTCCATAATGTAGAAGATTGTAAGCAATTTGACGACCGTCATTTGTTTTTTTATTTTTTTCGAAATCCAAGATGGCCGCCATACATGGACAATTTCCCTCCATACAAATTTCATACAAATATTCCAAGTAACTTGGCGCAGCCTGAGGCCGGAGGCCGAAGGCGAAGCCCCACCGCGAGGCCGCAGGTCGAGCTGCCGAGCGAAGCCGAAGGCCGAGCTCCCCCCCACCTCCTCTGCGCCCCCCCCCCCACCCTCCAAGTAATTTTCACGAGGCCGCAGGCCGAGTGATGCGAGCCCGAAGGGCGAGCTGCGGGTGAGGGCGAAGCCCGAGCCACTTCCCAAAGCGCAGTCCAATTTTTTTAATTTTTGAAAATCCAAGATGGCCGCCGAAAGTCAACTGCTTGCGATTTGGCTGAAAATCGATATCTATATGTAATTTGACCCCAAAAACCCAAATTCAATATTTGTTTTGGAATCCAAGATGGCGTCTGGATTTTAGAAAATTAAACTTATTTCGTTTATAACGTCTCACTGGGACTTCGTAGGGGTCTGAAATTTTGCATGTGGGGGTAAAGCACCCCGCGGAACTCGGAACTGGAATCAGATTTTGGATCCAAGATGGCCGCCCCCACACATATTTTATGTTTCCTTTACTGACTGCAGTTTTTACCCATTTTTCAACTGGACATGTTCTTTAGCCCACCTCAACAGCCGCACGAAAAACCGCGGGCTGCTTGCAGCCCGCGCAGCGCCCGAAAAGCTAGTTATAATATATAAACCTACATTACCACTCACTCACTGACTGACTGATTGACATAGTTGTTTGCCCTGTTGCGGGGCTGGTGGGGTTTAGGTTGATGTGCGGTCGTATAGAGGGTGCCCCAGTGAGTACCAGAAAAATCTGACATTTGAGGATCTGCGGAAACCTGATGTGGAAGGGGTACGGCCTGCAAAAACGGTTGGGGTTAGGGGCGTGATTTTTTTTTCAGAATGTGGGGGGTTGTAAGCAATTTGACGAGCTTCATTTGTTTTTTGTTTTTTTTCGAAATTCAAGATGGCCGCCATACATGGACAATTTCCCTCCATACAAATTTCATACAAACATTCCAAGTAACTTGGCGCAGCCTGAGGCCGAAGGCCGAAGGCGAAGCGTCCTCGCGAGGCCGCAGGCCGAGCTGCGGAGCGAGGGCGAAGCCCGAGCTCTCCCTCCCCCCCCCCCCACTTTGACCCCCCCCCCCCCTACAAGTAGTTTTCACGAGGCCGTAGGCCGAGTGACGCGAGCCCGTAGGGCGAGCTGCGGGCGAGGGCGAAGCCCGAGCCACTATCACAAAGCGCAGCGTCTTTTTTTTTTTTTGGAAATCCAAGATGGCCGCCGAAAGTCAACTGCTTGCGATTTGGCTGAAAATCGATATCTATATGTAATTTGACCCCAAAAATCTAAATTCAATATTTTTTTTGGAATCCAAGATGGCGTCTGGACTTTAGAAAATTAAACTAACTTCGTTTATAACGTCTCACTGGGACTTCGTAGGGGTCTGAAATTTTGCATGTGGGGGTAAAGCACCCCGCGGTACTCGGAATTGAAATCAAATTTTAGATCCAAGATGGCCGCCCCCACACATATTTTGATTTTTCCCATACTGACTGCAGTTTTTACCCATTTTCTGAACTGGAAACATGTCTTACCCTATCTCAACAGCCGCACGAAAGACCGCGGGCTGCTTGCAGCCCGCGCAGCGCCCGAAAAGCTAGTTATAATATATAAACCTACATTACCACTCACTCACTGACTGACTCATTGACATAGTTGTTTGCCCTGTTGCGGGGTTGGTGGGGTTAAGGTTGATGTGCGGTTGTATAGAGGGTGCTAAATGGAGTACCAGAAAAATCTGATATTTGAGGATTTGCAGAAATCTGATGTGGAAGGGGTACAGCCTGCGAAGACGGTTGGGGTTAGGGGCGTGATTTTTTTTCCAGAATGTGAAGGGTTGTAAGCAATTTGACGACCGTCATTTGTTTTTTTATTTTTTTCAAAATTCAAGATGGCCGCCATACAAGGACAATTTTCCTCCATACAAACTTACCCATTTTCTGAACTGGAAACATATCTTAGCCTACCTCAACAGCCCCACGATGAACCGCGGGCTGCTTGCAGCCCGCGCAGCGCCCGGAAAGCTAGTATATATATATATATATATATTTATAAATTTCTGTGATCTCGAAAACGGCTCTAACGATTTCGCAGAAAATTTGTATATGGGGGTTTTCGGGGGTAAACAATGGATCTAGATTAGTTTTATGTTTGGGAAAACGCGTGTTTTCGAGTTTTCATGCGTTTTTCTTTCCAACTTCCGCCTTGTTTTTAGCTCAGCGGTTACGGATACCGACCGCTAGAAAGAGTGTTACGGGTTCGAATCCCACTCGGTGACTTACTTTTGTTTTTTTTATGTTTAAGTTTATATATTTTTTTTTATTTTGCATTGTTTTTAGACAAGTTTAAAAAAATTTAGTTAATGTTTAAGATGTAACCGAGCAAAGCTCGGTCGCCCAGGTACTATTTCTTATAACGGATACTGAAATGTCCCACAAATCACCAGTTTTTTTATTATTTAAACTTTTAAAAGTATCAATGATATTTTTAGGTGTAACGTATTTGAATATTAACCTATCTTTACATCTAGGTATGCAATTAGTTAATAGCTTTTTTGATTTCCTAGATGAGGACCTTAGTGGGGCAGTTGTATTTAGGGGAATGTTACATTATATTAACTATAAATTAAAGGACAATTCGGTCGTCCATGACAAATATGTAGGAGGAGGCTGAACGACCAACTTTCCCACCTCCAATAACTGAAAGCTGGGGCGTTCAGTCCAGACTCCAGTCTAATCATGTTCAATAAACTGAATGTCAGAGGCATGTGTGCCTCGTCAGTCGGTTGTTATATCACCATCTGGTCAGGTCCTGGCGTAGAGATGGTTAGTGTGTCAGTCAGACCCTATGCGTATTGTCAGTAGAAATCAAATTATTCAGATGAAAATGAAAACTGAAATATCAAAAAGAACACAAAATGCTTGACTCTCAAAGGATGAGATAATCTTAGGACAAGTAAAATTCATTTAGTCTACTCCTAAATGCTTCATGGTCTTAATACTCAACTCACCATAATACTAGAATCAGCTGCTTTAATGCCCTTCGCGAACGCCCGCTGTCGTTTCTCTCCTTCTATCCCGCCAAGGTAGAAAGAGTCGGATAGATCGAGGTACCTAGTACCGCCACTCTCGATTCTGGTACTCATTGCTATGTTGTCCACCGTAAGCTGTAAATTTTTAATGTTATTTAGTTAATTAGGCCTTCAAGAACATTGATATCTTGTCACAAAATGTGAAAGCTATTTGTCTCAAAGAAACTATGATGTAACAGTTATATATTGTTGGAAGCTAGCGAATTCTTAGGCCTGTAGCCCTATACAACACGTTCACGTAGACAGCTAATCGCCAAACCGCAGCCAATTCAAGTAATGGTGTTGTAATTTTAATAGTTCTTGCATTTCTTTTTTTTTATGTGTAATCCTCGCGCATTCCTGCATCTGGAATCTGTGGCACTGATTTCGTGAAATACGATAGAGAATAACGGTCAAGCTCTCTCACCCTCCCGCATTGATGGCTAGATGTCGTTCTATCGCTACTAACCTCGCTACTTAAATACATTAATATCATGCCTGGCAGGAAGATCTTCCCTTTGTGTGTATTTTGATCGTCCATAGATCTTGTAGGCAACTTTTAATAAATCATTTATTGCCAAATTAGGTAAAAAATGCTAAGTTTTTATGCTAAATCAACTACCTACGTGTTTTTTACAAAAGATGCCTCAACAATAACACTAGCTTATTGTTCCTCGAACCAATTTATTATATAATAATTTATTTCACATGTCATGCACCTCTCGTTCTATCTAGTAAAATTTCAAAACAGACATTGACATAAATCATCCGACACAAAACAAACAATTTGAATAATGATAAAACAAATGCTCGTAAGATTTTTAAAGGCAAATATAGGTAACAAGCAAATTCGTCGTGTGCAGTTTATAAGTTACACGTTTAAAATCAAAAACATATTACAGTAAAATGTTTGTATTTTTCAACAAAATAGCTAATGATATAAATAAGAGATTGTATTAGTTATAGTCTTTCGCTCTTCAGGTCAAAACAAAGCAACATATTTACGCGATATTTTGGTATAAACACTTATATAGTATTTTCATTGACGAAATGGTCATCTATTCACATAAATGTTTGAGCATTATTGTGCATTTGCATTGGAATTAAACTTAGAAAATAAAGTTTAAAATATATTTTGCATACAGACACTGAAGTCAATGGGTCAAGCATAGGACTATAATAAACATTCGCAAAGGAAAGGTTATAATAATTCGCAAATAATTAAAAATATAATAATTTATCCCAATAATAAAAAAATAAAGCTATGCAACAACCGCTATTTAGGAAATAAACAATATAATGATATAACAATAATATCGGCGTCGGGACGTAACGACCCCATCGCCTACTGGATTCCCAGTGCAGTCAGTCAACGCAGGGCAGCTTGTGGCGAGCTGATGGTGAGTGGCGACACCACGTACCACACCTCCAGGAGGACCATTCATACATTCGCTTACACACACACATACACACAGTTACACACCCCCCGCCTCTGTTATGACTTAACCGGCCGGCCAAAGTGCAGTCGCAAGAGCAGAACATACGCTCCAGGGTGAAAGTGTATTGCACGTAATGGCGTAATAACTGGGAAACCCGCTCTCGGGGGTAAGCCCCGTGATGGTGAAACCAGAGCCGCACCTCTCGACACCCTCAGCTGCTCAAATTTTGTTGCGCCCTGGCCGCATTTTCGGGGCTTGTTAGTGTGCCCACAGGCAGTATAGCCAACGAGCAGCAAGTCACCATCTACTAGGCTAAAATTATTGTGAGAGATTTTTAGGTAGATGTCCGTATCTCACTTCATAACCCAGTTATCCGGTCCACTAACATCCCATGCGCATAGCCCATACCAATCAATCCCTTCGCCTGTCCGTTAGTGTATCTCAATGGTACATTAAGGGATAGACCTCCGTAGGTGCAGTCATCTCACATTTTAGATAAAAAGGTACTAAAAGGCCTCTTCATGTTAGCTTTGATGAACCATGAACGCCTCAAAAGACTGGGTCCCCATGGAGCCGTGGCTGAAAAGCGTACCAACATAATATAATAATATGTTTATTTATTTTTTTGTGCGTAAATGATTGCCAAAGCATATATCTAACACTAACTGCGCTCCGCGGTGTTACCCGCGCCTAAAGTAACCTGTGTTTATCCAGGATGTCAGCTTCCTGCATACCAAATTTTATTAATATTGGTAATTTTATTAATATCCAGCTATTGGCGCGTGAAGAAGTAACAAACATACATACAAACACAGACAACACAACTTTCGCCTTTATAATATAATGTAATAGCTTAACGACTATCATTAAAGTGCCTACCAAAGCACGGAGATCGAGAATTTTTTATGCGATTCTTCACCCATCCAAGTTGTAAAAGCTCTTATTCACCCAACTTGTAAAAGCTCTAGCACGATCATCTTTTAATCGTCATAAGCTTCTCAATATCACTGTCGGGTATAAAAGTCCATTTACACAATTCAAGTTTCTTGCCTAGTTTTACGACCTGCGCCCTGCCTGACGTCACCCCTTCTTGGGAACGCAGTTGTAGCACGAGATGTATTAGTCTTTTAGTCGCCTCTTACGACATCAACAGGAAGAGATGGACACACAGCGCATTCGCATGAGCACTAAGCTAATGATAATTCGTTTTTTTAATTTGGTCTCAGGGTAATTCATAATCGTATTCGCGGTCAGCAAAATAGGTTACTTTCTACCGACTTCAAAAAAAAAGGTTATCAATTCGAATTTATACATGTATTTAGTTACTCAAACACTCCTGGACCAATTAGGAAAATTTGTTTGAGAGCACATACAACTTGCGAGGAGGTTCACTATAAATTTTATTAAAATCAGATAAGTATAACTGGCGTGGAAGTCGGTTTTTAGTTTTAAATAAATATCTTGTCTGGTTACTTCTTGGGTTAGTTCCATTAGCTTACAAATGATCGTTAGCTTTTGCCACAAAGGCTTAGTACAGTGTGCTATTTTTAAAATTTCGTCCTTCCAGTACGTTAGTGTGGCTCTGTACTGAGTAGGAGTTAAAGACTATTTATTTTACATATATAATGTAGCAGCATCTCTTACAACGAAAATCGAAAAATAAATATAACCATTCACTGCAGGGCCAAAAGCCAGATTTCATCAACATGAATTTTTAACAGTTTCAAAGTCGCATTTTCACCAGGCATATACTTATTCGCAGTCAGCAAAGTTAGTAAGGGTTGTTTTTGTATTACGTACGTAAGTGCATAACACTCATGACAGATTATTAAAAACTGCCTAATGGCATCTTATATGGCTTGATGACAGTCGGGACGAATGGTTTAACAGCATAAGACTATAGCAGTCCACTCACGCTACACTCTGACTAGTTCACCTTCGCGATATGAATTCCTTCTCAAAATCCGTTCGGTGGTTTAGAAGTTAGTGAAAGGCGGACAGGCAGAAATATCAAATCAAACCCGTCTGGCCTCGCTGGGGATCGAACCCAACACCTCTGAGTCACTGGCTAGCGTTGTCAGCTGTACGCCATGGAGGGCGGCGTCTTTTGGGTATTATAATCACAGATCTGTACATAAATATTATACGCTAGTTATATTTTGCTAAGCAGATTGTTTACTCACTAGAAATCAATAGACAATCTTATTTTAATTAGACGACCTCAGTATAAGCTACTTCTATATTTATTATTATAAGAAAGCAGTGGCAACGTCATCCTTACAGGAAAACCACTTCTGGACATATTACGTAGTAGTATCATCACGCAATCGCATAAGCCGTCAAACTAATTAGTATAATACTTGCGCACGAAGGGTTCCATATCATTTTCTATAAAAAATCAGGTTATTTGTATGGGAGCCCCAATGAAAATTTTATTTAAAGCATATAAACTGTTTTTTTAAGCATATAATATCAATAGGACCTCTTTAACCCGTCTGTCCAGCGTGGAGAGCGTAGGCCAAATACTCTGGCCGCTCTGGCCAAATAGACAGACAGACGGACAGACAGACGGACAGACAGACGGGCAGACAGACGGACAGACAGAAGGACAGACAGACGGACATGACAGCGGAGTCTTAGTAATAGGGTCCCGTATTTACCCTTTGGGTACGGAACCCTAAAAATATAGAATGTAAGTACCAACTAATCCGTAGATTGTAGAAGACGGTCAAGAAAATGAGAGTTAATCTGGAAATCCTTTTAAGCAGTCTAAGCTAAGCTACCTCTCCGTGTTTCGGAAGGCACGTACAAGCAGTTAGTCCCGGCTGTCATCATTGTATGGTAGTCGTCAAGCTATGTCAGATGCCTTAAGGCAGCCTGAAAAATCTGACACCAGTGTTGGCCACTTGCACCCACGAAAAGGGAAAAGCAAGCATCGCATAAGCTGTAAATAAAAGTAGTATACCTAGCTACATTTATCTATGTGCAAACGCAAAAGCGATTCGCAATTTGTTTTTGATGTTCTAATTGAATTATTTCGCTTTGCTCCTTATCACCAGATCAGAACTGTTCTTCCATAATGCAGGATTTAAGTAGTTTAAATTTAACTCTGTGTAGGCTTATAAATATCATAGTCACCATAATAACTTGTTTGTTATAAAGTTATAATCGAATCAAAATAATATAATCTGTATATATACTTGTTAAAAAGTCAATGAAAAGACAGCAAATAATTCTTAACGGAAATATAAAAATAATGTGTAGATTGCATGCACAGCATGCACTATAAAACACTTCAGATCACATGTCAATAGCAGACATTCAGATGTCTGCTTTTTTGCTTTTTTATTTTATTTTAGTTGACCGAGCGAACGGAACGCCTAGTTTTCAGCTTTGGCAAAAAAAAATTCACTGTCCGGACGTCCGTTGTTGTCTAGTTTTCCAAAATTTTTCCAAATGTCTTAAATACGGGGGAAGAAAATTAAAAAAATCGTATTTTAGCCACTATGAATTATTACCCTTATGAAAACGCATTCTTTTTGTCCGAACAACTACTTTATCTGATAAACTTAAGGTGATTAATGACGAGATGCATAGATAGATCAGTCTACAGTTCAAAGAGCCACTAGTACACTTATAAATGCAGAAGTGACAAACCTCAATAAGAGAAGGGTTGAAAGTCAGATGCAGCTTATGCCATTGTCCATCGTTGATTCTCAGGGTGTGGACGATCTGCCCGCGCGCCATCTTGACCCGCACCACCCCTTCCAGAATCTCGACAGCTAGGAAATCTGACCCACGACCTCCCCCAGAGTTGTAGAGGATTATAGCATTCTGGGTTATTGTCTTGAATTCTATGTTCCATCTGTGACAATCGAATTTTTTTATTCATTTTAGCAATTAAGTATTTTTCTTTTTTTCTTTCAATAATATAATAATCGTTGAAAACCATTCTGCACAACCAATTGGTCCGTGTGGAATGACAGAACAAATTATCTCGAAGAGCGCATAGGAAAGGGATTGCGCGAGCATTACGATTCAACGATCATAAAGACGAGAATTCCCTGGCAGTGGAAATCGCCACATGTGCGCCGGCCATTAACTTCCAGCCAATGGTCATTTAGCATAGCTCGTACGTAGATATTCTCGTAAATACCTTTCTTCCATAGTGGTCTTGCAGAAAAGAAAAATATTAGAACGTGACAGCTGCTTCTCTTCTTGCACAAATTGTAAAAGCCATTCAAAGGGAATGGGACAAAACGCTAGGCAACGTAACGTAATGTTACTTTACGGCAACTGATGTGTAATCACTGGCTGCTGTATAAAGCTGCGACATATGGACATTTACCAACGGTTGACGCTGCGTCATGCGACAGACATTTTTCACAATTTTCAAGATATCTTCCAAGTATTACAGCTGGATTAAGTTTGGTGGATTGAACATACCTCCCCCCAGCCCTCGAGTTGATCTTCGGCAGAATGAGGTAGGCGCCCTCGTCGACGAAGCTGATGTCAGAGTTGATGTCGGCATCGAACTCAGGGGCGCAGTTCCACGTGACACCCTCCACGTGCACCGAGCCACTGCGGCTTCGGGCCTTCTCGATTATCTTCACGCCGTTGTAGAACACCTGATAAACAAAGAAAAAGAATTAATTATTGTCAAAGATGTTATGATTCTAGTTGATGTTTCTTGTATGTAGTAAAGGCTTGGCACCTTAGGAATCATATTTTTCACCTCATTTGTCTCTGATAAAAAGTAATTACATGTTCCTGGGCAAGGAAACTTGTTTTCACGTAAAAACACCGCATCGATATCGGTTCATTCGTTCCGAGAGCTACGATGCGATCGTTAAAATCTGATCGACTATGATCTAAGATAGGTTAAATAGGCTCAGTGTTAGGCGATTCTTTCACAGAAAGAAGTCATGACAGTTGTGCTTTATTTTACTGGTTCTGTATTATTTTACTTGACTAGATGTTTATAAAAAATCTAATTTGCCCCCAACCCCTGGTCCAGAACCTAGACTAACGCTTAGATAGGTTGCTTAGTTTGCCAGATTTTTATCCAAAGTAATTTATTTAAGTCCAAAGAGTGTTATCTTGTAGTTAAATTATCTACTCATTAACAAATTGGTTAAGTATTTTCCATGTCTCCCTATTTTATAGGACACGGATTCTGCCTTTTCTTTTACTTCATCCACGAAAAACCTTCTTGGTCTTCCTTTAAAATTATCTACTCTCGAATACAAAATTTAAATTGTGTAAATAGACAATGCGGCTAACATCCCATCACTATTTTGATTCTCTTTCCTCACCTATGTAGGTGGCCAGCATGTGCTGGCCTTCACACTAAATGAGTTTTTGGTCATAAACCTGTGTTAGGTATAAAGACGTGATAGTGTATCTGTATACAAAAGTTAATAGGAAATTTTTTATATTAAATAGTAAATAATAAAAATATACAAAAACAAATGATAAAATACATACATGTCACCAGGCCATTTCTTTCCTACGGGTGTAGTAAGAGGCGACTAAGGGACTTAATAAAAGGATAGTCAATGTAATGACTTTATCTAACACCATCTGCTGTGATCACCAACCCACCTACCCAGCATGGTGGTGGTGGAGCAAGGAGCAAATCCACCTTGTATTAGGAAAGGTCCTCAAGCAGTTTGCTGATACAGGTGGGTAAGGAAAATAAAACAATTTATATGTCTACTAATGGGATACAAACTCACATCTTCCATACATCCTCTAAAGTTTTCCATGTGACCTAGGAACAGCTCAGAAAAGTCTCCTTGACCTCCGAGAAAAACGCCAAAGTGGATGTTGAGCTCAAAAAATCTTCCTGGTAGTTTCTTTTTCACCACACTGTCATCCACCTACAAAAAATATAAATATTAAAAAACAATATCTATGTACGGTACCAATAGTATATGTTGTAGCAGCTATCTTAAGTTTTTTTAAATTATTACATGTACAGTTGACTTACATGGAAAAAAAGTATGTGTAAACTTTCAACAAATCAGATACCAGAAAATTGTAGTAAAATTACAAACAAATTAATATTTTAGCAATTTGAATGAGTTAATGGGTACTCACATATAGAGTCACTATTGCCGACATGTTTCGACCTCAATTGGAGGTCTTCATCAGGGCGAATGTAACTAAAGGCAATAAATGTGTCTATACATGAGTAACCCATTAACTCATTTTAATAATGTCTGTGCCTCACATCAGTTTTATTAAAAAAAAAAAGGTTTTAATAAACTTTCAACTAATCTACCTTCATGGTGAGGTTAGCTTCCCTCCTCACAATGCTGACATGATGCCACTGGCTATCATTAAGATGAGTGCCCTTAGGCGATGACAGTTCACTCTCTCCAGCTCCAAGATTGATGTGCAGTTTGAGCCGTCCACCTTCCAAGCGAATCTGTTGAGAGGATAATCATGAAGATTTACCATTGTATTCATAAAAAATCTGCACCCCTTTAATCAGTTATTCTTTCTGTCTAATGCATCAAAAGTCTGCACTGAAGGCAGATTTTTGTTAATAGGGTAGTTATATATACAGATCATTTAAACTTTATCTATGTTGAGTAAACATCTGTCGAAACTCCATACATTGCCTCGAAACTCTAGTTAAAACTCCATAAACTCCATATTCTGAGTAAATTTCTGTTGAAACTCCAAAAATTATCTAATTTTTAATAACTATTAAAAACCAAATCAGTTGATACAGCACAAA
This sequence comes from Acrobasis consociella, assembly GCA_963555685.1. Taxonomy (NCBI): domain Eukaryota; kingdom Metazoa; phylum Arthropoda; class Insecta; order Lepidoptera; family Pyralidae; genus Acrobasis; species Acrobasis consociella. Next base: position 22,910,712 of record OY743104.1, read on the forward strand.
AGATGCTAAGATTAGAGATATATAAGTAAAATTGAAAATACAATGTTGGATAAGAATAAAATAATTACGTAGAAATAAGCATACCTTTCACATGTACTGCTTCAGTTTATGAGAGGTTAATGTATGAATAGTCAGAAATAATAGGAAATGGGTCTAACTTAGCTTCCAAGATTTTATTATAAACAAACAAAGGGAGTCACATCTCAATAAGCATACAAACTAGACCTATATATAATCTTTAACTAAGAATTATAATACTAGATACAATAAAATGATTGGTTTGGTTATAAATAAATTCTTACCATGCAATAGTCGGTCTTGCCAGCAGCCAGTAAGAGCAGAGCATCAGACAAGTGAGTTCTGAACCGGAAACTGATATCCGTAACACCTTTGGCCTCTTGCAGTGGGTACGAAATATAGCTGGCTCCATAGAAAGAAGCTAAAACACAATCAGTAGAATAAAATCTGATTGTATATTATAACCTTATGTCAACAATTAGGTTTGTAGGTACTTCATATTAGATTCAAGGGGTGTAAAAGAGCCTAGAATGCAAAAAAGCCCACTGCACTAGAATAAAAATAAATAAAATAAAAAGAAGAACTAGCTGTGTACAACTGAAGATGGTGCCACCAAATATTTTAATGAAAAACAAGATCATCACCATTCCAGCCCTTCTTTCACCCACAACCACAGGATAACCTAACCATAGAGAAATTTATCTTACATTTTTTATTACCTCTAATATGTAAGAAAACAAGATTTTTGTACACCTGAAATAGCGCTACCAAATATTTTGGAAAATCATTGAAAGAACGACATTGATAGAAATAGAATAAGTTTTGCAAATGGAAAATTGAAACATGAAAAATTATTTTCTAACATTTCTTATAATAAAGTTATGTAAGAAAATAATGATTTGAAAAGTTTTATTGTACATAGGTATTTTTATAACATTTGTGTAGTAAAATATTATTCCAAATTTATTTATTCTACATGGATCATTGTGAAGTTTAATTCCTATTGGCAACAGCATAAGCATTAGGGGGCCAAGAGTGGAATCCAACTCAAAGCCTCTATGTATTATAAAAACGACGAAGACGTGAATATTCAAAAATAATTTTGTGGAAACTAGTTCATAGTAAACAGAGTATAATTCCTCACCTTTGTCGTACGCAGAGACCAGAGAAATAAGGGATAAAATTAGAATAAGTTCCATTTTTAAACAAAGAAAAGTAGGAACTCAATATGATATTTTAAATATACACCGGATCAGCACATCATTAGCGAAGCTTTCCTCTCTATATGCGAACCACAGTAGTGCACTTGAGTCGAGTTATTATAAAATTGTGGGATCATCTCCGTCAACAAGACAGGCGTGGCGACCTTAGCAACTACTTAGCTAAGAACATTGTAGCTTATTCATCGATACGTGTCACAACAAAAAACATAATGATTCGGAATTATTGTTTGTATCACTTAATAACGACTAAACAAAACTGTATTAGAATTATGTAGGTATGTTCTCAAATACAAAATAATTTTACAAACATCGCTTCCCCTCACTGAGTGACAGTAAGCTTGATTAGTGATTACGTTCATTTCATTCGGTCATTTTTATTTTACAGTTGGTATTCATCAAAGCGTAGAATGAATGAATTGTCTTTGATAAGACTTCCGTACGTACATGCTCTTGTATTGCCCTAGGTGAAAATTGTGATGTCATGTGGTACATCGACTGACCTCCATATATACAAGTACGCGTACTTGTATAATATATGGAGGTCAGTGGGTACACCCCATACATCATACATCCCATGGTATAATAAAACAGGTATTCTCTTCCCGAGATAGAACTTGACTACATCACAAAGTGTTGCCACTGATTGTTCTTTTCGGTAAATTTAAGGACTTTCTCAGTTAGTTCATGAATATTAAATAAAATATTAAGTAACTTAGCTATTTAGTATCTCGCGATTTTCGCGTGATTCATCAATTAAATATTTTATTAATTGATGTGATGGATTAATAATTCGAAATTGGTATACAAAATTCAAAAATGCATTAGGCTCGGGTAATTCAATTTCACACAGTGGCATATCAAACTGATGACGTAGTCAAGTTCCACCTACGTCATCAGCTGTCACGGGAAGAGAATACCTTATTTTATTTTATACCATGATACATCCGATCAATGACTGGAAATACACGTACAGAATATTCAGATTCTAACTTTTCGGGACGCACAGTAGGTACCTATTCTTCGTAGACGTCCGGATTATTAAGATGCTGATTTTTTTTAGATTTGAGGTGACTTGGGTAGCGTTCAAAAGACGTATTTTTGAAATCACTTGTCACATTACGAAGGGTTTGCGCGAGCGTTTCCAAACGGGCGCATTTTTGAATCGGTAGTTTGCGAAGGATTTGCAACGAGTGGTCTTGACTACTCGTAATTTTTAAATTTGTAGCGTAGATATGTCATCGAAACCAATTATTGAAAATCCGTTTCATTTCACTTTGCTTTTTTATTCATGTTCGAATTTTTAGAAAAGCATAGACAAATTATCGATAAATTCTGCGTAAAGCTGGGCATTGACGATCAGTTTCTCGCGTCAGTTTAGACGTAAAACTGTGGCGTCACTCCTAGAGACGGGCGGTGGGTATATACCCAATCTACCCATTTGGGAATATACCCGGTAGATTGGGTAAATACCCGGTAAATACCCGTATCTACCCATTTGGTGGGTAGATTGAATTTTATGAGTAATTACTTCGCTATTCGTGTCCGAAAGTGTGTGCAAGCGCGGTATTATGCTTAAAATGCAGGCAGTACGTCAAATCTGACCTAAGAGTATATGAAACGACCACTCTAATCATACTTTGAAAGTAAGCTTCTTTGATTTATTATCATTTTTTTGCTGGGAGGTGCGCAAAGACATACTTATAAGTGTTTCAATGAACAATCAGACATCAAATGCGATGCCAATCAATACATGAGCACCCTCATACATAATATATAGAGAGTACGTATCTTTGACTGCTCATATAAAAGCCAAAACTACTGATTTCTGGGTTGGTCTCGAAACAAAAGATTTTACGACAAGTTCTTCGATCCCCCATTAACTAATTATAACATTTTCCGCAAAATAATATGCCGGATATTTACCCGTATCTACCCGTTGTATGGGAACATACAAATTGACAGGTCTAAGTTTATATTTTTTGCTGGCAAATGTTTGTAGACCTAATTATATACGCTGACTTTCAATCTAATCTAATTCAAATTTCTGTATGTTATAAGATAAAAAAAAATTGGTTGTTTGTAAAGTAGGTTTACGATCGAGATGTTTACGTGATAACGTCGTTTCACGGAATGACTGGCAGCGCTCGAGATGAGACGGGAGATCGGTCCGTCTCTCTCTCGTTATACCTGCGATCGCGCTCGTGAGGTTTTGGTGTGACACAAGTTTCTGAACATGTCACCCGACTAAAACGATTTTAAAGACGTTATCACGTCAAAAAGTTGCGTAAATGATTTTCGATCGAGACCACGTAGTTATACGCCGGCCGCCGGCTGCGTAATGTCGATGACCCCGGCCGGCCGGCGGGCGATGTATGACGGCAGTACTACTAATTGATCTCACAATTTAACTTTCGAGTTTTAGACAACATTTTTTGTTACTGGATTTTTATTTTGACTAGCTAATTAGGTCTTACTAACGATGCCTATGAAGTGGCCTTCGGCTTCAAAACCAATAAAAAAACATGGTGTATAGTAAAATGATGAATCAGACATCAAATGCGATGTCAATATACGAGCACCCTCATACATATATAGAGAGTAGGTATCTTTGACTGCTCATATAAAAGCCAAAACTACTGATTTCGGGGTTGGTCACGGAACAAAAGATATTTTTATCGACAAGTTCTTCGATCCCCCATCAACTAATTATAACATTTCCCGCAAAACAATATGCCGGGTATTTACCCGTATCTACCCGTTGTATGGGAACATACAAATTGACAGGTCTAAGTTCATAGTTTTTGCTGGCAAATGTTTGTAGACCTAATTACATAGTAAAATGAGCAATCAGACTTCAAATGCGATGCCAATATACGAGCCCCCTTATACATATATAGAGAGTATGTACATTTGACTGCTGCCAAAACTACTCATTTCGGGGTTGGTCTCGGAACAAAAGATATTCGTATCAACGAGTTCTTTGATCCCCATCAACTTATTATAAAATTTCCCGCAAAATAGTATGCTGGGTGTATACCTGTATCTACCCGTTGTATGTAAACATATAAATGAACAGGTCTAAGTTTATATTTGCTGGCCAATGTTTGTAGACCTAATAATATAGTAAAATGAGCAATCAGACATCAATTGCGATGTCAATAATATACTAGTAGTTCGCCGCGAACTTAGACCTCACGATTATTTTTCGCAATTCAGTTTCCTAAATAACCCCTAGATGGCGGTATCCGAAGTTAGAACGCGCTATGGTTTCGTTTGCTACATAATCGCGGACATTTTTATTAATATTTCAAAAACTACTGAACCGATTTTAATGCCCAACGAACTTGAAAATTCTATTGATGTTTCCTACATGCCTACCAAGTTTCATCAAAATCAAACCATCGGTTCGGCTGCTATCGCGGTACAAACATACATACATACATACATACATACATACAATGTGTTTTCGCCCCCAACTCGATTTAGAGACCTTACTCGCTTCGCTCGCTCGGTCAATGAGCACCCTCATACATATATGGAAAGAGGTATCTTTGACTGCTCGTAAAAGAGCCAAAACTACTGATTTCAGGGTTGGTCTCGGAACAAAAGATATTCGTTTTTCTAGTTCTTCGATCCGTCATCAACTTGTTATAACATTTCCTACAAAATAGTATGCCCAGTATTTACTCCAATGTACCCGTTGTATGGGAACATACAAATAATAATTATAAGGTATAAGTTTTCATTTTTTGTTGGCAAATGTTTTTAGAACGAATTATATGTTATAATAAACAATCAGATAACAAATAAGATGATATCTGTATATTTAATATGGATATCATCAGTGATTTTATCTTTGTTATTTTCTTTTTTAGAGATATTCATTATTTTTTACATTATATAACCTTTTTGTACATTTCTACACATTAATAGTGGACTCGCACTAAATATAACAGGTAGATACGGGTATATACCCAGTGCATATCGGGTAAATACCCAAGCGTGAAAATTTCCGGGTGCACCGTCATTTCAAACTCTGGAGCGATGATTCCAAATTCACGATCAATATTTGGTTAGACGTCAGTTCAACTGATGGGAAAAACTGATCGTAAATGCCCAGCTTAAAACATTATTGTTTTTCGCTGACACGACGGTTTCAAAAATACGATTAATTTGTAATTTACGCAAGTGGTGAGTTGCTAAACTACACGTTTTGTGTTTCGGTGAGTCCCTCAACGAAAAATAGCACTCCAGAGGTGCTATTTTTCAAACGCGGAGTCACTACACGAACGGTTTTTTGTATGGAAAAACCATTCGTTTAGATGACTCCGCGTTTCAAAAATTGCACTTCTGGATGCGTGAATAGACTACATCCATGGTTTAATAAAACAAGGTATTCTCTTCCCGTGACAGCTGATGACGTAGGTGGAACTTGTCTACGTCATCAGTTTGATGTGTTACCACTGTGTGAAATTGAATTACCCAAGCGTAATACATTTTTAAATTTTATATACCAATGAGGGGTTTTCAAAGTGACATTTAAAAAAAAAATATAGTAACTCTTTTTCTCACCAGATGGCTTTGATGCCTTGGTCAAGTGTCAAATAGTGGTGGGTCGTAACACTCGTAACGGGTTTTGCAGAAAACGGAACGGACTGGTTTCATCTGGCAAAGGAACTGGATTGGGAACCAGTTTCACGAAAAACTGCTTTCCCTCTCCTTTAAATAAGATATAAAATTGTTTTCTATAATTATTAATTAATTAAATAAACATTACGAAAGAAACGTGTTTGTAGGAGAAAAAACGAATAAACGGGCGGAACGGAAGAAATGTTCGTTCATGTTTTGGATATCGGGGATCGTTTCGTTATTCGTTTCTCCGTTTCACCCGGTGTGGTCGTCCGTTCTCAGTATAACTAAATGTATATGAATCGAAAACCGTTCGTTCGTTTCTCTCGTAGAAACCAGTTTCAAAAAGACAAAAACGCCCAGTACTTCAAAAGTACCTGGGCGACCGAGCTTTGCTCGGTTACATCTCAAACATTAACTAATTTTTTTTAAACTTGTCTAAAAACAATGCAAAATAAAAATAAAAATATATAAACTTAAACATAAAAAAAACAAAAGTAAGTCACCGAGTGGGATTCGAACCCGTAACACTCTTTCTAGCAGTCGCTATCCTTAACCACTGAGCTAAATCAAGGCGGTCGCGGCGCGACGAAATTACCGACCATATTCTGCGTGGAAAGAAAAACGCATGAAAACTCGAAAACACGCGTTTTCCCAAACATAAAACTAATCTAGATCGATTGTTTACCCCCGAAAATCCCCATATACAAATTTTCAGCGAAAACGTTAGAGCCGTTTTCGAGATCACAGAAATTTATAAATAAATATATATATACACATACAAGAATTGCTCGTTTAAAGGTATAAGATATGAGAGAATTCTTATGAAAAGTTAGTCCAGACTTGATATTATGTCGTAAAGATTGTATTCATTGTGATTTCGTCTTAAGAAAAACGACGAGTGCCAATATTTTGACAGTTTTTCACAATACATGGGCTAACCATAATTATAACGTAGTATATATATATTTTTTGTTAGAATATTAATAAGCAAACATTATAAATGAAACAGTAAATAGTTATGTTTATATTACCTACATAGATACCTAGAGAGTAGACATGGACGTTGAATGAACGAACGGTTTATTTCAACCGTTAACTGGCATGAAGTGCATGAACTATTCGACTTATTTACCGTCGAATGATAAACCGAAATGATCGAATGATAATGATCGTGGCTCTTCGTCGCTTCGCTACGCCAACCGAAGCTAGCAATCTGTTCCCTTCATTCATACTTTAATATTTGCCGATATGACTGTCTCTGCCTTGCGCATGCGCGAAATCCATGCTATGAGTGGGCGCAGTTCAATTCTATTGTCATACGCCTAGATTGTATTTTTAGTTTATAAACAGGTTATTAGACTTCATTTACGTTATTTTTAGGTCTCATTTGACTCTAGTCTAGTTCACGTCACGACGTTGACGTTGTCGTTGAATCATGCCATAAAAGTTTAGTTTACGTTGTCATAGTTCCTCAATGTGGTTCCTAACTAGTCGAAAAATTAGACTGTTTTATGAACTCGTTTAAAGTTGACGGAAAACGGTCTCGTTTCGTCGACGACAAAACCGTTGACGACCCACCCCTTTAAAGAGTGACAGGACATTAAATATTGCCATCTATGACATTGACACATGCCTTTTTATCAACGCCATCTAGACTTATGTTTTTAAATTTCTATTCTGAAAAGACCTCATTATTTATAAAATATTGAATTGATGAATCACGCGAGATACCAAATAGCTAAGTTACTTAATATTTTATTTAATATTCATGAACTAATTAAGAAAGTTCTTAAATTTAGTGAAAAACAATCGGTAACACTTATCGTGACGTAGTCAAGTTCCATCTCGGGAAGAGAATACCTCTACATAACAGATTAGACAGATTATATCCTAACGGACAGTGATGTGCCGCTGGGAAATTCTCTGTTCTCGGAAATTTCTTTCCTTGAAAATTTCCGGAAATTTTCAACATTTCTCGAGAACGTTCTCGTTTATTTTTTCGTTAATATTGTATGTGCTACATAAGGCATATAAGTATATGTGAAACGTGTTTAATTAAATATATATTCATAGTATGGAGAAGTATACGTAGTACGTACGTTAAAATCCCGAATAGTTACTCGATCTGAAAGTTATTATCTATCTTTAGTAGCTTTTCTTTTGATTTATGTTCCTATTTTCTTCTAAAATGTTTTTGTTACGGCTAAAACCCGAAATGCGGCTACGCCTAGATTTAGCCGGCTAAACCTAGGTGCAGCCGGTCTCAGATGGTTACACTTAGGTGTACTGCTTATCTTCGGCTAAAACTAGGTTTAGTCTTTATTATTCCGGCTATAACTAGGTGCAGCCGATCGCAGGTGGTTAAACTTAGGTGTTTCCTATTTATATTTGGTTGGAATTAGGTTTTTAGTTCAGTTAAGCATTTGTTTTAGGTAGAAATACTTGTGTTGTATTTCCCGATCAATTCAAATTACGTGATTATCGTTTGAAGACAAATCATGGCGATCCGAGAAAAAAAAGGGTGTTATAAGATTGACGCTATAATGTCTGTATGTCTGTGGCATCGTAGCTTTCAAACGGTTGGACCGATCTAATGCGGTTTTTTCACCTGAATGCAAGTTCTTTTGCGTTGGTTCTTAGCTATATTTGATGAGAATCGGTTCAGCCGTTTAAAAGTTATTGGGAGTTAGAGCTTAAAAGTCAGGTTTTTTTTATTTACCTGACAAATGATAGATGGCGCTTCGTGTATCAATTCCTTTAACATCAGAATATTATAGTTCCGTCACTCAACACTTATTACTTAAGATATGTTGCATCAACAAAACAATATAAACGTCACTTTAACATTTTGGTCTTTTATTGTATCACCGTTATAACCTAAAATATAGAAAATACTCTTACACCTAAGCACAGGTATGGCACTTCATACTAACGGAATAACATATATACCTAGTACTACTACTAATGAAACAATATATCTGTGGACACGTCAAATGTGTGAGTTTAACAATCAGGGTTGTCACCACAAAATAAATGTAATACCTACTAACGATGCACATTTACGATTGCATCTTGTTCAATAATCCCAAGTGCCTCGCGTTAAGTTGCAAATAAACCGTTTTAAACCGAAATTCGTGGTTTAAAACCCGTTTTAAATAAATTTGAAACGGTTTAAAACCGTGAATACGTCATTACTAGTTTATAAACTTATTATTTTGAAAGTATAAATAAAAGATATAATTGAAAACTTTTTATTTTTGTTATTTTAAATGATATTTAACAATATTTTTAGAATTTAGATAAATTAAAAAATTTAATATGCATACTTATTTATTTATTTTTCCATAATAAGCTGTAAGTAGGTATGCTTTTTCTTATTTCATAGTGAATTTGGTTGTACAACATAAACAGTATTATAAGTTACGGAGTGGCAACAACCTTGACGACCTCAATGACCTTGATAACCTCGACGACCTAGACAACCTCGCCAACCTCCGATGAACTCGACGATACTGAACCACCTTGACGACAACAACAACCTCGAAGACCTCGACATTGACCTTTATGACCTCAATGAGCTCGACAACCTCAAAGACCTGGACAACCTTGACGAACTCGACGACCTCGAAATCAACCTTAACAACATCAATGACCTGGACGACCTAAACAACCTCGACGACCTCGACGACCTAGAACACCTCGACGACATTGACTTTGATGACCTCAATGACCTCAATTTCATCAAGTTCACCTCGACAACCTCGATGAACTCGACGACCTAGGCCACCTCGAAGACCTTGACATCGACCTTGACGACCTCAATACCTTAATAACTTCGACCACCTCAACGACATAGACTACCTCAACGACCTAGGCGTCCTCGAAAAACTCGACGACCTGGACCACCTCGATGACATTGACCTTGACGACCTCAATGACCTTGACAACCTCAAAGACCTAGACGACTTCGACAACCTCGATGACCTGGACCACCTCGAAGACCTCGACATTGACCTTGATGACCTCAATAACTTTGATGATTGTAATCCCTAATCATTAATCTGATTTTGCCCAACTCTGTCGTCAATATATGTTTATAAAACAGCTTTTTTTTTTTCAATTTCACTTCACAAAATTTATCACATATAATGCAACAAGTATATTCTGAATTGCATTTTGTGAAAGGTTAGTAAATTCTAAAAGAAAATCGTTCTTAACCCATATTAAACCTCAAAAATTGGTTTGAAACGTTTTAAACAAAAAAAAAAACAGTTTAATACCAAATGGTTTTAAACGTTTAAAATAGTTTTTGCATCTCTACTTGCGTAACGTCAACGTGCGAATATCAACAACCTTGTTTTACAGGCGCTTACAAGGCCAAAAAGCGGGGGAGGGGTTGCGGGGACGCCAGATTGCAGGGGACGGTGCTAGTTTCCGTTCTGTATGTAATCTAAGTTTAACCACCTGCGATCGACTGCACCTAGTTTTAGACGAAATGATAAAGGCTAAACCTAGTTCTAGCCGAATATAAGTAGTATACATCTAAGTATAGCCATCTAAAACCAGCTGCACCTAGTTCTAGCCGGCTAAACCTAGGCATAGCTGCGTTTTTGGTTTTAGCTGTAACATATATACTAAAGTCTCTGCCTACCCCTGCGGGAAACAGGCGTGATATTATGTATGTATGTATATATACTAAAAGCTGTAGTAATATACTAATAATATGAAGCTGTAATAGTATAACTATTTCAATAGTTGTTTTATTCTAAATAAGTTCCAAAAAGTATAGCAATTCCTTTAAAATATTATTTAAATACATATTTTTATCACATAAAAGGTTTGTTTCATTAAATGTATACCAAATCTCGCCACATAAAGAATATTTAAGAAAACGTTTTACGAAATTCCTCTGAAATTTCGTTGAAAAATTTCACGGAATTTTCCTGAAGAAATTTCTTGCAAGAAATTTCTCGGAAATTTTCCGGACAAATTTCTAGCAGAATGCAAAACTTAAGAAAATTTTGTATAACCTTTCACACATTTTCATGAAAATTTGTTTGAACATCGTTCTTGTTATTACGAAAACACATGCAAAAAGAAAATAAAGTTTTCTTTGTAAACTAGGGTACTTTCTCAACTTTTTCCGCTCCAGAGAACGTTTCCGAGAACGTTTCCAGACCGTTTCGGAAATTTCCCGAAATTTTCAAGAACGGCACATCACTATAACGGACATATATCTCTACATCCAGCTCTATTCCATTACCGCGGCCTTGAACGGAGGCCGCGAAGGAACGGAGCAGGCTAGATCGTGAATATGGCGCTTTAGGTAAAAATCCAAGACTTGGCAATGGCAACCATGACTCTAGCTGTCAAATTACAAAACTGTGTAGGTATAGGTCAAAGAGAATATATGTATTTATTATTTTCGAATATTTCTTTTTCTCAGCTTATTGCTGGTATTTTTTTTAATATTTACGGGCTGGGACCAAGTAAATATTAAAATATTATAATAATATATAATTAATAGTATTTATTATTATTATTATGTATCTCCTTTGAGAATCACGGGTCTTTTCACCCCGGTCCTTTGAGAGGCTTGCGTGGGGATACAGATCCAACACGTAGAGGCCCTTTGGAGAAGTTGTTGTCATGTGGCGCTCCCGCCAAAACCTATTCCTGGATATACCTATGAAAGGTGTTCCCTTGAATAGGTTTTGGCAGAAGAAAAAACTATTGCATGAAAAAGGGAAAGGTTTAAGGATTATGGAATGAATTTAGGATGGATTGATGCTGGGATATTGCAATAGAAACGTCACCTGCCATAATCATGATTACTGACTATTGCAGGCAGGTGGTGGCTTGCCGCCCACTAGATGGGCCCCTCAAACGCGCCGACAATAGTTGCCGGCAAAGGAGCAACACCGGTGCGGGCGACTCAGGGGTGTCGAGAGGTGTGCTGCGCTTTCTCCGAAGTTACTCGCGTCCATGGTATAATAAAATAAGGTATTCTCTCTCCGTGACAGCTGATGACGTAGGAAGAACTTGACTACGTCATCAGTGTAATATGTTGCCTCTGTGTGAAATTGTACCAAATTGTGTAAAATACCAATTTCAAATTAATAATCCATTTTATCAATTTATAAAATTTTGAATTGATGAATGACGCTAGAATCGCGAGATTCTTAATAGCTAAGTTACTTAACATTTTATTTAATATTAATGAACTAATTGAGAAAGTCCTTAAATTTACTGAAAAGAACAATCAGTGGCAACACTTTCGTGACGTAGTCAAGTTCGTTCTCGGACAGAGAATACCTTATTTTATTATACCATGCTCGCGTCGTTATTTATTATTATTCTCTTCCCGAGATGGAACTTGACTACGTCACGAAATTGTTGCCACTGATTGTTCTTTGCAGTAAATTTAAGGACTTTCTCAATTAGTTCATAAATATTAAATAAAATATTAAGTAACTTAGCTAATTAGTATCTAGCGATTCTCGCGTGATTTGTCAATTCAATATTTAAGAAATTGATATAATGGATTATTAATTCGAAATTAGTATATAAAGTTCAAAAATGCATTACGCTCGGGTAAATCAAATTCACACAGTGGCAACACATCGGACTGATGACGTAGGCAAGTTCCACCTACGTCATTAGCTGTCACGGGAAGAGAATACCTTGTTATAATATACCATGATAATCACTACGGTATAGGTACTATCCACTTGTGCTATCCAGATTCCTAATCAATTCCAAATTATTACTCACAAATTTTATGAACAAAAAATTATCAACGTAGTCAGCAGTTGCATCTTGCCAACTGCCAAGTGTTTATAACTCTTATCTCTTTTCTGGGGATTGATTTGCTTACACTATATTCATAGTTCGAGTGAAACTCATCACTTGATTGTCCACAACCTAATTGTCTGCTACGCCAGGTACATGCAGTTATCTGGGGATTCGTTTGAAAGCGATAGTTCTTCCGATTCAGGATCTTCTGCCGAAACGATGAACAATTCAGCAGCGAAGGTAAGTATTCTTTGTTGCTCTCATCGCCTGATCAAAATGCTAACCTATAAAAACCTTAGACACCCTTGGGAAACTGCTAGGTACCTAATTTTGTTTTTGTTTACATTGCGCAAAAAAAGGTCGTGTTTTCACATTTATAGATTTTTTTCTGGGTTATGTGGTATGTGAGACAATCTGATCATTTTTGTATTACCCAAATAGTATTCTGCAAAACAAATGTTATCCTTCAACAAATCTGGAGAGTTAGCACTATATTATACTATACTTGCCGTGTGGTTTCCGGCAGAGTAGAATAGAACCATTCCAAGTCCTCCTGTGGATGTCGTAGTAGGCGTAAGTCACCTTCTCATAAAACACAAGCTAAACAAAGCTTATAAACATCAGTAGGACCTCTCCAACACATCACGCCAGCATGGAGAGTGTATGCCAAATCCTCTGGCTGCTCTGGTCAAGTGTGGACCTGGTGGCGCAAAGAGGGTTGTGCTCCTTTTGTGGAGACTAAAAGGACCTGATGATGATGAATACTATACTAAGTACTTATATAAATACTGTAAAAGTACGGAGCCTTTAAAATTAATGTCACTAGAAGGAATTTAATTCATTTGTGGCACCGGCAACCTCCTAAACTTTGATGCTTGATCAATACACGCTGACTTTTCATTGGTTTGGATAAAATAAATGTTGTACAGTAATTCCTCTATCCATATACGTAATTCCAATTTGTGTATGACATAAGATAAAAAGCTTGAGATTTTTTTTCGATCGATACTACATAGTTACTCCTGTACAAACAACTAGTTGCTTGGAAATAAATGGGCCGGCGGTCATTACTGACATCTGGATGCACGAACCCTTATTGAATTTGTTACACTTGCAGGTGGGGGAAATCTTCAAAGAGGCTGGAATAGCCTTCAACAAGCTGTCAGAGATGACCATGCTGCTGCATCCGATGGGAGACTCTCAGCCAGGGTTGGTTCAGTTTTAGACATTGGAAAGGTTAATTATACTGTAAAAATTTGGTTGAATCCATGTTATGGTATTGACCACTTTGTACCAATTTACTTATAACGAAGCAGGTATTTTAAACAATGTGACTGGTGTGACACCATGTGCATAGCTTTGCTTTGATAGCAATACAGTAAATTTTTTATGAGTTACATAGAATTCAGAATCAATAAAAAAGTGATAGTTTGCCAGTGGTTGGGGTCTTAAGGGTTGATAAATAAAAGTGTGGACTGTAACTCAAGAGCTGGTTTAATGCATCGCAAATACAATCATACGCCCCTAGATCCCAGGTAGTCCTTGCGATAGTAAGAGTGGTCGGCTGCTAGAAGGGCCCACGTCTGCTGCTTCCTTAGCCCCCAGACCCCGTAGCTGCTCTGCTGGTGGGGCGAAATCACCTCGACACTAGTCATGCTGAAACAATTATTATAGCCTTATTTTTCAGACTAGTGTTCTCGCTATTCTATTATAACAGTTTGTCTTTTTTCTGCTGGTCTGATTGCCCTTCAGTAAAGGTTAACTTCAGCCTCTTCCAGTCCTTTCTATCTCCTGCCACTGTGTGCCAAGTCTGAAACAAACCTAATCTTTTTCAGGGGGAAGTGGACTGACGAAGAGATAGAGATGCTCCGTTCTTGTGTTCATCGTTTCGCTGTAGATCTCAACAAACTGAGTCAACACATCAAAAACAGGACAGTGTATGTTTTTTAAAAATCTGTTATTAGAAAGAAAAATACTTTATTTAATGCTTTTTCATGGTCTTTGGCTTTCTTGGTTGACCATTGACATGCAGGTAGGGCAGTTCTGGCACGACAATAGCTGGTCCATTGACTGGATGGCACCACAGTCGCATAGGTAATTTTGCATATGGCACCTTACTTGATACAAACATTATATTCACAAGGACAATAATTTATTAACATTTAATTTAATTTTTGGTAAGGTTGTCTTGTAAAGAATGCCATTTGGCAATTGGGTATTTTCCTAAGCCAAAAATAAATTATTTTGTACTGATAATAAAATAAAACGACGCAAAATAATGTCACTTGTCTTTGAACATATCCATTTCAACGTGATTTTAAATTAATTATTGCAGAAAAACTTATAATAAGAGCACTATTTGACTCCGAAAAACTATGACGTCTACTACCTGTATTTTATACAAAATCCCATAGAAACTGTTTGTTTTGACATTGGAAAAAAGTATCTGATTTGATTTTGAAAAATAGCTTATCAGGTCCTTCTCTCGTACAATTTTATTAATATAGTTAATTTAACGCATTGTATGCCGGAAAATCAGACACAATAATTAAACAATGCATTCTCACGTAGATCTACCCCAAGTAGCACGTAAGTGAATTTTGGAACTTATTTTGCAACTGTAGGAAGCATATAAGTGATGCAAGGGGGGGTATTACTTATAGATGCAAATAGCACTCGTATTTGCATATGAGTAACTCTTATCACTAACTGTTGCTTTTGAGTTATTTTTGTTCCTGCTTTATAAGTTATGGAGGCATAAAGCCGATTTTATTACTTATAGACGTATAAAGATTTCAATTTTCACTCTTTTAGAAGTCAAAGAAGCATATGACATCTTAAACTCTCCTCTAAAGAACCGTGCCCTAATAGGTGGTATTTTTTCCTTATTTGGCACCTTAAGTACTAAATAAGTAGTATATGTAAGTTATTTATCACCTATAGTGGCTCAAAAGTTATTATTGCAGGTCATTTGGAACCTATTGTAATTGCCTTTGTAAGGTCTAATATACTCTAATATGTTACTGTAATGCGTACATCGATTCCAAAAGATGGTTCTTGAAAACCTTCAGCAAAAATTTCTCTCACTTAGAACCACTTAAGATCTAACAGTTCTAAAAGATAGAAATGTAGAACTTATTTTTAATTTTGTTTTGAGAAATTGTTTCTAGAGAATTTGACTATCACTATCGCAGGTTCCTTACATATTAATAAATTTAAATATAGTACAATTTATTTCCTACATTTTAGGTAATTGACTAGTTTATGAAATAGTTATCAATCACTTAGTTCACTTTGAATTTTTTAAATCTACTTACGTTATACAGGGTGTAAAACGAAAGATTGGTAGGCAAGGCAAGATCAGTTTTAATTCATGAGTTTTTCTTTTGGATGTCTCTTGTATTTTGATTTCAAGTTGTAGGTAGATACCATTTGTCAGATTTATAGAATAAAAATCTCTTTTGCAGTCATGATCCTAGTAAAAATTTAACTGTTTAAGGGAATTTTAGGGGGAAATTTAGCTGAAAATGATAATGTGAATAATGAAATAATTGAGGAAACTGACCTCGAAGAAAATTATGACTGAGCTTTGAAATCTTTAACGACACTTATAAACACATTAAATCCGAATTTGCTTCCAGTAGACCCAAGAACGCTAATGCTATCGTTTCAACTACAAAAAACGGCATTCTGAAAAAAATAATATGCGAAATAAAATAAACATCATTATAAATTAAAATTAAGTAAGTATATCTTATTGTAAAGAAGAACTGCCAATGAAAAAATTGGTTGTTTGTAAAGTAGGTTTACGATCGAGATGTTTACGTGATAACGTCGTTTCACGGAATGACTGGCAGCGCTCGAGATGAGACGGGAGATCGGTCCGTCTCTCTCTCGTTATACCTGCGATCGCGCTCGTGAGGTTTTGGTGTGACACAAGTTTCTGAACATGTCATCCGACTAAAACGATTTTAAAGACGTTATCACGTCAAAATTACAAATTGGAAACTATCAGTAGGAAATGTACATTTTTTTTACAAATCAAATAAATTTATCTTTCTTTACCTTCATAAATGGGTTTTGTACCCGTATTGAAGATCCCCAATTCAATGCAATGACAACGAGACCTGCAAAGTGAAAATAATCACTACTAGGTAATAATGAGTGCTCCAATAAGGCAACAAACGAGTGGAAATATGAACTGCAAGGTCTATTTTAAATCGCCATGTTTAAAAATGGAGTCCTTGAAAAGTATCTTGTTGAATGGTATTTTATTACAATTACATATAATAACATGAGTTTTGATAACTGTTTCTGATGTAGTTTGACATTATACTTTTTGTGAAACCATAATATTAGGTTTTTAACAACCAAATTTTATAAAGTATATTTTATTAGTGCATATTATTTGATAATTCTTGATTAGATTGAAGGCGCATCAAAATATACTTAGTAAATATACCATGGTTTCACAGTAAAAAACCATTTGCAAGGGCTCCAAGATGTTATCCTGCGTTATACACATCATTTTTTAATACTCACCAAAAAGATGCAATAATCCAAATAAAGCTGTCACAACACAAAAGCACAATCGTCCTTTTGTTATAAGTATCTCCACCGAAAATAAGAACTTGATAGGATCTCATTTGTCACACAACGAATGAACTGTATCGCTTTATTGTTCAATCATTCATTCACGGCGCGCAATTTGCACCGTTAGTTCCAAGTACCACTCAGGATAACAATTCGAACTCTTATGCATCGCTTTTACATCTATAAATAAGTTGCAATTTTTCTTCCTTTGGTAATATACAGGTTGCTTAAAGGTTCTAACCACCTTTATAGAACTTAAGCACAGTGGATTTTATTACTGAAGTTTCCAAAAAAATATTATTTGCAAGCTATTTGTCACCAAATGTGTTACTTGGGACGCAACGGCATACGAGAGGTTAATAGAGTTAGTCCTACTAATCCTACTAATATTATAAATGCGAAAGTGAGTTTGTATATTTGTTTGTTACCTCTTCACGCTTCATCTACTGAACCGATTTGGATAAAATTTGGTATGGATATAGTTTGAGACTCGGGGAAGGACAAAGGGTACTATTTATCTCGAAATTCCCAAGGGGAGCGAAGCCCGCGGGCACAGCTAGTTATTTAATAAAGTTAAAATGAATAAAGTTAAAATAAATAAAGTTAAAATAAATAAAGTTAAAATAAATAAATGAACATTTACAGGACTCAAATCCGGACCACGCTGAAGAAGAAGGCGTTCGAGGACGCAGGTATACCTGTCCGCCAGGTAAGCAGCACGGTCACCAGCCACCCGCCGCCGCAGCCCCCCCAGGTAGCCCCCACACTCAACATCCTGCCACAGACGGTTATAGGAAAAAACGCCGAGGTTTTCACCCACAATTATAAGCTCTTAGTTGTGGCTGTCCTTTTCATTTTGTTTAGTGAGTTTTTTTGGGTGTCGTCATGTGGAGTGAAAATTTGAAGCCTCGCAAGCTAGCTAAACTATATCGCACTTTTTTGTCACGTTTTAAATCAAAACTCAGCTTGTTGCAGTTTTGGACTTTATTTCTATTAAATTCATGTAAAAGAAGCCTATGATGCTTCATTTAATTTTGCTGTGCCTCCTCTTTGGTGCTTTAATAAGCATTATAACACCATATTGTACACTTTACAAAAAATGTTTGGCAAATATATTTTTGGTAATATTGGTGAAAATGGTTCGGTGTTTGGTTGCGTTACTGTACCGAACATTTAAATATGACCTAAGAATATTGGGTAAACATCAAAGGTATTGGGTAAAAATACATAACAACTAATAATTGCATAGTTTTTACCGTTAATAAAACAGTTCACCATCGAACGGTAAAAAAATCTGCATAATATAAAACTTACAGACAACTAGACCATATTGTTAAACCCCGAAATTGCAATGGTTCGTATGACCCCTTTCTCACTATATCATAAACTTACTATGTTGACAGCGCCCGAAGTGTTTTGACCTCAGCTCAGAGAACGCCATAGTTTTCTACTCAATTTCTTCTATAGAAATATACAAAAATGAGCATTTATTAAACTCATACTGAAACAGCAGCGACTAGCAGTGCACTTCATTTTAAACCATATTCACCTTTACTGCTATCTACGAAGTAAATAAAATGGCTTCCTAAAGACAAGGCCTTATGTGAACTGGAATACAATTTGTTATTCTCAAGCTATACTATGCATTTCGTAGATAGAAATTAAGGTGAGTATGGTTTGACAATCAAAATGCGCTGCCGGTCTCTGCCTTTCTAGCCTGTGCATCAATGGAAGTGTAATCCAATCTACGGGTAAATTTTGAGTCTTTCAAAGCTGTGTGGTCTGATGACACCCATCGCTTCGTCCTGCACTCGGCTATGCATGCTTTTTATAATACAGCACTTTAGATCTTGACTTATTTAGAATGGTAACATTTCATTGCTGATGGTAGATTATTTTTCTTTTTATTCGAGTATTTAAATTAGAATCTACCCGGGCTATCTTACGAGTGAGTTCCAGTAGTCTTACCAAGTTTGTCCTACGAGTAAGACTACTGGGAATTTTTGTCCCAATCAAGTTAATTGACATTGACAGATGAGGTGTCTTATATATATACTCAACGAGTTGTCAACTTATTTGTGTGGTTAAATTAAACAAAGTTTATTTATTTAAGGGACTATCTGAATTTTTAACGCACATTTGCGAAACTAATGTGCTTAGATAGTTCATAAAATAGTTAAAAGGGTTATCATCGGGTTTGATCAAGACGAAATTTTAAATGATATCACCGTTTCCTTTCAAATGATTTATTTCAAATGGGGGCGCCACTGGACCCCGGAAAATTTGGGTATGGCCTTAATAATAAAATTACTCTGTGTTTTATAACAAGATTGGTTGAGTTCGTAGATAATTTAGCCTTTACCGATGTGCTGTTAAGTCGTGTTTCGGTTTGAAGTTGACAGGCAGCAACAACTACGTAAACGTCAAACCTCTTTTTTAGAAGTCGTTTAAAAGATAATGAGATAATGACGGTTGAATGATGAAATAGTACCAAATATTTTACTTATATTTTTACTAGACAGTTTAGCTATGTCTAGTGTTACACTGATTTTCACCAAAACTACACTGTTGAAGACGAATATCACTGAAGTAAATTCCCATAGTTGCATTCAATTTTGTCGTACGTTACAACATTTGATCTGGTTGTAAATAAAAGGCCTAGACACTTCTTGTGGAAGAAGTTCGAAGCCTAAATTTCCAGTGACCAAGGAACCTAGCTAATACAGCTACCGCTAGCTTAAATCATGTTCATAGGCGATGCGGCTATCAAACCACTATTTTGATTCTTTTCCCATCTTAACATTCACCGCTAAGCGTGGCCTTTGGGCTTTAAAGCCCTTGGCGCCGTCTGCCCTGTCAGCGATAAAGACGTGATAATGTATATAATAATGTTCAACTTAAATTACTCGTAGAAATGGTAGAACTCATTAGTCACGTATCTAGTGATTGGTTTGAACTATTTTCGTAGAAGTGTTGTAGATAAAGATCTTTTAAGTATTTTTTTACCTGCAATCCTAACCGCCAAATACTTAAACAATACTATACAATCATCATCATCATCAGGTCTTTTTAATCACGTAATGCAGGAGCACGACCCTCTCTGTACTACTAGAGCCATCTTTGGTCAGGGCAGCCAGAGAATTTGGCCTACACTCTCCACGCTGGCCAGATGGATTGAAAAGGTCTCATGATGTTTTTAAGCTTTGTTTAGTTTGTAGTTGGCGAGAACGGGGGAGACTTGCGAAGACGGGGGACGGGGACGCATATTGCGCGGGACCTTAGGGGATTCCGTTCTGTATGTAATACTTATTATAGTAATTCTGTGCTCGTGCCTTACAGACGCAGTTTCGTTACATTGCGTTTGAGCATTTGGCGGTACTAACCCTTCAAATGTCGGACGCCCCGAGCGGGCGTCTGATGTATTGTTTTACTATTGTGTCTGCTATGCCGACATTTGAAGGGCTAAAGGATATTGAGGCTAAAACTGCCCCAGCTTTGCACGGGCATTGAAACCATTCCTTAATCCCCTGATCATTTATTATTTTTTAGACTGGGGACTGGGATATCTAGAACTTCTAGTTAATCTAGTTACTAGCAACACCTCAATATCTACCATTGCACCAAATTATACTTTAGAAAAACTAGATCCTTATTTATTTAATTTGTGTTGATTCTATACACCCTTTGTTTCTGTAGGTAACTCTGAACATGCTGAACGCGTCTGAAAACGAAGTGGACGTTGAGGGACTAAGCGGAGATGTCAAGTTGGAGTTCGAAGGTGGTAATGAGGAGGTGGCCACCTGAAACATGTTTAGCTTTTCTTATTACTAAGCAGACGACTAAAGCCCGCTACACAAGCAACGATGTGTATGAATAATGAACGTCCGAATGGCACATCAACGTCGCGTTCTTTATATTTGCTTGATCAAATTATGCACAGTTAAATCGCTTAGAGTTATCGTTGCGTGTGTAGGGGGCTTTTTTAAGGCAGTGAAATTGGAACAGGCAGAAAAATTCATATTCAAAACACAATAGCTATACAAATAACCATGAATCAGATTTGTCGATTGGAACGTATATTGCTCTGTAATATGTACTTGCAATATTCATAGTTTTGATAAAACTGTCAAATATTATACACAGTTAATTTAGCCCTTCAAACGTCGTCATAGCAGACACAATAGTAAAACAATACATCAGACGCCCGCTCCGGGCGTCCGACATTTAAAGGGTTAATACAATATTTGCGTACATAGCCTTTTTAGTCATATGAGTGATTGCGTCGCGAAAGCCCTCGTATCGTATCAAATGTGAAAGTTTGCTAGACATCACAACCTTTCAAAGTCAAAACATCGACGTTGCTTGGCAAAAAAATTACAGGCATGCAAAAGGATACCAAAGCGCGTATCTGGAGAAAACAGCGTATGCAACCGGGAACGCGTTATAACTTATTTATATTTTTAGCCTATACTATCCGCTGCAGGGCAAAGGCCTCCCATCCAGCACTTCAACTCTCTCGATCACCCGCCTCATAGGCGTAGGGCGATCTAGGTGTTTAGACACACTCCCTCCACGAAATAAAAGCTAGTTGCATTTTAAAAAATGTATGATTTTCCTGTAAACTTTCCGGCAACATTTCAACTACCTGTGTAATATCCTAGTGTTTCTTTGTACATGGACCGAAAGAACTGGCCTATAGGTGCACCGTGCAACTATGACTCGACCCTAGGTGGCCCATGTCCCCAGAGGAAACGTTGCAAACGCGCTAAGTTGAGGAATTTCTGCCGTTCCAAATTCGCTACCTAAAGAACTGACTTGAGTCTGCATATGTTACTTTTATAGTTAATAAGGCTGTGTAATTAGTTACATTGAAAAAGACTTTAGCTAAAATCGTAGATGTTGATGTGTTTTATTTTAGAAAGAAAAGGTGTTTTTGAATGTCAAGAATTTTAATAAAGTTACGTAATTGTTACAAATTAATTAATTTAAAACATTACAAAGTCAAATAATATTTTATTAGTCAAAAATTAAAAACAGCATTATGGCTGGTTTAAAGCAAATGATTGTCTGTCCCTTTTTTGTGAAAAGATATTTTAAATATATCTCTGTCTAGTTAGATAGATTTTTTTGAGAAAAGAGTAAAAATTTACTATTGATATAATAAAAAAATAAGCCTAAATATTTTTTCAAAAGTGACAACTTTACCGTGCACGGTATGATAATATATTTTTACATACCTTGAAAGTTTTAAAATGTGATTGGTATAATTCAATGTAACTGATTATCTCGTGCTTGTAATGTTATGTAGTTAAGAGGTCATTAGTTTCATCAATATTTTATTTTTATATTCTATATTTAGAAGCAGTTAAATTAATTTGATGCAACATTTTATTGCATTATTTAATTTTCATTTCTACACAAAAATTACAGGTACAGTCAACAGCAGAAGAATCTAATCTTGACAGATATTTATGTGCTTACTGATATAAGTGGCGTAAATTTGCCAGGTAACGATTGTAAGTAGCATGTCTGCTGTTGACTGTACTTTTTACCTGGTGGGTTTTTAATGTAAGTTCTTAGGTTATTTTTAGTACAAAAATGAAAAGTGTGATTTGCTTTACAATAAGCCTTAGCTTGGGATTTTAAATATTGATGAAACTATTAAGTAGTTCTAATGTAAGATTTATAATGTACTTTGTAAGATATAATAAATGTTAATAGGCCTTTGGTGACGTTCGAATTCCCAACATTAAAAAGTTTAAACTAAACTTAATTCAAGTGGCGTCGCGAGTTGGCCAAAACTTGTAGATTATAACACAGAAAAAAAAGCCTACTGCAAAAATGAAAATTCGCCACAGATGAAGCAACTTTTTGGCCGGTAGGTCTTGAAATATTTCGTCTCAGTCGTCACCACACGTGGCAAATTGGGAATGGCTATAATTTTCTTTTCGTACAGTGTGTAAAGTGTAAATATGTCGTTGACAGTTTCTAAGAACAATAACTCAGCCTGTCGATATAAATAACTTTTTCTACGGATGTAACGCTCTGAACTAAAAATAACGATTTTCTCATACAAAATATTTCAGCTTATGGCTGGTTGGCACCAACTGGGTACGAACGCTGTAACATTGGTAGAGGTAGTAGATATAAAAGGTTGTTAGCCATACATTTACACCTCATATCTTATATAACCTATCACTTTAAACGGGCAATTCTTGTAAATTTATAGGTATATAATAAGGATTTCGGAAACAACTCCAACGATTTCGATTAATTTTAGTATGTAGGGGTAACGGGGTCGAAAAATCGAACTAGCTTGGTTTCCATTTTTAGATAACCTCATTCTCTCTAGGTTTTTCAACGAGCGAAGCTCGGTCGCCTAGGAACTGATCTAATTAAAGAATAACACGTTACGCCTTCCATCCTGTAGGTAGTCAGTTGTGTCCTTTACTTATCTACATAATGAAAAGCAATATTTAAACAATTGATATACTCGAATTATCAGTTACACGAAAATGATTCAATAATATTAGGCCTTTTAATAAATGTTGTAACTAAGTTTTAGTATAATTTGTATGTAATTGTATAAAGGTTAGTACATAATGTTATTTTATTATGTGTCACAATCTTTATACGAATAGAATATAGTAAACGCCTTTCTCACACAAAACTAATAAAATGAAATGCTAAATTATTGTAAGTATACAATGTGTTAAAAGTTTTTAAGTAAGTATTACTTAGTTGTATGTAATTAAGTAACAAACTTAATAATATTCTATAAAAAGCCTATGATTAAGTATAGAAATGTGTTCCTATATTAGGATTATGGTAAATTGTGAATGCTTTGTTTATAATGATTTAATACTGACGATGACATGGATGTCTCTAGCCCCCTGTACATTCGGCTCCATTGAAAATAGTCCACTTAACTGACCAATATTGATCATTTTGGATTTTGCCAGCCCCAGGGGTGTGCTTCCTAGAAGAGACGTAGAGAGTAAATTGAGTGTCTTATAACTATAACTAGCTGCGCCCCGCGGCGTTGCGCGCGGTTAAGGTAACTTATGTGGTTAATCCCCCCGGATTAACCACATAGGTTGTCAGCTTCCTGCATAGGTACCAAACTTTATCAAAATTGGTCGAGCCGTTAAACACTCACAAAATTTCGCCTTTATAATATAAGTGTGATAAAGAAAATGAAGTGAAACCATTGCTTTTGCTCCAGTCGAAATGCAGTCTTAAGGGTATGTTAATTGTTAAGTAATTAATTCAAATAGGAAATCCATATCACAGGCATATTCCAAAAGTACAGTCGGAATCACTTTCAATTATTTAAAAAGTTGTATTGTAACACTAGTAGTAAGTACGTCCAGTGGCAATTTTGTTGCCAGTCTAGTCTCATAGTTTATTGCTAGATGCCACTACTCTTGTTTGACCAAAAGTAATATTAAAATGCTAATTATAGATACTTACTGATTTCATATCCCAGAAACAGCATCTGAAATTCAGATATGTGTGGGTCCAGGCTTAGGGCTGAAAAGTACGACGCGACGCCCCGTTTGGTTTTGGTGTAGTGGCGCTAGACTAGATGGCGTTATGTGTCTCGAGTGTCTTGCATTTTCGTCATCATTATTTGCTGATCAGAGAAAATATACCAGAGGAACCAAATTTTTTTTGTTTTAGTCCACTTATTGCTGCGCTACCAAAAAGTTCATCATAGACGACTAAGATGCTATATATTTGTACCTGATGAACGAAAAAATTACGCTTGCCATGAAATACGGATGATGCTGGGTCAGAAAAATATTATTTAGTCCGTCAGATTATCCAAAAATAAAGGACACTATGTTACACTTACGATTCGTCCATTAGAAAAAATCAGGAAGATACAGCGCGTTAATTAAGAGTCCCCCGACCCTAGACTTCTCCATATAAACGTAGTCTACGTTTAATTTTGAAACCACATGTCAGATTCTGGTAAAAATTGGTAATTGTAAAGAAATTGCAATTATCTAGGGTTATAATTGGTTTCCTATGGTAAAATTATGAACTGGAAAGAAAATATAACGATTTAGAAGTTTCCCATACTAATGGTCAAAAATGATATAAAACACTATATTCTATTTCAAGTTCATATTTTTACCGTCGGAAACTAGTTATAAACCTAGATAATTGCAATATCTTTGAAATTACAAAATTTTGCCCAAATCGGACATGTCGTTTTGAAATAAAACGTAGACTACGTTTGTATGGAAAGTTGTATTTTGGTCTAGGGTCGGGGGCTTAAATTGCAGAGTGACGTAGCGTAAATACCTTAGATGCCTAGTATGAATATTTTGATCATCATATGCGTAATATGTATTAACATAGTATCTTAACCGTGTGTGATACCCTAGATATTATAATATCGTATCTTGGGGATTTCACAATCAAAATATAAATCTCAAATCACGCTAAAATATTTGTATAAAAAGCACATCTAACCCGATTGTGGTACCCTTAATAAACGTGTAATAGTACATTATGGTACTAGTGTGTAACATTGGTGATTACCGCCGCGGCGCCATTGAGACCCGAGCCGTAGGCGAGGGTCTTAAGAGAGCCAAGGGCGGTAATCATCATTACACACGTGTATCATACGACGTTTTTCAACACACTTGTGAATAAAATAACAATAAAAACTCATTTTATTTAGTAGATAAAAAGTTTATTTAGAGAAACAATAAGTAAATGTGCAGTTAGTAAAATTATAATTAACTGTTTTTGATGACATAGCGGTCTCAACAGATAGATTATTTATTGAAATACTTCATGTTCTATTGTAATTTGAGATGGCTCATTATTCGTGTAGGTAGGTGAAATCCAATCATTGCATGTACTTGGTGTTTCGTCAGTAGGAATCTTTTATAAATTTTTCAATACCGTCAGACGATTAAACCTTTGATTTCTTGCTTCTAAATCCATCGGATAGTCTCTTTAGATAAGCTTACAAATTAGAGTATGTTTTTGAGTCCACTCCATTCTTTGTTCGGACTGTACTTTTTAATATTGAGTAAAAACACCACAAAGAGCTAGGTTTTGTACTTAGAAGATAATTCTTTAAAGTACGCAATGAACACATTTTCTGAAAAAGAATGCGTAGTCTTGCTGTTTTGCCATTTTATGAAATTTTGGTACGCTAATAGATATTTTTCCTTGGAGTTTTCAGGTAGTAAACTTTTTACAACGTTAAGGGCTTCACATCTTATATCGGGCTGTGTACAACATAAATCATTTTCTTCGTAACTAGTACTTGTAGACATTTTAATTAATAAATAACTATAATTCAACAGTGAAAACGAGTTGTAAAAAATGTTTCGCTATGGCGGGCAAAATTAATCAGTTTTAAATTATACTTAGTATGCGCGCGCATTGCGATCGGCCACAGACTAAAAAGATTTTTTTTTCGCGCATAAGATTTGCGCCTATTCTGCCACGTACAAAATGGGAAATTTAAAGTTTTCTTTTATTACAGAGAAAACAAAAGTTATATTTGAGTGAAAGTTTTATTTATTAAACACGTACGAGTTAAAATTATCTATTTAAATAAGAAGTTGCATGAAATGAGCAAGCAATAGGAACATTAATTTGTTTGTTCTATTGAACACGATCTTTGTTTTGAATAAAAACTTTTTTAATAAGAACAAAGCAACTCAACGCAAGTACATACAATTCCATGAACTCAACCAATAAATTAAAAAATAAAAACTATATTCTAGTGAGTTATAGCAATGAAAAAGTCACAGTTTGATTCCTTCCAGGACATAGCTGTTTAAATGACAGAATGTCCAAATAGTTTGATTGCCTTTGTGTTAAGTAATTCAAGACTCAAAATGCGTTACAAACATATAACACAATCGTTAAAAAGAACGATTTTCAAATGCATTTAAAGTCTTATAGTTCAATCGTTGGAACGAGCCAATGTCAGATATATTAATTGCTACAGAGTGTAAATGTTAGAATAATCGAGTGTCAGAATGTATAAAATGTATCCCGATTTCATTGATATGGTGAATAAGAGTCAAAATGTACAATTTGTATCAGTGTCATAATGACAAGTACTTACGTCATGTACTGTTTCTTATCATGGACTCGTCATCATCCGAGCGCTTTATCCCGGTAACTTTCTCAGCTGTGAAGCGTCGGAGTCTGGGGTATGCTACTAAGACGGCAAACTTGCTAGTTTTGATTTGGCAAAGATTTTGCAGCCGACTGACGCAAACCCTCTTTAGAACCACGTATTTAAGATAAATTACACACCTATACGAGTATTAAATACCTGGGAAAGTAATATTAGAGTCCAAGTATTTAACTGCGCCGGGAACCGAACGTATTGACCACTGCGCCACGGACCTTTTTAGGGTTCCGTAGCCAAACCCTTATAGATTCGTCATGTCTGTCTGTCTGTCTGTCTGTCCGTCCGTATGTCACAGCCACTTTTTTCCGAAACTATAAAGCCGCGTTTACACATTCGCGCGAATCGCGAGGCGAATGACGAGGCGAATAACGAACTAGCATGTGTAAACAGTCAGTTCGTTATTCGCCTCGTGATTCGCCTCGCGATTCGCGAGTTCGCGTTGAGGGCGGTTTTTCGGACGCGAATCAAAGGACACGAATAGCGAACACGAACTGGCTGTTTACACTTTCGCCTGCCGGCAGTTGGCAGCTAGCGCCCGACCCAACAGGACGTATATGTACCCGTTGTATGACTTGTATGGAAACATACGAATTGAAGTGTGTAGACCTAATTATATGTTAAAATAGGCAATCAGACATCAAATAAGATGATATCTCCATATTTAATAAGTACTTATAGCATCAGTGATTTTAATCTTTGTTATTTTCTCTTTTAGATATATTCATTGTTTTATACATTAAATGACCTTTTGATACATTTCTACATATAATTAGAGGACTCTCACTAAATTTATATCCTACTAATATTATAAATGCGAAAGTGAGTTTGTATATTTGTTTGTTATCTCTTCACGCTTAAACTACTGAACCATATAGAACAAATTTGGTATAGATATAATTTGAGACTCTGAGAAGGACATAGTGTACTCTTTATCACGAAATTCCCACGGGGAGCGAAGCCCGCGGGTACAGCTAGTCTGCGTTTTATAATAACACGGATAAAGTCCACTAGTCTATACAGTATACATATAAAACCGGCCAAGTGCGAATCGAATTTGCGCACTAAGGGTTCCGTACCATTATCTATAAAAAATCGCGTTTGTTGTATGGAAGCCCCAAATAAGCTAAAAGCTTAAATATTTATTTTATTTTGCTTTTAATATTTGTTGTTATAGCGGCAACAGAAATACATAATTTGTGAAAATTTCAACTGTCTAGCTATCGCGGTTCTTGAGATACAGCCTGATGACAGACAGACGGACAGACAGCAAAGTCTTCGTAAGAGTCCCTTTTTTACCCTTTGGGTACGGAACCCTAAAAATGACATCTTAGCAAAAGTTATTCAGACTGATGAGTATTTTCGAAGTCATAAAGTCTACGCGAACGAAGTCGCGGGCTTCGGCTGGTTTTAAATAAACATCCCAATCTACCCACCACATACAGGTATATACCTAAGCGTGGGTTAATACCCGGGTAGAAGACATAATTGTAAATGTAGCGTGCATGCCGCCATTATGTCCACGTCCTCCATATTCGTGTGCGAATCTCATAATGAATCAACACACGAATGTGTAAACAGCAGTTCGCATCGGCATTCGTACACGAATAGTTCGTGGAATGTTTCGTCGAATGACGAGGCGAATAGCGAACACGCATGTGTAAATCCGGTATAAGAACAACACTGTTGAAACTTGGTAAGTGGAGTATTCTGTGAACCGCATTAAGATTTTTACACAAAAATAGAAAAAAAAACATAATTTTTGGGGGTTCCCCATACTTAAAACAGAAATTCAAAAATTTATTTTTCATCAAATCCATACGTGTTGGATAGGATGGATAGGTCTTCAAAAATGATATTGAGGTTTCCAGTATATTTTTTTTCTAAACTGAAGAGTTTGCGCGGGAGACACTTCCAAAATGGAAAAACGTGTGTCCCCCCTGTGACTTCTAAAATAAGAGAATTATAAAACTAGAAAAAATATATGATATTTATTACCATGCAAACTACCAGCGGAAATTGGTTTGAACGAGATCTAGTAAGTATTTTTTGTTTAATACGTCATAAATCATAAATCGTAAATTACCTTTCATTCAATCAACTCTATTTGAGAACATTAAACGAAGGAAGTGGGACATTATTTTTGATCGGAAGATGACATATTATTTAAACCAACTGGAGAGTAAAGAAATCAGTGCGCTTAAGAGTCCGGCGACCCTAGACTTCTCCATACAAACGTAGTACACGTTTAATTTTGAAACCACATGTCAGATTCCGGTAAAAATTGGTAATTGTAAAGAAATTGCAATTATCTAGGGTTATATTGGGTTTCCTATGATAAAATTATGAACTGGAAAGAAAATATAACGATTTAGAAGTTTCCCATACTAATGGTCAAAAATGATATAAAACACTATATTCTATTTCAAGTTCATATTTTTACTGTCGGAAACTAAATATAAACCTAGATAATTGAAATATCTTTGAAATTACAAAATTTTGCCCAAATCGGACATGTCGTTTTGAAATAAAACATAGACTACGTTTGTATGGAAAGTTGTATTTTGGTCTAGGGTCGGGGGACCCTTAATTATTTAAAATGCATTGCAAAGCTCAAACGCAATGAAAAGCAATACAATAGCTTAACCTTGCAATGCATTACCATGTCTAACAGTGTTTTATTTTTATTTTTTATTTCAAAATGATGTGTTTAGTTTTAATAGTTTTACTTCAAAATGTTTAAATAAGATTAAATTAAATTTAAATAAGATTAAATGAACTACGTATCAATTAACCTATTTCACTATTTTTTTGTAGATTTTTTTAAAGTAAACGGGATAAATAAAGCGCTTGGATGATGATTAGGTATGTTCCCATTGCGTGAACGGTACATTTTTGACATTGTAAGATTCTGTAATATAGTCATCCAAATGACTAGCCACTAAAATATTGTTGACTTTAGGTAATTCATCACTGACATAACTTATCATAGACACATATTAATATTTGTATATTGTGACACAAACACTATTTAATATAAATCCAATGTGAAATTTTGTCATTTTGTCACTACAACTATTTATCCATCTAAATTTGTACATTTTGGCATTAACACAATCAAACTATTTAGACGTTCCGTCATTTAATCAGCTATGTCCTGGAAGGGTTTGATTATGGGTGTCATTATGTGCCTAATAAAGAAGTTTCCAACAAATCAAATCAGACACTTTTTTTTAAACGTCAAAACAAACATTTTCTATGGAATTTGTATGAAATAAAAACGAATGACGTCATAGTTTCTTAGAGTCAAATAGCGCTCTTAATATTAGTTTTTCCGCATTATTAAATCTTAGGGAGTAGTTATACCTAGCGTTGATTTTGCGTTAGATTTGCGCTAGAAGCGCAGCGCTTCCAGCGCTCTCCTAGCGTGACAGATGTCAAACACATGTCATCAAAAAATCCGCGTTCGATTAGCGTTCGCAGAGCGCTTGATGAGCGCTTTTCTTCGGAGGGTGTCCACATTTCTGTACTATTTTTTATCCACTATCCGACTTGGATAGATGACCACAAGAGCATAAAAAAATCGATCTCCTGCGTGCTGTAGAAGGCACGTGTAAAACGCTGGTCCCAATAGTCAATTTTGTCAAAAGCTTTTACTCGTATGCAACCTGAAAAATCTGCCACCAGTATTGGTCCATTATATATACGAAAAACAAAGTCATCCACTATTCTAAGCATGTTTACCTACCTACCTACAGATATTGATATATACAATTTGGGAAAATAAACTCAATACATACTTGGGAAGTCGGGTAAAAATCCATTCTATTTCTAATAAATTTAGATACTTAAGTAATTCGTAATACATTTTGATTATTTCTAATTGCAAATAAAGAGAATTTAATTGAGAGACTAAATTGTCTTTTAATTTATACCTACATGACATGATGCATTTTTTGATGACAATATATGCGTTGTCAAGGTAACGTAATTTGCAAAAACCAGTCAATAATAAATGGAAAGAAAACCAAAAGAAAATATACAATGCGTATAATTTGTGCGTGTAGATCTACACTGTGGCTGTTGAGTTCACGTAATATTTGTCGACGTGTTGTTTTTATACTATACTTACTTGTTATTAAAAAATCACACAAAAAATAAAATAAAAACACGTTTCCGGCATTTTCTTTGATTTCCTAGTACCTATTTGATCTGTAACTTAAATGATAATATGATCCGACGCAAGTAATACATAGTAGGTATATTTCAAATACTGTCTATTGCGTATTAGGTACCTATTTGAAATATACTCTGATGTAGGTCATGTAGGTATGTAAGTTTAACAATGTTTGTCCGAAAATACTCGTCTACCTACACCCGAGTCGCGCGACCAAGGAAAGGAACATTCTTTAGCTTACCACCTGCCTGCCTAGTCACCCTACTACTCGCAAATGACATTATTTGCGTTTGCCGAGCGCTTTCAACGCTCCCAAAGCGCGCGCTCGACGCGCGTTAGGAGAGCGTTAGGAGAACGTTAGGAGAGCGCTAGGAGAGCGCTCCGAGCGCTATAGCGCTCGAAGCGCGAGGTATAATCCGTTCTATACATTTTCATACAAATTCATCGATTTGACAGCTGTCGCGCTCGTAGCGCTGCGCTAGCAACGCTAGGTATAACTACTCCCTTATATCACGTTGATAATGGATATGATCAATGACAAGTGACATTATTTTGTGACATTTAATTCTTTTAACAGTGCCAAATAATTTATTTTTGACCCAGGAAACTTGCTTATTGCGGTGACCATAGAGCCACTATATGAGCAAGTGTGTTGAAAAATACATTATATGGGTAATAAATCGAACCACGGTCTTTACTAGATCACCTTAGTATAATTATATTAATATAAATTAATATAAGAATATAACAGTCAAGTCTAAAGGCAAAAAATATTCGACATCCCATACAATACAGTTGCACGCTTTCGTATAATTGCCGAATTTTTGTTTTGTTTTTTGACTGTTGTTATGACATACTATATAGTAAACTCTTTTTAGATTAGATTTATTACGCATATATTATGCCTTTTACACGTTGTATATACTGGATACCATAATGTAGTATCTACTCAGAATATTTTAGAGTGCCACAGACGGCTAAGATGGTTTATATTTTGCACGTTGTATAATATGAGAAACTTAAAGGTCCCCAGTAGGCCAAATTTCTTTGAACGATTCCTAGTTTTATAAATATTGACAAAATACTCACTTTGAAATTAAAATACAGCAACGTTCAGGATGAACTCTAGTGATTATATTGCTCAAAAATAAGATAGCTTAAAATTTTCTCGATAAAAAAATTGCGCAGTTGCCTCCAAATTATCTGATTTATACTAAAAACAGGTAGTATTTAAAAATTACAATAAATTGGTCCTCGTAAATTTTAATGATATTTGTATCATTTAAGGCAGTGAGCAATGTTAATTACATTTTTAATAACTTTTAAATATTCTTCGTAAAAAGGAAATAGCTAAAGAAACAACCACGCGTAAACCATCTGCGTTTAAGGCCATACCCAAATTTACCGGGGTCCAGTGGCGCCGCCATTTAAAATAAATCAATAAAAAGAAAACGGAGATATCATTTAAAATTGTGTCTTGGTCAAGTTCTAGATACCCATTCAAAGTATTTTTTAAACTACTTTTTGTAGTTTAAAGTGAGAACGTGAAGCTTTTCTACTCACATTTGCGAAAAACGGCCACTTTTAGCTAATGTGCGCAGAAAAGCTTCACGTTCGCACTTTAAATTATAAACAGTAGTTTATAAAATAGTTTTAAGGGTTATCTAGGGTTTGACCAAGACACAATTTTGAATGATATCTCCGTTTCCTTTTAAATGATTTATTTCAAATGGCGGCGCCACTGGACCCCGGAAAATTTGGGTATGGCCTTAAGCCGCCCGCGTCCCCGCGCAGCTTCCTGTTTCGTTTCGACAAGTGTGAATTTGTATGCGGGCGGAGGCGAGAGAAAAACTTAAAGAGTCTAGCCTAGGGTGAGCCCTTAAAACGGCAAATTTTCCAACACGGTGCGATCCAACAGTAGGTGATGCCAATTTGAGGTCTTTTAGCATCTTTCTCTTTAGTATATTTTTTGTATGAATAAAAATTTTTTTCGTTACAATTTACGGGGTTAGGAAAAGGTTTACGCACTGATAAGTTTTTTGACATTGAATCCTTGGGTCTGTTATGAGTTCGTAAAAGTTGAACGCTATTCCTTAATCTTTTTAACCCTCGATAAAAAGGTTTATGTCTGTCTGTCTGTCTGTGGCATCGTAGCTCTCGGATGCCCAATATCAATGCTGTTTTTTTTTTACGTTTAAGCAAGTTACCTTGCGGTTGTTCTTAAATATGTTTAAAAAAAATCGGTTCAGCCGTTGAAAAGTTATTGGGGGTTAACGATTGAATGTCGGGGTGTTTAATTTGCCTGGCAAATAATACGGCGCTACCGAGCTTTTACATCGGTTGGAATATGTAGTTCCGCCACTCACCACTAGATGGTGTCGCTGGTATTTTTTTAATTTGCCTTGCAAATAAACTTGTTACTGGGAATTTTGTACTGACTGTACTTAGGCATTAAAATGTAAATCTGATGTCTTGTCAATAAAACTTTAAGTAAAAATTTCTTGTTTTAATTGTAACTCCTGTTCGACTGAAGCGTCGCTAGGCGTGGCAGAGATTTCGAATATTGCGATGAGTCAATTTATGTGAAAGTAATCCCTGCTCCGCCCGGCTCCGCTTCAATCGTGCAGCCTCAGCTATTCAGGCTTATACTCCTAGTTTATAATTTGTGACATTGCGTTCGGTAGTGTAAAACTTTCTTGATTTAATGATTAACATCAAAGTTAGTGGACCTGAATGGTGGCGCCACCGAGCGTTTTGTTGTGATAAGGTGCCATGTTAAATTTTAGTTCCAATTTTTCCCGCAACATTCCACTTTACACACTATTGAGGTCCACTACCTTATTTGTTAAGCTTTACTAGGTATCAGTGCTTCAAAGCCTGCGTCTAAGCCTTAAGGGCATAGAATAAGTTCTATACTCACGTAAGAATGAGAGAAATCGACTGAACCCGTCGTGGCACTCCACTCAACGTAGTAAATGCACTGAAATGATAGCGGCCAATGCTTAAAGAGGAGCACATTGCCCTCTTGTGACTGCGCGACTTCTATTTTTTTCCAGCTATACTGTGCTTTATCAGCTTGAATTAAATGGGTTGTTCACGTAGAGAGTCAGCTGATGGCCGTCAAATTTCGACCTCGTCCGGAAGTTTTCGTTAATATGAATGTGACTAGATGGCGCGCGTATCTAGATGAACTCTCCTTGACGCACATTAATGTTAACAGTGTGTCTTAACTAAACTATGCGTTTTGAAGATAAAAATAAAGGTGAATATGGTTTTACAGTAAGTTTGCTAATGAATGTGTCTAGAACATACGGTTTTATTGGGAGTAAAATAATGTGAAACAAAAATGCCAATACTCTTTTTAATTTACATGTACATCGATTTATAAAACATCGTGTCTAAGTATACGGGTACCTATTACACATCTAAACGTAATTCAGTAATACCAATAAATTATACACAAGCTTTTGACTAGAAAGGTTTGCTAAGGTACTAAAATAATCACATCAGTGTATGGTGCCTACACAATTTTCCACTGTATTATGAACTAATTATCTTATGTACCATTATATTCATAAACATTTACAAACACTTGCTTAACCTATTTTAGATAAAATGAGTTTCGTCTCGTTCTTTCAATGTCAAATAGTAAAAATAGGTTTAGCAAGCTTTTGTTAATTTTTAAAAATAAGATGGTTTTATAAAATATTTACATGCTGATTTTAAGGTTGTATTAGGTAAAACTACATGTAAGTGGTAACTATTTTAATCGTCTGGAATCGTAACTGCAAGTTTGGTGCAATTGGTAAGGAACCTATGATAAAACACACATTTACTTGGCTATTTTATCGGTGGACTAGAATATAATGTAGGTATATCTGGCAGTATTTAGACTGTACTAGAACTTATATCTACCGCATGTACTTAACATTAACAACATCCAACATAGTATTGCTGTAGGCTTGCAGTTTTAGCTTCGTTAAGGCCATACCCAAATTTTCCGGGGTCCAGTGGCGCCGCCATTTGAAATAAATAATTTAAAAGGAAACGGAGATATCATTCAAAATTGTGTCTTGGTCAAGCCCTAGATAACCCTTAAAACTATTTTATGAACTACAGTTTATAATTTAAAGTGCAAACGTGAAGCTTTTCTACGCACATTAGCTAAAAGTGGCCGTTTTTCGCAAATGTGCGTAGAAAAGCTTCACGTTCTCACTTTGAACTACAAAAAGTAGTTTAAAAAATACTTTGAATGGGTATCTAGAACTTGACCAAGACACAATTTTGAATGATATCTCCGTTTCCTTTTAAATGATTTATTTTAAATGGCGGCGCCACTGGACCCCAGAAAATTTGGGTATGGCCTTTAAGGCCATACCCACATTTAATGCTTTGAATACCATAAGGTACGAGCTTTTATACAATCTAAGCTTTATTAAAACCGCTCGGCTTCATAATAAAAATATTTACAGGTTTTTTTTATTATGAAGATTTATTTTACAATATATCTATGCTGGTAATATCTATTTTTAAAATAAAGATTCCTTTAATTTTAATGTTTTAAACTGATTCGTAATTGTCGTTATCACTTTCAAAATGACGACATCTTATTTCGTCATGCAAATGACAATGTTGTATAAAATTGATATTGATGATATTTAAGGAAAACGTCCGACCTCAATTATCAAATTTTTCTTTAAAGGTTTCTACCTAATACACTACCTAGACATTTTTTTTAAATAATTCTAGAGCTGTTGTACCTATACCTAGCCACAAGGGTTTGGCACATTCAATTTTTATAGGCCGTTCTAAAAGTGGTTATATCTTATGTAGGCATATTTAGTAAGTAAGTAAGTACCTACCATAAATTTTGTAATTCATCAATATTTCTGTACAATATTTACATTTGAGACTTATAGCTACTTATTTAGAATTATATTCGTCCAAAATTTAATTTCGTTTAGGTTTAATTTCCATGCCTGTTCACTTAAGATTCTATTTATTTTACCATTATTTCTCATTTTACGTTTAAGTACAAATAACTTTGACAATTCATATGATCGTACATAGTAGTTCATCATCATTATAGTTGTACATAGTCAATCTTCACAAAATGCATATTAAAATTGCCCTTTATTCATCGATATGAAAGCTCTTATTGATTGGTCACTAATATTGTTCTTCATAATATTTGTTGAGGTTGAGTGCAGAAGACATGAGCGAGTTGGTGTCAGTGAACGATGACGTCATGCTGGTGACCGTGGCGGTAGACTTCAGGCACAAGTCCATAGCAGAAGGGTGCCGCAGCCGCTGGCCGGCCTTCGATCTCCGGCCGCCACGGCTGCCGGCAAATCAATGATCCGTACTGAAGTAACTATTTTGCATTAGGTAAAGCTTATCTATTGGGTTGACCACAGCTCCAGTGCCGAGGTTCAGCGGCTCATGGCTCTGGTGACCGCCGTGCTGGTGCGGGTGATGCTGCACTTCCAAATTCTGAAGACTCATGGTGTCCGAAGCGCCCTCGTCTAGTTGGTCGAAGTTGCTCCCGTCTAGGGATATATCCGAACTACAAAAACTGTCCCCAGAATGCGTCGGGTAATCTGAAAAACAAAACGTTATTTCAATACACTCACATAGGTGCTGGCTTTAAGTCCGCCAATTGTAATTAAGTTAAATAAATAAATAACTAGGATATGAAAAATAAGACTGTATGGACGGTTGGGCGTTGTCAACTTACCATCGGGAGAATATGGCAAATTAGGATTTAGCGGCTGGCTGGAAGCGGAGTAAGTCCCGTCTAATCCCAAATAGTTGCCATGTTCGCTCGACGGCGACTCCTGCTTGATACTCTTCTCGTCTTTGTCTTTATCTTTCTCGGTGTTCTTGTCCCCTTCTTGCTTGGCCTTGCGCTGAATCTTTTTCATCTTAGCCCGCTGATTTTGGAACCAAACTTGCACTACTCTGACGCTCAATCCCGTATCCTTGGCAAGAGCCTCTCTCACCTTGCGACACGGCTTTGGACTTACTTCAAAGGACGCTTTGAACTGCCTCCGTTGTGCTGAGGTCAGTATCGTCCGTGGGCGTTTAGGGCCTCGACGTCCATCGCGAGGACGCTCTGAGTCATCTATTATCATGTCATCTTCAGCATGTTGCATGAGATACATTTCTTTTTCGAAGTCCTGACGGCAAAAGATCTGTCCAGCTCTGATTACGTATTGTTCTCCTTTTTGTAGCGGTTGGCAGCACATCACGCACACAAAGCATTGTATGTGGAAGACGTACTGCTGGGCTCGCATCACCATCTCTTGGGGCAGGAGTCGGTCGCCGCATCGCGTGCATTTCACCCCGAACAATCTATGGGAAAATAAGGAGATAATAACACTAGGAAATTAGGTTAACGCTCAGCGTTTCGCCTAGCACAATCGCGTCGCAAGACATCGCATTTGCATAATAATATTCAAGTATTATATTTCAAGTCACTCAGCGAGCCTAAGTTACTGAATGAGGAGAAATATAATGTTAGGTAAGGTGAAGTACCTATCATAGTCTGGTTTGCAATATAGCTTGGCATTTCTGGTGTAGCAGGTGTGGGCGAGAGGGCAGCCGCAGACGCAGCAGCTGAGGCAGTGCTCGTGCCACGACAGCTCGCCGACCCTCATCAAGTAACGGTCTTGGATCTTCTGCCCGCATCCTTCGCAAATCTCCACGATCTTCTCTCTTTTGATGCTAGCGCTCAACTCTGTGGGACAAGAGTCTTTGGTTAGTAGCATGTGGAAGATCTTCTGTAAACTGTTGGGAAGGTGAGTGATTTGATTTTGAAAGTGGTGGTCTAAGTTAATCACGGCGGCATGTTGAGAAGGTGATGATGATGAACTATCATCATCATCACCTCCTCAACATGCCGCCGCACTTTGGCAACAGTTATGTACAGCTCTCGCTGCTCTCGAGACTTAAGCTCAGCTTTGTATTTGTGTTAGTGCACACAGATAGTGTAGGTGAGACATCCGGCCCGCATCAGTTTATACTGGTTTTAAAACTTTACCTCACCTTTACCTATGATACTGCTAGCAGCTCGTGTTCCGTGTTCGTTTTAGTGTTGTTGTGTTTGAATTATTAGTTAAATAAAGTAACATTAATATAAAATGATATAATAAAATAAATTAACATAATATCGTGACATTGTGATAATTAAAATGTTTCATTTCTTTTTAATTAAATATTTATTTTACTTTTATATAATTTTCGACTGACTAGTTTTGGCGCTTACTTACACTAATGTAAACCTGAGTTTACGCCTCGAGTACCGTAGATAGATATAGTCGCTTGCGTTGTAGTAGATCATGTACAATATTTAGTATTAGGTCTAATAATTCATTTTTACTTATTATGTACGGTTTAACCTTTAATTAGTTGAAGTACCTTCACGAATAGATACTTAATTCGTTATTTAATTACTGTACATTTAAAAAATCTGACACCGGAAGTTTGCTCCGAATAACATATTTATCGAACAATATCAAAGGATCTCTTTTGCATTTGAAATAAAAATTCGCCTTTGCTAAAAACCTTAAAATCATAATTTTTAGTAATCGAGGTACCTGCTGATAAGCGGAAAAACTGTTTTGACAAACCTTTTTTATTTAGTTATTAACGATGAATGAACAGTTAAACAAAATACACTATTTACCAAAAGAGATGTAATGGGTAAGGTATAAATAGGTAGTTATTTATTTGATTAAATTAAATGCTGAATATAATCATGTCTACCCATCGCCATAAAAACATAATTGTTTCTCTTCCTTGTCACTAGATGGCGTTATAAAATAATATTAAAACATTAAAATCCTATATTTAAGGCCATACCCAAATTTTCCGGTGTCCAGTGGCGCCGCCATTTAAAATAAATCATTTAAAAGGAAACGGAGATATCATTTAAAATTGTGTCTTGGTCAAGTTCTAGATACCCATTCAAAGTATTTTTTAAACTACTTTTTGTAGTTTAAAGTGAGAACGTGAAGCTTTTCTACGCACATTTGCGAAGTAGTAGTTTGAAGGGTTATCTAGGGCTTGACCAAGACACAATTTTGAATGATATCTCCGTTTCCTTTTAAATGATTTATTTTAAATGGCGGCGCCACTGGACCCCGGAAAATTTGGGTATGGCCTTAAATAAAGTACTTAGTAAAAATATTTATTGCATTTCATATAAGTCATATTTAATTAATTACATGATTAAATATGACTTATATGAAATGCAAATATTTTAAAAGTATATTCAAAACTTCTTTGTCACTTTTTTGCAAGTCGTGTGTACTGCCATCTCTGTGTGCCTATTGGCAATTTCAGGTCTGCCTACTTACGGGCCTTCCAAAAGTTTCTATAGTGTAGGAAATTTGTTACGTTAGTAATTATTATTACCTTTGATATAAGCTAAATTAATTGCTAAATTGAATTTATTTAGGAGTAAACTTTCTGATTTTGCACATGTTGTTTTATAGAGAATGTGCTTAATTATAAACTTCATATAGTTTTATAATAACTTACCTCTTGTTAACCTATTTAATAATTTTCATACGCGTGTTCAAACACGCGTTTAATCCCCGGAATATTTGTCAATGCTCAAATATCATTTTGGTATTGGAGTAGGTACTGCATATGACTAACATCCATCCATCCATAATTAATTGGACTATCAAACAGAAACATTTTGATTGGTTTTGCAATATGCAATGTTTACCAACATTGCATGATGGGTTTTGCAGTATGCAATGTTTACCAAAATGGTTTGTTGTTTTAGGAAAATCTATTTAAATATTCGTTATGTGAAGCGAGGTTTGATAGAATTGACTTACTGTTCAAAATCTAGCACCAAAAACTAACCATATACAGAGTAGGTAGCAATTTCTATTCTTGACGACCTCCGTGGCATAGTGGTCAGGAAGTCCGCCACACAGAGGTCTCGGGTTCGATTCACGGTCAGGAAAATGGCCATTTTCAAATTGTCCTGGGTCTTGGATGTTTATCTATACATATACGTTTTTGTTATAAAATATACTTAGTATCGTTGAGTTAGTATCCTATAACTATAACACAAATCTCGAACTTACTTTGGGGCTAGCGCAATCAGTGTAATTTGTCCCTATATATTTATTTATTATTTATTATTCTAAGCATTTTGGGATAGAAGTTGCTAGGGATAGTAGATCTACATTGTGGATCTGAATTAAATAAATAACGGAGGTGATACTTTAAAAAAAAAGGCAAAGATAATATAGTTGCTAAATTAACAGATACCCAACGCCATAGAAACTATTGGAGGGCGTAAGTAGGCAAAAATGGAGTTGCGGGGTAGGCTCATTGAGATGGCAGCACACACAAAAAAGTGACAAAGAAAGTGTTGAATATATGTACTTTAAAACTATTTATTCTATTTCATACATAGGGCGCACTGTAAGTTTCCGGAACTGGCCACTTACATAAACAATATTTAAAAATATATTGCAACATTTGAAAATAGAACTCTTATCTGTAGAATGCAGTTTGTTTCATCTGACTGTCTTTTGTTTTTACCTTGTGGCGCCATTTAAAAAATTGAGTGTCTGCATCAACATGGATTTAACTCGGGAAAATTTTCGTAGTATGATTTTCTACGATTTTAAGTGTAATTTGACAGCTCAACAGAGCATCGCTCGGCTTGGAACAGCTTTTGGCAATGAAGCACCATGCAAGACAACTGTTTATAGCTGGTTTGCAGAATTCAAGCGTGGTCGTATCAATCTCAGTGACGAATCTCGCGATGGTCGGCCGTCCACCGCTGTGACCAACAAAAACATCGATGCTGTGCGCCGTATGATTGAAACAGACAGGCATGTGACCTACCATGAAATTCGCGCATCCTTAGAAATAGGCATGAGTCAAATACAATTAATCCTACACAAACATTTGGGTGTGAGAAAGCTGTGCTCGCGGTGGATCCCACACAACTTGACCGAGGCTCAAAAAACGGACCGCGTCACTTGGTGCAGTGCCATGCTTACCAGATTCAACGAAGGTGCGTCAAATTTGGTGTGGGACATAGTAACAGGTGACGAAACATGGATTTATTGCTGCGATCCCAAAACAAAGCAGCAATCGAGCGTATGGGTCTTTCAAGATGAGCCGAAACCAACCAAAGTGGCGCGCGTGAAAAGTGCATCTAAGCGGATGATTGCTTCTTTTTTTAATAAAACTGGACACGTGGTTACTGTTGCTTTAGAGAATCGTCGTACAGTGAATAGTGACTGGTACACGACCATTTGTTTGCCGGAAGTTATTGACGAACTCCGTAAAAATAACCGTAAACGCCGTGTCATCCTGCACCACGACAATGCTAGCTCTCACACGGCCAGACAGACAAACGACTTTTTGAAGGCGAAAAATGTAGAACTCATGAGTCATCCTGCATACAGTCCCGACCTGGCACCTTGTGACTTTTTTCTGTTCCCAAAAATTAGAACCAATTACGCGGTCAACGATTTTCATCACCAGAAGAGGCTGTCGAGGAGTATGAAAAACACGTTTCAGAGGTCACCACAGAGGAGTGGCACAAAAGTTTTCAAAACTGGTTTCATTGAATGAAAAAGTGCATAGACGCCAAGGGAGATTATTTTGAAAAACAATAAATTATTTTTGTACCTTTAATAGTATTTTTTCATATTCATTCCGGAAACGTATAGTGCGCCCCACGTATAAGTAATATTTAATTATTAAATATTTATTTAAAATACTACTTTATTTATTTATAAGTAATAAAAGATTCTAATGTTTTAAATATTACCTATAGCGCCATCTAGTGACAAGGAAAATAAATAATTTTGTTTGAAAGGCGATGGGTAGGTGTTTTAATATGATTTAATACAGGGTCCGATGTCTTTGCCGGAAGACTTTGTTCCATCATCCGTGTTAGTGGGGTCTATATCTTAAAATTCACATTTTTATTCGCATTTTGTTACGGCTATTAAAAAAACGTACTTTAATAAAGCAAGTGTCATCATCATCATCATTTCAGCCGCATAACCTCCACTGCTGGACATAGCCTCTCCCAAAGATTTCCAAAATGACCGATCTAGAGCGGCTTGCATCCAGCGCCTTCCAGCGACCTTGGTTAGGTCGTCAGACCACCTTGTGGGTGGGTGTCTTACGCTTCGCTTGCCTGTACGTAAATAATAATAAGTAATAAAGCAAGTGAAACATCATTTTAAATTGGTAACACTTCGAGTGATGGACCCTGTAAATATTGTTATTTCAGAAATTCCGGAAAGCGGATAAGTACACCCTAGGCTCCGAAACAGCATATCTGATGATGCAACCGGAAATATGCTAAGATGAAGTGATACGAAATAAGAATGTAAAAAATCGCGTGAGTTTCGGAATAAACCATTGATTCGGTGATATGTAAACAGCTGGTTGACTTCCTGCAACGATTTTCAGGCGAAAAATTGTATTTTCCAAACACGCGAGCGCCACTTTTTCGTTGTTGGACAAACAGAAAAGGCAACATGTTGTCCTTTTGCGTGTTTTTCGACGTCACACGTCGTTCGCGTTAGGTATCTGGCCCCGCAGGATTTTGTACGTTTTTAGTTACAAGCTTTTATTTAACTTGCAACGTTCGTTCGTAGGTGTGTAAATATGACTAACTGGAATAAAAACCCTTTTAGTATTTGACTTTAGAACAATAATAATGATAAATAAATGAAAATTAAAATAAGTTGACTTAGGCTGCAAGTCGTGCCTTCCGAAGCACGGAGGAGCTCGAGTTATGATGTCACTTGTGGAGCTATTTAAATGCGGACCACGCCCGGGTTTGACAACCTTTGACCTTGAATAAGGACGCTGACAAAATAGAGGTTTATACAAGAATCCAGCTTAATCTGTTTCATTCCAAGAGAAGCCCCATTTTAGCTTTAATAACTGGACTATAGTTATATTCGCAGAAAACAAATATTAGGTCCATGGGACACTAAACCCGTATTGACTTCAGTTTTAAAGTTCTAGGTCAAAGTATAGTATAATCCGTATTATTTCATGTTTGCACTTTCAAGGCATTTTCAATAAAGTTTGAGCCTTCTTTAGGTACCTATAGGCGACCTTATTACGGGATCTGTGGTTCCATATTTAATTAGACTAAATCTATTATTCCATAGGACAATGTTGGATGGCACAAGTAAGAGACAATGTGCGACAACTTCATAAGAAAAAGAATAAAATGAACGTCAATTCTCAGAAGAACTTTCAGACTTAAATCTAGACAGCGCAATAATTCTACTAGGAATACTAGGATGTTTCAAGACACGCGTATAGAAATGGCGTAACGCGTCGACGTCTTAGAGTGGGGGTACGCCCAATGGGTGAAGAGGGGCGTGCCCGGGTCAC
Source organism: Acrobasis consociella (assembly GCA_963555685.1). NCBI lineage: Eukaryota > Metazoa > Arthropoda > Insecta > Lepidoptera > Pyralidae > Acrobasis > Acrobasis consociella. Next base: position 22,954,735 of record OY743104.1, read on the forward strand.
CCAGGTCACAACGATGAACTGGGAGCAAAATGTCGGAATCGGGAGCAGCCCTGAAAAACGGCTAATCGATGTGCCCGCGGGAACGGATGGTATTCGTCGATTTTCGGGAATTTTTATTCCACGTTTAGAACGAGCGCTTGCAGAGGATCACTCAGCGTTCCTTTTTGCCGCTTTTTCTGGTTATTGACCCGGTGGTGACGGTTGGGACATTCTTCTTGTTGTATTTATTACCACTGCTCCGTCGTCATTGTTGACAAATGGGAATGGGAGTCTAATATTTAAATCCTATTTCTTCAACCTATTCTTGAGTTCTCAATAACTGGTAACGAAAACGTAAAATAAAATCCAAACTTACTAAATAAATAAGAAAAATCTTTTACCGTAAAAAGGAATGTTATTCCAATACCGCATAGTTGTAAAAGATGCTTGAAATGGCAGAGATGCCATGCCAAGGAACGTTCAAGGCCACTCTTATTTTGTAAAACCCCGCTAAGTTCAGGCATATCTAGACACGCGGTAGTGTGTAAGAGCGAAGTTTAAAGAAAGGAATTGGCGACGCAGCAGCCGTGTATATACGAGTATTTACACGAACCATTTTTAGCTTCTTTTGACCCCTTTTCAACTCGAAACCTATGTAACCCAAATACATGAAATTTAACACTAGCTATCTTGAATATTAAATTAAAATATTTAACTTGGCTAATTATAGCATGCATAGTCATATTTGGCTAATCAACTGATCACGTTCACGTTATACGTTATTATTTTCATATTGTACGGTCATATTCTTCTAAATACCAGCGATTCTCAAATTACTGGTAAAAAACTAGCTATTCTTATTAATAAATTTTAGGATTCTCTACAGAACTTGGCGGCCATTTAGATCTCAATTCTTCTGTTTGACTTTGAACTTGGCTCCCATTTTCATACTAACGTTTTTGGTGGGATTTTTCTATTCAGCAAAAATCTTGACTATTTGCTGGACAAATACTAGTGAATGAAAAGTTTTAAAATTTATGACTTTAATTAGACTCACACTTTGTTTGTAACTTGTTTACCTATTTTCTGTATTTTTGTATTAGTGTCAGAGAAAAATCTCAGAATGTACCACATATTTGCCGTCCCGCTTAGGTCGTAAGAACCGATCGGGGGAAAGTATGACATTTCTCATCATCTTATTAGGCGATTCAGCTTGCAACCCATTACTAATTTGGTTCCTGTTTCACTTTCTCGCTTACCGTCACGCTTAAAGTGGTATTTGGGTCTTGCGGCCTTGTATTATGTCTACTTAAACCCCCGAGATCCAAAATGGTCTGTCTGCCCAATTAACGATAAAAGAGACGAGATAGTTTTGTGTGTATATTCTTTCTATTGTCAAAACTGAAACAGTTTACTAACAGTCGATTGGTCCATGAATCGTTGGTTTTAACATTATCTTAAAACCATAAACTTTTTATCGAACGAATTTTTCAGCCTCGAACGTTTTGCCAACAGTAAAAGCCTAACCAACAGAATGTTTTGACCAATAACTTTTCATACAAAGAATATGTACCCCACATCCCTTATGAATGACATAACCATGCTTAATATTATTATCCGTGATAAATATGAAATTTATTCTCCTACAGTGTATAAACTGGACGGCCAATTTCTTCTTCAAAATTCAAAATGAAAAAGTTGAGGAGTTTTATTCACTGACTTATCCTACTAAAATATAAAAATTTCAGCAATTATATAACAAATGTTCGTGCTAAGGGTACATACAGTAACTCGTTTAATACGCAACTCAAAATAGAGACCGTTTAATTCCAGAAAAATGCTTGATTCTGACGTGTTGTGCAATAAGGATGTGGACTGGGTAAAAACTATATTATTTCATTTAGTCTGTCAACCAGATTATCCAAAAATAAAGGACCCATATTGTTTTGTTTAGCAAAGTAAAAATTTACGAAGATAAAGCGCTTCGAAGTTTCGAAGTGGATTAAAAATCGTAGCTGATCGTGACATCACGCGAAATTGAAATACGCTGTATTTTTGTCATTATTTGCTAATTAGAGAAAAGATTAAATACGTATATCATACTTTCTAATAATCTATGTAATGAACAAAGAAAATGTTGATCCACATACGTATTCTTTAATGTTGTAACTAGTTTAGAAAAAAAACTATGAGACCACCTGACAAGTACTTTAAAACAAAAAAGAAATTCCCAAATCGGTGCAGGCGTCTTCGAATAATCGGTGAACATATATTATAAGAGATAACGACGTATTGATAACCTGGCCTTTTTTTGGAAATTGGTTAATTAATAAGCTAAAAGGCCAAGATTCTGAAATCTTTGAAATGGTCCAATTCCTAATACGGACTTAAAAAATATTGTCATAGGTAGTATTAAAAAAATATTGTACTTATACGCATTTTCTCTTTGATTAGACAATAATGACGAAGATGCAGCGCATTCAAATTTTGCATGACGTCACGACTAAGACAATTTTTACTATACGATCACAATTAATAATAGTATATACGGTGACCAATTGCTTTTACTCCTGAATATCGATGCGTATCTTTGTGAATTTTTACAACTATGTTAAAAGAAAAAATATGGAAATTACGGACAAAAAAAAATATTTTTTGGACCCGTCCACATCCCTATTTAGTATGCCTAAACTCGTAGCAATAAAATAATCGGCTATTATCGCCGATATGGCCGAATGAAACCAACGATCGAAGGTTGTAGAGATACTGCGATAAACAGTTATCTATCTACACACAGGCGCGAAGTATTGATCTTTCGCGTAGCCTGCACTATGCTACGAACAAATGCTTACGGGCCTACGGCGTAGCGTCTCTACGCGTCTACGAGAAATATCTACGGGTAGTTTATATATATGTAGCTTAGTTAAATTTTATTTCTTCTCTGTTGTTCTGAGAGAAAAAATCCATAGAATGTACCAGCTCCCGCCCAGAATGTAAAATTCAAGGATATGGGCAGGAATATAAATTATAATAATATACGAGTAGGCGACGCGGCATCCCTATTTTGATATATTTCTCAATTTTTACCAATGCTTTAAATGTGGCCTTTGGGTTTTTTTATTTAATCTTTATTGATCACAATGGTAAAAGGGGGTCTAAATGCTAATGAATACTGTACTAGACAGCCTTTAGGAAAAACAAAAAACAAAATTAACTATCTAAGCCCTTAAGCTCTGTCTGCCCTGTTAGCCATAAAGACGTAATAAATAGTGTACCTATATTTGATATGTAACTTGAAAAGTTCGTAATTCGTCAGTTGTTTATGTAAATAAGTATCCTGGGGAAAACTGCAAACTTGTTCACATTGAGCAAACGTCACATGCCTTTTACTTTTAGCTTGAAAAATCTGACATCAGTGTTAGTTATGCATACACTTGAATGTAAAAAATAAGTACAACGATCTCTTTACGCGACGTCCATAGCTTAGGGCTCTTACAGACGAGCTACAGACAGAACGCCCGCGATCCTGGTCGTGAGAGTCCAGTTCTATTACAGAATTTAATCAATACAATTGTACACAGAAAGCACGGTTCACCGATGTCGGAATTTAGAGCCTACTAGCTGTACCCGCAGGCGTCGCTCCCCGTAAAAATTCCGGGATAAAGAGTACCTTATGTCCTTCCCCGAGTCTCAAACTATATTCATGCCAAATTTCATCCAAACCGGTTCAGTAGTTTAAGCGTGAAGAGGTAACAAACAAATATAAAAACTCACTTTCGCATTTATAATATTAGTAGGAAGTAGGATAGGATACATTGCTTTACCAACACCACGGTTAAATGAAGATGCAGATGCAAAGACGACCGACGGACGGTGACGAAAGTCGACGTGTGTCGCACCACGGTCGCCGACTGTCGTCTGATACTGTTGTCGCTACATAGGTTTTCGACCAGACTGGCGAGCTATCGCTAACACATTGTCGCTCGTCTGGGTAAACCCTTAGAAACATCCATTTATACTCGCTTCTATTTAACTTGCAATCTCCGTATCAGCAATGTAAACAGTAGCCGGTGTCACTTTACGTCAGCATGTATATTAATTCTGTGCTTTTATTTGTGATTTAGAGTTCTGTAATAAACAAGGAAACCTTCTAGTTTCGCCATATCCGTCTATCTATCTGTTCATCCGCGGTTCTAGAAAGCTGTTATTTGGTATGGATATGTATATTCATTATGACGAAAAAGTGGTAAAATAAAATCTTGAAAAAATGTTTTTTAGCGTAGCTCCTATGTAAATAAAGTGGAAGTAATTTTTTTTCTTTACTAATCCGTCGTGTGGAGCGTCTTTGCTTAGGTCTTTCAAAAATATTGTGAGCTTGTAAATACAATTTTTCCATTGCAAATTTTTTTAGAGTCATATTAAGTGTCCCCCTGCTACACGGTTGTATATGAACAAAATATCACGGCAGTAGTATATATGTCGCAGTTGGATTGTATAATCCGCTGTTATTCAAAAACTCTAGCTGTTTGGCATTACAGCTCGGTTTTGTAATATAGCTGAAAATCATTCAGCTAGATCTTCCAATGTGTTACGTTTAACAAAATAGCTAACGTAAGATTGTAGAATGATTATTTCGGAATTCTGCCACTTGTGGGACTTGTGGCTTGTGAAGTGTCAGTGTCATAACAACAAATATGGCCTCCCATTAAGTAAATTCTTCGCCGCGTTCCGGGACTAAGCTGTTTTTATCGAGATACCTCGGGGGCATCGTTTGTGATTTCGGAGTGCAAAAGATTGAAAAAATTAAAGCAGCCCTTTAGCTTGGATCCCATATTGTTATTTCGACGCCCGCCTTTCGGCAAGATAGAAAATTCACGTGGATCAATTGGCCGTAAGAAATCGCTGCGCCATTGAGTTGTCGGGCTATCTCAATGCTAGCAGCTGTTTTGTTAAACGTAATTACGTAACTCATTGACAATCAAGCTGAAATATTTTCAGCTGTTTTACAAAACCGAGCTGTATTGCCAAACAGCTAGAGTTTTTGAATAACAACGGATTATACAATTCAACTGCGACATATATAACGATTTTACATATACAAACACTTATATATTTTAGTAGAATTATTATAACTTATAGAATATATTATATTTGTCGAGCATAACGTATAAAATAAAACAATTCTGGATGTCTGTATGTACGTATGTGCCACGATTATGCTCGAAATACAATTTCTTTTTAAATTCATCACGTCAGGCGTCTGTTCCCTGTTGAAAATTACTATGTAATTCGATGTCGTTTAATCATGTTTTGATTTCTAAACGGTTGACTTGCTTGTCAGAAATGATTGCTATCAGTAACCGACTTCAAAAAAGGAGGAGGTTATCAATTTGATTGTATGTTTTGTTTTTGTATGTATGTGACGCGATATCTTCATCAACCGTGGATTGATTTAGATGATTCTTTTTTTATTTGAAAGCCCTTCCTCCCAAATTGGTCCCATATTAATTTGGTGAAGACATGGTGAAGAACTTTGGAGATATGGAAGAAAGTCCTAAAATAAATTGAAATCGGTTGTTTTTTTTTTGTTAAAAATTTATTTATTTACTTTCATTATAACATTTACAATTTTTTACGCCTCTGGTTACAAGTTTTTTGAGTCTATTTTTTGGTCAGCGCGCGTATGTCACGCGTTTGTTCTGAGCACTATCAAATTTGCCCGTAGCGTGCCGTAGCCCAATTATAATTTTTAATTTTGTTTAAACCAGCGTTATGAGGCCTGCACTTTTGGATTTAACTATTTACTTATCTTCTAACAAAATTGCCTGTTGAATTTAACAATCCAATGATCTTAAATTGAACTGTATCTACCAATTATCTAAGTCACTGGTCCCAGTCGGGTCCGTCCAGTAGCTTAATTTAATTACAATTGATTAGAACTAACTGTTAGGTTTCCTCGTATGTGTATACTGTACACAGAGACTAAAGAAATTAATCACAACACCTATTACAATTCTGATTGAATCCGGGGCAGACAGAGCATTTTGAGTCTTGCAGCTCTTAGCAGATAGAGCTCAGAATCGCAAGACTCAAACGCCAGTTTAAGCATGATGGTGGGCGAGACGGTAGAAAAAGCTATCAAAATAGTGTTGCCAGCCGAATTGCCTTTTAGCATATGCGTAATTCCCATTTTCGCCTATTCAATCGATCAGCTTCTATGATCTGCTCGTGAAGAGAAGCAGCTGGTACTTTTAAGTTTTATCTTTTCTCGCAGACTATAGACTGATAATAATGTGTTTATATACAAAATGAGTACAAAATACCGATCAGTGGCTGAACAGACACACGCTATAACTTATATATAGACATGGAGAAATTTAGACCTTATTTATTCATAAGTTAAGATTACGTCTATGCATCTATAATCCTTGCGGGATAGACGGAATAGAAATCTTTAATGAATCAAAACTTAACAAAACACATAATAATACTATTATATATAAATAGAAATTATTATACAAAAATCTGTGGGAGTTGCAGCAATTCAAAAGTTTATAAAGCTCAGCGTAAAATCTTTACTCACAGATGTAAGCAAAGCGCTGGTTTTCTGCAATGACCTGAACTGATCAGAACTACAATTCAATCATGCCTACCCATTTCTTTACAAACATAATTATTTCCCTTCTTTGCCACTAGACCGCGCTATAAGGTAATGGTTAAAGCATTAAAATCTTTTATTTCTATTATTTAAATAAAGCAGTACTCTTATTATTAAATATGGCTTATCTGAAATGCAATCTATATTGTTAAAGTATATTCAACACTTTCTTTGTCACTTTTTTGCTAGTCGTGTGTGCTGCCATCTCTGTGAGGCTACCTCGCAACTCGAGTTTTGCCTACTTACGGGAGTTACGGGCCCCCCAATAATTTCTATACATTATTACAAAATAATACAAATATAAATAAATCAATTCATATAAATTAAAATGATGTACTTATGTAAAATGTAATAAAAACACAAAACAAATTTGGTGATAAAGAAATGGTGTTGAAATGAGTAAGATGTAATTGAAAGGTGTGATTGAGGCGTGGTGGACAGAATCTGTGTGTTATGTTGGGAATGTGTTATAAGAATAGCTTGTCTTTTACACAGCAAAATCCGCTACCGACCAACCTTGTAGTAGACCTACAATTTGTTTATTCAAAATAAATTGTTTAAATTTTCCTTTGAAAGAATATTTGTACGATAACATAACAAATATAAAACAACAATCTGTCTATAAATTTCTTATTTTAGCCGCGTAGCTACCGATTACGCAACCATACACTTCGTGTTTCGTCCACACAAAAAAAAAAAACAGAAGAGAAAACGTTTTTCCACTCAACTTTTTTATCTGATCTCAATGATTTTTAGTATGTTGTTGATACAATAAAAAAACTAGGTTTATAAGTTTTCTTTTTTGCAAAATCCGTAACAATTTTTTTATTTATTAAGCTTAAAGGTAAAGCTAGACTTTATTTATTTCTTAAATGCAGTTTATTGCAAATGCTTGGTCAACCTTAGTGTTGGTCCCGAGACCAAAGTGTTTGAATAAAACGTACAGAAAACACAAAAGTATTTGTTTTTACAAGCTTTTATTTAACTTGCAATGTATCTTTTGTGTATGTATGTCTGTAAGTATGAATGTTTGTTTAGGTAAAATCTTGCAACTTAATTTTCAACCAGTTATCCTCAACCGATTTAGCTGAAATTTGGTTTACTTTTTGGTAAGTCAGATGAAAATAAAATATTATGAAGTCAATGAGCTGTTCTGAAGATAGAGCCGGGAGATATTCGACGGAACTTAGTTTTAAACAACATAATGTAGGACTCGTGCGATCTGCCTTGACGAGCACTTTTTGGTAGACGATGCCCAGGGTCTGATCACGGAGACAGGAGGTGGTCGATGGAACGCGGTAATAAAATGCCGCAAAGCCATCGAGTTTGGGGTTATTTCATTTGTATTAATACTTTGGCCTCACAATGAAAGCTTGTACAAAAAACGAAATTTTTTCAATAATTTTTTTTCTACCGCTATGATACTTGTTATACATTACCGCTTGTAATACATTTTTGAGGGAAATTGTCAAACAACCATACATTAACATTTGTATACACGCGTCTGTGTTACTGAAACATAGGGCTATTAGATGTACTCATTTTACCTAACTGTCTTATTTTGTGCAAGCTTTTATTTAATTTGCAATGTGTCTTTGTGTGTATGATGTTTGTATAGGTCAAATCTTGCAACTCAATTTTCAACCAATTATCCTCAGCCGATTAAGTTGAAATTTTGCATACTTGTGTAAGTCGGATGACAAAAAATGATGATGGAGCCAGGAGATATTAGACGGAACTTACTTATAAAACAACATAAAGTCATTGAGTAGTACTCGTTTGATTTCTCTTCACGTACACTTTATGGTAGACGATACATAGGGTCTGAACACGGAGACGGAATATGCTTGATAGACGTTGGTTATTCTGCAAGAAAAGTCTGGGAAAAGAGAAATCTCTTTTCCCTTAATTTTCTCTTCCGATTGCAGGAAAGGGCGTAAGTGAGAATCAGGTTGATGCAGCTGCTAGCAACCTATTACTATATATATCCCTTTTCACACCCTCACGCTAAAAGTGGCGTTTGAGTCTCGAGGCCCTGGTTTCTGTCGGCTTAGAGTCATAAGACACAAAATGCTTTAGGAATAAAGACGTGATAGTGTTCGTTTGTTCTGATTTATGTGACTAGACAGACACGAAAGTTGTTTCGCTGCAATATAATCTAATATAATTTTACTAGCCGAAGCCCGCGACTTTGTTCGCGTGAACGGCATGACTCAGGAAAATGCTCGTTGGACTGAACAACTTTTTCTAAGGCGTCATTTTTATATTTCATACAGTTTAGCTGGACCATTATGGTTCTGTATCAGGTGTTTTATTTTCCAAAATCAATTATACCCTATATGTTGCCCAGGCTTAACAGCTATATAACAAAAAAGTTTTATTTGAATCCGTTCAGTGTTTCCGGAGATTAGCGTGTACAAACAGACAAACAGGCGGACATTTTTTTAAAATTTTACTCTATTACTATATCTCAATCGCAACAAATATTTTTTTGGAAATATATTCAATGTACAGACAATTTTTTTATACTGTTTTATTATATGTTAATATAATTAGAACTTCACTTATGTTAGTTCGTTTAGTACGATTTAGTATGTTTTCGTATTATACAATTAGTTTATTGGTTTAGATACAAATGGGATCACTCTTTCAATAATAAATGTAAACAAACATGTATCTTTGCTATAGAAAAAATAAAAATAAGTAGGTACCTGATAGTTTATCGGTAATACATATTTAGAAATTAAGCTATACAATCGCATAATAAGTACAAAATTTGGAAGTACACACACTACCACAGATCAAACCATATTACATTCACAGGATGTTTATTTTTTCTATTTATATATTTATTATAGTGCAAAGTATCTTTGAGTTAGTATTCCATAACACAAGTATCGAAGTTACTTTTGGGCTAGGTCATATATATAGGCATATATATTTATTTTATTCATACTTAAGTCACAATTAAATTTACAATGATATGTTCCATGTGTAGCAGTGTGTTTCACATGTATTAACTTTTGTTCAAGCTTCTATTCAACTTAAACAAAAGTTAAGTAAAGTTCGTACGTGGATCGACCATGTACAATTAATTGACTTTTTCAAACTTTTCAAACCTTTTAATCTCATATATTAAAATTGCAATATTAGTAGGTAATGGACCTTTTAAGATTAGACACAATAAAAGCTTGTACACAAAAAAAAAGAAATTTCGAAAAAAAAAATTTACACTAACCTGTCCTGCCGCCACACGCAAGCGGCGGCTGCATTCCCTCCTGCATCAATCCAGGATTAATATTAGTATAAAACTCCAACATTTTTTTCATACAACGTCCGCACTGCACGACACTGACTCGCCGGCGCCCGAGCACTCAATGGGGAAGACGCGAGATAGATGCGCAGCCCCACACACCGTTGCTATCCCCCTTTCTTTCGTCCACCAATCACGGCCCCCTTTTTGGGCGGCCCCGCCCACGGCCTACCTACCTATCGTACAGATCAAAGCTATGATATTTTGCCGCACCGCTGAAAAGGCACTAACAAATTGTATTTTTTCGTTTGGAAGACTTTCAGACGCTTTTCGTAAGTGTTTCGTCCCCGACCCCCGAAACCGTAATTTTTACAGAGCTTACAACAGTAGCCTGAAATAACCTTGGCCAATTAACCATTTCACACAAAACCGTTCTTCTTTACCGAATAACTGTTACACCAAAAAACCATTCATCTCTTTACGGTTCTACTACAAACTTTGTTGTTGTGCCGCAGATTTGTACTACCTATATTGGTAGTCATCTATTGGTAATGAAAGCATTACTTACAGGCTACTGTTTAACTTCGAATGTATGGCCGTACACTGTTTTAAATCCCTATCCTACATTTCTTTATTCACTATCTGATTTCGTTTACATCACTACTGCTTAAATGAAAAACCTGAATGCCATATTTACAAAACACGCAATGTAACTGTACCTATTGTACTTACAAAAAAATCTGTCGCTGTATGTAGATTTGTGTCATAATTCAAATGCTAGTTTTGCACATTTTGCCTGTTTTTTATAAAATAAAAAAAATGTAATTTAATAGCGACAAAACAGACAATGTTTCTTCAGATAAAAACAGCATTAGACACAGTTAGAGTGCAGTATACAAGTAAGACATTTTTGTTTCAAACTAACTTGGAGCATTCTAAGCAAGCTAAGCTCAAACCATTTGGCATATTGAATTGCGATGAAACGCATACTCGTATATAGTATGTTCCGTTACTACGCATTATTATGGTAGATACATACTCTCTCTCCCTCTCTGTCATCTTAACATATACTGTGCAATGAAGTTTATAAATAAATATATACATCATATTCATAGAAATTGTAGAAAATATTAATTTGTGCCTATTGCCTAGATTCAGTAATAAAAGTTAATTAAATCGCCAGCGGTTCTCCCAACTGCCTAAATAAATATTGGAAATATTGGAATTCATCGGTAAACAAATTAAAACCGAATCATTTTTAAATTTATTGCAAGCAAAATAAGGTTTCTACTAGTGTTCGCTCTCCAAAACTGAAATTAATTTTGACTGGTAGCCGGTAGGTATCTAATATCGTTTCGGGAATAATATTTCATAGCTTTTTTTTTGGACGCAGCCATATCAAAAAATAATATATTTAAATTAAATCCTCCATGGCGCAGTACTAATTGCATAGGCGTACCAAGGGGGGAGGGGGGGATCTAGGGGTTCAGAGCCCCCAGAAATAAAGAATTTGTTTGTTAACCTATGTGACCTATCCCCTAAAACTACACACTTTAAATTGGAAATAAAAAAACTAACGACTAGCGGTTAAATAAGAGTACCTACATGTGAATGATTTGACGAGGCAGGTGCACTTTTCGTGACTTTTGATCAATTTTCAAAAGGTATCGACAAAAAAGGTAAAAAGAAAAAACTTTAAATCTAGGCAGACAACATTTTGGTCTTGAGGCTCTAGACTCTACTTTTAGTGCGATGATGCGTCAGAAGGTGGAAAAAGACCCGGGTATAAGTGAATGCAATATTTTCGAAAAAAAAATATACAAATTTATAGTTGGAATCCATCCCGTAATTGTAGGCAATGGGGGTTTTATTAAAGATACTAGTATCTCGACATTTGGACATTGAGTTTCAATATTATCTGCATGCATATACATACAATTTTAGAGGTATATTCGGCCCATAATGAATAATGATAGGTACTGAACAACTTTCCACAAAGTACATGTATCAAAAAAAGGAAATTTTGTTTGAAATGCAAGAGTACTTTTTGTATTTTGCTATTGGTTTCTTGGAGAAAATTGTTGGGTTCATAAACTGAGTTTACCCTAAAAAAATTTTTAGTATAGGTATTTTGTTAGACCCTGGTATTGATGATATGGTAATGAAATAGCAAATACAGACATTTAAAATTATATATATATTTTTATAAATAATGGTGGCTTGGAATTCATAGCAATAAAAAGCATGGGGCATTCGTTGAGAGACTATCTCGGCGTTCAGACATTGTGTTTCAAGTGGGCCAATTCTCCCATTGAACCGGTACTTACTCCATCCGTCGTGTAAACAACCACGACGCGCGAAAAGATTTAGATGCGGCACATAGCGAAAATCGGCGCGTCGTTCATGAAAGATGCCTTATAAAAGCTCGATCGACGTTTTGTATGGAAATTCTAAGAATATGTATTTCCCCATATTTATTATGGACAGAACTACTGTAAAATATATGCTCTGGTAAATAAATCTTTATTGGTTTCTACACAGGGACAGACGGCGCGGGCGGGAAGCAACTTTGTTTTGTACAAAAGAAGTGTCCTGAGTCTGCTTAGTTAGAGCCGAAAGCCCCAAAATGATCTGTCTACCTCATGTGATAGTAGATATGTATGTTTATATGTCTTGATTATTGTCATTATAAGTCAGGAGACCAGTGAGGGTTTCACTTTTCTGGGACCGGGACCAACTGACAGTTTAAAACTTAATTAATTTCTAAAATGGATGTGCTGTTAATAATCTAAGATTAAAGCAACTGAGGAAGTACAAAATAAAATTAATGAAGTATTGCCGTTATGTTACGCGCATTAAATAACTTGAAGTGACCTGATGCCACATCCACGAGCGCACTCGTCCCACATCCCTACCGCATATGGAATCATTATTGTGTTTTCATTGCCCAATCCGATGAATAGCTCTGCGTGCGTTTTTGCTCCATTGTGCACCCAACCCGACACCACTTCAAGGCAACGGTGTGGTGATCACGAAAAATGCCCCGTTGACGGGTTATCCATGAAGGAAACATGCTCCAGTATGCACTCATGTTGGCAATACAAACTTAATTCGACGTATTCATCAAATAACAATCAGAATCGAATAAAGAATTTGCGGGTAATTTTTTTATCACTCATATTATTATATATTTTTGGTCTTCGAAAAAACGTTTTTTTTTAGAGAGTAGCATCTTTTCTTCTTGTCTATTAGTATTTTTAAAATTTTAAATCGTCATGACGATAGGTGCGTAAAAAGATGCAGGGCCTTTACTATATAAAATAATTAGACAGTCATCCGATAGAGTTGTTCTATTTAAATGTCAACTGAAAAATATTTTTGGCCCATCGGTTAAATTTATTAAAAAATATTGTAGTTACTTTGACGTATTTTTTCTGAGACATTCAAAACAGCGCATTTATATTTCACGTGACGTTACGGCTACGAATAATTTTAAATAGCGGTGACGTCACAAGCACGACTCTGAGACTTATTAAGAATTTTTATACTTTTTTGAAAAACTTAAAAATATGGGTCAATTATGCTGGGCATTGACGATCAGTTTTTCCCGTCAGTTTAGACATAAAACTGTGGCGTCACTCCAAATGGTTTTAGGCTAACTAGATTTCCCCATTCACTGGCGTCACTCCGACTCTTCAGTTTTCGAATGGCCGGGCTGTGAACGGGAAAAACTGATCGTCAGTACCCAGCTTTATATTAAGGTAGGTAATAAAAGACGGACTATAATAAGATTATTTGCTCTTTGAGACAACCACAATTTAAAAAAAAATACCACAGATACCTATGTAATATTTGCCAAACATACTTCTATCAAACATTTCAAATTTTTCTTTGTTTATTTTATTTAGTAAATATAGTTGCAGAAAAAGTAAGATTGTATGCAATATGCAACATTGTTAGGGTTCCGTAGTAAACAAGGAACCCTTATAGTTTCGCCATGTCTGTCTGTCTGTCTGTCTGTCCGTCCGCGGTCCTACTCAGCAACTATAGGTACTAGAAAGCTGTAATTTAGCACGGATATGTACATTAACCATGGCAAAAAAGTCGTAAAATTTAATCTGGTTTTTTTTTTTTTTTATGATAGCTGCCATACTTGTAGATAGGTAGCCAATATTTTTTTTCTCGACAAACACATTGCGTGGTCTCTCGTTGAATAGGTCTTTTAAAAATATTTTGAGCTTGTGAACACCATTTTTCGATTTAGGGATCCCTTTCTAAAATATTTGGGTTTAAATTGCAAATTTTTGTTGGAGGCAAGTGTCCGCCCTCTATCTACTGAACGGTTATATATGGCCACGTGAAAAAAATCACAGCAATTGTATATATAATGTAGTTTAAAGGAAAACTGTTAAATGGCGGGCAACTTATAAAATGTACTCAAAAAATAAAATTTCATACAAATTCAATAGATAATTAGTTTTTAGACGTTTTTAGTGGCATGAACTCAAAGTTGGCATTCGCAACTACGGAACCCTACACTGCGCGTGGCCCGACTCGCACTTGGCTAATTATTTTTACGTAAAAAATACTCGATGTCGTTACCTCACGTTGCTCGCCAAGGCTCGCATAACCTACGCATCTCGCATTTTAAGCTCTTCTTATACAACCATTGCATAAAATACTATTCCGGAATCGTCAATATTTATAAAAAAAAACCACAAAAATCAAGCGAACCGTGGCGGCCGTGAGGTTTTTTGGCACCCTGGGCTAACGAATTTGAGGTCCTGTCTGCCAGATTGGCAGGGCTTGTTGGGTAGAATTATACAGGTATTTTGGCCACTTATACATACGAAAATTTAAGGAACATTTTATTTAAATGCATATCCACCCCGTTTGTACAACATTTTTGTAAAATAAATCAATATGTGGATTTATTTGCAGACTTCTCAGGCGGACTTTAGAATATTTTTTAAATCAGCATTATTTTCTACTGTATTTAAAGAGGGCTCTTTACACCTGAGGGTGTCTGGACTGCAGCTTAAAAAACCTTTTCAACACACTTGCTCATAAAGTGGCTCTATGATCACCGCAATTAGGCACATAATTACACCTATAATCAAACTGTGACTTTTTCATTGTTATAACTCACTAGTGAGTTATAGCGATGTGTAACTCATACTTTTTAAATGAAAACGAGGGAGGACCTCATTTTCCCTCGCGAGGTACTCGCGACGAGCCTCTCGTTCATAGAAAAATTTGCTCTCGTTTGAGGCGAGATGAAGCGCTCGCTCGCAAAGCGGCAACGTCGCGTTGGTTTAGTTCGCGGCCGGCGCGCGCGGCCGCCTCGCGACATCTCGCAGCGTTGACGCTTCGTACTGAATGAGTGAATGAGAGAGGGCGACAACAATCTTCACGAGAGGTTTACGCGCCCGTTTGTAAATTGAACGCTTATGTTATGTAAATAACGTTCATAATGTTTTATAGGGAATGAAATGAAATAATTTTTATTTATTTCAACTACAGTCGAATATGGCATTAGCAGTTATCACAATATACAACCAGTATACAACGTCCCTTTTAATTAACTACAAATACTTTAACTGCTGCTTCATTTAGGGTGGAAAAACAGTTTAGTCGCATAAAATAAAAAATCCGCAGGTTAGTTTTTTTTTTCACTTCTTCTAACAAAAATATTAAATTATTTTCGCCATCCTCCTGTATGTGGTCTACTAAAATTCATTCATACTTCTAAACACTTAAAGGCACCGCCCATCGCCATCTATCTCCCTCTTACTGTAGCAGATTGTGTGTGATAGACAGAGTCATTAATGTCAGTCATTATCATTAATCCTACGTACAGTACACATACATCTTTGTAAGTAATAGTAAATCAATATGAAATAAGCAAAGGTACATACCTGTGACAAATTCAGAAAACCTCAAGCAGGTGCATGAGTCATAGCCTCATGGAGAGTATTCCGTCAATCTCCAAATGGACCATGAGGTCTTATGCGACTGCGCTTTCCACCCGGGCTTACACAAACATTCACACTGACACTTTAAGACCAAACGAGTTGGCATTCAAGCACTCAAAAATACTTCAAACGACGAAATTTAACTAACACACTGCACTGTAGTAGGTACAAATTCGTACATTATCTACGAATATTTAGAATCCCCTGCACTCTGGTGAATGCAGTAGTAAATTATGTACTATTATCCTAAAGATAATTAGGTACTATTATCCTAAATAGGTAAATACTTAGCACTTATCGGCGACACTACGATCAACTTCTGCAAAGCCGCGAATAGAAATTTTACCTATTTTCATGACGGAAATTGCCGGTTAATTTCCAATTAAAAATGGTAAACGCTTTTGTTAGTAATTAATTAATCACATCACATGTCACCTAGATAGGCCTATGGACTCAAACAGACTGAACGAAACAAACGAAAGCCGGCTAGTCAAGGCTAGGTAGGTACATAGCGTCTTGGCGACACGAGGCTAGAGTGAGATGCGACACAAGGGAAGAGCGAGATAAAACTGTCGAGCACGTGTTTGTCGGCACTGTGTCGGCGAATGGTAAAAGAATTAAAAAGATACCGCTTTCGTTTACGATTGCCGCAAACGGCTATTAGAAAAGTACAAAGAAGTGCCGCAGTAGCAAAGAGTTCTTACAGTACAGATGTGACAATTGTTTTTTAACATCCTCAATGAGAATATTGTAATGAATACATACATATTTTTATCTTTTATTTTAACTTGTAAAACATGTTTTCGATTTAAGATCTACTTAGGCATACTTACCTTTGAAGTACGTTTTTTAGTTTATACGATGGTATTAGTCTTTAAGTATGTGAGGAACTACACAGTACATTAAAGCTACAACCTCCTATTTTGGGACCTATTATTGGGAAGAGGATTTTGACCTGGGATTTGGTAGTTTTAAATTTCCATAATGAAGAATAGTAAATATCTCATGACTTAATTTTTTTATTAAACGGATTGGTAATTGGTATGGTAATGGATACATCGATTTTTATTTATTTATTGTTTGAAAGGTGACTCAATCAAGAGTTTATTTTTTGCTAAGATTTAAAATTTTACTCAGCCGGTTTCGCTAGCTTATGTGCTGAATCGCTAAGAGTGCGATATATCTTACAATAGGTCTAATTGCACTGACCTAAACTAACTAAGGTGTCTAGTCGGAATGATATTGTGAGTGTGTACTACAATAGCAAAGCTATGGAACGAACCATCTGTATTTCAACTTTTCTATGGCAGTAGCTTCGGACAGCTGAAAGTTCGATGACCGTAGGTATTGAATGGGTTTTGGAAGGTGATATTTTAAATTAATGAATGAATATTTGCGTAAAAGGGGCGTGTACAACGTAATAGTATAGTAAACAAATAGTACGCAATACGCAATGTCGTCTACAGGATGTTGTATGCGTCTCTTTAAGGAAAATTTGTAAGTGAAGTTATCTCGAAAACTAACCTGCGGATTTTTTATTTTATGCGCCAAATCTGTTGCTCCGCCTTGAATAAAGCAGCAGTTAAAGTATTTGTAGTTAATTAAAAGGGACGTTATATACAACCATTTTTAAAAACTCATAAAACTTGCATGTATGTACTAATCCGATTTTAATTGTAATGATTTTGACTGTGTTATATTATTTTTAAAAACTAGACAAAACAGTCTATTATAAATATTTGTCCCGTATAAATTAATTTTAGAGATTAGAAACTCATTTGACGTATATCTGTATCCATTCTCGACTATAATACAATACACCACATCGTGCCTCACGCTAGTATTGCCAGGTTGTTACATTGCTTTGCTAAGCAGTCGTATGAAAATGGCGGAGCGCGTGCACATTTTACTCGCCACGAGTATTTTCTCACTGATGCAATCATATTCATTTTATAGTGTCTGGCTGCCAACGATACCTCACTCACACACCTCACGCGTGGCGTGTGCGTGCATCAGTGAGAAAGCAGTGAGTTAAATACGCACGCGCCTCGCCCTCGACTAGGCCCTCAACGAAAATGAAATGGTTCAAGTTTGAAAAACGAGTACTCCCTCAATTCGACGCAACGAGGAACTCAAACGAGGTGCATCACGAGTGAGGGGCTCATCACTAGTGAGTTATAGATTTTTTTAAAAATTTTATTGGTTGAGTTGCTTTGTTCTTATTAAAAAAGTTTTTATTCAAAAAAAGATCGTGTTCAATAGAACAAACAAATTAATGTTCCTTTTGCTTGCTCATTTCATGCAACTTCTTATTTAAATAGATAATTTTAACTCGTACGTGTTTAATAAGTAAAACTTTCACTCAAATATAACTTTTGTTTTCTCTGTAATAAAAGAAAACTTTAAATTCCCCATTTTGTACTTGGCAGAATAGGCGCAAATCCTATGCGCGGAAAATAAAAAAAAAACCTCATCTCTTTAGTCAATGGCCGATCGCAATGCGCGCGCATACGAAAACTGATTAATTTTTACCGCCATAGCGAAACATTTTTCACAACTCGTTTTCACTGTTGAAATTATAGTTATTTATTAATTAAAATGTCTACAAGTACTAGTTACGAAGAAAATGATTTATGTTGTACACAGCCCGATATAAGATATAGAAAGTTTACTACCTGGAAAACTCCAAGGAAAAATATCTATTAGCGTACCATAATTTCATAAAATGGCAAAACAGCAAGTATACGCATTATTTTTCATAAAAAAGTGTTCATGGCGTACTTTAAATAATTATCTTCTAAGTACAAACCTAGCTCTTTGTGGTGTTTATACTCAATGTTAAAAAGTACAGTCCGAACAAAGAATGTAGTTGACTTAAAAACATACTTTCATTTGTCAGCTTATCTAAAGAGACTATCCGAATTAACCGATGGATTTAGAAGCAAGAAATCAAAGGTTTTATCGTCTGATGATATTGAAAAATTTATAAAAGATTCCTACTGACGAAACACCAAGTACATCCAATGATTGGATTTCACCTACCTGCACGAATAATGAGCCACCTTAAAATTACAATAGAACATGAAAGTATTTCAATAAATAATCTATCGATGAAACCGCTATGCCATCAAAAACCGTTAATTATAATTTTACTAACTGCACATTTATTGTTTCTCTAAATAAACTTTTTATTTACTAAATAAAATGAGTTTTTATTGTTATTTTTTTCACAAGTGTGTTGAAAAACGTCGTATGATACACGTGTGTATTGATGATTACCGTCCTTGGCTCTCTTAAGACCCTCGCCTACGGCTCGGGTCTCAATGGCGCCACGGCGGTAATCACCAATGTTACACACTAGTACCATAATGTACTATTATATAGATCCGCCTCTCCCAATAGTAAACACTACGAATATTTTCATGATTGGTATTTCATGCCCGTAAAATGAAGCAGTATAGTCAGCCACACGCATCAAAAATTCTGTATGCTGAAAACTTGGCAATTAATATTCATTGTGCAAATAATTGAGGTATTTGTCCGGTGAAACTCAATTGATTGAAAAATAGTTATTTGAATGGTATTTTCCATGCATTTTCAAAACAAAGGTAAATTAAATAGCCTTCACTGAAAAAAGCATAGTTCTTAAATTTCATCAAGTTCTAAAGTATCTAGAACTCGATGAAATCATTTAGTTTAGTATTTTTCCGTTACTCCTTTTTTTCCCAGAGTGTGGCCTTTATGCCAGTCGTCCCTAGGCCTGGAGTGCTATTTTTGAAATCATCAGTCATATTACGAATGAGTTGGGCGCATTTTTTTATGCGAAGGATTTACACAAACAAAGTGGTGTTGACCACATGTAATTTTGACATTTGTAGCGTACAAAATGTCAAAGAAACCGACCATCCGTTCCATTACAGGCTGCTTTGTTTTTCATGTTGAAATCTGCGTAAAACAATATTGTTATTCGACGGTATTTTACGAGAGCGGTGAATTGAAAACTACATGATTTGTGTTTCGTTGACTCGCTGAAAAATAGCACTATAGATATTGAGCAGGCATCCTGCATAAAACTAAAAATCCGGTCCGGCCTGCACTAAATATTTGACTTAGCATTTTTCCATACAGAATTTTGGCGTGACAGACAGCATTTTTGCATACCAATAAAGAGGGGGCTGCTATTTAAAGCAGGTGGAATTCCATTTACCCCCCATGTGGGAGGGGCGAGACCTCCGTCAATAAAGGCTGTGTGGCACACGTGGCAAGGCTTGGAAAATTCCGACTGTATTACCAAAACACGCAAAAATATATCTTAGTTCTTATAAGTAAAGTTCAAAGTAGAATAGGTGAACAGGAATCTTATGCGAAAGGGACCCGTTTTCCCCCATCGTAAACACAGGGTTGTATTTTGTTGTAGATTAAATATTTTGCAGAAGGTAACTTCTATTTTCTGTGACGAAATATTCAGTTTCACATTTATTTTTAAGAAATACCTATTTATTAATATTTTAAACTATAGTGGCTGTGTGAGCTGTATATGTGTAGCTATAGACCATTTTAGAATATACTTCCAAATGACAGAAATATGATATTTTTACATTTTCATCTACCATCTTTTTGAAAAATAATTGAAATAATGGTTTCTCAGAGTCTTCTTTTTGAGCCATCTAAAGGCATCTGACGTAACTCAATGACTGTCATCTATGACAACAGTAATTATTGCACACTAGTAAACTAGTAGTGTACAGGTCTCTCTCACCGAAAGCAAGTGGTGGAAGTTTCAAATGACCGTACATGAGTACAAACTCAAAGGTACAACCAGTGCCTAAGGGTTGGGCTACATCTCGCAGCACGAAACAACACTTTTCTATACTTCTTTTTTTTCTGTCGCTCAGAACCGTCATTGCCATGCCATGGAACCGACTATGCTCATGCGTTCCGTCGCTCTCTTCCGTTTCTGAGTTCTGAGCGACAAAAAAAGGATAGCAGCATGAGAATGTGCCGTTCCGTGCCGACAGATGGTCCCAGCCTAAACCGCTTGGCCACCATAAGCACCGCCTCCTCTGTTCCGTTTCGTCTGTCTCTTAGAGACTTCAGTCGCGTATCTACTCATCCCCGATCATCTTTGCCAGGCCAATCGTTTAACCCTCGGATTTGGCGGCAGGCGGCAACGTCACTGCACATTATTTTTTAAATATAAACCTTAATGAAATGGAAGCTAGCGTGAAATCCTGCACGCGTTTTGGATACGCCTAATGTGCGTGGATTAACTTTGACGCGATATTGAATAAGATGTCGCTTTAGTTGAATGATAAATAAGGTTTGAATGCAGTTTTTGAAAGACAATAAAATAAAATGAAAAAGAAAATTCTGAGAATAAATTGAATGGAGATGATTTTGTGAAAAATATTGCATTATTTAGCTCAGGTAAAACTTGGTTTAAATGCAGTTTTTGAAAGAATGACTCAAATCGAGAATCAAAAAGAAATCATGTCGACAAAATTAGACTCTTATGTTTATTTTTAAAAAGTAAAATTCCTTATACATTAAGTTGCAGGAAAAGCGTTGTTTTAAAAAAAATAAGTTTCGGAAGTCTTACCTATAAAATTTTGTTATATGATCTCACAATTTTACTTTCGAGGTTTAGTCAACATCTTTCTTTTCTGAATTTTTATTTTGACTAGCTAATTAGATCATACTAACGATCCTCATGAAGTGGCCTTCGGCTTCAAAACCAATGAAAAATCACCGTAATAAATCGGACCACGGGTAATACTAGATCACTATAGCATAAAGGTAATAAAATACCAGAAAAAAAGTCGTCATTCCCATAGAAAATGCCCGGGCGGTTGCACACTATTGTATGCAAATGCCGTTTTTTTTTAAGTTTTTGTCCGTTATTTTAATTTCATTATACTATCGTGATTTAGTATAGCCTGTGGTTCGATTTATTACGGGTGTTTCCTTTCCACGTTCTATATAGTATGAAAAAACTGATGTCTACATAACTCTAGATTTTACACCAAATATATTAAACAAACTGACGTTTAAAGTGAATTAAATTTGATAACATGGTTTTTCAAGTAGAGATAAAAAATATTTTATTTAGTGCATTTTTACAATAGTTACTCAACTGAAACTAATTTTTCACCAAAATATGGCACCACTCAAATGGCAATGATATGCCTTTACATCATGCTACTAGCCTTCCATCCATGTAAATGTTGAATCTATAATCTGTATGTAGGTACCCTTAGATATTTTAAACTACCTACGCATCGGGTTTAAATGCTGTTTTCATGAATAGATCGATGAACGGATATATACAATGTATACAAGGGGAAGATACGTATATAAGGTCAAAAAAAATATACTAAGCAATTTTGAGGGTGAATTCAGTCCATGATACTGTACAACTTTTCTAAAGGGATATAACATGTCAAAATATGAAAAATATTTTTTTACTTTCTATGTACTACTAACTTGTATGGGGGGCCAAAAATTACTTTTCATATTTCGATACGTGTTCCTTAAGAAAACTAAATTCACCCTTAAAATAGTTTCAGTATATTTTGTATATACGTATTACGTTTATCGGGCCGCTAGTAGATAATAAAAAGAAACACGGGCCGGTACAAACGGTCGTTGCCGTCCGGGCTCTTTCAGACATTGTTTGAGTTCGCTTGACTGCATTGCAATATTAATTTCATACGGCCCCCTCTCTTTTCGTGCAAGTGGACATATATACACTCTCGGGCTGAAGTCAGCTGGACGAATGCTTAATTAGATACTGGATGATTTTTAAAAAGTTAAAGGCTAAGTAGCTTTTTGAGATTTTTAAACATTTGCTGTCTTGCTGGTAGACGCGAAAGGATCTTTGTGCCTTGCGATTATTTCCCGATGGTGCGTAGATTGTGGGGTACACATTACAGAGTTGAAACAGGACCGCATCTTATGTTTTCTCTGTAAACAAATAGGCCAAAGTTAAGTAGCTATTTCTGCCAATGTTTTGCAAACAAAATAAGTAATTCCAATATAGGTATATTGGAACGTTATTTATATAAATAAGAAATAAACTGTTATCATATGTACTAATATAATAATAAAAATACTAGAGTAAATAATACGAAAAAGACTTGTGGTTTCATTGTAATAGTAAAATTTTACTTACCGGTAAATAAAGGTCAGTCAGCTTTGGTTAAATGCCTATATTTACAAGGAATTTTATTATTGGACTTGTTGTCTTCAAATAACACAACATTTCTTTTACTTTGACACGCTATATATCTATATAGAAGTAAGGGAGAGAGCTTTATAACATCTGGGTAGTACAGAACAAAACAATCAATACCAACTTACAAACAAATTAGCGGATATCAAAATATTCCCCTTTGACCCACTGGCAACAAAATAGCATTCAATCGAAAACAATAAAGCTACTTTTGTAAATAGCGTACTCAGCGCGGCAACTGAAATGGAAACATTTAATCATCGTGAGAGAGACACGCAATTTTTGTACAATGATCGGCTCCAAAGTGTAACGATGTTGTGTAGTATAATGAACGAATGTTAGTAGCTTATAATAAGGGTTGAAGATTGTAACTTTGCTGGTAGGTTTGTGATACTTGTAGACGGTTTATACCGCCTAAATACCTAAAAATGTGATGCGACTGCGGTTTTTGTATAACGTTAGCTTATGTATGTATGTATGTAACTACCTCTCCAACCCGTCTGGCCAGCGTGGAGAGTGTATAGGCCAAATCCTCTGACTGCTTAGGCTAAGTTTGGCTATGGCAGTACAGAGGGGGACGTGCTCCTGCAGTGGAGACAAAAAGACCTGATGATGATGATGATGATGATGAATGTATGTATTTCAAAATGTTCTTAGTTTAATGTAGTAATTAATGAAAATATTGTGTTATTTGGGATTGACGAAATAGTTTGACACGTACCTTACGTAAAATTGTCTACTATTGTTCGTTCTGCTAATCCATTTGTGGCAGGTTGGTATGTCATTGTACTATGTTTATAAACTCTAAGTCAAAATGATTCCTGGCTCCTGGGCGGATAAATGAATCAGTAGGCTCTCATACATTCATTTCCATTTTGTTAAAATTCTTGCAGATAATCCGGATGATGTACTACTAACTTAGTTATAGAAAAAGAAACATATGTAAGATAACTTTGGGATCCAATATTTTAAGTCTATTATTTTGCGAGTGGAAATAAGCCTTTGCCCAGCATTGAAATATAGATGGCTCATAAAAAAAAAAAGCTAAGTATTAAATAAAGTTGCTGTTCCCTGTCTCGCAGCTATTTGGCAATTACGCCCCCAACCGAGCGGGTCGTCACGTGACCAAAGCGTGGCGGAGTTTGAATCTATTGCTCGCTAAACGGCACCCATTTTACGGATGGGATACCACCTGACGATGTGATAAACCGACGATTCGTCATTTTGAACTGATACAGAAACACTATCTCGTCTTTATCACTTATGGAGTACACATGGTCTAGGGCCGGAAGACCTAAAGGCTACGTTCCGCGTGGCGATTTTATTTTTCTGCTCATTTGAAGGTAGAAAATCTGGGTCTATGGTTTGAAGCATAGTTGACATAAAAAACATCTACGTATGGTTTGAAGTGACGATCATGGCCGCCTCGGACACTTTAACTCTATTGGCATAGGTCTGTTTTCCAAACCCATGGCGTTTAGATTTTCGTATCTCATCTATTCGAAACACGATGTTTTCAAGCTAATATATTTCAAGCTGAAGTTACTGCTGATTCTCTCGGGACTTCAAAGTAAAAAAGAAAATATCTAGGGATTAAAAACAATTTGAAAAGTGAACACGAATATTATCTTTGAAGAATCAAAAATAAAGTTGGCGGTCCAGCAAAAAAAAATAAAGTAGTTTTAAAACTTTTTAAAATAAATAATTAAATTAAACTAAAATAAATATTTTGGGATGGCTCTACTGCATCTTGTACCGTAGTTTTTATTAAAACTTGGAGGAGCCCGGTATACGCATTTCACCGCTTTATGACATCCCCGACAAAAAGAGGGGTGTTATAAGTTTGACGCTAATGTCTGTGTGTGTCTATCTGTCTGTCTGACGTCGTAACTCGAACGGACAGATTTGCGGTAGTTCTTAACTATGATAAAAATCAGTTCGACTGTTTAAAGTTATTGAGGGTGAACGCTTCAAAGTCGGGATTTTTATGGATACGGATATCAATTTCCTTAAACATCGGTTGGAATATGTAGTTCCGCCATAATCACGATATGGTGGTCTAGGTTTTTTATAATTTGCCTGGTAAATAGACTTAAGTTAAGCTACACCAGTTGTGGCCCGCGCTTTAGATGAGTGACTATGGGACCTTAAGTGAAAATTCTCGAGCTCCTTACTTTCAAGGCACTTAAAGCCGGTCCCAGTTGTCATCATTGCATTGCAATCGTCAAGCCATGTTGGATGGTTATCGGCAGTTCGAAAAATCTGACATCAGTGTCGGCCTTACACACGCAAAAACAATTAAAAACTTTGCCACTATGAATAAAAATCTTTGCCCCGTTTAAACCGTAAAACTTACAAAACAAAAGGGGTATCGGTAACTCGACGGCACGCGGCGGTCGGCCGCCCTACGTATAGAAGGGCTGGGTGGTTCTTTGATCGCCGTTTAGTAGATACTCGTCCTGACTTCAATCCCGGGGTGTCCGTAGAGAAAGCTAGTGATATCATCGCTATGATGTTATCAAACTCGACTCAACAGCATGTTCATTCAACTTTTTGTCATGAGAACCTAGTTTATGATAGGTTCCAGTAGAAGTTTTTTGTGCTTATTGATAAGTGTAAATAAAACGAAAGAAGACTGTCAGGATTGTAGCAAGTGAAGGTCTATAGTCTTCGCCCGCCCATGTGGGAAAAAGACGTGATAGTATGCAGTTATGTATTTCATTGGTAACATTTTGTCACAGTACGTATATAAAATAGCCTTTTTGATGGGCACCGAGGGAACAGCACGTTTTTCCGAGATAAAAAATAAATCCTACGTATTAATCCTAGAAATAAGCCACCGACGTGCCAAATTTCATAGCATTCGTTTTAGTTTAGCCATGTTGGCGTAAAAGCAGAATAAAAATCGGCGTATACCAACTTTCGCATTTATATAATACTACTTGTGCCCGTGGGCTTCGGTCTCCGTGAGAATTTCGGTACAAAAACTATCCTATGTCCTTTCCTGGGTCTCAAATTATATACATACATACATAATATCACGCCTGTTTCCCGCAGGGGTAGGCAGAGACTATGGACCTCCACTTGCTACGATCCTGACAAAACTCTTTTCCTCAAATTATATTTTTACCAAATTTAATCTAAATCGGTTCACTGGTTGAAACGTGAATTGATAACAAACAAACAAATATAAAAACTCACTTTCGCATTTACACGTACAATGTGGAGGTCGAGAATAGTAATTTTGTATGGCAGACGTCAAGCTATGTCAGATGCCTTTAAAAATCTAACACAAGTTTTGGCCACTTACACACGGAAAATAAAAACAAATAAACTTGTCAGAGCCTGGTATATTACACAAACCTCTTCCCATTGAAAATGTTTCTCTTGAAGTGAAGAAAAAAGAAGAGTAGGTAAAGTTCCCCGATTAGACCAAAAATATTCCGTAAAACATAACACTTAACCGTTAAAACGTGCGAACGGTCCGAGAAGCCCAAAAGCAGCAATAACGGTTCGATTTTCAATAAACGCCCGCTCCCCAAATCCCGGTTTAACTCACGGATACAAATCGCCGTGAAATAAAACAATAAAATAATGGACGCTGCAAATATGCCGTGGGTCGTTAGGGGCCCGTCTGACCCTGCGCGGGAAGCTGGGTGGGGTAGTTTCAACAAGTCAGATGATTTCGACGTGAAATAAAAGTAACAAAGTTAGGATTCTGATCAATGTAGGTTTGGGGTGGTTAATTTTTTTTTCACCAAGTGTTTATTAAGTGAATTGAGTCTCTCATTTTTTTTTAGAGTTGCGTAGAAAACAAGGAACCCTTATTGTATCGCTATGTCTCCCTGTCTGTCTGTTTTTGCGTCCACGGTTTTACTCTTATCATAGTTTTGGTACATTTTATTTGAACTTATCCTATAAATGGGCAATTTTCATCAACGAAATCTAAAAGACTTTTCGACATGTTCAAACACTGGTCATTGCGCCGATGGCTCTTCGCAAACAGTGCAAGCAAACACTAAGGTCCATACGACCATGGCGCGATTTTATTATTAGGGTATTAAGAGATAACCCCCGCGGCGCCACCCCTTGCAATAAGACCAGACTTAACCCTGTGGGGTACTTTGACAGACCTAATAAAAAAAAGACGCCGTGCAGAAAACTAAAGATTTATTAAGACTACAGTTTATATAATTAACCCTTTTAAATCCTTGACGAAAAAGAGGCGTGTTATAAGTTTGACGAGTCTGTGCGTCCGTCTGAGGAGTCTGGGCCGATATTGATTCGGTTTTCTTGTTTGAAAGTTGACTTAACCGGGATGATTCTTAGGTATATTTGATGGAAATCGGTTCAGGTATTCAAAAGATATTGGGCTACGCCACGCTTGAAAGACTTTTTTTATTTGCCTAGCAAATAAACTAGAGTTCCTGTACTTAGTTAAAGCGTTTTATTACGTACAGGATTCCTATAGCCACCTTCTGGCTTCATCATCAGATCAGATTGTCACAATAATATTGCATCTGATTCACATTAGCATACAAAATTTCAACTGTATCGGAAAACGGGAAGAAACTCAAAAACTTGCGAGATTTGACCCAAATAGAAAACAAAAATCAATAAACGGCAAGCTAAATAGCTACAGCTAAAAAGACCGTAAAACATAAATTTCTAACGTGGCATTTCTTTTCTTTGGAATATTGCTACGTTCTGTCTTAACTTTTTTCAGTCTATGCGAGTAAAATTAAACTTTCCAACTGTGTCGAACTTAAAAGACAATAATCTTATTTTTTTATGAAAGGTGCTATCTTTTAAAACGGTTTTTGTGTAAAAACGGATAAGAATAGACGAAAAGTACAAAACAAATAGATGAATGAAAAACAAATGATGAAACATCAAATGGATAATTTTGAACCCTATTATTAATTTCTAATACTAGTAGTTCGCCACGAACTTAGACCTCGCGAATATTATTCCAAAGGATGTGCCTCCGCTGCCGGCGCTGATCGCCGAATTGGCTGCCAGCGCCGGTATAACACGATCTGCTATCTCTGTATATATCTGTGTCTGTAGTAAGATATGCATTTTTTAAGAAAGTTGTTTAGTAACCCGGACTGAATTCACCCTTAAATAGTTTCAGTATATTTTGTAAGAAGATTTGTATTTTATATCCATCACGGCTCAGTCAGCTAGACTTCGCGAGTCATCCTAAACCCGTTCAAGTATAACGTATAAAAAAGTTGTTCAGACAAAAAAGTTGTTTAAATAAAAAATTGCGTTTTTATAATGGCAACAAAAAGTCTAATGACATTTTTGAAAATATTTGGAAATGGCGGATATATGACAGTTTTAAAATTTTAAACCCCCATATATCCGCCATTTTGAAAAATTTTGAAAAACTGGCTCGACAAAAAAATTCTATTTAGTTGCTGAATCTGCTTACAAAATTTCATGAGAATCGGTTAAGAAATGCGGCCTGTAGGCGAGAACAGACAGACAGACAGACAGACAGACAGACAGACAGACAGACGGACAAAAGAATTTTTGGCTAATCTCGAAACTGAGACGCTTCGCTCGCTTCGCTCGCTCGGTCAATAATAGACAATATTTTTTACAATTTTGAACTTTGTAGACCTTGAATATCACACGTAGAAGCTTGTAGCACGTTGTAGCTTTTATTCCGGTTTGTAGCATTTTGTAGCGTTTGTTCCTTAAAGGTTTGTTCATAGAACTTCTACGGTATCGGTGTAAGGTGTAAGCATTTTTGGTGGGTACCAAAAACATAAATGTGAAAATGGGAGCCAAGTTTAACATTATGATGTGGTGTGGTTGTCGACTTCACCGGCAAAGAATTAAGATCTAAATGAGTGCCAAGCAAGCTCTGTAGTTTATTCTGAAATGAAAACAAGCAATATTTATAAAAATGGAACCTTAGAATATAAAAGCATACATAAAGATAACTTTTATATACAAAATGACTTTTACAGAGTACTATATACAAACGTAAGTACATGGTTTATTGAGAAAAAGAAAGCATAATAGCTGAGCTAGTATGCAACAACTCCTTGACTGATATTTTTCATATTCCGATATAAAAATTCTATTGGTCACTTCTACACGCCTACCAAATTTCAGTACGCTCCGTTCAAAACTACTCGAGTTACCGTCGAACGACCATACATACAAACTGAAAATGTTCAAGTAGACTTGGAGAACTTTGCCTACTCGTTTTCCGTAGTCTGGTTTTTATTCAACTATCATATGTATAAAAATCTGTCCTTCTGAATCAGGACGATTAGTATCGTGGACAAAACTTGCTTCAATTCGAGTAAACGACTTTAAAAAAATAATTTACCAACATTGAGTATTTAGGATATAGGAATAGAATGACCATTTGGTCATCTTCACTTCAAACAGACCATTTATCGCTTCGCGACTTAGCACCCTACAGGGCAAGTAGGTACTTCAAGATATTGCGCCCCGTTGGTGTCCAATAGTGTACTTACCATTGTTTTTTATTTTTATATCGACCATTGCAGATCTTTTAAAACAAAACTACGATTTATGTAAGTAGTTATCAATCTTCAAGGACCCGCGTTATTTTTATAAGTATCGATATGTTGGTCTTTTAGATAATACGTAATAGATCACGCAGTTTCTTCTTCCACCATACATACAAATTATTATGCCTTTTTCCCATAGCGGGCTGAGACTGTGGACCTCTTACTTGCTACGATCTTGATAGACCTATTTTGCTGCACCTACACTCATCATATACCTATATGTATCATTCTCTTTTTCTTTATGAAAGAAAGAAAGTAAGAAAAATACTTTATTTGGTGAAATTTTTAACCTTTTTCTATGCAAATATATACCATGCAAATGGTAAAAGCCGATCAAGGGATTTGCCGATAGCTCGAATGATATTAACAAAGCCTAGGTTATGGTTCATCACTATTCCCTTTTTTCAACTCACGCCCTTCATGTCTCCTAAAATCGCATATTCTCTCGATTGTCTTAAAGAAATTTAACAGGGTCATTATAAAAGAGCTACATTTATTACAGAATCTATCTTAACATCATTGCTGGGTGAAATCGGAGCGGGCGCTTCGAGCAAGTATAGCTCTCGGTTGGCGTAGCAACGCGATATTGCGAGGGAGCCTTTAGTGACACAGACCTACTGAGCCCTAAATGTGCAGAATTTGGCGAATTGGAAATTGAATTAAAAGTATTGAAAATAATTAAAACATTAAGATATATTTACAACAAAAAGCGGTTTTCGCGAGGATATACATAGGTATGTTATGGATAAGATTTTAAAATAATGTCCACGCAGTTTAAAAAAGTGCCCGATAATGTAATGAGAGGGCAGTGCCTCATGGGACAGTGTGATAAAAAATGGATAAAAACCATAAAACTATCACATGTATCACTACTATTCACTACCATAGACAGAATTCTATGATCACTACTATGAACGCGCGTAACACATATCAATCTGTCACAAACTCAAAAATTACCCCGCGACCGTCGTTACCACGAAAGTAGAGAATACACTGAAACCATTTCGACTCGATAAAAAGAAGAAGTAGAGAATACAATTCCATGGTCGTTACGCAGTAAAAAAAATCTGTTTATGGTCGTTGTAGTTTGTATAGAAAGTTCAGTATCATTGATTGAGCTTGCTCCAAAACTTTTGCTGATGGTTCAAAAGTGACTCTGTATAATTGTGCATTGGCACACGGTACACAGTTCTTCCAGGGTTAGTACATCAGTGGGACCAATCCCGATGCTCAGCCTACATGGCGCACAAACAGCGATCTGCACTGCTTATTGGAACAAAATCCAAGATGGAGTCATAACGTGATTGTATAGTTTAAATTAAAACCTACATCGACTCAGAAAGTAACATCTACTTTTTCATAAAAATACAATGCTAAAAGGTTTAATTCATCTCTACCAGCAGAGTATTTCCAAAATTACTAATACCTACATTTTATAAACATTCGTTTAACAATATGTAAAAAAAATGCGGGAGTGAAACATTCGGTTGGAACGAAGTTACTTTCATAGAACCTGTATATTATTATACGCTGTTCCTGTATCCACGGGAATCTTTGACGGTGCTGAGGTGGAGTGCAAGAAAACGCAGGCGAATATCGCCTGTACGAAACTCGATCTATATTTTGACACAGAAGTGTCAGTTTACAGGTTGCGCCATCAACCAGAGGAATCAAATACAATAAAAAGCAAACTTCTTCTTCTTCTTCTCGTGTGTGTTAGTGACTAACACTAGTGTCAGAGTTTTTAAACCGCCTTAAAGGCCTCTGACAGACATGGTTTTAGGTAACGACCAATGTCAAAGACAGTGACCGGGACCGACGGCTTAACGTGCCCTCCGAAGCACGGATCATTTTACTTATCGGACAATCAGGTGATCAGCCTACTATGTCCTAACCAAACTAGGACAACAACACAAAGTCGTTGCCCCCGCCGGGAATCAAACCCGCGACCTCCGGGTATGAGCCGAACGCTCTGACCACTACACCACGGAGGCAGTTAAAAGCAAACTAAGAGCATAGCTAGTACTTGTGTGTGGAAGCTTGTAGATGGCGCTGTATATTTGTGTTATCCAGCATAAGCAGTTACATTTTAGCTTATTAGTTTCAGTATAGTACACTTTTTATTTTAAATTGTGGTATATATCTTCGTTTATTTACACTAAGGTGTTATAAGTAAAGTATGTACTTAAAAGTAACATATTATGACATACGTAGAAACTTTCGTGACGAAAAAATCTTACACTTTTGTTTCCGTATCGTCAGAAAAGGAACTTTGTTCCAATAAATAATAATATCAGAAAAAGACGCCTCCATGCACACAAGTAATCCCTACAGGTAAAATTAGGGCATAAACACACTCGCGGCACGCGTGGGAACATGCGCAAGCGCACGCCCCGGCAGATAACATCTATATTGGCACTTGTCGGCGATAGCAACATCTATCAGCCCATTGACCACGCATTGAGGGGCGATGGGCCGGAGATTTAAACCGGAGATTCCCTTTCAAAGGTGGTAATTGGCTGAATTTTTTATTCAGTCAGTCCGTTATAATTCTAGGGATACATGTTGCGAATTGTGTGTGTAATTCACAGATATGAGATTTTAAATTAGGGAGATTTCTTTCAAATTATTTGTAACAAATATCCATCTGAGGATGGAGTAGGGATATTTTCGTTCTTATCGAGGCTAACACTGGTGTCAGATTTTTGAGCTGTCTAAAGTCACATAAAATAGTGTACAAGTCTCCATAAGATCATTATACAATGCAACTGAAAACTGTGACACACATATCGTCATCCGAGTGTAATCCTGGTTGCATCTTCAGCGGTAAAGCTTTAGAACCCGGGGTTTACGGCCTAACCTTGGTGATTTGACGAGGTTACTGTTTTTAGGGTTCCGTAGTAAACAAGAAACCCTTATAGTTTCGCCATGTCTGTCTGTCTGTCCGTCCGCGGTCCTACTCAGAAACTTTAAGTACTAGAAAGCTGTAAGTCGTAAAATAAAATATGGAAATATTTTTTTTTAGGCTAGCTGCCATATTAGTAAAGAGTAAGTCAATATTTTTTTCTCTACAAACACATTGTGTGGGGTATCGTTGAATAGGTCTTTTAAAAATATTGTAAGATTGCGAACACAATTTTTCGATTTAGGGTTCTGTGTCTGAAATATTTAGGTTAAAAGTGAATTTTTTTGTTAAAGTCACGTGTCCCCCCCGTCTATCTGCTAAACAGTTATACACGGTGGCTTTTCATTGGTTTTGAAGCCGAAGGCCACTTCATAGGCATCGTTAGTAAGACTTAATTAGCTAGTCCAAATAAAAATTCAGAAACAAAAAATGTTGTCCAAAAATCGAAAGTAAAATTGTGAGATCAATTAGTAGTACCGCCGCCATACACCGCCCGCCGGCGGGCCGGGGTCATCGACATTGGGCCGGCGTATAACTACGTGGTTTCGATTGAAAATCATTTACGCAACTTTTTATTCTTATGACATACAAACATTTGGATTACGTATATGGATAGAGGAATTTATTTACTATACGACATTTTTTTTTCCAAAACCAATGAAAAGTCAGCGTGTATATGGACAAGTGAAAAAAATTACAGTTATAGTATATATAATGTAGTTTAAAGGAAAACTATCAGAGCTAAGTAGGGTTACCAAATTAAAAAGTTATAGGTGATAAACTTATAAAATGTACTCGAAAAGGAATATTTCATACAAATCCTTACACGTTTTAGACGTTTTGAGTGTGGCATTTACAACTACGGAACCCTACACTGCGCGTGGCCCGACACGCACTTGGCCAATTTATTTAACTATGAAATTATAAATTAAACGTGATAGACGCCCTCGGTAGTACCTTGACAGAGGCACCAAGAAGTAAAACTCGTGCAAAATTAATAAAAAGCATTAACAATACTAATAGTATGAGTGGGAACCGGACATTTGGAGATAAGCTGATACTGGGCAAAACAATGTTTGCATGGGGACTGTGCTGATAGCGATACGCAAACCAAACGCAGGTGTGTGTGATGCAACTTGGTATTCAATTCTTTTGCTCGACTGACGAAGAAGGGTAATGGTTTTTGATGATGTATATGTTTATAAAAGTAAGAAAGTAATACTTTATAGTATTCCAAAAAATAACATTAATTAAATATACTCATAGAAAAAAGACATTATAATGAACAATGGGCGGTCTTATCGCTAAAAGCGATTTCTTTAAGACAAACTATGGATGGTGAGAATACAGTGAAACGTTAGCAGGGACAAAGTATTTTAATTAAATACTAGCATTTTAGCGGCAGTTCAGTCCATCATTGAACAAACCGTAACGAAAACTGATGACGAATTTTTTGGACTGATTGGTTTATTTAATAGAGATAGCCCCTATCTCTATTAAATCAGTATCATTGATTGGACTTGGCCTTTAAATATTTGCAAGTATCATCATATATCAGCCTCATAACGTCCACTGCTAGACAAAGACCTCTCCCAAGGATTTCCAAAATGACCGATCTAGAAGCGGCCTGCATTCAGCGCTTTCCACTGACCTTGGTCAAGTCTTCTGACCAGCTTGTGAGTGGGTGTCCTAAGCGTCGGTTGATAGTGCGTGGTCGCCATTAAAAAAACATTGATTCGTCTTTTGTAAACAAGTACACTTTAAACAAAAAGGAACATGAACTTCCCATAGCGTCATGTCGATTTACGACATACTGGTCAAGACTGCATTCTCCTCGAGCCCTCAATTATTTTTATTTTTTTACTATATATTAGTTAAGTTTAGTCAACGGCCGACCGCATTTGTGTGCTATTCTAATTGTTTACCACATCTATTTGATTTACCAGCTCGAGTGTTATTCTTAGTGTAAATAAATATATAATATTACTCTAACATTCTTTCCATTTTTACCAGAATACGAAAATACTCATTAGATCCAAATTCTTCTGAAAATATATCTATTGGGAATAAAAATTCTCATCAGATACAGTTTCATAGAAAACATATCTACTAAGAAAAAAATAACTCACTAGATCCATTATGGATCTGGACATTGGATCTACTGAGATTGATTGGGAATAAAAATTCTTATCAGATACAGTTTCATAGAAAACATATCTACTGAGAAAAAAATAACTCACTAGATGCATTATGGATATTGACATTGGATCTACTGAGATTGAAGGACGGCAAAGCCTAGAGGAAGGGTATTTTAATATTGTAGACTATATGAGCTCTGAAAATAGGACTGAGAATATACAAGTTTGTGAGCATAGACCTTACCCGCCTTACACGTATTATTAAACGCAGACTAAATTTGAAAATACTTTTGTTTTCCAAGCTATCCTCTTAGTTTTGAATGTGACCCAGACGGACAACCATCAAATTTCCATTCCAATTTTTAAACGGCATAGAGCAGAATATTACAAATATTGAAGAAAACGTAATAATAGTAGCCGCCAAACAATAATTTGAGTATTTTTAGAAAAATTGAGAAAATGAAATAGTAAAATTAATTTTACAATAAAGTACCGAAGTGCCTACTTAATAAGTTTCTGTTTAAATATATTCTGTTTTGAAATAATTAAAATCCTTCCAAAAATAGGTTCCCATGCCTGTGTTATTCCATACCAATTGACATACCTAATAAAAACAAATCAAATTCACACAGTAACAATACCATTGGCCATTTTATTTTTGCTCAAACGAGCTACATCCCACGAGACTGTTTAGTTGCGCCGTGTGCAAATAAGGGGGTGCGCACACTGCGCACGACGACTTATCAATCGTTTGACATTTAGTGGCGGACGACGTCTGTCGCGGCTTAAGTCGCGTGCGCGGCCGTAAGCGAAAAGCAACGGTAGGGCGACAAAGTTGTCGTTTTTGTAGGATAGTTATTTTTTATACAGAATAAGACGTATCTTAGACACTTGTTGTGATTAGATATATTAATATTTGACTCATGCATGACGGAATAATATTTACAAAGGATTTCAAAGTTATGAAAATAAAAACAATAAAGTACCATATACCATATCATAGGTACCCATGATACTATTTAATTATTTCATCAATTTTAAGGAAAATTTTTCCATTCAAATCCAACAATAAATAGGATATCTTTATCGACTGTAAAATTTTGCTAGAAATGCATGAAAATAAATATCTTGGGTCCCTTGATATTCAAAGAGCTAAGCCTTTACGACTAATGTTTTAGTTTTATTTTAAACATAAATAAAAATTATTTATTTTGTCCTCAAATATAAAATAAAATCATGGTCCCATTATGACACCGCCTTTTCTAATCACAAAGACCGCCAGCCGAAAACGAATCATATCCCAAACTTTCAAAGTCGCATTTTGAATGCAGTATATTTTAATAAAATTATTTATAATTGGTGTATAATATTAATATCTATGGTGGTATTAGCTATCGTAATACATTTTAAGGTCTTATTTGACAAGAAATTCGCAATGAATAGAGTAGTGGTGAAATGAAACTGTACGGCTTAGTGCCGTCGTTTAGTGGTGTTGAATTATTAATGTTCTTTTATGAGATCGTGGGAATACTCCGTAAGATCCTTCGAGAGAACTAGAAATACAAGAATCTAAGTTTTGCCAGTGCCAGTAGCATCGCAGAAATTAAATTTCATGACGAAATTTCGTACCTCGAAAATACATTAAAAATATACCGAATGGTCGACGTAAAAACACTTTTAATCAGGTACTTTATCATCATCATTCGCAGCCTGAAACCTCCAGCTAGTGTAAAAATCGATAGAGATAGAATAATTTAAAAAAATGCCTGTTTTTTTGTTTGTTCTCTCTTATCTGTAACCTCCGGAAATACTGGACGGATTCGAATGAAACTGTTCTTGTTATATAGCTGTTAAGCCTGGGCAACATATAGGGTATTATTGATTTTAGAAAATGGAACACCTGATGCAGAACCATAATGGTCCATCTAATTATTAGAAATATAATAAAAACCGTCCAAGTGCGAGTCGGACTCGCGCACCGAGGGTTCCGTACAAACGAGAATTTGGTATGAATTTCAATTTAATACCTCTACGCGTTTATGAGGAAATGGGTAGTAAGTTTAAAATTATTAAAAAAAAATATATTATGTGATGTAACTAAAAATTTATGGTTTTCGTAATTTTTCCTTTATCTATGCTATAGGACGTTGTTTTTTTTCCAAATTCGTACCAAATTTCAAGATTCTGAGTTCACGGGAAGCACCCTGTAGGTTTTGATTCCCTTGCAAGTGTCGAAAATTTGCGGCATAAACGGCTGTATCTTTTGATTGCGTTGGCTTAGAAGTTTGATTTTTTCACAGCTTCAAGGGACAGTAGACCTGAGTAATTGATATAAATTTCAGCTTCATACCTCCACGCGTTCCTGAGAAAAAGGGTCTTGACAGACGGACGGACGGACGGACAGACGGACAACAAAGTGATCCTATAAGGGTTCCGTTTTTTCCTTTTGAGGTACGGAACCCTAAAAATGACGATTTAGCAAAAGTTGTTCGACCTGATGAGCATTTTCCAGTCAAAAAGTCCACGCGAACGAAGTCGCGGAAAATGCGAAAAGGGCAAATTCCATCTATTTGGTTGACTGGCACCTAGTTACCTAGTACCTATTTCTTACTTATTTTAGAGTAGAAATCTTTACTTATAAGTAGGAAATGATTTTGTCGTAACTACTTATTTTACGGTCCCTAAAAAGTTGATCACTAAAAGATACTATGTATAACGTGAAATATGCTTGTTATAAAATTAACTTAAATGATTATAAAAAATTCAAACTTATATCTTTAAATTATATGAAAACACAAAGAAAAGAATAGCGCAATGTTGTAGAGCAGTGATGTAAAAAAAATCTAATCATACGCGAGATAAAAGGCCTGGACAAAGCCTGAAGAAGTTAATTGAAAATAGCACTCTTGAAAAAATTGCGAAATAAAAGCCTGAAGTCCAGCGGCAGCTTTAAAGTCCAACTTAAAAAGCACCCTCTGTAAAAGCTCGCTCATAAATAAAGTCAGTGTCATAGCGAGGGGCCGTAATTAGCATATTATTAAAAAGCCGGTTAATTTTATTGGAATTAAATTAAACTGCGATCGTCGCGGCACTCTTTATTACTTCATGAAGTGGCTTTAATATCTCTCTGATATTCAGTATTCAGTTAGAAAAAGCTTTCTCTAAAAGTGATTTTAATAATTAAAAATGACTGGATTGTGTAAGTATACTTCTACTCTTGAGAACCTTTGGTATTATCACGCTTCAATTGTTTTACCTTGAGTTTTACATTTGATTTGTGACAGGTAGTACAGAGAGGGTCATACTCTTGCAGTGGAGACAACAAGAAAAGACCTGAGGATAATGATAACAAGAAAAGACCTGAGGATAATGATGAAATAATATTTTACATGATATCTCTTTATAATTTTTTCTTTTCCATGACTGTGAGACCCAGACTCTGTCTTTGCCATTAGGGATAAAGACGTGACAGTGTATGCATGTACCCTCGCTTTAGCGGTTGCATGCATCCTTTCAGTGCAGCTGCTCTGGAACCCAAGCATGCACTTTCTGGAATTTTCTTAGTCAAAGAAAAAATGCACACCCATCCAAGAATGCTAAAAAAAGACGTACCTACAAAGTATAATGAAGAAAGAGCCGAAAAATAAATTTCTACGGGTGGCTGCTTGCTTGACTATCTCGGGAATGCATTTTTGCAAAAATATTTATGAACAGTTTTTCGTCTCGCGATATTTATAGCTTGGAAATGAGTTTTATAGCTGGAGATATTCGTGGTTTGTTAACAGTTTAAAATGTCAAAACGTAAAATATACAAATCAACAAATTAGGTACTCGTTAAGGAGGAGGGAGGGGCAAAAATGTGAGTAACATTAATTTTTGATCTGATAATTGTCTAGAGAAGAGAAGCAGGGATGACAAGTGTTCGAAATAGATCAGTTGTCAGGCAGATGTCGCTAAGCCGATTATGGAGACAGACGTGCTGTCCCGTAGTGCTAGTAGATTAGCCAGCATGCTCCGTACAAGATCTGAAGTACGCGTTTACAATAATATGTCAAAACTAAAACCCGAGTTTATTAACAAACAACACAATAGATTTTGATAAAATTTCTACTATCTGAAAAGTATTCAAACAAAAAACTTTTTTCGAAATCGGTCTACGCTTCTTTGAGTATAATTAGTGAACATACATAAAAAAATAAAGTAAAAGATTCTGGCGAATTGATAACCTGAGTAAAGAATGAGTAATTTTCCAGTAGAGTGCAGACAGATTAGCGCTCCTCAAGCCAAACCAGTAGCTTTATATTTGTTCTTTACTCACATGTTTAAGGGGTGATTCAGTCCATCATTGAGAATCCATGTGGTACACGTGAGTAAGTGGAAAAAAATCAACCGTTCCCAGAATACCACAAACGATTATTCATGATTATAATTCTTAAAATTTATTTTAATAATTTTTTAATGTAACTTTGAGTCAAATGCTACTTTTATTTTATTTCTTTAAAATATTGACGCTAAATGCAAATAAAATATATTTAAAAACTACGCAAAATTATATGGACTGTATTAACTGTATACAATGTCCTTTTTAATTAAGTACAAATATTTTAAGGGGTGGTTCAGTCCATCATTTTGAACAAATTTTCCTAATGAATGTATATCGAAATACGAAAAAATGTTTTAGGTTCTCATACGAATCGAAGTAGTCACGTGATATCATTACTATGGGAAAAGAAAAAATTTTTTTTCGTATTTCGATATACATTTATTGGGAATAGTTGTAAGGAATGATGGTCTGCATCACCTCTTAAAATATTTGTACTTAATTAAAAAGGACATTGTATAATGTTACGGATACGAAGAGATAAAATGGTTTAGTTTATTCAAAAAAAAATATCCCTTATCTCAGGTTTATATATTTTACGGTCACAAAATCACAAACCCACTGCAGACAAGTAAATGACATATATGACATAAAGAAAACAAATGGAAAAACCGGCCAAGTGCGAGTCGGACTCGCGCACTAAGGGTTCCGTACCATTATCTATAAAAATATTTTTTTTGTATGGGAATTAAATACTTAAATATTTATTATATTTTAATTTTTTAAATTATTATTAAAATAAAAATACAACTGAGTATTTAGTGGATATTTCCTACCTTCGATATCGGGCAAAAAAACCGCGTTTGTTTCTTTTATGGGAGCCCCCCTTAAATATTTATCCTATTTTGTTTTTAGTATTTGTTGTTATAGCGGCAATAGAAATACATAATTTGTGAAAATTTCAACTGTCTAGCTATCGCGGTTCTTGAGATACAGCCTGGTGACAGACAGACGGACAGACGGACAGACAGCGAAGTCTTAGTAATAGGGTCCCGTTTTTACCCTTTGGGTACGAAACCCTAAAAAGTATACATAATTTATATTATAGAAGAGGCTGTGCCGTACCACAGCCAGTCGCCAACAAACCAAATATCGCTACGCTAAGAAAAAGAAGAAGAATCATTTTATACCACTTTTAATATACGAATATTAAAATGCGATATAAGTATTTTGACTTATTGTAATTAGATCACGTGACTACTCCGATTTGAATGAGAAACGTTTTTTTACTTTTAGAGTATAGTCGTGATAGTGGATGTATTTTTTAAAATTAAAAACACAATAAAATATGTTAATGTCTCCTCAAATAAAAGATCATCTCATCTATTCGAAAAACGATACTTTCATCCCAAACCATTTCAAAACGATGTAACTAGGTATTTGTTAAAGAATTTCTGATGATATCAGTCACAGACATTACATCTATATCTGTGATATCAGTAAAGCGGAGGGTAAATACACTTTGGTGTGAAAAAGTTGAGGTCGCAAAAGTAAACTAAAATAAAAGCAAAGGAGTTTCTTGTTTGTGTTTACATATTTACATTTTGTTTGAACCGGGCACTATTCGAGGCTACATTTTAGATATCATTTTAGTTCCAGTTTAATTTAAAGTCTACATGATTCAACAGTTTTGTTTAATTGTCTGTTTTTAATCGACTTCAAAACTGAGGACGTTTCGACCCATATGTTTTTTTTTTGTACGTTTGTTAACGATATCTTTGCTACTTGTAGACCGATTTTGTTATTTAAAGGCCTTACCTGGTTGGTCACATATTATGTTGGGGAAAAAGTCTTTTCGCATATAGTATGAACTTATAATAAAACCACTTTGGCTATACTATTTGTACCTGGCTGGTTTTGGTATCATTTAAAAGTTTAAATTTTAAAGAAGATAATTCCAAATTCAAATTAGGAAAATGCGTGATTTTCATTTGTTTTTCTTACCGTCAAGATGAGTGAATCTAATGAAGAAATTAGATAGATACATTTTAAAATTTTACTACCTAAAAGGTAAAAAAGGCAACGCAAGCCGTGAAAAAAATTTGCGATGTTTATGGACCTAGTGCAGTGTATGTGAGAGTAGCACAAATTTGGTTTAAACGTTTTCAATCCGGAAATTTTGATGTCAAACATGCACGTCGCTCTGGTCGCCCTGTTACGGATAAAATGGATGCTATTTTTGAAAAAGTGGAGTAAGTTCGGCATATTAGTAGTTACAACGTAGCTGAAGAACTGGGAATTGACCACAAAACAGTTTGGGCGCATTTGAAAAAAAATGGGTACACAAAAAAGCTCGATATTTGGGTACCTCACGAGTTCTCTGAAAGAAACCTAATGAACCGTGTACTCATTTGTGATTCTTTATTACGACGTAATGAAACCTAACCATTGTTGAATAAATTAATAGCTGGTGATGAAAAATGGATCACGTACGACAAGAACGTGCGAAAAAGGTCGTGGTCAAAGGCCGGTCAGGCTTCACAGACTGTGGCGAAACCCGGGTTAACTTGCAACAAGGTGATGCTGTGTGTGTGGTGGGATTGGAAGGGCATTATTCATTATGAGCTGTTACCACCAGGCAGGACCATCGATTCAGAACTCTACTGCGAACAACTGATAAGATTAAAGCAAGAAGTTGAGAGAAAGCGGTCGGAATTAATCAACAGAAGGGGTGTGGTTTTTCATCATGATAACGCTAGACCTCACACATCTTTAACCACTCAGAAAAATTAAGAGAGTTTGGCTGGGAGGTGTAAATGCATCCGCCGTATCGTCCTGACCTTCAGATTTCCACCTGTTTCGGTCTCTTCAGAATTCTTTAGGCAGTGTCAGGTTAACATCGCGAGAGGACTGCCAAAACTACTTGACGCAGTTTTTTGATCAGAAGCCCCAAAATTTCTATAGCAATGGGATCATGTCCCTACCTATAAGATGGCAAAAAGTTATCGAACAAAATGGTACCTACATACTTTAGTTAAATGTAACTAAACTATATTTAAAAATGTTTTGAATTTTCATATAAAATGCGAAAAGACTTTTTCCCCAACCTATTATTAATTTGGTGAAGATATGATAAGAACTTTGGAGATATCGAAGAAACTCGTAAAAGAAAAAGAAAGTCTGTTTTTTTATTTAAAAAAATTATATACCTACTTAGTTTAATTTATTTGCCTATATTTAACCGACTTAAAAAAAGGAGGTTATCAATTCGAATGTAAAAAAAGACGCCTCGACCAATTTGGAAAATAAAAAGTACCTATTAACCGTAGTGTTAAAAATATTATCACCCTGCAACCATTAAAGAGTGGCCTAGTTTTAACTTTACGATAATTAATCACATTTTATGGAACTGCAACTAGCAAGTGCAAGGGTGGCAAATTCAGACAATGCCTGACAGTAATTCGTGCCGGTGTAATTGATGACGCGTATTCGCGGGCACGCCTCGTGCACTTGCGCGCTTCTGTGTAAACGATAAGGGTTGCAGCGATGCTAACAAGTTAAACCGCGATTAATAAATAATGTTGTTTTTCAAATTTCAATCATATTCTGTGATAAAAAAAATACTAAATCTATCTAAGATAAACCTTAATGCAACTTAAATACTTAAAATAAATTAAGTAGGTACCTACTAACTTAAATTAGGTATTAAAAATTTCCCGCAATTCGCACCGTTCATAAAATATTCAAGGATTTAGAGAACTTTGCTCGCTTAAATTCCTCTATTTCTAGGCACTCTACTTCCTTTAAGCCCTTACCCATTTTTCGTCCAAAACAAGATGACCAGCCCAGAGACTATGTCATCTTCATTTTTTAATTGACTTCCGAAAAATATATTTTTTATGTAAATTCACCTATTATTCTAAGACGCGTGGACCGATTTGGAAAATTCCTTTATCCCTATATAAAAAATGCATCAAAATCAGTGGTGTAATTTGGGGCCTTTGGGGGTAAAGTCGGTTTTTACTTTTAAAAACTATAAGATAGGTTGATTTGCTTTTCTAAATAATGTTTGAATTAAACGACACCTTCATTTGCTTGAATAATATCAAGTGCTACCACTTAATTATTATATTTTTTACATAGAAGTGCTACATAATATATTAAACTAATCGTCAAGTTAAGTTAAATTATTTTTATACACGGGCGTTTATCTATATGTTTATGTTTTTGTTTTAAAACATAGAATCATTGGGTTAGTATCCCATAACACAAAGCTCGAACTTACTTTG
The DNA here is from genome assembly GCA_963555685.1 of Acrobasis consociella. Lineage (NCBI taxonomy): Eukaryota > Metazoa > Arthropoda > Insecta > Lepidoptera > Pyralidae > Acrobasis > Acrobasis consociella. Next base: position 22,998,044 of record OY743104.1, read on the forward strand.
GTTTATTAATTCTGTGTTTTGGGGCCAGCTCAGTCTCTGTGATTTGTCCGTACATATTTATTAATTATTTATACAAACAGCAATTTAACAAACTGAAAGTCCATAACATTTTATTTACATAACACATGTAATTCGCCTTTATTTTAAAGCAAATCATATTATGGGGATTAAATTCTAGCGAAATTACTGGCAGAGAACTCTATATTCTAAAACAATGCAGTAAAGTGCATTGTGAGCTGCAACGTGGGGGTCGGTCGAAAATAATTTATTATAGTGAAACGGATCGGGCTTCCCTAAGGGGTCATAACAGGTGTTGCCCTTAGACTGATTACCCTTAATTTTTGGGGATGACTCCGAAAATATGTTTCGCTTTCTCTTTTGCAATCTGATTTATTCGATTGAAAATATTTCATTCGTTTCGAGGGGTCCGGTTTTTAATGGTTTCAATATATTTTCTTCTTCGCTCATCTTAGTACTATACCAAGACCTTTATTTCAACGACACACGTGCCCGCGTTGCAGTGTCCAGCAACATTTAGCGCTACCAAATGATGGTATGATGGTATAATATACCCCAGCAGCCCACCACACTAATGGTGGCCCCACGTTGGGCGCCAATGTGAGAACTCCACCTGTCCCAGCTAGTAAAAGCGTCCAGAGAATATAAAAGTTTAGGATACAAGTGTGGTAAATTGTTCATAACAGTCGGGGTGGGTTGACAAACTAGCGGGTGAAGCCCGCGCGTTTATCTATGGAGCCGAGACTTGTGATGGACAATACCACAATTGTGCCATGTACTAAGTTTTTCAATACATTAGTGAGGAAAAAAGAACTTCAATAATAAAACAATTTTAAATCTCGCTAAAGAAAATTTGGAACATGGCGCGCCTAGTTTTTCTTTTTCTAGGCGCATTTTGCGCATGCGCGAATCTGTAATGATACAGATTCGCGCATGCGCAATCAATCCACCAACAGCCAAACGATTATTAAAAATTTTTTTTTCAAACAGGACCGATTTATAAATTCCTTTTAGTGTTGTTATAAGAATTTTACTCATCTACTAGAATATAAAATAAAATATTTATGTAAAACAAGGTTTCGGTATAAGTCTAGGCTGGCTGCATGTAGAGATTTTAAGTCTCAAAAATATCATTCGATACTTTGGATTAATAGAATCTTATTCCTAAAACATTAAAAAAATCACTTTACCGCACTTGTGCGGTAAGTAATATTTACCGCACGATTTCGAATGTGTGCGTAATGAATACATACATATTTATACAATACATACATACAATTACATAAGAAAATTCAGTGTGGTCAATAGCACTTTCCGAGCTAATGTGTTGAAAAATATATTTATTATACAATAGATTTCTTAAAAGATATTATAAGTGATGAGATGTTATTCGTAACAGAAATGCAAGTGGAATGAGTCAAAAATGATAAGCAAGGAATGTCTGTAATTTAAAAAATGGAATTCAGGAATGAGATTTGAAGATAATAAAATGATAGAAAGGAGGTGAGCAAGAACATGAAGGACGGTGCTTGTTGCATCTTCATTGACATGGAAAAAGTAGGATCTCTTCTATACAATTACTTCCATTTTCGAAACATTGTAAACATGAAGACATGTAAACATGAATCTCCCATGCTGGTCTGGGAGAAATAAAAAAACTTAGAATGTACCAGCTGCTTCTCTTCCCACGCAGATCGTAAAAGCCGATCGAGGGAATGGGCAAAAATGCAAATGCGGCTAGCAACCCATCACTGTATTGATTGCTTTTCCATCTTCTCGCCCACCATGACGCTAAAAGTGGCTTTTGGGTCTTGCGGCCCTGGGCTCTGCATAGAACCGCAAAACCCAAAATGCTCTGTCTGCCCCATTAGGGATAAAGACGTGATAGTATGTATGTATGTATGTAAACATGAAGAACAAATTTATAGCATAATTTCTCTTTCTAACCGACTTTCTAAAAGGAGGAGGTAATTAATTCGTCGCGATCTTTTATATGTTTTATAGTTTCGACATGTCTGTCTGTTTATCTTTGCGTCCGCAGATTTACTCAGACTATTAATACTAGAAAGCTGTAATTTGGCATGGGCATGTATTTAAAACATGCGCAAAAAGTCGTAAAGTAAAATGTTGAAACATTTTTTTTATTAACCCGTCGTGTGGGGTATTGCTAAATAGGTCTGTTAAATATATTTTAAGTTTGGGAACACCATTTTTCGATTCAGGAACTTACACAGACAGAATCAAGTGTCCCCCCCCCTCTATCTGCAAAACGGTTAACTTGAGAGAAATAACAGTTGCAGTTTATACACGGTGATTTTTTATTGGTTCTGAAGCTGAAGGCCACTTCATAGGCATCGTTAGTAAGACCTAATTAGCTGGTCAAAATAAAAATTCAGAAACAAAAAATGTTGACTAAAACTCGAAAGTAAAATTGTGAGGTCAATTAGTAGTACCGCCGCCATACACCGCCCGCCGGCCGGCCGGGGTCATTGACATTACGCAGTAGGCGGCCGGCGTATAACTACGTGGTCTCGATCGAAAATCATTTACGCAACTTTTTTATCTTATGACATACAGAAATTTGGATTACGTATATGGATAGAGGAATTTATTTACTATTTGACATTTTTTTTCCAAAACCAATGAAAAGTCGGCGTGTATAACGAAAATAAGAGGAAAACTATCGAACTTAGTAGGGTGTACAATTTAAAAAGTTATAGGCGACCATCTTATGAAATGTACTCGAAAAAGAAAATTTTATTCAAATTCAATAATGCACTTGGCCAATTATTTATTTATGTTCACCGATTATTCGAAGATGCCAATGAACCGATTTAGAAAATTCTTTTTTGTTTGAAAGGACATACTTGTCAGGCGGTCCCATAGAAATTTTATCAAAATTTTGGGGACATTGGGGGTGCAGTGGGATTTTAATTTTAAAAATTATAAAGTATGTTGTTTTTCTTTTGTAAATAATGTTTGAAATATAGACGACAATTTTCGTTATATTAAGTTTGGATTTTAAAAATATAAGCATTTACCATTTTCAACATGATTTCATTATCACCCTAACTTTTCATGGTCGTTTTTCAGTAGTAGAAAACTCTAGTTTCCAGGAAGACTAGCTTATTTTTGTTTTGCTGAAAAAGAAAGATAAAAGTAATAAATACTATTATAAATAAGCTGTAAGTGTAGTTTATTATTTACTTGCATGTTTTTTTAAATAAATTATTTGAAAGAATAAAGAGTCTAGAATTTTGTAACATTTAAAATGTTGTGTATATATGTAAACTTCTAAAATAAATGCTGCAGGCCACTCCTTTTAAGCGCTCGTCAGAAAAAGCCCTCCTAAGAACACAGTCCACTTTGAAGGAAACGGAAATGCACCTGTATTATGTTTAAGAATTGGCTTAAATTTTTCAGTACCGCAGTTGGTTTTCAGCAAATTTCACAGGCGTATCCTCTGAAACATCTTTAACACAGATTACAGTGATCTGAGGCATCTGTGTGGGTGTATCTTTAGAGCACGTGACGCGGTGACGTCGCACTGCGATATTAAACTAGGCGGCAGTGGTGCTCAAACTGACGTCTTTTAAGCGGGCTGGTAAATTGAAGAATAGGTTCCCAGAGGGACATGGCATTAGGACTTGTTTAATAAGCAAGCAAATTTTTCCAAATCTACTAGTATTAGTTGTACGTTCGACAATAATTGAGATCTTTAATCGGAGCTTCAACAAATTTGGTAAGTAGATTTGACGCAGGTTAATAGTTCGAGACATGAATGTCATGATATTACAAGGTGCCTCATTGCAATGATGGTAATTGACATCTTAAATACTTGGACCAATCAAATATTTAGTGCTTATTATTACTACCTGCCTTTGAAAAGCTATGGCTGTGGCTTCCTGGCCTGTTCAACAACATCTCATAGGCCGGGTTATTCTTAAAAAAAAGTACTCCCACTTGTATGGAAGTAACCATGAAAAAAAAAAACAAATTAAGATTTTGTTTTACTATATTTCTGCATGATTATTATAACCCTTGCCATACATACAGCTTTAGTACTTATAGTCTCTGAGTTTAACCACGAACGGACAGACAGGCATACATGTCAAAAATATAAGGGTTCCTTGTTAACTACCACAACCCATCTCATCAGAACATGTGGTCGCCACTGCTTATTCCCGACTTTGAGAACCTATAGCTCACGTCTCCCGCCCTAAGCCAGCACGCGGCGTGGCTCGGCGTACACACTCGGTGAAATCGCGCCAGAAAAATTTAATTGTGAAATACGACAACCCTCCCTCTCCGCAGGGCTGCCGATTATTCTAAGAGAAATAAGACAACGTACATATAACTTTTCTCTCTTCCTGCCTCTTTCTAGATCATTTAGGGTCATGCTGGGATATGGCTTTTGATGTTTTTTCTACTAGGTAGCTGAAAAGAGTCCTGGCGGATTAAACATATGTTACTTTTTAGTGCAACTGAATGATCTTTGGAATCATTGAGACTAAGCACAAACATCTCGTGCTAAAACTGTATTCCCAAGGAGGCATAACTTCAGGTAGGTTGTAAAACTAGAGAAAACCCGTTTAAATTGTTCTGGTTATTTTTTATCGAATTTGCACGTTCTTCGGCATCTTTGGGTGACTATTGACATGCATTATTTTTGATGAAGAAAAAGCGAAAAAGCGCACCCCGGGCTTCGAAACAGCGCTGAGGTAAAAGGTTTAAAAGTAGGAACGGGGTAAGGTGAAGACAATTCTTAGCAACAACATCAAGTAATAAATAAATAAATATAAATATATATGCGACAAATCACACTTCATTGAACTAGCTGCCCCAAAGTAAGTTTTAACTTGTATTAAAGGATCTTGAATTAAAGAACGTCTCTTTAATTTGAGTAAAGAATACTAACTAAACGAAAGAATATCACTATAATAAATACATACATAAATACGCTATTTTCCAACAAGTCAAATCAGATACTTTTTTCTAAACGTCAAAACAAACAGTTTCTATGGGATTTTGTATGAAATACAAATACAGGCAGGTGACGTCATAGTTTTTTGGAGTCAAATAGCGTTCTTATTATCAGTTTTTCTGCAATAATAAATTTAAAATCACGTTATAATGGATATGTTCAAAGACAAGTGGCATTATTTTGCGACGTTTTATTTTGTTATCAGTACAAAATAATTTATTTTTGGCTTATGAAAATACCCAATTGACGAACACCCAAAACCCAGGACCATTTGAAAAAAACAATTTCCCAGGACCTCCGAATTGGGGTCTAGCGTGTTGACCATGGAGCGGGGGTCGTCAAATGTAATGGAATACTACTTGTATTGCCAACCCTACCTGTAAGAGTATCTCAGGTCCCAAGCTGCCCCCAATAGAGTGACGACAGGTAGGCGTCGGCTTCGAGGGAGTATCGAATGCTTTTCTTTCAGCTTCGATTTTTATGTACTTACCTACTAAATACGAACGTGTTCAATCAGCATACGAATGCTGGTACTTTCTAGTCTTTTACACACGGCAAGTTTCTTTCCTGTTGTCAATTAAATGAAGCAGATGAATTGCATGATCTAAAATCAAATCATTGATTGCTTCAATTAAATGTATGCAACAGGCAAGTTCCTTTTATTCTCATTTTTGCCCTTTCCCTCTATCGACTCCTTCAAGGATTTTCAAAATTGATCAATCTATGTTTGCAACAAACCGGGCACCGGGCGTGGTCCGCACTTGGGTGGATGACCACAAGTGGTATAAAAAATTCTCCAGCTATTCCGTGCTTCGGAAGGCACGTAAAGCCGATAGTCCCGGCTGTCATAAGTGTATGGCATGGGGGTATTCAAGCTACGTCAGGTTTCTTTATGCAGCTTCAAAAATCTGACACCAGTGTTGGCCACTTACACACACGAAACATTAAAACAAACAACTTTCTTCCCTCCAACAACACAAAACTACAAACTAAAGAAGAATCCAGCAATACCATTGAAGATGCTTTACAAAAACAACCCCCAAGCGGGCACACGTGTGGCGAGGAATGCAGCAGGGGTGTAGGGTGCAGGACAATAGACCGTCAACATATTGCAGCGAATTCTATTCCGATCATAATTAATTCGATTTAGCTAGTTAATAATAAAAACAAACTCATTTTTATGTCATTTTGTATGTCAGCTTTTGATTAAACTTTTGCTGCAGGTTGTTTTGTTTGTGACTTGTTACAAGGGCAATTGAAAAAGTTGTTTAATACAAAGTGGAAGGGACATACCCGTAATAAATCGAACCACTCGTTATACTAGATCATTTTAGTATGATGAAAGTCAAAAAGCAACAAAAACACGACTTTCCCATACAAATTGTCCGGGCGATCTGCATACTTTTGTATGGAAATGTCAAAATTAAATTTTGTTTTTTGACTAACATTATTCTATAGTGATCTAGTATAGCCCGTGGTTCGATTTAATATGGGTATGTCGCTTTCACGTTGTATAAAAAAATTGTTCTGTGTCGTAAAGTTAAAGTAGGCAAGCGTGTGGCCCTAAATGAAAAACAAGTACTTTCTTAATTAAGTATCAAAAAAATACGAGAACTCTGTAAAGATACTCATAAAATCGAAGGGGGAAGCATCTGGTAAATACATTCTATAATAATTGGCCAAGTGCGTGTCGGGACACGCGCAGTGTAGGGTTCCGTAGTTGCGAATGCCGACTTTGAGTTTACGCCTCTAAAAACGTCTAAAAACGAATTTTATATTAAATTGGTATGTTCTTTTCCGAGTACATTTTATAAGTTGGTTGTCTTTGACTTTTTAATATGTAAACCCTTCTTAGCTCTGATAGTTTTTCTTTAAATTTCGTTATATATACTACTAGTACCTGGACGACCGAGCTTTGCTCGGTTACATCTCAAACAATAACTACATTTTTTAAACTTGTCTAAAAACAATACGAAATAAAAAATTATATATAAATTTGAGCATTAAAAAAAACAAAAGTAAGTCACCGAGTGGGATTCGAACCCGTAACACTCTTTCTAGCGGTCAGCATCATAAACCGCTGAGCCAAAATGGATGGCGGCCGGCGCGACGAAATTAGCGATCATATTCTGCGTGGAAAGAAAAACGCATGAAAACTTGAAAACACGCGTTTTCCCAAACATAAGACTAATCTAGATCAATTGTTTACCCCCGAAAACCCCCGTATACCAATTTTCAGCGAAATTGTTAGAGCCGTTATCGAGATCACAGAAATTTATAAATATATAAATAAATATACAAGAATTGCTCGTTTAAAGGTATAAGATTGTAAATATTTTCACGTATACATATGTTACCGTTAAGCAAATAGAGGGGGGGACACATGACTCTAAGAAAAACTTACACTATAACTCAGCACTATAAGATAAAATATTTCAGAAACGGATTCCTAAATCGAAAAATGATGTTCACAAGCTGACAATATTTTTAAAAGACCTATTTATTAGCCAAGAGGAAAATTTGACTTCCACATAACTTGTAAAAGAGATACGCAAAAAAAAAAAATTTTTACTAGATTTTACTTTACCGCTTTTTTACCCTGACTAAAATACATTAGTAGGACAGTCTACACACCCATACCAAATTACAGCTTTTTAGTACTTATAGCCACTGAGCAAAACCGCGGACAGACAGACAGACATGGCGAAACTATAAGGGTAGGAACCCTTATAGTTTCGCCATGTCTGTCTGTCTGGCGTGTTTACCACGGAACCTTAAAACGGTATACGCATGTAAATAAGTCCAACACAACAAATCGAACGATGATAAATACAGAATCCCCTCGATGTCTGTACACCTAGATACGCTAAATTTCCAATTACATCCAATACACCTTTCAAGTGTCGAATAGACAGGAGAGGGAACAAAATATAGAGACTAACAGAAGCTGCTTACTATATTCGTGGTTCTGCCTCCGAGTAGATACTTAGTTAAGTAGTAGTACTTTTATCACATTGGCATACTAGTTATCTATAGTAAGATACAATAACTTTATTATGAAACCAGCCAATTTAAATTCAAAGTAAAACGATTATCTGTGTGGGTAAGAAGTAAGGTTTCGCAAGCACAGTTCGTGGCGAATAACTATTTAGGTACTTTTTTAATTCTATTTATTCCGTCAGTTTTCATTTTTTTGAAGTGAAAACTTCTTTAGCGGCGTTGTGCACTTTTTTTGGAATGGGTAAAAAATGTTAAACTCGCGTCAGGACACGTGAACTGATCGAAAATTCGTCAGACGGATGGAGAGTAGACAGCTGGCGCGGCGTAGGAGAGGGAGTATCCCCCTCTCTTTCTACGGCGCGGCGAAAATGTATGCCTGCGCCTGCTGTTTCGTATATCAAAAATGCACAACGTTAATATTCAAGTTTTCACTTCTGCCGGCACTCCCAGAGTGCAACCCGTCGTTTTTTTTCATACAATTGTCGTGTTGTATTATATCTAAAACTTAATAAAAATCTAAGCTAAAATCTAAATTAAACTAAATAAATAATAAAATACGTCGTGCAGATCATTGCCCGGTGCCCTGTGGTAGAATGACCAACTTTGGTACTTACAACTAATATTTGTACCAGAGCAGCCACAGAACTTGGCATACACTCTCCGCGCTGGTCAGATGGCTTGGAGAGGTCTCATTGATGTTTATAAGCTTTGTTTAGTTTGTATTCCTAAGTTGCCATCTATTCTACGACATCCAATAAAGAACTTAGAGGAGCCCTATTCCTACTCTGCCGAAAACCACACGCCGTCTTACCAATTATAACCTGACATGTGGCTTCAAAATCAAAAGTTGGCAAGGAAAACTCTAAGGTAAGCCGATTCTTAAGTATGACTCGTGTTTTACCAGTCAGCCTGTATATACCGAACCAGCAAACTATAATACTATGGAAAAGTAACTTCAAACCGCATCATCACGCAAGTCATTTTATGTAAATTTAGTTGAGCGACCACGAACGACGAAACGGCGAAGAAGTGCCATGCTGTAATTCTCTTTATTTTGTGGGGTGGGGGAGATCGGTCACGGGTGGCTCCACGGTGGGCCTAACAAGGCGAAACGCAACGCGTTATATTATACGCGCGACACGGGTTGACAAGAGATTTGAAACGCGCAGGCGCTTAGCGCCTGTGGTCAGCGCTTGTTGGTACTGTTGCTTAGAGAAATGAAAAGAGGTAAGGTAAGTGCACTGTTTAATGTTGGCTTTAGGTATCTGGTCTTAACTGGTCTTTTTGGGTTGCGGAGGTTGGTTTTTACACGGCAGTCGCTCTGTGTAAAACCAATAACCTCGTCCAATCGTTTATAGGCTCTGAAGCTTTACCGCTGAGGGAGCAACCGGTAATACGCTCGGATGAAGTTGAGGTATCTTATTTTTTAATATATATTCAAAAGAAAAAACAATCCGAAGGGTTCCGTACCGTTTCATATAAAAAACACGTTTTTTGTATGGAAACCCCACTTACATAATATTTATTTTATTCGGGTTTTATAATTTTTTGTTACAGCGTCTACAAAAATACATTATTTGAAAAAATTCCAACTGCCTAGCTGTAACGGTTCATAAGATAAAGCCTGGTTTGGGTAAGCAACCCTAAAATGACGCACAGAAAAACAGTTTACCTATTCATGCTAAGGACGAATTTTGACATGAGGTCGGTATTTCTTTTCATGGACATGTGCCTCTATACTTTTGACTGGAATTAATAAAATTTTGAAAAAGCTGTACATTTGTAAGCGACTGTACTTTTCCACTCTCCCAAATCGCAGCCGGTGTTGTAGGTAGGAGTGACACTGTGCAGTGTGCAATCGCTAGGGAGGACAAGTGCAATGCAGCCTTCACGGTTGTTGGACGCAGATGAAAAATGGGACACACAAAAATATCGACACAACTACTCTCCAAATTCACTAGTTTTACAGCTTTGCGTTTGAATTGTACCAATTCAAATGTCACATGACACATACTTATATAAATACAAGTATTACAACAACAAGAAAAAGCAAACTAAACTAAACCATTGCAGCTAACAATAAAAATCTTTTATACCATTCCCCATCTAAGAAGTTTATTTTATTCACTGAAAACAGTGAATAAAATGCAATCACTATTTTGGTGTTTGAATTCATAACAAACAATTGCTTTTAATTTAGTATAAGGTGTAATCAGTGCTGAAAAGCATGTATATACATATATGGTGTAAAATATAAAAAAAATAGTAAGTAAATTACATACAACTACTGCTAAAACGTGTCATTTTAAAATATGACGCCCGCCGATATCCGTCGGACCATAGAAACTTCTTAGAGACAGAAGCTGTCTTTTTTTTGGTACATTTGATATATATATATATACATACCAGCCAGTGATGTTTATTAAACATTTGTATGAAATTGTATGTCATCGACAGCTAATAGTCCGTTTTTTAAGGGGAAAAAGTACGCCAATTTTTAGTTCAGCAATGCCACTTGGTACGAATGTTATACACGTCTACCCAAGCCCAAAACGCCCGGGAGCCAGATTGATCTCCGCGTCAGGAGGAGGGGAGGGGGGCCCAAAGAAAAGAGCCCCCGGCGCTCAGAAAAAAAAATTCTGGGAGATTTTTTTGGACTTTTGAATTAAGTTTGGTGTCGTTTTCAGGTAACCAGATGATGCCTAGTTCATTCCTCATACCAGTTCTTTTAGGGTTCCGTAGCAAAATGCGACGCAATACTTAAAATACTAAACTTTTTGTAGTAACGTAATGTAAACAAACCCTTATATTTTTATATTTTTGTATGAAACTTGGTTTATAAAAAATACTATCCGAGAGCCCGTTTAATGCAAATTATAAAAATATAAACAATAAATATACTTTTATTTATTTTCAATGTAAAATAAAATAATTATTGCTTATACCTAATAGAGCCGCATAGAACTGTTTATCTTCGAACTACTATATGAAACTTTTCATTTGTCCTTTCTGGCTATCACGACTGGTAGCGTTGGATTCCTTGTAACGCTCAAAACCCAAAACTCTCGGTTATAGAGTGCTTAAGGGGTGGAGGGGGGAGGGGGAGTCAATCAAAGATGGCGGAAGAGCAGTTTGGTTTTCACGCCATAATTCCATAAGTACTGGACTGATTTCCAAAATTTAAATGATTTCTCAAAGGTAATCATATGCTCCATCTTTTGTCTATACACATCTTAGATGTATTTATTACAGTTGATGAGTTATGTTAAATGAAATGTTGAAGCTACAGAATTTGATTTACAACTAGAAGTGCCCGCGGGCTTTGATCCACATGGGAATTTCAGGATACCACTATCCTATGTCCTTTCCATGGTCTTAAACGATATCCATGCCAAATTTCATTTAAATCGGTTCAGCCGTACACGCGTGATGGCGTGACCAAGGGAAATAGGGATTTATTTATACATATATAGATTTCCTCCACAATAAAAACGTGCTAGCGTTTGGAGCGATTACATTTGGTACTGCAAGATTTCAAGCATCTATATCTAATCAATTCTAAGCATGCTTGAGCAGCCATAGGACTTTGGGTCCACAGTGGCACCCAAACTTTTCCTTCTTCTTGCCAACCCCATTCATATGGGTAAGGAATATTCTGATTTTTTATTTGAAAAATAAATCATTATCTACAGTTATGATGAATTCTTTACCCATTCGTAAGTGCTTGTTTACCCATGTTTGAGTCACAATGTGACGACAAAAGATGGTATAGCTCTTCTTTGTTTGATCCTTCACGAAGAAAATTAGCCTTTTGGAATCCTTGTATGCTCGCTAACTATTGATTGCGTGGTTGTAAGCGTTTGCCAGAACTGCGTTTTTCTCGAGCTGCCATTCTTCAAACTCCAGTCACCAATCACGTCCAGTCTTTTGACATTAGATAGTTCTCTAATCAGAAAGGATGAAAATGCATTGGTAGCATAATCCCCAAATATTTTTGACGGTTATGGGCTCAACATATGAACTAAAGCCGAATCATCTAGTATCTTAGCTGTTACTCGGGGAGCTGTTGGATAAGAAGGACAGGCAAACCGAAAAATTGCCTCCTGCTGCAGGCTGCTCTCAAACAACATACCTTAAGGGCAGTTTTACAAGCTGTTTAGGTACTATGTGATTTGAATTATTTTGTGTGATTCCGCCACCAGTTAGTTCATGCAAACTATTGCCGGCCGGCGCCCACCCACTACTGTTAGTCCCAGCATACCTGCCACCAGCAGCCCGTGTGCACCCGCCACCAACAGTCAATGCATGACCCCTCCCATGCTGCTGCATCCGCTGTGGCTGCAGCAACATCGGACGTCGTATACGCGACACGTGTTTCGCCTCTTCACAAGGCATCCTCAGGCACCAAACAAGTTGTTGATCGTTCGGCGGTCAAACGTCGAATGATAAAAATTCACCGTATTGCCATCCTTTTATACTATTAGAGAAGAGGGAGGTGGTGGGGGAGCGGAGTGACCGGAACTTTCTATTGTAAAAATATTTAATAAAGGGGAATTTTTTACCTCTAGTTCTTTATTTATTAATTGAATATTTGATTTTTTATATTTATTAATTTCTAATTGCTCCCAAATACTCAATTTTAACCCTTTTTCCTCGGTGTGTAATATTTTGTAAGTATTATTTGATGATAAATTATGATTTTGATCAAGTAGGTGTTCTGCAAAGTTGGACCTTTCTGGGTGTTTGTTCTTATACGCATTAATATGTTCATTATAACGAATTTTAAAGTTGCGGCCGGTTTGTCCAATATAAACTTGTTGACAATCATCGCAAGTTAGTTTGTATATTGAATTGAGTCAGACCAAAAATCCGGTATATACACCACCACCTCCCTCTTCTCTAATAGTATAAAAGGATGGCAATACGGTGAATTTTTATCATTCGACGTTTGACCGCCGAACGATCAACAACTTGTTTGGTGCCTGAGGATGCCTTGTGAAGAGGCGAAACACGTGTCGCGTATACGACGTCCGATGTTGCTGCAGCCACAGCGGATGCAGCAGCATGGGAGGGGTCATGCATTGACTGTTGGTGGCGGGTGCACACGGGCTGCTGGTGGCAGGTATGCTGGGACTAACAGTAGTGGGTGGGCGCCGGCCGGCAATAGTTTGCATGAACTAACTGGTGGCGGAATCACACAAAATAATTCAAATCACATAGTATGTAACTTTGACTTCCGCAAAGTAACACCTGAATCTATTAACTAGCTGATTAGGTTTCGGGGCAGTGCTTATGAAAAATCTGAATATTCCTTGCCCATCTAAATGGGGTTGGCAGGGAAAAGGAGAAGTTTGGGTGCCACTGTGGACCCAAAGTCCTATGGCTGCTCAAGCATGCTTAGAATTGATTAGATGTAGATGCTTGAAATCTTGCAGTACCAAATGTAATCGCTCCAAACGCTAGCTTGTTGTTATTGTGGAGGAAATCTATATATGTATAAATAAATCCCTATTTCCCTTGGTCACTCCATCAAGCGTGTATGACTAGACCGATTTAAATAAAATTTGGCATGGATATCGTTTCAGACCCGGGAAAGGATATAGGATAGTGTTATCCTGAAATTCCCATGTGGATCAAAGCCCGCGGGCACTTCTAGATGTAAATAAAAATTCTGTAGCTTCAACATTTCGTTTAACAAAACTCATCAACTGTAATAAATACATCTAAGATGTATATAGACAAAACATGGAGCATATTATTGCCTTTGAGAAATCATTTAAATTTTGGAAATCAGTCCAGTACTTATGGAATTATGGCGTGAAAACCAAACTGCTCTTCCGCCATCTTTGATTGCCTCCCCCTCCCCCCTCCGCCCCTTAAGCACTCTATAACTGAGAGTTTCGGGTTTTGAGCGTTACAAGGAATCCAACGCCACCAGTCGTGATAGCCAGAAAGGACAAATGAAAAGTTTCATATAGTAGTTCGAAGATAAACCGTTCTATGCGGCTCTATTAGGTATATGCAATAATTATTTTATTTTACATTGGAAATAGATAAAAGTATATTTATTGTTTATATTTTTATAATTTGCATTAAACGGGCTCTCGGATAGTATTTTTTATAAACCAAGTTTCATACAAAAATATAAAAATATAAGGGTTTGTTTACATTACGTTACTACAAAAGGTTTAGTATTTTAAGTATTGCGTCATATTTTGCTACGGAACCCTAAAAGAACTGGTATGAGGAATGAACTGGGCATCATCTGGTTACCTGAAAACGACACCAAACTTAATTCAAATGTCCAAACAATTCCGCCAGAATTTTTTTTCTGAGCGCCGGGAGCTCTGTACTTTGGGCCCCCCTCCCCTCCTCATGACGCGGAGTTCAATCTGGCTCCTGGGCGTTTTGGGTTTGGGTAGACGTGTATAATATTCGTACCAAGTGGCATTGCTGAACTCAGAAAAGTATACCTCTCCTTATAAGAATTCTCTTTAAAAAACGGACTATAAACTACATGGACAGTCTTATCGAACACATTTGAATGTAGACTTTGACGTCATTTCCCTTTCGTTTGCCAAAAGTGCGATATTTGCCTATTTTCAAAAAAAGATTTTAATTAATTTAAACCTTTTTCTTCATATTATTTATATTCTATTTTCGCTTAAATCTTTCTTTTTCTAGTAGTCATGGTATAAAGTATAGTATGCAACCCTTGAATAAAACGGATTTATATCGAGGGCCGTGAATCACTCGCGTCGCTCAGGATTCTAACACTTAAATCACTCGCTACGCTTGTGATTCAACAATGACGAATCACTCCCTGCGATCGTGATTCAATTGTTAGAATCCTTGTTCGTGATTAATCTATGTCTCTCGTACTAAATCCGTCTTTTATTTACTAATTGCATAATATACTATTTTTAGAAAATAAATGTGATTTGTTTTTTGCTTTATTTTAAAATACCATTTTTACTTCCTAAATATAAATAAATAACACGTGAAATCATTAAAGTTTGTGGGTCGAATGAGGACGAGAGTACCTAGCTCAGGACCGTCTTAAACAGCATTCATTAAGAGAGGTTTATTCCTAGCAGAGATCATGATGGTTATGGATGAAATAACACGTAATCGTGTGGTTTTCTTATACTTACCTCTACCATAAGTTAATGTAGTCAAAAACTCACGGTTTTTTTTATCATCGAGTGCCTTAACACTGGTGTCAGAGCTTTCGTCATTCAACAGTCATTATTACACTCAACACAAGTGAACTAGTGTGCAGTTTTTCCTCGCGATGTTTTTAGTTAAATGTCTATACATGAGTACAAACTCGTGCCTGACAGCACAACCTATGCACAGTCAAAAGTTAAACCGCTGGGCCATCACCTCTGCCTGACTTAACCTTTAATGTGGTCTGAAATATACTATCTTTCAGCAGGTTCTAATTAAAATTCAACTCTGTGGTTACGTTAGTAATTATATTATCTTTGTCTGTGGTAAGATGTAAATATTAAGAGCCTAGGATGGCACTTACTTTAGTAGGTACTATTATACTTATGTTTTATAGCTCTAGTACTAAAGTATACCTTTTTAGTGCTACAGATCGCAATGGCCGACATACATACTCATACATATCGCACATACTAGAGAAATGGTAGGTATGACACGATTCCACTGGGGTGGTAATGGCAATATGTCGCCATGACGTCACGCGGAATTTATGCGTCTGGGGCGGCCACAATCGTAGGGCTGCCAATGCGGACGGACAAATTTAAAAATGTCTAAAATAAATTAAAAGAATAAAAACTAAAAGGTTTTTTTATTAGGTGACATAGAATATGCTTTCGTTTAATTATATAACAATAATATTTTTTTGGTTCAGTAACTAAGATTTTTACACCAAAATAATTGAAAAAAATATCATTGGGAAAAGGTCGAACAATATCCTTTTAAAGAAAAATTTTGATTATTTTCTATATTCTTAAATTAAATGACGGAGTTCAGAGATAAAAAACATTTAACAAAAACATACACAACCGATTTGTTAAACTCATCTTAAATTAAGTCATTTGAATATAGGTATTCGAGGTTCGTAATGTAATAAGTTAACAATAAATAATTATGTTTCTTAAAATGTGTTCCTGGATCTTGCCAATGCGTTTGACACTGTTTCTCGGCGAATTCTTCTCAAAAAACTAGAGCGCCTTGTGGTGAGAGAAGAATGCCTCCAATGGTTTAAGTCTTATTTGGAAAATCGCAAACAACGGGTCCAAATAGGGAATAATTACAGTGGTTATTCAGATATTGATTTTGGAGTGTCACAGGGTAGCATTTTGGGGCCACCCCTTTTCCTCGTCTATATAAATGACCTGTGCTCAATTTAAATTACCAATGCTCGTATTTTTACTTTCGCAAATGACACTGCAGTCATCTTTCATGCTAAATCCTAGAACGAAGTCGCTTGTATAGCTCAGGCACGTCTTCTCGACATAAGCAGGTGAATGCAGTGCAATCTTTCACTATAAATATATTAAAAACTAAATATATGGCTTTTAGAATAACAAAACGAACTGCTCCTTCTCAATCGTTAGTTATAAATATGCACAGTTGCAGCCCATCAACGTCTAATAACATCTGCCAATGTGAACCATTTGGTGTTGTTATTGATGAACGTTTAGCCTGGACAAACCAAATTGATGCACTTTGTAAAAGAGTAAAAAAATTGTCTCATATATTTAAAAAATTAAGTCATGTTGAGTGTTCTTAGTTATTGTATAGTTGTGTGGGGGTCGACGTACAAAACTCATATGCTTAAAGTAAAACGGACACAGAAAGCTATCCTTAAGATTATATATAAAAAACCATGGAGGTAATCAACCGACCTGCTATACAAACATCTTCGTGTAAGACAACTATACACTGTTAATACCGTTGTTAGATTTCACAAAAATGCTTACAGGACAGCTCGTAGAAATAAACGATATCTAGTATGGGATACACCAAGAGTAAAAAGTAGCTTTGCGCGCAGCATGTTTGAATTTATGGGACCCTATCTTTATTCAAAATTGTATAATGCTAATCGCAACATAGTTGGCATGACCAGGTATAGATGTAGAAGTATAGTTAATGAGTGGCTTGAGGGCAGAAGTTATGATCAAGTAGAGGAAATTCTTAAAATAATAAGTTAAGGAAATATAATAGAAAAAATAAAATAAAAAACAATTCTACAGTGCTTCATGTTAGGATTAGTTGATTTTATATAATTAATAAGTTTAAGTTACTATATGTTCAAGCAACGGAATTTGGGGTAGACGCTGTACTTCACGACACAGGGGATCCTAGTGTGGAGTGCAGCGCCACATGCACTGACTGAGGTGGCTTGTTAATGAAATTGATTTGGTTCCCAAAAGAAAGGCTTTTGCCTAGTCTGGGAACTCTGTTATTCTTAGTTAGGAACTGTGTTGTGTTTACAAATAAACTTCATTCATTCATTCATTCATTCATTCATGTATCGTCACCGGGACCGGTGTCATCACATCAGACAACGAAAAACAAACAGAAAATTACTAATGCAGAAATTTATTTTCTGTTTGTCTTTCGGTTGTGTAAGTTGCCAACAATGGTGTCAGATATAGCACCGGGATCCTGATCTGATGGAAGAGATTCAAAAATAATTTAAACTCATAAATATACTTACTTTTTAACTGACTTCCAAAAGGAGGAATTCATCAGGTTTTTTTTATCTACGTTCACCGAGTATCCAGGGACGCCTGGACCGAGTTGAAAATTTTTGTTTGTTTGTAGGGACAAACTTAGTCTTGTTAGATTGTCCCATAGAAATTTTATTAAAATCAGCTTAGTGACAGGAGTTGAAATCGGTTTTTAGTTTTGAAAAATTATAGTAAGTAGATAAAAGTAAGTCAACCGTTATATCAATATCAAGTAAGTTATACTTTAAATATTACATAGGTGTCCTTACTTTTTATTTTGAAATTGTAGAAATCATTTGGTGCTATAAAGCTTTTGTTTTGTATTGTATTCTATATAGTATTGTATTGCATGTACAGTACATCTGGACCAGCCCTATTGATCGCACGTGGTGTAGGTCACCACGCGGTAGCATGACGCTCTTTAATTCCGTCACGGTGTGACATTTGATGTAATTTATAAATATGTATTAAGGGAAACTTACCCCACACCTACCTACCTCTCTCATCTCAAACTTGATTAAGTACTTAGTTTTGTACATCTTCGCAGAAAATAAAAATAGCAAACTAATGACGATTTAGGAAGTTCTATGTATACTTATGTCACCTAGTAAAAGTAAATTCAAAAACGTGTACATAGTTTCGTCTTTAAGTCGGTTTTTAGTTTTAAAAATTATTAAGCTATGCAAAGTCAGACTTGCGAGATCTGCTTACAAAGCCACTAACACACACTATTATAATAAAATACATACTTACTTAATTTACCAATAAAAGTTCGCTCGTTCATTGATTAGCCAGGCACAGGTACACGCGAGGCGATTAGACAGAAATCAATTGTGAGATCAACTCGAGTGGTGATACGATAGCGAGCCTATCGCTGGATAAGGTCGGTGGATTTCACCCATTTGTCAATAATACGAGTAATACGCATTATCAGTTTGTGTAGAGGTAAATCTAGCTTTTACGCGGTTTTCTTTGAGAATTGTAGTATTATGTTAGTAGTTTTTCTGATATTTCACCTATTTGCATGGCTATAAAAAGAAGCTTGATACATGGAGTAAAATTTTTAAACAACACAAGCGCGTTTGTGAGTGAAACGTTGTTTCTTTGCGTATGGGCGTATGGCATGGAATTGTATGTACTGCGTACGGCGATTATGACAGACTCATTTTACCCTGTCTTTCTTATCTATGTCAGTTTTTGCGATCTTAGGTAGAGACCATGAAGTAGAGACACACCTTACGTCGAAGGTTTTTTTTACGTGAAAGTAAGTTTCCTTGCGGTGGTTCTTAGCTATGTTTGATAATAATCGGTTCAGCCGTTCAAAAGTTATTGCGGATTAAAGCTTGAAAGTCAGAAAAAATTGATGACGCTACGGATATCAAGTTGTATTGGTTACGCTACCGCTACTCATCAGACTCTTTTTGGTAAGTAAGATTTTTTAAATACTCATGGGTAAAAATCAGCTGGTAAAAAGTTTAAAAATAAATTTAAACAAGATATCCTACTAAAACCCGAATATCGAAAAATAAGGAGCAAAAACTGTTCATATATTTTTGATATGTGCTTTTAAGTCCTTTCATTTGTTACATAAATAAATACATACATACATACTTTTTACTTCGCCGTAGTATAAAATAGAAGTCCAAGCCATCTTTCTTTCTCCGACTGGCAGAGAAATGAGTATCATCGATTGGAGACCAGTAACTCTGTCAGCTCAGCCATTTTCATTACGCGTTGACAAAATAACCCTGTTGACTGTTGATAATTTATCGCGAGTTTTGGTACCTATTCCAAATGTTGGAAAGAGTTATTTTTATTTACAGAAACGTGAACTACTTAAATATTCACCATTTAGTTTTAGGTCGTGAACTCGTGAATGAATGATTAAATTAAATAACAGTCAAGAATTGTTCGCCACGTGGTTTCCGGCTGAGTAGAATAGGACCACTCCAAGTCTTTCCGTGGATGTCGTAGAATGTGACTCAGGCGACTGGCCAGCGTTTTACTGTTATTTTTATTCCATTATACTATAGTAAACTAGTATAGCCCGTGGTTCGATTTATTAAGTGTATGTTCCACGTTGTATAACAGACTTTTCAACACACTTGCTCATAAAGTGGCTTTATGGTCACCGCAATTAAGCACATAATGACACCCATAATCAATCTGTGACTTTTTCATTGCTATAACTCACTAGTGAGTTATAGTTTTTTTTTTTAATTTTATTGGTTGAGTTGCTTTGTTCTTATTAAAAAAGTTTTTGTTCAAAAAAAGATCGTGTTCATTAGAACAAACAAATTAATTTTCCTTTTGCTTGCTCATTTCATGCAACTTCTTATTTAAATAGATAATTTTAACTCGTACGTGTTTAATATATAAAACTTTCACTCAAATATAACTTTTGTTCTCTGTAATAAAAGAAAACTTTAAATTCCCCATTTTGTACGTGGCAGAATAGGCGCAAATCTTATGCGCGAAAAAAAAACCTTATCTCTTTAGTCTGTGGCCGATCGCAATGCGCGCGCATAGGAAAACTGATTTTCAACACACTTGCTCATAAAGTGGCTCTATGGTCACCGCAATTATGCACATAATGACACCCATAATCAAACTGTGACTTTTTCATTGCTATAACTCACTAGTGAGTTATAGATATTTTTTTTAATTTTATTGGTTGAGTTGCTTTGTTCTTATTGAAAAAGTTTTTATTCAAAAAAAGATCGTGTTCAATAGAACAAACAAATGAATGTTCCTTTTGCTTGCTCATTTCATGCAACTTCTTATTTAAATAGATATTTTAACTCCTACGTGTTTAATAAGTAAAACTTTCACTCAAATATAACTTTTGTTTTCTCTGTAATAAAAGAAAACTTTAAATTCCCCATTTTGTACTTGGCACAAATACTATGCGCGGAAAATAAAAAAAAAACCTCATCTGTTTAGTCTGTGGCCGATCGCAATGCGCGCGCATACGGAAACTTATTAATTTTTACCGCCATAGCGAAACATTTTTCACAACTCGTTTTCACTGTTGAAATTATAGTTATTTATTAATTAAAATGTCTACAAGTACTAGTTACGAAGAAAATGATTTATGTTGTACACCGCCCGATATAAGATGTGAAGCCCTTAACGTTATAGAAAGTTTGCTACCTGAAAACTCCAAGGAAAAATATCTATTAGCGTACCAAAATTTCATAAATGGCAAAACAGCAAGAATACGCATTCTTTTTTATTAAAAAGTGTTCATGGCGTACTTTAAATAATTATCTTCTAAGTACAAACCTAGCTCTTTGTGGTGTTTATACTCAATGTTAAAAAGTACAGTCCGAACAAAGAATGGAGTGGACTTAAAAACATACTCTAATTTGTCAGCTTATCTAAAGAGACTATCCGAATTAACCGATGGATTTAGAAGCAAGAAATCAAAGGTTTTATCGTCTGACGATGTTGAAAAATTTATAAAAGATTCCTACTGACGAAACACCAAGTACATCCAATGATTGGATTTCACCTATATACACGAATAATGAGCCACCTCAAATTACAATAGAACATGAAAGTATTTCAATAAATAATCTATCGATGAGACCGCTATGCCACCAAAAACAGTTACTTATAATTTTACTAACTGCACATTTACTAACTGTTTCCCTAAATAAACTTTTTATCTACTAAATAAAATGAGTTTTATTGTTATTTTATTCACAAGTGTGTTGAAAAACGTCGTATGATACACGTGTGTATTGATGATTACCGTCCTTGGCTCTCTTAAGACCCTCGCCTACGGCTCGGGTCTCAATGGCGCCACGGCGGTAATCACCAATGTTACACACTAGTACCATAATGTACTATTATTTTTCCCGCCATAGCGAAACATTTTTAACAAATCGTTTTCACTGTTGATATTATAGTTATTTATTAATTAAAATGTCTACAAGTACTAGTTACGAAGAAAATTATTTATGTTGTACACCGCCCGATATAAGATGTGAAGCCCTTAACGTTGTAGAAAGTTTACTATCTGAAAACTCCAAGGAAAAATATCTATTAGCCAAAATTTCATAAAATGGCAAAACAGCAAGAATACGCATTCTTTTCCAGAAAATGTGTTCATGGCGTACTTTAAAGAATTATCTTCTAAGTACAAACCTAGCTCTTTGTGGTGTTTATACTCAATGTTAAAAAGTACAGTCCGAACAAAGAATGGAGTGGACTTAAAAACATACTCTAATTTGTAAGCTTATCTAAAGAGTCTATCCGATGGATTTCGAAGCAAGAAATCAAAGGTTTTATCCTATCCCTATCCTACTGACGAAACACCAAGTACATCCAATGATTGGATTTCACCTACCTACACGAATAATGAGCCACCTCAAATTACAATAGAACATGAAAGTATTTTAATAAATAATCTATCTGAGACTGCTATGCCATCAAAAACAATTAATTATAATTTTACTAACTGCACATTTACTAATTGTTTCTCTAAATAAACTTTTTATTTACTAAATAAAATGAGTTTTTATTGTTATTTTATTCACAAGTGTGTTGAAAAACGTCGTATGATACACGTGTGTATTGATGATTACTGTCCTTGGCTCTCTTAAGACTCAATGGCGCCACGGTGGTAATCACCAATGTTACACACTAGTACCATAATGTACTATTTTCATCGACATCGATATCCCAATCGAAAGCAATATGTATACTTACCTACTTTAATAAAAAAAATCGTAAGAATACAGTACTTATTTATACCTACAAGTACGAGTAGGTAAACGTAATAAACAGGGCGTAAAATTCACCAAAAGGCTCAAAGATTCACTATAAAATATCGATTGTATTTTTTGAAGTTCATTATCGTGAGAAAACAACGTTGAAAGACAGAGTAACAAGCCGTTTAGGGCAAACAAGAACTTTTTAACGGTGCTCACGGCATCAAATATTACTTTGGCATTACAATAAAAGGGTGTCGGAACATTACAAGGTAATGTTGATAGAATTCGACATTCGGATTGCCCTCGACAGAATTTCCGGCAGCTTGTAAACAAATTGTGAAGATAACTTTCTGCGGACAGATCGCAGAATGGCATAGATGTGGCATTATCAATCAATACCTATACACGCTGAATTTTCATTGGTTTGGTGGTAAATTAATTCCTCTATCCATATACGTAATCCAAATGTATGTATGACATAAGATAAAAAAGTTGCGAAAATGATTTTCGATCGAGACCACGTAGTTACGCCCGTTACGCCCGTTCCAAAACAGCCGCGTGAGTTCGATGAACTTTCAGCCGGCCGGCGACGGTACTACTCATTGATCTCACGATTTTACTTTCGAGTTTTAGTCAAATATTTTTGTTACTGAATTTTTATTTTGACTAGCTATCTAATTAGGTCTTACTAACGATCCATATGAAGTGGCCTTCGGCCCCAAAAGTAATAAGAAATCACCGTGTATTATAAAACAAAGTAGCTTCCCGCCGTTCTTCCTCTGCATGCTTTTATAAAAGTACGCAACGAATATTAATGTGGCTTTAATCATAAGTAATCACGTAAATCATGTGATTTAAGGTTTATATGTACTTCACGTGTCTATGCTTTAATCGCATGCAATAAACTTAATAAATGAATCGTAAACCTAGTCAGTAGTTGATTATAATAAATTTGATGTCTATTGTTACTTATGCTCTAAGTAAAGAACTAAGTACCTAGCTGAGCTGAGAACTTTAAAACTCGCGAGTCATTCCGATCCGTTGAAGTTTATCGGCTAAAAAAGTTGTTTACAACGACAACATGTCCGTCGATTTTAAAAAATTCTGAAAACTAAATCAACAAAAAACTATATAATTTTACGAAATTCGGTTGAGAAATGTGACCTGTAGGCAAGACAGACAGACAGACGGACAGTTCTCGGAAAAGTAACATTTCAAGCAATTTCAACAGAAACTTGGTTTTTAGACGTTTTCAGTCGCGTGAAGTCAAAATCGGGATTCGCAACTACAGAACTCTACAGTGCGCGTGGCCCGACATGCACTTAGCCGTTTGTCTTCATGCTTCGGTGGTGTTGACGAATGTTTGACGTACTTATGATTTTCATGATGTCGAAATATTCATGAGCTCGTTTTGAGATATCATTTAGATATTCCTTTTTCAAATATCGGACATCTTTTATTTTCTATGATCATTCCTACATCCACTCGGAAAAAAGCAAGGTGTCGTTGCTGAGAAATTCTCAGCTCTTTGAGAGATTTCACAAAGTTTGCACTTAGCACTTCACATTCAAGCGATTCAGATGAAACAAACCTGCACTGAAGAAAGATAGAGAGGCTTACTCCACAGAGTGTGAAAGTCTCTTCAAATAAATGTAGGCACCGTCTGACTAATACGAGTTAGAAAAGAAATACTATATTATAAGTATTTATTTACAAGAAATTTTTGCCTACACTAAGACATTCACACCAGTACGTTTTCACAGCAGTTTTAGTAATCGATACCCATTAAATTTACAAAATATGGCAAAATACTTATGCGTGGGCCTAGGTGTCTTCTTGTAGTCTTTGCCTCGCTTTTTAACCTTTGAAGGGCACTCACACTATCATAATATTGCGAATCGTGAACGGTTAAACGTTTGCCATATACAATATATGTAGATTATTGAGTTCGCACGCTGCGGCTTTTCATTGGTGTAATATTTTTAAACTGAATGAAATCTATTGTACATTTTCTCTTTAGAAATTTTTGTACTTTATTTTGTTTTTTGGTACAATAAAGTTTTTACAAACAAAAAACAAATCTATTGCAACTTACAAACCTGGAATGCGTGAAACAACTTATATCCTAATATGCTTGCCTAATAATTGGGATAGGTATCATTTACACGCGACAATGCTCATAATCTGCTATAATCAGTCGCCGTCAAATAGAGACTTACACTTAACTGACTCGACAGTTTCAAACAAAGGATGTTGAGCAAATATCAAACTTATTACTACACTACTTTGCGAGATTTTGAACTATTCCTTCTTATAATTAAGGTTGAAATAAGGTTTTCGAGAGGGCTTTTCGGGATAGGCCGCGTGGCGGCCACGCGACTTGATGGAAGTTGACTGTTTCTGTGTTTGATGCTAACAAACCTACGGACGAGCCCCCAGGGCATGCGTTTATTGCTTTCTGAGAATTAGTTGATGTGTGCACTTTGCGATTGATTCTCTTTATGTCGTTATGAAACAAGTTTAAGATCTTACATTGAAAGTTTCGAGCCTACTTTAATGTTTTATTTTTGGTTAGGTCAAAAATCTAGATAATCGCCGTGGAGGGAGAGAGGATTTAGCCGCACAGATCTAGTTATTTTTTAAAATAGGTACCTTTATTTAAACTGCTTTTATGTGGAGCAGTGGAAAGTAAGTAGTAGGTATCTACCTATTTAATATTTGGTTTCAGGTGGAAAGTTGTTAATTGTTACGTTCCGGTTTATATGTATATACAGTGAAAGCCATGCAAGTACATAGATATGTCCATAATAGTAGTTTTTTGTATGAAAGTTCATATTTTAATGTTTTTACATAAAAATGCTTTATATTACGTATAAAGCCTTTTTCTCAAACGTTACTCAGCAAGACACCAATATAAAATTAAAAATAAAATAAAAACAAAATTGAGTAACGTCAATCAACATTCACAAACGTTTCCAACCATTTGACAACACTTTTTTTTATCAAAACGAATTGAACAAAAAAAATGTAATTTTTTAAGCAAGAACAATATAATCATTAAAATGGTCCCATGCCTTAGTTAAGAAACTTCGTAAACTAAGAAAGGAACTACCTACTTCCTCCGACCTTTAAAAAATATATTGCAAGTAACTATGGCAAAGTAAGTACATATCTGATTTCCTTGCATGAATAATACATATTTAGGTATACTTAGGTAGGTAGGTATATGTATCAAATATCTAATTCGCATTAAAAATATTTCTCGTCTACCCAGTTGAATGTTACTTGGGTGTTCCTGGGTAACATGGAACATTATGTCGGTAATTACTGTATATTCGGTAACATGACCCTAATAATAATAATAATAGTGACGAGTTGAAGGTAAGTGGCGGTACCACGTACTTTACCTCCAGGGAGACCACACAAGCATGCGCTTACACAGTTATACACCCCCACCTCTATCTTACCCTTACCGGCCAGCCAGAATGCAGTCGCAAGAGCAGAACATATTATACGCTCCAGGGTGGAGGAAGTGTATTGCACATAATGGCGTAATAACAGGGAAACCTGTTCTCGGGGGTAAGCCTTGTAATGGTGAAACCGGAGCCGCACCTCTCGGCACCCTCAGCTGCTCACATTGTGTTGCGCCCTAGCCGCATCTTCATGGCTAGTTAGGGTGTCCACAGGCAGTGTAGCAGTCAAAGAGCAGCAAGTAACCACTAACAACCCATCAACATAGCCCAAACTAAGTGAATTCCTCCCTTGGCTATTGAGGACTGTCCGTTAGTGCATCTCAATGGTACATTAAGGCACAGAATTAATAATAGTATTACATATTATATGATTAAGGTGTAGACCTCCGTAGATGCAGCCATCTCACTTTTTAGATAAAAAGGCACTCAAAGGCCTCTTCATGTTGGCTTTGGCCCCATGAACGCCTTAAAGGACGGGGTGACCAAAATAAGTAAAAAATAATTTCCACCTCTCCAGTCGCACAAGTACCTGCACTTTGGCAGAACTAGTAGCAGCCACTGGTAGCCCTGCCCTTTACTGGGCAATCAACCTCATCCAATGCAAGAGCAAACAAACAACTTAACGATAGATATCTTACCTATTTTATAAATAAAATAAAATCTTCCTAAAATACTCGTTTATAATGTAACAGCTGCTTCTCCTCCCGAGCAGATCGTGGAAGCGACCGAGGGACTGGGCGGAAATGTGAATCATTGATAATAGGATATGCGGCGAGCAGAGCAACAAATCACTATTTTTATTCTTATTTCCACCTCTCCCACCATCCGCTAAAACTGGCTTTTATTGAAGTCTTAGAGAAGCGAGACCGAGAATTTATGCTTTGGGGGCCCCATTAGCATTAAAGACGCGAAAGTATGTGACTTCAAATGAATATCTACATATAAAAATCCAAGACCCAAGACAGTTTGAAAAATAACATTTATTACATTCTACTTACCCTAGCTGGAGGTCTGACTCTGACTCATAGACTATTAGTAACCAAGCTAGTCCGCACCACTCGGAAAGGTCGTCTAAAGACTTTCTACGTTCTTTTCCAGGTGTTGTACGTGTTCTGGCGGCGGCGCCAGTACCGCCCCAAGTTCCAGTCTTCCCCTGATCTGTCTCGTACCTCGGGATGACGGACGCGTCGGCAAAGGCGGCAAAGCTGGCAAGGCGGGCCCGGGGGCCAGCGCTCGCCCAGCCGCGGCGGCTGCGAGCTCCCCGGACGGATTCAAGTTTCTCGATGAAGACTACATTAAGAAGCACTTCAAGTTGGCACCAAGAGCCTTGTATTTGGATCCATTCAGGTAACTGTAAAAAATTTCAAACGTGATATTGATCGGCACCAAAAGGCTAACCAACTTATGATTTGCAGGCGACATTGTGCTTTTTGCTTCAACTCCTCAAGCCTGAACGTTTTTACCCTTATTTATATGTGGACAAAAAAATATTAGATACCACAGCGTACACTAAGCATATTTTAAGGTTTAGGCCGAGATTTCGAGTTTTTAAAATCATTGGATAAATGATTTAAAATTTAAGGATCTAGAAATGTTTTAAAATTTAAGGATCTAGTCTAGTCAAAGTAGCATTCAGTTACAAGATGTAAATAACTTCTCTGGATAAAAAGCAACCCCTTTTTAGAGTTTCATAGTAAAAAAGGAACGCATCACACACTACTCAGAGGCTTTATAAGTAATAGCAAGATGTAATTTGGCATGGGTAAAATTTCAAAAGAAAAATTTGTTTTTTAACATTTTTAGATGAGTCAACTCAAAGTCTGCATTCGTAACTACGAAAACCGGCTGAAATAACTAAAGTTACCTAATAAATAATTCAAAACCCGACACGCATATGGCTGGATATTGTAATCCTACTAATATTATAAATGCGAAAGTGAGTTTGTATATTTGTTTGTTTCTTCACGCTTTAATACCGATTTAGATGAACTCTTTATCCCAAAATTCCCACGGGTAGCGAAGCCCGCGGGCACAGCTAGTATTTGGAGTATTTGATTTTTTAGTTTTTTCATTCTTATGCTCAATTATGCTACTAAAATTTTAAAGTCAAATCCGCAAAAAGTTTTATCCCAGTGTTTCGACAATTAAAAACTGATAAAGTCTACATTCCACGTCATTCCGCGTTCATTCCCCGCCTGCCACTTCCCAGTCAGTCGAAATATGTAGAACGGTGCAGGGTGTCCTGTAGATCGCCCTGCACCTCATCCCCCCGAGAGATGAACGACAGGGCCTTAATGCGACAAACAATGCAATCTAATGGGAATATCGAAATGGTCTGATGGACTGTTTGTATATTTCAGGCGTCCTCTCATCACATTTCCTATGAACCAAGAGGGGGCGACGAATTTCAACATGGCCAGAAAGAATAAGATTAACCAACAAATTTTGGATGGAACCCTCGACCCCAGCGAAGCCATAACATCGCCTAGTATTTTCGTAAGTTTTTACCTACTAACATAAGTTTCTCTCAGTCCTAAAACTGCTGTAGGTAGGGTTGCCATCCGTCCGGGTTTCCCCGAATTTGTCCTAGCTTAGAGGGCATCCGGGGAGCGTCCGGGCGGGGCTTCATTTGCTGTCCGGGTTTAAAATCGTTAAGTCTTGAATTTCCAAAACGACTGATTGAAGGTGGCTTGCATCCCGCATCTTAACTGCAACCCTGAGGTCAATTAAGGCGCTCTAATTCGTAAAATGCGAATCTCATAATCAAGTAAAAATATTAATGTTTATAATAAAATTAAAATTTATTTATTTGGTTACTACATTATTCACAATGCTTTTGTTGCTAAAGCCTCCTTTTAGCAAAAATATGCTTGTGCCAGGAGACTCCGCTCTTTCTTACCTCTATCACTATAAGTACATAGTTGACCAAATAACAAGATAGGAAATCTTGATGAAAAGAAAAAAAATAGTCCGTGGGTGTGTATGTTTATTATGACGATAAATATTGTATAAAATAGTGCTTATTTATATTTATAAATACATGTACACACATTAAGCGTTTATTTAAAAATATAAATATACTTATCAATACATATAATAAAACAGTAGGAACCGCGTGTCTGTACATTTGATAAAAATTACAAAAAATGGATGTGGGCGATAAGAAGAGAGTAACAGAACACAAAAAAGATTTTTTGGATTTTTTGTCTGTCTGTCTGTCTGTCTGTCTGTATGTACTCGCTAATCTTTAAAACTACTGAACAGATTTTTACGCGGTTTTCACTAAAAGATTAAGCTCATCCCTGAGCAACATATAGGCTTTGTTTCATCGAAATCTGATGTCAGATAAAAAAGTTATCATCATTTAAAGTTTAAAGATAATGTTTCTATGGGCGATTGTTTGTCTGTTAGTACACGCCAATCTCAGGAAATACTGGACGGATTCGAATAAAACTTTTTTCGTTATGTAGCTGTTAAACCTGAGCAACATATACGCTATAATTGATTTAAGAAAATGGAACACCTGATGCAGGTCCTTAATGGTCCTGTTAAACTATAAGAAATATATAAATGACGCCTTAGCAAAAGTATTTTAGCCTGATGAACATTTTTCGTTGAGATATAAAAATCGAAGATCTAGAACACCTGATGCAAAAACTTAGTGGTCCAGCTTAACGACAAGAAATATGAAAATGACGCCTTAGCAAAAGTTGTTTAGCCCGCTGAGCATTTTTTGTTGAGTTATAAAAATCAAAGATCTGGAGCACCTGATGCAGAAACATAATGGTCCAGCAAAACTATAAGAAATATAAAATGACGCCTTAGCCAAAGTAGTTCAGCCTGATGAGCATTTTTTGTTGAGATATAAAAATCGAAGATCTGGAACACATGATGTAGGACCAAATGGTCCAGCTAAATTATAAGAAATATAAAAAGGACGCCTTAGCAAAAGTAGTTCAGCCTGATGAGCATTTTTTGTTGAGATATAAAAATCGAAGATCTGGAACACATGATGTAGGACCATAATGGTCCAGCTAAATTATGAGAAATATAAAAAGGACGCCTTAGCAAAAGTAGTTCAGCCTGATAATTTTTTTTTTGTTGAGATATAAATATCGAAGATCTGGAACACCTGATGCAAAAACTTAATGGTTCAGCTTAACTTCAAGAAATATAAAAATGACGCCTTAGCAAAAGTAGTTCATCCTGATGAACATTTTTAGGTGAAATATAAAAATCGAAGATCTGGAACACCTGATGCAAAAACTTAATGGTTCAGCTTAACTACAAGAAATATAAAAATGCCGCCTTAGCAAAAGTTGTTTAGCCTGCTCAGCATTTTTTATTGAATTATAAAAATCGAAGACCTGGATCACCTGATGCAGAACCATAATGGTCCAGCTAAACTATAAGAAATATAAAATGACGCCTAAGCCAAAGTCGTTCAGCCTGATGAGCATTTTTTGTTGAGGTATAAAAATCGAAGTCTGGAACACATGATACAGAACCATAATGTTCCAGCTAAACTATAATAAGAAATATAAAAATGACGTCTTAGCAAAAGTTATTCAGCCTGATGAACTTTTATTGTTGAGGTCTAAAACTCGAAGATCTGGAACACCTGATGCAAAAATATAATGGTCCAAATAAACTGTTAGAAATAAACATTAATGACGTATTAGCAAAAGTTTTTCAGCCTGATGACCATACTTATATGCCAGAGTCCTAAAGTCCACGCAGACGAAGTCGCGGGCATCAGCTAGTATGTAAATAATAGCTTATTCGAAAAATGCTAATCTCAAAGTCAAGTAGGAGTACCTATTAATTAGTTAATTATTTTAAAATGTTGCATAATTGATAGTTTCAATCTTTGTCTAAGACTTCCACGAATTTGTGTCACGATCTATAAACTTTGCTCGATTGAAATACATCACGAACACAGCATATAATAAAATATTTTAAACCACACTATTTTCAATAATACCAATATTTTATTAACCCCTGACAAAAAAAGAGGGGTGTTATAAGTTTGACGCTATACTGCCGGTTTGTCTGGGGCATTGTACCGCTGCTGGAACGAACGGGCAGATTTCGATACGGTTATTTTATACGTGAAATCAATTACCCTTACGGTGGTGGTTCATAGCTATGTTTAATGAAAATCTGTTCAGCTGTTAAAAGTTATCAGAGATTAAAGCTTAAAAGTCGGGCTTTCGCTAGCAAACATAGATAGCGCTACGATATCAAATCGTATCGGTAGTTCCACTACTCATTACATTACTACAAACAGTTGGGCTTTTTTTAAAATTTGCTTAGGAAATAAACTTGTTTACAGATCATATATGTATATTTATCGCTTCGCCTCATCTCCTCAGATTGCCGGATAAGAGCGCCTTAGTGACATAAAAATCCTACGTACCTACTTATTCTTAACTATTCCAAAAAAAAATGTTACAGCCATATGCTCCTTCGAAAAAGAAGAGTAAGAAAGAAGAAGAGGACGATGAAGAGATTGTCTATATTCTGCAGCTTCCAGATTGGGAGTTCCAGTGCCCTGTGCACAACCAGACCATCAGGACTCCAAGGTATGTTTACATTTTGCACCCTAATAGACCACCAGCAAACTCCAGGCTATGTCTTCATTTTTGTAACTATGGTCTACTTTAGCCTGATTGGAGGAAATTCGTATCTTTGTATCATACCATGGCCGCTAACACACAAAAAGCCAGCCATAATCAAACGGTCAAGATTTTTATAGTTCTTAGGGAAGAACTGCGGAAAAAAGGGAGACACGAGAAGCACTCTACCGACAAGAGCCCAGCTCTTAAATATAAGTTGAAGCATACAAGTAGAACTCTTATCGTTTGAGACATTGTCTGTTTCTGTCTGCCTTTCTGTCTACGGTTTTTCATGGGTTTGTATTTCTTTATACCTATATTATTATACTCGCTGACTTCTCATTGGTTTTTGGAAAAAAAGTCGTAAAGTAAATAAATTCCTCTATCCAATTCCATATACGCAATCCAAATAATAAGATAAAAAAGTTGCTAACTTGTGAACACAATTTTTCGATTTTGGAATCCCCTTCTGAAATATTTGGTTTTATTACGCAAATTTTGGTTAGAGTCGTGTCCCCCTCCCCCCTTTATCTACCATGTATGGACACGGGAAAAATATATAACGAAGTTCAAAGGAAAACTATCACAGGTAAGTAGAGTTTACAAATTAGGCAACGAAATTATAAAATTTGGGTATTAGGAAAAGTAAGCTTTATACAAAAATTTGTTTATTTATACGTTTTTATTCCCGAAAACTTAAAGGTAAGTAGAGTTTACAAATTAGGCAACGAAATTATAAAATTTGGGTACTAGGAAAAGTAAGCTTTATACAAAAATTTGTTTATTTATACGTTTTTATTCCCGAAAACTTAAAGTGACATGGAACCCTACACTGCGCGTGACCTGACTTGGCTGGTTTTGTTTATAAAATATATGGCAGCTAGATTTACATATCTAACACAAGCTCTTTTTTTGTAATCAGATTCATCTGGCACTCATGCAAAAAATCGGCAAAAGGAAAGGAAGGAGGAATGAAAAAAGGTGGTGGACCTATGAACAAACCCAAACCCTGGCTGCTCAGCAGGCACACGGACTTCGACTTACTATCCCAATGGTAGTGCTGTCACACACAAGATACCTACCCATATACCCCTGTTTTTCTGCGCTATATTTTATCTCACGATATACTAACTAATGTTGAAAATAGAAAAGATTTGATAAATTTTTGTGTTTGATTCAAAAATTTAAAATGTCTTTAATATCTCCTCAATCTTTTATACTAATACTAGATGGCAAGTTTTAATAGCAGATTGTGAGAGACTGGTGTCCTTCTTGTAACTACAACTATTGCATATACTACCTCCATATACCTACATGTAATTATTTTTAAATTTATTAGTCAGAGCGCCACCAACTTTCTTAGTATATATTTGGGCGCACGGGAGTGCCCCCGCCAAGACGAGCCAAGCGGAGCGCAAGGGCACTACCTAGCTTTTCTCGAAACGTTTTTTGAACTCTCATAACTTTGGTTTGGATTATGCTAAATAGTTAATAATTTCAAGATATAATGACACCAGTACAATCATTAAACATACAACAAGTTTAAATGTCGTAGCTATTAAACTTAAAATTTTATTAATGTCTAAAAACCCCCGATTTCGTCACTGATTCACTCACTGATCATCAAAATTCTTAAGGTACTTCCTGAAGTCCTAGAACGCTGAAATTTGGTATGTAAGCTAATAATACTACAAAGAAAACAAAAAATATAAAAAACCGAACCTAACAACTTACTTATTTGTCCCTATATATTTTTTTTATTTATTATTCATTTATTATTAACTTACAAAATTAAATGAAATCCCACCAAAAAAATTTTCATGTAAAAATGTTGCCAAGACGAGTCTTCATAACTTAAAAGTGGTCAGATCTCATGTAGAGCCAAGATTCTTGATCTATGCGCCCTTACTTTACCAGGCCTAACTTCACATACTCTACATTTTAGTCAAAACGTGTGGCTTGGCCGTTTTATTTCACACACGATGCACGAGTCAAAATATTTGAAACGCGAAACTATTTAAAAAAAAACTTTATTTTATAAAAATTAGTTTTTTTACAAAAACCTTAAAGATACTGGTAGCTAGTGGATGAATGACAGCAATTTCCAAGTTTCCTGCGTTTATATAGGCCGCTGTTGCTGGCCGTTGCACCTCCGACGGTGGTCCGACGAACAATCGAAGATTGAGGAAACGACCTATTGTTCTTGAATATGCTTCTCAGAAGTAGTTGTCCAAGGAGCGAATTTATAATAGGTGTCCGCTAGTTGACTCACGAATGCCTATGAAATCTTCGTAACGGTAGCAAAACGGCCAAGCATCACGTTTTGATTAAAATGTAGATGTATGTGAAGTTAGGCCTGGTAAAGTAAGGGCGCATAGATCAAGTATCTTGGCTCTACATGAGATCTGACCACTTTTTCACAGGGTAAGCTATGTAGACTCGTCTTGGCAACATTTTTACATGAAAATGTTTTTGGTGGGATTTACCAATTCTTCTTATATATACATATAACCCGT
This sequence comes from Acrobasis consociella, assembly GCA_963555685.1. Classification (NCBI taxonomy): domain Eukaryota; kingdom Metazoa; phylum Arthropoda; class Insecta; order Lepidoptera; family Pyralidae; genus Acrobasis; species Acrobasis consociella. Next base: position 23,032,084 of record OY743104.1, read on the forward strand.
ACATTTAATGTGGTCCTTCGAGCTGGTTTTACCGAACGATAGAAAATATTCGTTGGCTTGGCATTGGATTTTTTTGTAAGTATGCCCTTATAATTTGAGCTTCATTAAAAATAAATAGTTTTCGATTTCCTTATTTTCAAACAATCTGTAATAAATAACTTACTTCTGTATTCCTATTGTAGCGCCATCTACTTCTAAAATAGTAAACATGTGTGACTAAACAACAACAACCACAAACTACCAACAAAAACATTTTACACATAACCATAACCACAAGTCTAGTTCGCGTGATATTTTTTCGCCATTTTATTAATTTATTAGCTATTTACTTCAATTCGTAGGTGGGACCTACTTGACTGGAATGCCCAAAAATAGCAAAAATTTTAGAATTATGTTAACAACAAACCATATAATATTGAAACAGTTCGTACTTATGCTGTCATCTATGAAAAATCATTAAAACACCGTGCTGTGCAAGTGTGCAGCAAAAGTATTTTTTCTTTAAATTGCAGGTCTGAATTTCACATGCTGATATCACCAAAGTAAAAAAAAACCTTCATAGAGAATGATCTGACGTACGAGAAAATGGAGAAAACCCATCTTATGTCTCTTTCCCTCTTAAGGGAATTTATTGTTGAATAATAAATAAGTAAAATGAGATTGCGTTAAACGTCAGAAGTAACGTTTATCCATGCGTTTATCGGTGTATCCATGAAGTAAGAGGGTTAGTATCACGGGTGTACGCCAGTGTATAGTACACCATGGTATGTACACTGATAGTGAATCCCGAGGGAGGGAATAGCATGAAAGATATCGACAATAGCAATACTCGTGCACAAGTATTTTGTGACGTTTTATCTTCATAATAGTACCTACCAAGAAATTTATTTTTGAACCAAGAAAGGTCCCCATTAGAAATAAACCCCTTCCGCTGAATTGCAGATACCTAAACGAGTGACACAGTCCTGGTTTGGGAATCCATATGCTGATATTTACAGTTTCGCAGTTGTAAATTCAAGTACCTACTTTTTCACGCAGTAAAATTCTAGGTCTATGGTTTTTATACATTGCTAGTTTTACAGTACAACTCTTAAGACTCTTACCGATCGTTTCTAAAAAATAATTTTTTTATAATTCTGCATAATGTATCTCTTAATGTATGGAAAATACTCCACCGACAAGAACCTAGTTCTTAAATTTATTGATGATGATGATAATGTATCTCTACCCTATATATTTAATTAAGTATGAATTAAGAGAAAAGTTAATAATGAGAGTACTTCCTCTTGTCGAGTCGAAATAGTTCCAGTAAGTACCTACTTACCTGGGTATATTATCAATTTCAAATGATCTTTGACCCAGTATGCGACCTCGGTGATCCCTATGCTACGTCCTTAGCCTGTTTAATCGATGTAGAGGCCTTGTGAGAGATTTGCTATAGATGTAATGCAGGACTTTCCAATAAAGGACATTATGACAATGTTCACTTATATGGAAAAAACTGTTTTTGGACTTTATTGGAATGCAATGCCAGTGGATTGGAAAATGGGCTACAAAAAAAGATTTAGAATATACTAGTAGAAACAAGACTTAAAGTTAGGTTCTTCGACTGATTGGCACCGGCATTGCAAAGTAGTTATTATTTTAGTCTGTTTTTTTCGACATCTTCCAACACCAGCCCGGAGCCTATAACTATAGAACTAGATTTTTTTTACATCCAGAGTCCAAACTAGCGTGGAGGTTTCTACTATGTTTCTGTCATGTTTCTGCCCTGTCCATCATGAAGTTAAAAGTTGTACAACATTAGAAGGTAGCTCTACCATGAAGTTTAACTTCTTCGTGAGTGAGATCTACTATTTCATGCCCTCCTTAGACCTATAAAAAAATTCTGCCCAGTGACAAGATTACGTTACGGACCACGAAGGCTACATGGTTTTATTCATTAAAACTTTTCAAAGTAATAGATTTTATTTTTCTACACGTCATTAAATGCGTGTCACGCCACGCACGAAAAACCACAAATGATATAAAAATTACAAAGTAAAACAACTTTATTTTTCACAAAAGAAATTTAAAAGAAAATTTTCAGTATGGCTGAAAAGATCGCAAAAGTGTAAGTAATTTATTAAATTATTAGTATTATAAGTAAATGATAATGATGATGATAAGTAAATACACATATAGGTACCAGAAATGGATTTAGCCCTAAAAAGCTTGGTCACAGCTAGCCGTGAATCGGCCAAATACGAGTCGAAGTATGAACTTTCTTATGAGTCATGACATGACCGTTATAGTGCATAATATCGGTCATGTCATGGCATAAAGATGTTTACAAAATATATAACGACCTGACCAAGACTTTAGTTCATTATGGCATTTGTCAAATAATAGCAGTCAGCTTATCAACCCCAAATAGCCCAATAGACCAGGTAAGTGTAACGCTGACGTCACATTAGGTCTATCAGGGTTATGGTAGTATTTATTCTGTGGTTATGGATATGCACATCATACCCAGGACGGATCCGCGGTTTTACTATCCATATATTTATCGCTTCAATCAAAGTGTTCATAATGTGTCTTAATAATTCAAATCAGTATCTTAATAATTTCAGTCCTATGGCAAAGCCTGGCTTTGATGCCTTGGGAATATCAGCACCTGTGCTTGTACAAATGAATCCTGATGGAAAATGGGAAAATGCTAAGCCTGAAAGTTTCGATGAGGAACGCCTTAGAGCCCTTGTCCAGCATTTATCTAATTCTAAAGCTATTAATGCTGCTCAAAGTTATTGTGTCCAATGTGCAGCAGAGAGCCAGGTAAGGCTAATTTATTTATTCACATGCTTAAAATTAACTACTTACATCAACATAACCAAGTTAACGCTTCATTTGTAAAAAAAACTAACAACAGCTGAGGTAAGGATAGTTATATAGTATTAGCTAAGACCATCTATTTGTGATTATATTCTTCCTATCTAATCCAGAATGGAGCACTCGGATTGAGAACGTGGGTGTAAGATTGGTGTGTAAGGTGGTTACTGGTTAGTTAATAGATGGCTTCAGGTGCTAATACTGACTTACCATGTTGTTACTTTGAGGGAGTCAAAGTTAAATGCTCTTTGATCATTACTGCAGAAGAAGTGACGGGAGAGCGAGGCCTTGACAATAATTACGAGTCCGGCAATCCCTTTCCCGCCGAGTTAAGACTGAGCCTATGAGCCTATGTATAAGGCATAAAAACAAGTACCTATGTGAAAAACAAGCATATAAGATTAATAAAATTCATAGTATAACATATTTTTTTGCTGCTATTGCATTACAGAAAACTGGAGGAAAATCAAATTATGTCCCTGTTATTATGATGCCAATATATCCAGCTGACCAATGTCCTTTTGATATGGAATGTGAAGTTCAAAAAATTAAGCAGGCTGAAAAAGCAAAACCAACGAAAAAAACGAAAAATGTGGTAAATTCCCAGCAAGAAGAAAAAGAAACTGAATCAAAAAAGAAGACAAAGAAGCGTGGCTTTGTCATGCAGCGACTAACTGATTTTGATTTATTATCGCAATGGTAAAATACTGACTGCTGACTCGTAAAAAGTCCTGTACTTATTTGAGTAATTGTAAAATAAATATGAAAAAGATGTTTGTTTATAATTTGTAATATTAACAACTCTTATATTATTGGGGCGTAACTTTATGTATGACCGAAAACCTTTAATAATTTATGGTAGTCTTAAGTACATCGGTGGATTCGGTGGACCTCGTCCTGTAGTGCGGGGAAATTAAAACCATGGCTCTTTAAGAGAGTACCTAGTGATAATTTTGTGAACTTGATGGATAAAAGTGCAGTAAGTACAGCAGTAGGTATCAGCGTTATGTAAAAAAAACTACAGCTCCATGCATAATGATATACCTACCATGTCAAAGATAGGTGCACCGTACTTCAACCCGTGCTTCAACATTACAGAACTTATTCACTCTTGTTTTAAACGTAAATAATCCAACAAAATTTTTAAAATGGCCTACTATAACTACAAAATCTGAAGAAGAGGGTCGCCCTGATCTGAATGTAGTCACCAAAATTTAGGAAGTAGGTGTTTTCGGTGGCATAATAGTATATTATGCAATTAGTGAATAAAAGACTGATTTACTTCGAGGGCCATATAGAACGGGAGGTCACGACAAATTTGGTAACGATAAGGGATATGGCTGACTCTGGTTTTATAGAATAAAGAGCACCTCTCTGATGCAAAATATGTTGGTCTGCCTGCGTGGAGTGGTTGCGTTACTAAGATATGGCGCCTGAAAAGTTGGTTATCGTGACAAAAAAAAAATGATAAGGGATATGGCTGACTCTTGTTTCACAGGATTAAGAGCATCTCTCTGATGCCAAATATGTCGGTCTGCCTGCGTGAAGTGGTTGCGTTATTTAGATATGGCGCCTGAAAAGTTGGTTATCGTGACCAAAAAAAAAATGATAAGGTAAATGGCTGACTCTTGTTTCACAGGATGAAGAGCACCTCTCTGATGCTAAATATGTCGATCTGCCTGCGTGAAGTGGTTGCGTTACTTAGATATGGCGCCTGAAAAGTTGGTTAGCGTGACCAATAAATGATAAGGTAAATGGCTGTTTCTGGTTTCACATAATTAAGAGCACCTCTCTGATGCTAAATATGTCGATCTGCCTGCGTGAAGTGGTTACGTTACACAGATAGGGCGCCTGAAAAGTTAGTTACCTGAACAAAAAATGCAAATTATAAGGTTAATGGCTGATTCTGGTTTCACAGGATGTAGAGCACCTCTCTGATGCTAAATATGTTGGTCTGCCTGCGTGAAGTGGTTGCGTAACTTAGATAAGTCGCTTAAAAAGTTGGTTATCGTGAATAAAAAAATTATACCGTAATTGACTAACTCTAGTTTCACAGGATGAAAAGCACCTCTGTGATGCTAAATATATCAGTCTGCCTACGTGAAATGGTTACGTAACTTAGATATGATGCCTGAAATGTTGGTTATTGTGACCAAAAACCTGGTAATGCAAATGGCTGACTCTAGTTTCACAAGATGAAGAGCACCTGTCTGATGCTAAATATGTTGGTCTGCCTGCGTGAAGTGGTTGCGTTACTTTGATATGTCGCTTGAAAAGTTGGTTATCGTGAACAAAAGAAAAAATAATAACGTAAATAGCTGACTCTGGTGTCACAGAACAAAGAGTACCTCTCTGATACAAAATTTGTCGGTAAAGTCTTGTTTGTTTTGTCGGTCTGCCTACGTGAAGTGCTAGTGTTACTTAGATATGGGTATGGCGCCTGAAAAGTATGTTATCGTGATACAAAGTAAAATTATAAGGTAAATGACTGACTCTGAACGGCTGCATATCACATCTATCGTTAGTATCCGATATTATATATACATGCCGCAGTTCAAAATTGTACTAACAACAGTTTTTAGTCCAGAACAGCACAAAAATAATTACATAATTTCACGTCTATTCAAGAGTCTAGTCCTTTGACTGCATTATATCCAAAAATTGTGGTATTATAGTAGTCTAATTTCAAAAATAGTAAAATAAACTTTAGTCCATTTGTGCACTAAACCTCATTATGTTAACAGGCAAATATTTTTTCAAAACTAAAAAACACTTCACCCCCAAACTACACAACCGATTTCGATAAAAGAATTTTCCAAATCGGTGAAGGCACCTTCAAATAATCGGTAACAAATTATGCACTTGCATAACACGTGTGTAAATGTTATAAATGCGTATGATACGCAGGACTTTGAAATTTTGTTGAAATCAGTCAATACTTGAAGATTGAATTTATAAAAATAAAATTCCGGCGTTAACAATAATACTAATTATTGTTAACGCCGGAATCTTAAAAAGTACAACTGTAACACTAAGTTTTTGGTAGAAAGAGTTAATTTATCTGGTACTAAAAAAGTAAAAATCGAAAATTTTGTAGTTAGTACATTTGTGAACTACGGCATCAATATTAGGGTGACACAGGGTAGACAAATTCATGTGTTTGTATGAACGCACGCTACTGTATCTAAGTAACGCAACCACTTCACACAGTCAGACTGACATATTTAGCATCAGAGAAGTACTCTTCACCCTGTGTAACTAGAGTCAGCCATTTACCTTATCATTATTTTTTCATCACGATAACCAACTTTTCAGGCATCATATCTAAGTTTCACAACACAAATTTTGTATCAGAGAGGTACTCTTTGTTCTGTGACACTAGAGTCAGCTATTTACGTTATAATTTTTTCCTTTTGTTTACGATAACCAACTTTTCAAGCGACATATCTTAGTAATGCAACCACTTCACGCAGGCAGACCAACATATTTAGCATCAGAGAGGTGCTCTTCATCCAGTGAAACCAGAATCAGCCATTTCCCTTATCATTTATTGGTCACGCTAACCAACTTTTCAGGCGCCATATCTAAGTAACGCAACCACTTCACGCAGGCAGACCAACATATTTAGCATCAGAGAGGTGCTCTTTATTCTATAAAACTAGAGTCAGCCATATCCCTTATCGTTACCAAATTTGTCATGACCTCCTAATCTAATAGATGACTCAGGAGCAAGTGAAGTATTGTAACGATTGAATCACGACCGTAGGGAGTGATTCAAATGTTTGAATCCTGAGCGTTGCGTGTGATTCATGGCCCTCGATGTAAATCTGTTTTATTCAAGAGTTGCATACTATACTGCATTCCATGACTACGAGAAAAAGACCGATTTAAGCGAAAATAACCGGCCAAGTGCAAATCGGATTCGCGCACTAAGGGTTGCGTACCGTTATCTACAAAAAAATCGCGTTTGTTGTATGGGAGCCCCCCTTAACTATTTATTTTATTTTGTTTTTAGTATTTGTTGTTATAGCGGCAACAGAAATACATAATTTGTGAAAATTTTAACTGTCCATCTATCGCGGTTCTTGACATACAGCCTGGTGACAAACAGACGAAGAGACGGACAGACAGCGAAGTCTTAGTAATAGGGTCCCGTTTTTACCCTTTGGGTACGGAACTCAAATAAGGAAGGTTAAATTAATTAAAATTTACATTAAAATTGGAACTAAAATTAAGAGTAATAGTTCTAAATCCAAACTCCAAAATAGTGATACTCACATTCTTTTCTTTCTTTTCAACATGTTATATAACCCTAGGTCACCTGTATATCTCCGAGACAAATTAGCCGTCTTCGTGCTAGAGGTCAACCTCTTCTTGAGATTCCTCCGCATACTTCAAAGTCCTACAGGAAGTCCTTTGCTGTGCTCGCTGTGCGTTTATGGAACGCATTACCAGTGGAGATAAAAACGTCTCAATCCTTAGGCTCCTTTAAATTTAGAGTCAATAAATTCTATTCAGAGTCATAAAATGAGTTATATAATATATGTATGTATGTATGTAAGTATACCTATATATATATATATATATATATATACATATTCTATATGTGTACGAATTTATTTTTATATTTATATACTGGTAGTAGTTGTAGTGTATAAGCTATCTAAACTTTTTGTATTTTGTTCTGTACTTCTGCCTTCCTATTAATAATAATACTGTCCTCTGTTTCTCTGGTCGACTGGAAGAGATCCCTTCTGGGATAAGTCCACCGTTTGTACCGCTGTTATAATTATATGTGTTTAATGTGTGTTATTTTAAGTGCAATTGCTTTTTATTCACTGTTTTCAGCGAATAGGTATAAAAGTTAGATGTCTGTATATGGTTGTACCATGGGGATGTACCTACTAGTAGGTAAGTCCATTTGATTTTGTTTACAGAATTTGGCAAAGACAAACATATTATAAACTAGCCGAAGCCCGCGACTTCGTTCGCGTGGACTTTATGTCTCTGGAAAATGCTCATCAGGCTGAACAACTTTTACTAAGGCGGCATTTTTATATCTCTTATAGTTTAGCTGGACCATTATGGTTCTGCATCAGGCGTTCCATTTTCCAAAATCATTTATACCCTATATGTTGCCCAGGCTTAATAGCTATATAGCAAAAAAAGTTTCATTCGAATCCGTCCAGTATTTCCGGAGATTAGCGTGTACAAACAGACAAACAGACAAACAGACATACAGACAAACAGACAAACAGACAAACAGACAGACATTTTTTTTTAAATTCTTACTCTATTACTTAGTCCCCATCGCCCCCAATATTTTTTTTGGAAATAAATTTAATGTACAGACACACTTTTTTTACTGTTTTATTATATGTATAGATATAGATTTATCGGATCATTTTAGAATCCGCTATTTTCCAAGAAGTCAAATCAGGTAGAGTAACCTAGTCACCGTCAAAACCACGTCAAAACAAACAGAATGAAATACAGGCAGATGACGTCATAGCTTCTTGGAGTCGATATGATCATGACAAGTGACATTATTTTGCTGTAAAATCGTGTTACTATTGTAAATAAGGTACTTACCTACACTGAGCCTACACTTTATAAAAAGCGTTATTAAGCGTTTTGGATTGTTTTTATTGGCTCTAAATAAATTGTTTGTTAATATACTTATTTAATATATTATTAAAACAATAACTTTTTTCGAAAATATTTTAAAAACACTTTTTTATCTAAACACTCTTCTCAAGACGAGTGAAGCGAGCCCAAACTTGATGGAATTGCATCGATTCATTACAGAGTTCCTTACTTAGAGTTAATAGCAATCTTCCAGCTCTAAAATCAGATCAGCTCCTTGTCATTATTAATATTGCATTGTCACACGATAAACGTATGCGTGCAAAATTTCGGCTCAATCGGAAACCGAGAAGTGGGCCAATTTTAATTTGTAAGATTTGATTACAGATAACGACAGACAACGGGACAGGTCTTTTTGTCTCCACTGCAAGAGCACGACCCTCTCTGTACTACCAGAGCCATACTTGGCCAGAGCAGCCAGAGGACTTGGCATACACTCTCCTCGCAGGCCAGCCAGGTTGGGGAGGTCTCATTGATGTTTATAAGCTTTGTTGGGCTTGTATTTTCTGTGCCGAGTGGTTTCCGGCAGAGTAAAATAGAGCCACTCCAAATCCTCCCGTGGATGTCGGAGAAGGCGACTTAGGAAATAGGTACAAGCAGTGGGAAATGAAAGTCTAATTAAAAATAACTGGCCAAGTGCGAGTTAACTTACGTGGAGTGGGTTCCATACAATGCCAAAATCAAACACATCTGAAATCCTTACAGTAAGACGCGAGTTATTTAGCTACTAGCGCTATCTAGTGGTGTTTTAGTGAACTATTTTCCGTAAGTAAACTTGATTCTGCCCCCGATAGTTAAAAAGGCGCATGTAACAAGAAGACGAAACAGAGAAAAAATGTTTTATGAATTGATCGGGAAATCGGATCGGGATAATTAAATGTCAAAGATTGGAAATGATAGCAACTATAACTAGCTATCAATTCTTTATGATAATTTTTATTTCATTTTACTATTAGTTTATAAAAAATTAAAAAAAATGTTTCATCTTAGTAAAAAAATATGGGAAAAATACCGTGATGCGTCCTTTCAATTTAGAATGCTTATCACATTACTATTACTGCAAAGTATTGTTTATGCTTTTTATACTGTATTACTATGAAAAACTTAATTTAAAAAAAAACGTAAGTAGCCAAATATGCCCATATTTGGCTACTTACGTTTTTTTTTAAATTAAGTACTAAAATGATTGGTCATATTTCGCAAAGATAAGTGCAGGAATATTTTTAGTATCATACCTCAAAAAGGTTGTGAGACATAGGAGTATAAATATAAATAATATGTTTTATACTTAGAACATTTTGTTAAGTTTGTGTTTGGTAAAAAAATATCAATCATGGTTCTAAATCAAAATTTATTTTAAAAATGCATAATTTATGGCACGCGAGATCCCAGGCGCTCGTCCAGTTTAATATATTCTTTACTAACATACAACAGAGTTAAACTCAACTGTAAAAGGATTTGATGCCAATAATTCAAATCAAGATCAAAATTGACTGGAAAATTCTAATTTTATCACTAGTTCTTTGTCTGGTGTTTATTCAGATAAATATTATTTAGGTTTTTTAATGGATGGAAGGCAGTTTGAGGAATACGTTTTACAACTAATGCGTAACTGCTTATATCAACTCAATGTAGTTTATCGGATTCGCGAATGCTTAAGCTTTGTTATGTAACTTTTAAACCTAAATAAACTAGTGGCTCTGTGAGCTGTAGACCTCGCAAAGAGCAAATGAACTTTTTTCACCGTATGTTTTTCATAAAATAATGAAAATGAATTTCTATTATATTTTGGTAAAGTACACTATTACTACTGTAAGCACCTAAACGAATGTTTCGTGGAGTTACATAATTCCCAAAAATACAAACAAGTACATATACTTTTTAAAATAAACTTGTAAACTTCAAAATATGTACCGGTCGTAAAATAAAAATAAATACATCGCACTAAAAAGAGAACCCCTTCGGGAGGGATTTGAAATCTAGACGCTCAAGTCAATCAGATCTATATAAAAACAAATTGGACTACTTATCCTTTGACAATTCTGGTGAAAAAATCCGTCTATTACTTGTCATAATAGAAAATGAAATTCCTTTGTTATCACGTTGTCACTACAAAGTACAAACACAAAATGGTCGTAAGAGCCATATAATCTAAAGGCGCTTAGACCCTTTGTGCCAACTCCGTCATTTTCAAAAATTTCAAAAAAATGGCTCTACCGTCGATTTTCATATGTTTATCGAATCTGCTCACAAAATTTCAGGGGAATCGGTTGAGAAATGCCACCTCTACAGGAGAACACACAGACATATGAAAGCATTTTCGGCCAAGGTAAAACGGAGACCTCTCTCGCTTCGCTCGCTCGGTCAATTATTGAACATGAATAACAGACGAACCTTTGAATTTGCTGCACTAATATTTGGAGTGATGCAGAGTTGCCAGCCATCTTATTTGTATAATAAATTAAAACTTACGGTAGAATGAGAATTGCACCAGTTTTATTAGTACCACACCACAGTACTGCTGCATTTCGTGACAGCTTCCGTTATGCTGCCACGAAATACTGGAATAACCTGTTAACTCCTTCAAATACAATCTCAAGAGGCATTTACTTGATGCACAATGTAATAACAATTAAGAAACTGTGCTGAGCAATCAAAGAATCTTCCTCGTTTATTTTATTGGTTTCTTTCTCTTTTATGTAGGTACCTATTTCAAATTTATAAAAATTTATAAAAATAATTTTTATTTCTTTTGTGCAAATATCACTGATACGAAATTGTAACATTAAACAATGTTTATAATGTCTGTTAATAATTTATCTTATTACCTAGTGGCTGTGCACTATTGTTAATGTAAGGCATAGCCATGTCTGTTTAATTAGTTTCTCTGAAAATCAGCGTCTTGGCTCCGAAAAGCCTTGACACAAAAGCTGAGGAAAACCATTTTAGTGGCATATTTTGTACTTTTGCTGTTGTTTAAATGCTCCAAATAAAGATTTTTCTGATTCGAAAAAAAATGCAAAACATATGGCTATATCTGCGTAAATGTGACTTTTTAATTAAGTTTAAGAATAATGCGTCTTTTCTTCTTCAATCGGGTCCAGTCAAGAGAGTAGAAGCGCCTTTTTTACTACGGTAAAATCGTAACGAAGCAAGATACAAAAATAAAAAAAATATTGTCAGATGCGCCTTTTTTCCTGATTCCGGCAATGTTTATAATGTCCTTTATTGCCCTTTTTACTATCGGGGGCAGTATATTATAGTATTGAGTTTACCACTTTATTTTCATTTGATAATAATTCTTAGGTTTTCCTGTAATCTACAAGCAATGAACTATATTCTGTATTTTTTTTTATCGTTAGGCTTAGTAGTTTTTGTTATCAGGCAGGGGGAGGGGTCATTTTTCGTCTTCTATTGAATAGAATCAAAACTATTTATTTTGAAATAATCACAAAAATATATTTGAGATCCTCATAACGTGCACTTTTATTTGATAAATTACTCAATACATACATTTTTAATGTCCTAATTAGTTTGCCCCCGAAAATGACCCTTAAAAAATATTAATTTACTTTGCACATCAGTTTGGGGCATAGGACTACACATGTACTCTGTGGATTACACCATCCTACCAAATTTCACCTTGTTTGGTCCAGTATATTCGCAGCAAATTAGCTGTGACAGACAGACGGACAGACAGACGCACAAGTGATGAGTGAGAGTATAAGCGTTCCGTTTTTTTATCTTACGTTCTGAATCCTAAAATATGTACTTAAATCGAGATTTTACAAATGGAATTAGGAATCAGTAAAAGTAAACAAAGATTCATAATAATAACATAACCTAAATTCGACATATGTTTAAGAGAATGCCGCAGAAGCGAAAATAATATTAGCGAAGAAACACGGTATCCGAAAGAATTGACGGCGTGAAAAAAAATCGTGAAAAAGTTTTGGCATGGTTTTTGCTGAAAAAACTGTCAGCGAGTTCTGTCAACGCGAATACATGATTTAGATTGTGTAATCCGTTGTTTGGTATTACAGCTCGAATTTGTAAAACAGCTGAAAATCATATCGACGGTTGAAAGGCTATTTGATTTAAGCGACATTTTTTGTGATATATATTTGGAATCAGCAAATTTTTCTTTGTCGTTTGAGCAAATTTTCAATTTTTTCTGAGCATTTTTTTGGCGCTTGATACACCAAGCAAATCAGGTCTCATTTTGTAGGTTATTGATCGAAACAACGTAAAGTTTGGATTAATTTGAGGACCCTGTCACTTAAACTGTCTTGACTTTTTCATCTTCTTGTCTTAAGGCTGATAGATCATATTACTTTACATCATTTTGAATATCAGAGGCGCTTGCTCTAACTTGCCTTTTCATTATAATATAATAAAAAGGCAAGTTAGTGCAAGTTAGTCCATTCTTCGTACTTCTTTTTATTTGCAAAAGGTATTAAACACACCACACAGAGAGAGCATGCATTTTATTCAAGGAAATATACTGTCTATAACTTCTTTTACGAAACTTTTTTACGAAAGTGGTACAAGAAATATATATTGTTATACTTGGGGCGAATCTGAACGAAAAAGAGGTGGTAATGAAATAGCTACAATAGTACGGAAGTATATTGCTGATATAAACTCACGCTGTTCTGTTAAAAATTTAATTTTATACTCAGATTCGGCCCCAGGGCAAAACAAAAACAAAATTGTGCTGGCTTCTATTCATAATGTCTTATGCCTTGCCCTGAAGCAAAGAATATTGAAACGATACAGATGAATCATTACGCACACATTCGAAATCGTGCGGTAAATGTTACTTACCGCACAAGTGCGGTAAAGTGTGTTTTTTAATGTTTTAAGAATAAAATTCTATAAATCCAAAATATCGAATATTATTTCTGAAACATAAAATCTCTGCATGCAGCCAGCATAGACTCATACCGAAGGTAATTATATTATCTTTGCCGAAGCCTTGTTTTACTCAAATTATTCCATTTTATATCCCAGTAGGTGAGCAAAATTCTTGTAACAACAGTAAAATGAAATTAGAATTCCAAACAGTTTGAAAAAAATTTTTTTTTAAGCTATTGCATAGCTTCTATCGCGGGCCTTGAGCGCGGGGACCGAATCCAGAAATTCCGTAACGAAAAAACCTCACGCTTCTCACTCCGCCTACCATGTAGGTTGCCGCTTCGTCTCCGTCGTCCGTTTGCGACGTTGCCGTCCTTCCTTGTAAAAATTCACCGACCGAACGGAACCACCTTAATGCAATAGCTTTACCGCGGCAGTCCCCGAGTGCCACACGTCTTTTTTTAAATAATCGATTTGTTGTTAGTGGATTGATTTCTGTGTCTCTCGCATCACTACAGATTCGAGCATGCGCGGAATGCGCCTAAAAAGAGAAAAACTAAGCGCGCCATAATATTTCAAATTTTCTTTAGCGAGATTTAAAATTGTTTTATTATTGAAGTCCTTTTTTAGGGTTCCGTAGCCAAATGGCAAAAACGGAACCCTTATAGATTCGTCATGTCTGTCTGTCTGTCTGTCCGTCCGTATGTCACAGCCACTTTTTTCAGAAACTATAAGACCTATACTGTTGAAACTTGGTAAGTAGATGTATTATGTGAACCGCATTAAGGTTTTGACACAAAAATAGAAAAAAAACAATAAATTTTGGGGGTTCCTTATACTTAGAACTGAAACTCAAAAATGTATTTTTCATCAAACCCATACGTGTGGGGTATCTATGGATAGGTCTTCAGAAATGATATTGAGGTTTCTAATATCATTTTTTTCTAAACAGAATACTTTGCGCGGGAGACACTTCTAAAGTGGAAAAAAGTGTGTGTCCCCCCCCGTAACTTCTAAAATAAGGAAATTATAAAACTAAAAAAAATACATGATGTTCATTACCATAAAAACTACCAGCGAAAATTGGTTTGAACGATATCTAGTAAGTAGTTTTTTTTTAATACGTCATAAATCATAAACGGCAATTTACTTTTCATTCAATCAACTCAAATATAAAAAAAATTAAAAAACATACTACAAGACTTTTATATTATGTTATTTGCTACTACGGAACCCTTCATGGGCGAGTCCGACTTGCACTTGGCCGCTTATTCCTCACTAATATGTTGAAAAACGTAGTATGGCACCCGTGTGGTATTGTCCATTACAAGTCTCGGCTCCATAGACAAACGCGCGGGCTTCGCCCGCTAGTTTGTCAACCCGCCTCGACTATAACTAGTAGTTCGCCACGAACTTAGACCTCGCGATTATTATTTCAGAATAAAGTACATGATTTGGATGAATTTTATTATCGGTGCATATCGGTTTACCGATATGCGAATTCATGGTTGTGACCAAATTTCCAAAAAAGTTGCCAATCACAGCCCTTTCTTCAATGACCTTCGATCTAGCTCTGAAATGTCAGGAGCACCTTCCAACCATACAATCCCATGGATATGAGGTCTACCGTGATGCAGAAATTCAGTTCTGTACCAGTAGTTTTTCACCGAAAAATGACCCATCATTTTTCAAATGACAAAGTCAGCTCGTTGTTGGAAAAACCAGAAAATTATTAATGGGTTTTCGTTTAAAAGATTATTTTTATTGCCATGGCTCTATGCTGCTGCTCATTGGTTTCTTACTTTCTTCGTAAAGCTACTTCGCGGGCTTTGATTGCTGTTGATCTCTTGTTAGTTCGTAGCATAATTACTTAAACTACACAGAAGCACAGACAAGCAGGGATAGCGATTGAACGAAAGTTCGCTCAACAAAATTGCTAAATTTAAAAAACAAGCCAACAATCAATCAAAATAAGCAAAAACTGAAGAAAAAATACTAATCGTAAAATAAGCAAAACCCTTTTAAGTCGGTTAAATATGATAAAATTTATAGAACCACTTATAATACTGAAAATAATAACCATAATAGCTATTCAGAGAAATTACTTCGTAGACCCCAGGGGAGATATGTATTTTTAAGAAAGTTGTTCAGTAGAACGGACTGAATTCACCGTTAAATAGTTTGAGTATGTATATTTTGTAAGAGGATTTGTATTGTATATTCGTCACGGCTTAGTCAGCTAGACTTCGCGAGTCACCCTAAACCCGTTTAAGTATAACCCTTAGCCAGGCCTGGCGATTATTTTATCTTTATATACAGATAATGGTAGATTGGACGATAATAAAAAAAAATTAATTTCTTAAATTTTTTTATTCCTACAATTTTCTATAAAAAAACCCTCTGGTCTGGATATGACCACTGCCCATTTAAATATACATGATGTGGATTAGATCTGACCACTGCCCAGTTAGGTCACAACATGTAAGTATGGAAAAAATAAAGGTGAATCCACATATAAGCCTAATATTAATAAAAAGAGGAAAGACTTGTGTGTTTCTTTGTATAAAACCTTATTTAAACATCAATGTTACCCCGAGGTATCAAAATTTTGGATATAAACGGCATTGCCGTATCCTTACTTATATTATAAATGCCAAAGTG
The DNA here is from genome assembly GCA_963555685.1 of Acrobasis consociella. Taxonomy (NCBI): domain Eukaryota; kingdom Metazoa; phylum Arthropoda; class Insecta; order Lepidoptera; family Pyralidae; genus Acrobasis; species Acrobasis consociella. The sequence continues at coordinate 23,048,116 of OY743104.1, forward strand.
TGTATATATATAATTGTGTATGTATGTATGTATGATCCATTTTCACGCTAAAACGGCTGAACCAATTTTGATGAAATTTAACGTAGAGTTATATTGGACCATGGAGAAGGACATAGGCTGCGTATCGGTTATTCTTCGATCCAAGAACCTATATATCTACCATACAAAATATTTGATGTGTAAATATGGTTTTGCCTTTATTTATATGGATAAACGCTTGTAGGACAGTGGTTACATAATAACCACAATAAGTTTTTCCAGATAGGCAGAGGTCACATGTTGACCACAAACTTTCGGCGTAAATATTTCAAAGAAAAACAAATATCATGTAAAACCGAAACATATTACATATAATTTAACCTATCTGCTATTATAAAAACACAAATAATATCACTTACCGGGATTATTTACCGCCATAATACTAAATAAGCGGCCAAGTGCGAGTCGGACTCGCCCATGAAGGGTTCCGTAGTAGTTTTTTTTTTTAATTTTTATGTTTGAGTTGATTGAATGAAAGGTAAATTGCAGTTTATGACATATTGAAAAAAAACTTTTTACTAGATCTTGTTCAAACCAATTTTCGCTGGTAGTTTTCATGGTAATGAACATCATATATTTTTTTTAGTTTTATCATTCTCTTATTTTAGAAGTTACGGGGGGGGGGACACACTTTTTTCCACTTTGGAAGTGTCTCTCGCGCAAAGTATTCGGTTTAGAATAAAATGATATTAGAAACCTCAATATCATTTCTGAAGACCTATCCATAGATACCCCACACGTATGGGTTTGATGAAAAATATTTTTTTGAGTTTCAGTTCTAAGTATGGGGAACCCCCAAAATTTATTGTTTTTTTTCTATTTTTGTGTCAAACCCTAATGCGGTTCACATAATACATCTACTTACCAAGTTTCAACAGTATAGGTCTTATAGTTTCGGAAAAAAGTAGCTGTGACATACGGACGGACAGACAGACAGACATGACGAATCTATAAGGGTTCCGTTTTTGCCATTTGGTTACGGAACCCTAAAAACACTGTCAATTTGCACAAAAATTCGCCGTTCGACCAATATTTTGACTTTGACAAGCGAAATGTCAAGTTTTTTTTTCTAGAGGCGTATTTTTTTTTTCGTTCAGAAATCAACTGTATCATAGACAATAGACGGATGACAATTTGCGGTTTCTAGCTAGCATCTGCTCGTCAGAAAAAAATTATTTCTGAGGTGGTTCGCTATGTGTACCCTGCCTGGCTAAGGGATAATGTATAAAAAAGTTGTTCAAATAAAAAAATATCGTTTTCATAATGGCAACAAAAAGTCTAATGACATTTTTGAAAATATTTTGAAATTACGGATATATGACGGTTTTAAAATTTTAAACCCCCATATTTCTGCCATTTTGAAAAATTTCGGCAAATTGGCTCGACAAAAAAATTCTATTTAGTTGCTGAATCTGCTTACAAAATTTCATGAGAATCGGTTAAGAAATGCGACCTGTAGGTAAGAACAGACAGACAGACAGACGGATAAAAGAATTTTTGGCTAGTCTCGAAACTGAGACGCTTCGCTCGCTTCGCTCGCTCGGTCAATGAACAGTTTACCTCACTTGTATCATAAACTACTATTATTTAATTTCAACTCTTCTAGAATTTTTATGGAATATAGTATTGATGTAGTAAAATAATTATGATTCAAAAACCTACGTCGCTTAAGATCATAGTAAAAATCATTTTGCTTAATTCTATAGGCACGTCACTAAATTCGTTAAACTCAATTACTCAATTTTGGTATAATATTCGATTGTCTTAAACTAATATAATATTTTCTATTCATAAAACACATGGCATTTTGCTCTTTATCGCTCGTTTTGTTTTACATTGGTATAGGTGTTTTCATAGACATAGAATTTTTTTTACTCTTAAATCTATGGGTGTTTTAACCATTTCACAGTCAAGTTATTTGTCCCTTCAAGCGTTTCAACCCGGAACAATCGTCACTCGATGTGTTTTGATGAGCAACATAACGTACATATAGTCAATGCATAAAGTCATGGTATAAATAGTCTGATTTTTAATTCCGTAGAATTCTGACAGCTGTCATTTTTTGACATATCAGAGATTATAAACCTTTTTGGCCGGGCACATTTTTTTATTAAATTCCAGAGTGTGAACATCTGAAGGCGGGTCTCCTGCGCCAGAATTTTCGAAACATTACACAAAAAACGTGAAACGAAAACAACACAAAAATATTATTTTTCATACACAAACCGTCTCCTGCAAATAATTTCTGTTTTGAATGAAACATTTTTTTAACGTTAGTGTTTATATTATATACGGTTGACTTCATCATGAGGTGCTACTTTTCAAACGCGGAGTCACTAAAAGAACGGTATTTTGTATGGAAAAACCATTTGTTTAGGTGACTCCTCGTTTCAAAAATGACACTTAAGTTACCTAATTATATTTAATTTTTATTATTGTTAACATCATTTCTGCCAGACGAAGAACTAGAAGATGTGTTCTGCGTTTTACCAATTGCAGATAATAGAGATAGGCTCCAAAGGACTCGTACCCAAAACCATAAAATAATTAAAAAAGAAACCCATAGACCATGTAACCAAAATAATTAAAAAAGAAACCCATATGTATGCCATAGACAATTGTGTATAGCCACGCCCCTTTGTTTGCATGTTTTTGTGTAATGTTTCGAAAATTTAGGTGCAGGAGACCCGCCTTTAGTCTTCACATTTTATTTGTTAGTGAATTTAAACATTTAATTTAGAGCGGTGCTCCAAATCAAAAGGGGATTTACAGCGAGTAATATTTTCATCAGGAACAGTTGAATAACCGACATAAAATACGAACAACTGTAAAAACTATTTGATTTAACAAACATACATACAAATAAATCCAATTAGCTTTCCACCGCGGTCAATTTGTGGGTAAATGGCTTATTCTTCTTCCAGTCGTCCTTTCCAGGTTCTTAAACTATCTCCATATCAAATTTAATCTAAATCAGTAAAGAAAAAAGTTTTTTTCAACAAGAAAAAACTTAACAGAAAGATAACAAATATAACAATCAATTTGACAGTCGTGACGTGACAGCTGATGGCCGCATATTTTATTTTTTAATTTTTGTGCTTCATGGATTACGAAAAAATATATTTATTAAGCTTTTGGCTAAAAAGGTTGATGATACATGAGTTAGTAGGGAGTGATGCCAGGGAAAGAAAAATAACCTGCTTAAAATTACTTAAAAATATAACTTTGATAATTCGGTTTTAAAAAGACTATAACATTTTATATACCAGAAAGTTTAAAGTGTATCATTATCTTGGTAAAACATTAAAATTAATCAAGAATTAAATTTTTTATCGCCCTTATACGCGTTCCCTTTAAGTTGGAGAACTTTTTTAGTAGCATAGCAACACTTTTGAAATGTCAGAATTCTACGGAATAAAAAATTAGACTTTAAATCAGTGGTTCCCAAAGTGGGCGATAACACCCCCTTGTGGGCGCTGCAGGTCTCAAGGGGGGCGGTAAGAGACCCAGAAAGAAAATGTTTTTTTTTTTGCTAGGAGCTTTATTTAGCTAGGAGGCCTCTTAAACAACGACTGCAAGAGCTCTCGACTCTCAACAACAACTTGTGAACATCAACTAATATGAATTAAAAGATTGCTCAAACTCGGTTCTATATTTCTCTCCGCGTAGTTCATATATCTGTCCTATTTTATTGAATATAGAAAAAATGAAAATCATGTCAATCGGTCGCTCCGTTTCGTAATGAAAGTAGACACAAACAAACAAATAAAAAGGCAACAGACACACTTTCGCATTTTAATAGTTATTAGTACTCGTAGATATCTATCATGTTTTAACAAGTTTTTGTTAAATAACCCGAATTGTGCATTCCTGTATCAGTTGGCTGGTTTTTAAATAGGTGAAAAAATGGGGGCGCTAAAAAAATATTTATTCTCAAAGTGGGCAGTAGACAAAATAAGTTTGGGAACCACTGCTTTAAATACTGCTCATTTATTTACAGCAATTATTGATTTAAATACTTTTTATCATCATAAATACTCTGTGTAAATAACATCAAAATCTATTGAGCCGTTTCATAACAGCGAATTTTTTTCGAAGTATAATAAGTTTGAACCACAATTTTTCAGTTTTTTAAAAATGTCGCTTATGTCAAATAGCCTTTCAACCACCTTTCAACCGTCGTATCATCATTGGTATAAAAATGCATTTTTCTTGGGTAATTTAATTACACACCATGGAACAACGTAGTCACAAAAAGACATCATTTAAAAAAAATGCCATAGATAACATATAGATCAGTAAATGGCATGGAAATGTATGTAATAACTGGAAAAAGCTTTCTCAAATGACATAAAAAAAGACAAGAAATGACCTTGAAATTTTTCTTTGCCCCTCTGTCTCTTTCCAATTAGGGTGACCACCAATTACAAGAGTTCTGAATTATAAAAATGAAACTAAAACTCAGTTTTTCTATTTATATTCATTTATAATATTTTAATTTAGTTAATTGTAAATAAAAATTATGATATAATTTATTCCGACATTTTAAACTTATCGGGATCAGAGAACTAGAATATGCAAATGGAATTTGGCATACAATGACCTGGGGCCTTACCACGACCTCTTATAGCAGTCTTGTTTTAATATTACTTTGTCAATTGGTACCATGACCAATAGAAAACAACATTAAAGTAATATTACTTTAATATTGTATTTGCTAGCAATTTTGTGACGTCACATCAAATCATTCACTCAATAGCGTACCAGCAGGAGTACCATCTTTGGTGACAGTGTTTATCGAGCACTATCATTCGTCAACTTCGTTTCACTATCTTGCTCTACGCAATAATAACGAGCGAGATGGTATTTTTCCGACGAGCGACATAACTTTATCTGGGTTTCTTAACAGGGTCATGCTACGAAGGTATGGCCGCAATCTTAGCAGTATTGTTTTAACGTCAAAGTAGCAATCAAAATGGTGGTCTTTTTTTTTTAAATAATTTTACGGCTCTGGATTCAATTTCTTTAGATCCATATTTTTTCTTCATTTCTATTCGTAATCCTAACTAGTTACAATCAAAGGTTGTTGTAGGTTCTGTGATTGCTCCAATGGAGCTTCTACTGATAAATCTGTGCGAGTTCACTAGTTTTTATAGTCGATTGAGTGGCGATATTCATAATATAAACAGGGATTGGATAAGCAAAAGTAGAAAAATGTGAAATCGTTAAAGACAATCGAGGGAATATCCTTGTCTGGGGCGTTATCATGGGCTTGACAGAAAAATCATGATGGTTTAGGTCCGTTTTGTTTCAAGCTTGTAATAACATTGTTTCGAATCGTACCATGAACTTTAAAAGTAAGATTATTTCTTTCCTACTAAGTGATGTGAAAGAACGAATGATATGTCTATTCCCAAACAATTGTGAAAGTGAGATAGCGCTATATTATTTCGTATAGCTCCATCACTGTTTTGCGCGGCGTTCCATTTAATTCTGATGGAAGTCTTTCAAAATATTTATTTTATTTAAAAAAAATGTGAAAGAGCACTGTATTATGTAACAAAATGTGTACGAAATTAAAACCTTATTTGTTTTTATAAAATATCCGTTCTTATATTTTTTTAAAAGCAATCAATTAAAATTTGAAACGGTATTGCATTTGTGAGCGTAATATGGAATGGTATTATACCAAACCATGTAGGTAGTGAGTGATATTATATTCTCTTTGGTAGAGATGTGCCGAGCGGCAAATTCCCCGTTGCCGGCAATATTCCCAATCTTGCCACTGCCGGTAAATTTCCATTTTGCCGGGAACATTGGCAATATTGCCGATCCTATTAAATTGCTTTGTTATATCCAAATTCTGATTATTTTGTAAATAAACTTGAAATTTATTAAGAAATAACCGCCTAGGTGTAAGTCGGACTCGCGCACGCAGGGTTCCATTTTTGTATTTTTGTTGTATGAGAACCCCCTTTGTTGTATGAGAACCCCCTTAAATATTTATTTTATTTTAATTTAACTATGTATTTTTATAGTGCATATACAACTAAATATTCTGTGAATATTTCATGCCTCTAACTCTTGCTGTTATTAATATTGAGCTAAAAACGTTAAAAAAATCACGTTTTTTGTGTGGGAGCCCCCCATAAATATTTGCTTTATTCTGTTTTTAATATTTGTTGTTATAGCGGCAAAAGAAATACATCATTTGTAAAAATGTCAGCTGTCTAGCTATCACGCTTAATGACATACAGCCTGGTTACAGACAGGAGCATGGAAAGACAGACCGACGGACAGCAGAGTCTTAGTATTAGGATCCCGGCAAAACGGGACCGGCAAATTCGGGCCTAGTTGCGGAAAATTTGTCCTCGTGGGAAGTAAGGATCCCGGTTTTACCCTTTAGATATAGAACCCTAAAGAACTCGCCGTATCCGCATCCGCAAATGCGGAACATTTGCATTCCTTTATACATCTGCATCCGCAAAAGCTTCGCATAGATTGATGCGGATGCGAATGCGGATGCGTATTAAGAGAATAAAAGCCGCTGGATTTCAATAAAAATCTACTTAATAAGTCAACAACAAATAAGGATAGTCAACTAGTTTGCCCGAATTGTGAACCCGCGAACCTCATATCTCAGTAATCCCTTGACAGATTCGGCTCATGTTTTATAACTTAACAATAATCGAGTTATAGTTGAACAAACATACATACATACTTACATACATAAATACAAACGTCGGATTGTTCAAGTAGACTCGGAGAACTTGGCTCGCTTCACTTGCTTGTTTAATTAAAACTGTAAACTCGCGAACCCCATATTTCGGCAACCCCTTGACTGATTTGCTGCTTATGTCCAAACGAAAAAAAACTTATTTTGACACGCGCCTACCAAATTTCCTGAAGATCCGATAAAAGATGCTCAAGTTATTGTCAAATAAACATACATAAATACATACAAACATTAGATGGTTCAAGTAGACCCTTTGCTAGCTTTGCTCGCAAGAAAAACACTTCCTTTTTGGTTGATCTCTAAAAATTGTGTAAAACATCTAGAATAATACTATGTTTTTTATTTTTTTATCTTTAAAACTGACTGACCAAAAAACGGCCTATTACTACGTGACGCTTTGATGACGTCATTAAACAACTTGCGTTCGTTTTGTACCGGCTGGCCGGTTAGTGCGCATTTCTGCGTTTGGACGAATATTTCACACACATTAGATATAAAATGGCTAATCTGCTCACAAGAAAGTCATGTGTTGTGATTACCTGCACTAGTACTACGGTAAAAACACCAAAAAAGCTGTTTTTTCAAGTTCCTCGAAATTCAAAAATGTGAAAAAAATGGTTTAACGCTGCGAAGAGAGCTGATCCTGTAGCGGCTAAAAGTTATGTACTATACTGTTGTGAAGACCAAGATAGAACGAGCGAGTGAAGCGAGCGAAGCTGTTCTCCGAGTCTGTGTAAATAATCTGGCATTTGCACGAGTTATCGAACAAACATATATGAATAAAATACATGTATGTTTATTTTAAATTTAGTAGGTGTAATCGAAAATAAAATTTAGTAGGCACAAGTATTAAATAGAATATTTTAGTTCGAACATGAACTAAATCAGTCAAGGGGTTGCCAAGATATGGGATTTGCTAGTTCACAGTTTCGGTCAAACTACTAGAATAATATACCGATGTATATTATTCTAGTAGTTTGACCTAAACTGTGAAGGGCAAACTACTAGAATGATATACATTTTCAAACATATTAAAACTAGTATTTCGCCTTGAACTGTGAACTCTCTAACCCCATGTTCGTATTTCTATTAGCCAAGTCTACACGCCTAATATATTTTTTTTAATTTCCAGTAAAGAAACTTAAGTCACCGTTATTTATGTAGGTACTAATTGAAATATGTAAAAAAAACTTCGTATTCGCATCCTCATTCGCGGAACCTTTAATAATCCGCATCCGCGGATGTCGCAGAGTTGTTGCGGATACAACAACACTGGTCTGCACTTGGATGGGTCACCACAAGTAACATAAAATTTCTTGAGCCCCTCCGTGATTCGGAAGGCACTTTAAGCCGTTAATCCCGACTGCCAACATTGTACGGCAGTCACAACACAACATAAAGCAAAGTTACATGTAGTCAAGTTCATACTAAGTATATGACAAGTTCATATACTTAGTATGAACTTGACTAATCTGCAAATATAAGTTTGCAAGTTTTTTATGTAACGGAACCCTCAATGGGCGACCGACTCACACTAGGCCGGTTTATTTTTCAGATTACCTACTTAAAATAGTAATTATTTCTCGCCTAAGACAAGTAATATTGACAAATCTGTATGTACCGGCAATTTACAGGGAATTTTGCCGGCAATATTGCCAGTAAATTGCCGGGAACATTGGCAGTTTATATGTAGGATCTATATTTTTTTAAGATGTCTCATATAATACGCTTAGATACATTTATTTAATGAGTTTTTTAAATCAATATATCTAATATTCTCAATATTTAGGCAATATTCCCCAAAATTGCCACTTCGGGCAATCTTGCCGGCAGCGTTGCCGGCAATATTCCCAATGTTGCCAATGTTGCCGGCAACGGCACATCTCTACTCTTTGGTAACCGCAATCCGCAGCCATATAAAATGTCATGTCGACATTTATATATTTTCTTTGAATAAAAGTAAATCAGATTTTACCATAATTATGGCTAATAAAAGTTATACCAAGTAATATTTCTTTATGTTAACATTATTGAGGTGAAATCTCACTTGTGATTTGTAGTGATACATCCGCATGAATTTCATGTGATTGGTTTATTTTTGCAGCGGAACGCGTCGCATTACTATGAGGCAGCTGGATTTTCTACGGAAATTCCTACATACCTACTAATAAAGATGTGTACCTATAGCTGGTATAGCCTATAACCGTTCTCTTCGGGATAAAGTGGAGTCATAACCATAACATAACCAATAGTGAGAGTTTACAGCATATCAAATAAAAGGTTTGTAATCAAAACATTTAAGAATTACATTATTTTCTTATTTATTACGAATCACAATTGATTTGTTATAAGAATGAAATCCTTACATAAAAAAATTAACACATTTTAACTACAAAGCGCTGTAAATATTTAATATTTGTTTTTTTTTCAGGACTTCGTCAATGGCTTTCCAGACCCGCCGAGCAATTCAATGTATTGAATTTGTATACCTATGCAATAATATCAATGTTTGTGTTCAAAAGTTTTGACTTGTTAAGCTTGAAAATAATTCTTTTTTTGTATTTTTTGGGTCCTTTTGTATAATAAAGAATTAAGACTCGTTCGTGATTGCTTTCAATAAAATTATTTAAAAGGAACGTTCTTTTCTTCTACATTATTGAGACAGGGTCTTATTAGTTAACGTACTTACACTAGTAGTTCGCCACGAACTTAGACCTCGCGATTATATCTTCTACTATCAAGCAAAGCAAGCAAGCAATCCAATACACGACAATTGAACACAATTAACTGACTAAACAAATTAAACAAAACTTTAAACAAGCAAGACAACAAGAAGTCATACGATTCTAGAAAAAATCAAGTCAATCTTGTAAACTTATGAAAAAATAACCATAGCGAGTTGAGTTTTTGTTGGACATCTACCTACATAGTTATTGCTTTTTGTGAACTATATGGTATTGAATGTACGCAACGCAACAAATATTTGTCAATTTTCTTCTTTTCTTAAAAATAGTGGTCAAGACATTGGCCTTGTAACTTGGAAGTCGCGGGTTTAATTCCCACGGGAGACATGTATTTTTAAAAAAGTTGTTCAGTAACCTGGACTGAATTCAATATTTTGTAAGAAGATTTTGTATTGTATATCCGTCACGGCTTAGTCAGCTAGACTTCGCGAGTCACCCTAAACCCGTTTAAGTATAACGTATAAAAAAGTTGTCCAGACAAAAAAGTTGTTCAATTAAAAAAAATGCGTTTTTATAATGGCAACAAAAAAGTCTAATGAAATTTTTGAAAATATTTTGAAATGGCGGATATATGACAGTTTTAAAATTTTAAACCCCCATATTTCCGCCATTTTGAAAAATTTCGGAAAACTAGCTCGACAAAAAAATTCTATTTAGTTGCTGAGCCTGCTTACAAAATTTTATGAGAATCGGTTAAGAAATGCGACCTGTAGGCGAGAACAGCCAGACAGACAGACAGACAGACAGACAGACAGACAGACGGACAAAAGAATTTTTGGCTAATCTCGAAACTGAGACGCTTCGCTCGCTTCGCTCGCTCGGTCAATAAATATACAAGTAGGTACGTTAAAATATTCTAGGTGTGTTTATAGCGTATGGTAAGAAAAGCTAATGGAATACAAACTTTATATGAGTTGTAACGCATAGGGTATTGTTACACGAAACAAAAGGTCCCCGTAGTAAAAGTAGTGGCTAACGGGGTTGACCGGGTCTAATATTATAGGTACAGTAGGGTATTGCGGCACTATAACCTAAGAATCCTACTATCCTATCCTACTTCCTACTAATATTATAAATGCGAAAGTGAGTTTGTATATTTGTTTGTTTGTTTGTTACTTCTTCACACTTAAACTACTGAACGGATTTGGATGAAATTTGGTATGGATATAGTTTGAGACTCGGGGAAGGATATAAAGGACGGGGAGCGAAGCCCGCGGGTACAGCTAGTAAATGTGTACCTATATAAGTATATAAAATATTACCTACTAGCTGTACCCGCGGGTTTCGCTCCCCGTGGGAATTTCGGGATAAAGAGTACCCTATGTCCTTCCCCGAGTCTCAAACTATATCCATACCAAATTTCATCTAAATCCGTTCAGTAGTTTTAGCGTGAAGAGTTAACAAACAAAAAAATATACAAACTAACTTTCACATATTAGTAGGATAGTGCCGCAATACCCAAAGATCAGTCTTGAAAAAGGGAATAAGTCTTTTGACATGATTCAGATTCTCGCCCATTCCCTCAATCGATTTTCATATTCAGCGCAAAAAAATAAGTAGCTGATACATTAAACATTTTAAGTCTTTGGGTACATTCTCCTTTTTTTTCTATATACATTTGCATTATAAGACTCCGGATTGTTGATAAAAGTTTTGTTTCCGCGGCCACCGACCAACTTTTTCAAGACTGCTAATTTGACAGTAAAACAACAATACTGCTAAGACTCGAATAGGAGCTCATGGTACGCATTAGAGTGAATCATGGTAGAATAAAATAAGGTATTCTCTCTCCGTGACAGCTGATGACGTAGGAAAAACTTGACTACGTCATCAGTGTAATATGTTGCCTCTGTGTGAAATTGAATTACCCGAGCGTAATGCATTTTTGAACTTTATATACCAATTTCAAATTAATAATCCATTTTATCAATTTATAAAATTTTGAATTGATGAATGACGCGAGAATCGCGAGATTCTTAATAGCTAAGTTACTTAACATTTTATTTAATATTAATGAACTAATTGAGAAAGTCCTTAAATTTACTGAAAAGAACAATCAGTGGCAACACTTTCGTGACGTAGTCAAGTTCGTTCTCGGACAGAGAATACCTTATTTTATTCTACCATGGAGTGAATGATTTAGTGTGACGTCAACAAAACTGCTAGAAAATACAACATTAAAGTAATATTGCTAAGTGACGTCCATCGGGCTCAAGAACGGGATGGATTTATACAAAACACATAGCGTTATCTCACTCTCATTCATTCGTTCTGTCACATCTCTAAGCAGGAATATAACAATCTTGTTTTAAGAGCTCATGGTGCGATTTGAAACAATATTATTATAAGCTTGAATCAAAACGGAACTAATCCATCATGTTTTTGATAAAGTTCATAGTAAGGCCCCTGGTAACTGGTATGATATAACACATAATGATACTTATTATCCCGAAATTTGATCATTTTTCTTAGGGAGAATATTGAAAAAATTCACGCAGACGAAGTCGCGTACAGGAGTTTATTATTGAATATGGATAATATTTGTGTACTTTTTGTATACTACATAAAGTATATAAACACAAAAAGATAAAGTATCATTAGAAAATAATAAAAATAAAGTTACAATCATTTTTATTTCACTCAAAACAGAAATCACAGGTTCAAATCCCACTTCATTGTGCAAGTCAAAATATTTTATATTTGTTATTTTCTGGAATAACATTAATAGATGACACAACTTTTGCAGTTTAAAGTGTTGGCAGACATATTACGCGAGATGGCTCTCTATTTCAGTTATATTATAGTACTTTAAGCCATCTTGCATTCTGCATTAAAAAATGTTTGACATGATTTAACAACTAGAATTTGGATTGCCATGTAACAGCTTTTAAGAATAATTCAAGAATAGGGGAAAAAAATTTAGAAGCCTAGGCAGTTAGTCCTTCATAAATCTTTAATATTTAAATTAAAAAACAAACACTTGCATGAAAATCGTTTAAGTCAAGTTGTTTATCAATTTTTATTGTCATACAGACAATTTAACTGGTACTCAAATTCTTACTGACCGTCAATGGGGTAATACCAACCGTTACGTTGGCTATACCGTAGGGAAAACAGGGGTTACTTGAGGTAATTTTATAATACTTTTGTTACTTGAGGTAATTTTATAATACATCGTTATTTAGGGGTAGTACGACCGATTCAAAAATGCGCCCGTCCGTAATGTTATGTTATGTTATGTGCTATGTGCTACTAAGTGACTCATGGTACAATATACATCGCCTGGTATCTCTTCCCGTGACAGTTAGTGACGTAGGTGGAACAAGTATACGTCATCAGTTTGTGGAGTGGTTCTCAAACCTTTTCAGTGGGGAAAAAGACGATAGATAAAAATTGAACATTTATTAGGTTTATTTATTTATTATTACAAGCTTTTATTTAATTTAGGTTCTGCATAGAGCCGCAAGACCCAAAATGCTCTGTCTGCCCCATTAGGGATAAAGACGTGATAGTATGTATGTATGTATTTATTTAATTTACCTTGTTTGTCGAAATGGCCACTGCTGGGAAGATACCAGCCTCATAGGCTATTATGTTAAATTACAATACAGATTTACATCTTCAACTATACATTATATTTTACATTTAAAAATACAAATTGAATTACCCGAACATAATGCATTTTTCAACTTTATATACAAACAAATGAATATTCCATTGTATTGTATCTTGTATCAATTTATAAAATATTGGATTGATGAATCACACGCGAGAGAGAGAGATAGAGACCAAATAGCGAAGTTACTTAATATTTTATTTAATATTCATGAACTTATTGGGTTATCAAGTAAAGCCACGATTACACTACACGATTCGTCGGGGATGATTTCACGCAGGCACCCTAAATCGGGAAATGTAATCGCTGTTAGGTAGACAGGGTCCCGATATCGGGTGATCGGGGCTTCCCGACCGCCCTGTTTCCCTATTTAGGGAGTAAAATGATGTAATCGCTGTCCACGAGTCAGGGCGTTCAGAAATGCCATTTTTGATACGCGGAGTCTCCTAATCGAATGATCTTTCCATACAAAAAACAGACCCTGTAGTGACTCTGCTTTTCAAAAATGGCACTTCCGATATTAACTTATATACATGTATATTTCTTAAAACGAGATACTCTTTACTCCAGCATTTTCTTTTTTTTCACATTTACACCCGCAGTTGCGTCAAGAGCATTACCAATTTTTAGGGTTCCGTAGTAAACAAGGAACTCTGATAGTTTCGCCATATCTGTCTGCCTGTCTGTCTGTCCGTCCACAGTTTTACTTAGCGACCATAAGTGCTAGAGAGCTGTAATTTGGTATGGGTATGTATATTTATCATGGCAAAAAAGTCGTGAAGTAAAAGCGAGAAAAAATACTTTTTTTGAGTCCCCTCTATCTGCTAAACGGTTATATACGGAAACATCAAAATATTCACAGCAGTGGTATATATAACGAAGTTTAACCGAAAACTATTAAACCTAAATAGTGTTTACAAATTAAAAAGTTACAGGTGTTGACAGACTTATAAAATGTACTCGGAAAAGGAAATTATATACAAATTCAATAGAAAATTAGTTTTTAGACATTAAATTGCATTGACACGCACTTGGCCAATTATTTGATATTTGGAAAACACAGGTGCCATCCTTTCGACATCAAATTCGGCTGTCAACTGAGTTAGGGAGGCCATCAAGTGCAGTGTAATCACAACGCCCAGAAGTGCGATTTTTGAAACGCGGAGTCACCTAAACGAATGCTTTTTCCATACAAAAAACCGTTTGTTCAGTGACTCCGCGTTTGAAAAATCGTACTCGCCTATATTATGTCGCCCGCCCCTGCTCATCGGCCCGACGGATCGTGTAGTGTAATCGGCGCATATAATTTTTAAAAAGATTTGATTCACAATCCTTTTCGAGGAATAGCCTCTAGGAGAAGCTTTGTCTAATCAGATTTTAAAATAAGATCATAATTAGATATTTTACAAAATCCCATTGACCTTCATTTTCAAGCAAGGTCAAGCTTATTTGAGAAAGTGATGTCACAATGAAGATTTTTTGAGTAATGTTGGCAATTTTCACTTTCAGTACTGTACTGAAGCGCCATTTTTAAAAAGCGGTGTCACCGTAACGGCTGGGTTTTCCATATAAAAACCGTTCGTTTAGTGACTTCACGTTTCAAAAATAGCACCACTGTATTGTATGTCACTGTCACTGTTATTTACCAACACAACAACCTGACGACAACCAACATAACGCCGGTATACATTGACAGATGACATTTCTTTTTACAAGGCGTTGGAAATATGTTGATTTCGATTGATGTGTCTCGTCATTTCCGGTATACTGTTTAAAATTAAAGTACCTAGGCGACCGAGCTTTGCTCGGTTACATCTCAAACATTAACTAATTTTTTTTAACTTGTCTAAAAACAATGCAAAATAAAAAATTATATATAAACTTAAACATAAAAAAAAGTAAGTCACCAAGTGGGATTCGAACCCGTAACACTTTTTCTAGCGGTCGGTATCCTTAACCACTGAGCTAAAATCAAGGCGGTCGGCGCGATGAAATTAGCGACCATATTCTGCGTGGAAAGAAAAACGCATGAAAACTCTAAAACACGCGTTTTCCCAACCAAAAACTAATCTAGATCGATAGTTTACTCCCGAAAACCCCCATAAACAAATTTTCAGCGAAATCGTTAGAGCCGTTTTCGAGATCACAGAAATTTATAAATAAATATATATACATACAAGAATTGCTCGTTTAAAGGTATAAGATACAAAAATCCTGATAACACGTAGACATTTTTAATTCCAATTAGTTTCTTAAAATTGTCTTTACGAGTATTTTCGATTAAAGGCACCTTTAACACTTTTATATATTTTAGTTGACTACCCAATTAAGAAAGTCCTTAAATTTACTGAAAAGAACAGTGGCAAAGGCAACACTTATCGTGACGTAGGCCCGTATTAATAAACCGAGCTCAAAACTGCACTTAAGAGCGAACTCAGCTAAGTCGCACTCAAGTTGTGATCGCGCTCTTAAGATAGTCGCTTATTAATAAACGTATATCAACAGTTACTCAATCAAGATCGATCTTGAGAGCGCGATCTCAATTTTTTGTTTTTTTTTGTGCTGGTAGCCATTACTAGATTTTTATTCCGATTGCAAATCCGACTGCTGAACGTGCCTTCTACGTTTGAAGCACGGATGAGCATCGTGATATTTTATGGAACTTGTGGTCACCCATCCAAGTGTGGACCACGCCCAGGGTTGCTTAACTTGCGAAAGCGCTAGTAATGCATTGGTAAAGCTTGACGTGCGTTTTGAAGCACGGAGGGGCTCGATATATTATATTCTACCTTTGGTCACCCATCCAAGTGCGGACCACGCCCGGGAGTGCTTAACATGCGAAAGCGCTAGTAATGCATTGGTAAGGCTTGACGTGCGTTTTGAAGCACGGAGGGGCTCGATATATTATATTCTACATTTGGTCACCCATCTAAGTGCGGACAACGCCCGGGGGTGCTTAACCTGCGAAAGCGCTAGTAATGCATAGGTACAGCTTAGCGTGCGTTATGAAGCACGGAGGGGCTCGAAATATTTTATTCTACTTATGGTTATCCATCCTAGTGCGGACTTCGCCCAGTGTTGCTTAACATGCGAAAGCGCTAGTAATGTATAGGTAGGTACAGCTTGACGTGCCTTCCCAAACATAGGGCCACGAGATTTTTTATGATACTTTATGGTCAACCATCCAAATGAGGACCACGCCCAGAGTTGCTTAACATGTGTATTCATTAAAGTAGGTACGTAAGTGATTATTTTTGTTGCTAATATTTTCAAAATTCATTATAAACGCAAAAACTTTTATACAAAATTCGTCTAATCGCGCACTTAAGTCATGGTCCGACCACACTCAAGAAAAACGTGTTTGAGTAGCAACTTAAGTGCGCGCTAAAGTTCTGATACTAGTTTATTAATCCGTCGCTCACTCAGGTGATACTCTTATCTCAAGATTTAACTCAAGTATGGTTTATTAATTAGCACGGCAACTCAAGCTCGCACTTAAGCTCGAACTCACGAGTTGAGTGCGATTTATTAATACGGGCCGTAGTCTTGTTCCATCTCGTCGGGAAGAGAATAGGGTGAATCTTGAGAGGCTCAATTTGCGCTGTCTGAAAAAATTAAGTACCCGTAATATTTAAATTTGAAAACAAAATATTATTTTTATGCTACTATAATGTATGATCTAACTGAGGCACGATAGTTATTGTGTCTATTTTAATGCAAATGGTCGAAAAAATAATCTGAAAGGTCTAAATATTGATAACCCTGGCGCGTCCGCTTCACCTTTTGTGAACAATTTACCAAGAAAATAATAAATTATGAACGGAAATAAAATAAATAGTGAGGTTTAATCGCTAGCAGGGTTGTTGTTGATATATAAAAAAATAAACAGTATGTGTATTTATGACAGATTTATTTAGAAACATAATATAGAGTTTGTCCGAGAGTAAACAGTGATTCCCGTGGCGCGCCACTAAAACACGTATACCTCTAGAAGAATGTTCTAGAGGAGTGCGTCTGAGTCGTCGCATGGGTGCTACTGGTAGCTCTTCGAACATCGTTAAGGAAGATTGCGCCGTTCGTTGTGCTAGGACGAAATTACGAAGGCAAATATTTGATTCCCTTGGTTTTGTTTCACTAGGTCGTTGATTACCCTGACCACGTTTATAAATATCATTAGATTTTTTAGAAATTGTTTTCTGATGTTAATGGAACAGCGAAAGCAATCATTATTTATTTATTCTATTGTTATTATTTAAAACATATTGTTTTTATCCCAATCGCTAAAAACATTTAACTTTTTGATTCCATTGGGGTCGATTCCCTTGGTATTTGCGCCAGGGTTCTCAAAATCCATGATGATAAATAAATAAAAAATCGAATTTTCCGTGAAATTAAGAAAGGTTTCTATTTTATTTATTACAAATACGTTTATTTTTAATCTATCCTTTCCATTAAAAATCATTTATTAACCCTCGATTCAAAAAAAAGGATGTTACAAGTTAGATGCCAATATCTATTTCTCTGTGGGTCTGTCTACGTGTCTGTATGTCCGAATTGTATCTTATTGTTTTCTAAATGTACATAAGTCGTTGATTAATGTGAGGAAATTGACAAATTATTGATAATGATGTTAATGATGTTACCAAAAATATAAGTTGTTGATTTTTTATAATTTTTATTAATTTTGTTTATATTTACTTAAATATAAACAAAATTAATAAAAATTATAAAAAATTAATTACTTACTTAAGTAATTACCGAAGTATTTGTATAAGGATATTATTTATTTAATTTTAAAACTGGATAGTTTTCCTTTCAGATGTTTTCAGTACATTTTTCTATAATTAAGGATAAAAGTGCCAATTTCTCAATCAAAAGGCTGATTGGTTCTTACAGATGCTACCAAAAAGCGGATTAGTTATATTTACTTACTGTAAATTAAAAATACAACTTAATGTACTTATATCTTGCTTAAAAATTGATTCCCTTGACGTCATTTATTGATTACCCTGCCCAGAAAAATTTAAATTGCTATAATTTAGGAACCAGACAGCTAAAAGTGTGTTTATAATTGAGTAAAATTTTATGTTTCATTATTACTTATAAAAAATCTGTTGTAATAAATTCCGCCAAGGGAATCAACTAAATATGCGGAATCTGAAGATTCACCCAAATACCTTGTTTATTAGACCAGAGGTGCTATTTTTGATACGCGGAGTCACTAAACGAACGATTTTTTGTATGGAAAATCCATTCGTTTCGGTGACTCCGCGTTTCAAAAATAGCACTTCTGGAGACGTATTTTTGAAATCACTTGTCACATTACGAAGGGTTTGCGCGAGCGTTTCCAAACGGGCGCATTTTTAAATCGGTAGTTTGCGAAGGATTTGCAACGAGTGGTCTTGCTTGACCACTCGTAATTTAGACATTTGTAGCGTAGATATGTAATGTAAGTGTAGCGCAGTCTTTCCCAAAGTGGGCGATAACGCCCCCTTGTGGGCGCTGCAGGTCTCAAGGGGGGCGGTAAGAGACCCAGAAAGAAAATGTTTTTTTTGCTAGGAGCTTTATTTAGCTAGGAGGCCTCTTAAACAACGACTGCAAGAGCTCTCTACTGGGAATCCATGAGCGAAGGGCGATATAACGAGAGCTATTTAATTTATTTGGAAGGAAACGACTCGACGTTCTTACATTATTTTTCTTTATTGACATGTTACTATGGTAACCTAATAGTGATGTATTCCACTTCTAGTGAGGGGAAATAATCTATACTCAACACCCCCTCTCAATTTCAAATCTTTTATAAAATTATTACATATAATATCGCAATCAATTTGAAATTGTATCTTAAAAATCCTAAACAAAAATTTAACATTCCTTTCGACAAATTACATTATATTACTTTCAACTCAGAAGTAAAGTATGAATGTTGATTATACGACAAAGCTTTTGTAAATATATCGGCTACATTTTTCTGACTTTCTACATATTTCATTATAAACAATTTCTTAGCAAGTACATCTTTTATAAAATGAGCTTTAATGTCTACATGCTTTGAACGTTTACTGTTTTCATAACTTTCAATAAGTTTCAAAGTACTTTGGTTATCTATGAGTAATAACGTGTGATCAACTTTGGAATCGAGATCAGACAATACACCCTGTAAATTAACTAATTCACAGACTGCTTGAGCCGCCGCTGTATACTCCGCCTCAGCCGTTGAAAGAGCACCACAACCTTGCTTTTTAGAAAACCATGAAACTAATTTGCCACAATAAAATACTGCACAACCACTAGTACTTTTCCTATCTGTCTTATCGGAAGCCCAGTCTGAATCCGAAAACGTTGTTAAATCTTTACTTTCTTGTCTTGAATACATTAAACCCAAATTTTTGGTACCCTTTAGATAACGAAGAATTCTTTTCCCTGCTTTCCAAAGACTTTCAGTCGGCTTATCCAGAAAACGACTTATATATGACACTGCAAATGTCACATCTGGTCTTGTATTAGATGACACAAATAACAACGACCCTATGAGTTCCTTATATGGTACATTAATAATTTCTTCCTTTTCATTAGCATTAAATCCAACTTCCATAGGTGTTTTCGCTTCTCTACAATCTGTCATTTTAAATTTTTCTAACATTTTCTCAATATATGTCGTTTGACTTATTTTTATTCCATTCTCGATTTTCTCTATTTCCATGCCTAAAAATTTCTTTATCTCACCTAATTCTTTTGTATTGAATTCTTGACTTAATACCTTTCTTATTTTCGCAACTTCTTCTGATCTTCCAGTTAACAGGATATCATCTACAAATACAAGTAACTTCACTCCTTCTTTATAATATAAACAAAAATCATATCCAGATCTTTTCATGCCTGCTTCTAACATAACTTTATTAAATTGTTTGTTCCAACATTTAGGACTTTCCTTCAATCCATAAAGACTTCGTCTCAGTTTTAAAACTTTGTTTCCCTTAACGTTTATTCCTTTTGGTATTTTTATAAACACATCCCCCTCTAAAAATCCACTTAGGAATGCTGTTGGCACATCTAACTGATAAACTGGTGTATCTTCTTCCACGGAATGTGCCAAGAATGTTCTGACAGTTGCCATTCTTGCTACTGGCGAATAATTGGTTTCATAATATTTATCTGGTATTTGAAAACCTCTTACAACTAATCTTGCTTTTTTAAGTCCATTTTCTTTAATAGTAAATATCCATCTTGTGTCAATCGCTTTAATTCCTTTGTTGTTTTCTACTACTGTCCACGTTTCCAATTTTTCCAAGGATTCTACTTCTTTATTTATAGCTTTTCTCCATTCTTCATCTTTAATTGCATCTTCATAGCTCTGTGGTATTTCCTCTTGAGAACTTGACATCAAACAAAATGCTGTCAGTGATTCATATTCCTGCAAGTATGTAGGTTTCTTTATAATTCTTCCATATCTACTTCGTCGTATTCCATCTTCTTCTGCTGTATCTTCCTCTCCTTCTTCTACAATATTTTTATCTACATTTTGTATTTTAGTTCGTATTGGTTGTCCATAAATTCGTTTTTCCTTTTCTTCTTCTTGTTTCTTTTCAGGTAAGCTTTCACTTTCTTTATCATTTTCTATTATATATTTCCTTTCAATTAGATCTTCTTTCTCCTTTTCTTCATACACAGTTTTAGTCTCATCAAAGATAACATCTGTAGATAAAACAATTTTATTATTCTCAGGATCCCATAATCTATAACCAGAACCTGTATATCCTATCATAAACATTGGCTTCGCTCTAATATCCAACTTTCCAGGTTTCGGTATTGTCACTTTCCACGCCTTAGAACCAAATACTTTCATTCTATTTAAACCTGTATTACTTCCATGCCAAATCATTGCTTGTGTCTTATAATTTAATACTCTACTTGGACATCTGTTTAATTCAAAAGCTGAGCAAGAAATTGCTTCTCCCCATAACTCTTTGGGTAATTTTGTTTCTGCAAATTTTGTTCGTGTTCTATCTAATAAAGTTCTGTTCATTCGCTCACTTGTTCCATTCTGCATTGGTGTATACGGATTTGTATACTGGATTTCAATTCCCTTGTTTCGGCAATAGTTTTTGAAAAAATTTGAAGTAAACTCACCTCCATTATCTAATCTTAACCTCTTAGTTTTGTATCCCTTCTGTGTCTTCAAGTTTTTGATGTAATCAATTAAATTTTTTTCAGCTTCACTCTTCTGTATTAATAATCTCACTATCACAAAATGTGAAAAATCATCAATTATTACTTGAAAATATTTTTCCCCTTTTTCTGCATTGGCGGTTGCTATTGGCCCACATACATCTGAATAGATAAGATCACCAATCTGTCTAGATTTTCTACAAG
The DNA here is from genome assembly GCA_963555685.1 of Acrobasis consociella. Classification (NCBI taxonomy): domain Eukaryota; kingdom Metazoa; phylum Arthropoda; class Insecta; order Lepidoptera; family Pyralidae; genus Acrobasis; species Acrobasis consociella. Next base: position 23,069,624 of record OY743104.1, read on the forward strand.
TCTCCCTGAATACTCTTCTAGTACTCTTACCTTCGATACACGCCTCACATTTTTTAGATGAAACTGGCAAGCCTAAAATTTTCAAATTTTGTCTATTCAAATGACCTAATCTCCTATGCCAAAGTGTATTATCCAAATCTTTGCTAATCAAACATTTACTTGAAGCTAATTGAAATTCAATACGATATAATCGCGCATTCAAAGTACCCTGAACTTCGTATTTATCTTTACAAATGAATACCTCTTTTTCACTAAATATTATTTCAAAACCTTTCGAAGTTAATTTTCTAACAGATAACAAATTATAAGAAATGTTTTCTACTATTAAACATTCAATTGTAATATATACATTTTTCCACATTACCTTTAGTTTACCTCTTTGTTTACTTACTAAATGTTCACCATTAGCTACATAAATTTTTATTTCATTACATTCTTTAATATCAGTCATAAAACTTTTGTAATAATCTTTTACTAAATGTTCTGTTGCTCCCGAATCGATAACAAAACTAATATTACCTGAATCTACACATTTTGAACTACTTGCTTCTTCTCCTTCAAATGCCGTAAATGAAAACTCAGGTGTCTCTTCCACAGCACAATTTGCTCTCGTCCCTCGTCCTCGCGACTGTCTATACTGCCTCGTTCCTTGGCCTCTTCGATATCCTCTTTGTGACGAAAGTCCTCTTTGCCACGAATTTTCCCTTCTGGGGTTTCCTTCCTTCTTCTTACATTCATATGACTTATGTCCTTCCATTCCACAGGTATAACAATTAAAACTTTTCTCAGTTGTTGAGTTTTCTGATCTATTAGTTAATTTTAATTCTGCATCTAACAGCCTTGACTTCACAAAATCTATGTTAACATTACTCATCGTTTCAATAGCTGTGATAACATTTTCATACTCCGGTGGCATTGCTGCCAATAAGTAACATAGTTTATCCTCTTCCTCTATTTTACAGTTAATCGCAACCAACTGTCCTACGAGACTATCAAATTCCATGAAAAAATCTTGTAGGTTTGTTCCAAATTTACATTTCAGATTAATTAGTTTTCTTCTTAGATGGAGCTTATTCGATACACTACTTCTATTAAATTGGTTTTCCAGTTTTACCAACATATCTACTGCTGTCGTGCTCTGTTTTACGATTTCTAGATATTTATCGCTAAGACATTGCACAATTAAACATTTTGCTTTACTGTCTGCCTTTTTAAAATTTTCATCCTCATCGTCACCTTTTGTACGATTTCGATCTATCGTATGATATACATCTTTTTCTTGTAAAATTAGTTCTAGTCTAAATTTCCAGTTTGGAAATGACTCACCCTCCTTTAGGATGGGTAAATTCGCAATTTTATCCATTTTTTATAAAATTTTCTACTCACGCTTCATTTGTTTCGCCGACCGACCGCAGCCGGTTATCCAACCAATTTTCTGGTCTTCACTATATTTTTCGGCTTTGTAGATCTCCGGTGCGCAGTGTGCGCAGTGGCGCAGTGGAAGCGTGCTACTGGGAATCCATGAGCGAAGGGCGATATAACGAGAGCTATTTAATTTATTTGGAAGGAAACGACTCGACGTTCTTACATTATTTTTCTTTATTGACATGTTACTATGGTAACCTAATAGTAATGTATTCCACTTCTAGTGAGGGGAAATAATCTATACTCAACACTCTCGACTCTCAACAACAACTTGTGAACATCAACCAATATGAATTAAAAGATTGCTCAAACTCGGTTCTATATTTCTCTCCGCGTAGTTTATATATCTGTCCTATTTTATTGAATACTAGCAGTCCATCCCGGCTTCGCCCGTGGTACATACATAGCCTATGTCACTCAGGGATAACATACCTATCCAACAGTGAAAGAATTTTTAAAATCGATCCAGTAGTTTCGGATTCTATTCAATACAATCAAACAAACAAACAAACAAACAAACAAATCTTTCCTCTTTATAATATTAGTGTAGATAGAAAAAATGAAAATCATGTCAATCGATCGCTCCGTTTCGTAATGAAAGTAGACACAAACAAACAAATAAAAAGGCAACAGACACACTTTCGCATTTTAATAGTTATTAGTACTCGTAGATAACTATCATGTTTTAATAAGTTTTTGTTAAATAACCCGAATTGTGCATTCCTGAGGTTGGCTGGTTCATTGAATACTTGTTCGGACTTGTTGAGTACGATTGAGCGTCGAATGAGATAAACGAGTTTATGCATGTTTGTTTTATTCCTGTCGGTGCGTGCTGCTTAAGCATTCCTATATAAACAATGTAATATTTATTTTATTTTCATTTGTGGTTTCGCGCGCAATAGATCTTCTTCTTCTTATCGAGTTGAAATGGCTTAAATTAAATGTTATTAGACCAAAACCTAGCCACGGCGACTGCCCTGTCATTGGCCACATTCAGATCTGCCTTAGTGCAAGGAGTCGGACAGTTGGGACATGACAAAAGATGGTCCATGGATTGAGTGACCCCACAGTCACACAAACTGTTGCCAGAGTAACCCCACCTGGCTCTGCTCTCTCGGCATCTCCCTGTGCCAGATCGGAGTCTATTTAAAGATTTCCAAACATCCCATGGGAGATCCTTACCCGGTGGCAGCTTCTCGTTAGGTAAAATGTCAGATGGTGAAGGCGGGAACTTATTTTGCCACAGTGTGAGTTTAGTCTTCGAGACTTCTTTAGGTGGTAAGCTACGCTGTCTTAAAAAGCTGTTGCGGCTTTTAAGGCGCGTTGGAGGAGGTTCTTGCCCATAAAGCAGATGTTTGCTGTCATGTATTTGTTTATATTTTTCTCCACCGCAGGCAACCGCACGCCGAACGCTAGGTGGAGCTATCCCAGACAGCGTATATAACTGATATAATGGGGTAGGCTTTAAAGTTCCAGTGATGATTCTGCACGTAACGTTGAGGGCAACATCCACATTTTTGGCATGTGCTGAGCGTGCCCTCACAGGGCTTGCGTATTCGCCAGCTGAGTAGCATAAGGCTAAGCCACTAGTTCGAAGTATATCAGGCGAGGCGCCCCATCGGGTGGAAGTGAGGCGACGCAGAATACAGTTACGTGCTTCGACTTTAGCTTTCACAGAGTAGCAGTTTTCCCTATATGTTAAAGAGCGATCCAGGGTGACTCCTAGGTATTTTGGAGTAGGATTGTTTTTGAGTTTTACGCCGTCCCAAGATATATTAAGTTGTTTTTTAGCTTCCTGATTATACAGATGAAATGCACAGCATTCAGTCTTATTGGGATTCGGTCTCAACGAATTGCTTCTGTAATAGTTGGAGAGCTGCTCTAGGGCCATTGATAAATTAGTCTCTATATTTTGGAAGCTTTTTGATTGAGACGTTAGGGCTAAGTCATCTGCATAGATGTAACTATTGGTGTTTGGGAAGCGGAGTTGGTCGTTAGTGTAGATGTTAAATAGAGTGGATGCCAGAACGCTACCCTGCGGAAGACCATTTTTGAGTCCGCCATCTACTTTTGTGGGAATGTAAATAAACCTGGAAACGCCGGTTTCGCAGCATTTCACCAAGGATGTTGGTGAATTTTAAGTCTTTCGTAATCACGAGTACTTTTTTTGTAAGGAACCTAATGTTTACTGTATCGTAAGCAGCGGTTAGGTCCACAAAAACCACTCCAGTTGTTTGGCACCGCTCAAATCCATCCTCGATGTGTTGCGTTAAGTTTAGTACTTGCCCACAGCAAGACCTACCCGGCCGGAAACCGGCTTGATCAGGAGAGAGTTGATGGTCTATAGATCTGGTCAGTCGGTCCAGTAAAAGACGTTCAAAGAGTTTATATGTGTGGCACAGAAGCGAGATAGGTCGGAAATTTTTTGGGTCTTCTGGAGTTTTGCCGGGTTTAAGTAAGGCAATAACCTTTGTTTTCCTCCATCTTTTAGGAATTTTAGCGGTTTCAATACAGCTATTAAACTATTAAACATATGCAGGAGCCAGGTCACTGCTATCGGGCCCAGATGCTTTAGCTGCTCCACAGAAATTTCATCGAGCGCAATAGATGAGCAGTACTTACGCCTCCTCTACACTACTCGCGAAGTTGAACGTATTTCTCAAAGCAAAACAATGTCGGAAGTAAAAAAGAAGAGACGGCAATACTGTGCGGAATATATTAAATTCGGATTTATTGAAAATCCCACAAACCCATCGTCGCCTTTGTGTCTTCTATGTCTAAAAACATTTTCGAATGAAGCAATGAAGCCTTCAAGGCTGCAAGATCATTTGAATAAAATGCATCCAGATAAGAAAGACAAGAATGTAGCATATTTTCAAGACCTAGAGAAGAAGCATAATACTCAGTCAAGTGTAGCAAAACTATTTTCGTTTAGAATTCTCCGTTAATATACATATAAAAATGACAATAATTCATCATCATCATCATCATTACAGCCGCACAACGTCCACTGCTGGACATAGGCCTCCCCCAAAGATTTCCAAAATGACCGATCAAGAGCGGCCTGCATCCAGCGCTTTCCAGCGACCCTGGTCAGGTCATCGGACCACCTTGTAGGTGGGTGCCCTACGCTTCGCTTGCCAGTACGCGGTCGCCATTCAAGAAACTTTTTGCCCCATCGGCCATCGGTTCGTTGCGCTATGTGTCCCGCCCACTGCCACTTCAACGAGCTAATCCGCTTGGCTATGTCAGTGACTTTAGTTCTCCTACGGATTTCCTCATTTCTGATTCGATCACGTAGGGAAACACCGAGCATAGCCCTCTCCATAGCGCGTTGAGCGACCTTGAGCTTTCTTATGAGACCCATAGTAAGGGACCACGTTTCGGAGCCATAAGTCATCACTGGTAACACACATTGGTTGTAAACCTTAGTCTTGAGGCACAGAGGTATTTTGGACGAGAAGACATTGCGTAGCCTCCCGAACGCTGCCCAGCCGAGTCGGATTCGTCGAAAGACCTCTTCCTCGAAGCTGGAACTTCCTGCCTGGATCAATTGACCCAGGTAGATATACTGGTCTACAACTTCGAGGGTGGAGCTCCCAACACAAACAGGTAGGGGCGCAACATGGACATTCGACATTACTTTGGTTTTGTCCATGTTCATTTTAAGGCCCACTTGTTGGGAAACTCGATTTAGGTCTGCGAGCATAGTACTTAAGTCTTCCATCGATTCTGCCATGACAACAATATCGTCGGCAAATCGAAGGTGAGTGATATACTCGCCATTGATGTTGATGCCAAATCCTTCCCATTCCAGAAGCTTGAAGGCATCTTCCAGTGCAACGGTGAACAGTTTCGGAAATATAACATCTCCCTGTCTTACACCTCTATGCAGTGGAATTGCCCTCGTGCACTGCTCCTGTACTCGGACTGACATAGTGGCGTTACTGTATAAGCACTTCAACACTTCGATATACCGATAGTCAATACGGCATCGCTGGAGAGACTGAAGCACGGCCCATGTTTCGATCGAATCGAAGGCTTTTTCATAGTCCACGAATCCCAAGCATAACGGCCGGTTATACTCCCTCGTCTTCTCTATAACCTGCCGCAGCGTATGAATGTGGTCCATGGTGCTAAAGCCTTTACGGAAACCAGCTTGTTCGGGAGGTTGGAAGGCATCAAACCTGTTCGCGAGACGATTCGTGATGACCCTCGAAAACAACTTATATACATGACTCAGAAGCGTGATAGGCCTATAGTTCTTCAATAGGGTGTTATCTCCCTTTTTGAAGAACAAGACCACCACGCCCCTGTTCCACACTTCTGGCGTTACGCCCTCGAGCAGAACAGAATTAAAGAGCCTCTGAAGGACTTTCAGTACCGGCGTTCCGCCCGCTTTCAGAAGCTCTGCTGTGATTCCATCCTCGCCCGGCGCCTTGTTGTTTTTAAGCTGTTTGAGGGCCATCCTAATCTCGTACAGGCTGATGTCTGGGATATCTTCGGTATAGTGTCGGGTTAGCTTGGCTCTTGGGTCTTTAGCCATTTGTCTACTGGGTTGTGAAACTGAGGTATACAGCTGTCCATAAAACCTCTCGATCTCCGCCAGAACCCCTTCCTTGTCGACACCACGCCGCCGTCCTCCGTCTTCAGCTTCATCAATCGGCTTTGCCCAACCGACATAGCTCTTGCGAACACTTTGAAGCCTTTATTCTGCTCTATCGTCTCCTTAATACGCTCAGTATTAAAGGAGCGGATGTCGTGTCGCAAGGACTTTTGTATACGTCTGTTGAGCTGCCGATATGATTCAGCATCTTTGGAGGTATGCAGCGGCCTTGATCGTCGCTCTGCCATTAAGTCTAGGGTCCGAGCAGAGATTTTTTGAGGCCTTCGTTTGGGACTGGACCTGAATACTTTTGATCCCACCGCTTGGACAGCTTGTATAAACCCTTGGTTTATCTCGTCCACTGTAACGCAATCCTGAAGGCTTTCGAAGCGATTCGACAGTTCAAGCTGGAAGCCCTCGGAGTTCTCAATTTGGACTTGCGACGGTCGGAGCGTCGACTTCATCAGTCGTGACCTTTCGACTTTGAGACCAATATTCACGATGCCTCTTAATATTCGGTGATCACTCCCGGTTTTGACTCGAGTGATCACTGAGACATCGTTGAATATTCGTCTCTTTGTCGTTAGGATGAAGTTGATTTCGTTCTTAACAGGGGGCTGGTTCTTTTTTGCTGGACCCAACCAGGTCCACTTTCTTTGCGGCGGCTTTTTAAAGAAAGAGTTCATCGCAAAGAGTCCCTCTTGCTCCAAAAAATCAGCCAGCCTACGTCCCCTGTTATTTCGCACTCCGTATCCAAAGTTTCCCAGCCTAAACTTTCCAATGCCTCGCTTACCCAGTTTTGCGTTAAAATCCCCCATAACAACCGTAAAATAGGTTTCAGAAGTATGTATGGCCCTACTGATGTCCTCATACACTTCATCCACCTCTTCATCGGAGTGATCCCCAGTTGGCATAAATACCTGTATAACCTTCAGCGAATATCTTTTAGATACTCTGAGTATCAGGTATATTACCCTGCTGGAAACACTCTCGATGGTTGTGACGTTGTTAATGAGGGACTTGTGGACGAGAAACCCGACACCATGCTGGGACTTCTTTTCGTCTCCTTCCCGGTGATAGAGTAGGTTACCAGACTCTAGGGTTGTCGTGCCCTCGCCCTCTCTTCGGACTTCAGACAACCCCACAATGTCCCACCGTAACCTACTCAATTCTTCCTCCACCTCAGCCAGTTTTTGTCAGTCCTCAATGTGCAGACATTGTGTGTTACCAGGGCCAGTTTTCGCCGGGGTTGGTAGCCGGATCCCATCCGAGGATTCTTAGCACCCCCTGCCCCGCCGTTACCATGACCGCTACCGGAGTCAGGAATAGCGGGGCTGCCGGGTACTGGGGGCCTGGTCATTTTTTCCATGAGGGGATATTGCCATACTCGCCACGCTTGGCAGGCGGGTTGGCGAGCGCAGTGGTGGTCACTATCGTACTTCCGACGCTGCTGCCCATCGGAAGTCTGTTCATGTTTAGTGACGGGAAGAAAATCCTTTAGTCGCCTTTTACGACATCCACAGGATGAAATGGAGTGGTTCTATTCTAGGCCGGAAACCACACAGCCATATATTATAGTGGTTTTTAAATAGGTGAAAAAATGGGGGCGCTAAAAAAATATTTATTCTCAAAGTGGGCAGTAGACAAAATAAGTTTGGGAACCACTGGTGTAGCGTATATGTCATCGAAACCAATCATGGAAAATCCGTTCGATTCTACGTTGTTTTTTTATATGTTCGAATTTTTTGAAAAGCATAGACAAATTTTCGATGTTTTCTGCGTAAAACAATATTGTTTTTTTCGCTGACACGACGGTTTTAGCGCGGCCGCACACCATCAGAATTTTCTAACAGAAAAATTCTAACGCTCGCCGGAAGGCACTCCGTGCATATATTTTGTATTAGCTCCCGCACACTGTCAGAAAAATTCTAACGGCCCGTCCGTTTCTGATGTCCGCCGGATCGCACCGTTGCCGGACGTCAGAATTTTTCTGACAGAAATTGCGGAAGGCGTGTTTACCATACATTTTGTACTAGGCCCCGCACACTATCAGTTTCGCGTCAGAAGTGCCATTTTTGAAACGCGGAGTCACCTAAACGAATGGTTTTTCCATACAAAAAATCGTTCGTTTAGTGACTCCGCGTTTCAAAAATAGCACTTCAGGTCAGGCACGCCGCCGCACGGAGCACACGTGTTAGTCATAGGCATGAGGAATGGAAAAATATTTTTGGTCCATCGGTTAGATTATTAAAAAATATTGTACACGATTTTTTCTTTTCTCTGAGAAACCAAAAATAACAAAGATACAGCGCATATAAATTTCACGTGACGTCACGGCTGGGTACGATTTTTAATTAAGTGTGACGTCGCAAACCCCCACTCCGGTACTTTGACGCTCCGTATCTTTGTGAATTTTTACTTTTTTGGTAAACTGAAAAATACGAGTCCATTATTTGGATAATCTAAAAGACGGACTAATTAAAATCATACTTTTCGGACCCTGTCGTCACCCCTATTGTTTTATGTTTGTTATTGTTTAGGTTTCTACGTTCTCGACGCAAAATGAGTACGATTCAAGACTTGATCGCCGAAGTTGAGAAATATCCCTTTTTGTAGAATCTCTACAACGAAAATGATCAAAATAAAATACAGAGGGATTTAGCGTGGGAGCAAATATGCCAAATAATTATATTCATAATTGCTATCTTGTAATCTTGTCGTATTAAGAGGGTGAACCCAATATCGACGGTTTAGCTTTCTTTTTAGGGTTCCGTAGTAAACAAGGAACCCTTATAGTTTCGCCATGTCTGTCTGTCTGTCTGTCTGTGTCTGTCCGTCCGCGGTCCTACTCAGAAACTATAAGGACTAGAAAGCTGTAATTAGGCACGAATATGTATATCAATCATGGCAAAAAAGTAGTAAAATAAAATATGGAATTTTTTTTATGGTAGCTGCCATACAAGTAAGGAGGAAGTCAATATTCTTTTTTCTACAAACATATTGTGTGAGGTATCGTTGAATAGGTTTTTCAAAAATATTGTGAGCTTGGGAAAACCATTTTTCTATTTAGGGATCCGTGTCTGAAATATTACGGTTTCAAGTAATTTTTTTTTTAATGTTACGTGTCCCCCCCATCTATCTGCTAAACGGTTATATATGGACACGTGAAAAAAATCACAGCTATAGTATATATAATGTAGTTTAAAGGAAAACTATCAGAGCTAAGTAGGGTTAACAAATTAAAAAGTTATAGGCGATCAATTTATAAAATTTACTCGAAAAGGAAAATTTTATAATAATTCTATAGATACGTATGTTTATACGTTTTAGACGTTTTTAGTGGCATGAATTCAAAGTTGGCATTACAACTACGGAACCCTAAACTATGCGTGGCCCGACACGCACTTGGCCAATTTATTTTATTAAAACAAAAAAAGACGTGCTAAGAACAATAACGTATCTTCATCCATATGTATTGGTAATATAATTAATGTACGTATAGAAGTACAGATGAAACACGACTGGGCTAGGTCGCGTCTCCGCAAACGCAACACGACTGGGCTAAAAAGCTGCCGGATCGAAATTTCTGACAGTATGCGTGGTGCGTCCGGCATGCGTCCGGCGAGCGTTAGAATTTTTCTGTTAGAAAATTCTGATGGTATGCGGCCGCGCTTAAAAATACGATCAATTTGTATTTTACGCGAGCGTTGAGTTGGAAAACTACACGTTTTGTGTTTCGCTAAGTCCCTCAATTAAAAATAGCACTCCAAGCACAGAATTAATAATAGTATTACATATCCAAGTCTAAGATTATTTTTCCTAATAAGCCACCTACATATTTATGCACATTGTTCCGTTCTTGTACTAGCAACATTTCTCACCAACTTGAAGTTATCGGCAGTATTTTTTTTATAAAATGTCATCAGTTGGCAACATTGTTGATGGCCGACCACGGCCACCACCGTGTCCACCGTGTTTGAAGTCAAGTCAATGATAGAGTTTGATGCACATTGCATATTTTTTTATTTGACATCCAATTTTCAATTATGTTACAATAACTGACAAACTAAGCAAAACCAATGATACCAACAACAATTTAGCCAAACTCAAGGTAAGAATTTATAAAATTATCGCTCAGATTAAGTATACGCAATAGTTTTCATCCCACTTTTTATGTTTTCACACATAGCCTTTCAAAATCCCAGATAGAGCTGTCCAGCTCAAAATGAGTTTCTGCGCATCGAGCTAGTCCTAGGTGAAATAGGTCGTTTACTGGCCTGTCCCAGTCTCAAGTTGCGTTGCAATTATGCAAAGGTCAGGCGAATTTCGCCATAAATTGTAAGAAATTGTCTGCTTTTTTTTGTAAGGACCAATGTATGTGAATCCTTGCGCTGCTCTTACAAAAAATATTCTCACGCTCGCGACTCGCGGGTCCTTTGTCGTGGTTGTTTTTTTTTTATTGTAAAGTGAATACAAGCATGTGATGGCACTTCCTGCTAGAAAGAAAATTGTCGATCACATCGCAAAGCAGCTTGTGGTTTGCAGTGCATTTTTTTTGTCGTAACATTCATTTTGCTCCTAAAAGGAAGTCTAAAACATATGATTGAATTGGCCTTGGTTGTGACATTGGTGTGCAGTAGTGTAGTGAAACATGGGTCACTTCAGTAATTTGCAGTGTTTGTACATTGCAGCTTTGCATATCTTAAGTGCATCTTAGGCCCTTGTTGCATTGGGTGGAAGGGATCCAATCAATAATCGCAACAAGTGAATGCTTTACATGCATGTAGAGGCACTTACTTAAGTAAACATTTTTATTTTAAGGTTATATTAATATGAATGTACTTGTATATGTTTCATAGTGTTTCTAGTCAAACCTTAATCTGAAAGTTAGAGATATGCTTGCAGTTTCAAATTTTATAAAATTAATATATCATAATTTAAACAGTGTTAAACTTTAATTTAAATAAGTATATAATATAAATCAATAATACAAACATAAACATGAGACCAATATCCAAGCTAAACTTATGTTTTGGTGACTGAAGCTTAATTCAAATCAGGGTAAGTTGTTGCTCGTCATGAAAGACTAACAACATTGCACTGTCAAACATAATTTCAGAAACAATCAAGCTAGATAAGAGTGTAATAATAATGCTTTCATTCATTGAAGAAACTGTTCCATGTACTTTTATCTGTGTGAAGTTTATATATACAGTTTATATTTATTTTGATGACCTCATTGTCTTTGTGGTCACCATGCTCATGCCATCCAGAGGTTTTGGGTTCGATCCTGGGTCAGGGCAAGTTGGAAAATGGCCCTTTTCTTATTGTCCTGGGTCTTGAATATTTATCTACTTATGTATTAGTTAAATAATATATAGTTTCGTTGAGTTAGTATCCCATAATACAAGTCTCAAACTTACTTTGGAGCTCGCTCAGTCAGTGTAATTGGTCCGTAAACCCTGTTTGTTATCCAAAGTTAAATTAAAAATTTTTGCTATTGTTTTAATTTTAAAAACAAAGACATTTTTATGTCATACATACTAATCACATTTTTATCTAAGTTAGGTGGTTGTTCCCAAGACTGAGTACAGTCTGATAGTGGGCCAGTGACGTGCACAAGTATTTTTAAAGGGGAGTCGCATCTTATATGACTTCCTCTTTCTTTCTCCTCATCTTATCCCACTTTACTTGGGGTTGGGACAGCATGTGAGTCTTTTCCATTTTCCTCTATCCTTTGTCAAGGCACTTGTTACATTCTTTTTATCCATATCGTCCTTAACACATTTTCTTATTATCTTATATGAATTACGTAACCAAACAAATCGATTTCTTGCTTATGAGCAAGCTTACTCTCCGATGTTATATTAGGATGGCACAAGGTAGACAGATTCTATGTGTCTGCATGAAATGCATGCTATTGTATTGGGCAGAGACATTCACAAATATTTTTGACATGGTAGGCACTATCATACCTAAATTACTAGAACTGTAGGCTGCATATCAAGCAAAACAGATTTTTTGCTTTATCCAATATTATATTAGGGTGGCACAGGGTAGATAAATTCTAAATGTCTGTATTAAATGCACGCTACTGGTAGTGGGCATTTAGGTGAAAAATATTGTTTGCATGGGCATGTTGTTGAAAACTTCAGTAAAGTAACTTGCAAATGTTGATTGCACCTTTTTTATTCAACATGATATAAAAATAAAACAAGATTAGGATAGGTTTTTAAAACCTATTTATATGTAATATAAATAAATACAAAAACATGCTTTTCAGTAAATCTCAGAGAAAGAAAGAAATTATATGATATTAAAACATATTATTAGGCAAAAAATTGTTTGAAAATGCTAGTTTAGTTGGCATAAGCATAATTCATTGTAGTCATCAAAGATTGATGTGATTGAGTAAACATTATAGTAGTTTTATCAAAATAGCTGAATAACCAAAATAGTAAGAAGTCATTGACTGATGACTGTTAACACTTGCAAATTTTATTAGGTACATATAAAATGTAGGTTGCATTATTGATGAATGAACATAGGCATAGTAAGTCATAAACCTCTGTTCATCTTTAATTTTGATTGTGGTCACAATGCGGTACGTTTTACCTTAAATTAATTAAAATATTTTCAAGTCGATAAATGGTTAAGTTTACATTTTTTGGAACAGAATTTTATGTCTCTATTTCATTTATTTTGCAAAATTATTATTATTATGTATAATAGTTATGAATTTCATTCAAATAATTTTGTATTGTGTTAAGTTATAATCGAGTAGATATTATTTTGAAATCTGTGGTTATTTGTTCAAATTGATTATTTGCCTCACTTTATTTGCAACGTCTCTGGAATAAAATGCAGGAATCAGGACTTAGTATGGGAACTGCATTCAAAAAATCTAAGATTCACACATACTTCTGTTAACATGCAAGTAACCTATTCCCTAAGTTAACGTAAGTACATAGGATATTTTTGTGTCGTAAATAGGAGAAATATAGAATGTTTCTTTGCCATAATATAGGTATGTATCAAAATTGTAGCACAATTAAATATTCCATATTTGTCTCTTTTTGTTTTAGTTATCCTGCTAATGCCGCAATAAAATTAATACAGAAAAGTGTAAGTATACATAATATTTTATACTTCTGTGGTACCTTGGTTTAACTATTCAAAATGGGATTGTATTCTGAGGGATTTTTTACTCCACTAGGATTTGATCCCGGTCAGGGCTAGTTAGAGAATGGCCTTTTTCAAATTGTCCTGGGTATTGGGTGTTTATTTATAAAACGTGTCGTTGAGTTATTATCACACATTTAACACAAGTTTAAAAACTTACTTTAGTCTGGTCTAGCTTTTTTTTGTTTGAGATTAGCAGCATCAAAATTTTATTCAATGTGAAGCAATTCATTGGTTTAATTTACCTTTTGTTTTACAGCTCGAACTACATTTTAGAATGGATCCATCATGTTCACATTCCGGGTGTGACATATATGAGGGGGCAGGCGACGTCCCCCACAAAAGCAATTCAGAGAATAAGACTGATAGCGAAAGCAGTATGGTAGATAAGGAGTCTAGCACACAGGACATCAGGCATAAAATAGAGGACCTGGAAAGAGCGGACTTCGAAGAAGAGAACAGAATAATAAAGCACTGTTCAAGTATGTTCGTAGACTCCAAGATCACTGCCAATCCCCACTATTCAGGGTCCTTGTCCAGTGCTAACTCAAGCCTAGCGTCCAGTTCCGAAACCATATCGAACTTAGCCAGTGACTATAGCCTTCCTGGGTGCAGCAAATCATTGATTTGCGACGATAGCAATACTACAATTAAAAATATGATCCATTCTAGAAAGCCGTATGTGGAAGAGAAGAAAGAAGATTTCATGCAGAAACTTTTGAGTAGCAACCCTGAAGAAAAGAAGGACTTTCCTAAAGGGAAGATGTACAAAGCGGATAAAGATCTGTCGTGTGAGAATGAGGCGGAGGGTTGTGATGAAGGGAGGGGTGGGCCTTCGGGGAGGACCAGTTCGAATGCCTCGAGTATTGGCAGTTCGGGGTCTGACAGCACAAAGGATTTTACTGTGCCTTCTACGTCCAACGCCGAGAAGCTGCTTGGGTTGGACGACAGCAGCAAGAATGAGGCAGGCAGCTCCAAACCGTCGGTAAGTTGATTCATTTTATTGTGTTGTTACATTGTCCATAGTTTATGAGATTGTTGATTGTTTTTGGTTTTTAAGTTTTTAATTATAAACTATTACTTTTATATAGGTAGGATTTTTACTACATTAAAACATACATATAGACCAGTGGTTCCCAAACTTATTTTGTCTACTGCCCACTTTGAGAATAAATATTTTTTTAGCGCCCCCATTTTTTCACCTATTTAAAAACCACTATAACTTCAAATTAAATTAATTAATTATTGTGACCTATATATGTATATTAACGGAGAATTCTAAACGAAACTTTTACTATAACCCGCAACTTGAAACCTGAGCGCAGTAGGTAACATACAACGGCGCTTAGGTCTCAAGTTAACTCTTACGGGCTCCACCTGCCAATAAGAATGATTATTGAAACGCAACTTTATAGTATTAAAACATAGTATCTTTTATTAAAAATATAACTAAAATAATCAATCCTTATATAAAAACTAATGTGAAGGATGAATCTGATGCTGTTTAATAAGTTTGTTGATATCAGGTTCCAATTTACTCAAGAACAGTCACAAGTCGCCACGTTCGGTAACAAGCAAACGATTTCTCTTTTTAGTAAGCAGTGTTGTCACAGCACTAAATCCACGTCCTCCTAGCTAAATAAAGCTCCTAGCAAAAAAAAAAACATTTTCTTTCTGGGTCTCTTACCGCCCCCCTTGAGACCTGCAGCGCCCACAAGGGGGCGTTATCGCCCACTTTGGGAAAGACTGATATAGACATATATCAAAATATGAAAAATAATTTTGGCCTTTGATACAAATTGACCTATTGTATATCTTCTGATTAGTTTTTTTTATATCTTGATATATTATGTTCCTCGAGAAAAGTTGTTTAATATCATAGACTGAATGAACCCTTTAAAGAGTTTCAGTATATTTTATTACACATACATAATAAATGTATTTTCTGTTTGCTGTAGGTATACATGGGCTACTGCGAAGCAGAGGATGACTCTGAAGACGATGGTAACGAGGAGGCGTGGTGCACATGTCTTTCTTCACACGAGGTAAGAGGCCTTGATGTCACGTGGCATTCAGATTCTCGCCCTTTATTCGAGATTTGATGTTTACCTCGATCGCCTTTTATGATCTTCGCGAGAGGAGATTAGGCAGCTGGTACATTTAACGATTTTCTTTTCTTCCAAACCACCATGGAAGATCAGACATAATATCGTCTAACATGCAATCATCTCAATAGGGTAAAACTAAAAATATACGGTCGATGGTGTACTTAGGGGACAAATCAGTTCTTCAAATGAACAGTTTTTTCTACGGAAACAATGCTGGAAACTAAAGAAGGGTCCTTTCTGGTCTGTGTATGGTTTTCTATCTTAAAGACGAAATTTTGTCATACGAATCTTATTTGTTCGAAAACGTTTTTAGTTTTTTTTATTTTCCATATTTTCATTTAACCCAAATTTCATTTGCAAACTTATTGAGAAACCGATTTTCAATTATAATTGTTTTCAATGTCTAAATGTTTTGAAATCCTTATTGATTTTTGCGTGAAGATACTAATTGAAGATGATTTGGACGTCATAAACATATTTTCCAATTTATCAAAAGATTTTTCATTAATTGACATCTTATTAAAATCTATCTCTTTTCAACACGCAAAACGGCTAAAATAAAATTATAATTATATTTTTCATATTATTTGTTAAGTTACTATAGTTACTAAAGGCTCTCTACCGTGGGGTGGTTGCAGTTCTAACATAACCTAACCTATAGTTTTGGCATAACCATGTTTTGGTGTCTTTTTATTTTCGCCCTAAGTTTAAGTATAAAAATACGTTGGTCGACACCTAACATATAAAATATATATATGTAGTTACTCAAGGCTCTCTACCTTGGCACTCGCCGGCCGCTGCCGCAGTAGGTGTCTTGACCACAACCATTTTTGAGGGCTGTATGGATGCGACCATAAAAACCTGAACATTTTTTAAATGAGTCAGAAATAAATTGTCATTTTACTTGTAAGACGATTTTGTTATTTGACTAAGCAAGTTGGTCAATAACCTTTTACATCTATGTCGACAACCTGAGTATAATGCTGATAGCGCATTAAATATGATAGTAGTCAATAAAATTAATATGACATATATGACCAACACCTCATAGCCTGCATTGTTTGTTACCTGACTACGGCAAAACCAAAAAGAGGGTTATGTGTTTCACCACTATGTATGTAATATATATGTTTATCTGTTCCACTTATCTCCTAAGAGATCCATATTAGTTTTAACAAATCAGGGATCATTGAAAGCGTATGCGCTGTTTATAGGCTATATTACGTCTCAGTAAAGTCAATATGGCTCCCTCTATATGCCATCATGTAATGATCTATAAAAAATAAAATTAATTGAAACATTCCGAGTTGGGTATTAAATAAAAGGTCTCTATTAGCATATTTCGTAGACTACGAAGACTTAACGTGGTCGATGGAACTCAGAAATAAAACGACGCAACTCGAGCTTGAGCTTATTACATCTGTCTTAATAAGTACTTTGGCCCTTCAATAAAAGCTTGTAAAATATATACATTGGGTACTAGTTTCTTCCTTTTGTGCTGGCATTCACTGAAACTTAAACTCACTTTTTAGCTAGAATCAAATCAGTTTTAGTTTTTAAAACTTTATATTATTGAAAATCGCATGTATGCAAAATACCAAATTGGATAATACACAAAATTAAACACTTATCTAAGCATTTACAACCTTCGACTTCAAGAAAAGGGAGAATGTTATCAATTCAGCAATATTTTCCTTCGAATATGAGGGATCTGCCGTGTGGTATCCGGCAGAGTAGAATATGACCACTCCAAGTTCTCCTGTGGATGTCGTAGAAGGCTACTAAGGAATTACAAGCTAAACAAAGCTTATAAACATCAGTGAGGCCTCTCCAATCCGTCTGGCCAGCGTGGAGAGCGTAGGCCAAATCCTCTGGCTATTCTGGTTGGCCAGAATGTTGGGCAAAATACTTGGGTATGGCTCTGGAGTACAGAGACGGTCGTGCTACTGCAGTGGAGACCTGATGATGATGATGATCTTAAGATATTTTATTTTCATGTTTGTCACCTTTGAACTCGTCATAATAATAAACAGATGTGATTTTTTTTTATTTAACGATGTATAATTTAGATTGGTCCAATAGAATATTTATCAAAAACTGTTTTTAAAAGAAAATAACTGGAAAAAATCCGCATCTGAGTAAACAATTGTTTGAGTAAATATATAGTTTATCTGCAACAGGTGTTTAAGTCGTTATTTTATTTATTTCAAATTATTATTTGTTTTTATTACACATAAGGACTATACGTCTTTGTGTCTTATAGAGTAGACAAGGTCTAGCTAAGCGTATCCTTAGGGTCTTACGATTTTTGGCTCCGTCTGTCCCGTACAAAATCAAGACATGTATCAGATTCCGTTTACAAGTACTACGAATGGTTGATGCACTAATCCGAGTTTCTAACAAGTCAAATCAGATACTTTTTCTAAACGTCAAAACTTACATTGTCCATGGGATTTGTATGAAATAGCACGTCGTGACGTCGTAGTTTCTTAGGGCCAAAAATAGTACGTTCGTGACGTCATAGTTTCTTGGGAGTCAAAGAGCGCTCCTATTATCAGTTTTTCTACATTAATAAATTTAAAATCACGTTTAAAAAGGGATATGATCATGATTGACAGGTGACATTATTTTGTAACGTTTTATTATCTTATTTGTACAAAATTAATTTTTTTTGAACCTGGATACTACCCTATTCACATATGTATCAGTAGTAATGTTTAAAAATAAAGGTAGGTACGTGGGGAATAGTATTGACGCTTTAGGAATAAATGATCCGCATACGAAATTAGTTTTAATTCTAAACGTGTCAAAATCGTCTGTGTACAAATTGTACAATTCACAGAATCTGGGTTCACACAATATTTATCTCACTTCCTGAGAAAGATACTCGTATTTGCTTGCACCTCGGATCCGATTACACTCACGGGCAAATACATCAGACTCATTTGAAATTTTAAACAACAACATTCAAATAAGCGGTGACTGTGTTTTAACCGACTCTATGAAATGAGGTTTTAACCATCAGCTGTATTTTTCCCAGTTCTTAATTACGCCAAGCTCAGTCTTCTTTATTTATTTAACCACCTATACTGCTTACAAGAGCTTATTGACTAAATCCTCTTCCTCTTTTAATAAGAAGGGATATGCATATTTATTCTCTGTACTCACTCGGCAGGTGGCTATCGCATAAAATGGTATGGAATGAACTCTTTGCACAGAGGATTCTACTGCACCTATATCGCCTATACCCTTAATCGCCTCTTATGACACCCCTGGGAAAGAAAAAGGTGACAATAATTGTATTCTACTCTGACTTCACCACACGGCAAACTCATGCCAATTTCATGATACAGACAAACAGATTTTGCATTCGTACGGGAAAATCAGAAGTTTGATTTAGGGCTCAGACAGTTTGCGGCGCTAGTCGCCACCCGTCGCCGACCGGGTTGCGAGCTTTCGCTTGTCTTTTAGAGCCCTTAAGATATATATATTTTTTAAACAATGCATTGTTTACTGCAGGATGACGATGAAGACGACGAACCTGAGCCAGAGCCAGAAAGATTATGGGTAAGTCATTATTTAATATCAAACATTTCTCAAACTTACGCGATGGTACACTTGTTTTGACACCTGAATATTTCGGATGATACCCAAAAAATATTCTATATCAAGTTTATGTTCTTTTTGTATGGGAATAGAAGGTATGATTTTTTGAAACGTAGTTCCTTATCGCGCGTTGCGAAAGGAGGCTATACGGAAAAAATTAAGACCAAAAGTTGTAACGACACTTTTTGCTATAGTTGTAAGCCGTGCGGCGTGCGCGTGTTGCTATGTCTGTCTCTCTCTCTCGTAATTATTCGAAAGGAACTTCGTTCCATCCGGGTGTCCCTTGACACCTCTCAAGTTTTTTCTTATTTATAATTTGACATCAGATTCAAAAAAGATTTGAAGTTTCATATCTGTGTTCAGTTCATTGTGAAATTATTGCCAGTGTTTAGGCATTATGTCCCAATGCTGGGCAGATCTCTAGGTATATGTATATGTAGTTTAGTATAATTTCTTGTAGTTATTGGGCAAAAGCCCTTCCTTTCTGCTTTTACAGATCTTACCTTAGGTGTTTTAGCCACGTCGAAGATTTTGGTTTAGGCTCCTTCTCAAAAGTCAATTTTTTTTTATTCAATGTAGGATAAATTTATCTCTTATTGAAGGTTAAAATAATATAAAAAAATGTTTTATATTATTTTAGTGCAAAAGCTAAATAAAAACTACTAGCGTTTCGGAACGACCACTGCTGAGAAGATTACGCCGAAAGAAACCCAGTTCAGTATTGATCCCTACCCGGCCTGATGGGCTATGTTATAATTACAATACAGATTTACACTTACGCTATACATTTAAATTATACAATTACAATTTGCAGTCAACTATTTCCAAGAATTTTTCTCAGATGATGATAAGTAGTCATTTACATGATAATACGCATTTTGTAATAAATGATTTTTAACGGCTGTCTTAAACTTAGATAATGGTAATGCTACTATATCATTTGGAATTTTTATTATAGAGGCGCAAGCCGAGACCCACAAAATATTTTTTTGTTTTCTCTAACCGCAAAGCTGTGATGGCTAATTTATATTTATTTCTCGTGTTAATACAATTTCTCTTATATGAGTGTATATTCTGACGCACGTACATAATGTTCGCATAGATGAATTGCGAAGGGAGGGTCAAAATATTTATGTCTTTAAATAGTTCCCTTAAAGACTCTAGCACCTAATTTATATATAAATCTGATAGCGCGTTTTTGTAAAACAAATATGGTATTTACATCGTTAGCCCATAGCAATATTCCATAGGACATAACACTGTGGAAGTACCCAAAATATACTAAACGTGCTGTATCAACGTCAGTCATTTGTTTAATTTTTCTAACCGCGTAGGCCGCAGAGCTAAGTTTTCCAGCTAATTTTTGAATATGGGCACCCCATTGCAACCCTTTTTTTTTTATACGGAGGAAAGATCCCTGTTACGGATACCCATCAGCCTGCGGGGGAGGCTGTCGGGTTATGTGGGACTCCACGCCAGAGTGACGTGCCTACCCACTAAAAAACCTCCGGAGTTCCACCTAAACCGCCTTTGCCGGGGACACGGGAACGGAAATACAACCGCGAACCCCGGCGCGGCTGGCCGCCGAAGCAGCCCCTCCTCGGGGGCGTCTAAGCGCCCCCCCACTCACCAAGTAGGCGCGTCCGGAACTCACGGACGCGCCGTACCTCCTCGGGCCAATTGAGAGGCGGCGAACTCCCACGCAGTCCACCGCCTGTGGGCCCATGGGAGCCAGATAAACCGGCTCCCAGCGGCGGAGAAGATGTGAGGCTCCGCCGCTTACCTCTCGCCGCAAACGCGGTGCGGCACCGCTCGGCCGCGGAGGACAGGGAGAGCGGCAACGTAGCACCAAGACTCCCTCCCCTCCGCGACCGATCACCATCCACAGCCACGGCGGTGTGGTCCCGCCTGAAGCGCCGGGAGAACAATGAAACATTCCCCTCCCGGCAGCCCCACCCCGGGTGGGGGGAGAACTTCCCACTCCCCCGCCGCCCCATTGGGCGCATCCCAGCAGGCTCAAGGCCGAAGCCGAGCCCGCGGGAGCGCCCCTCCCCGGGTGGGGGGAGAACTTCCCACTCCCCCGCCGCCCCAATGTGGGCGCTCACTGCTGGCGCAAACCGCAGGAGCGCCCCCTCGCGGGTTCCTCTTGGCTTCCCCGTGGCTCAAGGCTACCACGGGTACTGAGCCCCCCCGGTACGACAAACCGGGAACCCATTGGGGGGGACCCCATTGCAACCCTGAATCAAGCGTTATTCCCAGAAATGTTGTGTTATCAACCATATCTACTGCTTCCTTATCTATAAATAATCGTGTTGGAACTTTTGTAACATTCGGTAAGCAGAACACTTTACACATTTAGGTTTTTTTTTGCATTTAATACTAAATTATTTGCCGCAAACCAATCCAACACTTGCGACAATGTATTATTAATCTCATCAGAGGTGTCAGTTTTCCTATCTACACTGAAAACAAGGGAAGTATCATCAGCAAAAAGTACAGCCTTACAATCTTTTACATAATATGGTAAATCATTAATATAGATCAGGAATAACAAAGGACCCAAAATAGAACCCTGAGGCACACTCATCACTACGGTTGATCCTTCAGATTTTACTTGATTTACACTAACTTTTTGAATTCGGCTACTCAAATAAGATTTACTTAATTCAAGAGCTTTCCCTTTTATTCCATAGTGCTCAAGTTTGGATAGAAGGGTTTTGTGGTCTACACAATCAAAGGCTTTGGAGAGGTCACAAAAGACATCAATTGCGTTCTGACAACACTCCCAAGCATCATAGATGTTTTGTAAAAGTGCAACACATCCGTTATTGATCGACCCTTAGTAAATCCATACTGATCACTATGGAACAGACTATTTTTGTTAAAAAAATATAATAATTGGCCAAAAATTATTTTTTCGAATATTTTGCTCAGTGCTGGCAGAATAGAAATGGGACGGTAATTTGTTGGATCATTTCTGTCTTAAATAGAGGGATAACTTTACTTAACTTCATTATGTCAGGAAAAGATCCCGCGTCTACACATTTATTAAATATGGAAGCTAAGTAAGGCGCGATTACATCTATAATATTAATTATAACGGATACAGAAATGTCCCACAAATCACCAGTTTTTTTATTATTCAATCTTTTAAAAGTATCAATGATATTTATTTATTTATTCTAGGTGTGACGTATTTGAATATTAACCTATCTTTACATTTAGGTACGCAATTGGTTAATAGCTTTTTTGATTTCCTAGATGAGGTCATTAGTGGGGCAGTTGTATTTAGGAGAATGTTTGTGAAAAACTTAAAGTTCTTTTTATAATTTACAGACATGGCGAAATTATAAAGAAACCCTTATAATTTCGCCATGTCTGTCTGTCCGTCCGCGGTTTCACTTAGAGACTGTAAGTACTAGAAAGTTGTAATTTGGTACGGATATGTAAATTAATTGCGCCGAAAAAGCGGTAAAACAAAATCTTGAATTTTTTTGTGTATCTCCCATACCAGTTAAGTGGAAGTCTTTTTTTTTCGTGACTGACCCATCTCTTGGGGTGTTGGTGAATAGGTACTTCAAAAATATTGTGAGCTTGTGAACACTATTTTTCGATTTAAGGATCCTTTTCTGATTTCCGTTTCTGGGTTTTGATGTGTTAATTTTTGTTAGAGTCAAGTGTCTCCCCCTCTATCTGCTAAACGGTTATATATGGACACGTCAAAAAATTTACAGCTTTAGTATATATAATGAAATTTAAAGGTAAAATATTAAAGCTATATAGGGTTTATAAATTTAAAAGTTTTGTCGATCAACTTATAAAATATACTCAGAAAAGGAAAATTTAATACAAATTCAATAGATTTTTTTTTATTATTAATTAATTTTTAGACATTTATTGTGGCATGTACTGAAAGTTGGCATTCGCAACTACGGAACCCTACACTGCGCGTGACCCAACACGCACTTGGCCAATTATTATTGGTATTAAATACTTTTTTATTACAGCCGATAAAGGTTTCTCCCATCAAAGAGAGAATGAAGATAGAAATACTATTAATGTGTTTAAAAAATATATAATAATATTGTTGCACCAGTGACGCGTGCAACAAACAAAGCGAATCCATTGAGGTTGATATATTTATGCCTAGTGTCAGGCAGGACGAGATGCAAAAAGTGACATGGTGAGCAGACGCCATGATAACAGTGGGATAATGTCAAGGAAGAAAAATAAGTAACTAGTAATGTTTTATGTAGAGGCGGTGGTGGCCAACCGGTGTAGGCATTGGCTGTGCGACTTGTACCTTAGAGTCTTAACTAACTTAAGGTCACTTTCAACTGCCACCACTGGCTTCTGGTGAAGGAAAACTTCGTGAGGAAACCTGCCAGTGACTATTTAAAGTTTTCTACAGCGTACAATTACAACAGGCAATACAGATCACGCTAACAAGGAAAATATTACCGTGAAACCTGTAAAGTATTTTGAATCGTATTATTCATCTCTCTGATTTAACAAGTAATATTGATTGGCCTTATTTTGGTGACTTTATGTTATATTTCTTTTTTATTACTTGTATGTTTATTTTAGCCTACGTTGTCCCCCCATAGCAGCACGATTGCTATTTAGTCTAACTTCATGTATGAAGGTGTAGTGAATATTTAGCCTGCTTATGTTTCCCAGCACTAAGATTTAGTTAATAAGAAACGTAGACTAACTGGACTTCGTTTAAACTATTATTCGCCTAAATGAAGTTGACAATGATAAAACAGTACGTACCTAACTTATTGCGGGAAATTTTCTAGTTTTAGGCGGATATCAGGTTTATGTGTAAAAAAATCCATCGAACCAGAGACGTTTACAGCTAACAATTATGCGTTTGAAAAACTTTATCCTGTTTCGGCTGTCTGGAAAAACGGCTCTATATCAAAAAGACAAGTTTGATACAGCATTTGCGAGAGCGACACACAAGTAAATTGACCTACTAGTGACGCACGAAATCAATAATCGTCATAGGAAAACGTTTAGTGGCAATTGTCTACAAGGACACTGTTACAGAAAACTGACCGATCGAATCCTATCAGAATTATTCTTTAAAAATAAAAGAAATGTAGCTAATACTAACATACTACGATCCATCCGCTAATCTTTATATTGTTCCACATATCTCGCAGGTACGGACGTCGTCGACCGTGATAATGTGTTCGATGCGCGCGTTTTTTGTACGTACAGCTGTTGGGGTAGGGGATCCGTTCCTACACTGGGGCTCCAAGATTTATGGCCGCGAAGACGGCTGCCTTTACTGTCGCAGGCTAGCTATGCCTGTGCTTAAGCCGACTCGGAATCGTGGCTGTAGTATGATTCTGATATAAATGCATCCCTTTGCTTACGATTTAGTTTTAATGTTATATTAATCATAGAACTGCGCGCGCGCGCTTCGACTCTACGTCGTATGATTTTAAGTTCTTTATAAATATTCATTTGAAAACCTTTTTGTTTCCTTTTTATCCTTAGAAAAGCTTACGTAGAGTAGGAATAAAGATCCAACTCGTTAACGCTTAGAGTCTAAAAGTTCATGTCAACTGACATAATAAATAAATAATATTACGGATCAGATTTTTCTATATCACCAGCAAACTATATATTACTATAGAAGCATATTCAGTTCTAAATTAGTTTTATTATTTTAGTTTATTAAATATTAGAAGCGTAATCACGTGCAAAAAAGTCAAAAGATTCAAGTAGAAACTACGTCTCGATTTCCGCCATTACCGTTACCACAGAATAAGTACTAGGCACTTGCTTAGGATCAAGCCAATCAGTGGCTGCTGTATGACACTGCGTAATGCGACTGTCATTCATTATACGTAAATTTTTGCGCCATCATATAAGAACTCTTTCAAAGTACGAGTATTGTAGGTAGCTCATTTTCATGGATCATTTTTCAGTAGCGTATTGCGCGTTTCCACTTTGTTATAAATGCATTATTAAAGAGTACAATGTACATTATCGTAACTAAGTGGCTTTCTTGATCATTATCCAATAAATTACCTCCTATGGGCTTCAATCTGTGGGATTACCTATCATTACTGTCGCCGGCAATGGTAGCTTCGGACTTGACATAAGTAGTTGATTCAAATTGCTTCGTACTTGACATTTACGTATGTCAAGTGCAAACTAATTGAAAACAACCTTTGCTAAAGGCCTTAATAAATAGCAGATGTTTATATTTCTAATAGTATCTAATCTCTTTGTGATATGTATTAACAAGCAGCTATACCTAACACTGTGCACCCCAACATTCCCAACCAAACTTTGATGGGTCGCTCATTGATCTTACATTACCTACATAATAATTCAATGTATTTTT
This sequence comes from Acrobasis consociella, assembly GCA_963555685.1. Taxonomy (NCBI): domain Eukaryota; kingdom Metazoa; phylum Arthropoda; class Insecta; order Lepidoptera; family Pyralidae; genus Acrobasis; species Acrobasis consociella. The sequence continues at coordinate 23,094,918 of OY743104.1, forward strand.
CAAGAACAGCACATTGCAAAATTTCCAGCAGCTTCGAATATTGTTTAGTAATTTCAAAGGTGTGGCTGAATAACCTGACATTCCATACAACCATGAACATTAAAAACGTTACGCTCCTTTTTAGGAGCCGTCATGTAATAATTGTACATTAGTTACTATACTACTTATTACGCACTTCTTACTCCGTTCATTTGTTTGCCTTTCTATGTAGCATTAACTAACGCGCTATAGTATATAAAAGACGAACAGAATTATGAATAAACCATGGTCACGCAACTCGCGGGCGTCATTTCACATTTGAAAAGCAAATCTCTTTATCGGGGGCGTATGGGATAATAATAGAACTATCGAATATTAAAATTTGACGGTACGAGTATCGAAGAATACGCAGGGTTCTGTAGTCGATTTCTGTCTATTCAACAAGTCAACCCCATATCCGAAAAGGTCTTGGATTGTATTAGACACTCTCAAATGAGTCGTTTTGGTAAAGGAAAAAAATGACTTAATAAATAGTTCCATTTAATTTGATTGAACTTATCCACCAAAGTTTACCTTATATTCATACATATCTATGTACCTTCCTCCTCCAATTTATAAACTACCTATCTTTCATCTCGCTCCAGACCTTAGACGCCGTCTATCACCGTTCTACTCCTCTTTTGGTGTTAGAGAAGGCCAATGATCTTTTCTGTTTCTCATAATATCTGACCCTAAAAGAAATGTTTGCTTACAATCTATTCCCACCTCACTTGTTAAGTTTTGGAAGTTTTGTTGTAATCCTCTGCATCGAATTCTAGACTCTTATGTTATTTATCTACAGACCTCTAAAAACAAATGAGTAAGCCTTATTTAAAGGTAAGCGAGATTTTCAGAAGGCAAGAAGTTGGCGAGATGATGTAGTGCGACTTAGACTTCGAGCAGATAGGTCGACGAAAACAGTCTCTAATATGTATTCTGTGACAGTATAGTTATTTATACAGGTGATTATTTCACCACCAGCCAAATTTTTGGAGCAACTTAATTTTTGATACTGAACTTAGTTTCCATATATACATTAACGAAAAACTAAAAAAGTTCTCCTTTCCATTTGATTTATCGGTTTTCAATATATCTTTTTATAGAAAATAGTTCTGTATAATGGACTGCATTTGCTCTTTAAATTTGGCTGTAAATAATGTACCTTCCGTGAGTTTTGTGAAGTTATTTTTTCATGTGTGTATGTGGTTACCAAGATCGAATATATCTGCTAGATGATCCCGACCTTATCCTCTATAAATCGTACTACACTCACGCTAAAAGTAGCCTATGAGTCTTTTTGGTCCTGGGGTCCTGGGGTACGACCCAAAATGCTCTGTCTGCCCCATCAGGGATAAAGACGTGATAATATGTATATCTTAATCTAACTTAATTATAGTAGTTTGTTTATTTCTCGTAATAAAGATTGATTTTTCCGCTGTAAAAGAGTTATAAGTAACTGAATGTGAATTCACAGAATGTATTGTTGGTATTCCGTTGAATTTCTCGCTACACTTCAGCGTTAGTGGCCACTTATTTCCTCTTCTACATAATCGTTATTGTGACGTCATCCTACCTCAGCCTTTGTTAATGAAATGATCATTTGTTCAATTAATCAAAGGAACTTGCAGTTATTTAGTGTAAAGCTTACATTGGCATACCGAAGGTTTGGTCACATTGAAGTGAATGTTCAATATGTAAGTACGATTGTTATTACTTGTTAGGCCCGCTATCAGGTGATAACATTGACATGAGAGACTTTTGGTATAAATATGTCGGCCGATATTTTAGCTTTTGAATATGAAAGAAGGTATTTTTTGCGATTTGAGTACTTTTTTGAATGTAGCTAGGAGGTTCAAAATTATCCTGTACGTGTTGACACGCCTGTGATAGCCTACAGACGAAGTAACCGTTTAATTTATGACGAATTTTACTTATTCACGGTCTTTTGTTACAGAGAAAGAGACGTTATGAACCACCACCGCCCCAGAGCGCCAAGAAATTCTGCCCAGAGGGCCCCTCGTCGTCCAACTCGCAGGAGAACTGGCACAGCAGTATAGCCCTGCCGGGGCTCAGCGGCACCAGTGTGCAAGGCCCGCCGGAGATGAAGCAGTGGCTAAATAAGTAAGTTGACTTTTAATACTTGGCTGCGATAACAAGACGCATTGAGTTGAAGGATGGAAGAAGTGGCATAAAAAAATCTCTATTTCCTTCGGACTTTAAAAACAACCCGAAAGCCGTTTGGCATCAATGGCAGTCACCTAGCTGCCTTCAGACAGCTTGAAAAATCTGACACCAGTAGTGGTCACCACCACTGCCACCACACAAAGTTGACTATTGGCACTTTGCTGTGATAGCATGGAGCATTGTTAAGGAGATGGACCCCAGCAGTGCACAATGGAAAAATAAAGTGCCTTTTTTTGATCATATTTGTTTTATAAACATTTGGCGCACTTTTAATACTTACCCTCCCGTTACTCAGTGGCTCTCTAGTGATGTCAGATTTTTTCAGCTACATATTTACAGCTCGCTTACAGTTTAAATGTACGTATATGCTATTAATTGATCCCATTTGCCCTTGTTTAGTGAGTTTTCCAAACACGTATCACGCTATAAATTTATTGCAATTAGGTTTTATATTCATTCTGCCTTTGTAAGTACATCACTTCACCAAACTTAGCTGTAAGTAAAGGATCAGACGTAAACAAATTCCTAATATAAACTCTAAAAAAAAACCAATCATCAGGTGATACAAATTACAATGAGTAATAGAATAATAACCATATTCGCTTTTGTATGTATATCTGTTCTTTCGAATGTTTTTCCAACAGATTCCAATCTTGGACCAACAGCGAAAAGTTCCAAGCCATCGACGCGCTGATCAGCCGCTGTGCCAACAGCCACGTCCGCTACATGATGAAGGCCATAGAGCCGCTGTTCCAGAGAGACTTCATATCACTGCTGCCCAAAGAACTAGCCCTGACCGTCCTGGGATACCTCCAACCAAAGGATCTGTTGAGGGCTGCCCAAACTTGCCAATATTGGAGGTAACATAAATTTTGCTTCATTGATAAGGTCATAGAGCCGCTTTTCCATAGGAACTTCATTCCGCTTCTGCCCCAGGAAATGGCTCTGTCCTTCCTGGGATACCTTTAGCCGAAGTAACTGCTGAGGGCCGCCCAAACTCGCGAATATTGAAGGTAACAATTTTTTTATCTAGGTCATATTCGCATTTATAAAAAAAAATTATACCTCTCCCTGCCAAGGAACTGGCTTCCACCGACCTGGGATATTTCTTATACTATAAATTCATAACTGACACCTATGTATTTAAAAGTAGTAAAAAATGTTATTATATCAAGGAAAATAGTTTTTGCCTCGATACAGGCTGACATACTTACGGACATAATAAATAGTGATCACACGTAAACGTCTATACAGGCTGGCTGGTAAATCACGTGTCATATTAAAGGACATAATAAATCATGATCACACGTAACGTCAATAACAAAACAAAATACCTATTACAAATAAAAAAATTGACAATTTTATGGGTAATGTCTCGGAATATTTGGAAACCGCGAGCTCGCTACGCGCTCTATAGTTACCTATGGAACGAGACAAGAACTGCATCCCCCTTTCAATATGCGTGATTTACCAGTCAGCCTGTAAAGTTAACAAAAAAAAAAACTAAAACAAAACAATAAAGTATATACCTGCTTAATACTGAAATCATATGAATTTATTATACACGATCAATTTATAGTTCATTGATGGATATGAAAAATATGAAAATAAGCATTCGTTTGTATTCGGAAATGCGATGATTCTCGCGGTACATTAAGAAAATAGAACCTTATTGTATCTATTTATGTACTGGACGTACATACAAAGTACATTGAAAATTAAATTAAAAAAACTTGTAAAAAAGCGAAAGTTAAACTATGGTCAAATAAATGGGTCAGGCAACTGTAATCATGGGTAAGCATTAATGCCAATGCTCGCTAGGCCGTCAAGCTCTTGAATGTTCCACTGAGAGATAAGTTTTGTTTAGGAATTGCTACCAACCGCTCAAATTACTACTCATTCATGTGAAACTATGTCAAATTACTACTAAAGGTTGTTGTAGACACTCCTTTGACATCATTAACATACGCTTATTAGCTTTTTCCTTTATTATATTATAAACCCGTACCTTCTAACAAGGGTTTTCAAAAATATGGGACAGCAAATGGTAGCACAGTGACGTCAGGTCCAATTAACTGTTGATATTAGACTATTAGTTGACAGGTTATTTTGCTCCGTCAAATGTATTTCGCGTTGATTTTAATATCATTGACTTGTATTTCGTGGTCATCTTGCGGAAACTCAGTATCATGTTATAAATTAAAAATAAATAATATGGACAAATCACACTAATTGAGCCAGTCCCAAAGTAACTTTAAACTTGTATTATGGAATACTAACTCAATAATAATATATCAGTCAGTAATAGATAAAATAAATACATATATGGATAAACACGCAAGAGGTCATTTTGCTATGTATTTGCCCTGGCTGGGGATCAAACACAGGACCTTGAAACTGTAATATGTTGTATTTGCACATTTCTATGTTCGGACTCAGGCATGTCTATCGGAACCATTATGACTAGCGAGATGCTGGGTGTATCAGGTCCTAGTATTGACTGTAACTATAGACTTTGTTTGTATTTCCTTTATAGAGATAGGAAATAATATATTTATGTATGTAGTTAGGTAGGTAGATAGATAACTTTTAGTATACACCGAACTCGCTAGATGACATGTCAAATCAGTTTTTTTTTTTAAATTATTTTAAGGCTCTGGATGCAAATCCTTTAGAGCCCATCTTTATTATTTTCTTTATTCTTTACCCTAACCCTAACTATACAATCATAGGTTGGTGCAGGTCCTTTGATTCCTTATAGGGAATTTCTGACACTTTTTTCTAAACGTCAAAAACATCATTTTCTATGGGATTTCTATGAAATTTACAACCGTGACGTCATGCTTATTAGAAGTCAAATAGCACTCGTAATATCAAGTTTTCTGCAGTAATAAATCTAAAATAAAGATTGAAATTGTCAATTAAAAATACACTATCTTTAATTTATTTTTGACCCACACATCAACCCAATTATGTATCATTTAGAATTTTATACCATTCGCCCTCAAAAAAGTTTATTTTATTCACTGAAAACAGTGAAACTATAAGAACTATACGGTTTCATCTTGGTAAGTAGATGTATTCTGTGAACCGCATTAAGATTTTCACACAAAAATAGAAAAAAAAAACATCATATATTTTTTCTAAACGTCAAAACAGCCAGTTTCTATGGAATTTTTTCAGATGACGTCTTAGTCTTTTGGAGTCAAATAGCGCTCTTATTATCAGTTTTCTGCAATAATAAATTTAAAATCACTTTAAAATGGATATGTTCAAAGACAAGTGACAGTATTTGGTATGAGTACAAAATAATTTATTTTTGGCTTAAGAAAAAACACAATAAAAACATTGTTATAATCAACGTTCGCACGATTGTAAAAATTTAGTAAACCCCGCGAATGGGCGCATCGCTTATTCGCGCGACAATCGCGTAGTCGCGTAGTATTTGAAAAACGCGTTAATGTATCAAATCGCGAGCATTACGTCACGGAGTTCCTAGCATGATTGTTGTTGTGGGTTTTTCGTTTGTTTTTAGCCAACATTGGTGTCAGATTTTTAGCCTGCTAAAAGGCAACTGACTTAGCTCGACGACTGCCATACAATGATGACAGCCGAGACCAACGCTTGTACGTGCCTTCTGAAGCACGGAGGAGCTCAAGAAATTTTTATACCACTTGTGGTCACCCATCCAAGGGCGGACCACGCCCGGTGTGGCTTCACTTTCGAAAACGCTTTAAAGCGCAACGCCGGTCCAACGAACTCCTCGAATTTTACACGTTGATGAAACATTAGAAAATATTGCGCAAACTTTACAGAAAACATGTATTTTCGTTTAAAAACAAATTTCATTTTCACAACAATATGGAAAATATTTTTTTTGTGTTCTATTTGTTTCAAAGTTCAGAACTTCCACAACTGACGTAAATTTTGACTTACTTTACCTTTAGTTAAATTTGTTTTATCTTTATATGGCTTTATTTTGACATTGAATCTATATGTAATAAGAAGGTATTCCGGACGTAATGTTTTTTAGGCAATTTTAAACATTTTTTTTCGCTTCTAGCATCTTCAAAGCCTTTAAAAAAAACTAGAAATGTAATTGTTGAGCCCTGTATTTATAAAAAAAACTAACGCTACGAATTTAAGAAGCATTGTTTTTTTTCTGTTAATGCTTTAAAAGTGCCATATATGCCATTCAATTGGTAGCATACTAACTTTATGACTGATTAAGTAAGGAAATTTTATGAATAAGGGTTAAGTAAGATTATCCTAAATTCATGAAACAAACAAAATCTTTATTAACATTTATGTATTACAATAACATTATTAACTAACAAATAAAGTTTTTCTTTCCTAAAATATGTAAAAGAACTTTTGTATGTACAAGACTTAATATATCTACAGAATACCGAAAAGGCAGCTAGGTCATCTTATCTTCAGCTGATAAAGCACTTAAATTATATAGTATTAACATAAAATGAAACAACTAATTTGAGGTTAGTTTTAGAACAAAGTAATGGCATTGAGTACCATCGATTTGCCGTGAAAAGGTTCATTAATGCGTTTGAGAAAACTGGCAACACTGCACTCATTGGCTGTCATTTTCGTCATATTCTCCATAGCCTCGAATTTTTTTACCGTGTAAAAATACCACCATAGCCGAGAGTGACAAACAATACGATAATACTTCGATCGCTATCTCTTTTTTTTGCTCTTGTGAACCTTTACAAGAGTACACAAGAGCAAAAGAGATAGCGATCAAATTTACATGTGGCAAGTCTTGTAGTACCAGTACCAGTATCAATCGTTATACGCCAGGGTTATTGTATTAAATATATTATTGACACTATAAATCGGATTATAAAATGTAAACCGTATTAATTTACAAGTTATCTAAAATTGAAAGATGGTATCGTGCTGTATTACCGCATGTTCGTGTGTTAGGTACGAGTACAACCCTTTTATAGTTATAATTTCGTATCTAGTCACATTTGCATTACTCTAGACGTGTTCTTACCTTTATAACTATGATAATAGGAGCTCGTTGGCCGTTGAGAGTGCGCATTACTAGCGCCTTCGCATGTAAACCGATACCAGGCGTGGTTCGCACTTGGATGGGTGATAAGTGGCATAAAAAATTATCGAGCTTCTCCATGCTTCGGAAGATAAGTATGAGTATAAGCAGTTTGTCTTATGGCAGTCGTCAAACTATGTCAGATGCCTTTAGGCAGCCTGAAAAATCTGATACCAGTGTTGGCCACTTACAGACATTAAAAACAAACATCTATGATCATCGCCATAACCCATAATATAACACATGAAAATATCTATCGGGTTTACTTACGTCTACCAACATTATCGACCAAATCCAAATTCTCTTTTAGGCTATTTCTGATTTTATATTTAGAACTAGGTAGTTTAAAACACTTTAAATTTTAGAATAAGAAGGCGAGCTAACTTTAAAATAAAATTTTCAGGTTCCTGGCTGACGACAACCTGCTTTGGAAAGAGCAATGCCGGCGCATAGGCATCACCACCCTAAAGAAGATGCCCCGTTCCCTCCCACGATGCGCGTCTCCGTGGAAGGCGGCCTACATGCGGCAGTACCTCATCGAGAACAACTGGCTACACAAGCCCGTGAACAACCCCATCATCATGAGAGGACACGACGACCACGTGATCACTTGTCTCCAGTTTTACGGAAACCGCATCTTGAGCGGCAGCGATGACACTACGCTCAAAGTGTGGTCGGCCGTTACTGGCAAGGTAAGTTGTTCATTCATTTCAATTGAACAACCCATTGTACAACCCCATCATCATGATAAGACTCGATGACCGCGTGATCACCTGTCTCCATTTGCCATGCGACATCGTCAAGCCTGTGAACAACCTATAGTTAAATAATTCTATGGAAACCACATCTTGAATGGTGTAAACTTTCATATGTTTGAATTAGCGTCTGTTAGATTTATGTTGTTAAGGGGTCCCTCAGCTACCCCTACTTGTATACTTCACAACATTTAATTATGTAGCATTCACCTCTTTTCAATTTCCAAGCTATGGTCTTTGTCAGTCGACCGCAGACTATGCGTTGCGCGCGGATATATTCATTCAGTAATATATTTTGGTCGACTATCCATTGCAGTATTTGCTAGATAAAAATACTAATTATATATAGTTTTATCGTTGTGTTCAGATTCAGAACTTATCTTTTCTGTATTTACTCCTTAATTTTTCTACTACACTTTCTACTACTTGCTTCGCTTGTCCATCTTGTTTTGTTTTCTTTTTCTTTCCATATGTATCCTTACCTAATAAATAACGTACTAGAAATTTTCTATACATTTGTTTTCCCCTACTTTTTTACACATTTCCCATCTGGGTCACCCATATTACCCAACCATACCTTCGGGGCTGCCTGCCCCCATAGGTATGAGTAGGTGCAGTAGACGTTTGTCAGATTACAATTCTATAGAAAATTTTATTAACTTCCTCCATCAGCCAATATCAATCGATAAGAATCAACAATTAATTTTGAAAAAACATCCTAAATGTTTTTTAGCATTTCTTATTCCAAACATTTCAACGTATAAATGTGTCCATATTTTTGTAATCGTATTTTGATACGCTCAATCAATAGACTTAAAACAGAAAACAGTCACTTTAGATTTTTTTAATTTTTATAAAGCGTCAGTCCAAAATCCATTTAGCCGTTTCGCCTACAGACCATGCCTAAAAATAAAATACAAATATACATTCAAAAAACGCTACCCTCCTGGCGCAGTCGGGAAAAAATGTGGGACAAAGTTTGTACATGATATTGTGAACACCGATAATTCATAAACTAGCGCACGAGATTTATTATTGACCGGGCGACGGAGCGAGCGAAGCGTCTCAGTTTCGAGATTGACCAAGAATGCTTTTGTCCGGCTGTCAATCTGTCCGACTGGTCTCGCTTACATGTCGCATTTCTTAACCGATTCTGGGGAAAATTTGTGAGAAGATTCGAAATTAAAATAGGTATTTTTTGTCGATTAAGTTTATTTTTTTCTAATTTTTTTAAAATGGCGGCAATATGGATGTGAATAGTATATTAAATATAATTCAGCCATTTCATGTGTTTTTTTAAATGATCTTTTTTGTTACTCTTATTAAGACGCTACTTTTTGTCTAAATAACTTTTATAACCGACTTCAAAAAAGGAGGAGGTTATCAATTCTTTGGAATCTTTTGTTTTTGAAGATCAAACTTTAAGCGCGTTGGGTATTTTTTGAAATGGGAAAAAGCCATTGAACTCGCGGCACTGTTACCAAGTGAAAAGAAAAAAAGATACTATTGGCTTCGTGCGAAGTACGTGGTGGGGGTAATGAAATCTATTGCAGCGCCCATGGTGGCCAAAACTAGCAATTATATGGGCGCTGTACGAAATTCTGTCAAAGCTGTCAAACAAGCTATTGTAGATTTTTCAATGGGATTTCACATTATTTCTCCAAAAAAATTAACCATTAGGTATTGGTTGTTGTGTCGTAAATTAGAAGAATACTGAAAGAATAGCAAATGCAAGTTTTGTTGATTCCCAACAACAAAACGCGAGAAATGAATAGCTGCCATCAACAGAAAAAGTAACAAAATAACTTTAAATTTTATGCAAATCCTTTATATTAATTTAATATAATACCTATAATTTAAATATTTACGTGAGTATTAACTAACCTCGTTAGTGTTTCAGTACTGATAGATCGCCACGGCACCCAAAACAACATGATGTAATCTGCAGAGATCATTTTATTTGTGGCAAAAATAAATCAATCAGCAATTCATCCATAGTTATATACCGACAATATTTCTTGCAATTTATTATTCAAAAATAAATGAATCTAAAGCTTTATCACGTTACAAACGTTTTATGGAACGGAGAAATAAGAGAGAACTATCCAAAACCATACAAACCTACCGAACACATTTACTCATCATTACACTAATTTCGTGCTGAAAATAATATTTAGTATATTACTTTTTAGCGATACTGTAACCATTAATATATGTTCATTATTGTTAAATGAAACCATTAAAGTAGCCTTTTTTTGCTCGTTTAACAATAAACCTACAAATAAACATTGAGTTAACACACCCTGATGTATCCAAAATAAAACACTTTTTATATAAATTTTACGTACTTCATTTAATTTCAGTGAACGAAAACGATTTCGCAAGCCTTTATCTACATAAAATAAAGCAACACTATAAAATTAAGTGTAATAAACAAACTAATTTTCAGTAATTTATTTAGACAATTTTTTTTGTTGGTCACACGTCACGAGCCATTTTGCCCGAAAAGTTGCGCACGCCTATGTGGCGCTGATATCTGCACGGAGCGAATAGTTAAGTTGGGAGCGTGTATGCCTTAGTCGACGTCCCCGGTTCAAACCTAGCACACGCCAATATTATTACTTTTCGTTTAATTTATTTTTCTTCGTTTTTATTCGAATAATAATAATTGTTATATTTGAAGTACAAACTTTTTTAAGAGCGTTAAGCATTTTTTGAGGTAGGAAAAAACCATTGAACTGGCGACACTGTTGCCGAAGCCGAAACCAAATGTTAAAGGGCAAGTATGCCTTTTAACTTCAGGTGATTCTATAGAAATTTAATCAAAATCGGTTGTGTTGTGTAGCATGATGTTGAAATCGGATAAACTTAAATAAACTTCGAGCGGGGGTGACTCGTGCGGTCTACAGCTCACAGAGCCACTATTATTATGTAATATTTATTTAATTTTTTTTTGTGATTTAAGTACAGCCTGTCTATTATTTATCTCGCTAGTGTCTTTTTCACGTTGTATATACTAAAGTTTAAATCATAGTTTTGTGTCTTTCTTCTCTAGTTATATAATGGCCTAAACGTTGCGGACGAATTGCGATATTGCATATTTTCTATTGTGTAATTCTAGGCTAATGTGTTTAAAAAAAATGCATATTTTTGATAAAGTAGAAAGTGCTTTCCAAATTTTTTACCACAGTAAGTGTTGGGATGGTTGCGGCGATGGTTGGCTAGCTGTAGCTGATGGCACCGCTCGGCGACAGTGAACTAACGACGAGCGGGCGCTACCTGCAGCCTCCGGCCTCGCTGCTTATCTATAAAAGTTAGAATAATAAAAATACAAAATTATTGTGTAAAATTATATGTTTGGCCGTTGTCAGCCGATGTGGTTACACCCTGACAGGTAAGAATTAGCTTCTTTTCGGCGTCAAAATTGATTCCTTATTCGTTCGTAACTCGCGTCCATACTTACCACGCAAATTGCAAAGTGCCATCGTCCGAACCTATGGCATTTCGAAGTTGTAATTAAACAATTGAATCATTGTATAGGCAGAGTACATTTTTCGGATTACATAATTAACTATTTTATTTTGGTGATAGTAAGATAAAGATATACTTTATCTTTTTTTCGGCGTCAGAATTGATTCCGTATTCGTTCGTAACTCGCAACCATGCTTACAATGCAGACGTTGCAAAGAAAGTGCCATCGTTCGAACCTAGTGGATTTCGAAGTTTAGTTAAACAATTAATTTATTATATAGGAGAATAAAGGTTTCGGATTACATAATTAACTATTTTATTTTGATGATAATTATATAAAGACATACGTTAAGTGAGTAAGTTTTACGTTACACACATATAGGGGCGGTTTCGGTTGGTACAATTTTAATTGTAGACACTAATTTAATGTGCACGAACTGGTGGGTAACCTTACTGCGTGAAGCTTACAGCTATTTCTCAATACTCAATAAATGTTGTGTTGTCGTTTATGATGTCGTGGATAGGTACTTTGAAAGTGCTTTCATAGTACCTATCACTAACTGTTTATATGTCGCAGTTTGATTATATAATTCGCTGTTTGACATAACTGATAGAAGTAAGGCAATGCAACTCGGCTTTGTAAAACAGCTGAATGACGTTTAGCGTTTAAAGTAACAGAACTTTAAGAGCGGCCAACCCGCCTTACTTTTCATACAAACGCTCGTACGTGATTATGGCGTTTTAACAGATCTTTCTTGGAAAGTTTTGAACTAACAGGAATCTTGTGCGCAATATCTAGGTTTCTATCGAAATTAAAAATTAAAATTTGGAAAAACAAATTCAGTATAAGTCTCCAAAAATCTGCTTTTTTGTACAAATTTTACCTGAACTTCGGCCGATCATATAGTACTCATGAACTGTAAAAGTAAAGAAAATATTTGCATACAAACCTTGCAAATGAAATGAAGATTCTAAATAAAAAAACATTTATTTCACTCACTCGTAAGGCTTACTGAAAAACACGTATTACCTGGAACAAGTTTTATGAAATTTCCGCACCCTGTGAAAAGTTAATATTCGTTCAATGACTAGTAAATAATAATACTAATTTCGTACAATATAATGCAAACTGAGCGCTCAGGTGCTATCTCTTTTTTTCGCTTTGCTTTTTTTTCTATCATTGCGCTGAATGTAGTAACAAGCATTTTCAACCATGCTCGCGTTGACGATAGACGGACCGGGAATGGCCCTCTTAATACGGAAAATTGCATTAAAGATTTGTATTTATCAATGCCGCTGATCAACGTCTAAGGTTTATATAAAATTGCGTAAAATAATTACGTAAGATTAAAAATTTTAGTTGCGAATTATGGCTGTCAGTGTCGTAACTACTCGTACAACAGTGGTGTCAGAAAATGAGAGTTCTTTTAATTACTTAAAATTAATAAGTAACACGCTAATAATGAAATTATCCTAACTGTAATAAAAACAGTGATTTTAAAGACAATTATTTTTTATTTTGTTAAAAAGTTGTCAGTATTTTCTAAAAGTCAGTGCGACTGCGGTACTTATAAAAGCTGGTCTAAGCAACTTGTTTTGAAGGTTATGAAACTAATTAAAAGCGGTAATTAAACTACAATTTTTTGACGTGATAACGTCTTTAAAATCGTTTTAGTCGGGTGACATGTTCAGAAACTTGTGTCACACCAAAACCTCACGAGCGCGATCGCAGGTATAACGAGAGAGAGACGGACCGATCTCCCGTCTCATCTCGAGCGCTGCCAGTCATTCCGTGAAACGACGTTATCACGTAAACATCTCGATCGTAAACCTACTTTACAAACGACCAATTTTTTTAAATCTTTGTTTTGTTAATAAATTTACCCACACATATCTTAATTGGTGCGTCTTTTTAGTGTTCCGTACCAAAAGGGTAAAAACGAGACCGTATTACTAAGATTCCGACCGTGATAGCTAGACAGTTTAAATTTTCATCGATGATGTATTTCTATTGCTGCGATTACAACAAATACAAAAAACAATAAAATAAATACTTAAGTGGGGCTGCCATACAACAAACGTGATTTTTATAGATAATGATACGGAACCCTTCGATCCCGAGTCCGACTCTCGCTTGGCCGATTTTATTATTTCATCACTAGCACTATACCAAATCCTTATTACGCAGATAAAGACGAGCAATTTTGTTAAACGTAACACATTGACAATCTAGCTGAGCGATGCTTCAGCGGTTTTACAAAACTAAGCTTTACTGCGAAACTACCAGCGGTTATGTAATACAGGGAATTATGCAATCTGTCTGCGACATAGTATATATTGTTATGATTTTTTGCAGTGTCTCCGTACCCTCGTAGGCCACTCCGGCGGCGTATGGTCCTCGCAGATGGTCGGCGACCTAGTGATTAGCGGGTCCACGGATCGCACGCTCCGCGTCTGGAACGCCAAGACCGGCCAGTGTCTGAAGGTGCTCGCTGGACACACTTCCACAGTGCGCTGTATGCACTTGCATCAAGACAGGTAAATATCTAAGACATTTTACTACCCTTATATTTATAAAAACTAACAACCGTCTGTTAAACCCATTTTAGTTCAAAAATCTTTCATCCCTTTCCCTCTTTTCCATATTTAACATAGTAAGAACGAGACAAAATACATTTTAACTGAAAGAGGTTTAGCAAAACTTAGTATTTTTTTAAAATACTAAGTTTTTGGGGGTTAGTGTGTTTCTAGTTGTATCATTAGCTGTGCTTCCGGATTTTTTCTCCAGAGATAGGTAATAGCATAAGCATTCCCAAAGAGGGTTGACGTCAGGCAGGCGTCGCTTAAACTGTTCCGGCAATTTTTTTCTTCGTTTAGCGTGCTCTTCGGCATCCTTGGATGAATATTGTCATGTTTATTATATTTGGAGAAAAAATGACGCAACCGGGAACACGCTAAGTTATAGAAGACAGTATGAGTAAGCATGTCATAATTACGGCGATGGAAAAACAGGAATCACTGAAAACGATTAGGCTGTGGTATTTGTATCTAAATAAAATATAATTAGCATGTTACCGGTTATAGATATGCGGGCGACAGTTTCAGTGACTCCTTGAAGTATATATCAATCTTATTTTAGATTACATTTCAATTAAAGTTAGGTAAGTTTCTGCAGCTGCTTATTGTTATACAAAAATTCTGTTTTGTAAGGCGAATAATTTTTATTGTTTTTTTTTTTGCGAAGTAATATAATAAGTTTTTGTTTTGCAGTTGGTACAGTTTAATTGAACCTATGAATCTTATGTGTTGTAAATTCTATACAAGCACTTGTTTGTTTGTTTTTCGTGTGTGTAAGTGACCAACACCGGTATCAGATTTTTTCAGGCTGCCTAAAGGCATCTGACATAGCTCCGGGAGCAACGGCTTATATGTGCCTTCCGAAGCACGGAGGAGCTCGAGAAATTATTATGCCCCTTGTGGTCACCCATTCAAGTGCGAACCACGCCTGGTGTCGCTTTACTTGCGAAAGCACTAAAATCTAAACTTAGGAGCCGGCAACGAATATAATGTGATGATTTAATGGTGCTCAAAGCAAATTTTGTACTTGCTACTTGTATATGTGAACGATGTGCCATCGAAGGATAAAGCTATAGAGCAAAACCCCTTAAACTGGACAAGCTTAAAAATTCTAATTAAAGCACTGTCAGTCTTTAAGATAAATTGCTGATGCGAACTTTTTCGTTATTTGCGAATTAGGTGTATCTGTTTATAAAAATTAATATAGCTTTTGCGAAAGTCATGCAAGTAAATAGATCCCTATTTGCGAGTTAATATTTTTTTATCTTCTTTTAACGATGTAATATAATAATAACGGCAATTTTTTTAAAGATGCTTATAGCCACTGTTTCTGGGTTTTTTGCAAAATAAAAGTTCATATTGATCATTTCTAATACCCCGTCTCTCAATTTTACCCGTTCTGATTCATTGTATTTTGCACACTAAGTTTGTTATAAGATACTTCAATAAAAATTGCTTGCCATATAAAAAAGCCAATTTCAGAATACGTATATACTTACCATCACATTCACAAAAGTTGACAAACGTTTGCTAAAGCTCCTTTAGTTAAAATGTATTTTGTTGAAAAGATAAAAGTGACAACAGATGCTTTAGCAAACGTCTATTAATTTTTATGGATTCAAGGGCTAGACGTAGGTACGCAGAACTTATTCGTTACTAAAACAAGCCAGTAACTCTTTTCAATGCGAATATATCTAAAGTGAATAAAGGAAATTGAAATGAACCTCCAATTTCAGGGTGGTATCCGGTTCTCGCGACGCGACTCTGCGCGTGTGGTCCATATCTGAAGGGCGCTGCATCCGCGTGCTAGTCGGCCATCTTGCGGCGGTGCGCTGCGTGCAGTACGACGGGAAAGTGGTCGTGTCCGGCGCGTACGACTACTTCGTGAAGGTGTGGAACCCGGACACCGGCGAGTGTCTGCACACGCTTGCCGGACACACCAACCGAGTGTACAGCCTGCAGGTGAGACACAAGAACACAGAAAAATGTCCTTATGAACTCAGAAGTTATAGAAATTAGTTAAACAAGGTGTGTTAGTGATGAATTAGAGGTTCTAGCTTCTATCCCCTTGCCCTTTTTCAAATGGTCCTGGGTCTTTGATATAATCGTTATTAATATAGTATCGTTATGATAGTATCCCATGACACAAGTCTCTAACTTTCTTTGGGGCTAACTCTATCTGTGTGATTTGTCCCTAGATATTTATTAATTACACCAGAGATATTTATGCGGGCGAGCGAGCGAATTCAGCGAAGCCAGCGAGAGCGCTCATAGTTTGTGGGAGTAAATTATCACTTACACTCGAGTTAAACACTCTACTTTTCATCATTTATTAGAATTCAATGAAAATTCCTATGATCCAGAGGTATAAATATTTTTATGAAATTAAAGTTTATTAATCCTATTTAGAAGTTGAGAACAGAAAGAAAGTTGAGCACTGCTGCGTCATTGTTGCGAGTATGAAAACCTGTCATAGAAGGGGTTGAGTTAAATCAAACGTCAGTGCTTTGGTGCGGTCAAACCAATACTATATTCTCTACACTATTTGTTTACATTATGGTATAGGGCTGTGTCTCAGTAGCCGATGTTTGTATAGGTGGTATGGGTGCGATGGTAGGATACTTGTACGGGTTAAAACAGCCCATTGAGCTGTTTTCCACCTCCGACCGAATAGAGGGGAGTTATAAGTTTGACGCCAATGTCTGTCTGTCTGTGGCATCGTAGTTCTCCAACGGATGGCCCGTTTCCGATGCCGTTTTTTACATTAAAGTAAGTTTACTTGCGGTGGTTCTTAGCCATGTTGCCCGTTTGAAAGACGTTTTTTTCTAATTTACCGGTAACGTTTCTAGCTAATTTTCTTTTTCAGTTTGACGGCATCCACGTTGTCAGTGGTTCGCTGGACACCTCGATCCGCGTATGGGACGTGGAATCCGGCCAGTTGAAGCACACGCTCACGGGACACCAGTCCCTTACCTCTGGAATGGAGCTTCACTCGAACATACTCGTATCGGGCAATGCCGACTCTACCGTCAAAGTGTGGGACATTACCACGGGACATTGTCTGCATACTCTGTCTGGTTAGTGATATTCATTTACTGTCTTTCATGCTGGTCTGAGAGAAAAGAAAAAACATACAATGTACCGGCCGTCTCTTTTCGCTCAGATTGTAGAAGCTGATCGAGGTAATAGGCGAAAATAGGATCAGATTAATAGGCGAACCGGATAACAACCCATCATTATTTTGGTTCCTTTGAGTCTTGCGGTCTTGGGCTTTGTCTGATTAAAGGCGCAAGACCCAAAATCTTCTATCTGCCCCATTAGGGATAAAAATGTGATAGTATTTACGTATTTACTTTTTTTATCAGCCTGTATCCACTGCAAGACTACTGGCGTCTACCTATAAATGGAGGATTTGCTTACAAGTATATTCACTACAATTCGGGAAGCTACTCAAGTGTCTTCTCGTCAAATATACCTCAGTGTCTTAAGACTAAAGTTTACAACCAATGTGTGTTACCAGTGATGACTTATGGCTCTGAAACATGGTCCCTTACTACGGGTCTCATAAGAAGGCTCAAGGTCGTGCAACGCACTATGGAAAGGGCTATGCTCGGTGTTTCTCTACGTGATCGAATCAGAAATGAGGAAATTCGTAGGAGAACTAAAGTCACTGACAAAGTCCAGCGGATTAGCTCGTTGAAATGGCAGTGGGCGGGACACAGCGCGACGAACCGATGGCCGATGGGGCAAAAAGGTTCTCGAATGGCGACCACGTACAGGCAAGCGAAGCCTAGGACACCTTGTGGGTACAAGGTGGTCTGACGACCTAACCAAGGTCGCTGGAAGGCGCTGGATGCAAGCCGCTCTAGATCGGTCATTTTGGAAATCTTTGGGAGAGGCCTATGTCCAGCAGTGGACGTTGTGCGGCTGAAATGGATGGATGGATGAAGTAACAGAACAGACAATAGTGTCCTCTGTGCACCTAAACCCGCCTGCCTAGGCATATGAGCAAATCTCAATAGGCCTTCAGTTTTGTGAATAAGAGGGGTATTTATTGAACCCTATCTAAATCAACAATAACTCCATTCCAGGGCCGAACAAGCACCAATCCGCCGTGACCTGCTTGCAGTCAAGCAACCGCTTCGTGATCACGTCCTCGGACGACGGCACCGTCAAACTGTGGGACCTCCGCACCGGTGAGTTCATCCGGAACCTAGTGGAACTCAGCTCGGGCGGCTCCGGCGGCGTCGTGTGGCGCATCCGCGCCTCCGCCACCAAACTCATTTGCGCAGTGGGCTCCCGGAACGGCACTGAGGAGACCAAGCTCTTAGTCCTCGATTTTGACGTGCCTGGAGCTTGCAGGAAATGCGACGAATAGCATCGACTGAATCGGCGCCTCTTGCGTCGCTACGCCAACCTTTACGCACCGTGGCATTGCTAGGATAACCCATTCCTAGGACGGAAGGCGCGCGGAAGATCAACATATACACGTTTTGACGAATTGTGGACCGTTCTGTTTTATTATTTCATGTTTTTATTTGGTATTGCCATGTTCGTCTACTTCGGTGGTCGAAAGGCAGTAACAAAGTAAATTTATTTTTATCGAGATCCGTACAATACTAATAGTCTTCATACACCGGGCCGATTGTTCAACTATTTTTTATTTCTGTTAATAGTTGCGTCACGTGTTCTACTGACTGTTACGTAAAACTTTGGATAGAAATAAAATTTGATACTATCATGAGAACGATGAATTCGGTGTAATCCTGCACTAAACCTAGGCAACACGGTAACTTACATTTTATTTTTTAATTTAAAATATCAAATCTTTATTCTAGTCAAACGTGTATATTTAGGGGTTACGAAAAGTGCTGATACCATTTCGTGCTTTCGCGTGCCTTTCGTCTGTGGAATGAATGGTCAAAGTGCAGTGGCAAAAACAAAATACCCACCGGAACGTTTAAGTGACGTGCGCGCGGACAATCCATAGAACATTTTAAACCGTGGACATACTTTTCTGAATCTTTTATATTATGCTTTAGGGTAAAGCTTTCTCGTTCTTACAAAACGTTACGAGTCTTTCCAATACTGAATTATTTGCTCAGCAACTAATCCATCAGGCTTATGTAAAGCATAACATGAAATGTTTCTATAAATTGTATCTGTGAATAGTATGTCGGGCGCTGTTTAAAAGTAGATTTTTTTGTCAATTACATCGTTGCATTTCGTTCGTTGAAAGGTTTCATATAGTGACCCATAACAATTACTGATGCAAGTGTTTTAAGACATAACCTTTCATCGAAACAGACGTTTCTGTGTTTCGGAGAAAGGTTATTTCTAAGAAATATTGTTTCTAGTATCATTGTGTCTTACTATTTTGAACACCAAGGAGCTGCGTATACATAAGTCTTGAAAGAAATTAAATATTTTCTACATAAAAGTCTACGTTTAAAAAGCGCCTGGAAGATCTTTTGCACCAGCATTTGTCAATTTACGTTTTTGAATGGATTGGTGGCGACGCATACTCCACGATCAAAATCACACTGTATGCTTAGATATTTTCCAAATTATAGTAAAATGTAGCGTCGCAAACATTCTATTTTAGGTTTTAAGTAATAATGGAAAATAAATGGCCAATTAACATTGCCATCCTTAACATGTCGTAACGAGGGTAATAGGTGCCTATGGCTAGACCCTTTTTTACTTGCCACATGCAGTAAAACGCTCAAACGTCGCAAATGCTAGTGTGAAAGGTCCCTAACTTACCCATGTGAACATGTAAGGTGTACTCAATCCCTAGATCCAACGGCTGCCCAATATGCATTGCCAAATTTCAGTAACGAGTTACATGCTCCATTATTCCAAAGAATTAATAATTGGATTCTTAGATTTTAAGTTTAACTTTTAGGTGCCTTGATAACTTGCGTTGTTTTGAATATGTTTATGCAGTTATTTTATTCAATTGATCTTTTTTTATTTTGTTAATCATCATTCATTGAAATTATCATAATTCATTTGTATTTATTTCCTTGACATTATTTGCAATTATTATATTTTTATGATTTGACTTTATCTAATGACATTTTTTACTATATTTCAATAGCGTTCCTTATACCAAAACCATATGAAACTTACCATAATTAAAACTTTCATTCTGAAAATTAAATTACAAAAAGTGGGCGTGAAACACCGACTTACCACGAATTTTAATAAGAAAGGATTTAGTCGTAATAATTCCTTCCGAATATCAATATAACTTGTACTTGAATTGTTAATACATATTATTATTATCTGTATCCGTCATAGTGTAAGTCCACCTACAATTATTGTATTCGAAATGTAATCTCGTATATAATTATTGAATACAAATTATAGTGAAAATTAAATGATAATTCTATTTTTTGTTAAATCATAATACTTTAATTTGTATCATATGTTTACGATTTAATTATGTCCTCATTTATCATGTTTATTCATTAATGCCTTAATTTATAAATCAGTTGACTGCATCCGTATTATATTAGTTGGTACGAGGCAAAGAGGTTAGCCGAAGGTTTACCTTGCCTGAAGAAACGTGGAGAGACGAAAGCGGTTCAGGCTCTCCTCCGTTCTCACCGCATTGGTTAGTAATTTGTAGGAGATTTCATAATCCTAACGTTGAGATCATGCCTTGTATGTGCTATGTGGATGTTACTTAATTAATAACAGTGCTCATGATTAATTTTCATTTTGTCAACTGTTGATTTTATTTTTATTTTTGACATTATTTTTTTCTAATTTAATCTTACTGTTATGTTCCTTATTCCTTAAGCTAATTTCTTTTTAAGCATTACTTGTGTACAATTTTCGTAAAGGCCAGCATTGTCCCCTACTTCATATAGTCACTTAAGGTAATTTTAACTCTAATTACATGATAATACATTTCAAATTTGTAATACTACCGCATAAAGATACGGAGTACCCTTGAAATATGCGCGTAGTACGCATATAGAAGTGATTTTTTGTCTGTGGCTAATGTCATCGTCGCTAAATGTTGTCAGGTCGTTGTTTATAAAATGAATTTTCAGCTGTTTAATATTGTAGTAGTAAGTTATTGTTATAATAACGCATTTTCATTTAATGTTATGATTTTGTACAAAACAACGGGCTGGCAACATTAAATACTATGTTTGAACATTTGTTGTGTATATAAATATATATAATATCATTGAAGAGCGTTTGTACGCATCTCTTCACTGATGGCTGTAATAAATAATTAAACAAAGACTGAAGCATAGGTATAGTGTAATATTTTAATAAGTACTTGCGACCACCATTACTAGCCAATGCCTTTCATTCGTATTCGTTCAGAAATCTCTGTTAAGATGTTCCAACTAGTTACGTTTAATTTAGTTGTAGCGTATAATGTATTAGGTTCATTTTGCAAAATGATGGTGGCTTGATTGCGGAACTTCCGTAGATGGGGTTTAGGTCTGAACAAAACTTACTAATATGTTAATACATTTCTTGCGTAAATATGCGTATATGCATACCTACACGCGTCTTTAAAAATGTTTAGTATTTCATTATATTATATCGTTCCCCGACAAATGATCGGTTTTATAAACTAAAAATGACTTTTACAGTTGGATTTGTAAGACTTTTATGTCATTAAAGGTTAAAATAATATAACACACTCCTCCTGTTTACTTTGTAGCACGAAAGGCTTAACTACGTATTCTGTGGTGAATGGTTTTCATAAGGGATGCATCGATAGGTACGCTTTTGGCCGATACGATACCGGTACTGATACTTTCTTTACAATACAAACATATTGCTGTGGAAATATTCAATGTGGAAATTTCAAACTAATTCCATTTAGCACTTTCGTTTTTTGTATTTGACATGATTTTAATATTTACTTTATTCAACCCAATGCTTATTTTTCTTTCTTAGATACACAAACAGATTACGATTTAAATTACGAATTATGTGTTATACACATAATAAATAAATACAATCTGTTTTAAACATAAATAATTAGTATGCTACAACAATTAACACAACAACCAACAAAATGAAAAAAAATGGTCAGGTGACACGCTGAACAAATCCCGGGATTTTCCCAAGCATAGCCAACAAACAAACTAAGAAACCAAAATGTTACAGAACTCTGCATACATATACACGAACTTGGCTTCCCTAATGGCAAAATTTTATTTATTCCTTCAAGTAAACAAATACAAACCAGCTTTTATTTTGATAACAGAAACCTAGCCCTTATAATATAGATATAGAATTGTGAATGTACCGGGATACACACCTTTTCGTTTAGACAAAAAAGACATGCAAAAATTACTGCCAAGGCCTTTCTTAACAACTAGAGGAAACCAGCTGAAATTATGTCGGATGAAGTGTAAAAGCAAACCATTATATAATTTTCTCTCCAGTCGAGTGGTCACAGCTACTAGAGAATGTTGTTACTGCACCTTCAGTGAATAGACTTGACAAAAACAAGATCTCGACACATTAAGACGTGCATTCACGTGTGTTTGTAAGTTCATGCCTCGTCTACAGAGAAATAAATGAAACAGGCGCGTCAACATTGAAGTATTGAAGCAATAGGAATATCGCGATACCGATATATTGGCAAAGTATTTCATTGATATGTCAGTATCGGTATCGGGTACATCCCTTATTTTATTTTCCGCAATCAATTTGCCCTATAGTTCGAATGTTCGCCTCAAAAGACTTTATATTCATATTTCGACTCAATTTCGACTAATCAAGCATATGAAAGTAGCAAGGCCATATTTATAGACAAAAAATGTGGGTACTTACTCATAAAATCCTTAAAAGAACGTTTTGTCGTAATATTTAATTTCGTATTTGGGCGAAACGTTATTTCTAAAAAATATTTTATCACCGGAAATGGTTCTTGATTTTTATAAATTATTGTTCCCTTTGCTACTTTGCCAATATTATTTTGCTTATTGGTTTCGAATATGAATCGATATAGAATTTGAAGTAACAGTTGGTTTTTCACCTAAGTTGTGATTGAAATATGTGTTGATAAAACCAAAAACATCAATCAGATTTTGTTTTCGTGCATTTGCTAAATACTTACGTTGTTTCAATTGCACAATTCCGTGGGAAACGAACTGAGTGACCGTTTATACATAGCGAATGAAAAGTAATATTATTACGCTTTAAGGTTCATTAACTTTTTAGATACCGATAGATTTCGGAGGATTTGTCGGTTTAACTTAAATGGACTTTATGCTATTGTAATATAGCCTTGTTTAAAACTTTCAGCCGATGTGTATAAACGTATTCAGGCGTCTCGCTATTCCAAACTATTCATAATAATATGACTATAAATAATTCTATGTAAGTCCAATATTGTAAAATAGCAATTTTTTTTTGCCAGTTTAACTGTTTAACCCGTATAACCGTTTATCTCATAATCAATTAGTAACGACGATTGTAAAGTGATTATGTAATTCAGAGTTGTTACTTAGCCTACGGGGTTATTGCCTATGGAAGGGTCTGGTCAATGCTACCGATGTACTTAGCATGGTAATTCCAAAGTAGTTTATACACAAGTAGAATCAAAGCGATTGCTTCAAATTCTATTATTATGTATATTTCTATATTGTATTATATTATCGTATTATTCGAACTCAATATTTAAGTGATCACATCTATAGAGCCGTAAATAAGCCAATAAATTGCCTATAGTGTTTACATATTCGACGTTTTTGTTTATCAATGTTCATAACTATTTTTATTACGCAAGTCGTTGTAAGCAAGTTGCTAAAAGTAAAAGTGGACCATGCTCAATGTCTGTCTTAAATACTTCATTACTTTATAAGGTACTTGGTTGTATTTAAATTAAACTGTGTGCAAATGATAGTTGCAAGTGAGCCGATAGTTAACATTGAGTGCGTTCGATCTTAATCATTCTTTTTTGTAATTAAACGCACACTAATAAGAATATTTAAAAAATATACTGATATTAATGCAATTTTTTATACAAATCTATATTGATTGTGTATTTCGTTTTCAATATAGATTTGTGAATGTGCACATATTCGACCTATTATTTTGCACATAATGACAATGAACCCGGCTACTATTTTTACTTAAAGCTTCTTGACCGTAACGGATTAGGTCCGGCATAGGTTACTAAAACGAAACACCAATCCCCAAGGGCCCTAGTTGTAGAAAGCATGTTTGGCTGATAATAATAAATCGGGTTTATTCGAACAGCTTCTTTTATTGTAGTCGTCGTAAGAACAAAATACTGTAGTACTCAAAACGGTTATTTACACGAAGCCAATCCTTTTTACAAGTTATTCATCATTCAATTTGTTTGTTTTAATTTACTATTGTTGCCAAATGTTTTTCTTTGAGTAATTATTCCACCGTGAGTGACTTCGTGTAAATTGTATAACGTCGCCAGAATACAATCTTTCTGTTTGTTATATATTTTTTTCTCGTACACATCCTCTTAATTTGCATAATGTATGATTATTATTGATAAATAAATTCAATTGTTTTCATTTTTATTTGTCTTTCTTTGAACCTTTGTTACGATTGACTTCTAAAGAATCTGATTTTACTCTACTTTTAATAGTGTAGGAAAATCAGGGTTTATTAAAATTCAATCTACTGTTATTTAGTTTTTTAAATATAAGTATCTACAATATTTTAAATTAAAATGAATAACTTTTTTTTATTTTGCCCGACAATAAGATTTATTTGCCTAAGAACCATATGTTTTTTCAATACAACTATTTTTAGTCGTCAGGCGACACAGCAGCCGTGTGTATATTTACACGAACCATTTCAAACTACTTTTGATCCCTTCGCAACTTGAAACCTATTCAATCTAAATATTCGTTTATTATACTTCAGCATATATATTCCTCCAGCTCATGAATCCAAAATTTCATTGTAGGTCAATCAGTTATTGATATAATAACGTTTAAAAAATCAGGAAAATGTGATTGACCAATTATCCATGATCAAAAAGGTGTCCTGCTTCCATAAGACCTAAAAAATTGATATTTTGCATGTACGTAGACTAGGCGTAGGTATGCAAAGAAATAAATCTAAGTATAGAAATTTATTTATAAGAACATTTGACCTGGCTAGTTTTATCTTACATGTATCTCGAAATTTGATCTGGTTAGTTTTTTGCCAGCAATTCTGACACATAGGCTTACAATGTAATAAAAACACTAACCTCATTATTACATAAAGATGATAAGTTATAAGCAGGTATACTAAAAGTAGCCAAGTCAAATGTTGGGATTCCAATAAATAAATTTCAAGATTCTCTGCAGAACTTGGCGGCCATTTGATCTCAATTCTTTTGCCAAATATTGAACTTGGCTCCCGTTTTCCGAAGTAGCCAATCGTGTTATGCAATGGACTATGGACCACATAAAGCCATGATCAATCCTGACAATAAATTTTATTTTTGTCAAACATGTTCGGAATTATAGGCATTATTGTGTGCCAACGTCTAAAAATTGATGTTTTATCAAACTTGTATAATTTTTTTCTTTTCAGAGTACATTTTATGAGTTGGTCGCCTATTACTTTTTAATTTGTAAATTCAATTTAGCACTAATAGTTAAATTTGTTCGGTATACTATAGCTGTGAATATTTTCACGGGTCCAGATGCAGATAGGGAACTAAAACCTGCACTTTAAATTTGTCGCTACGCTGGTACGGGCACACGCGCCCTGCGTGTTGGGGTCCGTCACTGGGGGTGGGATTATTTTCGGTCCGTAGCAGTCAAAGTGTTAAAATCAAAATATATTTCAGAAACGGATCTCTAAATCGAAAAACGGTGTTCCAAAGCTCACAATGCCTATTCAACGATACCCCACTCCTTGGGTTATGAAGAAAAAGTTTGCCTCCACTTTACTTGTATAGGGGCTAAAAAATATTATTTTATTTTTCTACTTACGGCATGATTATTATACATACCACTATGCCAATAAAAAAACTTTCTTCGTTGTTTATGTAACTAGAATTATTAACTGAAGTTTTTTTTAGAAATAAATAAAGTTTAACCCCCTTATTCATAAAAAAATTACAAACGATTTCTAAACCTATTTTAGTTCAAATATGTTTTGTCTCGTTTCTGCAATGTCAAATATTGAAAAGAGACA
This sequence comes from Acrobasis consociella, assembly GCA_963555685.1. Classification (NCBI taxonomy): domain Eukaryota; kingdom Metazoa; phylum Arthropoda; class Insecta; order Lepidoptera; family Pyralidae; genus Acrobasis; species Acrobasis consociella. Next base: position 23,121,165 of record OY743104.1, read on the forward strand.
GAATGACGAAACATGTTCTAACTAAAATAGGTTTAGCAAACAGTTTTTATTTTTTATGAATATGAGGGTTAAACTGTTAGCTGACCCTGGTCCCAGTAAACCCCTTAGTTATTATTTAGTGGTAAACTCGTCCCATGTCTAAGAAAATGTGGTCCGAGTTAACCCCTATTCAAATTGAAAATGGATAACTGGTCCCTGGGCCGAGTTTCATATGGGACGAGTCGCCACCTAACCCAGACAGACATGGTGACACTATAAGGGTTCCTTGGTTACTACGGAACCCTTAAAAAAACCTAACGACTGCCCTCTGGCAGCGGGCAAGGCCCAAGCTACCGGCGGTAAGGGCCCCAGAGAAAGAAACCTGACAATGCGAGTCATGTCCAAGAGTACTGCCTTCTCAATCTGAACCTTGACCCAGCCATCTAGAAAGAGAGTCTTAAGATGTTGGTCAAGACTTTTCACTATTAGACCGTTCGCTGATACGACTATCGGGACAATGGTCGTCGAGTTTCGTCATAGCAGTCATCTTGTGGGCCAAGTAAAGGTACTTGCCCCAGCAAACATTTTTGGTCGAAATGATTATAAAATTACCTATTAACTACATTTTTTTAGTTACCTAAAAAATTACTTTGAATCGACGTCGAATCAATATCGAATTTCCCTAAATGGGGAAGAAAAGCACGTGCCAGTGACGTTTATTCCACGTAACTACAACCAATAGTAGGTTTTTTTTCTTTTCTTGATTATGGCGGTCAAACTTCGTTGAAGCTTATTTTGCCAGTGTCTAGTAATATATCTTCTTTATTCCTAATCCTAAACCCTTAACTATACAATCAAAGGTTGGTATAGGTCCTTTGATTGCTTCACGGGAGCTTCTGGCGACAAATCTATACGAGTCCACTTATAGCCGATTGAGTGGCGAACGGCGCCCAAAGACGCCCACCGCAGTCCGCAAATAAATATCACTACAACCGCACTATGACTGTCCACTTTAACCATTTCACATATTGTCCATGAGAAGGGTGTGTAATATATGTAATAATAACAGATAATTTAAATTCAATTGCAATAACGTTCAAATGATATAATTTTTAATTTACATAAAAACTCACTACCTAATTTCATTTGACCTAATATTTATATCATATAACCATCATTTGCTCTAATAACTTTTAGTTTAATGTTCATCTTATATAATTATCACTTGTCCAAATGCTCTTTTTATTTAACGTTATTATAATATATAAACCTACAATACCACTCACTGACTCACTCACTGATTGACATGGTTGTTTGCCCTGTTGCGGGGTTGGTGGGGTTAAGGTTGATGTGTGGTCGTATAGAGGGTGCTCCAGTGAGTACCAGAAAAATCTGACATTTGAAGATCTGCAGAAACCTGATGTGGAAGGGGTACGGCCTGCGAAAACGGTTAGGGTTAGGGGTGTGATTTTTTTACCAAAATGTAGGGGGTTGTAAGCAATTTGACGATCGTCATTTGTTTTTTATTTTTTTTCAAAATCCAAGATGGCCGCCATACAAGGACAATTTTCCTCCATACAAACTTACCCATTTTCTAAACTGGAAACATATCTAAGCTTACCTCAACAGCCCCACGATGAACCGCGGGCTGCTTGCAGCCCGCGCAGCGCCCGGAAAGCTAGTTATAATATATAAACCTACAATACCACTCACTGACTCACTCACTGATTGACATGGTTGTTTGCCCTGTTGCGGGGTTGGTGGGGTTTAGGTTGATGTGTGGTCGTATAGAGGGTGCTCCAGTGAGTACCAGAAAAATCTGACATTTGAGGATCTGCGGAAACCTGATGTGGAAGGGGTATGGCCTGCAAAAACGGTTAAGGTTAGGAGCGTGATTTTTTTTCCATAATGTAGAAGATTATAAGCAATTTGACGACCGTCATTTGTTTTTTGTTTTTTTTCAAAATCCAAGATGGCCGCCATACAAGGACAATTTTCCTCCATACAAACTTACCCATTTTCTGAACTGGAAACATATCTTAGCCTACCTTAACAGCCCCAAGATGAACCGCGGGCTGCTTGCAGCCCGCGCAGCGCCCGAAAAGCTAGTTTTGTTATAATCTTCTATTATATAATTATCACTTGTCCAAATACTCTTTTTATATAACGTTAATTTACTAAAATATACTAATGAATAATTGGTTACTATAATAATATAAGGGTTTTAACATAAACAAAAAAAAAACATTAATAAATGGGTATTTATTTTTTAAAGAAAATCATAAATAATTAGTAAAAACAGTAATGATTATTTACCTAATCTTATTTTAAATGTATTTATCCATGTTTGTATGTATGTTCATCTTTTTCCTTTCAGTTAATATTGAAAATAATATTGAATTTTTATTTAAGTAGTAATATTATTTTGTATGTGTAACCAATTTTTTTTTATTTTGACTTTTTTATATAATATTTAAATATAATTTTTAACGAGGGAGACGATGAAAAAAATATTATTAGTTACATAGGTATATTTTATTGAATTGTTTTTTATATCTAAATTTTTGTATACAAAATGCACGCGCATCTTGTATGTGTAACTAATATTTTTATAACATAATATTTTAAAATTTGTTATGTATAGATTATAATTATTAGAGCAAAAGAACATTATAGTAAGTAAATATTAACGTAAATATTAAATATGTAAAATATTCATCATTATACCATATAAAATTAGGTCAAATGAAATTATATAAATAGTACAGTATAACAATTGATTTTTATATTAAACAAAAGTATATTATATAACATTAGGTTGTATGATATGTTGTTATTACATACATTACACACCCCATGAGAATGAGCATTTATAACACCAAACTACACCAATTTCATATTATAAAGTCCACTAGAATCAATTTGCAAAACAATTTAAAGCAAACTCCAACTGGACCCCTTGACTTCCCGCCAAAAACTCTCGACGTGGAGGTTACTTTGTCGACGTAGATTTGACGTCGATATGACGTGCTGCGCGGTTCCAATCCAATTACTAAAAAGGTAATTTTAACCACTTTGAAAGGTTACTACGTATTTTTTGTTATAAATTTATGTATTCCGGTGACATTTCTGCAAGTCTATAAACCATCTCATTTGTGATAGAGTGTGAAGGTAACATTAGTTTTCTTTTTTGCTCTTGCAGAAAATGTCTGACTTATTGACGATCAAAGTATTTTAACTCTTAACAATTATGGCGGCCAAAAATATTTCTGCTTGAATTTATTAGTCAAAGAATCTTGACGATATCGCACATAGCTAAGTTGAAATCTTGTGCGATAAAATTTTTTCGTGTTTTTTAATGGTTTTACTTTCAGAAATTCTGATGGGCTTTTAATTACTCAAGTTTTTTAATTTTTTCAGCATAAAAGTACGTGTATTTTTCCATTTATATGAATAAAATACGCGTCATTCTGGTTTAGTATATTTTATCAAAATCAATATTTCAGTGTAAATTTTAGTAAATATAGGTATCATTTGAAAGTATTACATAAGAAATTACAAAATAAAATTAATATAGCTTCTTCATTTTTACAAAATTAAATGGCGGTTCGACTAGATGGTTAGATTTGCTTAAAAATCGACATTTAGGTAAGTTTGTAAGTATTTGAAGTTGATTTGACATAATTTCCGTGGCTTATTAGTCGAAAGTACCTATTTGTGTCAATATTACTTTAAAGTGGCATGACGATGATGTAGCTTACTCGACCTATGTATAGGTAATAATAATAACCAAAGTCATCACCTTTTTCTCAAACAAAAGTACAGACATTTTAAGGGTTTTAGCTGAAAATTAGCGCATTTGCTCTTTGACCAATATTGTCTCTGAGCCTACCACCTTTTTGTACTTCTACAGCATACACATCACATCGCTAAAAACTTGTACTTAATATACTAAAAAATCATTCGTGTCTTTCCTTGTGTGAGAATGTGTTTGCACAGTTTTCACATATCAATTTTTTATCTATCTATCTAAATACGAGTACGTCCCAGTTCACCAATTAACTACTCACAAATGACCAAAGCAAGTTAACTTATAGCCGCCAACTGTGACTTACTGGTCGTATTTACGAGAAATATTTACTAAAAAGTTAACCATAGAAAACCTATTGATATTTATACTTTATACCCCCCCCCCCTTTACACCCCCCTCCCCCCGCAAGTAATTTTCGGAGGCCGAGTGACGCGAGCCCGAAGGGCGAGCTGCGGGCGAGGGCGAAGCTGTGGGGCGAAGCCCGAGCCACTTCCATAAGCGCAGTCCAATTTTTTTAATTTTTGAAAATCCAAGATGGCCGCCGAAAGTTAACTGCTTGCGATTTGGCTGAAAATCGATATCTATGTAGTTTGAGCCCAAAAATCCAAATTTATTTTTTTTTTGAATCCAAGATGGCGTCTAGATTTTAGAAAATTTAATTTATTTCTTTTATAACGTCTCACTGGGACTTCGTAGGGGTCTGAAATTTTGTACATGGGGGTGAAGCACCCCGCGAAACTCGGAACTGGAATCAGATTTTAGTTCCAAGATGGCCGCCCCCACACATATTATGATGTTTCCTTTACTGACTCCTTTACTTTACTGTTTTTACCCATTTTCTCAATTGGACATGTTATTTAGCCTACCTCAAAAGCCGCACGAAAAACCGCGGGCTGCTTGCAGCCCACGCAGCGCCCGAAAAGCTAGTTGATATTTATACTTTATACTTCAAGGTCGTATTGCAGGAGGTCAAATTAACTCCTGAATTGGTAGAAAAATAGACACAGGTTTGTAACCGTTAAGTCGTAGGCCAAAAAATAATTACCTCATAAATACCAATAAGAATACTTTTAAGTAGTAAGACCCTACTGGTCAATATCTCAAGTCTATTCTACCAGATTTCCTGACTTATTTTTAACCAATAAGTCAATTTACTTTGCGGTGAATTAGTTAAGTGAAAATGACGTAACGAGTCACTTTATGTTTTGCCTTAATAGTAAAAGTGTATTTATAGTAAAAAGAAATGGTGCTTGGGACGTTATTTTTACTTGAATAGGTAATATACTCTTAAGACCAGGAAAAAATACCTAAAATGTTCGTTGGGGCTAAGCTTGAGGTTCGACCATATTCGAGAGCCGGCACCAGTGAGTACTTAAGCCATCTAGAAAGAGAGTCATAAGATGTTGGTCAAGACTTTTCACTATTAGACCGTTCGCTGATACGACTATCGGGACAATGATCGTAGAGTTTCGTCATAGCAGTCACCTTGTGTTGGTTGAGGTTCGACCATATTCGAGAACTGACACCGGTGAGTACTTTTAGTACGGTACACTCACTGAGACGGTACCTACCTCAGATTCTACAAGCCCGTATCGAAGAGTAAACTGCTGGTGAGCAATTATGGCTGCGAAGTTATGTCTGTGCAAATACTCGCCGTTAGCCAGATAAGAACAACCGGAGATTATGTGCCTGATAGACTCGCCGGGACGTCGACATGCTTGACAGGATTATATTATATAATTATTAAACATTAATTGCTTTTGGTACCTAAATATTTGCATAGTTGGTTATTTCTTTCATTATTTCCTCACATTTAGGCCCAACACAGACGACAGACTTTTTGTCCGATCGAGTCTGCGGCGCACAAATAGTCTGCGTGGCGCGCAAAAAGTCTTTCGCGGATTGTTCACGGACTCAACACACACGACGCACATTTTGAATCATTCTGTCGGCAGAACTGTAGGGACGGGACACGTACAGTTTTACACGCCATGGAAGTGCAAAGATTGCGATGTATTATTTTATACTTGAAGTACAGAAAAAGAAGAAGAAATAGAAAATTTTGGGTACATCCTATACTTTCGGAGAGATTACTAAAAGGACAATTCCATATGAAACATGCAATTCCAAAACATTATCCGGACAATTTTTTAAAATTTTATAAAATTTCTATTATAACTTTTAATGAGTTGCTATTCATTTTAAGACCAACTTTGCCATATTCGGAAACAATAATGAGAAAGTGCATTGGTCCAGAAGAAAGGTTATACCTACTAGGCATGATACACGGATTTTGAAGTATCATAAATTGCAGGTCTGTTTTGTATTTCATATAACATCGGTACATCTATCTCTAGCGCCATTATATCATACCTGTAATACCGCGCTCGTCACGTCCACCACTAGCCGAGTCAAGGTCACAGACTAAAGTGCGCGACGTCTGTGTTAGCGCGGGTTGAAGCATACGTTGTATTTTTTTCGCACACTTTTAGTGCGGTGTGGCGCGGCGCGGCGCGGCGCGGTCTGCCAAAATTACACGGATTTTTTGTGCGCCGCACTTTTTGTGCGTCGTGTGTGTTACTGCATGTAATTCCATAGGTTCTATTATCACAGACTAAAAGTGCGGCGCGGTCTAGTCTGTCGTCTGCGTTGGGCCTTATTGAGAAAAGCACTATACATACATGCCTTGGCAGGAATGGGATTGCCGGACTTGTAATTATTGTCAACTAAAAACTACTCGTCCGGCAATACTCTACTACTACTACTAGTAATTGTTGATAAAAATTGGTATCGTTGCAACCAAAATCATCTTCAGTGGAAATACGCTTACATTGTTCAACAACTCTGTCGATCGAGAGCTAAGGCTGAAGCCTAGCAGTACGAGTGAACTTAGGTACAACGGAATCAGGGTTATGGGAAATGAAACGATATTATTCTCTATTTGTATATATTCATCCAGACAACGGTACACTGTGACATCAACGAAATTTAAACATTACTGAATTTGAAAACTACATGAATGACGACGGCTAAACGATTTCTGTTATCTGTTACTGTCTACATGCATTAACTGTTACATTAAAGAAATACACCAATTTAGATCATACTGTGCTTGACATTGAGATATACGTACCAAGTTTACACGATCTCGTTCTACGTACATAATACCTCATCCTTTCGCTCTTCGAATAAATCTTCATTTTATCCTTCTGACTCGAAGACATTTCTAGAAAGCAAACGCATGTGAAGATAGGCAACCATTGCGGGTTTGTGGTACGTGAAGCAAATGTTTACCCGTTTGCCGCGCGCAATGGTTGTCAAGTCACAGGATTGAGGCCGTGTAAACTGGGCAATAAGTAAATTACTTCGACACGTCGCACTGTCCGAATTTTAAAAAATCTCACATTTTGCTTTACCCTTTTCCCAGATTTCAATGAATATTTATTACCTTATATTGTGTTCAGATAAGCTTAAGTTTCCTCAAAAAGTAGTACATTAATGTGGTAAAGTAGTATAAATGGTCAACTCATAATTTTATGCAAAAGTTACCTTTTTTGTAAAATAGTCCTCAGAGAAATATACTTAAATGGGTCTTCTAAAACATAAAATTATCATAGTTGTCGTTGACTCATACTTTTTCTAGTCTCAACTCTCTCCATCCACAAAATATTCCGGACAGTGAAACGGCCAATTACAATAACATTTGATTACTTACAGATTTTTTCTGTATTCACAAACACTACTTAAGAGGGTTCCTAACGTCCACAAATATTTTGACTGATTGATAAAATTATTCTCCGAAATCACGTTTCACCGAAGACGTTGCGATGAAATTCGGTGAAACGTTATCTCTCATCATTGGTGAAAGAGAATTCCGCGTTAAATAATAAAATCACTTTTTAAAGGATCACAAGCGTACGTTCCCGGAAATAAAAAGATTGCATAAATTTCGACATGAAGAAGTATCGTTTGTGCATACAGCAATTTTAATGCAACAACACAGATTTGCCAGGAACACATACTTACTGAAACATAATCTTAACAACAATAATTGATTCAGTAACATAATTCATATAACGACATTAATATTCGCGAATATTTATATTACATGATAAACTAAAACATACTTTCATGATTCACTGTTTTAAGTTACCCCTGCGGCGATAAAAATTATAAAATACTTTGACTCGAGATGCTTAGAATAAAATCAGCATCGTTACTTTAATAAAATACTATGACAATTCGTCGGCAAAATATATCGAGTCTAGTCGAAGGGGTAACAAAAATTGAGATACACAGTATGATATGCAATGAATAATTGTTAGCCAAAAGCAATGGTAATACTTATTTAAAGTTACATTTATTGATACCTACCGACTGCTATGTACTTAAAAACTAAACAGTTATCCGATAAAATACATAGAACAATAAATATATTTAAATCGAGATTTTTTGGTAGCTTGACAGACGATCAGTATGGGGTAGGTATCAAATACATTTAGGTATATACTTTGAGCCCATTCTGGCATTAGAATACTTTTAATTAAACGAAATAAATAATACATATACAGTTACAGTAATAGGTACTATGAAAAGAACATCAAGAAACATAATATTGTTCTTTACGATTAACATCTAAAAATATTTTATTTTATCACAAAAAGTAATAGAAAATTGAGAAATAGCTGCAAGCTTCACGCAGGACGGTTACCTGCCAGTTCGTGACTATTTTAAATCATAAATTAGTGTCTAAAATTAAAATTATACCAACCGAAACCGCCTCTTTATGTGTGTAACGTAAAACGTAATTCTATAAGAAGCATTTACTTAACTATCACGAAAATAAAATAGGTACTTAATTATGTAATCCAAAAATGTATTCTCCAATACAATAAATTAATTGTTTAATTATAACTACGAAATCCACAATGTGATACAAAAATGATGAACCGTATGCTCGGTTCGAACGATGGCACTTTGCAACGTCTGCGTGGTAAGTATGGTCGCGAGTTACGAACGAATATAGAAACGATTTTGACGCCGAAAAGTAGCTAACGCTTGCCTGTCAGGGTATAACCACATCGGCCAAATATATAATTTTATGTATATTTTTTTCTATATAATAGTCATATGTATTTAATTTTATATAATAATTTTGAATTTTATTATTCTAACTTTTATAGTTAAGCACGTTCAGTGAGGCCGGTGGCAGCAAGCGGCGCCCGCACGTGTGTACGTTCAATGTCGCCGAGCGGTGCCATCGGCCACAGCTAGCCGATCATCGCCGCACCCATCCCAACACTTACTGTGGTCAAAAATTTGGAAGGCACTTTCTACTTTTTCAAAAATTTTAATTTTTAATTACTTTTTGAACACATTAGCCTAAACTTACACAATAGAAAATATGCGTAGTAACATTTACCAAAATTACGCAATTCGTCCGAAACGTATAGGCCATTATATAACTTTTTTTTTTAATTTTACCATTTTCCTAGATTATTAAACTTTATTTCCAAAAGGATAGCCAAATAGTTTCAACACTAGTTCTGAATTGCAAATGTATTTTTTAATAATTTGGTCTTTTTTATACACTAATTCCAAACTTGAACCGAATAATCCAAATTCCAAATAATAGAGAAGTATCAAGGCCACTTGGAGACTTATTATAATGTATCTCGAGCTGTATGCGACGAGGCAGCCCGGACACCCGTCGCGCCTCGTGAGGCAGCCGTCGAGGTGTCCTCCTCTATAAATACGCCAACGAGTACGCCAACAATATCTAATGGTATACCCCTGCGGCAAGAAGAACCGTACACTAGTAATTTTCCCGCCGAAACTATTAAAAGAAAGGGAAGTATCGATAAACAAATTTGTACATATACCTTAATGAGAGTTCCGAGGCTCGCAGGCCGCTAGCGCGTAGCGTGATTTTTATCAATTATTATAAGATGGACAAGTCATGTGACGACAGATAGGCTCACAACACAAGGTTTAACTAAAAAAAGTCGCAACTCACAAGAGCTGAGCGTGTCCGATAGTAAAATATAAGGATAATGGCTCACAGAAAATCGTAAAAACAAAGAAACTAAACAGGTCTCATAATTCTTTAAACAGATCCTCAGTTATTAGATAAAGAATCCTTAATGACATACAATTTGTATACTAATTGTATGTTAGTAGTTTCAACTATGACAATCAACAATCTAGACTATATGAACCGAACTGAATGACTGCAGTAATCTTGATAGGACTCTAAACAAAAATCTTAACTAACAATATTTGAAGTTGACGATTGATGATTCAGCTCGGAACACAGAACAGGAATGGTCATGTAAATTAGATGAAAGCATTTCTCTAATCCGTCTAGTTCATCCGTCCATAATACATTTTTTTTCCAAAGCATTACAACTACTTAATTTCGGCGAAACGCAACACTTGTACAAGATTCAATTTACGTTGATTTTAAGTATGATGTACTGCTAATCGGATTTAACTAGTTCGTGTTGTGAGCCAAATCATACCCAGACACGTATCGTTCACGCAACGTACGCCAGCGACGGCCAAGTAACTTGCTACATAGTTACATAGCTAATCTAAATTGAAATGTATACTCTAGCTACGCGTAGGTAGGTTAGCAGACTTTAGAATGATTGACATTCAATGCTTGGCGGTTTTAGTGCTACTAAACCTATATAGGACCCGCCGGTATTTTCTGGGCAAATAATAAAATCATTATAAAAGCATAATGCCATTTACTGACATCTTGATTCGTCTTGATGCAAGTGTTCAGTATTGTAAAAATTAAAGCCTAAGTAAAAGCGTTTTTAGGAAAAGCAAAGCGGAATTGAGATTGCGATGGGCCTGCAACTTTTCTTGATACTTTTCTTAACATCCAAACCAGTTAAAATGTCACGTATCTGCTATCGAATGGCCCTTGAGATTCGCATTACATAAGAGACTTACATTTATAAGCCATATATTTATAGCTTCAGCTCTGGTTGTATACATATACACATTGAGAAACCGCGCTTACTGCGTGGAAGCTTATGAAGCATATTACAATATTCTTTCAAAATCTGTAGGCAATTTCCACTACAATCACCAAAACATTTTGACAAAAAAATACATGCTTGAATCAGAATTTGTCACGGAGATTTCAAGTAAGTATATTTTTCACCTATAGTTTTTGACTCGTGTCCTACTTAAATACTGAATAATGTCTACAGTCATAGAGATAAAAAGAAGTTAATCACATTAAAGATTGAAGTTCGCGGATTTTCTGTTGGAGGAGATAGGCCGAGCGGGTCCAAACATCTAATTTAACCTAACATTTGGAACAATCACTACAGGCTAATGATACAATCTATATTACATTTGGCGACCACTAAGTCTACTTGTATGTGAATCGCTGCACGAACGGTGAAGATGACCCGAGGTCGAGAAGCAACAACGCACAATAATCTAGAGAGAAACTGACATCGACCTGATCTGAATGTCGGGATCTAGTAATACATCTAAGACTAATTTATAATTCTGTCTTACACAAATATGTCGCTGAATTACAATGAATAGGTATACCAAACAGTCTTTTGAAATCGGGCCAAATATTAAATTTTGATCTCCCTACGTTCACAGATGGCTCTAGAATGTATAGTTAATTAGTTAAGCTTACATTTATGTCTGAAGTCTACATACTGCGGGCATGCCCACGATACCTACCTTCATATAATATTAACAAAATATACTTAAAACATTTCACTGGAACACATGCATAAACAATAATTATACAAATAATAATTAAATTAAAATATTCTTTCATAATACAAAATTCATAATTAAACAACAAAGCATTTTATTGCACAGCGAGTCCACGTTAAATAATAGTAACATACATAGTTGAATTAAAATAGAATAATAAAAAAAATAATTAAAACTCCATGCAGTCGAGCTCTCCCGAGTTACTCCGCCAGCGAGGCGAGTGACCTTGGAATGTCGAACGGTCGTATACAGACTGCGGCCAGGACGCCCTTTAGAAGTAGCCTACGGAGTTCCTGCTCGGGACGAAGTACGGGTAAGCGGGCAGCGGCAGTGCCGGCGCGCCGAGCGGCGCGAGCGACTGCGCAGCACCCGCGGCCTCGCTTCAGATGTTCTCGGCAGCGCGTGCCTCCACCAGCGGAGGAGTGCCAGCCGGCATGTCCTTGCCATTCTTAGCCACCGGTGTCTTCGGTGGGCCCATGTCAGTGGCATCGGGTACCGTATCGCGTTCAGAGTAGCGGCTGTCGGGCCGAGGAGAAGCAAACGGGCGGAAAGGATCAGCCGGCTTCGGCGGCTCTAATGCGTGGCCGGGAGGGGGCGGGGAACATAGTGGCGACTCCAGTCCAGCGGAGAGCGGCGACGGCAGGCGCGGTGACTGCAGCGGAAGTGGCGGGAGGCCGAGATGGGGTGGATGGTCCGGTGGTCTTTGCGCGGCCACTACCATATTGCACATCTGGCGACGCAGGCCGTGTGCCACAGCAGCCACGGCGGCCGCAGCAGCTGCGTTCGGTGACACGCCACCTTCGCGACCGTTGCCGCATGCGACGCTGCCGTACGCGTTCTGCACACTCATCCCGTCCTGGAAAACGCATATGCCGACGTACAATAGTTGCCACACATGAAGTTATATGACCTCTTGACCCCGTTCGATTGCGCCCCGCCTTTGATATTTGCTACGATAACTCTGTAAATGTTTCCTATAAAACGCTCGCAAACAAAAAGCGAGCGGGGTTCGAACGGGGTTCTGAGAAATTACAATTAAATCTAACGCGTTCGAAACCGCTGAGCCAATTGTAATAAATTGAACTTCGCAAAAGCATTTTCGCATTAGCAAGAAAGAGAGGTCATCAGAGGGCAATGAGTCGGCACACTAACAACAAGAGTCGGAAAGAGGTTGGGAGTATAGAGGAAGACGATCCAGGATACTGACCGTGATGGACGGGTACACGGGCAACACTTCTTCCTTGATGTGGTGGGTGGCATGCGGCGCGTGAGTGTCGCGGAAGACAACGGCGCGAATGACGCCGCGTATGTGCTCGTCGGGCCACACACCCAGCAAGATGCGCTGTGGACGTCCGCGTCCCTTCGGCCTGAGGTCTGCAACCACGCATAACAGTAAACGTGAACACGCGACACACCATGGACAACCGGTAGACGAACAGATCTCGCTGACTGCCCGTCTAAGAATACGGTCTGGGTGGACCGTTTTCGTAAACAAGCCTCGACGAAGATATAGTGCTTCTGTGTAAGTCTAAATAAGTACCATTACGAGAAGTGCAACGGGATATGACTAAAGATGGGATATGACTTTAGGTATTGACTGCAACTGTTAACAAAATTTATCGGACGTAAGCAACCGGGTGTTCTTTATTTCATATCTACAATTAATCTGAAATAGACGTTTACCAGTATTGCTGAACTTTACAGATTCAAAGGAAAAAAAGGCAACTAGGTACCTAGTTCATTTGATTTTACTGTTAATGTTACGCTTTGTTATTCTGGGGACTATTTAAGGTTGATTGCGTTCAATACAAGCCGGTTTGCATTTCAGCTCTTGTTACGAATCTAATTCTATCTTTCTGACGCATATTTTAGTATGGTTTTGGGCACGATGTTTTCATCAATTTTCACGAGATCTGTTTTATTTAGACCGACCTGATTTAAATGTATACATAAATTCCTTAATTGATAGGACTAGGCCTGACACGATACACCAATTCGTAAAGTAAGATGCAATGATTTTAACAACTTTATATTGGGTATTAAACCACATAACTGAGCTGGTGTGCCATCATCGGGCTGAGTCATAGGAATTGGAAAACCTCTTTTGCCACAAACTATATAATAGGCTTGTAACGTCATCTCTGATAAAAAATATATTTACCACAACGAATTATACTTTAATTTGAGAGATCGTTTATTTCAAACTTACGATTACTAAATCAAGCTAAAAAGGTATTTTTTTCTTAAAATTTGTTTAATATTATTTAATACTAGTACTTTAATGTTTTATAAATAAAGGATATTTTATTTATAAAAACGCACAGAAAATCTCAATAAGGAAATATAAATATTTATCTTTGATTTTCAAAGTATTCCATTTCTTGAGAGAAACGGAATGTGGTACATATATGAGTAGATACGAGTAGCAAATTGAAAATTGCTACGATACAAAACATTTTAAATATTTAATAATAACAACGTAATCCTAAAAATGTTTGAAGGGCTAGTTTTCCATTTAATTTCTGTTTGCGTTCTCGATTATTCGTGTTAGTTTAAGAAAAATAATACCGTTAATAATAATCTTACGGCCGTTAGATTAAAAGGAACTGCATCCGGATTATTAAAAACAGTGCAGTGTAGCTTCTGCAACCGGATGCTTGCGCGTAACGTAGTCTACATAACTGATAGTGTGGACTTAAAATGTTTTTGATACTTAATTAAATCACAAAGAATTTAACATTTTATATCGTTAATAAAATCCTTGTAAGGTGTACTTGTAATTTAATAACGCTTCTTGTTCTTATATTAAATATTTCTGGTAAAATTGATTCTATTACATTTTCAAACATTTCCAAGTCCATTTGATGATTATTTATTTACAGTTTCTGTGAGCTTACAAGGCCTACAATTGGGTTACTTCACAAACAAACGCTGTCATTTAACTATTACCCAGTCTAAAATATTAATGTTAATCTGTCACAAGCACACAGTTTGAAATAGACTACATTTTAAAAATGAATATTTTAAAAATCTTTAATAGTACCAATCGCTTAGCATAATATTTCGCTTTGCAATTTAAAGAGTTCGCAATATATTAGGTAATTTATGCGATGAAACTTACAAATTAAAAAGAAATTCCAGTTTAGATCTCTGATTTTCAAGCATTAATAGATTTTTTTACATATATACTCTGTCTATTAAGGATAGTAAATATACCTATGTACAAATATGTTTATTTACATAAACACTCAATAAGTACTAGTAAAAGTTTCCATATGCTTCTCTCACAAACAAAGGAAAATTATTAGAATCTCTACATACTTCAATACAGCTTTAAAAGTAGACGCTGGAAGTAATAGGTACTGGAAAGTTGTAAAATAATTTTGTTATTGGCCAGTAACAAAATTGTTTTTACAGTACATTTTTTTATTAAAAATAAAACCACTTTTATATGATGTTGCTTGTTAGTTTAGTGGGAGAAGCAAATAGTAATCCGGCTATAAAATCTTCTTTGAATGATACAATAACTTTAAAAAGCACGTTTCACCGAAACACGGAAGTTTCGCATTCGGTGAAACGTTATTTCTGCAAATTGTAATGATAAAAAAAAACAGAAATCTCAACTGGCAGAACGGGTACTTCCTCGAAAACTTATACAAAAACCGAACATACCTGCTCCTCCGTCCGCGCTGGGGCCCAGCATGTTATGCACTCGGTTTGCATACAGCACAAACGTTGGATAGGGTATGTCGTATTTCCTTGCGGCCTGGGAGAGGGACAGGCCTTCCTTCAGCACAGAGAAGATGGCCTCAGCCATGGTTTCTGGCCTCCAAGACTTGAGTGGCCCGCGTTCTCTGAAGCGCAGGTTGTGTACCAGGCTCTGGTTGGTGTTCCAGCACTTCTGCCACATGGACTGCAGCTGGTACTGGTAGCTGTCTGCTGGAAAAAGAGAACATTGGCATTACTATGAGAGATTAGCCAGGGTGGAACAACAGTTAAGTATTAGATTAACATAAACATTGGGACCAAAAAAATGGCTTAAAATAAAAAAAAAAACAACGTAATCTTCTAAAGAAAAATTAAATATTCTGAAGTCGAATATTAAGTAGTAAAATATTTTTTCAAGTAGAAAATGAAATTCGAGAAAAAAAACAAATAAATAAGGAAAATAAGCCAATATTAAGAATTATTATACTTTGAGGATTCTCATAAGTAGTTCGCTAAAATATTATTTTCATGAACATAAATAGACGTTAATAACATTAAAGAAGCTCATAATGCTCATAACGTTTTGCCAACAGAAGTCTTTTAACAAAATACCCAGTAAGTATCACTTTCATTCTTTATCACTATTAAGCAGTGGTATCGTTAAAATTTAAAATACCCTCCGTAACCAAGGTTACGGGATATAAGGGATATACCTAAGGGTATTGTGGGACTGAAGGGATTGATAGTCGGCCAAAGTCCAAAATAACAAAGGCACATTGCCAAACGTCAAAAGGATTTTTTTTCTTGTCAATAAAGATAACGCTATATCAAATGCGCCTTGTTCTCTTAAACTTATTTTAACATATTATTATCAGAATGTAAATTAACTGTAATTATTATAACATCAAAATAAAACAAAATGCATGCATACTGACCTCAAAAAGAACCTGTTAGAAAAACAAATAAGAAAATGATTAGCGACGGGGAAATGAAACAACAAGGTTTTAGCATGCAGTTTTTATTTATTTACAGTTATCAAATTCTATATCTCATTAATTTAAATAAGTCTTTTCGAGAAAATTAAATTTAAATGCACAATCGCCTTAAGGTACCTATATCATTGGCTGCAGAGATTGAAAAAGTGTTAACATTACACCACTTTGATAGGTACTAAATTGTGAAAATTAGGAATAGACATTTTTATATTTTACAGAAACATTCAGTGTTTGATCATTTACACACTTATATAACGTTTAACAAAATATACTGAAACTATTTTGAAAGTGAATTCTGTCCACACAGAACAACTTTCCCTAAGGAACATGACCTATACAAGTACATGGGGTACACCAATACAAGTATTTGAAAATAAAAATTGGCAGTAAAACCATTTATATTTTTTTTTATCTCTTATATTTAATTTATACGGGTGCAGTGAAAATGGAAGTAAAAGATTTCAGAGCAATGATTTTCTATGATTTTAAATTGATCTTTCTTATTTAAGATGGTTAGACCCTGTAAAAGGCCCTCGTGGTTGCCTCCAAGGGCGAGGGAATCGCGCCGCGAATATATAATTAAATAAATTGAATAACATTTTTAAAATCATTAGGCCAACAATATGCTTTAAAATATTTACAATCTTCCTCTTAAAGCACAAATCAGACATAAAATCAAACACCACGAACACAGAATTAAAATCTTCCAAATAACCATAGCGTATAGTTTTGTAGATTCAATTAAAAGTTCCAAACTTTTAAATATTTTATTAGCAGTAGCAGTGTTCTATTTAAAGAACTTATCTGACTCGTCCAATTTACTTTTAAGATGAATCTTAAAAGTAAATTGGACGAGTCCATAAAAATTCTGCCACCTTTATATTATTTTAATATTATCTACTTACTTTCAATCATACTGATGAAATGAGTGTGGGTTTTTTTGTCAAAATTAAAAAAATGTTTCCTTAAATTGTTAGCATTTTTATGAACACGCCGGAATACACAATACCGAATCAGGCATTGAAGAGACATAACGAATATAATAAGAACACAATGCGGCACATGTTCGCTAACTAACCGATATGCGAAAAGCTGAGTGTACTGCGCCTTAATTTAAGCCCTATTGTATTGAGTATTGAACACTTCATTCGTGAAATTCTACATTTTCCATCACCATAAAGTTATAGTCAGAGTCACAAGAAACCTAATTAGGCCACTGTATGTGGAAGATTTTATTCGAACTATTGTTAAACGAGCAAGCGCAGGGAACGAAGTACTTGAAGTCTATTTGATTAGTCTAACATTTGTACTAAACTAGTACTTAATATATTTTGTCTTTATTAATGTTTATTCCCCTAACCCTGTACCTACGCAGCCCTTTGGCTCTAACAAAAAAACTATTGATCTTATTTTCTTGCTGATATGAAACACAATCAAAAGTTTTCAAACTACAGATGAATATACGTATAGGTTCTCGTATAAAAGTTTTCTTTAATCGCTAATTAAATTTTATATAAACTCTAGGTAACATATAGTTAAATTTACATATAAGTCAAACAGTAAGTTTTAAGTAAGGCTTTCAAGCCATTGGTACCCCAGTTAAATTTAGTTCCAGAATTTTCCGCAATATGGCGACTGACCCCTTTGTTAACGTTTACAAAGTGCGAAAGGACGCCAAAGCTAACTAGCAAAAGTGCCTACCCAAAGGCGTCCTCTTTGGCTGTCCACGACAAAAGCTGTTGCCTGAAAACGGAATGACCAAAATTTCTGAAAACCTGTACCTGTAACTTTTCCATTGGCCTATGTCGCGACACTTTTTGTACCGGTACAAACGCTACCTTTTTTTACCCGCGACCGAGAACGATACCGTTTTAAAAAAATATGATAAATGTTAGTGATAAAATACTATCTATATTTTAGAATGTTTTTATCCTTTCTAAAATGACGCCATAGTTTCTTGGAGTTAAACAGCGTTAGCGGCCTTCAAATCAGTTTTTCTAAAATCACTTTCGAACTAGATAATATGATCATGACAAGACTATCAAAGTGCATATAACTCCCATTCTAATAAAACGAACACCATTTCATTCCATTTAATTTTAAGACCATGTATATTATTTTGTGACATTTTATTTCCATAACAGTACCATCCAAATAATTTATTTTTAATTTTGGAAAATACCCAATAGTGTCGTAATTTTTTAAATAATAATAAACATAATAGCAGATAAACATTTTTATGTTCTTCGCTTCGGAAAAAGATATAGCCGATATAGGTATACATAATTAAAAAAAGCGCATGTTTTAGGTTATATCTTATACATGGTACTGGAATGTAATTCTTTGTGTAAATTTGAACACTTTTTCGTAATTTAAAGCCGATAGTGATTATCAAATTTACCAATAAGAAAAGACCACATCAAAAATAATCCAGCAAAAATGTTATCTAAGTAGAAATGGATATTTTATATATTTCAGTTTTCAATTACACACAAATTACACAATGGTCAAAACAAAGATTAAGATTATAAATTAGGCATCACAAGCCGGTAAACTAGTTTAAGTACCTACTCTATTTTTCTGGGGCTATTGTTGAGGTGTGTATGTACGTCGGCAATGTATGCTATTATTCGATGAAGTATTTTTTATCACGATTTTTTCCTGACTTGTTAGATAATGTTGGCTACAACCTGCAAGGTAGTCTTACTTGAAAGAGCGACTTTTCCTATAGAACCTTGGCGTGGTGTATAGAAAATTTGGATGCCTCAGAATTGTTCAGCTCTGTATAGTGACGGTGCTCAAATAAGCGACATTTTCGTAGCACGTAGCTACGAAAATGTCGCTTTCTTTGAGCATTAAGAGCCAGCGCGCACTTGTGATTTTTAATCAGGCGATAGTTTGGTTCTGGGATTCAGTATTGAGTTTGTAATCGTCAAATGCGCACATTGCCGGGTTAGGTGGCGACTCGTCCCATATGAAACTCGGCCCAGGGACCAGTTATCCATTTTCAATTTGAATAGGGGTTAACTCGGACCACATTTTTTTAGACATGGAACGAGTTTACCACTAAATAATAACTAAGGGGTTTACTGGGGCCAGGGTCAGCTTACAGTTTAACCCTGATATTCATAAAAAATAGCAACTGTTTGCTAAACCTATTTTAGTTAAAAAATGTTTCGTCATTCTGTCTCTTTTCAATATTTGACATTGCAGAAACGAGACAAAACATATTTGAACTAAAATAGGTTTAGAAATCGTTCGTAATTTTTTTATGAATAAGGGGGTTAAACTTTATTCATTTCGAAAAAAAATTCAGTTAATAATTCAAGATACATAAACAACGAAGAAAGTTTTTTTGTATATTTAAGTAATGAAGTAAAAATGTAATTTAAGTAATAAAAAAAATCAATAATTCTTCATATTTAAATATTTAAATTCAGTCATATTTTATACGACAAATCTATAAAGAATAGGGGTGACGACAGGGTCCGAAAAGTATGATTGTAGTTAGGCCGTCTTTTAGATTGTCCAAAAATAATTTACCCATATTTTTCAGTTTACCAAAAAAGTAAAAATTCACAAAGATACGGTGTATCAAAGTTCCGGAGTGGGGGCTTGCGACGTCACACTTAAGTAAAAATCATGCTTAAGTGTGACGTCACACGATTCATTGTCGTCATTTATGGTTTCTCAGTTCTCTTTTTTAATAATCTTACCGATGGACTAAAAATATTTTTCCATTCGTCATGCCTTATTTTTTATTACTTAAATTTCAGTTTTACTTCATTACTTAAATATACAAAAAAACTTTCTTCGTTGTTTATGTATCTTGAATTATTAACTGAAGTTTTTCGAAATAAATAAAGTTTAACCCCCTTATTCATAAAAAAATTACAAACGATTTCGAAACCTATTTTAGTTCAAATATGTTTTGTCTCGTTTCTGCAATGTCAAATATTCAAAAGAGACAGAATGACGAAACATGTTTTAACTAAAATAGGTTTAGCAAACAGTTGTTATTTTTTATGAATATGAGGGTTAAACTGTAAGCTGACCCTGGCCCCAGTAAACCCCTTAGTTGTTATTTAGTGGTAAACTCGTCCTATGCCTAAGAAAATGTGGTCCGAGTTAACCCCTATTCAAATTGAAAATGGATAACTGGTCCCTGGGCCGAGTTTCATTTGGGACGAGTCGCCACCTAACCCACATTGCCATATAACATACTGCATCCCAAAACGGTCAAACTATCGCTAAATAAAAATAAAAAAAACAAGTGCGCTCTAAAGAAAGTTTCGACCGTACAAACACCCTGTATACAGCGCTGATTTTGCCTATTGACTCTTAAAAAATTCACACAGGGGGGTGGGCCCATTATGGAATTCGTAAGTAACTGATACAGTCATACTCATGCGTATCGTACACATAAAGGTCATGGCGTTTGAGCAGCTAAATTGCTTTTATTGAATCAGGTTCGTAGAATCTTATTGTATTTTCATTAAATAATAATGAACGACTTCGTTTTTGTTGCGATTTTGTTTGATTGTCATGGTTTGCAGGCGTTCCTGTTTTTTCACTTGTTATAAGTTGGGAATTAATTTTATTGACTTTGAACACGCACTTATTTGAATTAATTGACATTTTACCTATTAAAACAAAGTATTAGCGGTGCACGGCAAAAAATCACGAAGCGTTCTTATTCTTTGTTGTTATAAAAATGCAAAGAAGACCTCTTTACAGTCTTTAGTTTTTGGTTTCTTTCTCTATGCTGTGAATCTTAGAGAATGCTGGGGAGGAGTAAAGGAAAACGCAGCCGAATATCGCCTATCCATATCTCGATCTATACTTATTTTTACTTTACATCAACGAAGTGTCAGTTTACAGCTTAGGTACGCCATCTACCGGTTTAATCAGGAACCAAATAAAAAAGGCACTTGTATTTGGTCTGAAACTTGTATGTGGAAGATCGCTGTAGTTAGGACGGAAAATCTTACACATTTTTTATCTTTACACAGCCCTCGCACGCACAGAACGAAAAGAAACTTCGTTTAAAATAAAAAAAAGGAAAAGTTGAGATTTGATTTGGCTGAGAAACCAACGGCAGATGAAAAGAATGAAAATAATCATATGCGTAACTTCTATAGCTACACCCAATGGACAGGTTTATGAAACATTATTATTATCAAATCATTTCATTTGAAGAGAAATACTATAAAATACATTTCGCTTTAAATTAAAATAAGGGCTTTAATTGTAGTTTCTTCGATAATTTTAAAGAAACACATATAGTCTTTGATTTGGTCTCAAAAGGACTTTATTATATTATAGATATAAAACATTTTTCTATTAAAATATTCATTTAAGAAATAATGCCATTTTTGGGTACTCTCTCTTCACGTGACGCTCGAAACACCGTGTATAGGTTTTCTATCATCCAGGGTTCGTCCATCCGAGCATAGGCGGGTAGACTTGGGCCGCAGCCAATCGGCGGCGTTTCTTTATGCTTTTTTATGACTGATATGCAATTTTATAGCTCTAGAGTCTAGAGGATCAATTCATTCATACCGCCCAGTAACACCAATAGATTTTCATTTCTTTAAAGACACATTAAACAGCCATTTTCTTTATGAACGAGGCCTGTCTAAAACTAGTTATGTAATCCATAGTTCGAAAAACGAATTAAAATTATTGAGTTCAGATTTTCAGAAAATTAGGATATCATAAGCTGTATTTGTCTAAAAATATGCATTTTTTTTTCTTCCCATTGCTTGCTTTGCGTGTATGATATATCGTTAGCCATAACTGACATACTATCTCAGGGCTATAATTTTGTGTTAAATATAGCAAACATGAAAAATTACACGAGCTACGTATGTATTCAAATAATTTTTCTTCATCATCGTATCAGCCGCAGTGGACTTCCTGTGGCTGGTATGATGATGAAGTCTCATATTTGAACATTATAATTTATAGTCAATATTTGAAAAAAATTGAAGTTTAAGGCATGACAAGGAGATCTCTTTTATTCGTATGTCTGCATGCGGTATAATTATTCGAACAAAACAATAAGTTTCCAATAACAATATACATTTTTTTCAAAAACGGCGTCTTTGTGCCTCTGAACCACATAAAGGCTTTGTTTTAAACCACTAATTGAGCACATGTTACGCTAACACACTGTACTTTCAACGAATATTTGAAATCATTAAAAAGTATAACTGCCATTGTTCATATAATAATAGATTCCTTATGTTTGTCTTCTTTTCTCTTAAACTGGGATCGATATTTTTAATTTTGTATTTTATAAACGAACAAAATTATTTAATTGTTTTTACATAAAATATAATAACTCATGTTTTGTTTTGGACGTTGGCGATGCATTAACGTAACTGCAAAAACATAAAATAGTGTTTAAAACTTATAACAACTAACGAATCTTAAGAAATAAAATGCCTACTTATAAAATTTACAAGATTCGATTATAAGTATCTGATAAAATTTATAACTGCGTATTTGTTTTTATTAACAAACATGCAATTCTATTTAAGTACCTACCTAAACAAAAGGAGCGCTGTCTACAGATTGTATTCCTATCACAATATTTTAAGGCACGTCTTCCTTATGAAAAAAACTAAACAAAATGAAACCTTCTTCTTAAAATCGTCAATAGTTTACATATATACTAAAAAAAATATTGTTTTATTTAGAATCATAATACCATGTCTAAATCACTAAGTACTTAAAAATCAGTCATAAAATCAAATCAAATCAAATCAAATCATAGGTGACTCATTACTTAATAGTACATTTTATAATAAGTACAACTAGTTATATTTACAACAATTGGCAACATAATAGATAGGTATTTCGAGAAATTGATATTGATATATAAAATTGACAACTAATCTTTTATTTTGATACAAACCTAAATGAACATTTTTATTATTTATTCACAGAGGCATAGACAGGTGTCGCGTCAATTAAGCTATTTTAATAAAGCAATTAATTTCAAAAGAAAATTGAGTATTAAGGCGTTACAAAAAAAAGGAACCCCATATTTTACTTCCTATGATTACTTAATTAAGTAAAAAGAAAATATCACAATTCTATGGCGCAGTTTATACTGGCCCCAATCTACGCTATAGAAGAATGTCATTAATAAAACAAATTAACTTCGTAAGTTAAGAGTGCTAGTTTCTTTTATCAACACTATTAACTTTCGTCATCAGTATTGTTATGTTCAGCTTTGATCTTAGAATTTTTAGGTTTATTAGCGCCTTCGTAATACAGTGACACGATCGAATGTTTCTTACAAAACGCCCACCACCAGCGAAACCCTGTTAGACCCACGAATGCAAAACCAGGATCGCGGCTTCTTCGTAACTTCTCTACGAAAGCCAGAACCTCTGTCAAAGATTTCTTTGTTCTTCTGTTGTAGGGAGAAACGCTGGTTTCGCAACAAAAGTCTAGCACGGCTCTCTCTTCTCTAAGTAGTAAACCTGCTTCGTCTAATACAGCCATCCGTTTAGATTTGCCAAGAATGTTATCGTACAAAGTGCCTTTAGGTATCCCGTAATGTGTTGCAGCTTGGGTAAATCTCATTCGTTGAGTGACGACGGCTTGAATAGCCTCTTGTAGTTGGCTTTGCGTCCAAGTCGGTGCTTTCAACTTGAGGGCATGACCGTGGAACTCTAGTGAAGGCAACATTTAAAGCTTATTATAGGCAACCCGTATAAATAATGACTTATTTCAAGATTTGAAGCAATTCCATCTAAAATATATGTTGAATATTTTTTGAAAAGATTTTATACGTAAGATATATGTGACTCGCGACTTTAAAGATATACATAATATGATTAGAACATCCAAGATATCTCCGTTATTTCTATTCGCGTTTTGCAAACAATATAATGGTAACACAAAACCCCATAGTTTCGAAATAAATACACAGGCACTTTTTCCCTGAGCCGCATTTTCCCACGGCATAACAGTGCGTCACATGGTGTACTTATCATGTCTGGATATGAATAATATTACAACAGTATATTACTGCATCATTATTATACGGGTTGCGTTAGAGCGCTGTCACACAGACACAAACATTCTGGTTATTTTCAAATCATAGCGTGTAACACTATTGCCGTTACAAAATTGGCCCAATTTTAAGAATTCTCTTATATAGTGCGTAAAATATCAAAAATTTTAATTATTATAATTTTTAAATAATATATATCACAGAGCCTTTGAAAAGCGTTGATTTATTTGAAAATTACAGTTTACTTGATTTGATTGCAAATTAGAACCTTTCTGTAACGGCAATCAAGTTCAAGTGAAGAGTTAGTATTGGGTTAACCTGGCAACATTGTCAATTTAAAATTGAAGTAAAGTATTTAAGTTTTGACTGCCACTGTCTTTATATTTTTGATAAGCACATTACCTGTTTCATTGAAAATGTGATCATTACAAAAAATCAGAGTATGTATATAGCACAGCATCTGAATTAAAGACAGTGTAAGCCTAGCCTCAAATAAAATCAATGTTACCATGGTCAATCCATAAGAGTTATGAATGTTGCACTGAACACGGAATAACTTAGTGAATAAGGAAATGAACTGACCTGCAATTGAAGACGTTGAAGCTCCGAGCCAGGCGTGTGAGTTCTCCAGTAATTTTGCCTGTGAACAATAGAGAAAAACATTAGCATAATAACAAAACAATTTATGTTATACACAACAATACAAATGGATGATATTACATTGTAATGTGATATTTTCATTCGCCAATAATAAGATATATCATAGGTCGCGATGCGCCAAAGATATTCAAATAAAACCTTCCGGAGTCAAATGACCAAGTTTTAAAATTAACATCTGTCCAGAAAATGTGTAGTGTGTGTAGACTTGCAGAGGATACGGATAGGAAGAGGTAACGGACACTTTGTCTAGAGACAGAATAAAATGTAAAACTGACATGCTGTGGAGACCCCACAATAATATTGGGAAAAGGATAATGCCGAAGCAGATTATAACATAACTTATGCACATGCATGCAGGTTGATTCCTAAAATTCTTCAATATCGAACATTAATTTTATGATAACGTACTCGTATGTATTCAAAGTATTCAACGACTCTACGGTGACGATTTTACTACTTTACTGGTAATTATAGCGTTACACTAAGTATACAGTGTGTGTGGAGTTTAAACCATTGCTCAATTAGTTTACAGGTTCACCTTCAAGTCCCGAGCCGATTTGTCAGTTTATTATTTTGGTGAAGTTCTCTATATCTATTAATTTAGTTTTCCAATTGTTTTTTGATATCTTAGTAGAACGCGTGCCTTATTTAACTCTTCTCATTCTCCAAGTAGTTCAAATGACTCAAGGCGTTACGTTACGCGGTAAAGAAACTACTGCGCACAAACAAAACACCATATTTCCGATTCCGATCGAGCATCATAACTTTATAAGAACGCGTATTTCACTGGAAAAAACCCACGAAACAATGTCCGTAGTATGTTTGTATCGATATTAATAACTTATAATTAGTTTATTGGCCATAAAATCCACCGTTGCGCGGTAGCAACTGTAAAATATATTCTTGGGCAACAATGAGGTTGATTATATAGGAAGCCTAATATTGCTTCCACATATTGTGTGTTCACAAGTTATATGGACTCCTATTATTTGACTAACGGAATTGAATTTCGTTCGTCCATTAAATTGCAGGCTGACTTCCACAAATTGTGTGTTATGGCCATCGCCACGTCTATTGTCTGATACTTTCAGCTATATTTTGGTAGGTTTCGAACAGCCAAAAAGAACATTACGGACAATATTTTGTTACAATTCATTTGCACGCGTTTTATTCAATAATAGTATTTTATGCAACAGTTGTATAATAACGGTCAAAAAATGCGAGTGGCGCAGGTTACGATGCGAGCCTTGGCGAGCATCGTAATTAGACGCCATCGAGCATTTTTTGACGTACTTATACAACGTTGCATACAATAAATACTTTTTCTACGACTATATTTACTAAATAAAATACAAAAACAAACAAAGAAAATATGAAAATGTTTGACGTATGTTTGGTAAATCAGATTTAGAATATACAAGTAGTATATATGGTATCTATGGTAAACTTTTTTTTAATTGACGTCTTTTTAGTGACTATGTGAAAAAAATATTTTTTTCTTATGTTGGCAGTATGGTAAATGTATAGAAAAAAAAGTTCTACGTCTATGGCTAGGCGTATCGATTTAGTGAAATAACGACACATGTGCTATTATATATAGTGTGTGCATAGAGTATAGACTTTTTTCTGCAATCATATTATCTATGTTCATATAATAGTGTTCAGAACACGAAAGTAGATACAATTTCCTTGGTTCAGAACCATTTAAACGACAGATAACAGTACAGGAGTAGAAAAAACTTATAAAAGTAGGTTGCATAATGTAAGCATTTTGAATTCATGATTTATGAAAAGTCTATACTCTATTCCCGATAACAGCACGTGACTCGTAAACTCGCCAAAAAGATACACCCTTAGATTTCTTTTATTTTAGATCTATGATCTATACGCCTGCCTGGGAAGGTTACGGTTAAGGTTTCACTCGATCAACCGGATCAACTATAACCAAATAAAAATGCTCGGTGCCGTCTCCTTACGACGACGCTCGACACTACAGCTCGGTTTTGTAAAACAGCTGAAAATAGGTCTGGTCGATTGTCAATGACTTACTATAATTTCGTTAAACAAAACAGCTAGCGTTGACATGACATATAGGGTTACCATTATTAAATAAAACTATGTTACCAAACAAAATAATATATGAGGGGACAATAGTTGTACTTTATTATTTTTATATTACTCGTGGGATGGAAATAAAACCTCAATTCAACTCCTAACTAAATCATTTAGTCTCTAACATCATAAAACACCAATGAAAAATAATAATCAGCTCGATGCAATTGGATATTGAAATTTTGTATAAACCCGACAACTCAATCGCGGAGCGATTTCTTACGGCCAATTGATCCACGTAAATTTTATGGGAACCAAACTAAAGGTTTGCTTTATTCTTTTCAATCTTTTGCAGTCCGAAATCACAAACGATGCCCCCGACGTCTCTCGATAAAAACAGCTTAGTCCCGGAACGCGGCGAAGAATTTACTTTACGGGAGGCCATATTTGTTGTTATGACACTGATACCTCACAAGCCACAAGTAGAATAATTCCGAACTAATCTTACGTTAGTTAGTGTTGTAGCTGTTTTACAAAATCGAGCTGTAATGCGAAACAGCTAGAGTTTTTGAATAACAACGGATTATACAATTCAACTGCGACATATATACAACTGTTGCATAAAATTCTATGATAAGATATGTATTATAAATTGACGATTAGCTGTATATAATGGACGCCGAATCCGATATGAGGGATAAAAAAATCTTTTGCGTTCATTTACAAACAAAATATAAAATCAGCGTGTCACGTCTGTCGCCGCAAGATGTCGCCACAACGCAACTTTTTGTCTCCGTTCGCGCCAAAACCCGTCAAGTGGGACGTATTTTAAAAATTCAATGCGGTTTCTACCTAACAATGAATTTCGGACTTTATTACGAATTCTTGCGTCCGGTATATTTGCGAACTCGATCGACGAGAACAATTGGATATGGGTAATTAAATTAACTTCAATTGAAAAGTGCTTATTTAGAAATTGCTACTTGAAATGGTCGGCCATTTTGCAACACAGCATATTCGTTCGAATTTCGAATGGAATTTTGTAGTGCTTGCGACCTTAGAAATAGATTTACATCGTAAAAATAAGGCGCATGGGCACACGTTGGACCGCCATTTATTAACGTATTATTTAATTACTTAAATTACTTTTTGTAATGTTTACCAAGTTCAATAGGTTCAACAGGTACCTAATGACAGTTTGGGATTGCCCGTGTTTTACGGTGAAGTAGTGAATTAAGTATGTGCATGCTTGCGACAAATGTGTAGATAATAAGTAGTAGGTAATGTCACGTACAACACCTGTTTATAATAAATTAACAGACATCCATATATATCAAACGATTGATCTAATGTCCAAGCACCACCACGAACGGACCTATATTTGACAGAGTTACATAAAGTTGTATGTCAAGTTATGTCAATAACTGTCAACATAAACAAGGTTATATTTGTCGTTGCATTCTGCATTCGTTAGCGCATTTAGGACGTTTTGGGAGCAATCCTACGGGCTAACCAATATTTGTATGCATAGTAAGGTTTTGCTCAGAGTTGAGTTGGTTTTTGTGTGTAATTTGGCCGTCGATTTAACTGTGTAGGTGTCCAAACCTAATATTTAACCTTATATTTATGAAATTTCTAAACCAAATACCAAAAGACCACCGAAATTGCCCCAATTTACGCAATTCCCTGGACTTATTATTTTCGAAATCTAAATCCTCCAAAATCTCCACGATAGCAATTTAAGGACTTTAGCCACAGAATTAACATAAGTTTACTTAGTGGAAACCGATCACACGTTAAAAATGCCATTTCACCACACAAAAGTTAATTTTATTTATGCGGCGGCTGAATTGTGGCCCAATTAAACCGGTCAGATGAAAAAGAACAATCCGTCAGTTAATTTACATCGGCAGGAAGTTTACCATAGCTCATTTTATCGGCTACCGTGCGAAGAAGCGCGCGCGCAGCGGCCCGCCCGTCTTAAAACTTTGCTTCAAACGCATCTAATTGTCCGAGCAAAGAGCGGCATTCCTTTGTACTATCTAAAACTAACATTATACTTTTAATTGTGCAGGCAAAAGCAATATAACAGCGCTAACGCAACGCAGTTCGATATCTACAAATAAAATGTTTAATTAAGGGGATGTTTACATTGGTTTGCTTTATCGAAACAGAGCAGATTTTTTGGAATACTGCTTTATCAATTCTTAAGCTTAAGGTTTATTATGTTAGATATGTTTTTGCAGTAAAAAAAAAACGTAATAAGAATCAGTGTCCGTAATGTATATCGTCTAAATCTTCTAAAATATTCTATTTTGAACGAGTAAATTCCAAAACACGTAACTCTGATTCCTAATAATATAATCTTAAGGATCAATGAAGTAATTTCTAAAAAACAGACCCTGTTTTTGCATTCTTAGTAAATAAAGCATTGTGCGAGTAAGATAGCCAAGCCAATGTATAGGCCTCTTAAGGCGACTGAGTTTAGTGCGCGCCGCACGTGCTCAACTATTGTTGAAACACTGCCATGTATTGTTTGTTTACCCGAATAAAACACTAAAATCCAATTCAATAACAAAGAATTAAAGATCCCAAAATAAAATTTATTGCCCGAGTACTATAAAATAGATTTATGTACGCGCCGCGAGAGGGCCGCGAGAGGAAGGGATGGGGGGAAGAGGTCGATAATATTATTAGGAACACTTGGCAAAGTAATCTAACAATCATGCGCGACTTTATGCACGCCCTGTACAAACGGAACGATGCCGGGCTTTCTTGGGAGTGAGGAATGTTTTACACCTAAAGATTTTTTATTATGTACTTAATAGGCTAAGTTTATAATTTTTATCAAGCTATTTTCGGTTATTAATATTTTTCTACATATTACATATAAATAGTAAAGATACGATTAAAATTGTATTTTCTAAAAAACACATCCGACAGGGAAGGCTGCCCAGCCTGGGAATTATTTTAATTACATCACAATATTACATGCTCAAAACTATGAAAAAGTTCTTAATTTTTTAATATTTCAGTGGTAGTTAAATTGAAAAACATTGAATTAAAATTATTTTAAAAGTAAAATACTGATTAATTTGCAACACGCTTCGTTAAAATGTTAAGTTAGTATTCCGCAACATGGTTTTTATCATAATATAAATCTAAGAGACCGCCCGTATCGTACCAGGCTCAACACTTCCCATGATACTTGCGGCATTGCCACGCTGAATAGCAACGGAAATTCTCTGCGACAGCATAAGGAGCCGTTGTATCACTTACCCGCTCGGATATTTTTGGACCAGGCTCTTTAATAAAAGTCCAACCTTGCCTCGGTTCCCCAAACACCCGTGGTCTCAAAGTTTTCTTCAATGGATATTTAAAGTGTTTTAATAATTCGTATATATTATTATTTGAAATACGGTTGTCGTAACAGGCAATGAAGGGAGGTTCGCAGGCAGAGTATGGGTACCAGCGTCCTTTGTGCAAAATTATATACCAACTGCGATCCCCAACCTGTCCAGTGTGGTGATTATGGGCAAATCGTCCTTTTAGTGGGAGACGCCTTTAGTCCAGGGATGGACTGTAGGCTGTGAAAAAATAAGAAAATATTAATGGGCAAATCCTCCTTTTCGTGGGAGACGCCTTTAGTCCAGGGATGGACTGTCGGCTGTGAAAAAAGAAGAAAATATTAATGGGCAAATCCTCCTTTTAGTGGGAGACGCCTTTAGTCCAGGGATGGACTGTAGGCTGTGAAAAAAGAAGAAAATATTAATGGGCAAATCCTCCTTTTAGTGGGAGACGCCTTTAGTCCAGGGATGGACTGTAGGCTGTGAAAAAAGAAGAAAATATTAATGGGCAAATCCTCTTTTTAGTGGGAGACGCCTTTAGTCCAGGGATGGACTGTAGGCTGTGAAAAAATAAGAAATTATTAATGGGCAAATCCTCCTTTTAGTGGGAGACGCTTAGTCCAGGTGTGGACTGTAGGTTGTGAAAAAAGAAGAAATTTTTATAGTAAGATTTTTTTTACATGGAAACGTCAATAAGCAGGTCAAATATTACGATAAGTTGGTATTCAAGCATCGGTAGGTATTGTTGCATCACTATTCACTACTAATTAGAACTAAGTAATTAACTCCGGCGATAATTCGGATAATAGATTTCCCGCTAAAAGGTTAATTTGATTAAAATGCTATCCTCGGATGCTTATTCGTTTGTAAACATTTTGCTGCTGTAACATCGCAGTCGGTTATTTAACGATAAATATATTTTTTCATGATTGATTTTAAAAGATAAAACGATTTTAAAAGATAAAAGCGATCAATGAACTAGCTGTTTCTCTTACCTAAAAACCGATCGAGGGCGTTAATAGGCGATGCGGCTAGCAATTCATGACTATTTCGATTCATTTTTCAATCTTTTCGCCCGCCCGTATCAGTTAATATTCGTTTTTCCCGAAAGGCGAAATGAGGCTTTCCAAATGCGTTAAAAATATTTCTCTATGATGTGTAACGCGCGTTGGCACCCCTGGCGTCAATATGCTATCAGTTGAGTGTGCTAATGTTGGCTATTTAGTTATAAGTATAAAAAAAAACTGTTACTCCCAAAAGTGGGGGAAACGGAATTAAAGCAGAGTCTTGGCATCATATTGATCGCTGGTTGCCCTCTACGCTTGTCGTTATTTACAAATATGAATTTTTTATATAGTTTGCATAAGTACGGCGCCAAACGCCTCCCTCCCCTCCCCCTATTAATAACCTAAACGCCTAGTAAATGATACTCCCCATATAATAACGGTTCCTGTTACGAGCTCGGCGAAAGGCAACCTACTTACTTATAAAAATAAATGTTGGGAATATTTTTCATGTAAATGGCATCAATTTATTATTATTTGCTGCGTGGCCGTTTCATGAATTGTTGGGATGTTTTTTAAAGCTTTATTTCTTGTTTTTGATACCCCACAGTGATGGTAATTGTCATCAAAAACTAAAGTCTTTAAGGTATAGCAGTCAATGCCTACTACGAAAATACGCCATTCTTTTTTTCGAGTCGAAAATGTTTAAAATCAAATTTGTAACCATAATTTAGTAGAATAGGCGTAAGTATATATAAACAGTTACATAATGTCTCAAAGTTTAAATTAAAAAAAAAAAAAACATTTAAAGTAATATTACAATATCTAATAAGTAAACAGGACATGATCTTAAAAGCTAGAAAAAGCGCAATAAGCGGCTTTATTGCCAAGCAATGTCTTCCAGGCCAATCTCGAATCGCTATATAGAAAAAAATACTTGTGAATACTCATCAGAATTCGCCAGGGCTGCCGCTGATCAAAGGTACGGCTCCCCGTGCATGGGTAATTTCAAGGAATCTCGTCATATTCGCAGGAGGTTCGCGTTCATGAACTTATTATGCGTAATTGCGCGCAACGCGGAAGTTTTATTATTGCGTTTCATACAAACTTTCGATTAGAGCTAGACGCTGTTGCCTTACAATGAAGATAGTACAGAATGGAAGCTTTGTGGAGACGAATGTAGACGCCATATATTACCGTCAAAGAAACAAAGTTATTTTCACTCAGCATCTTACATTTTGATCAAAGTTAGTTAAAGATTGATCTGTTTTTAAATAAGCAATGTCGATTGGTGTCACTAATGAATGTACGCGTAACTTTTATTTAAGGAGAGGACACTTACTTTGGCTGGATTAGAAGATAATAATGTAAGGAAACGGCAGTCTAATGAGTATTCAAAAGAATTTACGAGTAACAAGGGGAATATAAATAAGATAATAATTGGCCAAGTGCGTGTCGGGCCACGCGCAGTGTAGGGTTCCGTAGTTGTGAATGCCAAATTTGAGTTCATGCCACTAAAAACGTGTAAAACGTAAGTAAGTATCTATTGAATTTGTATGAAATTTTCCTTTTCGAGTACATATTATAAGTTGATCGCCTATAACTTTTTGATTTGTTAACCCTACTTAGCTCTGATAGTTTTACTATAAACTACAATATATATACTATAGCTGTGATTTTTGTCACGTGTCCATATATAACCGTTTAGCAGATAGATGGGGGGGACACGTGACTTTAACAAAAAATTTCACTTTAAACCTAAATATTTCAGACACGGATCCCTAAATCTAAAAATGGTGTTTCCAAGCTCACAATATTTTTGAAAGACCCATTCAACGATACCCCACACAATGTGTTCGTAGAGAAAAAAAATTGACTTCCTCTTTATTTGTATGGAAGCTACCCTAAAAAAAAATATTTCCATGTTTTATTTTACGACTTTTTCGCCATGATTGATATACACATCCATGCCAAATTACAGCTTCCTAGTACTTATATTTTCTGAGTAGGACCGCGGACTGACGGACAGACAGACAGACAGACATGGCGAAACTATAAGGGTTCCTTGTTTACTACGGAACCCTAAAAATTCGATGTTCCGATATTATTTTAATATTTATTAATTTAATCATTATGAGTCTTTTAAATAGGTATAGCAAAGCCGGTAACCTCTCCTTCAATGTCTGGTTTCACGCACATTGTGTGTTTTGAAAGATGACATTCAGCAAGTTCATTACAAGACTGGCAATGTACATGAAATCACACACAACGTGATATACATTTTGTTGATAACTTATCTACTCGCTCAGCTCGTCAGTAAGTAGGATATCACAAAGTCCTTTTGCGCCATGTGGTAACGCCAGAATAGAATCTTATTTGTCATCATCCTTTATGTCCCACGAGTATCCTAAGATGCAACTAAAGGAGGTATAGTTAACAGAGAAACAACCCGCCTTTCAGGCGAGGCCTTTGGCTCAGGAGTGGACTGACATAGGTTGGAAAGAGGAGACATCTGCACCCTTTTTATTTTATACTGTAACGTAAATAACAATTATGATGAGTCCAGGATTGCAGGAGGAAGCTATTTGGGCTGCACTTAGCGCGATACGATTGTTTTGATTATCTTCCTTTGATTTATTTTGTTTGTTGTTAAATTGTTTTTATTAGACTTCTTTTAAGTTAAATCTACGGGAAAATAGTCAAGCTCCATCTCCAGGCTTTATAGCTCCTGCAGTCACTGCCCTCAGGCCACGACCAATCATGGCCAGTCTGGAAGTCATTCAACTGAAGACCAAATGGGTCTCTGCATTTCCAACTGGGTAAACTTCAACCCAGTGTCCTTCCCACCCACCTTCTGCGCTAGCACTAATGCCCTACTTAATGTGTAATGGCCGACTTGATGAAGTGCACTGACAATGATGTTCCTGTTGCTTTCTGCTGGTCGGGAGTAGTTTTATTTAAGTGCTTCAGATATCAAGAAGAAGAAGAAAAGGAAGAGGCCGTCTTAATATGAAAAGACAGCCATTTGCACTATATCTACATATAATCGATTCCATGCATTACTCTACACATTAAGAGAAATAGACAGACAATACACATTAACGGATTTTGTGTACCCCGGAAGAGATAAAGACTTTATTAGATGTATGTGTATTAAAGCTGAAAAGCGTTTCGCCACCCCGGATCTGCGACTCCTGACAGAAACTGCTTGTATTCCAAGCACTTTGCTCTAGGTTTTCTTACTCAAATTTAGCAATGACGAATTCAAAAAAAGCATGATGTTATATGTCCAGATTTTATTTCAAATTTATTGAAAATAAGAGTGACGCTCTTGTTGTTAAAGATTTTTCCAAGTCTTGTCAGTTTTCAGCCAGACTTTTTACATCTTGATACGCCACTACTCGCACATTTATCCTTAATTTGCTTAGTAAAGCTTTAGTGTTATTTTATCCTCTTCATTAATTCTTGGTAAAATACTAAATGTTCTATCATATTTCCAGGTATAAATAAGATTGAAGTTAGAACAATTTGCAAATTAAAAACCCCCGACGGAACTACATATTCCAACCGATGATAAGTGGAATTGATATCCAAGTGTAATGTGGAATTGATATTCATATTTTATAATTTACCTGGCAAATGATAGCGCCATGTATTATTTGCAAGGTTAATTAAAAAAACCCGATATTAAACTCCAAATTTTTTAAACGGCTGAACTGTTTTTTATTAAATATAAACTAAGAACTACGGCTAGGGATCTTGCTTTTAAGTAAAAAAAAATCCGTATCGAAGTCGGCCCCTCCGTTCGAGTGCAACGATTCCACAGACAAACACCCAGACAGATATTCAGACCGACAGACATTAGCTTAAAACTTATAACACCTTTCTTTTTAATTAGAGGTTAAAATTAGGCACCAATTTGTTTACTAATAGTTACTATAGTTAATTCTTGAAATTAAATCTCCTGTGGTTTTGCTACCAGTCGACTTAGTAAGCAAATGTTGTGGTTACGATTTATCCGATTGAAACGTCTATCTACTAGCGAAGCACCGCGAAATGCAATATAAAAGGAGAGAGCCGCATATTATTGCATGCAATTTTCTTCAATTCACTTTAACTAGTTTCAGAGAAAGATTCATTTGTTGTGATGAGGGGGCGCGGAGGGGGCGAGGGGCGAAAGATAAAACTAATCACACATCCTTTTCACGCGGGTTGAGGTGTAGTCTCTTTACACGCGGTGTTTTAAAGTATTGAAATAATACTAGACTGGTCCAGTCACGTTTTAAGTTTTGAGACGTAAACTTAAAATTATTTAAAATCTACGTACGTCAACCTGGCAATACATAGCCATGTAATAATTTTAATAAATTAAATTATCTAAAACCAATATCACTATCTAAAACTTAATAATTAATAATATTGTCCTTATCTCTTCATATTAACCACATTAACCATTACGAATCACTGTTAGCTATCTCAACAATATAAATGGAAAAGATTTTCAGATTTCAGTTGATATTAGGCCGCCTTTTTTCGTCTGTTGTCAGTGATCTATAATTTTGTATGATAACAGACTAAAACAACATAAAATTATCTGACTACTATCACGAAACATGTCTACATTCACATAAAGGATAGATATAGATCCTCAGCCAAATGAATCGCACATAGACATTACGGGATAAGCGAACGCAATCGTGGCTAACGCAACAAAGAGGTTTGCAAAATGGGTCGTGTCCAATGTCCATGCCTCATCGATAAAATGGAAACAGGCGTGCGACTGTGCGACACGAGCGTTGGTGAGTGACAAAAGAATGACCACACATACACACAAAACCAGCCAAGAAACTGAATGGAAATTGACGTTTAATCGAATCGGTGTTAGCTTTTGCTAGTGGTTAGTTCGTATTGTGGTACGAAGAGTGTATGTAAATATGAATGATTCCCTTGCATATTTTATTTTAAACAGATTTTAATTTTAACAATTTTGTAAATTCCTATTTATTAATCACATGCGAATAAGTGTTCTTATTGACAGTTTACAAAAAAAAAAACAGACGAATCAAAATATTCCGCTTCTATGCCAACATAAAATAATAAACACAGGTGCTGAATTTTTAAAGTATTTGCTCCAAAATTCAGTAAAATCTGTTTGCAATTTCACCAAGAGTCGTTAATGTCACTAGCCTACCTAAAACATCACTGAATTAAACTTTAAACTATACCGTATTGGAAAACTTATTAATATAACAGTTTAAAAATAAATATTTTCCTACGCCAACCGTTTCCGCTCCGCTCGTCGCCCCGTCCGCCGCCACAGGCGCCGCACCCCGCGGCTATCATCCGCCTCCACATTATCCATTTCCACATTACTGTCTTTTTGTTCTCGTTTGATTGTTTAAACGTGAGTCGATGGTATATGCCGGCCGTTATTATTTCCACCGCTTTCACTTGAAATGGCTTCAGTCAATTGTGGAAAAATGTTGCTCATATTGTTTCTGAAGAACAATAAACCGCCTTCATTTTATATGTTTAGCATCTGAGGGCCTGATAGGCACTTCGCGTATTGCGTGCCCGCCATTGTTCGCTGTCCGACTTTTTGTTCTCGTCTATTTCCATATTAGATGGTGTTTGGACTGTTATTTCAATGAATTGAGCTGATGGTAGATTAGCGCGTTCCGAACGAACTGTCTGCAAGGTTTTCGCAAGAAATGTATGGAAACGACAAGTAGATGATAGTGCTTTTCTCAGATTGTAATGTATTGTAATATTTGAAGTGTTTGATTTAAGAATCATTTTCCTATGCGATTGTCAGATCACAAGACTCGCGCACGAAGGTTTCCGTACCATTGTATATATAAAATTGACCAAGTGCGTGTCGGGCCAAGCGCAGTGTAGGGTTCCGTTGTTGCGAATGCAGACTTTGCGTTCGTTTTATAAATTATTTTTAAACAAATAAGTTAAATATATTGGTCTGTACTTGCTCCAAGTCTGGCTGTAGGTTAAACGGTCATTCTGTATAACATTATAGCGAAGTACAAAAACTTAGGCGCATAAATTGTTAATGATTTGAAGTGAATATCTACAAAAAATATAATTGCTCTGCTACCTATACACGAACCAAAAACATTATCCTCGTCACTTATTCATAAAACTACGACACGTTCAACAAATCCAACAGAGGGTCAATCAATTGTAAATTGAAATACAAACGATCACAAATAACAACTGTCCCATTCAGAACATGACAATTTGCCTCCTCTTTACCTTGTCATTTGGACCGTCAACTGTTATTAAATAATTCGGTACGGAACAAGACAATAAGCGAGTTTGAAATTAAATATATGGCGCAATGTCACTGTGTTTTGTTAAAAGTATAGCCTAGTCGACACGGCAGAATAGAGCTTTACTGAAGGAACGAGACAGTTTTCGTATTTTTCTACATTTACGTCTGGTTGTTAATGAATTTTAGTTTATTTTTACTGTTATCTATCTTTTAAATGGTCCCGAACACTCATATAAGAACATTGATAA
This sequence comes from Acrobasis consociella, assembly GCA_963555685.1. NCBI lineage: Eukaryota > Metazoa > Arthropoda > Insecta > Lepidoptera > Pyralidae > Acrobasis > Acrobasis consociella. The sequence continues at coordinate 23,159,045 of OY743104.1, forward strand.
TATGATTGCAGAAAAAAGTCTATACTCTATTCCTCATAATAGCACATGTGTCGATATTTCGCTAAAAAGATACGCCTAGCCATAGACCTAGAACTTTTCTATAGATTTACCATACTGCCAATATAAGATTTTTTTTTAACATTATCTCTAAAAAGACGTCCATTTAAAAAGAATGGTTACCATAGACACCATAAAGATCAGTACTCGTATGTTCTCCAAACATACGTCAAACATTTTCATATTTTTCTCTGTTTGTTTTTGTATTTCATTTAGTAAATACAGTCGTAGAAAAAGTATTGTATGCAACGTTAATTGTATTAGTACGTCAAAAAATGTTCGATGGCGTCTTCTTACGATGCTCGCCAAGTATGACTTACGATGCTCGCCATCGTAACCTGCCCTACTCGCATTTTTTGACCGTTCTTATACAAACGTTGCATAAAATACTATAATTTAGCATATAATTAATTACCTAGTCGTATTTTTATCAAAAAAATGACTAGGTAATTGATCATGTCAATATGCCTCGTACGACCCAATAGACCTACCAGTAAGTCTAAGGGGAATTTTACCAGTTGTCTGTGACGTAACAGTATAGTGCTAACGAAAAAAAAAGTTTTAACGAGAATTTTAATTCTAATCATACTTAGAAGAGAGATTCTTTTAAAGTGTGATGTGTTAAGAGCTGCTTTGGTGTTATAGCGATGTGTTAAGAGTGGTTTTGGTGTGATAGCGATATGTTAGGAGTGGTTTTGGTGTAATAACTATAAGTTAGGAGTGGTTTTTATGTGATAGCGATGTGTTAGGAGTGGTTTTGGTGTGATAGCGATGTGTTAGGAGTGGTTTTTGTGAGATAGCGATGTGTTAGGAGTGGTTTTGGTGTGATATGGATGTGTTAGGAGTAATTTTGGAATGATAGCGATCTGTTAGAAGGGTTTTGGTGTAATAGGGATGTGTCAGGAGTAATTTTGAAATGATAGCGATGTGTTAGGAGTGGTTTTGGTGTAATAACGATCTGTTAGAAGTGGTTTTTGGGGTGATAGCGATGTGTAAGGCGTGATTGGTATATGTTAAATTAGCAGTAAGTAGTACTTAATACCAAGTTGTAGGTACGCACGATACAAAGTTAAACTATAATTGTTTCAGCCACCAACTTAGCTAAAATTGCGATATATATTCGTAATAGTTACCACAATAAAAGTTCTGCTAGTTTTTAAACGCTCATTCTAAATAATTGATTCAAAGAATTTCCTAACACCTGCTTTATACGTGCTTAGTAGCTAACCGTGTAGAAAGGATCCATTTAACAGTAATAACCACGTAGGACAAACGTTTCTAGGCCCGCAGTGCGCAATGAATGTTGACTTAGCACACAGCTACATTTTCCTACGAACAAGCAATGAGCGCAATCATACATAGTGAAGTAAAAACCGACAGAATTAATATTAAAAACACTTTCGTATTCATTCCGAGAACTTAGGTGACAGTAATTGCCCAAGCGACAACATAAAACACTAAGTTAGCGAAGTCAAACACAAAAACTTTTAATTTAGCATTAATTACTGGGAACAAACGGCAGACAGCATTAAACTCAAACATTAGTACACGTACTTATGCAAAACGAGTCGAAATTTATTTGACTTGAGCGTAGTTTGGTGTAGACGACGCAAGTAAAGACAAACATGTTAATTTTCGCCCGTGGAGGCCGCCTCACACCCCGCGAGGGTGCGTTCACATTCGAGGCCGTGATAGTAATTTATACCCTGTCCCAATATGATTTGGCCCAAATTCTTGTAGTAAAGCTAGTCTCTTGCTAACCATTTATGCCATGTTCCACTTTGACTTGGCCCAAGTTCTTGACGTATGCTAAAAGAGTATTTTCAATGTGTTTGCTTTCCACAGGCTTTGTCTATTCATCAGACTCAACTAAGAAGGGACAAATTAATAAAATAGAAGTACATGAATGGTAAATAAATTCTATTTTAACAAGCCAGGGCAAGTAAAATAATTTATACTGATATAATTTTATTTTTTGCTATTATTTATTTTTTACTTTCAAAGTTCAACTTTCATAAAGCAGTAGCCGCAAGTTTGTAAGTACGGTATGCTTTAAAAATTTTGTCATAATCTCTCATACTAACTGTATTCTTATGTAGAGAAATTATTACACCATTTTTGAAGCCTGACGGTACGTCTCAGACCCTGAGAGGTTGCATGTGATAACGTCGTCGTCATCATCATAACGACCCATTGTTATAAAAATAGCAGTGTTTAACGAGTTATTGGTATTCAGTATCACTAATATCACTGTCACTAATTTCAGCGCATTGTGTATTTCGTAATTGACGACTGTAAGAAATGGGCAAAGCTTTCAGGTCACGATGTAAATAAGCATTGACGATGCACGAATTAAATTAAATATATCCGAAAAATATGTAAGTGTGGCTATAATTATTCTGGTATAACAATGCCATTCCGACTCGCTTTTAAGAAGAAAATGAAACTAAATAGGTACATAAGTAAATAAATATTTTTTAAAACGACAGTTATACACTTAATCAGTTAAGTTTCAAGTCGAAGAGGAATGCCCTAGTAGTCGTAGAAGATGTTGCAGCAATATGGTGCTGGCTGATCTGCAGGAGTTAGAAGCTGTCTAGTAAGATATCGCCAAAAACTATGGCGCTCTCTCGTAGCGGAAGGCAAGATCCACTTTGGGTCGCTGGGCCAGCAGAGTACACTAGTAATCTTAACTAGAATAAGTATTTAACATACCGATTTTTAATGAGTTAAGTTCGCATTTATTTACCCTTTTATTTAGCCTTTTTATCGCTCACCATGACGCTAAAAGTGGCTTTTGGGTCTTGCGGCCCTGGGCTCTGCATAGAACCGCAAGACCCAAAATGCTCTGTCTGCCCCATTAGGGATAAAGACGTGATAGTATGTATGTATGTATGTTAGCCTATAGAGGTGTCCCACTGCTGGCTAAAGGCCCTTTCCGCTTCCACAGATCCCTGCGACAGCAGCCTGTTGCCATTATTTTTGATGCTGTGAATGTCATCCCGCCGTCTTCCCTGTAGTCTAACTCTACGCCTGCAACCTTTTGGCACCCACAAGGTTCCCCTGCGGGCCCATCCTTCTGGATGCATGTAGCACACATGCTCCGCCCAGTCCCACTGAAGTTTTGCTGTCTTTACGCCGACATGGAAGAAAAATTTCATTATTTTACTAATAAACAATAGAGACAGTTTAGGTCCAAAAAAATGCTTGACCTTGCCATGCGGAGGGTAATGCAAAGCCTCAACGCTCCGCTTATGAAGCGTGCAATAACTAAAATAGAACTAGTGTTACGGAAACAAGTATTCCAACGCGTATTTTCTAAGCACTTTCGTTTACATATTTTACCTTTGCCGTTCCCGCTTCCCTTTGTACACTTTGCCAATAAAAAAACGGGGCAAACATAAATATAAAATATATCATACAAGTTTAATGTCGGCCCGACCTTCCGGAGGTGTGTTGTACGCATTATTTTGTTACACAAACCGACACAACGTATAAATATTTTACTGAGACATATTTAATATGAAACTACAATTACTTATTCAGAGGGCTTGTCTACGGGAAGTTACGTGGTATGCCTTTGCCCTGAATAATAGAAAAGGCTTAGTAATTTGAAACGATTGCTGCTGTGAGAGTGGCGCATTATCAAAAATGAATGGTCTTCAAAAGTTATGATTATTTTTTAAATTTTCCCGTTTCGGTAACCATAAAAAGTAGATACTCTAAATGTTAGCCTACAAGGCCTGGGCCAATAATGCATTATACACATATGAACAGGCAAGCCCGCTTAAACCATATTTTATTTTGACTGTAGGGAGGTTTGGGTAAGGGGTATGTGATGGAATAGAGTTGAATTGAAGTAAAAATTTACTTGCCTAACAGAACTATAGAAATTTTGCAGAGATTGAAGAATCTTCCTCATCTTAACGCGTTCGCTGTTGAATCTTCAGCTATGCTGTTCCGGAGCCCTGAGTGCACTTTCCCGCTTTCCCTTCTCCAAATATAATAGGCATGTCATGTCAATGGTCCATGGATGTCAAAGAGAGTTCGAAGAATGATTCGAGGTAAAACCAGTTATATTTCTACCTAAAAACAATTCTATACTATTTATAATAAATCTTCGCAAAAGATTATTTTCCGGTTTGCTGATGTTGAACGCGCATATTGCGCCTCTTTAGGTATTTTACGAAATTTATTTTTACGAAGACCGTTGTAAAAATGTTAATCATTATTTTCGCCGCCATAACGTGTGCTTGTGTTGTTTTACGCTGGTTTTATTCAAAATACAAGTTAACCTATTTCACCACTATTTTCGCATATTTTTCTAGGCTATTCTAGTGAGTTCTTCTACAGCTGATGTAATGTATCAGGCGACAATCAGTTTTCCATTACTTTTTACTCCTGCTAAGTCCGAGCTAAGTGTTGGAACGTGACAAACATGATTTCAGTGGCTCAGTCAGTGTTCTAATGAACATAATTAAAGAGATTTTTTGCTTATAACAATAGTAACTAGCAAACAGGTGTTGAATAACGGCCTAAAAACGGCCACTTTTGACTCTTTTTGTAAAGGTTTCTAAAGCGGATAGTATTTCAATGAAACTTAAGGATACTAGCTAAAAAGTTGTACGAGGGTTTCTGATAATCTCACTTACCGAAAGAGAAATTAATTTTTTTGTGTTTTCAAGGTCGCTAGCACGGGTCGGAGCCTATCATGATATCATACCTTTATTTAAACTTGTAGTTATTACTTCAAAGTTACGGCGCAAAATTTATTTTATTCAAAATTTAGACAGAGAAATTGCCTTTTGAGTCATTTCTTTATCTTCTCTTGGAACTTTCATATCACTTGTTACGTACCCGCTTTCCAGACTAAAAGTGGATTCACATTTGTTGTGTCAAATGTGTGTGTTTTGACCGCTTTCAAATTATAGGGGCTAGCGATATTCATCATTTGTATAGGTTTTTGGGTTCAACGTATCTAACGTTTATTTTAAGTAAGACTACATTTTCGGTATTTTAACGGGACCTATATTACTAAGACTCCGCTGTCAATCTTTCCGTCTGTCCGTCTGGCACCAGGCTGTATACATGATCCGTTATAGCTAGGCAGATTAAATTTTCACAGATGAAGTGTTTTTATTGATTGAGTGATTACTGGTACCGCTATAACAACAAATACTAAACACAGAATAAAATAAATATTTAAGTGGGCTCCAATACAAATAAGCGGCCAAGTGCGAGTCGGACTCGCCCATGAAGGGTTCCGTAGTAGCAAATAATATAATATAAAAATCTTGTTGTATGTTTTTTTTAAATTTTATTTTTGAGTTGATTGAATGAAAGGTTAATTGCGGTTTATGACATATTAAAAAAAAACTACTTACTAGATTTCGTTCAAACCAATTTTCGCTGGTAGATTTCATGGTTATGAACATCATATATTTTTTTTAGTTTTATCATTCTCTTATTTTAGAAGTTACGGGGGGGACACACACTTTTTTCCACTTTGGAAGTGTCTCTTCAAAGTATTCGGTTTAGAAAAAAATTATATTAGAAACCTCAATATCATTTTTGAATACCTATCCATAGATACCCCACACGTATGAGTTTGATGAAAAATAAATTTTTGAGTTTCAGTTCTAAGTATGGGGAACCCCAAAAATTTATTGTTTTTTTTCTATTTTTATATCAAAACCTTAATGCGGTTCACAGAATACATCTACTTACCAAGTTTCAACAGTGTAGGTAGGTCTAATAGTTTCGGAAAAAAGTGGCTGTGACATACGGACGGACAGACAGACAGACAGACATGACGAATCTATAAGGGTTCCGTTTTTGCCATTTGGCTACGGAACCCTAAAAACGTGATTTTATATAGATAGTGTGTGTGGTTCGGAACCCTTGCTAGCACTTGGCCGGTTTTTAGGGTTCCATAGCCAAATGGCAAAAACGGAACCCTTATAGATTCGTCATGTCTGTCTGTCTGTCTGTCCGTCCGTATGTCACAGCCACTTTTTTCAGAAACTATAAGACCTATACTGTTGTAATTTGGTAAGTAGATGTATTATGTGAACCGCATTAAGGTTTTGACATAAAAATAGAAAAAAAACAATAAATTTTGGGGGTTGCCCATACTTAGAACTAAAACTCAAAAATTTATTTATCATCAAACCCATACGTGTGGGGTATCTATGAATAGGTCTTCAAAAATGATATTGAGGTTTCTAATATCATTTTTTTCTAAACCGAATACTTTGCGCGGGAGACACTTCCAAAGTGGAAAAAAGTGTGTCCCCCCCCCCGTAACTTCTAAAATAAGGGAATTATAAAACAAAAAAAAAATACATGATGTTTATTACCATAAAAACTACCAGCGAAAATTGGTTTGAACGATATCTAGTAAGTAGTTTTTTTTAATACGTCATAAATCATAAACGGCAATTTATCTTTCATTCAATCAACTCAAATATAAAAATTAAAAAAAAACATACTACAAGACTTTTATATTATGTTATTTGCTACTACGGAACCCTTCATGGGCGAGTCCGACTCGCACTTGGCCGCTTTTATTTGTTATTCAATTATGTTCTCTTGTTTGCTACGAACAGATAGGTTTCGCGAGCGATTGTTGCTTAAATTCTATTAGACTATTGGTTTTTAAGATACAAAAAACAAATGTACACCATACGTATACTTACATCAGATCTTCTTCTTATCGTGTGTGTTAGTTTCTAACACTAGTGTCAGAGTTTTTAAACCGCCTTAAAGGCCTCAGACATGGTTTTAGGTAACGACCAATGTCAAAGACAGTGACCGGGACCGACGGCTTAACGTGCTCTCCGAAGCACGGATCCTCTTACTTATCAGACAATCAGGTGATCAGCCTGCAATGTCTTAACCAAACTAAGACAACAACACAAAGTCGTTGCCTGCACCGGGAATCGAACCCGCGACCTCCGGGTATGAGCCGAACGCTCTAACCACTACACCACGGAGGCAGTTCGTACATCAGATAAAAATCTGGCTTTGAAGCGATCTCTTTTTTTAGGTATCTGAAAGGTTAAAATGTCAGTACCAGCAAGCGATTTCGTTGTGGAAGAAACCTTCGATGTGAAATTAAGAATCACACTTGGCCCGTTATATCAGCTCTTGCTATAACAGCGTAATTCATAGACCGTTACATTTTGACATTACCATACAATAAGAAGGAATTAATAAAACAATTGCAATTTGATGTCGGCCATTTTGCAATCTTAACACCAACGAGCACCCAGCCTCTTTGCCATCGTTGCCACACGATACGGGTGGACTGACATTGGCATAATTAAAACTTATTAATGGATGTGCTTTGCTTATGTCAAGAAAGTGTACTTATAGGTAATTGAAACGGTATGGTGAGTCCAATATCGCCGCTCGAAATTAATTATAAGCTATTAATAGCTTATAAAAAATGGAAAAGACTCACATGCTGTCCCGACCCCACGTAAAGTGGGATAAGGTGAGGAGAAAGAAGAAGAAGAATAGCTTATAAAAAATGGAACCCTGCAGTATAACAGAGTAGTTTTTCTGACGTAATGATAATAATGGGATGGAAACCCACGCCCTTCTTCTTCCTACGAAAGAAATATTGTAAGCAAAGTCAATGGCACTAAATCTTGTAAGTAAACAGACAACCTTTATATCAGTATAAATTTTATATCAACAAAATTTATACGGATATAAAGGCTGTCTGTATTTTTTTTTAAATTATAATGCACAACTGTTTTGTACAACTGGATTCAGCTATTGGTGTATTATAGGTCCATTTGAAAAACTGGAAACATATTTATTACTCTAAGACTCCGTCTATAACCCAATGTTTCAGGAAAAAGTCGAATCAAACAATCTTTTGCAAGTATAGTAGTTTATGATACAAGTGTTGTAAATTGTTCAGTAGAGTCGAGGCAGGTTGACAAACAAGCGGGCGAGGCCGGGGGAATTTATCTATGGAGCCGAGACTTGCGATGAACAATACCACACGTGTGCCATACTACGTTTTTCAACACATTAGTGAGGAAAAAAAACTTCATTACTCGATATTTTTAAGTACCTACAATTTACTTAAACTTACAATTAATCTCGCTAAAGAAAATTAGAAATATGGTACGCTTCTTTTTTTCCAGGCGCATTTACACGCATTCGCGAATCTATAGTGATTCGAAAGACACAGAAATCAATCCACCAACAGATAAACGATTATTTAAAAAAGAAATATTTTTAACATGGCATAAATTCATTTTGGTGTTGTTATAAAGTCTGTATAAAATGGAATAATTTGAGTAAAACAATGTTTTGGTATGAGTTTAGGCTGACTGCATGCAGAGCATGATCTTATGTTTCAAAAATAATATTCAAGATTTTTTATTTATAGAATCTTATCCCTGAAACATTTAAAAAAACACTTTACCGCACTTGTGCGGTAAGTAACATTTACCGCACGATTTCGAACGTGTGCGTAATGAATGACATTACATTACATATGTACAATAAGTGTTGTAAATAGCACTTTCCGAGCTAATGTGTTGAAAATATCTTTACTCTGATAGATGTCGGTGTTAAAATTTCTCGCAGAGAAATACAGATGGCGTTAGTAGTACAACTAAAATAATAATTTTTGTGGGGCGGGGTAGACGGCCTCAGGCGGCCAACTAATGATTCAAATTGAACGATAACACAATTACTAATCGCCTGTAAAGATGGCAGCCGAGAGAATTTCCGTACGGCTGTTTATAATTAATTTAGTACATTACTAGTACGAACGCATGGCTCCATTTCCCATTGTGTTGTTCTATAATATGAAAGAGAATACGCTGTTATGTTAAATCGTCATTCTGTTATTTCTATTTTCCTTGAGCAAACGGTACGCGTATCGTATAGTCGCGCGGAACTAATAATAGTGAAAGTATTTAAACGAATTCAAAAAGAATTTCTCATTAACAAACACTCATTCATAACTATAATGCATTTAATTAAGAATAAGTTACCATGCCATATACAAGTATTATTATAATACAATTTGATTAACTAGGTAGGTATTCAATTTCAACAATAAAACAATCAATATTGGAATTGCTTGAGGAAGAAGACAGGTAAGGCAAACAACGGGTAGTAGACAATTAAGTATTTATAATAATTAATCATTATTCATCATCATCCGAGCGTATATATCCCTGTTGCATACTCTACGGTAATGCTTCAAAGCCGATCCACTACCTAATCCAGGTGATATTGACGAGGTTATCGTTCGCGGTATCGCTGATTTTTACACAGGGCTACTGCCGTCGGACCTCTGCAACCTAAAGGGTAGACCAAAACGGATAGGTTTGAGCAAACGCTAGATGGCATAAATGATGGTGACATAATGATGATGGTATAAATACGTGCCTTCCGAAACACGGAATTATCTTTCTTTTCGGATAGTCAGGTGATTTAAGCTTGCAATAGCCTAACCAGACTCGAATCAACTTTTGACAAAGTAGGATTAGAACCCACGACCTCCGTGACACAATTGAACGCCTTGACCACTGGACCACGGAGGCAGTCCATATTAATCATTGTTATGGATGGAATCCAATTTTTTTACATAATACTCGTAATTACTTTCGTCTTGTCTGCTAATGGCAAAGGAGGCTAGAGGCATGTTCTTATTATAAAGGTCATAATTGTTTACCAAGAATCACTAAAGTTTCTAGTGCTAAATGCTGGTTCCTCATAGAGAGAGGGTAAAAAATATAATTAAAATGAATGAGCAAATGGTGAAGTTTGAGCGGCAATTAAAAACAAAACGTTGAAAATGTAGTTGAGGAGTGCAACGGCTGGCATCAAGCGGCCATTGTTCGGAATCGTTTTTTTCGCGCGCTTTTCGGCTAGCCGCCGTGGTAATGTCATAATTAGATGCCTCTTTCTGATAAACTCCTTTTTAGTTAAGAAGTTTGGACGCGTTCTGTTTTTAAAATGATGCCAAAAATAAAAGCCGTACGTGAGTTAGGTGAGTATATAAACATGTCAAATGTAAAACATAATAATTGTACTTAAGACACAATACGTTAAATGCATACCGAAGGCCGTGAAAATATTCAGATTCAGATAAGTATAAAATATGCGAGCAGGGACTTTTATTATGACCGTCCGTAGAGTGTAAACAATTTTACATCTCTCCCGGTTAAGTGGCCTTTATGTAAAAGGCATAAGCAATTTCTGGATTAAAATAATATACTTATCACCTAAACAAAACCTTTCGAATAGCAAACGTGCACAATTTAGTGGAAATCGAACAATTATCTGACAATCAAACACGAAATGTGATTTTATTTTAATATTGACAAAGTTAAACTGCAGCTGCTAGAGGTCATGTAATGTAATGGACGTGGTTGGACTGTCTCTACCTTTGATATTTACTTTAATAATAAAGAGCAGGATAGTGTGGGGTCGTTTAAAAATAGCTACAGAAGCACCCTTACAACCATTGACTTAGACCATTTAACCAACACGAGTTAAAATACTTATTACTGTATGTAAAATACTTATGACCTGATGATAATGACGATGATGATGTGCTACATACTACTTAATTAAATTTTGACAGTAATACACTTTATAGATCACGTGTCTACGTGCCTGTAGGTTCTCTACAAAATGGCACAAACATCATTTTCACATACACTCATTTAATAGGTGAGTACCGGATGTACAGTCGGCATCAGAGATACCTGACCCCTCCTCCACCTACATCTTGAATTTTCTCATAAACTGAAAATAATATTAACATGAAAATGTGTATTCAGAGAGATTTTAATGAAGTCTTTTTTAATATACATTTTCATTTTAATATTATTTACAGTTTAAAAGAAAATTCAAGATATAGATGGAGGAGCGGTCAGGTATCTTTGATGCTAACTGTACCTAAATATCCGGTCAAAACACAAAATATCCTAAGATCGCAATGTTGGGATCCCTGAAGTCATTCAACATTTCCGTAAAAATTGTCCGGTCAACAGAACACAAATGATATCTTCTAGGACCCGCGTTATTTTCCGCGTCTGTAAGGCACAAGTTCGATCTTCACTAGGCGCAACTAGTACCTTTGAGTTTGTGCTCATGTACGGTCATTTTCAACTACTACCACTTTCTTTTATTATCTCTTTCTTTGCTTTATCGCAGGTCTTTCACGATAGACGCTTGAAAATTATCGTTCTGCAAGTCTTTGTATTTTGTGGCGTGGGAATCATTGGGTTGATTAATGATGTAATACGGACTGGTGAGCCGGAATACTCTGTTTGTTTTGTATGAAAAACCGCACAAAATGTTAGGTACGGAACCCAACGCTAATTTATCGTATGGACGATTTGCTGAAAATTGCCACTACACAATAAACAAAGTTACACTTTGTTTTTGGCATAGACAAAATAGAAAGGCATAGAAGTTTTAGGTATTTAATAAGCGTTATAAAAAAGTATTTATATGCTTGATTGCAGTCTAAATTTAGCTTAAAAACACCATTAATTCTGATTTTTAACCCTGACTGGCCCTGTTACGCTCATCTTTCCATTTCGTCTTCATGACGTTGCAGAAATCGAAAGAACAAACGATAATTTTTTTAAATATTATGTCAGAATTATTTAAGAGTAGAACTTTTTTAGAAAGTACAATGTTCAAAATGTTGTTAATTTGCTTGTTGTGCTACTTTCCGCTTTACGCAAAATATAGTAGTTCCGCCTACTATATTTTTTTTGAAATATAGTATTTGATTCTCTTATTGACCGAGCGAGCGAAGCGAGCGAAGCGTCTCAGTTTCGAGATTAGCCAAAAATTCTTTTGTCCGTCTGTCTTTCTGTCTGTCTGTTCTCGCCTACAGGTCGCATTTCTTAACCGATTCTAATGAAATTTTGTAAGCAGGTTCAGCAACTAAATAGAATTTTTTGTCGAGCCAGTTTTTTGAATTTTTTCAAAATGGCGGATATATGGGGGTTTAAAATTTTAAAACGGTCCTATATCCCCCATTTCTAAATATTTTTAAAAACGTCATTAGACTTTTTTGTTGACATTATAAAAACGCAATTTTTTTATTTGAACAACTTTTTTGTCTGGACAACTTTTTCATACGTTATACTTAAAAGGGTTTAGGGTGACTCGCGAAGTCTAGCTGACTGAGCCGTGACGGTTATACAATACAAATCTTCTAACAAAATATACTGAAACTATTTATGGGTGAATTCAGTCCGGGTTACTGAACAACTTTCTTAAAAATGCATGTCTCCCGTGGGAATCAAACCCGCGACTTCCGAGTTACAAGGCCAATGTCTTGACCACTATTTTTAAGAAAAGAAGAAAATTGACAAATATTTTTTGCGTACATTCAATACCATATAGTTCACAAAAAAACAATAAGTAGAAATCCAACAAAAATTTTAAATTCTTAGAACTCGCTGTGATTTTTTTTTCATAATTTTACAAGATTGACTTGATTTTGTCTAGAATCGTATGACTTTTTGTTGTCTTGCGTGTTTACAGTTTTGTGTAATTTGTTTAGTCGGTTAATTGTGTTCAATTGTCGTGTATTGGATTGCTTGCTTGCTTTGCTTGGTAGTAGAAGATATAATCGCGAGGTCTAAGTTCGTGGCGAACTACTAGTATAGTATGATACTATATTATAAAGTAGCCCATCACAAAAATTGTACTTGCCTGCATATCAATTTCACAGTCTTTCAAGGATTTCAAGATTATTTCTACAAAACTTTGTACAATATTAATAAGCTTTTTCAACTAGTTTTTGACAGTGGCTTACTCTGCATCCAGTACGGCAGTAGCCACGGGATGACAAGTATAAGTAGTTAAGTTACCTATCTACCCGTGTGTCATGTTTAATTCAAATTCGTTGATCCATTTCAAGATACACAGGCAAAATTCTAAAAATGGTCATTTAATAAACATCAGACACTTAAAAATACTAAAAATGGAAGTTAATTGATGTACAAATAGAAAGTAGAAAAGGTGAGTGGCTTGTGTAGTAAATAGACAATGACAAAAATGTGACAGTCGAGATAAGGAAGGATAGAGCAAAATGGAAAGTATTCAAACGTCGTACTGATCCTTCTTAAGGTGTTAGGTATTTCACTGTATTTTGCATTTTTTGTCTTTAAAACACAAACACGAATTTTGATGTTATCCCTTACATATTACGAGACTGAACTATGTCCACAGTAGTGGACGTTATGCTCCTGATAACGCCTGAAATAATCCCTTACACACCATGGACTCTGGACTTCGTTAAAATAGATTATACCTATATGAACAAAACATATTTAGCCAATTCATTCACAAAATGGAATAAAATTACGCGCCTGTAGTCATTTTTAGAAATAATTATTACACATTTCTATTCTTAAATAGGATATCCCTACATAAATAAAATTAAAAAGCCAAGAAAAAAATATTAAGTATAATTGTATTATTGCTTATAAAGTACTACAAATCTCGAGACAGCCGAAACAAAAGAGTGCTATAGTAATCCTGGCGCTAAAAATAGTAGATTCCAAAGCGATAACATTACAAATATTTAAAAAGATAATGGAGCGATTAGAGACATCACGCTGCAAACCGAATTCTATTATCCCTACGGCGCGTCCTGACGTCGACGTCGCGGGAGAACCCGGTTTAGGGTCACCAAAGAAGTTACAATAAATTCTAACCGTCGTAGGTATACAAAAAATCTTACTTTCTAAAGCACTCAAAGAGTGCATGCTTTTAATGAATTTGACAGAAAAATCAGCGCTCATGTAATAGATGATACGAGTATTGTGTACCTAAGGTGGAAAACGACAATAATAAAGCGTATCACCAAATTAGAATTCGCTCCAAGGAAGGATCCATTCCTCATTGATCGATGTGTCCTCGCTAGAGGAAAGGCTACTGACACGCTATATTTTTTCTTTTAGACTAGACCAGCAGATTAAAAGGCTCGATATTTATTTTTTTGCTGTCCCTCAGCTTGATGATATTCTCGTCCAAATCCCGAGTTGTGTACCTACTTACCTGCATTGTCCAGTGTAGTTTTAGAAAGTCTGATCAAAGTCAATTTTCAAAACGATTACGAGTTAGTGTTCAAAACGATGTGAACAAGACTAAAGGGGGCAACCCTACGCGAGGCGCCGGCACATGCAAACACAATAGTAGAGATCAAAGCCGCGCGCATCTGTTTACGCGAGCGGCGTCCGAACCATCGACCAATCAACTGATTAATTTAATTAAACATTACGAGAAAGTTCTGTTTACTCTATGTTTCCTTGCCCACATGCGAGTTCAAAGGAAATAGGTGTGAATGTAAACACAGGGCGCATCGCCGCGACAATTGCGCGCGTTCCTTCCTCTCGCGGTGTCTTTATGATTGCAAATTAAGGATAATATGAATGGATTGTCTCGATATAGGATTAGTCGATGTATCTACGAAGGTAATGGAGCAAGAGACATAGAAGTGCTAGACCTTTCTTATTTTCTCACTTTCTTTCCTCGGCAGTCGGATCAAAAGCAACGTCAATTTGTTAGGACAAGCGTTTAGACTAGTAGTGCACTGACATAGGATGAAAAAAAGATTTCCAAAACGGTTCCATAATAATTTGACAAATTTGAGTGACTTCAAACAAAACTTAGGCCGGTTACCAAACTGCAATACTTGGTAAGAGTTGCCGAGCTTCCGCCCGAGTTTGGAACTCATCTGGTTAATTGCGGCTTGGAATCGACTGGATATTGAATACTGCATCGTAATATCTGGGGAAAACCTTTGAAACAAGAACAGTTTTGTTAATATAATAGTGCACATATGGAAATAGATTTGGCAACTCTTGGGGGCCTATGGCAGTGGACGTTTTAAGGCTGATATGATGATGATGATTATGATCAAATCAACATCACAAATCTTTGCATAGAGGCTCCAACACACAATTAGTAGAATTTACGAAAATAAATCTTTAGTATTGTGTGTTTAATAAGTCAAATCCGTAAAGTTACTAAGTATACAAAAAGGTTTTTTTTGTAAGTTTTAATGAGCCCGATCTTGAAGAACGTGGAATTATTTTTATGTTGAGTTTGTAAAATACTCAGCATTTTGGGACAATGTTTGGCAGGTACGAGTGGGTAAGCATCTTCTATTGATTGATCCCTTAAGATTTTCGTCGATTTTCTTGATTGTCCTCTGCAATCTGCACGGGAAGAGAAGCAATTGGTACATTCTAAGTTTTTTATTTTCTCCCAGACCAGCAAGAAAGTTGTGTATTGCCACTATCAAGCGGTTAGTACCGACCGCATCGCTGCATAATCTACATATCGTTCGCGGCGTATCATCGGCCGTACTCCACTTACTTACGCTAATACCGCCATTGTTCTTTCCACAAATTTTGTACTCGACAATTTTCTAGTTGGCTGCCCGCGTCTCGGCTCGACGTGTATAAATAATTTGCAATTGTTAGGCCTTGTTTTAGTTCGCAAATACCCGTAGAAATAAGGTGTTTCGATGTTCTTTTGTATTGAATTATTATATTTTGCTTTACCAGTATAAAAATATAGTTTTATTTCAGTCTGCTAGGTCGCATCTGGATCTGAGCACAGGAACTAGACACAGGTGACGATGAAGTAAGGACGTTCATCGTCCTCACTTCATCGTGAGTCTTATGAAATAAGGGCTGGGATGATGATAATCAGTCTACTGTCGGACTAAAAGCCACTCCAAAATAAAGGGAGCATTTGCCCATAATCCCCACACTGGATAGGCGGGTTAGTGACAGAGAACTCTACAGACAGTTCTCTGTTTCCTAAACCTCCCTTAGTGAGGATGAGGACCCGTGAGCGAAGAAAGTTGACAAATGATGACCTGATCAAGCTGCTGGAAAATACAGAAAGAAGACAACCGATTTCGATCGGTCCATTTGGAAATCCCTAAAGGAGACCTATATTCAAGAGTGTACAAACATCTTCATCGTCATCAATTTAGCTTGATAGTGGCATAGTTACGTTCAAAGCAGTGGCTGAAATAATCATGACCAAGTTTGTCAAATTCAAATAGACACCGCACAGTTTGCCCGGCATCGTTCATGGACAAGCGCAACCATCTACGAATCCATCTTTAACGTGTGCCGATCATTTCCTATTCAAATTTTGATCAATCGTCAGACTGATTGGAAACACCGGCATCGCAAAATTAGATTGGGTTCTCATTCGCACATTGAACCCCGCACCTTTCGCGCGGGCGGTGCGGGGGTGCACAGGGGTGCGGGGGGGTGCAACGGGTTATAAATAAGGTTAATATCGGTTTAACAATGCGTCGTTCGAAAGCAATCGTTGGTAAGTACCCGATCACACCGCTGCGTCGTTATTAGCGACCGCCCACCTTTTTGAGAATAAACAATAACTTAGTCCCGGTATTTTTATAAGGAATCGGGTTGCTTATTACCGAAAGTTCTCAATTATGTTTGTTTTTCAGCAATTCGTATTTTGATGGCGATGCAGTGGTACTGCGGATCTCGCAGCTGAAGCTCGGGCAGGTGAAGATGATTGAATATCTTTTCTAGATTGTCCTAGGTGTTTGTTATTAAATAAAGTATCGTTGAAGTCGTATTCTATAGTTAAGGATATTTATTATTCTTTTGATTTTTTGAGAAGAAACAACCGGTTAGCGCCGATTTGTAATTTTATTGCAAATAAAAAGGGTGTCAAATATATTTTCTCAATATGGCTTGGCCTATTCAGTTGACATTAATATAAGCTCTTTCGCAAGTTAAGAAACGCCGGGCGTGGTCCACACTAGGATGGGTGACACATCGCATAAAAAAACTCGAGCTCTTCTGTGGTTTGGAAGGCAAGATAAGTCAAATCGTTGGTCCTGGCTGTTTTTATTGTATGCTAATAAAATCAAGCTGAAAAATCTGACATCAGGGTTGGGCACTAACACACGTAAAAAAATCTTTGTATATTCGTATATTGTCCATGCTGGTCTGAGAGAAAAGAAAAATTTTGATATACAAGTTGCTTCTTTTCCCATGCAGATCGTAAAAGCCGATCGAGGGAATGGGCGAGGTTTAAATCATGTTAACAGGTAGTAAGGCTAGCCACCCATCACTATTTTGATTGTTTTTCCGCTTTAGCGTCCACCATCACGCTAAACGTTCCTTTGGGTCTTACGGCCCTCGTCTTTGTCTACCCCGTCATGGATAGAGACGTGATAATGTATCTGTGTATACAAAATTCCATTGTGAATTAAACTAGAGGGTGCTCAAAACTAAAAAAGACAGGTAAGTAGCAGGGAGACATTTGCAGTAGTTAACATAAATGCATTAGTCGACTGGGCCGCTGTGGGCACGTACCATCGCGACGAAAAGCGAAATAAAAATCCCAATTAAAGTGCGGCTCCACTTTTGACACTTTATAGCTATATTTTTAAAATGGCGACGCCTGTGTTGTATTTTTAGGTATTTTTGTGCAAGAATGGTCAGTAATGGTCATTAGATTGGAAATGAGTTTTGAAATTTGATTATAAGTGATCTCACATAATTTAGTTTATATACTATATAATTTAAGTAAGTAATTATGGTTCGTAATTTGGCTTCTTTTGTTTCAATTTTCAAAGTTATCGTTTGGTAATACTTTTCTGTAGATAACGGTAACAAAAGATAAGACTGTCATACTGATTTTTAACAGTCATCATTTCTAAAAACAATAGTACGACTACTAGTCCACGTTTTGAATATCAGGATCCTAATTCAATTTTGTCTGTCAATAAAGAGAAACAGCGTACTTAGGTACTAGTACGCTGTTTCCCTCTAGAAGTAACTATAAAGATTTTTTCATGTCTGTCTGGGAAAAAAGAAAAATCTTAGAATGTACCAGCTGCCGAATCATGTTGATAGGCGATGCGACTATAGACAATCTTTACTTTGATACCTTTTTAGGGTTCCTTAGTACACAAGGAACCCTTATAGTTTTGCCATGTCCGTCTGTCTATCCGTACGCGGTTTTACTCAGAGACCATTAGTACTAGAAAGCTGTAAATTGGTATAGGTATGTATATTAATTATGTCGAAAAAGTGGTAAAATAAAACCTTGAAAATATATATATTTTTTGGTATTTCCCATACAAGTAAAGTCAATTTATTTTTCATGGTCTTTTCAAAAATATTGTTAGCTTGTATCATCATCTTTCGATTAAGGGATCCGTTTCTGAAATATTTGCATTTGCTTTCAAACTCTTGACTCTGCCATTTTTTGTTAGAGTTAAGTGTGTGTGTGTGTCCCACTCTATCTGCTAAACGGGTGGATATGGACACGCGAAAAAATTCACGGCTGTAGTACATATCACGCCTGTTTCCCACAGGGGTAGGCTGAGTGAAAGTTTGTAAGTTTTTCTTTAAATGTAACGAAGATTAAAGGAAAACTTACAAATTAAAAAGTTGTATCAACTTTGTTGAATTAAAAAAAGTTTTTTTAATTTGTTTGCAATCAACTTATATGAAATGTACTTGAAAATAGAAAATGTCAAAAATTAGTTTCTAGACGTTTTTAAGTAGCATTTGCGAAACTCTACACTGGGCGTGGTACGACGCCTGGCCAATTATTTCAGCAAAATTCCCATTAAGTGGCACTTGAGTCGCACGGCCCAAGGCCCTGTCTACCCCGTTAGGGTTACAGACGTGATAATGTAAAGTATGTATCCAAGCGAAATCAGTTGATGAAGGGTAACCCTCTTCAACTACAGATTTCGCTCGGACTTAGAGCTAAACAGCTTTAGTAGCATGTGTTGATTGAACTGTCCGTCTGTTCGTAGCAAAACGCGATTACAATTTATCTTAACTCCTTTTACTTAAAACAAAATTTTAGATACTAGGTACTTACACAATATTTCTGGATATTTTTTGATTTATATCCATATGAGGGGTTTAAATAGTGGGTGAAAAAGTTGTACACAAGGTTAGTTAACCTTCAAATGGTGACGTGCCGTCAAATTGACGTCGCGCAGAAAAAATCCTGAAATATCATTCGAACGGCTTGTTCCCTGACCCTGTTCCCCTTAGTAGCTGCTTGTTTCTCAGTTTGGCGTCCTCTGGTAATCAGACTGGATGCCGCACTCACATAGGTGAAGAGAAAGAGGATACGCGACGTCAATTTGACGTCAGGTCACTAATAGCGTCAGTATTTTATGTAGCACGTTACCACTGAAAATTAATCCAAACGAAGAAGATTTTAAAAGTTAAGAATGTTAGAGTCTTAAATACATGTTTTTTTTATTTCAAAACAAATTGTTTTAAATTTATTCAAGAAAATAGGCGATAATTGACCATCCTTTCGAATCGCCCAAGACCTCCCTTATCTCCGTCCTTATATCTTAACCACTGGGCCTAAATTTCGAAAAAAAATACAAAGCATACATCTTTACATATGCATTACAGAAAACCTTATAAGGTCTATGGTATGTAAATTATAATAGTAGATTTTATTTTACATCAAATTTATATCAATGTTTAGCAAAAGCCTGGAGGAGTCAGTTTGACTCGCATTTTTCCAGTTTCTTTTATAGGACCAATATGCATAAATGATTTTATTTCATTAATAATTACTTAATTATTAATAAGATAAATAATTACTTTTCTTTTCTTTGATTTTTTTATAAATTTGTTGATTGAACTCATGTCTACGAAAAAAGTCGAAAAATTGATACCAAGTTTTAATGGGTATTTTTATAATAAATATTTCAGTTAAAGTATAACGAAGGTATTTTATTAACAAAAAAAAGACATCTTCTTGTACATAAAATACTTTATTTCATCCCTCATGCAGTTATTCTCCTGTAACTTTTTAGCAGTACGTCAAAATGACGTCATGTCACCAATTCTGTGGCTTTTATTCACGTCACCAGTTGAAGGTTAAGTGAGAATGCTATTCCAGATTGCTTAGGAGAAAAATTACTTATAAAAAACACCACCAAAGGCTAAGGGTTTTTCCACCAAACCCTGTTTGTCGAACTGACCTTACTACTACCCTAATATCATACTCAAATAAATAAAAAAAGGGAAAACTTGATTGTACCGTTGTACCCACCTGTAGATATTTAACATTGTTCTGGCTTGTGAAACACAAATTGTTGCGATTGCGTTCCGTTCCATGCATTCGCGATCGGCGTTTTGTTAGGACTTCCTTCATGCCGTCTGCCCGGGCAAAAATAAGGAAGGTACAGGGAAAAATAAAAGTTGTCCTTTACCACAATTCTGAAGCTTTACACTTAATGTCACATAATATACAAGTACCTAGGTGACCGAGCTTTGCTCGGTTACATCTCAAACATTAACTACATTTTTTTTAAACTTGTCTAAAAACAATACAAAATAAAAAACTATACATAAACTTGAACATAAAAAAAACAAAAGTAAGTCACCGAGTGGGATTCGAACCCGTAACACTCTTTCTAGCGGTCCGCATCCTTAACCACTGAGTCAAACGGATGGCGGCCAGCGCGAAGAAATTAGTGACTATATTCTGCGTGGAAAGAAAAACGCAAGGAAACTCGAAAACACGCGTTTTCCCAAACGTAAGACTAATCTAGATCGATTATTTACCCCCGAAAACCCCTATATTTTTAGCGAAATTTTTAGCGAAATCGTTAGAGCCGTTTTCGAGATCACATGCAGAAATTTATAAATATATAAATAAATAAATATACAAGAATTGCTCGTTTAAAGTACTTGTTTAAACTAGCGTAGATCGACACTTTTTACTGTCTTATTATGTCTGTCATTATGTCAGACCTTATTTTAAAAAGTAAGAACATACAATGTCTATTCTTATTATACTGTAGGCAGGGTATAGGAGTCCGGAACATAATCTCGCGGGACAGGGTGAGATTCCGTTATGTACGTTAGTACTTATTAATTATGTGCCTTTAAGAGTACTTATTCAATTTGAACGTCTTACAAGCTCTATCCTTCTGTGCTCGCTTAAGTTTACTACTGCCGTCTGTCGTAGCCTCGTAGCACATTCTTTGCAAAAATGCGAGCCAATCTTGATCGAGTCGGCGTCACCTACACTTTTTGTAGCTGCGAATTTTTATTGCTAATTTCTGTATGTGCTGCTGAAAATAACTCCTTTTTATATGCTTGATCCTTTTTGCAATGGGAATATGAAATGCACGGTGGTATTTCATATTCCCATGTATGACGGTGGTGCGTTGTGGTTCCAGCTTCGGAAGGCATAAACTGTGGGTCCCGGAAGCCATCTAGCGTTTACTCAAACCTATCCTGTGGGTTGCGGAGTCGCTCTGTGTATGAACCAGTACCCTCGTCAAATCACTCACGTTACGTAGCGAACCACGGGCTCTGAAGCGTTACCGCTTAAGGATGCAACTGGAAATACGCTCATGAAGAAATAAGTGATGATGATGAAATGCACGGTGAAACCTATCTGACCCAACTCACAATTCTAACTCATGGTTGTTATGTTTTTGTCGGCTACCATGTCAATGCTCTAACGGTCCATAGTGAAAATAAGTTTTATATAAAACCCTTAAAAAAATTATGAAATAATTTTGGCATCCTACACAACACACGTTGGCATCTACAGCTGCATATTTCCATTTTAATAGCCATATCACGAAAAGCATAAAACGTATTACTCATCAAATGCAAAAATAGCCAAAACACGATCGTGGTCCACGTAGAGGCAATGACGTGCGGGGAATACGGTGGTCGTCTGGTCGATTTGAACAATGAATGGATGATCACGAAAAAAGTGTACAAGCGGTCGTGCGCGCGCGCAAGCCTCACGAATGTCGTGTAGCTTGTGGGCTCCCATGTCACGATGTGGGTGTCAGAATTTAGGGCTCTGCCCCCGTGGCATGGCGTAGGTAACCATCGGCAAAGTTTCGCGCTACGAACTACAACTATCTTTTTTGTTATGGGTATACCTAGTTTAGATAGTGGTCGCGATAGTACTTAGTAGAAAAATTATATTACTACAAGTAACTCGAATGAGTTCCCAAAACTTCTTTCTAGTAATATAAGAAAAATAAGGAGAGAAACAGCGTTAAATTATTTTTAAAGGACCGCGATGAATATGTGAATATTTTATGATGTTAAAGCAATTAAAAAGCCGACAATCCCCAACCGACGGCGATCCGAACGAAAAGCCCATCGAATTGCCCCGTAATGCAATTTACGTCTACATAATAATATTAATTTGTAATAACATTAACGAACCTTTCCACGCACTCAAATAAAATTTAAAATATATTTATTAATATTATTGGTCATTGTCGGAAAATGCGCAATTTTTACAACAATTTCAGAGCGTTGTACCGAATTGCCCGGACTCCATTTTTGTATGTCACTAATACATGTCACACATTCAGTGTAAATGCTCACATATACGCACCAAATGTACATCTTTCACCGGAGTTATAAGATTGGATATTATTTTGGAGCCCCTTAGAGAGATGGAATAACCTTTACTGCTTTTTTCTTAACACAGCCATTCTTTTACGATTGCAAAGTATTACAACAAATTATTTTATGCCTTACAACAAACACAAGGGCTACATTTTATAAAATATACAACAGTTTAAATGATAATTTATATTCCATTGTTATTCATTGATGTTATTATATGTATATTTTGCCATTGTTTCAAATCAGAGCATATTTCATGCATATAATGTTTAAAGTTGTGCTACACTACCAGATATAACATTCATTGGCTTTTGTTTCTTTTTGCATACCAAATAAAAGTATTTTTACAGTCTGTACTTATTTGTGCAATTAATTTAACTAGTGGTTCGCCGCGAACTAAGACCTCGCGATTATTATTCCAAAATAGAATTCCACTAAAAACGTTTTCATATAAAAATGTTGCCAAGACGAGTCTACATAGCTTACACTGTGAAAAAGTTATCACATCTCGTATAAAGCTAAGCTCTAAATACTACACGCTCTAAATCTACAAGCTCTACACTACACCTTAATCAAAATCTATGAAAAAGTGGTCATATTGATCAGATCTCATATAGAGCCAAGATTCTTGATCTATGCGCCCTTACTTTACTAAGCGTAACTTGAACGAAAAACGTGATGCTTGGCCGTTTTGCTATCGTTACGAAGATTTCATAGCCAATCGTTCAAAGTGTGTGACATAAAACGGCCAAGCCACACGTCTACAGACTTCCACCTCCTATTCCGAGTTAGGTTAGGTTTGGTTTTTTAATTGTTTTGTTGTCTTTGTAGTAATATTAGCTTACGTACCGAATTTCAGCGTTCTAGGACTTCAGGAAGTACCTTAAGAATTTTGATGATTAGTGAGTGAATCAGTGACGAAATCGGGGGTTTTTAGAAATTAATTAAAATCTAAAGTATAATGGCTACGACATTTAAACTTTGTGTGTTTAATGATTGTATTGGTGTCATTATATCTTGAAATTTTCAACTATTTAGCTAACTATTTAGGTACTTTTAATTTGCTTGGCAAATAAACTTATATGTGATTTTATTGTAAACTAACCAATATTTTTATGATGTTGATTTTTCTACTAAATAAACGTTTTAAGTTTCTTTATTCTACATGCGAGTACATTCCACAAAGCAATTTATTAAAGACACTCTAAAATATTTTTTGTAACTAACACTTTTTTTTTTCACATATTTAATTCTTTTTATCTGCATGTCTGTAGTAACAGTTTCTATAATTTGACAGTAACCGAAATCTCAGTAAAAAAATGATAAAATTAAAAAGTGTCCGAGTCGTCAGCAATTCGCCGTAAACATGTTTACTTAGCAACTAAGTGCTGTAAACACTGCACCCGCAGAATATATTGCGGTTCTAGAATATTTTAATACACATTATTGAAATTTATTGCAACGATTTGAAATTGAAATGTGTGCAACTGATGATGGATGCGGCGGCGATCCGTTTATCATTTCAAATGTTGTCTTGACACTGAATATGTTCCGATCAACATTGCCATGACACTTTGTTACTTAGTTCTCTCGGATAAAAATAGTCCCGAGTAATGAAAAAAAAACAGATAATCGGAAATGTGACTTCAGTTTTCACAAGATTTGCTTTGCAAAGAAATTGGTGCGGAATATAGCTTTTTTAATAATTTTTCTGATGCGGTACTTGACACGTATTGATAAGTGTTGTCAAAGCTAGTTTGCCAAGCCAGTATGACAAGCCGACGGTACCAAAAGTATAACTCTACATGAATGGACCTTAGCAAAGATTGGATTGGACAACGTGACGAGTGAACTAACTTTTAAACATCAGTGTCATCTGTCAAACTGTAAATTTCTGAAAGTTTTCGTAATGTGAGAAGCATTTGACAGGAAAATAAAACTAAAGATAGCTACGCTGATTACCACGCGTACAATGTACAAAGTACAACCCACCGAATAGAAAGACATGACGAGTTCCTCTCTGATCATGCTGCTTAGAAATCAAAACGTTTGAGCACAAACGTTTTATTGACTAGGAAGCAAAATACCTACATTCCAATATATGCCTATGCAGCATTTGAACTAATTTTACATACATACATATTTTCACGCCTGTTTCCCATGGGGGTAGGCAGAGACTATGGATTTCCATTTACTACGATACTATCATGCCTGTTACCCTAAGACCTAAACTTGCTATATGATCCTAATAGACCAATCATCTTTTGCTTGAACTACTTTATTTTGACTCATCTCCGTTCGTACATGATATTTAACAGGCTACAATACCTTCACACAAAGAAAATACTTAGGTGGTAAAACTACACATAGTTTTTTGGTAGGTGATTGGTGATTCGAGCTTACAAATATTATTCGCGAACGGTTTTCTAAAAATATGCTGCAAAGATAGAGGCCTAATGGAAAGCCAATCCATTTAGTAAGGACGCTATCGGTTTCGTGTACTTTCCGAACGCCACCCTCAATGGACAAGATCGGGCAATTTGGGAAAAAGTCAGTAAGTTGGGGACATAGGTAGGTTGTATATCACCTCAGCAACAATGAGAGCTATTGCAAATTGCCACCTACAAATAACCCATGTCCATTAATATCATGTGTCTAAATCATTTAAAATTAACGCAAAATAACACCTTTTGTAAAGCAAGTATAGAACATAACACTATTTCTGTGTAATTATAGAGCCAAGTAACTAAAGAAAATGTAAAATTACTTGCGGGAAATCCACATACCTTTGCAAAAAACCCTAATAAGTCATTTATAAAATAATAATACCACAGTTGTGTGGGTAACGACACCTGCATCTTGGATACTGTGTAGAAAACGTAATTACCTTCCAATAATTCAAAAAAAGAACGATTTTATAACCGTTTCTAAAGCTCTAGGTACTTTTTCCAGACACCGATGTAGATCGATACAGCAAATTAATCATGAGGTGTAAAGGTTCATTTAGCTAGAACATTCCTTTATATTATTTCTTGACATGTGACAACGTTTGAATGATGGAAAATAAGAATAAATAATGTGATATGTAGCATGTAGCCCTTACCTGGCGTAGCATAAGGGGAGTTCCTTACAGTACATCTGTGCAATGGACGATAGTGCAGAGAAAGGAATGAGAATCTGAATGAGGCTTAAAAACAATTACGCTGTACATACAGGCTGACTTATATGTTTAGTTAAATAATTCGAACAATTTCTGCTTTCAATAAGTTCAAAGTAAAATTTCAAAATTAGAAGCCAAGCAGAAAAGAGTCTTTCTTTCAACTACCTACTAATGTTATCATTAATCACTACAAACATATGTGTGCAACAATGAGATTTCATATAACATGTCTGCACTGTTTTGGTTCTAAGCAAAAAAAATATCCTTCCACTGAAAAATACGAGCGAGCTGTTGCTTACGCAAAAACTATACCTGATTTACGTAATTTTATCTTAAAAAGGAATCATCAAGTGGTATGGAAATTTCTCTAACCCCAGAAGCAATTCAAAGCGAAGGAAAAATAAATCAATTACTATTAATTTTAATAATGAAACTATGTTTATTATTTTTTTCTGTTTGTCTGTTCTATTCTGTTTTATTTTTCACCTACTTTTCTTGCAGTAATTGAAAGCAGATTATGCACCTCGCATAAAGGTTATATTGCATTTCTGCTCAGTGCAACAATCTACTATAAAGAAATTCAATATTCTATTTACCTAAATAGAATATTGAATTTCTTTATAGTAGAGTCTTTAATTTATGAACCAACTCTCGTTGGTGAAGTCGTTTCCCTCCCCATTTTACCTCCCTATACGACACGGCGTTAACGCATTCTCCTTTACTTGATCTATAATTCTCTTTTTGATGTTCTCTTCCCTTAAGTCAATATTATTGTTTGTGTTTTAGAACAATTATTCTTATTATAAGTATAACTCAGTTCTTCATTTTGGTTTACACCATTATACACTTATAAAAGTTGACTCTGAAAGGATACTTATCGTAATGTGTTACTAAGTATCATCGTGTTTAAGATGGGAATTTTGTCAGGCTATGTATATTTAATACTAGCCGTTCATCCCGGCTTCGCCCGTGGTACATACATAGCCTATGTCACTCAGGGATAACATACCTATCCAACAGTGAAAGAATTTTTAAAATCGATCCAGTAGTTTCGGAGCCTATTCAATACAATCAAACAAACAAATCTTTCCTCTTTATAATATTAGTGTAGATTAAACAACGTGGAAGGGACATCCGTATATAAATCGAACCACGGGCTATATACTAGATCACTTTAGTACTTATAATGAAATTAAAATAACAGTCAAAAATAAAAATAGAATTTCGGCGCTTCCATACTACGGGACGTACGGGAAAGCCAAGTTTTTCATTTTAACTGTTACTTCATTATCATTATACTATAATGATCTAGTATTGCCCGTGGTTTGATTTATCACGGGTATTCCTGCCACGTTGTATACTTACAAAATTTATAGCAAAGACTTGACTGAACATACCCAGCTTATATTATAGCATAGCATTCCGTACTCGATAGGCCTCTCGCCTCGTATTGTTCGGCTGCATGTGGTTGTTACTCGTGCAATACAAACACACACACAAGTCTGAGGTCGCGTGTCGCTAGGCCAACGAACAGACAGACAAATATAGAATGCCAGTTAGCAATATGTTCGATTTGGACCATTTCTTTTTACTCTTTTCTAATCAAAGGCAAAAAGTCATGTAAAATTAAAACATCATAAGTTCTAATCACATCTTTATCCTTAACGGAATGGACTGAGCCCAAGGCCGCCGTAAAATCCAAAAGTTACCATTACCAGCGTTAATATATATAAAGGAATCAAAATTAGGAAACTGCAACCTGCAACGCTTAATGATATGGTTCCTCTTGATTTAAGCTACGATTTGCCAGGAAGATAAGTAGATTTAGATGACGCATGTTTGCATTTCTTATCTTTCAAATAATTAGGAAACCATAAAATGTCGCGCTTATTTAAAAAGTTACACAACTTTTCTTAAATTTCAAACTGCTTACCGGCGTTATACGAAAGAATAAAAACTTGGCAAAACAAACTTTGCACATTGACAGGCTTCTTTAAATAATAGATAAAAAAACTTTGCAAATACTTTTTCTTTTGACCAACTTTAATCTTTATTTTTGTTGGAAATTGTTAAATTAATCTGTTACTACATACTAATTTGTTACATTTTTTGTCACTTCTACGGCTTTTCTTCTTTCTCAAACAATTAACGTAGGATAGGGACAGCATCCAAGTTTTTCCATTTCCCTCTATGGGGTGTCATATACTTGCTTGACGAAATATTTTAAGCATATCCTCTTTCATATACTCCATCCATCTTTAATGAAATAAAAAATGAACCACACATCTGTGAGGAAGGAAAAGAACGTAGAATGTACCACCTATTTATTTCTCGCTATGATATAGAAACACATTACGCCCTAAACGATAAGCTGCGACCTAACATGGCCAAAAACCTTTATACCCAACATTTGAGTTCCGAAATAAAAACCCAAGTCAAATTTATATTTAACCCGACAGGAAACGGGCGAAAAACAATAAGAAGTACTATAAATTAATCTCGGTAACGGGTGGAGCGTAATACTAATAACAAAAGGAACATATTGGATTACAACGAACGATAAATATTGCCTTGAAAATAATGTTTTATATGTAAATATGGTATTGTTGTGCGTTGTATTCGAATCACAATATGGTGATTTATATCGCGGGTTTGCGTCATGGGCGGTAAGAGAGTGCGCCGGGTTTCGCTTCGATAATTAGAACCAGAGCAGTTCGTGTGATGGATAATTTTGACAGAGAGCTGATACTCTCAGTTCCTTTCAGGGTACGATTAACCATGTTATGGTTGGAGGTCCAACGGCTGGGACCATGTTTGAGCCTAGGTCAAATTGCCCATCCTACTCTGCCTAGTGGATAATCCAATCCTGAATGGGTCTAGGTGCCTAAATGAATTAGGCTACATTCGACAGATGATCCTTACTAAGTAAATTCATGTGCATTTATGTGACAGGATCATGTGATCCTGATTCCGAAAAATGTGTTATATGTTTATTTATTTATAAAGTTGATTTGTATCTATGTTTTTTCTTATGTACAAATCAGGAAAATAAACATACAACGGCGGACTTATCCCGAATAGGGATTTCTTCTAGTCAATCGGCCAGTAATTGAGCGGAATGCTTTCTTATTATGCGTTTGGGGCAGGTACTATATAAAATGCGTGTATAGGCAATATAATTTTTGAGTTCGATCATGAGCGGGGAAGTTCTAGTTTAATGTTATATGAGCAAAACGTTAATCTTATAGCGTGATTCTTCGCGAAGCCCTTCATATTTGTGACATAGCAGACTAATTGCGAAATTCGCCTACGCTGGTACTTTCACGTCTCGCGAAGACTTGCAAGTTACATCTATTCATATAATCTATCTATACATATAATAAAACAGTAAAAAAAGTGTGTCTGTACATTAAATATATTTTCAAAAAAAATATTGGGGGTGATGGAGATGTAGTAATAGAGTAAGAATTAAAAAAAAAATGTCTGTCTGTTTGTCTGTTTGTCTGTTTGTACACGCTAATCTCCGGAAATACTGGACGGATTCGAATGAAACTTTTTTTGTTATATAGCTATTAAGCCTGGGCAACATATAGGCTATAAATGATTTTGGAAAATGGAACGCCTGATGCAGAACCATAATGGTCCAGCTAAACTATAAGAGATATAAAAATGCAGCCTTAGTAAAAGTTGTTCAGCTTGATGAGCATTTTCCAGAGACATAAAATCCATCGAACGAAGTCGCGGGCTAGTAGGCCCGCGTAGTAGGTAGGTTCGGCTAGTAAGAAATAAGTCTGATAGCGTCGCATCTGCCGAACCCTAGAAGAAATAGTAGACCTCGTAAAGTGAAAAATTAAAAGCCGGGAAGAGGTTTCTGTGCTCTGAAGCAATACGGCTAGTGATAAAACACGCTTATATGAGACGAAGCAATTTGTTTCGACGATGAACGTCCTTAAAAACAGCCTTTTCTTCTTTCCTACTTTGCGCTAGTAATATCTAAAACAGTGAATATATTTCGCATATATGATTAGGTAACATTTAACGGCGTACATCCGGTACCTACGTAGGCGACAAAACCGATTTGTCTCCTGTCGACGGCGTAATTAAAATAAGGCAGGCGGCACACGCAACCAGCTGTACTGTCGCCATAAAGAGTACTCAAAGAGGAAATATTGCATGGAACAGTTTTTAAGGTTCCGTAGTAAAGGAACTCTTATAGTTTCGTCATGTCAGCCTGTCTGTCCGTCCGCGTTTTACTCAGAGACTATCAGTACTAGAAAGTCGCAATTCTATATAATATATATATATATATATATATCAGTTACGCCAACAAAGTGGTACAATTAAATCTTCGAAAAAGTTGTGGTAGCTTCCATACATTTTAAGTAGGAATCTTTTTTTTTCTTGACTTACCCTTACCTATGGTGTGAGGCTCGTTAAATAGGTCTTTCAAAAATATTGTGAGTTTGGTAACACGATTTTTTAAACAGTTGCAAAGTTTTGGAAATTGGAGACCAGTGTCCCGTCACCCTGCCCCTTATTTCAGTTAAACAGTTGACACCTATAGACACTTAGAAAAATTAACGGCAATAGTATATAAAACGAAGTTAAAAGGAAAACTATCAGAGCTAAGAAGGATTCACAAATTAAAGACTTATAGTCATTGTACTAATAAAATGTAACCGGAAAATTAAAATTTCACCAAATTTAATAAAATTTGTTATTAGTAATTGAGGAGCCGAGTGAACTCAAAGTGGGTATTCGCAACTACGGAACCCTAAACGCACTTGGCCTGTTATTCATATGTGTTCATAGCCTAAAATTTTCATCCTGTCTAAAAAAAACATTTTACAATGACTGTACTCGTACCTTTTCAAAAAATAATGACTAGAATTTGTACTTGGTTTAAACCATTATACGCTTAAATGATATTGACACTAACTGATGAGAAAGTAACATACTTATGAGTAGATGTTAACAGATTAATGTAATTATGTCATTAACTGAAGAATAGTCATTACATCTATATGGAATGCAGATAAGGTACGTAATAATATGCGATGCACAACGAGTACCTATAAGTTCACTTAAAACAGATTACAAACAATAAGTGCAAACTAAACTAAAAAAGAAATTATAACATTTTATCAATTATTGATCCTTCTAGTAATTATCTATCTTCAATATTTAGGCAGCACATATTTAGATGGCTAGCGTCGACAAAGAGACGTCTATCATGTGGTCTGGTCAGCAGAAGGCTGAAACAATGAATATTTAGGGTACTTCACTCTCAAGCAACGTTCAGTTTCCGCATTCTAATACCATGCTCGTAGTAAAATACAACACAAAACGTGTTTTTTTCGTTAACTGTTGTTAAAAAAGATTAGCTGTCGGCTCTATCCGCGAGCCCTGCCTCAGAGTGACGCGTCCGCGATTCAATCAACACCGGACAATGCCTCCCATTTCCCCTCCCTAAGACCGCGTTGACGTTTGGGACACCGCAGACTATAAAACACTACAGAACAACGTCGCTTCTCTATGGATTCAACAGCAGAAAGACACTTTGTTTGCGTTTAAAACGGCGGGAAGATAAATAATTCACATTTAGAATTAGCTTGCCTGCCTTGTCTGCCTTCGATTAAGCAATTTTGGCGTTTGATCGAATAGGTCTGATAGAAATTGTTGCTCTTAGGCTATTCCCGGATCAAGTGTTTCAAATTTGTAAAAAGTAGCTCACAAGTTGTCAACTTTACTACCAATAATAAGGGCTTGGAGACATTGCATTAAAATCGTAAGTATTTTTGATTTTCATTAAAAAGAAACAAAAATTTTAATCGACATCTTTCGTCAACTTCAAACAAAAAACATTGGGTACTTAGCTATAAATTAGGATCACATGTGCAAATCAAAATCCAGGAAGCTCTGAGCCGAGCCATAAGGAAATACTCTAATTATTTGGCGACCGAGCGTTAACGTTGGCCAACAATCAGTCCCATTTACAGCGACCGATCGTTATAAAGATCAAAAAATTATATTAAAAATAAACTCAATTTAAATATATTAAT
The DNA here is from genome assembly GCA_963555685.1 of Acrobasis consociella. NCBI lineage: Eukaryota > Metazoa > Arthropoda > Insecta > Lepidoptera > Pyralidae > Acrobasis > Acrobasis consociella. The sequence continues at coordinate 23,190,781 of OY743104.1, forward strand.
GAAGTAAATATGAAGGTTTATTGTTTATGAATCGTCGTAGTGATTGTTTGAGCATATTTTATCGTTCTCATTATAATAGTAAATCAAATTTTTGAGCAACTTATTGTGTTTCTATTTGAGCAAGTGAAATTAAATTCCACCATGTCTTCGAAAGGGTAAGTTTTTACAAAACTCCTTGGCATATGGATTTATTTTACTAGTGTTTTTTATAAATTTATAATATGTGTTAGATAATTATAATATATATTTCAATATCTTATGAGGTTTTACTAAAAAAAAAGTACTGCACAGTTATTGATCGTTATAACAATCGGTAGTTATTTAGGGATGTATATCAAGTTTTAGGACTAGGCACAGAAAACCACTGTAACTCAGCGAAATTATTGACAAATTGGAATAGTTAGATAATGATGAAACATTTCCAACAGCTATAACTATTTTGCCACCTGAAAATGCAAATGCTAAACTAACAGATGAAGATTCTGATGGTAAAGAGTTGGTCACACTGGACCATCTTCCAGGTATGGTAATGTTTTTATAGGTACATCCTTTTTAGGGTTCCGTAGCCAAATGGCAAAAACGGAACCCTTATAGATTCGTCATGTCTGTCTGTCTGTCTGTCCGTCCGTATGTCACAGCCACTTTTTTCAGAAACTATAAGACCTATACTGTTGAAACTTGGTAAGTAGATGTATTATGTAAACCGCATTAAGGTTTTGACACAAAAATAGAAAAAAAACAATAAATTTTGGGGTTCCCCATACTTAGAACTGAAACTCAAAAATTTATTTTTCATCAAACCCATACGTATGGGGTATCTATGGATAGGTCTTCAAAAATGATATTGAGGTTTTTAAAATCATTTTTTTCTAAACCGAATACTTTGCGCGGGAGACACTTCCAAAGTGGAAAAAAGTGTGTCCCCCCCCCGTAACTTCTAAAATAAGGGAATTATAAAACTAAAAAAAATACATGATGTTCATTACCATAAAAACTACCAGCGAAAATTGGTTTGAACGATATCTAGTAAGTAGCTTTTTTTTAATACGTCATAAATCATAAACGGCAATTTACCTTTCATTCAATCAACTCAAATTTAAAATTAAAAAAAAAACATACTACAAGACTTTTATATTATGTTATTTGCTACTACGGAACCCTTCATGGGCGAGTCCGACTCGCACTTGGCCGCTTTTTTGTTGTTTTTTTATGCATCTAAGTTCTCAACATGCCTTTTTTTATAGGTTCTCAACTTCTTGCTGGAGAGGTTGAATCTAGGGTTAAATATAAATCTGACAGCGATGATGACATGCCCTTGTTTTCTTTAGCAAAACAAAGTCGAATTATCGGTGAACCTTTAATTGAGGAAGGTTGTAAATCTATATCATCTCCGACAGCTACTGTCATTCCTTTATCAATCATCCCTTTTGTTGAATCTAAACCGTGACCAAAAATCAAAACTATACTTAGAGGAATGCCCATAATCCACCTTATCTTAATCTAAACTATCTTCAAACACCCTTACATTACTTTGATTGTATCTTTGATGATGCCATTGTCGAATTAATTATTGGTCAAATATACTAATGAATATTATGCAATTCAAAAGAATAATGTGACAACAAGTTAAATGAAATTTTCCTTGCTGTACTTTTTACAGTGGATAATGTTGTAGTACCCAAAAGATACACGTATTGTGAAAAATCTTTAGACACTACGTTTAGCCTTATATATAACGCTATATTGAGGAATTGATTTACATATCTCCATTCAACAGCAATGTGCTGGTAACAATTCGTGATAACTTTATAAACCTCAACGGGGATTCGAGTGTACGATCGCCTTTCGTTGCAGAGAACTCTGGCAACAAATATAGTGGAGGCATATAAAAAACTTGAAAAGCATGGTCCTGGTCCAAGTTCTGCTCATCACCTGGAAACTTCACGCTTCAATAGATTAGTTCTTATATTATAGTATACAATTCTCGCAACTTCGATGTTTTTTATGTAAAAAAAAACACAACACACACAATCTTCACTTGTCAGTATACAAATGTAAAGTCCATTTGCACCTTAAAATACTAACCCCTGTTTTTTGAAGTATCACACCCCTAAATAATTTACCTAGTGGTTTCTTATTTTTTTGCTGATTCTGTATTATAAACTTTTTGCAGTACCTTGTTTTTTATTCCTTTAATTTAAGATTGCTTTGTCGAACTGGTATTTGTATGGGCGGTCATCTAACCGCTCGTTACTACCGATCTTTAAAACGATCCACATTTTCCGGGATTTTCAGAAAACTTAGATTTTTTACTATTTTTCCCTGTTTACTACTTACTTTAATAACGTAATATCAAAAATCCATTGTAATATGAAACAAAAAATAGTTTCAGTAACATCTGGGTTAACGCCACATATTACCGTGACGCCACCCTGCAGTGGGCCAAATATCGCGCCCCGGGGGCCAAATGGGAACAGACGCGTGCGCATCACTACACAATGACAAAGAATAGTTTATTGAAACAGATGAGTCAGTACATTCTCCCGTATTGAAACAAGTGTCACTGCTGTCAGACCATCAAGCTTCCGGTAGACAAATACACTCACTGGACGAAGCTTTGCCTTTAAACAGACGTATTTTTGAATCGTAAGACGAAACTATTTATAATATAGAGTTAAAACTGTTATAATATTGTGCGTGATTTTCTGACGATAGAACTCAGTGCAGAATTAGAGGCAGGTTATTCTCACCTTTATACGTACTCGATAGTTACGGATAGCATCAAGCAAATATACTTTATGTATATATACTGTCGTTATGACTAAATATCTATGTTTTTAACTGTAACAAAATACCACATCGTTGGTTCATATTACGACAGTAACATATTCGCACACCCAGCATAGGTTAACTTTACCGGTATAATTTCTTCTGGAAAGGTTAACCTGTTAAGTTTTCACTAACAGGAAGAGGTTCCTGTTAGAGAAAACTGTATCAAAGTAGTTTCAGAGATTATTTAGTGAAGACAGTATACACATGATTACGCCTCTTGTGTGGGTAAGTGCCCGGGGTCACCTCCAGCGGATCAGGCAAATTGTTTTAGGCATTACGCAAAGTGAGCCGACTGACAATAGTGAGCGCAGCCGAGGAACGCGTTAATCGCATTAGCCAACTAATGACAGCTCGTGTGGTACAGGAAATTTATTAATCTCCTGTCTCTCCTAGGCCCAGTGATGAAAAATATATCCCACCTCGACCCACCGCCACCCGCCGCCAGCCCGCTCGACCGCATCCTTTTTCCACGTAACAAATTCCTAAACAAGCAATTAAATTTTAAACGCGAATATTTCCATAGAGGTGACTCGAGTATACCGACGAAAAAAGCGCCGATATACCGCGCAAATGTACCGATACCGGACTATATTTACATAAGTATGAATGTTAACGATCGCTTCATTTGCATACAAAGTGCAGCGTTTTATGCTGTTAAGATAATAATTAACTATGTGCTATGTAAGTGCGGACGTATGGAGCACATTGTGTTGCAACATTGCAGTGCAGAGCCTGCCGCGGGCGCACAAAAAGATGCATTATTTATATAATTTTATGACGAAGATGCCACGGAAAAAAGTTGTATAAAATACTCGTCGCTCAGTTATAAATAATGGGTTAAATGTAATGACTGGAGAATGCTTAATAAAAATTCCGCACTCGTATTTTCGCAATAAAAATTCTTTGGGAACGTCATACGAGTATTGTTGATTTAATTTATCGATGCAAAAACTGTTGACAGAGTGTCGTTTTACAAATATCTAGGTTTTGCTTATCGGCTGTTTGTGCCAAGGTGGCAAATTATGGAAAAAATTATGACATCAATAATAAATCAATCAAATTGACATCTGTACAGATCAGACCGACTGAAGAGACATGATTTTTTTTCATGACCCACAGAAAATTTTAGACCACAGTTCATGGTAAAAATTATCTATATACACACGATCAACTGATCATATTGCGTCATACGTTTTAGGGCTCCATGTGCAAAGGGTAAAACGGGACTCTGTTACTAAGACTTCTCTGTCCGACTGTCTGTCTGTCACCAGGCTGTATCTCATGCACCGTGATAGCTAGACATAGACTGTTGAAATTTTTACTGATGATGTAAGTATTTCTGCGGACGCTATAACAGCAAATACTAAAAATAAAATAAATATTGAAGTGGTACTACCATACAACAAACGTGATTTTTTTAGATAATGGTACGGAACCCTTCGTGCGCAAGTCCGACTCGCACTTGGCTCGTTATTTTAAGAATATAACTAATAACAGTATCATGAATAGACGTTGCTGGAAAAAAACATTGCGCAGTAAAGAAAATGTATATTTCTTAATGAAAATGTATATTTTCTTTACTGCGCAATATTTTTTTATTAGATAGAATTAGTATATTACTAAATAGTATTAGTAGTATAAATGACTAGCATTAGTTACATCAACAATACATTCAAATCCTTCGATATAAGTTACGAATAATAAAGTCACAAACTGTAAAGTCATGACGGGAAATCAAAAGAAATTCTATAACTAAATCATTATGCGGCTCAAAGAATTTTCTTTTATTACTGCAAAAGGTCTGGATCTTTAGAGGGGGATAGCGCCAAAACGACTAAGCATTCGTTAGTGTCCGATTGCAAAATGTCCGATATTTTATGGATGCCTGTGCGATATTTACTGCGGACGGCTCAAAAGAAAACACCGTGTGGACTCGACGAATATAGATTTATTTATGTATTTACACATCTACTGCATTTCCCGTGAGGTTTCGTGTGGAACAAATAGAGCTTTGACGAAAGAGCGCAAAGATATTGAGCCCTGCCTATAACAGTTATATATTTTTTACTTTACCAAACCTACCACAAAGTCTTAATGTAATCAAAAATTAAATGTTTACCCAAGTGCTCTGTCTGCCCCGTTAGGGAGAAAGAGGTGATAGTATATTTATATCTTTAAATGAAAATTGTAAATACAAGAAAATAATGAACCCTGTTCTGTGCTAATAATAAGCCAGCCGCATACAAATTTTTAAGTCGATGTGTAACTAGTATCTTATTAATCGTGCAAGTGCGAGTCCACGAAAGGTTCCGTACCATTATCTATAAAAAAATCACGTTTGTTGTATGGACTTAACCATTTATTTTATTCTGTTTTTAGTATTTGTTGTTATAGCGGCAACAGAAATGCATCATCTATGAAAATTTTAACAGTCTAACTATCACGGTGTGTGAGAAACAGCCTGGTGACAAATAGACGGGCAGACAGCTGGAAGGACAGACAGACGGACAGCGGAGTGTTAGTAATAGGGACTCATTTTACTACGTTTCCATTCATGTACATTAATTACAGAGGAAAGATATGTACGATTTTTCGTAAAAAAAAACATGCTAAACACGTTGGTCGTCAAGCTATATCTGACGCCATATTATATTTATATAAGGATGTATTATAAAAAATTGGTTTCAACCTAGTAACTAAAACTCGGTGGCTCAAAAATACTCAAAAATTCTCGAGTTCCTCCGTGCTTCGGAAGGCACGTAAACCGTTGGTCCCGGCTGTAATCATTGTATGGCAGTCGTCAAGCTATATCAGATGCCTTTAGGCAGCTTGAAAAATCTGACACCAGTGTTGGTCACTTACACAAAAATCAAACAAACAAGTAACTAAATTTACCCTTGTATACGAGTAATAATCTCACCGCTCTGTGTAAAAACCAGTAACCTCAAATCACCCAGATTAAATAGCGGAACCCGGGCTTTGAAACGTTACTACTGAGGATGCTAACAGGAATACGCGGATGATAATGAGAATAATATTCAGATGTATGTGGCATATTGGATATATTATCGACGACCTCCATGGCGTAATGGTCAACACGCTATACTGCCAACCCGGAGGTCCTGGGTTCGATTCGATTGTCTTGGATGTTTATCTATATGTATATGTATTTGTTATAAAATATAGTATCGTTGAGTTAGTATCCTATAACACAAGTCTCGAACTTACCTTAGGGCCAGCTCAATCAGTGTAATTTGTCCCTATATATATTTATCAAAGCAAGATTTTGCAGAGGCCATGCCCGACTTTCCGTAGTCCGTCAAAGGATCGCGTCGGTCGCAGATTCTTTTATTTCAATTATCTAACCAGACTGCATATTTTGATCTACCATGCACTTTTAATCAATACTAGCCTCTACTGCTTAATTAACGAACGAGGCCTTTGGACATACTATAAGTCTTCCGTTCATTTTTAACCAAGTCATTTGAAGTACCCATAAAGGGGCGGGGCGCGGCGTGGACTGTCCTGTGTTTTTTGCCTCGTACTTTTCGCATAACTTTGTGATTAAATTTGTGCATATCCCTTAAACCAGTAAATATCCTCTCAATACATAATTCTTCCAAAAAAGTTCACGCTGGACCTAAATGTATCAGCTGGTTCTTTTCCCGCGCTGATTGTAAAAGCTGATCGAGGGGAATGGGTTTTAGTGCGATTCATTCTAATAGGCAATGCGGCTAATAACTCATTACTATTTTAATTCGGTACTTTTTTCTCGCACACCATTATTCTTAAAGTGGTTTTATAAGCCTTGTTGGCCTGGACTCTGTCTGCGCAGTGCCACAAGACACAAAGAACTCTATCTGATTTACCCTTTGAACTTTTTTTCCAAAAAGATCGCAATAGGGATCATCAATCACATTATAAAGTTTCAATAATGTTACTTATTATTCGCTTGGTCCAAACAAATCCTTTGTAAACATTAGAATAGGTCTGAAAACGTGAGTCAAACGCTTTGAAAGCATCGACAACAGAGCGTTCAGAGCAACACCTTTATAAAATAGGTAAAAGAACAATAGTGCTTCTCTAGTGATTTCATGCGCCTAAAACATCGAAACAGCTGCAAAAGCGTACGCAAAGAGGCGGCCAACGCTTGCTTGAAGTGCTTTGTTCAAACTAACATGGTATCGCAAAGAAAAGTGTGCTCTTATACGAGAACAGTGACATAAAGTTCATTAAAGGCGACGCGCGTGTCGGAGTGGCCGCTAGATGGCGCTGGCGCGGCGATAGACCCCTTTAGGCCCCGTTTGACCCCCTGGCAGCCCCTGTCTGCCCCCCGACTAATTTCTATATGAATATTCGTCATCGTTGATGGACGAAGTGCCGCCGTGAGATTTACATTGTGCGAGAGAATAGCTTGTAAAGTTTTGAGGCAACGTCAACTTCATTTGTACTTATATAATAATATACATGTATATTATTATATAAGCATAACTATGTGTGTGTGCAAATGTCACACAGATAATTTGCAACGTAACCTGCTTATTATTAAAAGCAGACTTGAAACCCAAATCACCGAATAAGTACTTGCCCAAATGAAGCGACAATGGAGAAAGAGAAGATGGCTTATCTCGTGTGGTCTTTTCGTTATAGGCTAATAATAGTTTAAAGCAAGTACGAGTACTAAAGTTAAGCCGCGATTTATAATAAGACGGATAAAGAGCCGTTATCATTGGCTAATCATTTCTTCCACCGTACAAAGTTTTGAGACCACAGTTCACAAAAAACCAAGTCTGTTAAAAATTAAATTACTTACATGGCTTCGCTACAGAAATTTAAGTTTCCTCACATTTCTTACATAATCCTATCCTACTATCCTATCCTCCTTCCTACTAATATTATAAATGCGAAAGTGAGTTTGTATATTTGTTTGTTTGTTACATCTTCACGCTTAAACTACTGGACCGATTTGGATGAAATTTGGTATCGATACAAATAGTTTGAGATTCGGGGAAGGACATAGGGTACTCTTTATCCCGAAATCCCCACGGAGAACGAAGTAAGTATGATTATATTATTAACTTTGTTTACTTGATTTTTCATATAGATTGTGACTTCAAACATTGCTAAAACGACTGGCATTCCTTTTCATGCATACCTAGTTCTTAATCTCATTTCTTTTTGAATGATCAGACCAATCAGTTACAGTACCAACAAAAGCACAAAATTCCAAGATGTTTTGATTTTTCGTCACAAGCGTACCTATCACTATTTGAATTCCAAATTTCTAGTTTAAATTTCAGCCGAAGCCACTCTCGCGTCATGATTAAATTATTTCATCCTTCAATATTCAACATTCATACGTCCAAATCATTATTTATAACACAGTAAGTGAATACTTTCGTCTGTATCTCATAAATAACAGTTAGTTGGAGTACCGAGACCCAACCGACATTATATTGGCCTTCGATTGGGGACGAGCACCACTTTATTGTAACTTTAGAATTATTAGATAAATTAATAACGTACTTTTGAATGGCCGCCGCCCGCGCAGCTCGTTTCACAACCATTTTAATAAGGATGACTGTTATTTTTTCGGTTCCGCCGTAATATATTTCCGGTGTAATATTTTTATTATTTTAAACAATCAGTTTTGATAATATTTATACAAACATATGTATTTTGATGGGAAAAATCGATCTAGATATAGGTAAAATTATAGTAAATCTAATATAATCTCAGAATCATTTTTTGAATTGTGTATTCAGCGATTATATATTTATTAGAAGATGTCTGGACCGATTTAAAAAAATATGTTTTTGTTTCCATGAGACCATCTGACAAGTATGCTGTCAGGTGGTCCCATAGAAATTTAATCAAAAATAGTTCTGCAGTTCTGGGGAGAAGTCGGTTTTCAGTTATGAAAAAATATTATCTTACCCATACGAAAGTGTCGATGCTTTTCGTAGGTCTATTTTAAGCAGCAAACTTACCTGAAACACAATGAAAAATCATGTTAGTGTTACTAATAACTCAAATGGCGTATTCTTTTATTTGAAAGGGAAACTGTAATACAATTGGTCGCAATGCCACCGGGTTTAAACGGTTGTAAACAAACAAAAGTTTGTTTTTAACTCATTATTACACATTCAAGACAATAACAAACTTTCAATCCTTATTCCAATCGAAGTCTAAATATCTCCTCTTAGTGCACACTTAGTATGAAACTTTGTGCAATATTTCATATGTACTTCTAGACCCAGTTGATTCAGCTGTGCGTTGATTGATCAGTCAGTCAATATGCGTATAGTATAGGGTAAATCAAGTAAGTTAAAAATCATATATGCATGAAATCAAAAAGTTTCATACTCCATCCATATCAGTAGGAAGAATTTATATTAGTCGAATATTGTTACGAAATCACAAATGAAACGTGAAACCTGGAGCAAAAATTATTTAATAATAGGTAAGGACTCGATTTAAAGATTGACTGTGAAATAATATGGCTCGAAAACCTCGCTTCATCGGAAATTATTTTGCTCAATGAAATAAACTTTTACGAATATCCACATTTAACGTTAATCTCAATTGTAGATGATATCAAACATGACTTATAAGTAATTTCAATGCAACTTGAATGTTGGAATTACCATTTATATTTTCTTGATTTAAATGAAAAAGACTAGAGGCGTGTTTTAAATAATAGAATAATTATTTTTCATAATTCGTTTTTAGGGTTCAGCATCTACTTTGAAATGAATAAGAGGGCAAAATCTAGTTATCTACTCGTATTTTATTATTTGTAATTTTTGATTAAATGTAACTTATGTGACATAAAAAAAACATGTAGAACCTTTTTATTTCCTTTTTTCATTTGGTGAAAGATGAAGGATTAGGCAAATATTTAAAGAATCACATAATTACAAAATTTGGTCAAGTACAAGTCGGACTCGCGCATGAAGGATTCCGTGCCATTATCTATAAAAAATCACGTTTGTTGTATTTTTTTAGAGTACCTATTTGTTGTTATAGCGGCTGCAGAAATATATGTAGATCTGTAAAAATTTCAACTGTCTAGTCTAGCTATCAAGGTTAATGAGATACAGCCTGGTGACAGACGGATAGACTGATGGACGGACAGACAAACAGCGAAGTCTTAGTAATAGGGTCCTGTTTTTGCCCTGTGGGTACGGTACCCTAAAACGAAGACGCGCAAAATTATTTGGCATCGGGATTAAAATTTACAACAGTTTCCCATGCAATAAACAAACAATTACATATACCAAGCGATTATATAAATAAGCCTTACAAAGTCTGCTGGCAGCGGAAGGAATCGCTCATCTTCTGATAATTTTCTGCTCTGTAAGTCGAAGAGCATTGCCCTGGGAGCACCTGCTTTCTATCCCCGTCCCTTTCTAATTTATGGACCTCACTTTTTGTGCGACTGAGACGCCTTACTAGGTCATTGTTTCAAACTTTTTAAGCTACAGGTACAATGTATTTTTTTAAAGTAGATATATGTATGTTTTCCGAATAAAATAAAATAAATGTGACTAAACCAAAAGTTTTACAGATTAATAAATGTAGGTAATATGTCTTTCTACTATTGAGAGAAGAATTGCTTTGTATTACTGAAATCGGAATTAAAATAGGCCTATGTCCAGCAGTGGACGTTGTGCGGCTGAAATGAATCTCTCTGCGCCAACAAAGTTTGGTAGCAGAGCGAATGAATAACATTGTTCTTATATTCCGTGACATTACTACTGGTAGTACTACTAGGATAAATACACCCCGTCCTGTGAACTCGCGAAACCTGTATCTCAATCAAAGATACTCAAGTTATCGTCGAACATACATACATACAAAGTTCAAGTAGATTTTAAGACTCGCTCGTACAATTCGTTTCCGAGGGATCAAAATCAGGCAAAATCTAGCAAAATGTAATTGCCAGTACCGACGAATGTATTCGTGGTATACTCAATGCTAAGTTACCGGACTAATTATATTTAATGTTATTGTAATTTGTATGAATGGAGGAATGAATAAATGTTAATTTGGTAATAAATTTTGTATTGTAAGCGAAGCTAAATGTTTGTCTATAGTGAAAGCGGCAAGCAGAGCGGAGGCGGATGGTAAAACAATTATTTGGTGACATGACTAAGTCAACAAATTATTTATTCAGAATTGTCTCTCATTACTGAGAGTATATAAATATAAGTAAAATAACACAACTTTCGTATACAATCATTATTTCATACCACTTATAGTATGAAATAATGTTTGTGTACTAATTATACTAATTATTTTTGACACTGCAAGAGAGTCAATTATAAGTGGGCCAGTCACAAATTATGCTCGTTTAAGTCTTTAAACTTTTGAAGTAAAGCCTCTGATTCTCACGAATATCCAAAGTGTTGGGCGTAGTAGGAAATATTTGTGAGACATAGACCAGGCATAGACCAGAGATGTTAACAGTATAATTCATTTCCACAGTTCACGCCGTCCGTCGTGGAGCCTTACCCCAAAATAGGTTGTACCCACGTTGTACCACAGCGTACAACGCAGGTAATTTCAATACGGGGCGCAAAACATCGCCTTCCCCGTTCCTCGCGCTATCGCATACTTGATGCTATCATAATGATTATAAACATGTGAAGCGGTGCCAGGCGGCGCCGAAGCGCCCTATATTTTTGACATCGCTCTGTTATTTTAATACAAGCAATTAGAGATAGCCAAGTTCGAACTTTTCGATTAACTGCGGTTTGTGTTTTAAGTGGATTTTAAATTGCGAATTGTTGAGTCGCGAGGTGCTAGAGCTGGCCTGCGAATTTCAGTGTTCGTAAAGTTTCGCGCTGTTTTGACTGTGAGGTTGCGGTAAGGAGTGAAAGAATCTGAACAACTTTAAAAAGCTGGGACAAAGCTTCGGAACGTTCTTGATGTAAATATCTTTACATATCACTGCTTAATTCAGAGTCAGGTATAAACTTGTGTACATAACGTCATGCCCTAAGGAGGTATAAGAGCCAAGGATTGAAAACCACAAAAGCCACGGAAGTAGTGGACCTAAGATGAAAGACTCGGAACAAAAATGGACACCAGTTTCTAGCCCATGGATAAAAAAGTAAATCAAATAGTACCTACATTATATATTCTTTCTTTGTCTCAGATCACATAATCTCAAGTACAAATATGAGGAACATAAAGTTAGGCTCAGGTTAAGACTTAAAAACGTCCAATACCAGTTATTCGATACCCGTGAAGCTTATTAGTAACCCAGTGTGACCCAGTGCAGCTATCTTTAATAACCGAATTCGATGAATGACTGAGTCTTGGAATCCCTCTGGATTCGTGATCATTGTCAAACCGTGGCATAGACTGACCTAACATACCTTATCAAAGGATGGAGGACGCCGGCCTTACAATAGACCGGGAGGCATCTATAGTGCATAGCTGTAAGGGTTAGGTGCCCGATCTGTGCCTCAATGGGTAATCTGACGCCCACGGAATAAAGGGGTTACTTGGTTGTGTGTGTTCGGTTACTTAAAATAATATGTTTGAAGCTGAAACATAAATGGATTTTTAAAAACTTAGAATTTATATAACCAATGCCTGGAAGGAGTCTCATTCAGTAATAAAACCGTACACTGCATATTTCAATGCCTGTTTTGCATATTTTTTTGAGAGGCAGGATACTAAATTTGAAATCATGGATTATATAAATAAAATTGTTAGGTACCAAAAATAAAATAAAAGTGTAAATTAAACTGGTAATGTATGCCTTTGTCAAGTTTACCCACTTTGACCATAAACCCTTTAACTCAATTATTAAAAGCAACGGATGCGTGTTTAGTTGAGGATGTCGTGGACGACCATAGACCTAGAAATGTTTTTACTGCGTAAAAAGACCGCACAAGCCAAATGCGACGAACAATACGTTAATGGTCACAAGAGCAATGAAGATAACGTTTAGATTGACGTGCTTTTTTTTTGTTTAGTGTCTTTACTGCTGCGAATTTCTGAAGCATTGAATTTCGCTAGGGTTCGCACTGGTGACATGTTCATTAAAACGCTGATTGCCGAAAAATTTAAAATAAATTGTTCTTCACGCGTCCTTCCATGCCTGTCTGGGAAAAAAAAATCGTGGAATTTACTAGCTGCTTTATTTTCTGCGCAGATTTTAAAAGCTAACCAAGAGAATAAGTGAAAATCTGAATCATGACGAATGAAAGGCAATGCGGATACTACCTCGTTGAAGATAAAGATGTAATAATTTGTGTTCATTGAAACGTTTGATTTCCTAAGAATGCAGATTAAATTGTTTTTTAGGCGTCGTCTCGTGTGTGATGCGCTAATGCAAGACTCGAAATTTATACCTACCTGCTTCTTACTACATTTAATATTTATAATCTTTATCTTATAATTAATGAGTTATAGGCGACCAACTTATAAAATATACTCGGAAAATTTCATGCTAATTGAAAAGAAAATAAGTTTTTTAAACGCTAAAAACCTTTAAAAAGCCGTGATCTCAAAGTCGGCATTTATAACTATAGGACCTTATGGGATACTGCGCGTGGCCCGACAAGCACTCGGCCGGTTATTTGGTAGCAAAAATGGCGCCCTAATTCGAAACAAACTGTTTAAAGGTAAACACGGAGACATTCAAAAATTTGACCTCAAACAATTCCAGTAGGACCTTCAAATCATTCCATGAACGACCGCTTGAAAGTATTACTGATAGTCCGTCTTACGAGAGTTCACGCTCAAAGTACAAAAAACTAGATGGACTAACACACTTTAAACGGTCGTTCATAAAGTAATTCAAAGGTTCTTCCAGAGATTGTTGAAAATCAAATAGTCAATCATCACCATATTTACCTTTAAAAAATCCATTTCAAATGAGGGCGCCACCTCCGCTGAGTTCTGCTACAATTTAACACTGATTTTATTATTTTGTAATTTTTGGAGCTCTCTCACACTAATGCAAAGCTGGGTTATGCCTCGAGGACTATTGTCTTTAGTACTGACAACATCGATTCGTATATTACCTTTGTGTCTCTTTCCGCATATCATATACTCGTATAAATGTTAGGGTAAACGTGACATTTGACAACCCTAGAGTAGTGTAAGCTATCTATTAATCCAGCCTATCCTGTGTTAGATTTACATTGATATTGCGAATTATTTTGTCTGTTCATTGACACTTTCAGACATTTGATATGCAGAATTTAGGTGTGCTTTTATCATAATTACAAATAAATATGCATTTATGAGATGAGTACTGACGTTTTGACAACAATTAAAGGGCCTCTCGATCGAATTGGGTACTTTCCTGGGTCAAAAATAAATTATTTCGTACTGTTAAGAAAATAAAACGTCACAAAATTATGTCACTTGACATGATCATATCCAATTTCAATGTGATTGTAGATTTATTATAGCAAAAAACTAATATTAACAGCCCTTTTTGACTCCAAGGAACTATGACGTCCCAATCTCTATCTAAATCCTATAGAAAATTGCTTGTTTTGACATTTGACTTGCTAGAAAATAGCGAATTGTCACTTTTAATTTCTGCTGCTGCCCATGCCTTACTAAGCATTATACTTGCTGTACCAAGATTTGTTGGTCGCTTGGCTGTCTTGGCCTGAAAAGGCTTCCCTCGCGGTCAGGGCCCTAAAATTAGCGTTTCATAGACGTTCAAATGTTTTTTTTTCAAGAGCCGCGTTTTTTGCTTGGAAACGATTGAGAATACCTTTTATATGGCTTATGTAATGAACTTTCAGGTTTAAAATCGCAAACAGCGCACTCAGACTTTTTTCAAAAAATGTTATATGGAGTCGGCATTATTAATGATGATATCTTCATTATCGCACAATTGCGCCTAATATCCTCGTAGGTTATTAATATATGAATTATTTTTGATTTTTAGACGTACTCCATGCTAGGCAAAAACATGCGCATTTTTTTAATCTTTAGAAAAATTTAAATTTTTACTAATATCAAGCTTAACATTTATGTATGTAGACTAGACATTATGAAACAGTCATATCTAATGATCATCAACATCCCCAATAAAATTAAGAGCATATTTTTTTGTTAATGACAATTGATCTATCCACTGACTTTTTGAATGCCAATATCTATTAAATAATTGGGTTCTCATTAGTCAGCAATTAAGGGTAGTTAGTAAATTAGTAATTCTGGCAAAAACATTTAAGTAGATCGAAATAAAAATAGGAGTGTATTAAAAGAAAATCCTGTAGTACTCTTCAATCATAGAAAGTACAAACACCATGGCAAGCATTGTAACAAACTTGACTTGTTCATTATTTTGAAAAACGCTCATAAACTCAGTGACTATATTTTTTTGTTTCAAACCGTGCTATCTCGTTTAAACAACAGTCTATCTAATGATCGTCAACATCTCCAATAAAATTAAGAGAAGAAGATTGTGTTACTTTATAATAATTTTGCTGGAGATTTACAAGGGCTTCACAAAAACGAATCGACAAAACGGAAATTTGAGATGTTCCGAACTGAGTACGAAAGTTGGCTTGAAAACTTCAAGATTTAATTACAAAACCAACCAGCAAAGAAACGTTTTCACCCCAAAAAGCACTTGGTTTACTAATATCTCTGAAATTATCAAAGTAGCAATATATAACTTTGCGAAAATCTGCAATTCGAGAAGGCTTGAAGCACTTGTACCCTTCATATTACTGCGTGCAAAAAGAGCAGAATGTGTGCTTTTCACCTGAACCGAAAAAAACAATAACGGTGAGAGATCCTTAGGCAAAAATTTCACTGAAAGCTTTGCTAGACCTGACAGCAAAAAAAAAACTAAATCTTTGCCAGAAAGTATACAGAATAAAGATGTACGGGACAGCCGTCAGACAGCAACATAGATATAGAATATAGGTTACAGTTAGTACATAGTTGTTATAGGTCGCAAATAAAATATATTTCTGTAGTGTTTTTATTCTCCCATAGTTAATAAGATAATAGAGATACATAGGTTGATAGGTATACATATAGGTAATAATAGATATGCTTATGTTATTGTTATTGTAAATAAACAGATTTTTCTTTTGTGTTTTGATTCCCCAGATAGCAATAGGTAGGAGGATATAAATAGATCCAATAACAGATATAGCTCTGATAAGAAAATATGTTTTCATTACTAGTATATAGTCATAGTATATAGCTTATAGTTCTTATTTCTTATTAGACTATTATTAGGTATCTGACTAGAATCGTATTAATTTATGTAATAGATAAAGATTTCATATAGTTTACAGAAATAAAAGCCTATGTACAGAGAGCGTGAACGATACACGAACAGAGGGACGCGCGCGGGAGGAAGCACACCGCAGCTTCTTATTGGCGCGTTCAATAGGTGGTATCGCAATAGAGTGATATCGAAAATTATAGGATACGGCCATATCTGCACTCCGCACTGCTCGATCGACTTCGCTACCACTGCTCGACTTCGCTACAACTGCTCTACGACTTCAGCACTTCAAGATCGGACAGCGGGTTATGAAGAAACAGCCAGACAGTGGAAATACAGGGAATAGAACGCCACTCTGTCCGCCCGTACGTTCGTTTGCGTCCACGCTCGCCGTACCGCTGGGTATTATCACGATTACAACGTGTTTTATTTCGTTTCTTTTGATACATCTCGTTTCTTACGATTTATCTGTGTCATACGAAGTGGTACGGCTTGAGCGCCCGCGATCAGCCGCGTCGTGTCGTAGCGCACAGAGCCAGACAGCCCCCGCATATAGGAGACCAACGTGTGGGTAATATTCTACAGAAAAGGCGTAGGTTCGACACCAGCGCAACCAGTGTACGGTTCGTCACGTACAAAAGAACTCATTTTAATATCAAAATACGGTATCGACGCAGCATCCAGCCAAAGTAGATACAAACAGAAAATGAATTCTAAACAAGATGACTCTAGTATCTTCATGACTTCGTTATCAACACTAATGATGACATGTGAAGACATCACAGTCT
This sequence comes from Acrobasis consociella, assembly GCA_963555685.1. NCBI lineage: Eukaryota > Metazoa > Arthropoda > Insecta > Lepidoptera > Pyralidae > Acrobasis > Acrobasis consociella. The sequence continues at coordinate 23,207,632 of OY743104.1, forward strand.
GGGAGAACTTGAAACCTTGTTCAGTAGCGTATTGTCGTCCAGTACACAATTCACGTTTCTTAAAGATATTGAACAAGTGGTGAAGGAAGAAAATAAAAAAGTCAAAGCTGAGATATCAGCTCTAAGTTTTGTCAACTAAGTTCAGTTTCTGACGTGACAAGAACAAAGATTTTATGAGTTTAAAGTGACGGTAATTCGGAAAACGGTATCTATTTAAAACTGTTGCGTGGTAATTGATGTGCTAAAGCTACGAAAGAACACATATACCGCGCATTTCTTCAGATCCTGACCAAAAAAGTAGCATTTATAGTCTGTATGCACTACGAAGAAGCAGTCCTCGACGCCGCGTCCTCCGCACGGCCCGCCGCCTGGGGGAACTTCTCCTTTAGTCCCCTCAGCTCGTCCTCGGAACAAATCTTCAGCCTAGTGCCATCCGGGGCCTTGATGATAATCACGCCGTCTTGTGTCCAACAGTTTCGCATGCCAAAGTGTTGACGCGACTTGCCAAAGGCAGCCAGCCTTGACTTAGTAAGAAACTCCTTCACAGAGATCTTAGTCCCCTTAAGAGAGGACTTTTTGTTCCAAACTGCACACTTCACAGAATACTCGCGAAACCTTACTAGCAGGGGACGATGGTTTTCCTTACTTTGTTGACCAAGACGGTGGCACACTTTAATGGATTCTACATTCACTTCTGCAATGTCCATCCTCTTCCGTAGTAGCTCCAGAATCAGGCTTTTGCAGGCCTCCTTGGGTTGCTCAGGAACGCCGGAGAATATCAGAACATTCAGCCTGTCCCTGGTTTCAATTCCATCTACAGTTCGTATGCAGTCAGCAATTTGGCGACTATTTCCCGGAAGGTTCTAAACTCATCAGCTACCTTTGAGACGGTGTCCTTTGATGGAGCAGCCGACTGCAACTGGGATTCCAATTCTGACATCTTTTTATCAAAGACAGCTTCTAGGTCCTGTTGGGTCTTGAGGATATCTTTCAGCTGAGCCATAGTATCTTGAGGTGATGAACAAAGATGGTGGCAAACAGTGAAGTGTAGATACCACGCGTGGGTGGTGAGCTGGCAGGTAGTGAGTAGTGCTCAAGTGTTGCTAAATCTTGATGGATTGAGCCACAAACGTAAGTAGTGCTGATTTATACAAAAATAACACTGAATATATTAATTGAAATTGATTTAGACTTGTAAAATTAATTTTAAATACAAAATTATGTGGAGAGATGTTGTTACTTTTTTTTGCACTTACCGCCCAAAAAAAGCTATTAAGATATTGAGGGTCACGAGATTATTACGTGGTCAGCTCACCATTTGTAATAGTTAGTTGTTCATTAAATTTAAGTTGTGTGTAAATGTTTCTATGATATTATAAATATAAGAAAAAAAGAATAAAGGTACTGCGCCATTTTTAAATTAGTACAGTCAACGAATAATTGTGGATGGAAAAGTCGAAAGCAGAAATTTTGACTCGGCAACTTTGTTAGGACTAGTTAGGACATAAACATACTAAAAGTCTTACCCCTCCGAGGTGAGCCCGCGGGGGGAGGGCACAAAAAAGGTCCCATTTTTTTGGTTTTTTGCTTACATCTCGAAAACGGTGCTTTGTACGAAATTTTGTTGTACTACATAATGAAAGCTGATAAAATTGTCTACAACTTTATTAGCTTTCACACTTTCTCCCCCTTATACAGTCAGCCCTCGATGCTAAGGAAGCTAGTAGAACCAGAATGGAGACTCTTTGATATTCCGCTTGCTTTGAAACTCCAGGGGATGCCAACCTTCCCTGGACATTCTGAATGTCTTTAATTCCTTACTGGTGTTGGAAGATGTCAAGAAAACCGCCTTACGTAACGTTAATCCACAAACGACAAATGTGACTTCGATGCTGTCCAGACAATTGTTTCCCAAATTCTCCTACACCCAGCACAGTGCAATACCTCAACCTCAATGAGGCAAATGATCGAGCAGTCGTCAATGTCCTCATGACCAAATACTGGTCAGGATTATTGTAATATGCATATGCATTGCAGTGAAAGAAAAATAGACATCGACTGCGTACGGTTAAACATGAACACTCGAACACACCTCAATAGATGCAATTATATGTTTTATTGCTTTTAAATCAAAGACTGGCAAATAAAAGAGATTAGCTTCTACCACACTGCACTTTTGCTCAGTGTGGTGAACGCGACAAAAAAAGTATATCGATTAATAGTATCTGTCACGTTTCAATAGGTGTCTTGGAAATAATCACAGGTAAATAACTACATGTTTCTAATACCGTGCCAAATGCACAAGAAATAAATAATCTGTTATGAAACAATATACTAAGATACGTTTCAAGTAAAAGAAAGGGTGTTATAACTTTGACGCTAATGTTTGTCTGTCTGTGGCATCGTAGTGCGAAAGTTGGGGGTTTTTAATTTGCCTAGCAAATAATAGATGGCGCTACGGATATCTATTTAAATTCTACGGAATATGTAGTTGATCACTAGATGTCGTTTTAGTATTTAGCACCTGGGCGAGCTTTGCTCTGTTACATCTCAAACATCGAAAATACGCGTTTTCCCAAACATAAGACTAATCTAGATCAATTGTTTTCGGGTGAACGCTTGAAAATCAGTTTTTTTAATTTTGCTGCCAAAAATGTTTCTTAAGTAAGTGGCCAACAAATGTTGTATTGATGACGTTTTAAGTTTTATGTATCAGATTCAACGGAACAAAGCCTAAATGTTACTCCAAGCTGAGCTTAATATATTATTTGTTTATACTTACCGCTTAAAATCTAAGTATAATGTGTTCTGTTACTTTTTTATCGTCTACACAATTTTTTTGCTAATTTTATTAAATGTACAGACACATGTTTCTACGCCACGACATATGCTGAGTAAAGACCATTCTCGTAGTAAGAATAATAAACTATCAGATTTTAGCATTTTATTTGTTAAGTAGTTTTTTTTTTTCTACCATTTAAATACTTTATTTTTCTCTTTCTTTCTATCTTAATGCGAAAAAACGTTACCTTTAATATATCTCTTTATAACGTAAATTATCCATTGATAACATTATGCATATAACTTAATGGCACAAAACAAGTCGCCAATACATTCAAATTCGGCCAGTCCTCAGAGTACGAGTAAATTCGCGCAAATCTTGTTCGGCACAGTATCGACTGGGAAAATCGCTACGGGAAATAATCGACTATCGAGTCGTCGGAAATTGCGCCATTCGATGCCGTTTTAAAAGGTGCACGGCGGCAGATTGGTCGCCATTATCACAGATTAATAAATTCCCAGTTGCTTTAAATACACAGATTAACTGCACCGGCATTGTTTAAGAATAGTCAATTTGTTTTGCCAAGTTTTAGCCAAGTTATTTTACAATTAGATAACAAGTTAGTTTCTGACCTTCTAAAATTGACTTACCTTGTACTTAATGTAAGACGATTTCACTACGACTACGAGTAAAATTTTAAACAATAGCTTATAAAATTACTGGAAGCAAAAGTTTGTCAAACAATCTCACAGAGTACCTAATTCAATTTTTTTTTACCAAAGATAATTTGTTTCGTATATAAACCTACATAATATCGGCATAATATTGTAGAGCCCTAAGCCTTAGAGCCTTCTTAGGCTTTAAGACTTAAGGCCATACCCAAATTTTCCGGGGTCCAGTGGCGCCACCATTTGAAATAAATCATTTAAAAGGAAACGGAGATATCATTCATAATTGTGTCTTGGTCAAGCCCTAGATAACCCTTAAAACTATTTTATGAACTACTGTTTATAATTTAAAGTGCGAACGTGAAGCTTTTCTACGCACATTAGCTAAAAGTGGCCGTTTTTCGCAAATGTGCGTAGAAAAGCTTCACGTTCTCACTTAAAACTACAAAAAGTAGTTTAAAAAATACTTTGAATGGGTATCTAGAACTTGACCAAGACACAATTTTAAATGATATCTCCATTTCCTTTTAAATGATTTATTTTAAATGGCGGCGCCACTGGACCCCGGAAAATTTGGGTATGGCCTTAATAAGAGAACTATACCAGTTTAGTAATATTTTCTAAAATCGTTGTAACGACTTCTTTAAAAAGAAAATATCTATGAAGAAAATAAACATAGATATATTGTTCCGTAGGGTTCCGTAGTAAACAAGGGACCCTTATAGTTTAGCCATGTCCGTCTGTCTGTCCGTCCGCGGTTTTACTCAGAGTTCTATAAAGCTGTAATTTGGCATGGTATGTATATTAATCAATTAATCATGATGAGAAAGTAATAGGCGACCAACTTATAAAATGTACTCGGAAAAAGAAAATTTTATACAAATTCTATAGAAAATTTGTTGTTAAACGTTTTTAGTAGCATGAACTCAAAGTCTGCCTACACTGCGCGTGGCCCAACATGTACTTAGCCAACTATTATTTCTTATACTGAAGATAATTTAGGTACTATTATTATTATAAAGGAATCGGATAGAAACAACACCGATTCTTCCTTTTAAATGATACTTAGGGCAATTTTTAAACGTACACCACCAAGATAAACATCGCCTTTATGGGTCTTGTTCTTTGCCCCGTAAGGAACAATGACATAAGTATATGTTTACATATTTTTAGACGTTATAGGCCAATTGCCCAAAATCCATATCCACGTATAAAGCGAATAGGTGGAAACAACGCTCGTCGGTTGTACATGCGAATCGTAATTAGCAGGAATAATGCCTTGATAGGAATCGATCTAACGGCCGGGTGCCACCCCACCCGACCACCCCGGCATACGGCGCAGAAGTCAAATTTCTGATAACAAATCTTTCTATAACTTGCACTCTATAGGCGGATGGTGGTAGTTTGTATGCCGTTCATCGACTTCCTAAAATAAAATTCATATCCTTTTTAAAGTACAATGTTTGGTTGGAATTATTCATCCTAGGATTGGATGATGATTAAAAACGTAGCTTACGTGTGGATTACTTGGATTAACAAAAATATAGAATACTTTTTATCCTGGAAAATGTGACAATCCCGTGGGATCGTAAGTGTAAGTAAATAAAGTAAGGTTGAGATTGTCAACTGATCTTAGCTCTAAAAAAATGTTAAAACCTGCAGTGATTTTTTATATTCATCATATTTAGAGGAATGAATTAATTGGTAATTACGAGTATTTATTATTATCATCAAATAACAACCAAGTTAGTGAGAAATAAATGATACGTACCTCGCAATATATGTATTCTGTAAATGCAATTGGGGTGGGCAACTAAATCGGCGTTATTAAATCAATTCGTGTGAAGAGCAACGCTGTAACGTGGAAAATCAAATGCTCTTCATCGCACTGCGCGGAAAGTAATGCAACTGTTGCTTGCATTTTTAACCGACCGTATGTATTTTTAGTATGTATGTTACGCGATATCTTAGCCACTTGTAAACCGATTTTTAGGGTTCCATAGTAAACAAGGAACCCTTATAATTTCGCCATGTCTGTCTGTCTGTCTGTTCGTGCGCGGTCCTACTCAGCAACTTTAAGTACTAGAAAGCTGTAATTTGGCATGGATATGTATATCAATCATGGCGAAACAGTCGTAAAATAAAATATGGAAATAGTTTTTTTTTAGGGTAGCTGCCATACAAATAAAGAGGAAGTCAATATTTTTTTCTCTACAAACATATTGTGTGGGGTATCGTTGAATAGGTCTTTTAAAAATATTGTGAGCTTGGGGACACCATTTTTCGATTTAGGGATCTGTGTCTGAAATATTTAGGTTACAAGTAATTTTTGTTGTTAAAGTTACGTCCCCCGCCCCCATCTATCTGCTAAACGGTTGTATATGGACACGTGAAAAAATCACAGCTATAGTATATATAATGTTATATATATATAGTAGGGTTAACAAATTAAAAAGTTATAGGTGATCCACTTATAAAATGTTCTCGAAAAGGAAAATTTCATACAAATTCAATACTTACGCTTCAGACTGCAAGTTGGCATTTACAATTACGGAACCCTACACTGCGCGTGGCCCGACACGCACTTGGCCAATTATTATGATTATTTTTTTATTTGAAAGCCTTTAGTATTAATTTGGTCCCATATTAACAATCTATAATCATTTTGAAATGTACTAATCAAGACCTTTAATCTGATATCCAACTCGAAAAAAAAAGAAAAAAAAATTGTCTTTCACGTTTTGTATGTGACATTGGTTTATATACTTACATGTTTTATGTCACCCAGACATTAATGACAAATCAATTAAAACTACTAATGAACAGATATACATACCCACCTTCGTACATACATTGACTCCCTTCTACTTGGCTACGACGTAGTCGGGTAGAAAAGGCATGTTACTTGACTATGTGGCTGCGTATCTAGTTTGCATCACACCCACGCAAACAGATTTTGATTAAGTTTTCATGGAAAAGGGAATTACTTCGACATATCTGGGTGTATATTTGTCTATGTGGTCTATGTATCTGTCTTTTCATTGCAGCTCTCACGCAAACTGATTTTGATTAAGTTTTCTTTTCTATGTTTACTTTTTAGGTTTTCTTTTCTATGTTTATTTGTAATCTTTGGCTCTGATTTTAAAAATATCCGTTCAGGATATTTCTTTTTACTTTTTACGAGCTCATGCCCGCGTTGCTTAATTTTTTGACAATCCCACGGAAAACTTTTACTGGGATAAAAAGTAATCCTATGTCCATCCCGGGGTCTCAAACTATACCAAAAGTTTATTTCAATCGTTCCAGTGGTTAAAGCGTGGAGAGGTAGTAGACATACAAACCGACTTACTTTTTGTATATTACTGGCTGCGCCCCGAGGTGTTTCCCGCGATTAAAGTAGCCTGTGTGTTAGTTAATCCGGGGTGTCAGCTTCCTGCATACCAATTTTTATTTAAATTGGTCTAGCCGTTTGCGCGTGAAGCAGTAACAAACAAACCTTCACACACACTCACTAACAAGCTTTCGCCTTTATAATATTAGTGTGATGTAATTAGTTAGGATAAGTAAGAAAGTAAGGATATATGTCCCACAGCTAGAAAAGTTACCACCCCTTCCATAGTATAACAAGTATACGCCGGTCACAGTTTTATTGGGGATTTCAAATTAAGGTTTTGAAGTTGACTTGTGCTTTTCTCTATCTGTTACCCGAGTATGTAAATCTTGCAAGACTAATTTGACTCAGTCCATATGTACCATATGTAAGGCTTTGAATAAATAAATAAATAAATAAATATATAGGGACAAATACGTACCACCTATCCCATCTTGGTATACTAAACTTCACATGAGATGTAGGGGAGATGTATACACCTCGGTTGATTATAAAGCTAGCCTCAGATCACCTCTTCATTAGTTTAGTCATACAAATAACAACTAGTAGTTCGCCACGAACTAAGACCTCGCGATTATATCTTCTACTATCAAGCAAAGCAAGCAAGCAATCCAATACACGACAATTGAACACAATTAACTGACTAAACAAATTAAACAAAACTTTAAACAAGCAAGACAAAAAGTCATACGATTCTAGAAAAAATCAAGTCAATCTTGTAAACTTATGAAAAAATAACCATAGCGAGTTGAGTTTTTGTTGGACATCTACCTACATAGTTATTGCTTTTTGTGAACTATATGGTATTGAATGTACTTACGCAACGCAACAAATATTTGTCAATTTTCTTCTTTTCTTAAAAATAGTGGTCAAGACATTGGCCTTGTAACTCGGAAGTCGCGGGTTTAATTCCCACGGGAGACATGTATTTTTAAGAAAGTTGTTCAGTAACCTGGACTGAATTCAATATTTTGTAAGAAGATTTTGTATTGTATATCCGTCACGGCTCAGTCAGCTAGACTTCGCGAGTCACCCTAAACCCGTTTAAGTATAACGTATAAAAAAGTTGTCCAGACAAAAAAGTTGTTCAGTTAAAAAAAATGCGTTTTTATAATGGCAACAAAAAAGTCTAATGAAATTTTTGAAAATATTTTGAAATGGCGGATATATGACAGTTTTAAAATTTTAAACCCCCATATTTCCGCCATTTTGAAAAATTTCGGAAAACTGGCTCGACAAAAAAATTCTATTTAGTTGCTGAGCCTGCTTACAAAATTTTATGAGAATCGGTTAAGAAATGCGACCTGTAGGCGAGAACAGCCAGACAGACAGACAGACAGACAGACGGACAAAAGAATTTTTGGCTAATCTCGAAACTGAGACGCTTCGCTCGCTTCGCTCGCTCGGTCAATAACAAATGTCCAATTCTGACAGTGCATTCTGATTGAAAACACGAAGCCGGCCGAAGACTTCCAAAAGCCAAGACAAAACTACACGCTGCAATCAGAGCGGCTGCAATTATTCAAAATACAGCAATATTAGATACATAGTGCGATGCGTTTTGCATTGCGAATCACCCTGCACTGTTATGCCGCAAAACGCCGAATTCTTAGAAAGTCTGATGAGCAAAATGTCCAGGTATTTACACAGTAACTTGCACCTTCCGAAACTTCCAACAGAAGTCCAGCGCTGTAGTAGTGTGTAGCGTGTAAAGTGTGTTGTAGATTTTTCGAAGAAACCATGAGTAGACCTAGATGTTTTTTTAGTTAGATCTAGGGTAACAAAATTAAATAAATGTTTAGTTTTGTGTATTTTTTTGTTAGTTTTTCCCTTAGAATCACATTTTGTGTATGAGTAATAATAAAAAGTTGTGAAAATGATTTTTATTGATCTCATTTACAGTTTTATTACGACTTTCATTTATTTAGCAGCACTGCTATTGGAGAAGATCAAAGCTTACCATTATCTTATTTTTTCTCGTCGCTCGCACATTTTACGAATGCCACATTCTGCGTTCTAATCCCCCGTACTGTTTATGTGTTATAGGCCGCCCGCAGCAGATTGCCGGACGGCCGGCCTTTGCCGACCGTGCCGCCTTTCCGACGTAACCGCGTTACCCTTTTGCCAATTCCAAAGAGTATTTCAATTCAAATACATACAACAAATGTTCGAAATCGTGGAATCGTGAAAAGTTACAGCAAAATGCGACGGCATCGGAAATTTTAAGATCGAAAAAATGGCACGTTTTTTTGCTAATAATACACATGTAAGCTTTTCAAAAATTGCGTCGGTAATTGGGTTCTTTAGATTGTGATCACCTAAAGATAAATCTGGTTGAAATATGAAAACAACTCATTTTTAAGGAAGTACAGCATGCATCGCATGTTGCAGGTTAAGAAATACTTGTAGAAATATAATATATAACATATTTCAAGAAAAGTACAATAGATGACAATCCGTCTCCCAACATACTGCCCTATAATTGTCTATAAATAAATATCTCCTTATAAAAATATAAAGAAGTAACTAGAGCGAAAAAAAACAACGAAAAATTGTGTTTAAAAACCTACTGATATCCCTTAAAAAAACAATTTAGACATTTCATATTATATTTAAATCCCTTTAAAACACAATCCGTACAGAATAGTACTTTACAGGTGATTAGCTTAGGATCCCTTTCACACTGCTATTAGGGCCCTCAGCGACATAGATAAAGCGAGGGGGGGGGGGGGGCTCAAGGGCGTCTGAGTGCACTGCGGCGGCATATATATTTGAAAATAAATCTAAGGGTGCGTTGCAGCTGACAGCGAGCGAGACGGGGTGCTTTAACTAGGTATAATATAAGGATATTTTAATTTCAGTCCGTCATTACTTCATGCCCCATACATATTTAGTTCATGATAGTGAATAACTTTACCAAAGAAACATAATTCGAAATATGAAAAATAATAATTTAGTTCCATAGAAACTCAGATCAGCTGATTAGTGGATTTTAATGGAAAACCAAAAACTTTTTCATATGTGGGAAAGTGTTCTTTGGGGAAAGTTGTTTCGTTTCATGGACTGAAAATAGTTTCAGTAATAACATTTTGTCCGATCCTGTTTTTACTTTTTATCTGCCTGTATCATTGTGTTCTGATAAATAAATGTTTAACAGAGTAAACTTTAATCAAATAGCTCAAATATTTTGGATACTTTTAAATTTTAATGCATTTCTTCCAACCGCTTACATGCAATCAATAGAACAAAAATATCCCCACAATCTTACTAGTACTTAACCATCTGGAAATAATTTAAATTCAACTGAAACATCTCCGCTTTAGCCCAAACATAGTCTCGGATCTCAAATATTTAAGAGCTGTTTAAGTGCTTTTCAATGGAGAATGACATACTACTAGTTGGATGGACGAAAAACTTCCCCCTAGGAAAACCTCCCGCTAGAAAACTGTGGGGTGAAGCGCCAACTATTGAAGATTTAAATCTGTGAGGCTCGTATCTTAATATTCAAATCTAACATGAAACAGTTAAGCCTAAAAGGTAACAATTTTAAAATACTAAAGTAGTCGTTTTAAAGATTAGGTAATTTTTGGTTACTGATAAAAAAAATTTTTGCTTAACAAATTATTAAGCGTACATAAGCGGAGCGGTTGAGTAGTGCTCTACTCTCAACATGTCACGGTCAAGCATCTTTCTGGACTTAAACTGTCTTTATTATATTCATATTGCGCTAATACAGTACCTAATATAAAAAAATTCAGTAGAGATACGAAAAACAACCGTTTCATAAACACATATTTAATACTTATAGAAAATATAATGTCAAGCATAACATATAAGAATAATCGGGCAAGTGCGAGTTGACCCGCGTGGAGAGCGTTCCGTACAATGCCAAAGTCAATCACATTTGAAATCCTCACAGTAAGACGCGGGCTAACTAAATTCAGTAAGTGGACGTATTATATTGAGTTTACCGCTTTATTTTCAATTGATAAAACTCTTAAATATAATGTACAAAGAATGAATTATTTTATGTATTTTTTTTTCAAAATTTTAGGCTCTGTTGTTTTGGATATCTGGGCTGGTCAATTGTTGTCTTCTTTTATGAATAAAAGTAAAAATATTTATTTTACAATAATAATAAAAATATATTTGAGTTCCTCATAACGAGCCCTTTATATATAACACAGCAAGATTTGCAAAACCAACTTGCATTATTTTTAATTATGCGAACCTTAGGATAAAGTAAATAGCAAAATGATTATAGAGATCAAGTGGTTTAGGCACTGGCTGCGCATCTATGACGCACGAGTTCAATTCTCACTAGGTGCGACTACTTCTAAGTTTTATGTACGGTAAATTTCAACTACCATCACTTGGCATAGAGACTTCAGACTTTAGGCAGTTCGAAAGTTTACATCAGTGCAACTATATTAACTAAATAAGATGAAGGATAGAAGGCTAATCGATTCTTCAGAAGAATTTACAGGTTAACATTAATTATCTTAATCGACTTCTACAATCTGTGCGAGAGCGGTATATCCTATGTTTTATTTGCTTTACATCAGCTTGGACTGTCTGAAATGCAAGGGCGTTAAATCAACGATGAGCAAGTTAAATATGCTGCTGAATCTATATGCCTTTGGCATTTCAAAAGCTTAAATCTCCACAAATATTTCTGATTTAAAATGGACACAATTTTATTCAGTATAAACATGAGTGTCCACAGAGCAATTCTACGTAAAGCGCCGCCGTGTCCTTGATCGAGTCCGGCGGAACCGGCCGGCAGACGACCCCCCCTTTAAAGGCAAATTACACATCCGGCATCGCAAATATGAAGGCACATAAATAGTTTTTGGAGCTCCGTACGCGAGTGGAAAAGTAACCTTAGTTTTACCTGACAAGTTTTGTATTCGGAAATGCGTGGAGACAAGAGTCATTAAATTAATTTTATTTTTCTCAAAAGTTACTAGGTACAATAGTTTTTGGGGCTCCGTACGCGAGTGGAAAAGTAACCTTAGTTTTACCTGACAGGTTTTGTATTCGGAAATGCGTGGAGACGAGAGTCATTAAATTAATTTTATTTTTCTCAAAAGTTACTAGGTACGTTGTCTTATACTACTTAGTAAGCACTCACTTATTAAATATTAGTAAGACTAAGAACTAATCTGGGGGCACGGCAGTGCCCCCACCAAGTCGAGCAAAAAAGCGTCACGGCCGTACCATCCTTTTCTCGAAGCAATTCAGACCATTTTCGACCCCCTGTAACTTCGTTGTGGATAAAACTAGAAGACTGAAATTTTCAGTAATATGCAGGCATTGTAAAGACACGGTATATTTCAAATTTCATTCAATTTGAACCAGTATTTTAAGAATTATAACGGGTCAAATTTCTTAATTTTGTCACTCACTGACTCACCGATCATCAAAATTCTAAGGCAATTCTAGCAGACCTAGAAGCTTCAAATTTGGAATATAAGTAGTGTTTGGTGTATGAATCAAGGAAAAACTAAAAAATCTAGAAAAGACCGCGAAGAAAATTAAGCCCATACAGCTAAGTCTTCAGTTAAATTTTTCAATATTGGCTTTATTCGTAACGATGTTTTACGGCAGTTATTATTATTGCGTGCGAAGCCGCGGGTTTAAGCTAGTCCCATATAAATATAGGCGCATGGTAGTGCCCCTGCCAAATCGAGCAAAAAATGGGTATTCCCGTCATGAAAACACGTGTAAATTAAATTATTTAATGCAAAAAACGTACCTACGTGCGTATTTGTACTTATTACGAGTGCGTAAGGTTGTAAATTAATTATTATACCACGCGCTGCGATGCTAGCGAGTGAGCGCGGGCCGTTACTACGCGCTGCGCGGTGCTAGCGCGAGAGCGCGGGGCGGGGACAGTGGGGAGGCGCGCGGAAAGGTGAATGTCGCCGAGCGAGCAGCAGCCGCGCTCATACGCGCGAGCGACCCAATGCTGTTCGGATGTGCCCAGAATTCTTACCTACTCGTATAAGTTTGCGATTTTCATTGATAATTTCGATTGCTATATTAGTTTGACGACTAAAGGCTACTCTCATTGGTTTACTGATATTATTTGCTTACAATTTGAACGTTGTTCGGATAAATAATTTAAATTAAATATTGATACTTTAAGTACCTAAGTATTTATAAAGTAGAACTGTCTACAAAATACAAAAAGAAATGATATCCCATCAAAAACAATACTTGTCAAAAAAACCAAGTCTCGCAACTCAGTTGTTCTGCGGTAAAAAGTTGTAAGATCCATGTAATACCAAGTCGGTTATTAATTTATTCAGTCTCTACTTAAGCGACTTTCTGTCTTAATACGTCCAGTCTCTAAGACCACGATCGTGGTCCATAACAATTGAAAATCAATTGTGTCTGGAATCTCCGTACTCGAAGCATTAAGTTGTTACGTAATAATTAACAGCATCTTATAGTGACGCATATCAATATTAAAATTCTTTAATGTTTTATATAAATATATTGAGACTTGGCCATCGCCTGAAAACACGTGTAAATTCAATCGCCTGAAAACACATGTAAATTCAATTATTTAGTGCGATGGCCAAGTCTCGATATATTTATATAAAACATTAAAGAATTTTAATATTGATATGCGTCACTATAAGATGCTGTTAATTATTACGTAACAACTTAATGCTTCGAGTACGGAGATTCCAGACACAATTGATTTTCAATTGTTATGGACCACGATCGTGGTCTTAGAGACTGGACGTATTAAGACAGAAAGTCGCTTAAGTAGAGACTGAATAAATTAATAACCGACTTGGTATTACATGGATCTTACAACTTTTTACCGCAGAACAACTGAGTTGCGAGACTTGGTTTTTTTGACAAGTATTGTTTTTGATGGGATATATGATATATGCAATAAAAAAATGAATTTTATTGCGTGCCTCCCCTTGACGTGCCTAGACATAGAACAGCTGCATTTCGTAGCAGCTTTAAGTATAATGCTACCAAAATTTGGAACAACATTCCACCTCCAATACGGAACCTCAAATCAATATATTCATTTAAATGTAAATTTAAAGAATATCTTTATTCCAATGCAGTTTTGGTAGCAAACATCTGACCCTAAGATGAACTATTTATTGACTTATATATTATTCTATTATATGTATTTCACTCGTAATTTTATGTATTTTAATTCTTATATTTAATTTATGATCGAGAAGAGATATCAAATTAGATTGAATTGAAATATTGATATATGTTCCAATAATACACACTGTACTGTAATATTATTAGCCCACCTTCGCATCGCTTTACCGGCCCCACCCTTGGTTCTGGCAGAATTATCAGCGTCGCAGTTCGACCAGCTCGTCTGTGACATCATGCTGAGTCAGGACCTTTTCACTATATAGGTCACATCTCACAGTACAACCGCACTGCACTATCACAATTAATTAAGTTTTCGTTTAGTTACCATGTGCTTTACTCAATACTTACAATGTATATATTGTGTCCTTTTTTGGTGAATAAAGTTTTTATCTATCTTATCTATCTATCTATCTATCTATCATGTTAAAATAAACAGTTTTATTATAAAACAAGGGCTTTAGCTCTATATTCCATGCTGAAACAAGTTGAGATCTAGTAAAATGACACCCATCTTAAACTACTACAGTCACTATCACAGAAACCCTCACTAAGCGAGTGAGACTCGCACTTGTCCAGTTGTTTACCGTTGCTCATGGGCGACGACGGGCGGCCTTCTTCCGCCGAAAAGCGTCCAAAAATATTCCAATACCTACGTGTATTGCGTTTGAATGCATTTTTTGACGTCTTTTATAAAATTAAGTTTTAAACCCGGATATACAACGAGGGAAAGGCATACCCGTAATAAATCAAACCACGGGCTACACTAGATCACTATAGTATAATAAAATAACAGTCGAATATTTAAAAAAACATCCGCATTTCCATACGAAAATGTGCAGTCGCCCGGACAATTAGTATGAGAATGTCGATTTTTTTATTATTTGAATGTATTTTTATTAATAATGATATAACAGTCATATTGCACGTGGTTGGATTTATTATGGGTATATCCCTTCCACGTTGTATAAAGAAAAAAATATTAACGAATTGAAGGGTGACTTGATCGAGAATCATCAATAAGCAAGGAAAAAAAAAATACATGTAAAAATAGCTATGTTCAGCACTTTGAAAGAAATCCTTGGAGGGTACCGGTTTCTTCCCACCAAAATATCGTCCAGAAATGTTCCAATACTTGCTGTTGAATGCATTTCGTGAATATTGAAACCTCAGAGTGGGTGATGCGGGCATGCCTCTTCCGTGCACGCATTGGGGCGAAGGGTGCACAAACCAGGGGCGCGAGGCCCACTCTCAGCCCCCTCGCGTACCCACCCGCTTTCTAAACCTACACGCAAATAGTACACGTTTGCTTGGCAACATTTCATGCTTAGTGTATACAAATAATGTTCGGGCCGCTACAAACTGCAAAGGGAATACTAATGTAAGCTGCGAACGCGAACGTGGGCCTAAAGTTAAATCAAACATTTCGATGATCGTGCATATTGCTGGAGACTGGCTGGAGAAGCTGTTTGAAGAACAAATAACATTCGAGGTTTGAACGTCCGCTGCAATTATATTTCATTGGCGAATGCCTTTTTTTTTGAATGCTTGCACTCGAACAGATAGCCTCACATGGTCACAGACTCACAAAACACATAGACGTAAACAGACTCTGTTCCAACAGATGGCCATGGACAGTAAGGTAGATCGAGACCGAAAATTTTAGTCCACATCCCTACCACACACACACACTATACACAGACTACCACGTGGAATAACCGCAATTACGGTATTCGGAGTCTTTTAATTGTAGTAACAGTTCTTTTTGTTTATTAATCACCACTAGTATTATCAATTTTTTTCTTGCCTTAAGGCATGTTCTGACTTAGCTTGACGACCGCCGACGACGACTTCTAAAGCACGGAAAGAACTCAAGTTTATTTGCCAATTGTCACCCATATTAAGATACAATAAAAAAAATATTATCATACCATGTCCGAGCTTTATTAGTGTAGTGTATGATCTAAGGGTAAGCACGTGTGTATGTGTGTACATACACCTGCGCTGCCGGTGTTTGCCTTTTCCCCAGTCAAACTGCCGATTTCCAAATGCCCCTTTTGTCCATTGATTGCAAACTGCGATGTCAAATGTATGCAATTTTAAACATATTTGCCTGTTTTCGTTCTGTCTTACTCGGAATCAGGTCTGTACGTTGCAGGGCAGACATAATCTCAAAAATATTAATGTAGAAAAATGATTTAATTTAAAAAAGAGATGACTTTTTTTTATGTAAGTACATATTACATACTATCACACGAGTTTTTGAAGTGAAAACTTCTTTAGCGGCGTTGTGCACTTTTTTTGGAATGGGTAAAAAATCTAAAACTCGCGTCAGGACACGTGACCCTGATCGAAAATTCGTAAGACGGCGCAGGGCGCTTGCGCGAATGTTCGTGTGTGTTTATGTTACAGCGTGCTAATAAAATGTCATGTTTGTGTACGTTAGCCCAATAAATAAATATTGTATTCTACCACATAAATGAGAGTACTTTTATACTGATAATTAAAGCAATTCGTGCAAAATTATTCCCTAACCATTCCAAAATATCAAAAATGCACAACGTTAATATTCAAGTTTTCACTTCTGCCGGCACTCCCAGAGTGCAACCCGTCGTTTTTTTTATTTTTAAGTAGATATGTAAGTACTTTATTTTTTGAACGAAGTTCCTTTTTAAGACGGTACGGACTTAGCGCATGGCGAGGCGAAAAAAAATTTTTCGTCACGTAATTTTTTGGGGCAGGAAGCTGTCCCATGTATCATATATAAACAAATTTTAGTCATTAATACTCAATTAAACCGTTTTACTTAGCTTCACCTTTTTGTGTCTTGTGGTGAGTCATATCTAGTGATTTCTGTATTAATTTATCTTAAAAGTAAACAGTTAAAATACAATTATAGAGACTATTAAAAACAGGTGGATACTGTACTTAATGAAGCCACTGTGATTACTGAATATAATTTTAGATAATAACAAACAACCACGCATTTACATAGGCACCTACAATTTATTAGGATGTCCAAATGGCTACGTGCTTTCGTTCGGTAAATTACCAAAATTACATTTATGCATAATGCAATACTAAACAATAAATTTATTCGAATGGTCGTCTGTAATGGAATAATAACCAATTATGGTGGTAGCCGAGCTTCTAGCCCACTGGCTTCGAGTTGGATTGTAGACGACGGCGGGATTAGCGCACAATACAAGCTAAGCTATACTGCGCGACGCGACGCAACAAAGCTTCCATAATTAGATTTCACATGCTCACTAAAACGCTCATTCTGGTCGCAAAATGTCGAGACTATAGGAGCATATCTAATATATAAGGTATTATACTGAAACTATTTAAGGGTGAATTCAGTCCGTGATACTGAACAACTTTCCCCAAGAAACATCTATCGAAATATGAAAAGTAATTTTTGGCCTTCCATACAAGTTGAGCGATCAGCTGATCCAAGTTTGTATGTAAAGCCTAAATTTACCTTTTATACTTCGACATATGTACCCTGGGAAAAATTGTTCTTTACCATGGCCTGTATTCACCCTTAAATAGTTTCAGTATATTTCATTTGACGTTATATTTACAACTTTTACTAACATTTCATTGTAAATCTATAATTTCATTCCTTGAAATATTACTGCTGATTTCGATAAAAGGTCAACACAAGCACACGGTCTATTCGATTTGTAAGAAAGTGTTTTATAAAACAAATTCTACTATCTATATTCCCAATACAAAAATAAACGTTTTTGTGTACAAAAATAAACATCGTTTTTTACGTGTTCAAATCTCCAGTTTTGGCACCCTGAAATCCAACTAGATATTTCAACTAGATCACATAAAATACGATAGTCAAACCTGCTGTTTTGATCAGTTCATGCATACGCATATGGTGGTCTTATCAGACTTCTTTTTGACAAGAGGCTAGCAGATGTATAGAATGCGGACAAGCATAAATATACCTATCTCACCTTTTTCCCTTTCATGAAAGATAATGCCTAAGGATGGATGCTACACCAAAGGTCATGCTTAGCAGGATGGCTGTGGTAAAGCAAACAAGATATACGTTTAAAACGAATGCCAGATCACGGGAAAATTCTACTAAAAAGCACGAATTACAATTACCTTTCATAATCACTCGATATCAGTTTTTTTTGACTCGCACTTTTTTTATGTAACATTCATTACATAATATTTTTGCATATAAATTGTAGCCTATGTCACCTGGACAATAATTACAATCGATGGATATCACACTGGACAAACGGTTCGGATGCTACGGTGTAACAAACTTACATACATACATAGACTCCTAAAATCATTATTCATTACCCTTCCTTTTGGCTTTGCCGTAGTCGGGTAAAAATAAAACAAGTATGTTTTTATTTTAGCCGTCAACATCATCCAATACAAACTTTAATGACATTTCTATTCTGTCGTCTCTTTATTTTGCACCCTATCCAACGGATAAAAGATACGTTCGAGACACTAAAATTCACGTTTAAGCTGATAACACGGCCGTTTGAGCAACCATAACGGAATAGTCAATCGGGCTTTAGTGAAGGCTCTTGCCAGATATTGCTCGATAAATGTCGGCCACAAATTGTTTCTATAGTAATATTGTTGGCAATTGATACACTAAGAAAATAAAATGTGTATGATAAATACTAAGTACCTGGGCGGCGACCGAGCTTTGCTCGGTTACATCTCAAACACTAACAAATTTTTTTTAAACTTGTCTAAAAACAATGCAAAATAAAAAATTATATATAAACTTAAACATAAAAAATAAAAAAGTAAGTCACCGAGTGGGATTCGAACCCGTAACATTTTTTCTAGCGGTCGGTATCCTTAACCACTGAGCTAAAATCAAGGCGGTCGGCGCGTCGAAATTAGCGACCATATTCTGCGTGGAAAGAAAAACGCATGAAAACTCGAAAACACGCGTTTTCCCAAACATAAAACTAATCTAGATCGATTGTTTACCCCCGAAAACCCCCATATAAAAATTTTCAGCGAAATCGTTAGAGCCGTTTTCGAGATCACAGAAATTTATAAAAATATATATATATATATACTATATACATACAAGAATTCCTCGTTTAAAGGTATAAGAATAAGATTAATGTGACTAACTCAAATGACGAGGGCTTTGATTTATTTCATTTTATTAGCAACCTTTTTATAATATATAAGAGTTACTTAGAAATATTGTCATTTCCCTAGATGGCAGAGCCTAGGGCTATCCGGCCATGATACTCAAAAGTGGTGGGTGTATAGCTGAAAAAGAGAGTCAAAAAGAGAAAGACTGCTAGTACATTCTGTTCATTCATATTTTTGCTTATTCCTTCGTACGATATTTATTAACCTACAAACTTATCTACAATAATGCTTTCATAGGACATTATTTACACTTCAGTCGTTCTTCTGCCCTTCTGAAAGAAGAATCGTCTAGATGTCTAGACGATTCTTCTTTGACCGACCCATATCGGTCATGTGTTGACACTTGACTTTTAGCCTATATCGAATCTGATTGTTAAATTTCAGAATTTGTTTTAATAAAATATTGGATACAGATGACGATATTCCTAAATAAGCAATATTAGAAGGCCGATGAAAAATTTGTTTACATTATTGTATCTGACAAGTAATTCTGACACCATTTGCAATAACAGTGCAATTTCTAATAAACAATACCTATCTAAAATTATATGTGTGGTAGAAGAAACTCATTATAATGAGTTTGTTCTACCATAATCACATATAAATATGTGATTATAACACCAGTCTTTACCAACCACATAAATTCAAAATTTTAGATGGAACACGCCTATTCATAAATAGATGGTAATTAAACTGAACAGTGTCTATGGAGAACCAGCTTAACGCGCGATAGATTTAATTAAATTATCGCTTGCGATGCATCACTATAGAGAGCGGGACAATCAGTTATCAAGCGCTTCTTTAGTTTTAGACAGTACGTACCGCTACGTCCTACCTTGTAGATATACACAGTGGGTATTTTGAAATTGAGTATAATTAATTTATTCATTCAGTCCTTCAAATTGAACCCATTTCTAAGAAATGTACATCGAGATTGGAAAAATAATCTTATTAAATATGAGTTTTGTTTATTACTTTTCATTACTTAGGGACTTTTTAAACATGAAAAAAGATGCTTCTTTTTCATTAATCGAACAGATATTCGCTATCTAGATTTTTTACTATGAAAAAGGCCTTTGACTAGCGGTGGGAAAGTATAGGTTACTAATCAAAACCATCAAAGCCTTGTGTAACTAACAAACCGATAACGGTCACGCGAACAAAGTAAAATGTAGTAAAATGTCTTGTAGTAATACAGTACAAGTATCAGACGTTATATATATATTCGGCTTATACACGGCCTACACATTTTATTTTTTAATTTTAACTTTATTCATCCTTTGAAGGATGGTATATCGTGCTGCTTTACCGATTGTCCTGTTTACTCTTTTAAAGTCATTATCTAAACATGTCTACTCTGGTCAATTTTTTCATAACGGTATGTGTATGTTGTACCTTTATTCTATGGCTAAATATAATACAAACTGTTAATTAGTTCAGAGTGTGTATTAGAAGCATTCGGTATAAACGCCTGGCTAGTAATTGATTGATGCATTACAAATTCAATCAAGTGATTAGGGGGGTTCCAGTAGCCGGGACGTATCCCAAATTGATAATAGACAATGTACATTGCCAAGGGATCCTGGCCGTGTTTACGGCATTCCAAATGGAACGAACCGATGCATACACCTGTTTTAATGATAACTTGACGTATGGCATTGAAATAATATCAAAGATCAAGAAGTATCCAGAATGTAAATTATTTTACAAATAATGTCACTTAGTATTGACCCTTTGCAACGTGATATTAGATTTATTAATACAGAAAAACTAATGTTGGAAGCGCTATTTAAATCACAGGAACTGTGATTTTCTACGTGCGACGACGCTAACGTAACGACGTGCTATTTCATACAATTAGGCAATGTTTGTTTGACGTTTAGTAAATAGTATCTGATTTGAGTTGTTGAAACTATAGAGGATTCCTACGGTGTAAAACAATAAAATACTTGATAAATAATTAAAATATACTGCCTTAATTTTAACTTAATATAAAACTAACTTGTTACTAACCACTCAAATGAAGTTAATAATGAGAAAAGAGATGACATTGCGGGAGGTTTTATGACAACTACTACCTAGTTATTAATTCGTGTTTTATAATAAGAAGGAAGCAAGACTGACTAATTTGAAATTGGTGTGCGAAGCAAAACCACTCGGTTAAATCAATATAGCAGTGAAGGCGAGCCATTTAGCTAGAAATTAACGTAAGGCGCAGTCTTGGCCGCGCGACCGACCCAAGTAATATCCGCACTGTGGCCTGTCACGGATGTTTTCAGCTACGAAACCTCTGATAAGTTTACTTTATCTTAGCGCATTGCCGGTTGCATCCTCAGTTGAGCTGCTTGGGAGCTCGGAGTGCGCTTCATTGCTTTATCTTTTCTAAATCATCATAATTTCAGCCGCATAACATCCAGTGCTGGACATAGGCCTCTCCCAAGGATTTCCAAAGTTACCGATCTAGAGCGGCCTGCATCCAGCGCCTTCCAGCGACGACCGTAGTCAGGTCTTCTCAAAATATAACAGACAAATCAATGAAACATTTAGCCCGTAATAGTCTTTTATAAAGTCTATTGAGCTTTTACTCGTCAGCTATTCGCAGATTGATTGATATTGAAGAAACTTTATAATTTTTTCATTTAGGTATACAAATTAGGTACTTCTGACCAAGTGCGTGTCGGTCCATGCCCAGCGTAGGGTTCCGTAGTTACGAATGCCGACTATGAGTCTAAAAAACTAATTTGTCTACTGAATTTGTATGAAGGTTTTTCCTAGTAGATTTTATAAGTTGGTCGCCTACAACTTTTTAATTTGTAAACCATACAAAGCTCTGATTATTTAAAACTAACATTATACATATATTTTATGGCTGTGAATTTTTTTACGCGTCCATATTCAACCGTTTAGCGGATAAAGGAAGAAATACAATTTTGGAACATAATTTTCACTATACAACTGAAACTAAATCGAAAAATGGTGTTCACAAGCTCATAATAACAATATTTTTAAACTGTTGAACGATACACTATTAGATTAAGGTTAAATTGACTTACACTTTATGTATGGGAGCTACTCTATAAAAATTATTTTTACCTTTGCCAAATTATAGCTTTCTAGTAAGTACTTATAGTCTCTGAGTAGAACCGCGGACGGACAGAGAGAGAGAGACATGGCAAAACTATAAAGATTCTTTGTTTACTACGGAACCCTAAAAACGAGCTATGGACGCTGAAAAATTAGGAGTTATCTTTATCCCTTTATTAACTGGGGACCGATCTGATACCAAACAGCAAAAAATTGAGCACAAAACGAACAAGCATAAAAACACGTTACAAATTTAATTCCGCTGAATTTTAAGTAACACGTTGCCGTTAGCGAATTAATATTGAATTTTTAAAGGGACGCTCGGATAAGCGAGTATGCATCAAATATTGTATTTATTAATGTATTTAAATCGGAATACGGCTTGTACGAGTACTCGGATACTCTCATAAAGTATGAGGCACTGCTGTTAAACGATTCATGCGATTAAACTGAGTGTGCTGGCGTTTACTACGGCGCGGTCAGCTCTGGACTAGAGTTTCCTCACGCGAATTCCAACCCTCCTACATCGAGTTACGGGCCATTTAGATTCATCAGAAAGATCCGCTGCTCAGATTATAATTTCGGCTCGGTGTCAAGTATTCATCGAGACGGTTGACTGTGAACATTTCTATTCGTTTAATAATCTATGTCTTTTAGAAGTTCAGGTTTGTCGTTGGGGCGGGTCGGGCATTATTATTGTTATTGCAAAGGCAGCACAGTATTTTTGCATGGTTAAGTAATGGCGTGTGGAGAATGGGGTTGGCTGGTTGGTTGGACACTGGGCTAATCAATGGCTCGTCTTAATTGACGGACAAAATGTGCCCGTGGGGACACGGACGCCCGTTGTATATAGATATTTAAACGAATGTTCTGAATTGAAATTACGTGAAAGATATTATTTTAAGCACGTATATATGTGGATAACGTGTCTGTGGATTTGATGATAGTAAAAGACAAAGTCGGTAATTTCAATGAATTGCAGAGACACTTAAGAGGGAAAGCACTTTATGCACTCCGTCCGTACAAAAAAAGCAGATGAAGAAAAAGTTTTTTCACTCCTAAATGTTAACTGAAAGTTACTGAATAATTGAGCTATGCTATTGACACAATAAAAATCTGGATTTATAGTTCTTTTTTTTTAAATTTGCAAATTATAAGTAGACATTTTTTGTATTACATACTCATAGCAAATTTCGAAAAGGGAAAACCTACTTACCTTGTCTTTTATTGTATAAATACATAAGTAACGTCTAAAAAAATCATTGAGATCAGATAACATTTACATAGCAGTGGAAAAACGTTTTTTTTTTTTTTGTATGGGCGAGTGCGCGTGTTATTCTTACCTCTTAAATTTAAGAATATTTATTACCACCCCCTACCTGGTGGCTTTACTTATTTTGAAGTTATAACAATCTACGAAATGTAACAAAAAAAAAAGAATCTATGGTTTTCTGATACAAATAGATATGCTAGATTTAATTTCTAAAAAAAGACAACACAGTCAAGTAACGCGTGTGTTTTCGTTTGATTGAACGTTTAAGAATGTGAAGACTACGCACATACATCATAATAAGAGCGAGGGAGACAGACCCTGGAGGGAGCGAGACGGCGACATCGCAATTACCCCGTGAGATTGTTGAATAAATTTACATTGAGTTGATTGAAATAATAATGAAATTGGTACGGCGCACAGTGAAGGATCGCATGCGTTATTTAAATTAATAATAAAATAATATTGTTACACAAATCGTGAGGGAGTGCTTTTTTTTATTAGGAGTCGCTGAAATGTACATTTTTACAAGTCTCATTCGCGTTTCAATTCTTTTTACCAATTTTTTAATTTTTTTATCTGTACATCGTAACTTAACACAATTACTGCTATCATTGCAGACACAATAGATTTATAGTTGTTTGTCGGTCACTATGTGACCCCTATGGCGTACAATGTGGTAATCTTAGGCATCAGGCAGAGGGCAGATTATAAAAATCTTAGGGCGATTGATTTCGTCGCCGTCCTAAAGGAACCTAGTGTGGCCACCATTGTCGAAAACAAATAAATAAATATATAGGGACATTACACTGAAAATAACCAGTTTGTTTTTATGGTTCCATTTCAGCTGGGAGAAAGAGAAAAACGTACAATTTATCAGATCGTAAAAACCGATCGAGGGAATGGCGAACTGAGTCTTTTTGCTTTACTGAGCCTATTTACTTGAAACCGGCGAGACCCAAAACGATCTGTCTTGGTAGGGATATAAAGATATGATAGCGTATGTATTTCTGCTCAATTTGTACATAATATACAAAAAGGGCAGCGTTGGCACTACGCTAAGAAATGAGAAATTGAGTTGAATTTAAATCTCGTTAACAAATTAATTTCAATATCTGATAAAATATACTAAAATCACCAATGGTCTCTAAACTATAGGTACGTATTGTAACAGATCATTCGACCAAGATTCGCTTACGAGATCCATCTTATCATTTCAAAAATAGGGCTCCAGAGCTCGCACTGTCGATTCCGATGATAATTAGGTTCTTTATATTGTGATTCTTTCCGAGTGATGCTAATATATGAATCGAATCGCGATGTTCCGTTTCGCGTCGGATAATATTTTTGTATTTATATGAGCAGGAGCGGGATTTGTCGTTTGTTATAATGTTAATTCGTATGGAATTGTTTTTGGTCACATTTGAGTAATACAAAATCTTCTTTGATTTTGATTATTATTAAAGAATGAATCTTTACCTATATTTATAATTAATTGAATAAATGAATAAATATGAAAATTAATTGCTGATCTTTAGTCTCGCTAAAATTCGAAAATTTTAGCGAGATTTAAGGTAATTTTGGTTTTGAAATGTGTCCAGGGAAGGTTTGAATGATGAGAAAAAAAGGAGAAAATAGCAAAAACAGGAAGCGGGAACGGTAGAAGGAGAACGGGAACGGGAGCGGGAGTCGCAGAGGGAACGGGAGTGAGACCGGGAGCGGGAGCGGGAACTGAACCGGGAGTGGGAATCGGAACTGAAGCGGAAATGGGAACGGACGGAACACAGTTCGCCAGGTTAACTCGCATATGTGTTGCCCGCGTGGCAAAATTTTTGTCAATCCCACGGGATCCTCACATTTTTCGTTATTTAACGTTCTGTGATCCAAATAATAAGCTACCTACATTCTAAATTTAATTCCAAACCGGTCAGCTATTTCTGAGTGAAAGCATCCATACATATATTTCGCATTTTATAATAGGAATAGAGCTATATTTTTATTTATATAGAAAACAATCACATCTGAGCTAATAGCATTAAAACTTTTTGTATTGTCTCCTTACTAGAAGTTCTGTAAAAAACATGAAAAGTTTTTACTTTATGGACGCTTTTACTTTTGTTGGAGTAAGTACTTATATAAGGTTTCATAAGCCTCTTCAACAAAAACTGAGGCGACATTCTTTTTTTCAAAAAGATTCTAGGAAACTGTTCCTTTGAGAAACTTAATACTTTATTTATGGGGAAAGAAAATCTTTTCTAAGAATATTGTATACAATCACTATTTTACCTTTTGAGGGGTAGACAGAACCAAGAGTCACAGGACCGAAAGGCCATGCTTAGCAAGTTGATGGACCTCTGAAAATGGGAACCACAAGTGTTGTCTAGACCAACAATCAAATTTGACTAATCCCTAGGTTTACACTCTTTCCCTTTATCAATATTAACAATATACAGATACAGAAAAATATTACGTCTTTTTCCTTAACGGGGTTGACGGGGGAGAGGAGTCTGGGGCAAAGGACCCCTAAGGCCACCTTTAATATGACGGAGGGCATGTGCAAAGATGCAGGAATAATCAAAATAATTTATGGGTTAACTACCCGCATCGCCTTTTACATTGTTAGATTGATACAGATTCTCGCTCATTCCCTCGATCGGCTTTTAGGATCTGCGCGGGGCGTGAAACAGCTGATACGTTCTACGTTTTTTTGCAAAGGTACGGATAGTTAGCATTATTAGCACATTCCATGTAACAATGAAATCAAACAACATTTTAAAGTCACAAAATGACAAACAACACATAAACTGATCGATAACCCTAGCAATTTTCTTATAAATCTCACCGCTTTATTTTTCGTTTATTTATTGCACAAAAATGGCGGTTTCAGTCGGTCGTAATAATTGCATACATTGAATTTATGCGGCTAGCTGTGGTCCTGTGAGCAACAGGACGGTGCTCAGGGGCCAAGGATCATGTGGGGCGGCTAACACAGAGTTGACACAAAGTTGCACGTTTCACGGGTTAGGTAGGTACTTCGCGCTTGTCAGAGCAAGTATACAAATACATTATCACGTCTTTATTCCTTATGAGGCAGAGCAGTAAGCAGACAGAGTTCAGGACCACTAGCCACAAGTTTTACAATAAGACAAACAGTTTTATTTTAAAACGCTAACAAACTTTTGTTACTAGGTTCAAACCATTATAGTTATATGCCATTGTCTCTGATCTGAAAAATTCAGATGGCATATTAGTAGATTTCAACTTGATTTTGTCGGATATTTTTTTTAACCTAGTAACAAAGTTAGTCTGCGATTTATAACAAGACGATAGAGTTAAAGTTTAGCTCGTCTAATTTAAAAATGCTCGCCTTACTCCTCGGTTTACGCTTACAAGAAAAAAAAAAAGGGGGGGGGGGGGGTTCATTCTCAATAATCTCAATATACACATTTTTTTGGCATTGGTTTAGTAAGTTAAGAAGCGGCGAAATAATACGCCCAAATCAAAATGACAAAAATACGCCATACTGCAGGTTCTTTATTTATAAAATAGATGGCACGTCAAAGGAAGTACTAGTCTTCAATTTCTTTCTTGAAAGTCTTTTATAATAATACGTTGAAAGGGTTGCGTAGTGCCTCATTTCTCATGTACTGAATTAGTAGCCCTTTGAATTGTTAGTATGTAAATGTTTTATACTCCTTAGTTCTTTTTGCTAAGCTTTGTCATTAAGGTACTTTGGACTTACTAACGTTTTACTTACTGATTGGGTCCCGATTAAGGATCCCAATCCGATACTTCGCTTAATATAAATTTACCCGGTTACTTGAACAAGAAATAAAATTCAATATTTATGTAAACTTTGACTTAACCCAACTGTATCTAAGAACCTTCCCGATCATGTTTGCTTTCAAAACGAAAAAAGTACCG
This sequence comes from Acrobasis consociella, assembly GCA_963555685.1. Classification (NCBI taxonomy): domain Eukaryota; kingdom Metazoa; phylum Arthropoda; class Insecta; order Lepidoptera; family Pyralidae; genus Acrobasis; species Acrobasis consociella. The sequence continues at coordinate 23,235,060 of OY743104.1, forward strand.
TAATTGGTCAATTAATTTAAGGGTTACGATGCCACAGACAGACACATCAAACTTATAACCTCCCCTTTTTTGTATCCGGGGATAAAAGTAATCCAAACGTTACGCCAGACGAAGACGGAAAGTAGATATTGAAAAATATATTAGAACCTTATTATAGTGTTAACGTCTAATTCAATACCTACAGCAAAAAACACGACTCTGTTTATTAACCGACTTCTAAAAAGGAGGAGGATTTGACATGTGTGTTTTTCTGTATGTATGTTACGCAATTTCTTCGCCACTTACTGTGAACTTAAAAGCCTTATTAGTACTATATTGGTATCATATTTATTTGGTAATTTGGTAAAGATATAATGGAGATCTTTGAAGATATTGAAGAAAGGGAAAATGAAGTCTCTTTATTTGTTAAAACGAAATCACCACGAATTTTATCATTTCGTGGTGATTTCGATCAAAACTATGTAAAAAACAAACAAACAATTCGAGACGCTATATGATTAGATGCCTAATAATGCCACAATACGTACAACAAATAAAAATGATACCTACATAATCAAATGTAATAATATCCGCAACACGTCTGGGTTTCATTCGACGGGATAGCACTATATTTAACTTAACCGTCGAGAGTAATTTTGAAATATTTCTCCGTATCATAAATAAGAGTTAAACTGCACCAACTGACTAACAATTAAATTTAATTACTTTACAAATAAACAAACACTCACTATATTTTATAAAATTCCGGGCGCGTTTCGCGGAAAAATAAAATGTCAGTCAGCATGTTTGAGATTCAACCTCGTTTCGGCTTTTATCTTTTTGCTCAAATTATATTAAATTAATATTATAAGTGCAGCTCTCGAGTTATTTGTGAGCTGTTAATTGCTGGGGTCTTATTGCGAAATTATTTAAATTGTAGAGTTGGATATTTAAACTGTTGTAAATTATTATCATATTTTAAATCTTCCTTAAATTTCTACTTTGTTAAGTCCTCACTTGGTATGCTTCTCATATCATTTTAAAGGGAAACTATTACGTCTAAGTTAGCTTTGTTAATTTAAGAGTCACAGTCGCCTCACTTAGAAATATACCACTACAATTGTTGCGAAGGTTTGGCATGTGAGGTGCCCCCGCACCTCTCCCCCGTTCTCGCCTTTTCGCGTGTATTGGGAGGTGAACAGAACACACACATTGACAAGTGCACGGATGAATTGTTTCGTTTGTAGTAGTTGTAGGCATAAAATACTCCGCTTGTATGAAGTGCCATACCTGTGACTATATTATACAACTACGTCGCTATTGGCTTCGTCTTCACGCCCAGACAAGTTTTTTTGCTATAGCCAAATTAAAAAATACCCCGACGACTCTATCTAGTGGCGAAACTACATAATATATTGATATCGCAGCGCCATTTATTATTTGTCGGGTCAATTTGAAGTGTTATCACCAAATAAGTTTTAAACGACTGAACCAATTTTCATCCAACATGGCTAAGATAAGAACCACCCCAAACAAAGTTGCTTTCACGTAAAAAAAACCGCATCGAAATTGGTCCATCCATTCAAGCGCTACGACAGACAAGACAGACACAGCGTCACACCATGTTTTTTGTCGGGGGTCAAAAATCTAAAACAATTATGCAACTCAAATATTAATATTAATAAACCTATCGAACCATTCAATGTAAAACGTTCCTAGTGAGATGAGATATTTTAAAACGTAAAATAAAACGCAGTCTAAAAAACATGAAAACGATTCCTAAGTTTAATATGAAAAAAGCACTGAGTCCTCATTTGAACCGGTTTGTATGAAAAAGTAATACATTCGGCGAATCGAGGTTATTAAAAATGGAGGCAAACATCCCGATTAGAACGTGGCTCTGATGAGTTTGCGAGCTTTGAAAACAAATTGGACGTACTTTAAAAAAAAGCATTATATTGCAATTTCCATAGAATAGTCATACTTTTCGTACTAAGACAGTGCTTGCAGTAGTTGTATTGTAATATCGCTTTATTTGCACGAGTTAATTACTCGTGCCAAAAAGAAAAATGTTACTTATATACGTACAGCAATAATATGCAATCAGATACTTTTAGAAATGCTACAAAGGGTGCCTTTTTGACCTCTAGCAAAAATTTTGGAGCAAATTTAGTCCATGATACTGAATTACTTTCTATATAATTTTTCAAAACTAAAAACCGACTGCACACCAAAAATACACAACCTATTTTAATAACATTTCTATGGGACCACCTCGACAGGCACCAAAAATTTGGCTTTTGATAAAAAGGCACCTGTACGTTTAATACAAATCCTTTTGTACGCGACAAATCGAGACGAGATACACGTACATACAGTTATACATTCAATCTTACGTGCTTTTCCTTTCTTTATACTCTCGGTCTTGTTTTTTTTTTTCTGCCCGGTAATCATAAATAATTGGCCAAGTGCGTGTAGGGTTCCGTAGTTACGAATGCCAACTTTAAGTTCATGCCACTAAAAAACTAATTATCTATTGAATTTGTATGAAATTTTCTTTTTCCGAGTACATTTATAAGTTGATCGCCTATAACTTTTTAATTTGTATACCCGAAAACTATCAGAGCTAAGTAGCTCTGATAGTTTTCCTTTAAACTACATTATATATACTATAGCTGTGAATTTTTTCACGTGGCCATATATAACCGTTTAGCAGATAGGGGAGGGGGGACACTTGCCGCCAGCAAAAATTTGCTCTTCAAACCCAAATATTTCGGAAACGGATCCCTAAATCGAAACATGGTGTTCACAAGCTCATAATATTTTTGAATGACCTATTCAACAATACCCCACACCATGTGGTTGTCGAGAAAAAAATTATTGAGTACCACTATACTTGTATGGCAGCTAACCTAAAAAAAATATTTTTGCAGATTTTATTTTACGACTATTTTGCCATGATTAATATACACATCCATGCCAAATTACAGCTTTCTAGTACTTATAGTTTCTGAGTAGGACCGTGGACAGACAGACAGAGAAGGGTTCCTTGTTTACTACGGAACCCTAAAAAGGACGTGCGAATCAAATTCGGTCGTTCCATACAATCCCATACACGTGCCACTGATGCAATAGTTTTAGTATATCCTGCGCGGTAAAAGGGAAGCAGTGTGTTAGTATGCTGCGCCGCGCGGGACATCCGTCATCTCGCTTGGATCCATTCGGCGGGCGAGTGCGAGTCGAGTGCACGGACCAAACCACACGTGTCGTGTGGTTTCCGGCGGAGTAGAATAGGGACCCAAGTCCTCCCGTGGATGTCGTAGAAGGCGACTTAGGAAATACGAGTTAAACAAAACTTATAAACATCAATGAGACCTCTCCAACAAGTCTGGCCAGCGAGGAGAGTGTAGGCCAAGTCCTGTCACTGCTCTTGTCAAGTATGGCTCAGCTTATACAAAGAGGGTCATGCTTCTGCAGTGGAGACAAAATGACCTAATGATGATGATGACAGGAACAAGTGTGTCAAGTACATTATCGAAAGTGTATGTATTTTTGTATTATGTAGTGTTAAATTGTTTTTTATTTCCCAGCATCTTGTTTTTCTTTTATTTTGATTTCCTCTTCTTTTTTGCTTTTTTATTTTGACTGTATTTAAAAAGGAGATGAAATTTTTGGTCAATCATTTCCTCGCGGACGATAACTTGTAAAATGCTTCAGATACATAGTTGTATCATGAAGATCCGTGCACGTCAGCTGCGGATTGGTTAGTAGGTAAATCAGCGGTAGCCAACCATGCCCATTAAAAAAAATTACTGCATCCCGATTGAAAATTTATGAAATTACAGCTAATCCAATTTCTTAAAACACAAAGTCAGCTGACTATGAAGTGGTGGAAAATATGTCAGCTAGTCACATAAACATTAAAAATTTATATGTTTTCAGTAATTTCTTCTCAATATAAAATTTATCAGATGAAAGTTTCTATGATTTTCTGATTGTGAATATACAAACATGCCAGCTGGCTATATCTCGGTGGGAAGATTGTCAGCTGATTCTCTGAACAGTGTAACGCAGGAGCATATATCGCTCACTAAATGCAAGGCACAATTTCTACCTGTTTTTTTTTATCATTTACAGGATCATATATAAACTATCAGCTTACAGCTTGATCCACGAAAAAATAAAAAAATATGTCCACTAATTTAAACAGTTTTTGTCAGGAACAAGCTATTCGTTTAGTGACTCCGCATTTCAAAAATGGCACTGCAGGCAAAGTAGAGTCTACTTAGTTTCGAGAATCCCCTGCTGCCAACAAATATAAACGGGTAGTAGAGTATCACACGTCTTAACATTCCAATGAAACATCCTTTGCAACCGGTGAACTTGTCGCTATCAGGCGAAGGTTTCGAGGTCACTCGATCAATGTAATCAATTGCAGCAATACATCTTATTTAGGGTTGGCGACACGTCTCGATTATATATAAAGAAAAGTTTTATTCACAAATCTTTGTTTTCTTTGTAATTTGCTTTGGATAAACGAATCAGAGTTTACGGCGGCTATTTATTATATAGCTACTCATTACTAGCGTTTTCACAAGTTGAGCCTAAGAGTTGAGCACTATTAAAAAAAACTACTTGCTAGATCTCGTTCAAACTAATTTTCGCTGGTAGTTTGCATGGTTATGAACATCAAATATTTTTTTAGTATGATCATTCTCTTACTTTAGGAGTTACGGGGAGGGGGAAGGGGGGGGGGGGGAACACACATTTTTCCAATTTGGAAGTGTCTCTCGCGCAAACTATTCAGTTTAGAAAAAAATTATAAAAGAAATCTCAATATCATTTTTAAAGACCATTCCATAGATACCCCACATCTATGGGTTTGATGAAAAATAAATTTTTGAGTTTCAGTTGTAAGTATGGGGACCCCCAAAATTTATGTTTTTTTTCCTATTTTTGTGTGAAATCTTAATGCGGTTTACAGAATACATTTACTTACCAAGTTTCAGTTTAGTATAGTTCCTATTGTTTCGGAAAAAAGTGGCTGTGACATACGGACGGACAGACAGACAGACATGACGAATCTATAAGGGTCCTGTTTTTGCCATTTGGCTACGGAACCCTAATACAATAATCAACAAAAGAAGAGGGACGCGTCATGTAAGCGCAAGTCCTATTATTAATTGTATAGCTTTCTGCCGCCTAACTAGATCCTATAAGTGACGACGGATATTGCAAGATAAAACACGTTAATAAGTCTATAAAAACAAATTGACAATGTTTTAAAAATTGCTTTACAAAAATGACAAGCACAAAAGAAGAAGCAAAATATTTTCATACGAAAAGCATAACGGTTATCCGCCCAACTTTTATTTCAAATGAGACAATAATTTATCGAAAAATACAATGCCTATGTTCGGGAGGCACACAAATATGAAACAACAATCTACATACTTATCTAGAAAATTGCTACTATCACCGCGTAGCATACATATACAAAAGTTGCAATGTTTCTGGCACAAAGTGTCTAGTACCGCAACATTGAAAAATATCAAAATAACGAAAACATAGGTAAAAATAACGCACAATAGAACAGCAGCACAGTCTCATCATAACTAGTACGACCATCTGCTGTCCTAAAAATATAAAAAAAATACACGCAAAAAAAACACCAAAACAACAAACACAAAATAAGACAAGATGAAAACGGCTTGTGATGTACCAGCCCTGTCTCAAGGTGAACGACCTTTGCCGCCCGCCCGTGTCCGCCCAGCACTTGAGTCAGGTCACGGTCGCCTTCCGCCGCCTTACGCTGACCCCGGCCCGCCTAACCCCGATTCGACCCGCCGGGCCACACACTCTGGCCTCTTCCCGATTTTTCCGTACGACTAGTTCCCGCTGGATTGACCCCACTTGGGGCAGGTCAAGTGTTTTATTGGCGACTTTTCTTTGCGTGTTTGTGTTTGTATCGTCCTTTAATTAAGTGACTTAGTGTCTTTTGTGTTTGATTTTAGGTTCTCGATGGACGCGATGGAAAAGGAAAATGATTACAGTTTCAACATCCTTATAAACCTTTACCAGATCTTTTTATACAAACGTTATTTCTAATAAGTGGGCGAATCTTTGTTATTCAATTTAAAATAAGGAGGAGGCCATTTATAAAAAATATATTACGTCATATCTTCGCCAATTGTGAACCGATTTCATGATTCTTTTTATTTGAAAGCCTTTCGTAACAAGTTGCCCCGATAATAATTTACGTAAAGATATATGAAGAACTTCGAAGATATAGGAAATACTAGGCTGCTTTAATTTGTTAACAAAGTAGTTATTTATCGCTTGCATTTAGACATTTAGAAAAACCTTGATGTATAATTTGCTTATTGCATTTTTCTAAAATTCAGTTTTTAGGGTACCGTAGTAAAAAGGATGTCTGTCTGTCCGCGGTTTAACTCGGAGACTATAAATACTAGGAAGCTGTAATTTCGCAAGGGTATATATTAGTCATATCGTAAAAATGGTAACTTGCTGGTGCCCGTAACATCGTCTGCGTGAAATTAAAAAAGACAACATCATTTTCTTTATATCAGATTTAAATTAAACAGAGCCTAATTATGTTCTCTAAGTTGAGCTTAATTTATATTGAAGAATGCGTAAATATCTGTCCAGTAGTTTTGAAGATTAGCGTAAACATACATACAGACAGACAATTTTTTTTCTTTTTTTGTTTAGTTACTATTTTAGGGTTCTGTACTCAAATGGTAAAAACGGAACCCTTTTACTGACTATATAACACTATACGTATACCTTGGCGGGATTAGGATTGCCGGACTCGTATTATTGTCAAGGGGCAAAACTCTTTTTTTTAGCATAATTTTAAGTGAAGCTAACCATAATACGTTCGTGAAAACCGCATCCAAATAAGTACGGTCGTTTCTGAGACTAGTGCGCTTAAGGGTCCCCTGACCCTAGACCAAAATACAACTTTCCATACAAACGTAGTCTACGTTTTATTTCAAAACTGTCCGATTTGGGCAAAATTTTGTAATTTCAAAGATATTGCAATTATCTAGGTTTATAACTAGTTTCCGACAGTAAAAATATGAACTTGAAATAGAATATAGTGTTTTATATCATTTTTGACCATTAGTATGGGAAACTTCTAAATCGTTATATTTTCTTTCCAGTTCATAATTTTACCATAGGAAACCAGTTATAACCCTAGATAATTGCAATTTCTTTACAATTACCAATTTTTACCGGAATCTGACATGTGGTTTCAAATTTAAACGTAGACTACGTTTGTATGGAGAAGTCTAGGGTCGGGGGACTCTTAAACGCCTAATAAGACAAAAATTCTAGTCATGATTGGTTTGGCTTTTATTGTATTATTAAGCGTATGGTATATAAATTCAAATAACCAAAATTGACTGTGATTTCATGCATTTTTCAATGATCCGATAAATCGTATTCCTAACATGCTGGCCTTTCCCTTCTTAGGGAAAATTGACCAGTTCATAGACTGAATTAGCTAAAAGAATAGTTTTAACAAGTAAGACCTTTTGTAATGTGAAGGATTTGTGAAGTAAATCCTAATCTGTTTTCCATTGATACGAAAGAAAAATTGGGAGGACGGCTTGTACGTAGGCATAACGGCCCGCCCACCGCCCGCAACAACTTCTGAAAAATGCTTTTTACTCAAAAATATGGTGCATCTATAGCGAAAACAAGTTTTCTTAATTGCTCTCTTAGTTCGCAGTCTTAAAAAATTAACGATCCGGTAGCAGAAATAGATTAGTTATTTTACAAAAACTATTTCGCTCGTTCAATGACTAACCGGTTGCTCGGTCTCGCTCGCTCGGTACGCGCTAGAGAGAAACAGGAACACCGATAGTGAGGCGTGACGCTTGTTTACACTCCCACTGAATAGAAAGCGGTGTTTCTATTTAAATTGCGTAAAAGTTTTTATAAGTAGTTTCTTCCATATTTTATTGCAAATTCCAGCATCTTAGGGATTGATTATGCACACTGGTAGTTAAGTCTATGACCACCGCATTAGAATAGGTTTTCTCGAACACTAGTTAGCTCATTAAAACTTAGCTACAGAGATATAATTAAATACCTCAGGACATGATTAAAGTTAACTTTGTCTGTATTATAATATCTGACGTTTGTTTCTTACTAGCAACCCGCCACAGATTTGCATGGGTTTGTATACATAAAAATATTCCCCATGAATCACTCCATTTATTGATGTCAACTGCATTAAAATCCATTTCGTATACTTTAAAAAATGGGTACATATATATGGATCACTATCTATATGCATACAAATTTAAGCTATAATATCACATAGCATACTGGTTTAATGCACAATCGTTTTTAAGCATAACGTCCTTTCGCATAATGGAGTATGCATAATAATTTTAAGCATAATGTACCTAAGCATAATCATTATTTAGCCCTAAAATTTTAAAGCATAAAACGATGTAAGCATAATGTCATCAAACCATAATTTATCAAGACATAACATTACTTTAAGCATAAAAATGATTAAGCATAACATTTTTATTCATTGTATATAAATTGTTTATTAATTGCTAATAAGTTGAATCTAACTTCCTTTCTGGTCTTACAGTTGTTCCAGGTGATCATAAAAAAAAAAAACTTAAACCTAACTTCCCTTTTGCCCTCACATTTGTTCTGGGTGGTCATATTTTTTTTTGCATGATTATTATAAATAAACACTTAAATAACTTAATTTTGTTTCTGTTATTTTTAAAAATATTATGCCTAAATACTATTAGTCTTATAGTTATTACGCATAAAGAGATTATGCGAATTAACATTATGCCGTAACAAATTAGCCTAAAATGTAATTATGCCCAACTTACCAGTATGCCAAAAAACAACTTATGCCTAAAAATTATTATGAAAAAATATTTTATGCCTTAAACCCAGTATGCCAAAGCATGCAAAATTATGCAAAAAAAAAAGGGTCCCCATATATATATAGAGGGATAGACAAAGGGAAGATGGACTTGCTTTTTGAACTGCTTAAGATTTTGGGTCAAAATGACGTTACAACAAAATTAAAAAATCCTCTAGATTGTAACCAGTCAAATCAGATACTTTTTTTAAACGTCAAAACAAACATTTTCTATAGGATTTATATCAAATTCTCAACCGTGACGACATAGTTTTTTGGAGTCAAATGTCGCTAGTAACAGTTTTTCTATATAAGTATTTATTATAAAATATAGTCTCGTTGAGTTAGTATCCCATATACGAGTATAACACAAGTCTCTAACTTACTTTGGGGTTTGGTTAATCTGTGTATTTTTTCCCTACACGTTTATTTATTTTATTTATTTATTTATTCTATATTTATTCTAAAATCACATTGTTAATGGATATGATCAATATAAATTATTAAATGACGTTTTATTATCTTAGCAGTACTTCCAAAATTATTTCTTTTTAACCCAGGATATTACCCAATTTCCGTACAAGTTGATCTGTGCGAGAGCCGAAATACTCAACAGCTTATTTAGAAGCACTCGGGGAACGCGGCTAATTCCCAGGACTACTGCAGGCGCCTCTGACGCCTTCCGTCTACAACCAGCAAAGCACTTGCAGCGGCACAGCCTCAAGCCTCCCCGGGGGCCACCCACCGCCCGCGCCACCCGAGAGTTCGAAAAAAGGCGATCCACTCCGAATTGTTCCTTTTATGTCCAGGATCGATCGCTTCGGAAAAGGAGTGAATTTTATCTGGCAAGCCTCCGTTACTTCACACGTGGTACACTAATTGGGAGGCACCAGGAGATTAGAAAAAGGAACGTGAGCCCCGAGAGACGATAATTCAGATTTTGAAGGAGTGTTCGATTTTGTGATACATTTACGAAGTTACTTACGCTGCTGATGGAAACTATTTAGAATGCCCGTCTATACTATTTGTCTCTTTGGCATATTGGCTACCACACTAGTCTGTTACTCCTGAGGATGTGCTTTCGATCCCCAGTCAGGGCTGGTTCGAAGATGGCCTTTTAAAATTTTCTTGTGTATATTTAGTATTAGTTATATTATAAAGTTGTATCTAATACAAATTTAAAATAAGTTTGGGTCTAGCTCAATGTTTGCGATTTGGATGTCTTCCACCAGGATCCTACCTTGATAACCCAGGGGATTACCAGACTTGCTTTTTTCAATTTTCATTTTACGTAAAAGGCTGCTAGTGGCCAGGCAATTTATTTCCATTCACCAATAACATAATAACGCCACACGACTTTTATTTATACGCAAACCTTTTTTCTTTAGCCTCTCCTAAGATATTCTTACGTAGGTAATTAAACACGGTGCAAGAAGTCGTCTCAATGGCAAACATGACTATTCAATTAACAAATTGAAAAGACACGATAATCGTCGACAGGTTGACGCACTACTTTTTGTTGTATAACTGTACATTTGAATTTGTTTCGCTGCTGTATAAACTGATTAGACCTTCAGCCAAGAGCGCAATCATTTTATTGTCGCGTGTCTCTTTTTTCGGTTCCGTACCCAAAGGGTAAAAACGGGACCCTATTACTAAGACTCCGCTATCCGTCTGTCCGTCACTAGGCGTATCTTATGAACCGTGACAGATAGAAAGTTGAAAGTTTCACAGATGATGTATTGCTATTGCTGCTGTAACAATAAATATTTAAGAGGGCAACAAACGTGATTTTTTATAGATTATGATACGGAACCCTTAGTGCGCGAGTCCGACGCGCACTTGGCCGGTTATTTATACCTTATTGTCATTATTTTAACATTCAAACTAGCGCGTCCCCGTCTTCGCTCGGGTATGTTTTATTATAAAACTAGCTGTACCCGCGGGCTTCACTCCCCGTAAGAATTTCGGGATAAATAGTACCGTATGTCCTTCCCCGAGTCTCAAACTATATCCATACCAAATTTCATCCAAATCGGTTCAGTAGTTTCAACGTGAAGAGTTAACACACAAACAAATAAACAAATATACAAACTCACTTTCGCATTTATAATATTAGTAGTTCCTGGGTGACCGAGCTTTGCTCGGTCGGTTACATCTCATACATTAACTATTTTTTTTTAAACTTGCCTAAAAACAGTACAAAATAAAAAATTATATATAAACTTGAACATAAAAAAACAAAAGTAAGTCACCGAGTGGGATTTGAACCCGTAACACTCTTTTTAGCGGTCAGCATCCTTAACCACTGAGCTAAGCGGATGGCGGCCGGCGCGAGAAAATTAGCGACCATGGAAAGAAAAACGAATGAAAACTCGAAAACACGCGTTTTCCCAAACATAAAACTAATCTAGATCGATTGTTTACCCTCAAAAACCCCCATATACCAATTTTCAGCAAAATCGTTAGAGCCGTTTTCGAGATCACAGAAATTTATAAATATATATATAAATAAATATACAAGAATTGCTCGTTTAAGGTATAAGATAAAAGTATAAATAGTACAAAAAGTATAAAATAATAAGGTAAATCTTCTACGGATAAATCTTCTACGTAAGTATAGTGAAATCACGGACCAGTAGTAGTAAAAGAATTTCCTCTCTGGTTCCATCTTCCGTGATCGTTATAATTGATCGGCCACTCTTTTTAAACTGTGTAAGGTCGTCCGCCCACTTCCTTGGTCTTCCCCTTTTCTTTAACCGTCCAGAGTCCAGTTGGTGGTTATATTTACCCATCTTTGCTACTATGTAAAACATAGATAAATGAGCACTAAGTATTTTTATCGACATCTTCCATCGCAACGGGGCTGTGGGCGTCCTTCGGGAACAATCCTAGTCATAACTCACCGGTACAAAATCAGCGCAGTTGATCAGCTTTTGATGTCTAGCATGTAGACTTACCTGAAACAAATATTAAAATATTTGAAAAAAAATAATTAAAGGCCTTTATTGTGAGGTCAAAGCATTTATCAAGTTCCATCCATTACAAAGCTTCATATCATCAGGGCAGCTTAATGTCATAATAACATTGCATTATTATCTAATGTAAAAAAAATTGATTTCGATCGGAAACAATGTTACTATATTTAAACCACTATCTACCCTAAGCGAATTGACGTCTAGTAATATACCACTCTGTCTCGTGCGCATGACTACTTAATTTGGGCGGATAAAGGTTTAAGCTAGTAACCAAATTAGGCTGACTGCGTTACGTTCCCAGCACCGATTTGAGCGGGACATCCCTATTTCAATGGGTATGTATATGTAAAGTACCATTATTTTACTTTGATTTGATTATATACATATAATAATTTAATTAACCTTACTATTTTTTTTAACAAATTTTGCTATCAATGTTCATTTTAAGATTTTTAAAGTAATATATTGTTTTTATGATGTCCCGATTTTGATGCCATGATTCCGATCTTCCTTAGCTTCTCTTCCGAATTTTAGATATCTACACCTGGCAAAGCTATCTGCGTTGCATAAAAAGACGGCTGCTTGGAGTACAACTAACCTTTTTTTTATAAACATACACTTTTCTGTTAAAAATATACACTACTAGACTAACATATTCTGGTTATTTTTAAACGTATACGGTGTCCAATGAGTTTTTAAATTGTCATATTGACACATAAGATTAGTAAGCTTCCAAGATGATCAAAGATAAAAAGGTAGAAAAATTAGTTCAAACAGGCCAAAAACCACACGACCCAAATTCTTCCGAACGATCGTTCACTACTTTACTGTAACAAGCAAAACGGAACCAAACGGCGACCAAGAGGGGAGACATTGCATGTGTCACCCGCTCACACCGAGCCGTGGCAAATGTTGCACGAAAAATTACTCGTAACTCCTTGACATAATAACTACCTGTGACGGAGACAATTAGTTTCGATTGCAATTACTGTTAAACGCGATAATTATTCCGATGCAATATTTGCTTAACGGCCTGATTTTTTTGTACTTGTCGATCACGGCGGTCATTTGTATATGACACTTGTTAATTTCACGCTTTAAAAAGATCAATCAGACGATCAATGCATGCAAACTAAATTTGCGCGGGCAATTAGGCATACACCACGTAAATTTTAAGAAATTTATTGATTTGGATACGGTTTTTACTATAATAATATTAATAGTAGGCATTACGCATGAGCCAAGATAGCTTCAGTAAAAGAGGTCGCCCAAGGACGAGGAGGTGTGATGATCTGGCGCTTTTTGACAAGACCTAGAAGTCTATAGTTAATGGTAGAGATAAGTGGCGTATTAGAGGGGAGGCCTTTGCCCAGCAGTGGGACATTATTTTCTATTAAAGAAAAAAAAATACGCATGTACAAGTTTGTGCGATATCTATTAATAAAGTTTATTTGCTAGGTAAAATAAAAAAAACCCGTCAGTTAAGAACGCTAACTAGTAATAAGTAGTAAACTATCGATACGACTTGATATCTGTAGCACCATCTATTTTAGCTAGCTCTGATTTTCAAGCGTCCCCCAATAACTTTGAAGGGCTGAATCGATTTTCACCAAACATAGCAAAAAACCACCGAACCGCAAGGGAACTTGCTTTCATGTAAAACATCGGTCCATCCGTTCGAGCGCTACGATGCTACAGAAATACAAACAGACAGACATTGATAGGCAAATCTAAGAGACCTACAGAGATAAGCGTCAAACTTAAAACACCCCTATTTTTGTCGGGTGTAAAAAGATGTACTTATCCACTAATTGAACTTTTTTTAGGGTTCCGTAGCCAAATGGCAAAAACGGAACCCTTATAGATTCGTCATGTCTGTCTGTCTGTCCGTCCGTATGTCACAGCCACTTTTTTCCGAAACTATAAGACCTATACTGTTGAAACTTGGTAAGTAGATGTATTATGTGAACCGCATTAAGGTTTTGACACAAAAATAGAAAAAAAACAATAAATTTTGGGGGTTCCCCATACTTAGAACTGAAACTCAAAAATTTATTTTTCATCAAACCCATACGTGTGGGGTATCTATGGATAGGTCTTCAAAAATGATATTGAGGTTTCTAATATCATTTTTTTCTAAACCGAATACTTTGCACGGGAGACACTTCCAAAGTGGAAAAAAGTGTGTCCCCCCCCCCGTAACTTCTAAAATAAAGGAATTATAAAACTAAAAAAAATACATGATGTTTATTTCCATAAAAACTACCAGCGAAAATTGGTTTGAACGATATCTAGTAAGTAGTTTTTTTTAATACGTCATAAATCATAAACGGCAATTTACCTTTCATTCAATCAACTCAAATATAAAATTTAAAAAAAAACAACTACAAGACTTTTATATTATGTTATTTGCTACTACGGAACCCTTCATGGGCGAGTCCGACTCGCACTTGGCCGCTTATTTATTGTTAGATAACTTGTTTCATCATCTTCATGAGTTCATAACAGTCACGGGAAATCTACTGCAGACCTAGGCCTCCCCAAGGATTTCCACAACAACCGATAACAGCTTGTTTGATATACATAAGAACACTAAAAGACTTTTTTGAGAAAGTTAATTAATATTAACAAATGACAGGTAGTATTTATACAGGTAGATAAACTTGTCAGTTTTATCGAAACATTTCACGCAAGAAACTTTAACGAATATAATTTATTCATTAGCACTGTACATTGTTAGCATTTTAAATCGATACAGTGCTAAATGTTGTGAAAAAAAAAACATTTTTTTCTACCTTGGCTAGAACGTTTCAAGTTGCTGGACCGTGCACACATACACCGTTAATAAATGATTGGTGGTCATACTTAATACATTTTAAATGAGCAATTAGTTGAAAAAAAAAACTGTTATTCCTTGAAGCCGCTTGAAACAATACATCCTACTAATAAATCTATCGGATTGTCGGCCAGCAATTAAATACAAAGTTGCAGTGCCTACGTAATTATTCGATTGTATCGTATTGTGCTAAATTAATTCGATGAAAAAATATTAAACGTTTATGATCACAACTTCGTCATCTTCATTATAAACCGACCCATTATCCTTTTATTAGTAAATCCTATTATCCGCAAGAAGCGGTGAACGATTTAGAAAAATATTATATGCAGGTCAACAATGCCGCTAGTTAAATCTGAAATAATAAAGGGTCCACTGGATTTGACAATCTTTACAGGAAAGTTTATACTGTCTAATGAAATCACCAACGCACTATGGTGATTTCATAATTACCACGCTTTGGGTTGTAACAAATCGTACCCTACTAAAAAAAATTGTCTACTGATTTGCCCATACAAAATCCTACCAATTCTGGGAGAAACCTATAGTCCAGCAGCGGACTGTTAATAAGCCCGAATGGAATACTGCTAAAAATAGATGGGTTACTTTTATCATCTAAATATTTTTATTTTCTTAGCTATTATTAGGGTTCTGTAGCCAAATGGCAAAAACGGAACCCTTATAGATTCGTCATGTCTGTCTGTCTGTCCGTCCGTATGTCACAGCCACTTTTTTCCGAAACTATAAGACCTATATTGTTTAAACTTGGTAAGTAGATGTATAATTAAAAATTCAAAAAATTCAAAATTCCTTATTTTTCTCCACAATGTTACATATTAGTACATAAAATATATTAATTCGTTGACATAGTTATTTTTGCACTTCCAAAGTGGAAAAAAGTGTGTCCAACCCCCCCCCCCCCCCTCCGTAACTTCAAAAATAAGGAATTAATAAACTAAAAAAAATATATGTTGTTCATTACCATAAAAACTACCAGCGAAAATTGGTAGGGTAAAAGTAGTTTATTTTTCAATACGTCATAAATCATAAACGGCAATTTACCTTTCATTCAATCAACTCAAATATAAAAATTAAAAAAAACATACTAAAATCAAATTTTTTATTCCGTAGAATTCTGACATTTCTACTAAAAAAGTAAAAAGGGAATGCGTTTAAGGGCGGTAAAAAATTAAATTCTTGATTAATTTTAATGTTTTACCAAGATAATAATACACTTAAAAATTTCTGGTATATTTAAAATGTTATAACATTTTTAAATACCGAATTATCAAAGTTATATTTTTAAGTAATTTTTTGTCAGCAGGTTATTTTTCTTTCCCTGGCATCACTCCCTACGAATTCATGTATCATCAACCTTTTTAGAAAAAAACTTATTAAATATTTCTTTTCGTAATCCATCAAGCACAAAAATTAAAAAATAGAGTATGCGGCAATCAGCTGTCACCTCGCAACTGTCACATTGATTGTTATATTTGTGACGTTTCTGAAAAGTTTTTCCTTGTCGAAAAATCTTTTTTCTGAACTGATTTAGATTTAAATTTGATATGGAGATAGTTTAAGAACCTGGAAAGGACGTATACGCCATTCACCCACAAATTGTTGAAAGGAGTCTCTAGAAAAAATAGAATCAAAACTATTTTTTTTCCTTTGTTTGTCTATAGACAGACTCTGTCTATCTGTATGTTTGTTAAATCAAATAGTTTTCACAGTTGTTCGTATTTTGTGTCAGTTATTCAACTGTTCGTGTTGAAAATATCACTCGCTGTAAATCCCCTCTTGATTTGGAGCACCACACCACACTGAATTAAATGGTTACATTCACTAACAAATAAAATGTGTAGACTCAGATGTTCACACTCTTATTGAAATCTGGAATTTAATAAAAAACGACGGGTTGCACCCTGGGAGTGCCGGCAAAAGTGAAAACTTGAATATTAACGTTGTGCATTTTTGATATACGAAACAGCAGGCGCAGGCATACATTTTCGCCGCGCCGTAGAAAGAGAGGGGGATACTCCCTCTCCTACGCCGCGCCTGGCCAAAAAGGTTTATTATCTCTGATATGTCAAAAAATGACAGCTATCAGAATTCTACGGAATTAAAAATCAGACTTTACAAGACTTTTATATTATCTTATTTGCTGCTACGGAACCCTTCATGGGCGAGTCCGACTCACACTTGGCCGCTTATTTATAACATACTCGTAATATATAATAGTGTAGAGGCGGCCGCCTTCAAACCTCACCTATCTGCCAGTCAATAAAAGTGCAAACTTTTATGAATACACGTAATATGATATAGTAAACTATGTTAATAAAATAATTCTTTTAAATAGTACACGTAGTAAATTCTCTTATTCCTAATTTTTATTGTTAGTCATCGATTCTTAAAAAGAAGGAAAAAGATGGGAAACCTACACTACATATAAAACAGATATATCAACGTATATATTAAATAGTCTGTCAGTCCTTAGATAGCTAATGTTGAACTCAAATAAGACTTAATAACACGAGAAAAACTCACTTAATCGAGTCTTGTTTGCATATTACTAGGGTAAGATATGTTAACGGTTGACAAATCGAGAAAACTTTTTTACACTTAATACTGACACACTAGGAATATTGTAGGGTTACCAACAGACAACGGTATCGTGATAATATGTCCAAAGGCTGGGAGAAGAAGGAAAAATATAAGGAACTCTACTGACAAGAGTGCGTTGCTCTTCGTGAATGTACAAGACAGCTAGAAAGCATGTAAGTACCAGCTGCTTCTTTTCTGGGATATATATCCAATGCCAATTTAGAAAAGTAAACAGCAATTATTATATCTGCTGCTGTGGTATTACTAACAATAGCTAGTAAAAGTAGAACTGAACTTACACGGTGGCGCAGCCAATTTAGAATAGTAAGCAGTAATTATTACTATTGCTACTATTCTAAATTGGGATTGGTACCGTGGTAATACTAGCAATAGCTAGTAAAAGTAGAACTGAACCTACACGGAGGCGCAGCCAATTTAGAATAGTAAGCAGTAGTTATTACTACTGCTACTGTTCTAAATTGGCATTGGGTCTGTGGTACCTATTACTAGCAATAGCTAGTAATAGTATAAACTGCACTTAACCGGTGGCGCAGCGACAAAGTGGATTTTGGTCTTAAACACTAGATGTCGCCATTCCTTGCGTGATGACGTTTGGTTCAGACATTAGATTTTCCATCTCCTGTTTCATTTTGATTATCCTGTTTCATAATTTTTTTACGTTGGTCATAGAATCTTAGGAAGGATTTAAATTTGCTGACATTTTTTGATTCAAAAGATTGTCACTTTCACAATAAGGTCATTTCCAAATCCCACACTAGTCAAATTAAGGCGCTTATTCAAAAAATGCGAATTTTAGTAGAATTATAAATTATACTTCTACTTAAATTCGCATCGCCTCGCGGCTGCCCCGCACCTCATCCCCTCAGATCGCTGAATAAGAGCGCCACAGTCACAGATTTGAATAAATATATTTTTAATTATGATTTTAAAGTGTAGTAACCTTTTAAAAGGTAGTTATGGTCACTGAGATGAAGTTCATTAATCAAGCGCAGAAGTTAATTAAAAGCATTCACAAAGGAGCGTAGAAATTAAACACTGTTCATTTTAAAAAATAAAACGTGTTGTAGTAACGTGATAATATGCATATACATGCTTATTATAAGTTACGTGCTTTGTAAGATAGATTCCAATAAGATAACTTATTTACGTAAGTAATGGTTACTCTAATTTAGTATATAAGCTGTAGTTGTAATCAATAGAGTTAGAGTCGTCACTATGTAAGGAGTAGGTTAAAGAAGATGGAATAAATATAATCAACGGCTCTCGTGTTTCCATCACCACTCCCAACCACAACGCTACCTACTGGACACCAACATCAACCCAACAGCATGGCACATATTATTTGTTATTGCAGTGTACGGTGTGAGTGGTGATGATACGTATTGATTTTACAATTTCTTGATAATATCTAAGTACCTAATTCTAAAATATATATTTTTTCTAACTACAAGTCAGAACTGCATTACATATCCATTACAAAGCGGAACTTTGCTGGTCTAGAGCAGAAAAAATGTATGGAAATCCTTTACTGTTTGTTTTATTTTTAACCGCGCGACCAGAAGTGACGGATGTCAACGTTCAGTTGGCCAACCAACGGCCGAAAGTACGAGTTAGACAGTTTGCGTGTGAAGGGGGGGAGGGGGGGGAGACTTGGCTTAAAAAAATACTTATACCTTAATATAGCCACCTTAGACCTTATTATAAATAAAATAAACAGGAAAGTTCCTAATCAAAGCTAATTTTCACTGAAAAATATAAGCGGGCAGTTGCTTACACAATAATTGTACCTAATAAAGGTAGGTACGTAATTTTATCATTACAATAGAAAGTTATACGGAATTTTTTCTAACTCCGAAATCAATTTAAAGCGGAGCTATAAAAGCATTAACTTTACTTTTAATAATTCTTTTTATTTTAATGATTATACAATTAGTAATTCTCTTCAGTTTTATTTTTAGCAAATTTTCTTGCAGTAGTTGAAAGAAAAGCAGATTATGCATCTCGAACTTTCTGCTCAGTGTAACAATCAATTATTGCTATCATTCATATAGAAAGTAAGTATCGATTACTAGAAAATTCAGTCTTATTACAAAATTTTGACGTACCAAGTTGTCATCCAGTTGACATCCAGTTGACACTATCTCAGCTGTCACTGGATTTGAGCAAATAATTGTATAAACTAAGTAACACCCTATGGTAATACCTATAAAATGTCTGTGTTTTATAATAAAAGGCGTGTTTGAATTCCGACAAGTTGTTTTTCCGATCCCCATAACCCGTATTGTCATATGGCATGATCCCTCCTGGGGTTGCCATATAGGAAAGCTAAAATTTGGCAAGAGATTGTAACCCCCACGCAAAAACGAGGGGTTTTATAAGTTTGACGTCAATTTCTGTATGCCAGTCCTATCGTAGCTCTCGAACGGATGAACCTATTTCAATGCGGTTTTTTACGTGAAATCAAGTTTTCTTGCGGTAGTTCTTAGTTAGCTTTGAAGAAAATCGGTTGAGCCCTTCAAAAGTAAACGTTTGGCATTGTTTTTTTCTAATTTTCCTGGCAAATAAACTAGTTTTATTTTTTTTAATTTTATACACAATAGTAAAAGGCCTTATCGGTTGACTGGTTAGTTAACTGACCGAGAGATGTGTAGAACGACATAGCCTTTAGTCTCTCTAACGCTTTCTTTATTCACAGTTCCTCAAATCGATTTCTCGTGCTCTACATTTATGCCGCTTACGCATAAAACAAAAACAAAGCAAACAAAGCAAAAACGACTCCGTGTATAAAGGAAAGGGAATTTAATTCCATCACGTATTCGTTGTTCGTGATTAAATCTTCTATTTTTTAATCCATTTACAGTAATCACGCGGCAAGGAGCGACTCCCGCAGGACGCCGAGGTGTGAATTTAACAATACCTTCATGTAAGAGTAAAATACAATGCGAAATGCCAGGTTATGTTTCATTTGTGGCTTATTACGAGTACATCTATAGGCAGCTTTTGTTTCTTACAAAATACTTTCAGTTTATTTATAACTTTGTGAAGGGGTGGCCAGGTACGTATTACTAGCGCTTTCGCACGTGATACTGAACGTTGCTCGCAGTGCCCATAATGGCATAAAAAATCTAAAGCTCCACCGTTCTTCGGAAGGCGCGTTAAGCCGTTGTACCCGGCGGTCAACACTCCCGGTCCCTATGTGACGTCACAGTAAAGTTTAATTACTGTGACGTCACATAGCCTATAAACAACGGACAGCCAAGACGCTTCCGATAATATTTCATTTTTCAAGATATCATGGATATCTTTGAAACGGGCGTACAGATGAACATAGCCCTCGTTTTGGTAAAAATATTCGGTAATATTCCGTAGTCGGTAAAAATATAGTCAATCATGCTGAAAATTTATTTTTTAACTCGGTGTTTTCTTTCTAATATTTCGATGGTAAGGAAAGTTGAAAAAAAAAACTTAAAAGCTTCTAATTTATCTTTTAACTCGGTGTTTTTCTTTCTAATATTTCGATGGTAAGGAAAGTTGAAAAAAAATACTTAAAAGCTTCTAATACGAACGGATATCCTATTACCATGACATGTAATATGGAATCAATGAGTGCGTAGCCCAAGCCAACGTATTCATATGTAACCGACTTGACATGAATAACGCATACCATGATAATGCACATCTCCGCCGCTACTGTTCGGGTCAATGGCATGATAGGTATAGCTTTCTTTTGCAGAATAACTTGGTGAAAAACACACGATTTCGTGTCCCGTGTGGAAAGTCGATAAAAAATATACTTAAAAAGCTTCTAGAATGAACTGATTTCCCTTTTACCATGATATGTAATATGGAATCAATAAGTGCGTAACCCAAGCGATCGTACTCATATTGATATGCAACCGGCTTGACATGAATAACGCATACCATGATAATGCACATCTCCGTCGCCACTGCTTGGGTCAATGGCATAGTATCGTTTTCTTTTGCAAAATAACTCGGAGTAAAACACGCAATTTTCAGTATTTATTTTCATATGTTTTTGGATGTAAAATAAGTTTAAGGTTTAAGTTTTTACGCAATTAAAAAAAAACTAAAAACTGAATCGACTAAAAAGTTCTACATAATTATCGATCCTGCTCACAAAATTATACGAGAATCGGTTGAGAAATGCCACCTGCAGGAGTGAACAGCCAAAAAAAAAGACATCCGAATATCCGGAATTTGGACACACGAAAGAATTTTTGCGGAAGCTGAAACCAAGAATTCGCTCGGTCAAAAATAATAAACAATTTATTTGGTCAGAAATAGGAATTACATGATAATGTGAGAATTTATGCGTTAAATACGGGATGTATTAATTTTATATTTTTAACACTAGCAGAAAAAAAACGCTATCAGTAATCTGCGGTGTGAAAAAGGCATAAGTGACAATCATTGGATTGTTTGGCACGCAAACACACCAATGTGTTTGCATGCCAAATACTCATCACTATAATAATTGATTAAGTAACTCTATTGTAGCTCTTAAGATGTGCAGTTTAATATTTCTAAAAAAGGATCGAATCATGATAAAAATCTTTTTTTTTTAATCATCTCACACTATTCGATCTCTTTCGATATTCACCAGGATCGCTGTGTCGCCGTCGTCGCTCGTCTGCAAGAGCTCTAAACAATGAATCTAGATTTCCACTGTAATGCATGATTCGCACAGATATCACCATTACCATGACATGTTATATGGAATCAATGAGTGCGTGACCCCGACCAACAACTGTATTCATTTTCATATGTAACTGATATGAATAAATCATACCGATGATAATGCACATCTCCAGTTCTCCACCGATACTCCTCAGGTCAATGGCGAATTATTGATATTTTTTTTTGTAATAACAGACCGCGTGAAAACATACATTTCGTAGTTGTGTTCGTGTTTTAACCATGGAATAAGGACATGGAGATACTAATTACTGCCGTAATTTTTAAGTAACCGGTTAAGTGCGTGCTTTATAGGGTTTCGTAGTTACAAACGCATAGTATACATTAAGTTCACGCCACTAAAAATGTCTAAAAATTAATCATTCTATTGGATTTCTATGAAATTTTTCTCCCTTGAAAAGTAGTGTTCACCAACTCACAATGTTTAAAAAATTTACTCCCACTTTCCTTGTATAGGAGCTACCCCAAAACATTTTTTTCTTGATTTTATTTTGCCGCCATGATTAATATACATACCCATGCCAAATTCAGCAGCTTTCTAGTACTTATAGTCTCTGATTACGATCACGGAGTCATGACAATTCTGTAAAGGTTTCTCGTTTATTACGGAACCCTCAAAAATCTGCTCGTTCTTTTATAAATAAACTAATAATATCTAGTTGCCTAATCTTATCTTATACCTTTAAACAAGAAATTCTTGTATATTTATTTATATATTTCTGTGATCTCGAAAACGGCTCTAACGATTTCGCTGAAAATTGGTATATGGGGGTTTTTGGGGGTAAACAATCGATCTAGATTAGTCTTATGTTTGGGAAAACGCGTATTTTCAATGTTTGAGATGTAGGTCGCTCAGGCACTATTATATTACCACAGAGGCCGCGGCGGCGCCACTGTGTAAAACGCTCTAGGCAAAAAACACTGTTTAGCACAAAACCTATTATTTTTTTACTTTATGTCTACGGTTCAAAGATTGCCATCTAATAACGAAAGCCAGCTATGACGCGACTTTGTGCCTTCTGAAGCACGAGGGAACCACCAATCGAAGTATGGACTGCGTCGGGGTGCATCATGCGAAACCGGACCACAGAGCCTTGTATAAATGAGACAGGATCTTACCCAGAATTATTCTTGATATATTACTGTCAGTAGCATTCCTAGCTGTGTTGTACCTTCGAGGGGTGGGCTTACCGGCCTTTTTCTTCCGCAAATATGTCATGCATATCAATGGCCACTTAAGGATGCCAACCATGCCTGGAAAAAGAAAAACCGGAACCTCCGAATGGATTTGGCAAAAGGTTATCTAGGATTTAGAAAAACACAAAAATGGAGAAACGTTTTGGAAAGTTCGACACATTCCAATGATTTTACGTCCAAGTAAAAATACATGTAGCCCCAAAAAGCCGGCTGCCACTGAGTTGGGCATGTTTGCCTCCACTCCCTGTTAATTGCCGAAACAATTAAGCCATTTATCAACAAAACGAATTTAAAGTGTCCGATTACCATCGGCCGCGCCTGTGCCCTGTTTCGCGTTACTCATTTGTTTTCATCTTCACACACGATTAGATTGCTCATTAGAAAGTAATTTGTATGTATTGACGGAGTAGACAGAAGACTTTTAGTATCGTGGTAGGGTTGAAATGAATTAAGTTGGCCAGTCTAGCCGCGTCGCCTAATTTCTATTAATGATCTCTTCATCTAGCGCGTTTCCACAAATATAATATGCAAATCAACGGTCACCCCCGCGAATCATGAAGTGATCATGCAAAATAAATCCATTCATCCGTCTCATCAACTGTCTGATTTTTTTTTTGTAAAACTATGCTTTACTGTTTTTTTTTGTATATGTTTTGTAAGAGTTATTCATTCATTCATTCGATAGAGAAGCATCTTAATAGTCACGAAAAGATACCGAAGACCACGCGGAACGGAGAAGAAATAACCGAAACAGTTTAAACGATTTGGCTAGGTATAGTTTTACGACCGGCATGCCTGATGACTCTCTTTAGAAATCCAATAGCACGCCAAAACGTCTGTGCTTACGAGATGAGTACTAGGACTTTAAAAGGCAGAGATAAGAGAGAAATGGAGGCATCACCACTTAACTCTGCCGACAATTGCAACCTCAGAAGTTGTAACTGTAAATAATTTTACAATAAAATGCAGGAGCAAAATAATGTTGCTCACCTTCATTTTTCGATGCTTTACTATCACTGATTTCTGGAGTCGTATTCCCTAGTATACCAGAAATATCGCTGCAAGTGCTGCTTGGGTTGGCGTCAGCTATTCTAGGCTCCTCTTTTGCACCATTGGGAGAAACTGCCTTTTCACTCAGAACATTTGATGTATTAGAAATAGAGCTGTCGTCACCCTCACTGCCATTCTTGCAGCTTTCCTCAATTTGTTCAATATTGCTATTTGTGTCACCATGGTCGAGTCTTCTTTGCATTATACTATGCCTTGTTTTATCTTTTAATTGATTTTCTGTGTATTGAAACATAGTCATCACTTGTATAGCTAAAAGAGAAAAAAAATTACTATAATAGTTCAGTATATTTTAGCCATCATGCGACTGAATAACGTTTTCAAGAAGTCGCGTCGGTTCCATTGGTATGAATATCTACCAAAGTAAATTGGTCGTGACGTGAAATGCTACAGAGTAATTTTTATAATGCCTGTTTTTCCGCTATCATCAAACAAGTATCTAGATTTTATATACGGTACCTGACTACCTGTCTATTCGACATATTGTTCAATAAATGGAACAGAGGGACAGGATTTAGAATAGTCTAAGTACCAACTTTAACATTGAATGAATAGGACAAATAGCGAAAGAAATGGTAAGTAACAGAAAGAGCCATTTGTTTATCATTGGAACAGAAATGGCTCGTTTAATATTAAAGGCAGGTTTTGCCCATAACTAATAAAGCCAGTTTAGTTTAGAGATCAAGGAGGCAGTAAATTTAGGCCTTAAGGGATGATTATATGTTATAATGTATCCACATTGCTTTATAATATAAGTTTTAATATAATATAATAATATGACAAAGCCTTTTTGGCGAGTAGGCGACCAACACTGTGAAAATTAGTTTCTTTCGGCATTTTTTCTCAGCAGTGGTCGTGCGAAGCGCTGGTATCGATAGCATTTCCTTAAGAAATATATACTTACTTTACACGTAATTTAAATTATTTTTATTGACGTTTAAAAGTGCATGTAATGGTCTTGATACTGAAAAACATTTGTATTTTAAATTTTGGATTAATACGTCCAGTAGTTGAATGTCATCGGGCTGAAATGATGATGATCGGCATAGAAATTGCTGAAATATACGTATTTTAAATGGTATCAATAATCTCTAGCACCGAAATATAGAACGATTGTCATGATATAACAAATTCCTAGTTATGAAACAGATAGCAATGGTGCAAAAACAATCTAAAAAGTCTAGAAAAGAACACACACTAATGTCCTAACCCATATCCGAATCGAATAGTTCAACTATCGCGTCATCCCGTTTCGGGACATTTTAATAACCGTCCGTAGCTACGCAAACACCGGTTTTAGGCGGCCAACTAAAAAAGCGACCCTTTCGCTGGCGGCCCGGTTATCGTAAACTAACACTGATACTGGCCGGGTAATAATTGGCCACGTCAATTAACAACCACACGCCGGCCGATACAATGGTTTAATTTGACAGAGTTTTTAACCCACCGTACGCCGATGTCCGATTGACAATCGGCGTCCGCCGCGAAAGGGTTAGCCAATTTGTTCTCGATGGCTTTTTTGCTACGTTATATAAATATTTTTTTACACGTTTCTGTTTGGACTCTGTAGCAATTTAGTCGCGCTGTGACCTTTTGGAAACAAATGGATATAATAAAATTTACTGATATTTCAAATACAGCCATAAGTGCCATTTTTGAAACGTGGAGTCATCTAAACGAATGGTTTTTCCGGGTGCGCATTGTCTTACATAACTTTTTAACTCATATCATCGGAAGTCCGAAAATATTTCTCATACCATTTTAAATCATAATGATCATTCTTCATAAAAAATTGAAATACTAATGATTTTATAATCATTGGAATTCATAATATCACAAATCATACACTTCGTTTTTAATAATATTTGTTTTCATATATTTTTTTATACTAATGATTTAAACTCCTAATCATTCGAATTAATAACTATTATATTCATACATTTGTTTTTTCTAATATTTCTTAATTATAAGTATTTTATCCATATTATTGAAAATGATAACATCTATAATCAAACATTTGTTTTATACTAATATATTCACTTTTATACAGTTAATCTAAATTAAAATAATCATAAGTGTAAATGAAATGGAATAGGTAACAACCATTCATTAAATGAAAGTAGACAGACGCACTAACGGGTAAGTCAAAGTTATAAAACTATGTTAATAGAAAAGTAGATAGACACACCGACAGACTTATAATAACCCTATCATTTTTGGTCGAGGGTTATGGATTTACTTTTATTGTATAATAAAACGAATTGCTGTCAGTAAAGTAGGTAAGGTTAGGTTAGAACTGTGACCCCAACAGCGCGCGAGCCGAGCGAGCGAAGCGAGCGTGCCGCGGTAGCGGCCGACGAAGCATCATTCATCATCATTTCAGCCGCATAACGTCCACTGCTGGACATAGGCCTCCCCCAAAGATTTCCAAAATGACCGATCAAGAGCGGTCTGCATCCAGCGCTTTCCAGCGAACCTGGTCAGGTCATCTGACCACCTTGCAAGTGGGCGCCCTACGCTTCGCCTGCCAGTACGCGGTCGCCATTCAAGAACCTTTTTGCCCCATCGGCCATCGGTTCGTCGCGCTATGTGTCGCGCCCACTGCCACTTCAACGAGCTAATCCGCTTGGCTATGTCAGTGACTTTTGTTCTCCTACGGATCTCCTCATTTCTGATTCGATCACGTAGGGAAACACCGAGCATAGCCCTCTCCATAGCGCGTTGAGCGACCTTGAGCTTTCTTATGAGACCCATAGTAAGGGACCACGTTTCGGAGCCATAAGTCATCACTGGTAACACACATTGGTTGTAGACCTTAGTCTTGAGGCACAGAGGTAGCCAGTTTCTCGTCAGTCCTCAATGTGCAGACATTGTGTGTTACCAGGGCCAGTTTTCGCCGGGGTTGGTAGCCGGATCCCATCCGGGGATTCTTAGCACCCCCTGCCCCGCCGTTACCATGACCGCTACCGGAGTCAGGAATAGCGGGGCTGCCGGGTACTGGGGGCCTGGTCATTTTTTGTATATCCATGAGGGGATATTGCCATACTCGCCACGCTTGGCAGGCGGGTTGGCGAGCGCAGTGGGGGTCACTATCGTACTTCCGACGCTGCTGCCCATCGGAAGTCTGTTCATGTTTAGTGACGGGAAACGGGAAAATCCTTTAGTCGCCTTTTACGACATCCACAGGAGGAAATGGAGTGGTTCTATTCTAGGCCGGAAACCACACAGCCACGACCGACGAAGCGCTAGGAACTATTTTTTGATAGAAAAGTAAACAGACACACCGACATATGAGACAAACTTATAAAACTAGAGTTAAATTCTCTAAATCGTTTAATTATACAATTGCTGCCAGAAAAGTAAGTAACCTAACTTACTTTTCTGGTTAGAACTGTGACCCCAACAGCGCGCGAGCCGAGCGAGCGAAGCGAGCGGCAGTGGCCGGCAAAGCGCCAGAAACTAATTTTTGTTTGAAAAACACATTGACAAATACGTCAAACTTATAAAACCCATCTTATTTTTGGTCGAAGTCATCCATTTCTATGCGTTACAAAGACAAATCTACGTTAAAATATATTTTTAGTATTGCTTTTATTAATACAAAAATTATGATACTTGTCCTTTAAGAAGTAAACTATTCTGAACAACGACGTCATGAGTTGTAGAATGTTATTAGTAACAACATTATTAATAAAAACAATATGATAATTTAAGGTTTTAAAGAAAAAAAATCTGAAAAACAAATTATAAATTTAAACTTGTTCTTGGTGGCAACAGTATTAATAAAAAAATTATGATCACTAAATCAGCCCATATCTCTGCACTAAATGTTATGAGCTCCGATGTATGAATAAAATTATGAAGAGTGATGATTATGAAAACAAATCGGTAGTAAGATAAAAAATAGGATTTAGAAATTTATGAGAGTTTGAATGTGAATTTTTTGTGAATTTTTTCCATACAAAAAACCGTTCGTTTAGTGACTCAGCATTTGAAAAAGGCACCATTGGCTGTTTTGTAAGGACAAGCTGCATCTGTTTCTAGAGGTACATGATCACAACTCATGTATTTTTAATTAATTATTAATTAATTAAAATTTAATTTTTAAGTTATTTTTAAGTTGTTGGATAAAACTCTAACCGGGAAAGGGTTCCCGGTTGCATCCTCAGCTGTGCTGCTTCGGAGCTGGGTGCGCGTTTCCGCGTTTTCTACTATAAATAAATATAGATATCGATGATTATCCAAGGATGCCGAAGATCAAAGACAAGAAAGGCGACCATAACTAAATTGTAAATGATGAAATTCAATCAAATAAAATTACTAAAAACAGGTAGGTTGAAATGAAGAATTAATGCTTGCTAACCCTAAATGTGAAGTCACATGAAAAACTAGTATACATACACACACACATACAATCAATTAACATAAATTTTAAGAAAGAGTCTATAAATTTTGATAGTATGAAGTATGAATTAGTGATGGTCGCTCGTAGCTGTTGCTTTAAAGCATTAAATTAAGTGAAATAGCATATAATTGCAGGTAAAACGGTAATTATGCACACATTCATAGAACTATAGACGTTTATATCAATTGGTAAATAGGTAGGTTGCTCAGTACTCAGTGGGACATGAACGGCTCTTGATAGGATGAGATGGGCAGTTTTTATTTATCAATGAAAAATTCAACATATTATAATATCATATAAATCGCCCCTTTTAATAATAACTTAATCACAGTAACGCTATAATAGCGGACTACTTTCAAACTGAATATAGTTTGCACCACACTATAACAAATTATAGAACTAAAAGAATTGACACTTTATTAAATTTCTGCTATTGTAGATATTGAAATTAACTGTTAATCAGTGAGCTACCGCTCACAGAGCCACTAGTTCATTTCAATATCATAGAAGTCACCCCGATCCGTTAAGTTAATCAGATAAAATTGTTATTCAATCTTCTAGCCATTTCATAGATTTAAATCTGTTCTGCGCAGATCTTCATCTTGGGTTGCATCAGAAATAGAACCTACCTAAGACAGAATACTGTTGAGTTGTCCAAATAGAAAACGAATACAAGTTTCGTTTTTACCTGACCTACGGATACGCGATCAAGTTATTGATCTCGTTTATGTGTCTAACTTGGCGACCGCGCGGTTGCAAAACTTTCGTTATTTAGGACTATGCGATGGTAGCGCAATCGCTTTGTATTAGGATAACCTAAAAATAAATACTTTGATGACGGAAAAACTGATAAACAGATAAAAAAATATAGAAACACACGACGGTTTGACTAGGACTATCAAAATAAAATCGAAATTCAATATTATATGTGTATTAAGAAATTTCGCCTAGTTATTGTTCAAATGACCGATAAACTATGAAAATTACGTAAGTTATCCTTCTCTATTCTTATTAATTTACACCACTTCCCACATTTTCGATATATGAAGTTAATGTGCAAGCCGAAATTTTAAATTAATTAACATAAGTTATAGTTTCATTTGGATGTTGCATTCGCTGTTTGTATTTAATAAAGACAGTTTTGTGATTTATTACTGAGTATACATATAATCATATTAAAGAGAATGTTTATGTTGGACAGGTTCTGTTCTGAATCAAATTGCGGTTATCAAATTAGATTTTAGCCTAACGGAGAATTTTTCGTGAAAATGTATATTTTTCGAAATTTCAACTTTGACTTTACGCAATATTTTCAAAGGTTCAGATTGATGAACTCAGCTAACCGTTTAAATTAAATAGGTGTTAGCTGACTTTACATTTACAGTTGAAGTTGTAATCTGTGTTGGTGGAAAATAATAAAACAACATCCAAAGCTGCATTCAAAGAAGTAAGTATCGTTATTCTTCTACATTTTAACACGTTCCCGGTTGCATCCTCAGATGTGCTGCTTCGGAGCCCGGCATGCGCTTTCCTGCTTTTTCTTCTCCAAATATCATATGCATGAGGTCAACCAAAGAACCGAAGAACTTGTGAAATCGAGAAGTAATATCCGGAACAGTTACGACGATTTGGCAAAATTTTTAGAGCCGTATGGTTTCCGGCAGAGTAAAATAGGACTACTCCAAGTCTACCCGGTGGATGTCGTAGTAAGCGACTTAAGAAATACAAGCTAAACAAAGCTTATATAATAACATCAATCTGACCTCACCAACCCATCTGGCCAGCGTGGAAAGTGTAAGCCAAATGATCTGCTCTGGCCAGAGTCGTGCTCCTGCAGTGGAGACTAAAAAGACCTGATAATGAAATATATGAATGAATGACAAAAGTTTTACGTCAAGCCACCTCCCTGACGTCACCCCTCCCAAGGCATGCATTCGTGCGAAATTTGCTGTCCGATCAGTATTACGGGGTGAAATATATGAATACAGCCTGTTCCTTGCTAGTACATAATTGAACGCGCTCTACCTAGCGCGCCCGTCCACATGCATGTTATATGCGCGTAAGGCCAAATTACCCCAACTTCCATATAACACGAATAATATATATATATATATAGACTTTGCTAAAGCTTTACAATACCTATTTATTCTATATTAAACGAGATGAGGAGATTCGAGAAATATAGGTTATCATTTTTCTCAAACATGCTCGGAAATTAGGCATTATTGTATTAAAAAGGAGACACGAAGTTTGAGATTCTTGACTCATGCATTACTTTTTTGACCTAGGCCAGAAAAGTAGTATGAAATTCATTCCTGGCCGCTGCTCAAAACAAGAAGACAAAAAGGAAGTGTATCCAGAATAACAAGACTGTGACATAGCTTCCATGTTGGTCTGGGAGAAAAGAAAATAATTAGAATGTAGATCGTAAGAGTCGATCAAGGGAATCTACGGTATAGGCTCTTTCCTTTGCACTGAAAAATGCGGGATAGTATATTAATCACGTAGTCATCATACTCTTTGCAGCAAACATTGTTTTCGATAAATATTTGCATAGTTGGTTATTTAAATAATGTTATAATATGTAATCACTGTAAGCGTACCTTTGAAATAAAAAATAAATCTTTAATTATTTACCTTACATTTAGGTATTATGAAAAGCACTACACGTACCTCGACGGGAATGGGATTGCCGGACTCGTAATTATTGTCGTCTATCGTAAACTACTCGTCCGATAATACTTTACTTCCCGGCCTCTGCAGTAATGTACTATTAATAAAACTTTTTTTACAGAATTTAATAACTGAAATTTCTGGAGCTAAGTAAATAATATATTTATAGGGACAAAACACACTGATTGAGCTAGCCCCAAAGTAACCTTAAACGTGTTATAGGTTACTAGCTCGACGATACTATATTAATAAAAAAACGATATAAAGATATGACAATCTTTATATAATTACAAAGCAATGTGTGCCAATATTGTAGCAAATGTACATGTTTATTGGAAATAAATATTGATTTTCGCCACTGCTCTTTTTCGTAACTCGTACAAAAGAGCAAATAACCAGCAACTATCAGGAATAATTACGTACGAATGTGATAAAATGAAATCTATTCGAATCGTGCGTTAACTGCCGGCTGATTGTCGCTGTAAATCACCCGCACAGCGCATCTGATATTGTAACAATATTTAATTTCATTAAGCTCTCGACCGACGGTACCCTACGCGAGCAA
This sequence comes from Acrobasis consociella, assembly GCA_963555685.1. Classification (NCBI taxonomy): domain Eukaryota; kingdom Metazoa; phylum Arthropoda; class Insecta; order Lepidoptera; family Pyralidae; genus Acrobasis; species Acrobasis consociella. The sequence goes on from OY743104.1 coordinate 23,267,028, forward strand.
TACCACAACGAGAACCGCGATGTTGTTTTCAGCGGACAATTAATGTTGCTTTTTTGTAATGAAGTTACTTTTCGGACTGTAAGGACATGGCGAAAAAAAGTGTAAGATTTTTTCCGTCAACTTTTTTAAGAGCTGAAATTTTTTGGGGGTCTTATAGGGGCTTCATTTTTTTTAAATTCGTTCAAAACTAGTGTGCCACGACACTGTTTTTTTTTTAGATTTAATGTTTTTTTTTCTTATGATATGATTATATTATAACTATGGTTTGATCTTTGTGTACCTTAATGATCAACATGACGTTATGTAATAAATATACCCATTCTGTGAGACTTAAATAAAATACATATGACTTAGCTCGACGTCTGCCAACTATTGATGTCAGCCTGTTTCAGAAGGCACGGAAAAGTTATAGATATTTTTGCCACCTATGGGTTATTTATGTAAACTTACATGCGTAAGCAAGGTCTGGACTCTGGATCTATATCTATCCACGAGGCTTGATAGTATGTACGTACTTTATGAAAAGCCTTTTAATGTGAAAACCACATAAACCTAATTACACTAAACTCACCCGAAATTATAATACAAAACATTTTTGCTAAAACAGTTAATCAAAAGTTTCGCTAGTAATTTTACTGGGTGTAATTAACTAAAATACTTGGGGAAAGTGCGACAGGACATAGTGTCCTGCATTCCCCGTTAATATGGCTGACGTACGGTGCCGGAAGCGGATGTTATTACGGATTCCGAGCCTTCAGGTGTCCTCTGCCTCATTTGCACTTGTTACTTGTAAGTGATATGGAATGAAGTGGAAATGATACTTTAATAAATAACGTTTTGTAGTATAAAGTAAGACGAAACATGATTCTTAACGGAATTGCCCTCTAGTCGTAAAGATCCATTGGTGGTTATGACTTTTTCTCAAGACGATGGGATCAGACCCAAGAATAATCTATATATACACAAATTAATCCCTATTTCCCTTGGTCACGCCCCACCACGAATAGTGAACAGCTGGACCGATTGAAATGAAATTTGGTATTGATATCGTTTAAAAACCGGGGAAGGACATAGGAGTTCTTATACTGAAATTCCCACGGAGAGCAAAGCCTGCGGGCACAGCTAGTTTATCATATAAATAGTGGTTGTATGTAACTCAATATAGAAATATAAGACGAAGATTGGGAAACCTTAACCAGTAGCAGAACAGCAAACGATACATCTTTGAGTAAAACAACAACGTTGAGTAATTTTTTTTTTAAATTAAACTTAAGAGACATATACGTTTTATCTATCTATCATATACTCAATATTCAAAAGTCCTAAACAGCAGTTTTCTTACTATCCACATAATTTTATATTTCTAGTTTATTTTATTTATTACCATTTTCATTATATATGTATGTAAATATATATACTCGTATTATATATTCATTTAAATTGCTGCACATAATGTAGTGTCACGCCCCATAGTCATAGATACATTTAATTTCTGTGTTTTGTTATTCATTAAGGTTTTTTTTTGTCTTGTGTCAAAGGCATCCGCGGAAGACCAGCGTCGTAGCTACGACATATGCTGAGCAAGTTAAAGTTAGGTATCATATGATTAAACGTACAAATATAATAGCTAACAAGTCAGAGCGTTTATAATATATATAAAGCATTGTTTGAACCCTATAGGACTTTATTGACAGTTGCCAATCAGCACACGGCCGTCTCATCAGGGTTCGACAATCTGCGGCTGGGTTGAATGTCGCTTCGGTCAGTGCAGGTTACCTCACAAAATACAAACACCGCCTTGTCACTCCACACCCTAACATAATTCTAGACTACGTGTGTTTCTCACCTTGGGAAGCCAAACCTTTACAGTCGGCAACGTGATTCCTTCTGGTGTTAGAGGCAGATGAGGCAGCAGTACTAACATGAATGTTAGTTTATTAATATTTGTATAAAAAAAGAAAATGTCTTCATTTTATTGCTTTATGTAGGTGTAGGTCATTTTTTTTAAATAAAATTATAAATGCTGCCCTGATATTGACATAAGGTCATTTTGAATTTTTAAGATACCATTTGTGTTTATACATAGGTGACTTTGCAAGTCAGCCGTAAAATCATATATTTTTTAGCTTTGAATCAAAGCTTCTTATCCGACAGCTCAGAAAAAGTAGAGAATAAACTTTAGCAAATAATTCCCGTATAACAGTTTTTGAATTTAAGATCAACTGCCTTGTTAGCTAATTGAACGTTTCCGGCCTGAGGGCACTCGAATACGGAATACGAATCCAGAAAACAAAGCAGTATTTCTATAAATTCAACCCTACAACAATGAAATGCCGCAAATGTTTAGAGCAGAGCATTCCGCGAAGCGAACGCCACGTCATTAGTTCATAACCCTCCGTAATGCACTGGCAAAACTGTTCTCATTTATTCGATGAACAGTTAAATCAAATTTAAATAATGCGGCTGCAAGTGGCCCGCTATGACGCTTTTCGACAGCGTGCGGATCAAATATTGACCAACGCTCAACACGTTGAATTTCCGCGCGAAAAACACTCACAAACAAAATAATTACAGTGAGCCGCAACGCGAACCAAACGGCCTCCTGTACAGTTCACAAATTAGTTTGGCAACGGCAAAAATTTCATCGAATCGACGGCCCGGGGCAGCGCTTGATGTATTAACATTTATTGGATTACAAATTAAAGATAACCCGTTGGGCACGCGGAAAAACGCCGTTCGCTTTCCACACAAACAATATTGCGATTATTAAAACGCCCGCTAATCGGCCGGCTGAAACTTTTATTAATGTTCGCCCCAGACGATTTTTTATTTAAAATCGTCGAATAAAAAGTTTCACCTCAATCATTTAAAGTCCGCGCCGTCCGCGTTCTACCGACCGAAATGATTGTCCATAAATTATGCACAGTCGAGATTTTAATTTATCGAACTTTATATCCAACGTCTATTTGTTTCAATAATATAAACTGGAAAACGTTTAAAGATTAACGGCCTTTTATAAATTGTTTCGTATTGCTCTGTTGCAAAAATTGTCACGACCGTCCGTACGGGCGTCGATTAAAATTTTATCGAATCATTTCGCCACTGTTATTGAAGATTAATGCACAATTAAAATAGTTCTTTGTATAAGAGAGGATGATATCATTTATTTTTATGCTATTCGAGTCTTATTATTACTTTGAGAACAGTCTATTGAGTACGGATAAGGTTATATCGGTATTAGTATTGTTCTGCTATTTGCCTCTTGAAGTTCTCTCATCGTACAGGTAGCGGGCAGATGGGGGAGAGTTATGAGAAGACCCGTTGTTTATTCTGAATACAGAAGAGTTAAATAGATGGACGTTGAACAGCGTACATGTATGATGACGAAGTGATAAAAATATATACTGACTAAGGCATCTTTAGTACTAAAATTTCTAGCCACATTATTTCAATTATAATAAATTACTTAACGGCTAATTGAATGTATTTTTTATTTTTTATTTAATAGTGTATTAGTTTTAAATTAGATCTAATACACTATTTCTTTTAAGTCAGAAGCACTTGTACTTGTTTTAAATTAAACAAACTCATTAACAAAATAGCCCAACTTTTTAAAATAATTTGACAAGCAATCTAGTCAAAACGTATTTCTGAGTTATTCGAGCATGTGCCAGCCAATCATTAGTGTTGTAGTGCGAGTCAATCCATTCAAGAGTTACGACCGATAAACGTCCGCTTGTCGCCTACCTAGCCGGGTGACATCTCAATCTCTTTAAATAGGGCAGCTAAAATCGTCAAGAAACGGCAAACATCAATGTTATGCTCATAACTCTCGTCTTTATTTTTCAGTCTGCCATTAGTAAAGAAATAGATTTTCTTATAAAAATGTTTTTTTTTTCGGGTAACCGTTCTACCTAGGCTTTCATACTCTCATAGGCTCTGGATATAGGTCACCTAATATTTTACAATTTATGTAGAATTTGTTTGTATTTTTTGTTTATAAAAACGTTTTTCGTGTAACTGTGTTTCGTGTTACTGGGAGATATCTGATCCTCTAAATATAGGGCTGCAGCCAATATCGGCACAAAACGGCAAACGTCGATGAGTATATACTAGTAGCTCATCAACATAGAGTTTGCTTCAGTCCTTTGTTTAAGAAAACTATTTTACGATATAATTTTTCGAGTGGCGTTCATGTATGATAAACTAGGTAACTTCTTTTTTCTTTTTATTTGCCGTTCATGTCCCACCCACTGGTAGATAAATATTATTTTTTTACTACAATTTGAATTCCACAAGGATTGCAATTATTTAAAAGACCCTAATTTTAAAACTTCAAATAATAAAGTTTTTTTGACACTTTACAAAATCTCGATCTCGAACGTATCGATATGTAGTAATCAAATAGATCGATTTATGTCCGCGTCAAGTAGTTTGTTTGGACTGCCTAAATTGTCGCAGCGCTAAACGATGTTGTAGTGGTCAGGAATAATCGAGTTTCAACTGTTTTCGATTTCCCCCGTCCCTAGAGTGTTTCAGTTAATTGCGGGCCGGGAAGTTAAGAAATCTCTTTTCGCTTTAAAAACGCCAAACGGAGCGCAGGTTTCACTGTCTTACTTTAAATCGCGAAATAAAAGGTGGCTTAAGTGGACTTTATAAAATTTCTGCACCTTCTTTTAAAATATAAATATTTTTTATTTTGCTTAAAATGTGGCACACGAACACGTTTTAAATATCAAATTATGAAGTTTACCGGGCACTTGCATACAAAAAATTATAAAATGAAGTTAAATTTTTAAATGAAAGTTACAAAATTATTTATCATACTCTGGTCAATGTCAAAATAGTGCATTTCATAAATTTGGAAATAGTAATATGTTAAGCTCTATATTTAATTTAAAATATCATTCAATTTTAAAGAAGTTAAAAACTCATCAATCGCTATATCATCAACTTTCTTTAAAATGCATTAACAGATAGAGCCTTAGGATAGAGCCTATCTTCATTGAGATTATTATATATCTCAATGACAGCCGTTTGGTAGCTGTTGTTACTAAATACAGCTGTAGTTGATCGCTGCATATTGAGAACTGTACTTGATTGAACTTTCAAGTCTTGAAATTTTCACGCCATTTTTTTAATAGTTCAGGATTATTATTGATAAATACAAATATTTCATTAACGTAGAATCAAGGTACTGTTAGAATTTTTTATTTTTTGATGGAAGGTCTACATAAAGTCAGTGGATCGGCATAAGTATTATAACATCTCCATCACATCAAGGGTCTTCTTTTGTTCATTGTTTTTCATGTAGAGTTTTCGCTTTATGTATGCTTATCTTCATCTTTAGCTCATCCATTTTTTTTTAAACTTTAAGGAAACTCCCACATTTCCCTATTATGAGTACATCCCATTCCAAAAGAATCTAAGGGCTCTTACAGATGAGCGACAGTATGCCGGCGATATGTGCAACTACTACATTGTCGCGTGGTTTTTCAGTGTTTACTTCTACACATAGGCAACCCTTGATCATCCTGGATCCATCTCTTTAAATAAGAATAATCATTAAACGAGCACGGCTTCATAAAGCTTATTAAAAAAGGTAAAAACAAAATATTTTTCTGAAAGCACCTACAAATATTTGACAGGTAAAAAACTGTTTGTATTGGAATACACAAAACTACCGCGTGATACACGCGCGCTCACCAAAAAATTTACTCAAAGCACTTTGTAACCATACCCGTAAAAATTTTAAAAAAGGCAAGACATCAATGGTCACGCATATTTTTTTTGATTGTTTGCAAAAGGTAAATGAAGTTTTTTTATTAATTATAATTAAACGACGCTCAACTAGATAGTAAATATCAATAGAAAATGATGTCGTAACGTGCTAAAGCTATTAAAAAATGATAGAAATAAATTTAGTATTTGGTGCCTATAATTCATAATTGGTGCCGTGTGATTTCCGGCAGAGCAGAATAGGGGCCACTCCAAGTCCTCCTGTGGATGTCGTAGAAGGCAACTTAGGAAATACAAGCTAAACAAAGCTTATAAACATCGATGAGACCTCTCCAACCCGTCTGGCCAGCGAGGAGAGTGTAGGCCAAGTCCACTGGCTGCTGTACCCAAGCGTTAGGGTTATTTTTCATATATTTGTTCTTATATTATTGTATTAGTGCAATATGAATATAATAGAGACAGTTTCGGTCCAGAAAAAACGCTTGATCCTGAAATGTTGAGAATAAAGCACTCCCTCAACGCTCCGCTTATGAGGCGTACAAAATGTCACACATGGTCCAAACAGTCTTTTTTCCGACCACGGGACAGTAAAAGAGGCCCACGGCGGGATTGGGTTTATTGGATTTCAAATTCGTTATCGCTGGGGACTTTTTCACTTTGCCAAAGAGATTTCCGCGGTGGACAATCGCAACTATATTGCTCCGTATATTGCGTTCCTGTGCTGACACTGCACACTGATAAACTTAGATGCATTTGCAATAGAGAGCGAGAAAGGCATATTATGTGAAATCTAACTTAAATCATCCAGAGCGCAGGTGGTAGGGCACTTACTAGTACTTCATTCCAGTCATTTATGTGTGTGTTTTGTGTTACACCTAATTTTAAACGAAAAAAATTAGGGATGACAATAACAATTGTGAGATACTTAGAAGACTTTGCTGTTAATTCCCAAAGATTAACTTAGAACTAAGTCGAAAATAGCGACAAAAATGTGATTGTTGTAACAATAACAAAAACATGAACATATGTTCAAAATCAAATTAGACATTTCATACAAGCCTCCAATCGCACAGTTGGTTACCAACACATCTGACGTCTACCTGTGTATGCCTGTCTCGACCATGGGACGTTTTTTAGCTTTTCAATATCTCTCACTCTTGATCGAACGGAATAGCTAGTGGCTATCAATTTTTGAGCTCCATTTAATTGGTAAAGTTTTAAACTTCCTGTAGATTTGTCGGAAGGAAACACACGTATTACTTCTTAAGAAAAGTTATTTTTAAATTTTTAAGTTTGTTAGTTTTTAGTGTGTATAATTGAAGTAATAGCAGAATCAGAAAAAAAATATTCTTATTGTTTAAAAAGTACATCATGCACCTATTTTTATAGGTTGAAATGTAAATTATGCACATTTTTCTTGTTTAAATGTGTACTTGATATTTGTATAATGATTTGATATTTAAAAATTACTGAGTTAGAGATATTCTATTCCACCTCTGGTCACTAATCCAATTGGCGGCTACGCCCAAGGTTGCTTGACATGCGAAAGCGCTAGTACCGAGCTGTTCAAATAAAGGTACAACTACATATGCCATCTAGGAATCGTAATTGAATACTGATTCCATTGTAGTGTTGATCGCAGCAGATCAATTAAACTCGGATCCGTAGGACGAATTAAAAGCTAAACTTCGTTACGTCCGTCCAAAGAAACTTGTTTCGAGAGAGATTCAGAGATTTCAATTTGAAAAGCGGATCTCCACTTGATTGGTTCGAGCGATACGTGATTCTTTCGCTGGCAGGATTACAGCACGTGTAAACAAACCTTTAGGTAGGTATGGGAACAAATATTCGATTATATAAGGTTGTTGCAAACTTATCGAGGTTATATTACGATTATTTTATGTTTTAAATAATCGTAATATAACCTCGTTTTTACATTCTGTGTCTATTAAAAAATGAAACCCAAATAAATAATGAGAATTATAGAGATTTTTTACCCAGAACTTCAGAGACATCTGATATAAAAAATTATTATTTTTTGCTTTTTAGTACATTTCGATTTGAAGTCGGTAAGTATTTTTTTTTGAAAAAGTTTTTTTTTATAATTACACTGGTCAACACTGGTTTTGCCACACGAATTTTGATAGCCAATTTTGATTTATCAATCTACCCTCATTATTAAATCACAGTTGCCATATGTCAATAAGCCTTATATTTGTTGTGATACGGTAATACTCATAACTAGTACTACGGCAGTAAATTAACAGAAACGCTTACAAGTAAATCGTTATAAAAATATTTGTCGTTGAATTTTAACACTTTTTTGTGATATATTAACCCTGTGAACATGTCGAGGAAGTGTAATAATGATCCTAACTCTTTTTGTTATGTCTGCGGAGAACTTACATTCAAAAAACAACGACGCAATTTTACGAATCTTGTGTTGGAGTGTTATCACCAATGTTTTGGTTTTTCTGTCGCCCATCAAGACAAATCCTGGGCCCCTCGTGTCTGTTGCATAACGTGTGTGAAAAATTTAACTGACTGGAAGAAAGGTGCACGACCAATGCCGTTTGCTGTACCCATGATATGGACTGAACAGCGATATCACGTTTCAGATTGCTATTTTTGTCTCACTGACATTAAAGGTATAAATTACAAGAAAAAAAACACAGTTATTTACCCTAACTTATCTTCGGCAATAAGACCAGTCTCTCATTGCAAAAAATTGCCAGAACTAATACCAGTTGCAACTACGTCTGTTGAGAACGACAATTCACAACCCTCTACTTCAAGTCTATGTGTTGACGAGGACGATGACTTTGAGTTTGAAGGGATTGTAAAGGAGCCACATTTGATAACTCAAGGAGACCTAAATGATTTGGTTCGGGATTTAAATTTGTCAAAAAAGCAGTCAGAACTATTAGGATCTCGTCTAAAAGAATGGAGGTTCCATCAGGACATTTCTAATATGGAAAAGCGGTACCAGGGCAAATGGAGCCCAAATATGTAAGCAGATTACTGCTGGACAAATTAAAAGGGACCAACCGAAGAAGAAGCTAAATATTCAATAAAATCTTAGGTTTATTAAGTCATTTATAAAAAAAATAAACTTTTGATTTACGAGATCTGTATTTTTCTTAATATTTTAAATTACTCAATAGAGTAAAATCCTTGTTTGATAAAATTTTTTTAACGGTTTATTTTTTCTTACAATCACCAATTAAAGTTAAAAATATCAAAAAAGTCCGTGTGGCACGACAAAAATAAAATTTTGTTGCTCACCATATTTTGTGAGAATCGGTTGGGAAATGCAACCTGAGGCGGGACAGCCGAACATCCGGAAATGTGTCGACACAAGAAAGAAATTTGCCAAAGCTGAAACGGAGACGTTTCGCTCGGTCAATAAATTGCCATGTTAAATTTACATGCAAACAATTATAAATGAAGTATTTCATTAACTTAGGCTTAAAAATTTTAGCTTGAATTTTCCCAAAATTATCTACATATCTTTGAGAGAATGTAGAGATTTAAGCGATTTGGTAGACATTATCAAAATAAGTTGTGTCGAAATGTCGAAATTTAGTATTCAAGCTACCCAGAAAACTTTGTTAAATTCACAGGGGCTCACGCAGCTTTGTACTTACTAAAATATTCATATTCCGCAGCGACATAAAACATTTGCCCTACACGAAATACGTCACAAACAAAGCAAATACAAACGCACAATGACACTAGGCCCAGAACAAAAGTTTTCGAAACGGGCGCCTTAAGGCCCTGTCGTCCAACGGCCTTCCCTAAAGGTGCGGGACGGTCCACGAGGCATCCCGCAGACTTCTACATATTTCGACTGACTGGGAAACGGGAGGCGGAAAATGAACGCGGTATGATGCAGAATGAACATATCAACGGTTTTTAAATTTTTAAAGAAGGGATAAAGGGGATATAAGGAGCTACTAATTGGTCTAGAAATATTTAGTGAGTTTAATATAGCATAAAAATTAAATGTAAATTATCAGTAGTTAAGTCATAGTCTTGAAAAAAAAGTTTATTTGCCAGGCAAATTAAAAAAAACCCCGACTAGATGGTGTCTTATTGTGATAAGTAAAGAATTGATGTCCGCTATATATTATACATACATACATACATAATATCACGCCTGTTTCCCGCAGGGGTAGGCAGAGACTATGGACCTCCTGGCTATATATTATTTGCCAGGTAAATTAAAAAACCCCTACCTTCAAGCGTTAACTCCCAAAAAATTTAAACAGCTGAACCGATTATCTTGAAACATTCTTCAACAACAACCTTAAAAAAACCGCAAAGTCCACAGACACACATTCCCGTCTAACCTATCACCCCCAATCTTTCTCGGGGGTTACGAAAGGGGTATCTTTGGGATTTTTTAACGAGTGAAGTTTGTTAGATCGTATCGACTGAATGCCACTTTGACTAGACTAGATCCTTAGAAGACATAAGAATTTTTTTTCACATTTTGAAACTTTATTTCAGATGATCAGATTATTTTAAAAACTCAAAAACTCTGCTAACCTAGCCTTAACATAATAACGTGTGTGGTTATTAAAAATTTACGAATGCCTACCTGTAAAGTTGTACAGTCCACGACGTTAAATGCTACGCGCTCGCGTCATTCCACCCATTAACATTTGGTTCTACACAAATAGTACGCAAGTTTAACCACAAGTTTATTTAATAAAATATTTGCGCCATAGACTAAGTACACGAATAGAATCACAAAATATACATTTCGAATTTTCTCTTGGACTGTATTACCTTTTTATGTATATATTCTACAAATAATATATGGTCTTATTTTTTTAAACCCCGACGGTGTAACAAGTTTCGTTACTTAAAACATGGTTAAGCTTTATAAGTTTATGACAACTACCTTATTTGTCTCTAGACAAACAACATCATACCTATAGTGTTTCTAAACTTAGATACATACATACATACTATCACGTCTTTATCCCTAATGGGGCAGACAGAGCATTTTGGGTCTTGCGGTTCTATGCAGAGCCCAGGGCCGCAAGACCCAAAAGCCACTTTTAGCGTCATGGTGGGCGAGAAGATGGAAAAGCAATCAATACAGTGATGGGTTGCTAGCCGCATCGCCTGTTAACATGATTTGCATTTTTGCCAATTCCCTCGATCGGCTTTTACGATCTGCGTGGGAAGAGAAGCAGCTGGTACATTCTAAGTTTTTTTATTTCTCCCAGACCAGCATGGGAGTCCCTGACCAGCATGGGAGATCTAAACTTAGATACATATGGAAAATAGCATAGAAAACAGGTCTATACAAGAAAAACTTTTCTATTGTCATCGATATTGAATGCTTTGCGCCGGACAGAGAGATTGAAATATTGTAGGCAATAGAGTACATGAAGTGAGAATAAAAGCGTTCAGCATGCATTATGAGCCGTTTGGATATTAACTAGCGCCCGGCTAGCGATTCATAGGTATTTATTATCCATATGAACTCTTGAGTATTGAAATCCGTTGCGTAGTTTAAAAGATGTAACGAAAGCGATATATACGCTGAAGAAAAATTATTAAGAAGTAAGAACAGTTTTATTTTGTGCTTTATATATATATAGAAAGTCCCTCCCCCCCATTTACATAGGTCTCCCCCAAATTACGATTTTTACTAAATATTATATGCTTATTCTAAAGTTTTGATTATCAAAACATATAATAAAACAGTAGGAACCACGTGTCTGTACATTTGATAAAAATTACAAAAAATGGATGTGGGCGATAAGAAAAGAGTAACAGAACACAAAAAATATTTTTTGGATTTTTTTGTCTGTCTGTCTGTCTGTCTGTATGTACTCGCTAATCTTTAAAACTACTGAACAGATTTTTACGCGGTTTTCACTAAAAGATTAAGCTCATCCCTGAGCAACATATAGGCTTTGTTTCATCGAAATCTGTTGTCAGATAAAAAAGTTATCATCATTTAAAGTTTAAAGATAATTTTTCTATGGGCGATTGTTTGTCTGTTAGTACACGCCAATCTCAGGAAATACTGGACGGATTCGAATGAAACTTTTTTTGTTATGTAGCTGTTAAGCCTGAGCAACATATAGGCTATAATTGATTGTGGAAAATGGAACACCTGATGCAGAGCCTTAATGGTCCAGTAACTATAAGAAATATATAAATGACGCCTTAGCAAAAGTAGATTAGCCTGATGAACATTTTTTGTTAAGATATAAAAATCGAAGATCTAGAACACCTGATGCAAAAACTGAATGGTCCAGCTTAACGACAAAAAATATGAAAATAATGCCTTTGCAATAGTTGTTTAGCCCGCTGAGCATTTTTTGTTGAGTTATAAAAATCAAAGATCTGGAACACCTGATGCAGAAACATAATGGTCCTGCAAAAATATAAAAAATATAAAATGACGCCTTAGCCAAAGTAGTTCAGCCTCATAAGCATTTTTTGTTAAGATATAAAAATCGAAGATCTGGAACACATGATGTAGGACCATAATGGTCCAGCTAAATTATAAGAAATATAAAAAGGACGCCTTAGCAAAAGTAGTTCAGCCTGATGAGCAGTTTTTGTTGAGATATAAAAATCGAAGATCTGGAACACATGATGTAGGACCATAATGGTCCAGCTAAATTATAAGAAATATAAAAAGGACGCCTTAGCAAAAGTAGTTCAGCCTGATGAGCAGTTTTTGTTGAGATATAAAAATCGAAGATCTGGAACACATGATGTAGGACCATAATGGTCCAGCTAAATTATAAGAAATATAAAAAGGACGCCTTAGCAAAAGTAGTTCAGCCTGATGATTTTTTTTTGTTGAGATATAAAAATCGAAGTTTTGGTACACCTGATGCAAAAACTTAATGGTTCAGCTTAACTTCAAGAAATATAAAAATGACGCATTAGCAAAAGTTTTTCAGCCTGATGACCATATTTATATGCCGGAGTCCTAAAGTCCACGCGAACGAAGTCGCGGGCATCAGCTAGTAAGTTTTAATATTCTTATAACTGTAGGTATTAGCAACGCAGCAAACTGTTCACAAGTTCATAAAAAAAAACAAAACCCGCTACATAAATAATCCTAACTTCATAAATGAATCGGGAACACACTCAGATAGTAAGGTTATACTTTGTTTTTCTTAGTATATCTCATATAATGCAAAGGTAAGGCTTCATATGCACTATGCTAAATTTTAGATGCTGACTTTAATGAATTGCTAGCTTTGCAACGTTCGGTCAAAATGGTATAATTACAAAACCAACAGCAATGTATATGAAGTCAGCATCTGGATTTCAGCATATAGATTTTCTGGTAATGAAAATAAGAATAACCCATCTATTGTCTATGGATACTCAGCGGCGCGGCGAGGCGTCCAAGTTACATAAAAGTATTGCATATTTTAGCGGAACGCGCCATGCCTGTTCATTTATTCAGGCGCGTTTCCTAGTCTGGCCTAGGGATGGATACATAATGCATGATACGTATCATATGCCGAAGGACTGATTGGGTACAGGGCTACTAGTGCAGACTTGACAGCGTCCGAGTGTTTTCGACACTAGTTTTGATTTCTTCTTTTGTTTTTCGTGTGTGTTACTGGCCTACACTGGTGTCAGATTTTTCAGGCTGATTTAGCTTGACCACGGCTATACCTTTGAAGACCTCCATGGCGTAGTGGTCACCATGCTAGTCCGCCATCCAGAGGTTCCGGGTTCGATCCCCGGTCACGGCAAGTTGGAAAATGGCCTTTTAAAAATGTCCTGGGTCTTGGATGTCAATCTATATGTGTATTTGTTATAAAATATAATATCGTTGAGTTAGTACCCCATAACACAAGTCTCGAACTTACTTTGGGCCTAATCAGTGTAATTTGTCCCTATATTTATTTATTTATACAACGACAGCTGGGACCAACGGCTTCTACGTACTTTCTGAAGTATGAATGAGCTCAAGAAATGTTTATTACACTTGTGGTCACCAATCCAAGTGCGGACCACGCCGGGTATCGCTTTATTGGCGAAGGCACTCCTGCCGGGCAACCAAGCTCCGTAAAGTAGAAATACCTCTAAGAGTTTCATTGTGTTATATCCTATTAATATTATAAATAAGTAAGTATGGAAGTTTGTTCCGCTTTTCAAGTCAAAATGGCCAAACGGATTGGAAGGAAATTTGGCATGTAGTCAGCTTATTTATTACATGGATCAACTCATAGGATACTTGTCATCCCCCAAACCACGCAATCGATTTTGATGGGCCTACCTCGAAAGTATACCCTTACAAACAAAAACAAAAAATTCCAAATCGGTCCAGACGTTTTCGAATAATCGGTGAAAATACATTTTAAAAAAAAGATTAGATTAAAAATTACGTCTCCAGGGCAAATATCTATGCAGTTTTTAGGGTTCCGTAGCCAAATGGCAAAAATGGAACCCTTATGGATTCGTCATGACTGTCTGTCTGTCTGTCTGTCTGTCTGTCCGTCCGTATGTCACAGCCACTTTTTCCGAAACTATAAGACCTATACTGTTGAAACTTGGTAATTGATGTATTATATGAACCGCATTAAGGTTTTGACACAAAAATAGAAAAAAAAAAACAATAAATTTTGGCGGTTCCCCATACTTAGAACTGAAACTCAAAAATTAATTTTTTATCTAACCCATACGTGTGGGGTATCTATGGATAGGTCTTCAAAAATGATATTGAGGTTTCTAATATCATTTTTTTCTTAACCGGATTCTTTGAGACACTTCCAAAGTGGAAAAAAGCGTCCCCCCCCCCGAAACTTCTAAAATAAAAGAATGATAAAACTAAAAAAAATATGATGTTCATTACCATGAAAACTACCAGCGAAAATTGGTTTGAACGAGATCTAGTAAGTATTTTTTTATTATTACGTAAACATAATCATAAATCATAAACGGCAATTTAGCTTTCATTCAATCAAATCAAAAAAAAAATTAAAAAAAACATACTACCAGACTTTTATATTATGTTTTTTGCTACTACGGAACCCTTCATGGGCGAGTCCGACTCGCACTTGGCCGCTTATTTATACAAGCGTTTCTTCGCGAAGGTACACAAGTAAAATTACATTCAGAAATTAAAAGTGACAAAATAATGGTAGCCGTCGATTTCTCTTTGCGCCATGTGACAACCCTATTTAAAAAGATTGCGATTGATGGAACTTTTAAGTTTTTTAGTGCAACTAGTATCATAAACTATGATTATATAGCCTTTAAGGTGAATGCAAAGGGCTCTTCATTAAACTTTTTCCGCTAGATGGCGTTGTTTTCAATATTTTCAGGTTTTTCTAAAATTCTAGCGTAATGGATTACTAGTAGGCAAACATTTTTGATCGGCGAGCCTGTAACATACTCTTTTATTTATTTTATGGCATGCTATTATTTTTCAGTCAATGTATTCAGAAAAATGCTCCAAAATAAAATCTGTCATTTTGTCTCGTATCTCTACACTCACTCACACTACGACAGGAGCTTCAAAAAGCATGAAGATGGCGTATGGCGTTGTTATAGATTTGAGTATCGCCACTAGATGGCACTTTTTAGAAAAAACCACTGGATAGCGCTTATTTTCAGTTATTTTTTCAAACAGCCGAAAATCATTTTAAACACGGCCGGCGATCAAAAAATGATCTCAGATTGCATATTTATCAACCACAGCTTTGACTCGTATAGCTAATCAAGCTTTGTATCGGGCCGGGGCACTCTTTGGTGGAAGGAAAACCCAGCGCGCAACAAACGTCGTCATAATGTACATGCATTGTAGATTTTTATTTTTTTAAATAAAACTAAATCGTACACATTGTTGAATTTTCTTTTTATTGAAGTTTAATTTTTATTACTGAAATAAAAAACAATTCATACAGAAATAATGATAAGTACATAATGATAGTGATTTCTTGCCGAGATAAATTGCTAAATATTGTAGTCATTATTCTGTGCACGATGACTAAAAATAAACTTTATAAGTAGTTTATTGCATGTTTGAACTTGAAATGTTGGATGATGGAGACAGCAAACCTCTGTTAGAGTTTATGTAATAGAAGTGAAACATAATAAGAAACACTTCTGCATTTTCCTGATACGTATTTTCCCATGGACCTGAAATAGATTTTAAATATAAATATAAGTATCTATACAAAAATATATATAGACAAATCACACAGATTTTTAAATCAATCAAACCCAAAACAAGTTCGAGACTTGTGTTTCAAAAATAAGTGTCAAACATGGCGGCAAGTTGCAACTTAGGAAAACATTTTGAAACAGATTCTAATATGAAATGTTGAATCACGTATATTATCGTACAAATAACAATATTACAAAATATCGCGAGTCCGTTCAACCACGCAGACAAGAAGTCCTGGCAAAAACGTCATCCGTGACATCCGTACTTTTCTTGCACCGCCGTGGATGAAGGCATTTTTGCTCGCCGCCTTATGTAATTTTGACTAAACAGCCGGTTTTATACTGCGGCGACCACTGAAATGTGTATACTTACATGTAGCGTGTCACCACTACTATCAGACACCCAGGCGACGTAAACGAATCTCAACTAGATACAACTTGCCTATAATAAATTATATTCAATATTCAAATGATTTCAACTTATGTCAAATCGTTATCGGTATCGTTTCAAACCTGCAAGCACTCGCTCCCTCGACTTTAACGGTCCCGAATATACGCGCCGTTGATATTTCTTCCTATCCGATCTGGTAGCCATTATTCCGAAATTATAATATAGCACATCTAGAGATGTGCCGTTACCGGCAACATCTGGTAGATATAAATCCCACCAAAAACATACCTGTTAAAAAGGGGGCCAAGTTCCTATTGGCTAATTGTTCGCCTAAAAAAGAGTTGAAATCCAGTCCAATGCCAAGTATCGAAGAACAATAATTCAAAATTTGAACTTAGTAGATTTTCGTGCTGTACGTAACACTTGATTAAAATTAAATTTATTTAACCTGGGATTGGGTGGGATTTCAATACTTTTTTCAATAAATCTTACCTTTTTTTCTTTTTTTGCCACGCCTGCTATACAGTGTGCATTATGAATACATGACAATATTTTATACCCCGATCCTCCTCCACCCTCCTCATCCTATTCTCATTGGAAACTCTAACTTATTAACATTAAAAAAAATGTTAGTTCTGCTTGTTATGTGCTAAGAAGCCTCCGAGATGAAATTGATGTAACTCACCTTAAAATGGATTATTATACTCTAGTCGAGTCTAAAATACGCTATAGCGTACTTTTTTGGGGAGGTAGTTATCTCTACAACATTCAAAATGCGTTCAGATCTCAAAAAAGGGCAATAAGGACAATGGCGCGTATGCACCATCAGGAATCTTGTGAACCGTATTTCAGAAAATTAGAAATTGTACTAGTATATGATTACGTAGGTACAATTTTATCTCTCTCCCTGCAATAGGCACTGAGCTACAGGGGGGTCGAAACGGTTCGTGTAAATAGTGCACGGCATAGGCGCGGCCTGTTGCTGGAACTTGGCCTGCACACTACCGTGCGCTTAGAAATCAAAACAAACAAGTGCACATTACTAGTGATTTCGCAAGTAAAGCCACACCGGGAGTGGTCCGCACTTAGATGGGTGACCAGAAGTGGCACAAAAATGTCTAAAGCTCCTCGGTTCTTTGGAAGGCAGTTATAAGCCATATTATATGAAAGTCGTTTAGCTTTGTGAGATTCCTTTAGGTAGCTTAAAAAACTAACACCAGTGTAGGCCATTTACACACATGAACAAACAAAAAAACCGGCCAAGTGCGAATCGGATTCACGCACTATACTAAAACGAATGCGGGTTCCGTACCATTAGCAATAAAAAATCGCGTTTGTTGTATGGGAGCGTCCCTTAAATATTTATTTTATTTTGTTTTATTTTTAGTATTTGTTGTTATTATAAAATTTCTATCTAGCTATCGCGGTTCTTGCGATACAGCCTGGTGACAGACAGACGGACAGACAGCGAAGTCTTAGTAATAGGGACCCGTTTTTATCCTTTGGGTACGAAACCCTAAGAAAAGAGTGTGTGTACTCGATGGCGTGTACTTATGTACAATCTACACGCGTTAGTTAGAAGTAATACTTCTTTGGCGTGAACATAAATACCGAGAAGATAGGTACGATCGCAGATTTTTATATAATATATCCAATGAATATTTGATATTTAATATAAATATCCCATAAAATAATTTAAACAACGAATTTATGAACTATGTCCAGGTGGTCCAGGTATTGCTAATTTGATTGTTCATAGTAGTAGATTAGATAAGTCACGTTCAGAAGTTCGTAGGTTTATTGTGAAATTCTAAATAAAAAGTAAAGAATATTTTTTCGGTAGTATTCATTGTAGGTAATCAATACACATACATTAGTAAGTATTTATTTTTTGTTTATGAATAAGTACATGTTTACCTACTAAGTATATACCTATTATTATTTCTTTGAATTATTATATGTTTTGAAAAAAATATTTGTTTCAGTTTCAGAACGCACTCTTTGGTATCGTAGAAATGAGAAATATTGTGGAGACTTGGAGAGAAATGCATTCGGTTTCAAAAGCAAACTGCGTTGCCGTCTCGTGCCGCTATGTACCTACTAGACTTTGCGCGTTGCCTGCTGCTGCTGGAACGGCAACGTTGCATACTTTTCACGCTGAGTCTTCTGACTTATTTTCTAAGCTTATTTTATGTAAAACATATAATATATACCTATTTACCCAAATAGATAAGAACTATGTCTTATTAAATAATAGTATTTGAGTATGGTATCAAACTAAGAAAACAATTATTTTTAATTTGAGAAGAATACACTTAGCCTAGTGGTGGTTAGTGGCTATCCTTTTTATTACAGCGCCATCTAGATGATGTCTAAGTACGAGTATGTCGTTGCAAGCATTGAGCTGTCAAAGTAGACAAATTCAGTAGTTTGTAATAAATCTGCCAGATGTCACTCCAAAATGAATTCTATTTATTACACACACATTGATAGAAATGTTAATTTTTGTCTGGTTTTAAATATCGTTTTTCTTGTAAAGTACTGTAAATTATTGTGAAAGATTGTAAAGGCGAGCACTACAACTTCATGAAAATTGGAAAATCGATTGTAATATGAGAAACACTATCCACATTAAGAGAATTGCTGTAAAACAAAATGTATGGAAGACCAAGGTTCGCAATCACCTTAACATAAGGCGATGTAAATGTCATTTATAATCAACGTATTAAATTGTAGGTCTCGTCCACGTCCGTTACAATTGGATGAAAAAGATAACAGGCAGAATACACAAGCTGCTTCTCTTCCAGGTCTTCACCGCTGAGCGCATAGAGGAAATAACTCATCTCTAGGCGATGCGACTGGCAACCCAACACTATTCTGAATCTCTTTTTCCACCTACACTCTCACCATCACGCTGTACGTGGCTTTTCGTTTTTCTGTCGACTTCGCAAGAGCTTTATCTCTTGCGTAGTGATATTATGTGCGAGTGCGGATCCAGGGCGTCATGGGGATCATGACCTCTGCTACGTAAAACCTTGTTATAAAACTGTGTACTGGAGAGTATTGAGGGGGGTCGAGAAAGTATTGTGACCAATTGAAACGTAGGCTGGATTGGATATGCCAATGTGTGTGTATGTATGTAGTTTGGGGTTCCCTACGCCATTCAGAAACCCTACTTTTGGAATTATTTTTCCCAGGTGACGTTCAACCTAACCTTCGTTCGATAAGTTTAATTTAGAGAATATTTGTTTTCTTGATTTTTATCAAGTCGTGCCTGTGTAAATTCTCCTTTGTCTAGTTTCCGTAGCCTTTTTATCATACCTGTACGATTTTACACAACAAGGTGCGATGAATAATGAAGTATGAAGCTAGAAAGCCTTCATTAATATTAACATCAATATTCCCTGGATTTTCCGAGTTAGGGCGTGAAATTACTTTCGAAGAGTATTTACAATCTTCCAGGACAATAAAGAATCAAAGAAATTTATAACTAAGCCATGCAGTCTTCGGCAGAACATCAAGTCATTCAACAGAAGTTTCAAGTCTTCCCGTGGATGTTGCAAAACAATGGAGATAGGCCAAATCGTCTGGCTGCAATGAACGAGTGGCTCTGGCAGTGCAGAGAGGGTCGTGTTCCTGCAGTACTACTTTACTATAGTCTAATTACTTTTCGCTTAAATTATTTACGCCGTGTATTTATTTTCCAAAATATTATATAGGTCTAATACTTAAATAACTTCTTATTTTTTTCCCCATGTCACAGGTATGGCACTTCATACAAACGGAGCAGCATATTTACCTAGTACTACTACAAGCGAAACAATATATCCGTGCACACGTCAAATGTGTGAGTTAAACAATCAGGGTCACCACCACAGAATTTGTTGCTTTGCTTACCTGTTTTCATCACTCGGAAATCTATAAAATGTTCGTTCTTTTTTGTTTTCCGTAGATAAACAATGATAATATGCGCAGTTTCTCATCATTATGATTAAACAATCCTAAGTAACTCGCGTAACGTCAATGTGCGACTAGCAAGAACCCTGTTTTACAGACTCTTACACCTCACAATAACGGGGGAGGAGTTGCGGGGACGCCAGATTGCGGGGGAGGGTGCGAGTTTCCGTTCTGTATGTAATACTATTATTAATTCTGTGCCCATGTGTTAACGTATCTATATTGTAAATAAACACGCTAATAATATTACGATCTAGCTTAAACTCAGACTAATGAGTAATTTTACATTGACCTAGTTTTATAAAGTACTTATTTTATAAGAATGTGTCCATCGGCACTTTTCTTACTGTCTCTATTAAGGGGAAGGCACTATGTACGTCTTTTGTTTTTACTGTCACTATTTTTCACTATTATACGCATTTGTCACTGCTACACTAGTTCGAACGGTTTGGTTCTTTTATGTCTTCGCTCAATGTCTGTGTTGTCGAGGAGCTGGATCGCCTCAACGTTCACATGGTGAAGCAACCTAAACTCGTGTGCTTCGGCGTACTTTTAAATAGAGTGATATCGATGTTGCTTTGTTTGGTACAGCCCCACAGCTGTATGCCATATCTTATATTCTTAACGTATAATTTATATTTCGCAAAAAACGAAAACGCACAAAACTGTAAATATTTTTATTTTAGAAATTATTAAATGGGTCGGTCATAAAAAAATACCTACCTAATTTTCTGCTCCAACAGTCTTTTCGGGCGGTCAAAATAAATAACCTTAAGCTACATTTTTTTCAATAACAGTCTTTCTAAAATATAATTTGAAAATATTGTTATAGAGGTAGTAATTAATATTTGTTTCAAAAATAGTTATACAAGGTTATCGTTATTTCTAAAGATATGTATGCCAATTGATTTTAGTCCATGCAATATTAGAGATACTAAAATAAGGCCTAACAATTGATAGGCTGAACTTATTGTGCAAAAATAGTGATTATTCTAAATGATAGTTTTACATTACAAGTTTAAACCAATGGTTCAGCAAAGTGAAATAAGAAGTACGAAACCCAGCCTGTAGATGTCGTAAGATCCCAGCCTGTAGATGTCGTAAGATTCGATCTCATATCAGATAAAATGCTTATTAGAAAACTAATGGGTTGATAATTAAAACCATTGCACCTTCATTTTAAAATAAATAAATACATAGGCACGAATCACACAAATGCTAGTAGGAAGCAGGTGGCATTAGAAATCAAGCAAGTGTATCGTACTCACGTTTTTTTTTTCTGCAAAAATGAAATAAAAATACAGATTGCTATAATCAAAACCCTTTCATTTTGGTTTTCCCGTAGTTGAGTTTATTAATCGGGTTTAAGTAAATTCTTTATCCATCAGCCAGTGCTGGGACTTTAATTTATAAAATAAAGGAGTAAAACCTTTGAGCATTATTTAATATTATTTAGAGTATAGATCTGTTTCATCCTGCGTAAAATCTACTCTTTTATTTAAACACTTATACTTAATTACTTCCTGTTTTAATTCAAATACTTTAACATTCTAATAATTTAAACAATGTTACAAGATTTGCTAAGAGAAAAGAATATACTTTAGATTGTACCTGGTGGTGTGGTGGTTATCTTCCTAGTCAGATTGTAAATAACAATTGATATCGAATCATGTAGAAGATAATGCGGCCTGACCTTTAATTAGTTTAATCCGTCATTTAGACATATTTGTCTACAGTATACATACGTATGTAGTATATACGTTATACAAGCTTAACGTCACATGTGTGGCTTTTAGTTCTTGTAGCAATCATCATTATCATCATCAGGTATTATTAGTCCCTACTGCAGAAGCGCGGCCCTCTCTGTCCTACTAGAGCCATACTAGGCCAGAGCAGCCAGAGGATTTGGCCTACACTCTCAAAGCTGGCCAGACGGGTTGAAGAGATTTCATTGATGTTTATAAGCTTTGTTTTTATTTTTGCTTTTTTTTCTAAGTCACCTTCTACGACGTCCACGGCAAG
This sequence comes from Acrobasis consociella, assembly GCA_963555685.1. Lineage (NCBI taxonomy): Eukaryota > Metazoa > Arthropoda > Insecta > Lepidoptera > Pyralidae > Acrobasis > Acrobasis consociella. The sequence goes on from OY743104.1 coordinate 23,289,307, forward strand.
ATTCTACTCTGCCGGAAACCACACGGCAAGCAGCAATAGACTCTATCAACCCCGAAAATAATATAAATGTCATTTTCCGTCCGAGTGCGAATTACCAATCTTTTACGATGTGTACAATATGCTTTCAAAAGGTTTATTTATCTCTACGGGTCGCGTTTATCAACCGATTCTCGGTAAATTTGTGAGCTCAATAATTTTTATATTAATTTTTCTTTAGTCCCTTCAGTTTTAGAAATTTAATTAAATCGGCAGTGCCATAAATTTCGCGGTAAACATTTATTCAGTATTAAAGAAACATACTAGATATGTACGTATGTAAAAGAAAATGTAAGGTGTATGTAAAACAATATAAATACTGCTAATTTATAGACGATACGCGATTTATCTAACGGAGGAAGGGCAGATGTGTCCAAAACCTACCATATCTGTGACCGTAGCCAGTATTCGGCAGCCTGAAGCGGTTCCATAAATAAATAATTTGCTAGATCGACGTATCAGCCCCGCCAAAATGTTTGACTAAATCGTTCATTATTACCAGAAGCAGATGTCTGTTGTTCCCATCAATATTAATAATGGTCAAACACGGGACATCAGTCAGTTACGTGATCAGTGCGCCATTTATGTCCTACAAGGAGGTTCTCAATACATCATTCTTCACGCCACCCGTCGTACTAAACGTGACCTTAGTTTTGCATACCTGGGCGCTCTCTATTCCGTTAAGCGTAAAGACGTGATAGTGTTGCCTATATATTCTGAACAGTTGCCTTATTTAAGTATTTTTTGCTTTTTTTTTTAAATGTGTTCAGAATAATTAACTGTAACAGATGTCTGTTGTTTCCATCAATATCAATAAAGACTAAACAAAACTAAACTTGTATTTTAATTTTTTTTAAGTACTAACATACGCTAACATGCCTATCACCTATGGTACACGGGATTTGTGAATAGCGATTTTTCGATTAAATAAAGCTAAAACATGTTTTTTGCATGTACAATGCATGCATAATAAAGAATTAAGTACAGCGATAAAAACGGCTAAGTAAACTACTTATTTTTCTTCCCGACGGACGTGTAAAAGACAATCAAGGGAAATAATACATTCCTACCTTATTATTTTTACAAGTCTTAGTAAAAGGAGGTACAGTAAAAAAATCCAGCTCGCAAAACCCCCGTCATAAAACACTAAATATCCAAGTACAATCGAGACAAAAAGTCTTTTTAAAACTTGCAAACAAATCCACGCTTACATTAGCTATGGTGCACGGGCGTCGTCGAAAGACGTCTGGAATTAAAAGGAATCAAATATGAATGGCTTTATACATGATACATGGGGCTGGCGCGGCGAGCCGGGGCTGTGCAACTAAAACTTATACATTAATAATGCGTTTGCTTACAATGCGCTTTAAATGTAGATGTAGGGGCGAATACCGCCCCCGTACGCTCATAGAATATGCACGCGGCTGTACTCTCTCAAGATAACTCTTTTCTTAATCGATTCATTGGGATATAGCGTTCTGTTCGTACCCAATGATGATGTGGGAGAACATAAAAACTTAGAATGCAGAACGTACGTAAAATCTACATAAAACAACATAAAATCTCGAGCAATCATTTCAATTATTTCTATTAAAGTATCGCCATCACACTTAAATTTTCTAAGCAAGAGATTATGTGTTTCCCATCAGTTGGACCTGAATACCCAGCACAAAGGCAGATCTCAATGAGGCCAACGACAAGGCGGTCATCGTGGAAAAATGTTGGTCTAAACAAATTTAATTTTATCAATTTCATACATATCAGACTCGATTAGAAGAGAAGAGGGACATTAATGGCAAAATAGGCGTGTTTCTGTTTCAGTGAAACAAAAGTAGCAAGACCAACAGTCGCTGAGCTAGTGCTAACAGAAAACAGGCATTAGAAAGAGAGATAAGATGCTAGCCAATGGTCCTTAGGACTTTTTATACATCGTGGCTGTGTACTTTCGAACTGTGTACTACTACCTCGAAAGTACACTGTCGCGGAATCGAATATAGTTTCGATCTCGCAAACTGCGGAATTTCGTACTTCAAAATTCGGCAGCGGAGTCACAGACTACACAGCATTACATACAGTGAAATATTTTTTTAATCTTGCCCTTTATAAGTAAGTATAATTATAGGCCCTTTTCGGACTACTGCGAGTGATAAACACTCGACTTATGACTATTAAGGAGCTTAAAAGTGTTTATTATCATGTAAAACCACTTTTATATCAATAATTTTGCATAATATATGGAATTAGAAAAACACAAACCAAAGACTGTCCCGCTGTGCAAAATTTAATTAAAAGCGTCATTCCAGGAAACTAAACGTTCCGTGTAAAAACATAGACCTCCTTCTGCGGCAATCGGACAAAAAGCAGAATTGTTTTATTCCTTTTCATATATTAATAAGAAAGTAGTTTAGACATTCCTTATTAATGTGCTCTTATTACGGACGTCGGGGGCCTTATAAGGTCGGAAGTGAGTATTAGCATTGGCACTAAAAAAGTATTTGTAAGTCAACACGGACTGTAAGGACTTGTGCAAACATATGTGTAATTTTAACGACGTGGTATTTTCCTTTACAATCCTATATGAGAGAATGGAGGTTTCCTCACTATGTTTTCCTTCATCGAGAGCAGAGCTAACTGGCACTCGACTTATGACTATTAAGGAGCTTAAAAGTGTTTATTATCATGTAAAACCACTTTATATCAATAATTTTGCATAATATATGGAATTAGAAAAACACAAACCAAAGACTGTCCCGCTGTGCAAAATTTAATTAAAAGCGTCATTCCAGGAAACTAAACGTTCCGTGTAAAAACATAGACCTCCTTCTGCGGCAATCGGACAAAAAGCAGAATTGTTTTATTCCTTTTCATATATTAATAAGAAAGTAGTTTAGACATTCCTTATTAATGTGCTCTTATTACGGACGTCGGGGGCCTTATAAGGTCGGAAGTGAGTATTAGCATTGGCACTAAAAAAGTATTTGTAAGTCAACACGGACTGTAAGGACTTGTGCAAACATATGTGTAATTTTAACGACGTGGTATTTTCCTTTACAATCCTATATGAGAGAATGGAGGTTTCCTCACTATGTTTTCCTTCATCGAGAGCAGATGTAGTTGAAAATGACCGTACATGAGCACAGCACAAACTCAAAGCTGGAAGTCGCGTCTGGTAAAGTTGAACTCTTGCCTTACAGATGCACAGCCAACGCCTAAACCAACTGGCCACCAACCACCAACGTACATTTTAGGATTAAAACGTGACATTTCAATATTTTCGTATTTAAATTACTACCATACGTTTATCGAAGATATTATCGGTCAGTATCATGAATAATTAAGAAGCTTACTTAATAACATTTTCATTGATTTACGGCATATTGGTCAAGACTATAGTGGTCAAGTTCATTCTACCGCATACTCGTCAATACTGCGTACCTATTCGTCAATCTCTCGTCAATATTGTACATTCGTCAGGTTCTGCTAAGGGCTGGGCTACACCTGTCAGCACCGAACTGTCATTAGCTAGGGCGACAGAGAGCTACGGCACGCTATAGCACCGGCCGTGCTATAAGCAGATTTCAGACTACGCTATACTATTGTGCTATAAAGTATAGCAAAGAAAGACCTTATGCTATACTATACATACAGCATGACGTTCACATACGCGATATTATTGCTCGTTTCGCTTGCGGGACGGCCGGGGGTGAGAGAGGAGGAAAAGGGCGGCGCGCGATATAGCATAGCATGAACTCTGCGCATATAGAGTATAGTAAGCCAATAATATATTGTACAGTACAATGTAAACGTGTCCATAATACCATAATAATGTATGGAGCGCGATATTGTTGTGCTATGAGCTATATATATATGCTATTATATTATAGCGTAGTCTGAAATCAGCTTTATTGTTCTGTCGCTATATCTCGCTTTAGCAAATGACGGTTCTGAGTGACAGAAAAAGATAGCGGCATGCGAAAATGCTGTTCCGTGTTGACAGGTGTAGCCCAACCTTAACTCGTCAAGTTTTTCCTTTTTATTAATGCCTGCGAATGGTGGCGACTTAGGTTCTTTTTTAGTTTTTAACATTTTATGTATAAATTAATAACTTTTAGTTTGTTATGCTTTAATTTAATTAAGTTCTCAGTAATCATTTTAAGTATATTAGTACCTGGGCGACCGAGCTTTGGTCGGTTACATCTCAAACATTAACTAATTTTTTTTTAAATTGTCTAAAAACAATGCAAAAAATTATATATAAACTTAAACATAAAAAAAAAACAAAAGTAAGTCACCGAGTGGGATTCGAACCCGTAACACTCTTTCTTGCGGTCGGTATCCTTAACCACTGAGCTAAAAACAAGGCGGTCGGCGCGACGAAAACTCGAAAACACGCGTTTTCCCAAACATAAAACTAATCTAGATCGATTGTTTACCCCCGAAAACCCCCATATACAAATTTTCAGCAAATCGTTAGAGCCGTTTTCGAGATTACAGAAATTTATAAATAAATATATATACAAGAATTGCTCGTTTAAAGGTATAAGATTTTATTTTATGTTTAATCTTGATTCATTGAATAAATTATCTTAATATCAGATGATATTTATATTAATTGGCTCAGTACCTCGGGCGTGAGATTATATACTAGATTAGATATATGTACTTATAAGTAGGTAAGTATTATATAATGATTTCTCGTACCTAGTCAAATAGCGCTCTAAATATCAATTTTACTGCATTAATATAATGTAAAATCATATTTAAAATGCGATCAATAAAAGTTGATATTATTTTGTTACGTTTTATTATCTTATATATACACACAACCTAATTTTAAGGTCAACGTCCATCACTGTTATTATCATCTCGCACAATTATTCCTCAATATCGGTTTATTCAAAAGTCGATCAGTGGACGAACATCTTTACATACATGTTTTATTCACTACATACTCGTACTTCAGACCGCGACTGTGTCCGTTTTTTGCTGACGCTACAATGTTGCGGGGCAACTTTAAAGGTCGACAGTTGCCTTTTTTTATTTCGCTAACTGTAATATTGTGTGACATTTACATTATCCTACAGCTTACTATGTAACATTATTGCATGCATGTTTTTTGTTAATAAAGAATAATAAACACGCCTTAATAAAAGATGTGCGTGACGTTTAGAGACGCCATTTGTCTTTGGTTTTTATAAAGTAATTTTTTTTATTACATTAAGTGGTCAACTGATAAACCCATTAAGTTATGACGTATAAATTAAGTAAGTTACACTTGGCCATTAATGAGTATTCTGTAGACTATTAAAAAAACCATCAATTAATATGTTTTATGAACGTTAGTATCACAAATGTAGCCTACGACTCAAAGGCCACGCACAATGTACATATTATTTATTAATATGTATTAATTATTAATATTTTTTAAAGCAAATAAACCGATTCTTAACCTTTGGCTGTCACAGAAAAGCTAATAGGCAACATTTGTTTATTTAGACTTCCCATTTTTTTAACAATTTTGAAAAAACATCTAAGACCCAGTAGCAATGTTTTACTATTTCAGAGCCCGGATGTCATTTTTCTGCACGTTTAACTAAATGTGTAGATAAAAAAAAGACAAGAAGCACACAAAGAGTGGTCCTATACTATGATATACAGCCCGGATACCACACGGCACAGTCTCCGACGTCTGTCCGAAATGACGTCTGCTCAGTCGCGTCGCTTGTTCGTGTCATTTAATTGCTAATTAGATTTGACCATTCTGGATTTTGGCAAATCCAATCGAGAAAATATCTGAGTGTCTCAGGCAGAGTTTCAAAAATCAGTATCAACCGATTTTAACCCTGCGCGGAACGTTCCATGCCTCAGGCTCACACAAATGCAAAACTGAGCTTACGTCTCGAGAGCTATTCTTACACCTATTTTGTTCGTGAACGCATTTGTGTGGCGTACAGTTTAAATTGCATCATTAGTCGATCCGTATAGGTATTATCTAAATTTTCTATAAATGCTTTTACAACAAGACGGCAGGACTGCATCTTACTAACGCATGCGCTGCAAACTGCATAAAATATTTAGGCGTCTGCGTCGAGCATACGGGTAAAGGTGGGCACACACTTATACATGCAAAAATAAAACAAATAAACTTTAAGAAATTAAGTCCATTTGCTTGTATCAAACAAGCAAAACACACCCCGCACCAGAAATAAATATACATACATACATACATACATACATACTATCACGTCTTTATCCCTAATGGGGCAGACAGAGCATTTTGGGTCTTGCGGTTCTATGCAGAGCCCAGGGCCGCAAGACCCAAAAGCCACTTTTAGCGTCATGGTGGGCGAGAAGATGGAAAAGCAATCAATAAAAAGGAAAAGAAATAAATATCTACTGTAAAAATGAGTAACATCCGAACCAAGAGTTTGAATTCTGAATTATGACAAAACCAAATCTAGACAATACCACCAACTACTACTACTGCTACTTGATTGAACTTGTGTTTATAAGATGAACACAACCGCACATCGGTTCTTGAATGACTCTATGTAACGATGAAAACCACATTAAAACCCGATGTGAAGTTTTAAAGATATAAACGTGCATACACAGAGCAACAGGCGAGAAGCAACATGATTGTATATTTGTATCGATAACAAAGTAAAACCTATTGAGGTCGGCAGTTGATAGCTCATTTAGAGACACAAAGCGTCCATGTGACCGCGAAATTCTTTCAGCGCGATCTACAGACATTTGCCCGGCTGTGTGTATATGACTAGGCACACAAGTGTGCAATCAACTTTAGCCCGCGGTAGGAGGGTATGGACGTGATCTTGGACTACCTGGAGTCGGCAATTGCACTTAGAACAATCCACAACAGGGTAAGCTACCCTTTACGCAAATTTATCAACCTTCATACTCATTTTAAAAAACTGCTCATAAAAATCTCTGTCGTATGTACAGGGTCTAGGGTTGTATTATATTAAGTATTTATTATATAAAAAAGACTTATATGAAAAAGCCCTTCTATCGAGTAGGAGACCAATACTGTGAAAATGAGTTTCTTTTGGCGTTTCTTAGCGGTTGTCGTTGCAAAGAGCTGGTAACGGTAGCTTCTCTTTAAAAAAAATATTTTTAATATACATAACACGCAGGAGTTTTTGGCGGGAAGTCAAGGGGTCCAGTTGGAGTTTGCTTTAAATTGTTTTGCAAATTGATTCTAGTGGACTTTATAATATGAAATTGGTGTAGTTTGGTGTTATAAATGCTCATTCTCATGGACAATATGTGAAATGTTTAAAGTGGGCAGTCATAGTGCGGTTGTAGTGATATTTATTTGCGGACTGCGGTGGGCGTCTTTAGGTGCCGTCCGCCACTCAATCGGCTATGAAAACCAGTGGACTCGTATAGATTTGTCGCCAGAAGCTCCTGTGAAGCAATCAAAGGACCTATACCAACCTTTGATTGTATAGTTAATACATACATACATACTATCACGTCTTTATCCCTAATGGTGCAGACAGAGCATTGTATAGTTAAGGGTTTAGGATTAGGAATAAAGAAAAGATAAATAAAGATTGGCTCTAAAGGACCAGTATCCAGAGCCGTAAATTAATTTAAGAAAAAAAAAAAAACATAACACGCAATGTAAATAATACTTATTGACGTATTACATTACAGTACCCGTAAAGGTCTAATTACTGAATAAACATTTTAATCTTTGAATCTTACAAAATATACTGAAACTCGTGAATTTAGCCCATGATACTGAAAAAATTTTCCCGAAGATTATATTTCAGTACTTATTGTTAGACTTTGTATTAGAAAGTATGCTACCAATTTAACTATCGCCGGTTTTTTACATGGGTGTATAGATAGAACTTTTTCTTAGACGGATAAAAAAAACTAAAATAAAATATCTCAATTTTCCAGTTCTTTTCAAAGCTTCCTTCATGCATCATAAGAAAATAACAGAAGTATAAAATATCACAATAATGAAATCAACGCACACAATATTCATATGTCAAACTGAGTAAATATGGTACATTAAAAAGCTCACTCTAGTCGTAGAGACCTTTTAAGAAAGCACTAAGTAGATAAGTTGTTTGTCATGAATCGACTCTTAATAATCGCGTAAGAGAATATACAACAATACTAAAGACTAATCACAATAAATACTCATCCATGAAATCGAAAAAGAAACTTTCACACGCACATAAAATGCACGAAATAATCCACGTGCAAAAACATTAATGGAATCAATGGCGCGCAGTAGAAGCGGGTCACAATCCGCAGATAACACAGTCAAGGGTTAAAGAGAATACGGTAAACAAACCGAAGCGGTGTCACAAAGGCCCTCGACGTTTCCTCAAAAAACCCGCCACGGAACGCGTCTACGAGTGTAATTCAAATGCTCGACCCGCACCTACGTACATAAGTTATTAAAAAAGCTGCCTTTGCCACTGGTTTTAATAAAAATAGTCGTCTCGCGTACCCTTTGTCAAACATCAGAGAAGGTACGACATACCTCTATTAATGCAAGGGTTGCAACCAAGACGCGACAGGGCCGCACGCAGAACTCTTTCCGAATTAACCGTTTTGAGGAATTTGTAATTTGCGCAAACATCGAGTTAACCTTTAAAGCAGTTTTTTCATAAATGTAAACAAACGTTTGCTAAAGCTCTTTTAGTTAAAATGTGTTTTTCCTCGTTCTTATCATGTCAAATACTGAAAAGAGGAAAAGGGACAAAAGATGTCTTAACTAAAACAGGTTTAGCAAACAACTGTTATTTTTAATGAATTCGAGAGTAAACATAATTCTAATATTACTATAGTATATCCTTGGAAAGTAATTAAATAGTAGAAAAAAAAACACAAATTCATTGAACCAAAAATTAACATTAAGTTAGTACTTACTTTTTCAAAACGTAACTTGTAAATTCATTTTCATGTGAATGTGAAAATGTTTTTAATATTAATTAAAACTTGCCTGGCATACTAACATTTATAACCAATTATGTACGGCTATTCGATAATTCATCGGGCTTAAAGTGGGCATCAAATATTAATCTAGTAGAAGTTTAAGGTCATTTCAATTTGAGCGAGAAAGCAATATGAAAATGCGGGCGAGTTACTATATAAATTAACCTATTACATCGAGGGTAGGAATTCTTATCCTAAAATACAGATATCACGAGTTTTTAAAGATGCGAGATTAAAAAAAATACTATCTGGAGTATTATGGTCCATCTTATTTAGAATTGAATAAAAGTGAGTATTTTTACTTAAAAACGTAGTAAAAGTACGTAGTAAAAGAAAAAACTACTAAATAAGTAAGTATCTACTCCGCTGCTTGCAAGCCCCTAACGTAAAATTTGAAATAGCACTAAGAATAAGTAAAATATTTCCACATTTTGTTTCGTTATGTAAACACGTGAAATAAAGGGATATTTTTCATCGTATATCAAAATTTTCTCGGCCGGGCGGGGAGTTTTACGAGTAAGTATAAATTATTCAAAGTGAATATGAATACTCGTATATTAAAATAAATATTTAACAAGGCGGATATTAGAATGGGGGAAACCGAAACACAATCATAAATAATAGTATTTATGTTTTTTTTGTAACACTGTAGATGTAGTAGTAGTATTTTTTTATAAATTAAAACGGTAAAACATATGTAGCGAATGAGGTTGTGCATCTCTCTCTCTCAACATTGACATGTCAAGCATTTCTCTGGACTTAAACTCTCTCTATTATATTCTTTACTTGTTTTAAAAGGGCAAAGCTAAAGTCGGCCCTGTGTATTCGCAAGTTGCACGCGACTGAATGGAAACTTGTGAGAGACTTTTTCATCAAAGGTCGACATTTTGATACAAATACAAAAGACACAACTGCGTAGTTTTAACTCAATAGTTTAATATACTACTTTGTTTAAAAACTTTATTATCAATATCTTTATATTCAAAGGATATTGAACGTTTTATGTGGGCAATTGACAAATTGGTTCCTTAATTAAAACTTGACATTTAATGGGAATCTCATTATAGGTCTGATCATTTTCAACTAATTTTAGATAAACAACTTTGCTTCATGTATAAAATGTTTGAGTAAGTCAAAAGGACATTGACATTTTTATATGAAATGTGGGCCAAGAAAAACTTTAGGGTCTGGAAACTAAAATCTATTTTTATATCTTGCCATCGTTTTTATTACGAGTTTGAAATTCAAATGAATTTCTTTCTGAACGAATATTATGAATCTTAATTGATTCATAATATTCGTTCAGAAAGCCTCAGAACACAGCTCTATTGTGCCTTTTATTCCATAACCACCCTTCTTGTTTACAATTTCGTCGTCCTTAAGCTAACGAGTATATAAAAATAAATACTGTCAAATTAAGAATACCCTTTATACGTCAGTTACGAAATACTTAAAGACAACCTTTCACGACATCCCACTCAAAATTTACATGTGAAACGGCGCTCTAACAATGTTGCTTCATAAACGTCATACAATTTGCAGCATTTTTCATCTGACATAATCTTAACCCATGTTAAGCGTTGACAGAGTTTATTTCCTCACCAATTTAGAGCTTAAAGACGTTTAGTATAAGGTCGTTGTTTGCGCGTCGTCGTTGTCTACACATCACTTAAGGTATTAATGAGTGCATCTGTAATAGGTGAAACATACATATGAAATTCAAATTCAAATTTGTAGCGCGGGAGCTTGCTCCTCTCCATATTTTAGTAGGCAGTAGAGTGTGAATTTGAATCTTTTGTTAGCATTTAATGTGGAAAACAACGTTTTATCTCGAAACCATAATAATGGAAGTTGTTACGGGTGTCGTATGAGCATTAGATTGTTTTATTTGATGCGCTTGTTAATTGAACGTTTTGAGTTTACGATCTTGAGTTTTCATATTTCCCTAAAGTATTTGAAAAGTCTTCTATGTTGGTTGTAACGATCCGCATGTGTGCGATCGTTGTTTACATTCTCAAATATATTTAAACTTATATATACGTATTTTTATCCTTTCGTAGTCGGTTAAAATCGTAGTAGCAATCCTCTGCTGGACATAGTAATAAAAACTCTTTAATCTACTTGTTTGTTTATTTTTTGTGACAGTTGAGAGGGGAAAAAATAATTTTGTTTTGGATGGAGAATGCGGATGGAGATCTCAGGAATAGTTTTCCTTGGAAAATCTTAAATTTTACCTTTCAAGATATAAGTGAATAGGATTCACTTGAGTGGGGGTCGTTTGTCTGGAGAAATGGTATAATACATTTTGATAACAGGAAAATCATAATTATAATACCTAACTGGAAACTTGGTGAGATGTTTATTTTATTCTGTACTAAAGAACATGGAAATATGTTCTTCTAAACGTATGTATGTACTTATTTGCGAATATTTTATAAGATGAGAGAGATATAAGAAGATAGCCTTTGCCCTGATTTGCATATGTTATTTTAATGTGTTTCCTCTAATATAAACCCTAATACAGCTTTGTAAATAAAAACTTCACAACGGGTTAAAACGAGTAAATACATGAGTCATGAATTCTTCTTCTAATCTGTAAGTTAGTAAATATAGTATATATAGTAATACTTATAATAATATAATATTAACATATAAAGAGGTTAAGAACTTAGCGGAAGGAAGAGAGACATGGAAAGCACTCCACCGACAAGAGCCCAGCTCTTAAATATAAGAAGAAGAAGAAGTAATACTTAATTATCAACAAACATTATTTGCACATCAAGACTAGATGTTGACTATTTGACTATCTATATCTTCGTATGTTCCGATGGAACTTGAACAACAATTATTCTGGAAATATTATATTTACTCCTGCTGTGCCATTGATTTGGAGATTGTTCTACTCTACGGTTACTCATGTACTATTGATGTACCTCATGAATATTTATTCTTCTTCGAATATAGCTTTTAAAGCTGGAGTGCTGAAAACTGAATTAACTTCGGAAAGCAATAGCTTCAATTATGTGTTGGCCTACTCTGGTTGACTTGACTGGCTTGTTCAGTGGAATTGATTACTTGTCTTGGAGAAGTCGAGACTATGAAGATGGTTTGGTATTCTATTACCTATCTACATACTTACAACATTTGGGCTATCTGGATGGGTTGTGGCAGCACTTTACTGAGTTCTCGCTCATAGGGTACATTCCTCTACTGCAATGCAAAGGAAGGCCCTCATTTTCGATAGTGTTATGTCACGCTCGTCTGGAGACGCTTTATTCGTCGTACGATTCCCTTTGGGCTTAGAGAAGTTGAGCCTGGAATCTAACCTCTTCACCATGGGGTTATTTTACTTCAATGAATGGAATAACTAAACCTATTCTGGTTAAAACTGATCCATTGACTCTGATGTCATGCCTGCTAAACAAGCTAAGTCTTGAGTATCTACAATGTTCTATAAACATGGAGAAGTCATGTGGAACTGTTTACCTTCTGACAAAGAGGTATTACTTAAACAACAACATATTGTTTATATGGGAATGGATCCCGATTTCTTCATTAACTTATTCAACCATGAGTTGAGGCTATAGTAACGAAACTTGTGTATTTAAACTGCTATTGCTCTCTGAAATGATTCTACTTATTTATGCTTTTGAAACTATATAATTGTTTTAATAATCATCTTATTTCTAGATATCATCTCCTCACCTAACTTTGTCTATCCTATTGTGATAGATTTGTACAGACAGACAACTGACAGGACGTGCCAGGACATATTTTTGTAGTTTGCTCTTCAAGCGTTTATTAGGATACAGTTGATTGTAAAATAATATTTGCTGCTCAGATCCGGTCTCTGAATAACTTCAGATTCCGAAGCCTTTGTCCGCTTGTGCAAGTCTATTCTTGCTTCACTCCAGACAGACACGTCTCCTGCCTGAAAAGGCCTATTAACGTAAAATATTTAGAACGTTCTGAGCATTGCTGCCCCATCGGTGGAAGTTATCCCGTCAGGAGTCGAAGCTACAAAGACATGCGGGGCGGGGCATGCTTTATAACCAATACAAAATAATGAACGTTCTTATATTTATATATGTGTATATACCGACTGTCATACAGTATTAGACTTACCCTAAGATCTCATCTCCGTAATTCACTAAATTTGTTTATTATTTGTTATAGATATATACTAGGAGATAGTAGAACGGGACGTGCTGCGCCAGAGTCTAAGTTACTGCTCTATACAACTTGGGTTCGCCACTAAGATGATCATTGCCAATTCACATGTACAAGACACACAGCGGGTTTAAGATAATAAATTATAGTTAGATAGATAATATTTATCTTTTATTTTTAGGACATATATATATTTAAAATTGTCATGTATGTGAAGCTTGCTCTTGATAACCAACCATGCCTAAACATCATCTCTGTATATGCACCACAGATGGGTCGAAAGAAAGAGGAGAGGAAGTTGTTCTGGGAGGACCTGCAGGATGTTTTGAGCGAGATACCAGGTGAAGAACGAAAGATCATTGCGGGGGATCTCAATGGCCATGTTGGTCAAAACTCTCCCAGAGAATCGTGTATTCATGGAGGCTTTGGATATGGCTCAACCAATGAACAAGGAGAAGATATCTTGGATCTCACTTCAACCTTCAACATGCCAATAGTAAACACCTATTTTAAGAAAAAGAGTGAACACCTTATCACGTATAAGAGTGGGAACAACATCTCACAAATCGACTTTTTCTTGTGTGACTCCGCAATGCGCACTCTTTTCAAAGATTGTAAGGTTATTCCAGGTGAGCCCCTGACAACCCAACACAGAATCCTCGTAGCCTCTCTTAAGTTGCCTATCTGGAATAAAAAGCCGAAAACCAACACACAGCCTCGAATTAAGTGGCACAAGCTTAATAAACCGGATGGTACTGCGGCTATCGAACAAGTGGAGAAGCATCTTGTTGAGTCGAACAAAAACACAAATGATACACAAGAGCCCGACTTAAAATGGAATGAATTTCACTCTCGTACTGTGAATATCGCCAAAGAAGTCTTAGGAATATCCAGAGGCAAACTGAATACTGGTAAAGACCCCAACTGGTGGACAGATGACGTAAAGCAAAAGCTAGCTGCCAAAAAGGCTACCTTCAAGAAATGGCAAGAAACAAAAACAGAACTGGACCGAAACAATTACGTGTTAGCGAAAAGAACAGCGAAAAAGAGCGTTGCCATAGCCAAAACGTCAGCCCACGAGACACTGATCACAAGAATAAACAATGCCGAGACTGAAAATGAAATATTCAAAATAGCCAAACAGCGCAACAAAGAAGGCCAAGACTTTAAACGCAATAAATACATTCAAGACTCCTCCGGTAAATTGTTAACATCCGATACTGATATTCACAATAGATGGCTAGAATACTTTCAACACCTCCTAAACGAGGAATTCCCCCAAGAGCAATACACGGAACTTCCGTGCGTGCAGGGTCCTGTAGAAGCAATAACACCATCAGAGGTAAAATCTGCTATATCTGCTATGAAAAACGGCAAAGCTACAGGCCCCGATGAAATTCCAGCAGACCTATGGAAAAAGATGGGAACTAGCGGAATTATATGGCTGACAAACCTGTTTAACCTGATCCTGACAACAGGAAGGATGCCAGACATGTGGCGTAGAAGCAACATGATACCGTTTTATAAGAATAAAGGAAATATAGCTGAGTGTGGGAATTACAGGGCAATCAAACTAACATCACACACCCTGAAAATATGGGAAAGAGTAATCATCCAACGCCTCAATCAACTCACTAATATTTCTTCCAACCAGTGTGGCTTTACTGCTGGAGTAGGTACCACGGACGCGATACACAGCGTCAAAATACTGATGCAAAAATATAAAACGCTGAAAAAAGATCTTCATCTGGTCTTCATAGACTTGGAAAAGGCGTTTGACCGAGTGCCACGCAAGATCATATGGCAAGCACTAAGAGCTCAGCAAATACCAGAGCAATATATCAGTATTATACAAGACATGTACAAAAACGTGACAACACAAGTGGTGTCACCAGCAGGCACAAGTAAAAGCTTTGAGGTTAAAGTCGGAGTCCACCAAGGCTCAAGTCTGAGCCCCTTGCTTTTTAACATCGTCATAGACTACATCACTAAAGACCTTCACAAACCAGCTGCACGAACACTCTTATATGCAGATGATATAGTTCTTATTGAGGATTCTTTGCTGGAAATTCAGAACAACCTTGATAAGTGGCGAAAAGCGTTGGAAGAAAGGGGCTTAAGAGTTAGCAGACAGAAAACTGTGTACATGCACTGTAATTTTTCTAACAACGACCATAACCAACAAGTGCCTAACATTGAAGGAACTCCCTTAAATAAGGTAGAGGAATATAAATATCTAGGATCCATAGTTAATACCACAGTAAGCACTGAAAAAGATATAGACAGCAGAATAAAAGCAGGCTGGCTGAAATGGCGGTCTCTATCAGGGGTTCTCTGTGATGTAAACATGCCTATAAGAACCAAGGGCAAAGTATACAAACGGGCAGTTAGACCAGCCTTACTCTATGGGTCTGAGTGTTGGGCAGTTAGAAAGAGCGAAGAACAAAGAATGCATGCTGCAGAAATGAAAATGTTGCGTTGGTCTGGTGGAGTTACTAGACTGGATAAGATCAGAAACCAGTACATACGGGGAACATTTAAGGTGGCAGAAATACAGGACAAAATGCGCGAGAGTCGTCTGAGATGGTATGGACACGTAATGCGCCGAAATAGTGACCACATCACTAGGGAAGTTTTGGCCATAGACGAAGGAAGACGTGGAAGAGGACGACCCCCGACCACCTGGATCGGAACCGTCACCGGAGATATGAGGACACTGGGCATTAGTCCAGAGTTAACACAGAACCGCCAAGAATGGCGAAAATGTATCAGGAGGGCCGACCCTGCATAGGAAAGAGGCCAGGAGATAGATAGATATATATTTAAAATAGGTAGTTTAGGATTGTTACATGGTCAGGAAAAAAACTTAGAATGTACCAGTTGCTATCTTCCTGTGCAGATCGTAAAAGCCGATCAAGGGAATTGGTGAAAATAAAAATCTTGTTAGGCGATGCGGCTAGCTAATACAATTTTTTTTTCCATCTTCTCCGTCTTGCGACCTTGAGCTCTTATCTGTCTGCTTAAAGCCACAAGACCAACACCATTAGCATCATATTTGAAAAGCAATCGATTATGGAGAAAATAATTTATATCTGGACCCCTTAACAACGAGTTTCATTTGCGTTTAGTTAGAGATAAATAAAAAAAATATATTGTAATAACAGGAAAACAACAGTGACAAATTAACAGTCTAATAAAACACCAATTAAAACAACCCCACTCCTACTGGCCGTAACAAGATCGATACAACATAATTATTACTTAAGGTCATGCCATATAATAATAACTATATTTTGATTAACGACTGACTAGTTTCTCTTATATTATGGTTGTTTAGAAATTTTTATTAAGGCGATATAACCACGTCTTTTTTCTAGACATTATATCTTAAAGGAATAAATTGCGCCTAATCTAATCATATGCTGTTAAAATAGGGAATACATAAATTTTTCGGGGTCCAGTGCTGAACTCCGAAAAATTCATTTACACCCATCATCGTCATCATCATCCACAGCCTTGATCCTACCACTCCCATTTACACCCATTTGAAATAAATTACTTAAGAGAAAATAAAGATATTATTAAAAATTTGGTCTAATGCGGCTCTAGAAAATCCTTCAAACTATTGTATGAATAACTGTTTACAGCTTAAAGTAACGGGAAGCTTTTCTTAGCATTCTTGCGAAAACCGACCACTTTCAGCAAATATTTTAAATTAATATACAATTTCGATTATATTTTTAAATTATTAATTAGATAAAATTAAAATGTGTTATTAGTTATTACAGGTCAACAAATTACTAGAATCGTCTATTACTAACCGAAGCAGAATCGACGGAGACGTCGAATGGTTTTTAACCTGTATTAAGATTTAGTTCCGTATTTTATTTTTCGAAATTTTTACTTAATATTTACAATAGTTATTTTAGTACTTTCAATTAAAATCCACCTAACTTCCTCACGTGTATTCGTCGCCTTAATAACCTGACGAGTTCCCTTAGAACTGTGTTTGCATAGACATTTTAATTAATATAAATGGCATTCCTAAACGATATCATTATATTGCTGACATGCAACAAGAATGGCTCCCGATTCTCATTATTGTAATACATCATAGCGATAACGAGTCACTTTGTATACCATGTGTCGTATAATGGTGAGTATGATATACGGCAATTTTTATAGACACCTTAAATATTCTATGGCTTTGCATTGCACACTGTCATCTGCTTGAGATCTCCGTTCATAATAACATTTCAGCTATAGGTAATCTTCGTCTGTCTAAACTACGTAAGCTGAAGAAGTCACGTAGATCGCGTGCCGCTCCATTTATCTATTATGATGTGCAATTTATTTATTTATCTAATAGAAAACAAACCTAACGACGCCGTGGCGTGACCGCTTCCCCTCCCGAACATACCTATCTACAAACGTAAAAAACACGAAAAGAAATTCGATTAGTCAACTTGAAAGATTTATAGTTTCTATAGAAAAAGTAATTAGTGAAAACGAAAGAAACGGGGCGTCGGAAAAGTCATTGGACATAATTCATAACAAACAGAAAATAACGGAAAGCCGTTCGGCGCGGGTGGGCAATGAATAATTCTCTAACAGTGAGCACCCCCGGCCGGCCACCGCGAAAAAAGTACACGACCTACGAGTTTTATAGTCACGAAAAAATAGGAGGTAGCCAAAATATCTATATACGGCGCATGGAAAAGGTAAAAAAAACTACAATCCCGCTCGCATGAATAAGTGAGTGGACCTTCATATAGAAAAAAGTAAGGCAACAAAAATAAAAGTGGGATGTCGATGCAGGGGTTGCGTAGGGAGAGGTGCACTTTGCGCCACGGCGTCATTTTCGCCACCTCCGCGACGACGCGACGCCGATCGACGACCTCTGGCAGCCGGCGTGTGCAACTTTTACAAATTAGCTGTACAGTATAGTGTACCTGCTTTAAGACTAATTACGGATATGGTCATCGAACGCCCCGTCTACTGAACCAACATTTATTTAGCCTGCCTTCGGCGTGTGCAAGATTTCGAAATTAGAGAAAATTAAATGTTAATGTATCAAAATAAATATTTGTTCAAAACCTAGACCTTATTTAGGCACTTTTCGTTCGCCTTAGTAATCGAATCATATCACACATCAAACTAACATATGATATGATTCATTTAATTTACATAGATTAGACATAGATTATTTAATGTGCATTTTTTTATTTATTCTTTACAGAATATTTAATTACATTATTTTACATTTACAAAATTAAAAGAGCTTCAAACTAGTAGGCAGCGTTTTTATGTTAAATAGATAACCTTTAAAATGGAGCCGCTTTTAGTTTCCTCGCCAATTAAACGAACCGTTCCAACGTCATTTGCATTCTTCATGTACTCTCCATTAGGTATAGGACATAGGCAATTTCTGAAACTTTGAGGCTACGTGTAGAATCGACTTCCTGTGGCTGGCTTATGGTATGACGATGATGATGTTAGTGGCACCGACAAAAGCTTAGCAATTTAATGTAGACGGAAACTAGCATCGTAACTAGGTAATTACTGGAGGCAGTTTTAGTAGCATCTCGGAGTCCACCGTGCGGTACGAGAGTGCCATAGCACTCATATCCTTTACAGAAAAACGAACTAAATTTTCTTTTTAGAAATAAAATAAAAATATCCATACGTTTTAAAACCAAAGCTGAAACATTCAAAGTTTGTTTCTTTTTCTCACACCACCGTGAAAGATTAGAGAGAATGTTTTAACCGCAACCTGCGTCCGCGCATTGGCATGTTCCGTGCCTGGGACCTGGGCCCTGTGTTCAAACATCCAGCTCAAGTTTTCGAAATTAGCTCCGCCGTATCGGCCTGGCGTTACGCCATGGCATTTAATCACTTTATTAAAGCAATAAACCGTACCCGACTGGAGACCGGGAGCGAACAATAGCAACACATGATCGCAATAAAAAGTATCCAGCTACCGCACAGAATATCTCGTTGATACAATTACGTAATGGCGACATGAGTCGTATGAATTTATACGAGAAGCAAAGGGCACAATGCTTAATTAAAAGTACATACTTACGTTTAATGATTTATAAGTTCGCGCGGAGTCGATTCGGGCTCGACAATGAGACGAGGTCGAATGCTCAGCTTTCAATGAGATTTACTTTACCACCTCTTTCTCTCTTTTTCATCTACAAAATCTTTATTTAGTGCGCAAATTGATATAAGTAGACAACGGTTGTTATAGCGTATTGGGGCTTCCGGCGGCCGTGTTGCTTCGATCTATCTCTTCCTGTAAGAGGCGACTAAAGGACATAAAACAAATACCTCGTGCTACAAAGGCATTCCCAAGGAGGATTGACGTTGGCCAAAGGTCGCTTGTAAACTTTTTACACAAATATATTCCTAAATAAGGTTGACGTCAGGCAGGGGGCGACGCTCGGTGACCAGTGTCACCGATCATCAGCAAGAACCTGAACCACAGATTACTAATAAGTTACTACGTAACCCTAACAGGTATAATGGAAAGGAAATGCGCTTTATATTATGTACACTCCATGAACGCACTGGAAATATGTCTTCGTTTATGTAAACTGTAAATTTATTTTATGTCACCCCAGGCTGCAAATGACATTTGTGTATCAAATTAGATGACACGCCACTGGGGTAATAATAATAACGATTAAAAACATGCCTACATGACCTAAGATTTTTATTTATTCATAGACCTAGAATTAGTTTTACTTTATCAAAAGTTTAATTTAATAGAAGCTTTTGTTTAAAATGTAAATTCTAACTGAAGAAAAACTAGCACCTGTTACATTTACATGGCAAGATACTATTAGGACTAAAAGTAAGCGATAACAACAATAAGCTTGTTAACAATAACACTTACAGGTGGTCTTAATTACACCTACAGGTGTTTTATATAACCAAAAAGACTTTCTATTTAAATACAATTACTTCTCTATTTATTTCAATTTTCTCGTTTCATGAACTGGCATATGATTTATTTATTTTGCCAGCTTTAGTGGTGACAAGTGGAATTTTCCGTGCGCTAATTTTGCCATTTCTTGTTTAGAACAGGACAAGAATAAAGAAAGGTTTACATCGTATATATATATATATATATATATATATCTGGGGTCTGACAAATATACGTATTTTACTATCGTTAACGCAACAGCGACGCTTAATTTTTTTTATTTTTTTTTTATTTTTTTTTACGATACCCCTTTATATTTTGAAACCATATGTTTAAAAATTTTGGCTTAAAATTAAGTAAACCTAATTTTTAACGATATAAGTAGTTCACAAATATAACATTTATTAACACGTTGTAAACATTTCATCTAAACAACAATTAACTCACTTCACGTCCAACTACGCTTTCAAATCTAAAACATAAGTAGCGAGGTGTTTAAAGCAAATGTTTCAAAAAAACGTCCCTTTTCACACCGGCAACACGCGAAGCCTATATTAAAGAAAGAATTAAGTAGTGCAATACTGTCGACGACAGGACTTTTAAAATTCACAACATTATTTACCTGTTAAATGTTGTCGCGACTTTCTAATTCGGTTGGGTTATCGCGCTTTTCCATGGAGTATTGTTTGAATAGCACAAAACAAGCAAGTCAAAATTTGAAGGTTTTTAATTTTTATTTTTGGACAATCTTTTACTATGACACCCTCAACTAATGTGTAACAAAATAAAAAGTTAAGAAATAACGTATTTTTTTTAATCAATTGGTCTAAAATACTCCCCTCCAGGATGATATTAATCTTTTCAGACATTTAGAGTGAACGAAATGCAATAAAAAACTTAAGATGTCTACAAAAACATACATTAATTCTGAAAACAAATTATTTTATTGTTGAATTGAAGTTATTCAGTGACTTTAACTGTCCTTAAAAAAATAAAAAAAGTCATCTTATCTATTCGAAAAACAATGTTTTAACCCCTTGTATGCCGGAATATCACAATACAATGCATTCTCGCATAGATCTATGCAACGCCATACGAGAGGTTAAACCCAAAAACATTTGGAGCTAAAGTTACTGCTAATTCTCTCGGGACTCAAAAGAGAAAAAAAACTGTCTTGGGATTAAATACATTCGAAAACTGAATACAAATGTAATATGTAGAATCAAAATAATGTTAGCAGTCCAACAAAAAAAAAAGAAGAACTTAGTTTTAAAACAATAAATAATTGGCATTATCGTCCTCAACATAATGTAGTTTAACATTTTTATGTTCTTCCTTAGGGAAAAAGAAATAAATATAATTAAAAAAGAGCAATTTTTGTCTTTGATTCAAGTAATTTAATTACTAAAGTTTTAGGTTATATTGTATTGACATGTAGATAATTATTTGTGGAAATTTGAAAACATTTTGTAAAGATAAGCCGATAGTGATTATCAAATTTACTTATAAATATAAAAATATATGTTCCAATTTTCTTTAAATTCATTGTTTTTCTCACAGATTGAGATGAAAAGTAGATTCTTACTTCGAGTGATCATCAATCATCAATAAATTAAAGCTTGTAGCACAATCTACTACTAACAGAACCTTATAATATGTGTATCTACTAAACCATATTTTTACTGTCAGAAAACGCGAAGGCGACATTTTCTCATACCCATTATTAAATAACGGAGGCACAGAGAGAAGAAAGACATACTTGTAGTATGTCTTTCTACTCTCTGGTAGAATAATAAAGTATACACCTGTATCACTTGTTAGAGCTTATAAGTATAACGTACAGGCATAAAAATGTGAGATATTAATTTAAATGAAAAATAAAATTAACGATATTTATCTACTCACACCTGTGTGGTTTGTAATGATAATAAAATATGTACTTGCATTATTTTACTGAATCAACCTTTAATAGGCAAAGTCGTAAATCTAAATTATGATAAGCAAGACAGTTTCATATCTTGAGGTAATATAATGCAGCAGAAACGCGTTTACTTATGTAAGTATATTCGTAATTGTAATTAATTGAGTTCAAATATTTGAATCCCGGTCAATATGATGTATCTAATCAATAAAGGTATATATTATGTGTGCTGCTTCGATTTCTTATCGAGATGTCAATATTAATTTTCCGAGAGTACTTGATTAAGTATGTAGGCGACGCACAAAGGAGGTCTACTTTTGTATTTAATTTTATTAGGTTAGTACCTGGGTGACCGAGCTTTGGTCGGTTACATGTCAAACATTAACTAATTTTTTTTAAACTTGTCTAAAAACAATGCAAAATAAAAAGTTATACATAAACTTAACCATAAAAAAAACCAAAAGTAAGTCACCGAGTGGGATTCGAACCCGTAACACTCTTTCTAGCGGTCGGTATCCTTAACCGCTGAGCTAAAAACAAGGCGGTCGGCGCGACGAAATTAGCGACCATATTCTGCGTGAAAAGAAAAACGCATGAAAACTCGAAAACACGCGTTTTCCCAAACATAAAACTAATCTAGATCGATTGTTTACCCCCGGAAACCCCCATGTACAAATTTTCAGCGAAATCGTTAGAGCCGTTTTCGAGATCACAGAAATTTATAAATATATATATATACAAGAATTGCTTGTTTAATGGTATAAGATATTGGATGCTGGCTATTAGGAACTTCTTCTTTTTCTATAGGCAGCGGCAAATTTAAATAATTTTCAGTGTACATATTTTTTTTAAATTGTTGTGTTCATATTTTTCCATTTTCGCGTTTTGTAAATAAATATTCTGCAGTATTGTACAGTATTTCCCACATATTTTTATTTGCGACGCCAAAAATAATATTTAAGAGCACTGGCTACCTAATAAATCGTATTTTCAAATAAGTTATTTATCATATATGTTTTAAATATTAGTATTATGTGTATATTATAAGATAATAAAAAACAGGAATGAACACCTGGGCGAAGGTTTCCACCGTATCCCATAGGTACGATAACATAAAATCGTTTAAGAAACAATGTTTCAAAGTGGCACAATTTCGGGATATTTGGAAGAATATGCCTTTACTCAAAATAAATTTAAACAGAAGGAATATAAACATTAAATTTGGTGTCTATGCCTACTACATAAATGCAATACTCATGCATGAGTCTCCTATATTATATTTACTTGCTTACTTAAAACCATGAAATAAAATAAAATAAAAATAAAATTACTTTACACTTGTTTACGCCAAAGATCGTAAAAATACATGCAATAACATTCTTAGCAGCATGGTTGGTACTTTAATAAATATTATCAGTGATAATATTAACAATTACCATGACATTAATGCTATTAACTATATTTTTTTAATTCGCTTTTATTTCTATTCGGAGATAAAATTTAATACTTTTACTATAAAGAGCGAATTAAAACTTTGATGATATTATATCGTCAAAATCACATCAACAAAACCTCATTTAAGGTTTTGCATTTAATGAATTTTGAACTTTTCTGCTGAATTTAAATGTAGTTCATTTTTTTATATATACAGATGCACTGTCATTTTTTCGCCTAAGGGTAAAGTTGGAAAAGACATATGCTCAATAAGGTGAAGACAGGGCATGAGTGGCGCCCTCATTTAAAATAAATTCTTTAGGCACTAGATAGACCTATAATTTATTTCATGAATAACCTTTGAAAATGTCATTGGTAGTCCGTCTAACTTTAAACCTGTTTCTGTCATAAGTGGCGAATAAATTGTCTTCGTAGTCGGGTAAAAAGAAAAGAAAACCTGCATCTCGAGGTTCAAAATGGAGAAAAAGGAGAGAAAGTTAGTTAATGAGTTTATTTGAAAATATCGACTGAAGATTATAACTTCAGTTGACTTTACTTAACCCCATTTCAACAACAAAGGTTTAATTACCAAGCGACAGGTAATTTAGCAGCATACTGCATCCATTGCCCGCTTATTTACAAAGAATCGTCGATGGTATCGTATACAAAAAGAACGGGAAATGAACAATGGACTAAAGGTGAGGCTAAAACGAGTGCTTTATGACTTGGAAGCCGCGGTTTGCATTCAGTTTATGTTAACCCTAGTATGCATAAAAACCGGCCAAGTGCGAGTCGGAATCGCTCGCGAAGTGTTTTTAGTATTTTTTTGTTATTGCGGCAACAGAAATACATCATCTGTAAAAATTTCAACTATCTAGCTATCAGGGTTCATGAGATCAATCCTGGTGATAGACCGACAGGTGGACAGACGGACAGCCGGCTGACGGACAGAAGGACAGACGGACAAACGGACAGTGGAGTCTTAGTGTGTTCCGTATCCTTCCTTTAGGAACGGAATTTTGATATTTTGCCAAAACGGTATTTTAATCAATTATTTTTATTATTCATATCAATAAGAAACATAATCAGAAACCGAAAACTAAATGTTTTTGATCTACCCAAAAATAAGTAAGTTGTAAGCTTTTAAAATGTGATGGAAGGGAAACTATCACGTAACAGAATAACCAGCCAAGTGCGAGTCGGATTCGCGCACGTAAAGCTCCGTACCATTATCTATAAGACAACACGTGGGATATCCCCGCCACGCTCCCACTCTTATATTTGTAAAAGTTAGTTACTACTCTAGCTGTTTTCAAATAAATATTTCTTTTCAGTGGTATTTTTTTTAGATAAAATAATAACTTAAACCGTACACAGTAAAATAACCTATTACCTGACTAGAACAGAAAGTAACCCTAAATAAATAACCTAATCACACATATTGATTTAGCTCCAACGGGATTCGAACCCGTAACACTCATTTCTTGTCGTCCGCTTCTTAACCCGCTGGACCAGACGGACAGTGGCCGGCAGGACGAAATTAGCGACCATATACTGCGTGGAAAGAAAAACGCACGTTTTCCCAAACATAAGACTAATCTAGATCGATTGTTTACCCCTGAAAACGCCCATATAACAAATTTCTGTAAAATCGTTAAAGCCGTTTACGAGGTCACATAAATAAATTATACACATATAAATATACAAGAATTGCTCGTTTTAAGGTATAAGATAAATAAATATATATATAGATAAAAACCCAAGACACAGGAAAATATGAAAGAAAAAAGCCACTTTCCTCTTTACTCTGGTCGGGAGTCGAACCCAGAACCAAGTCGCGGACTAGCGTGATTAATTATACGCCACAGAGGTCATTTAAACCCTGTAATAACTTTCTAAAGCCAACCATTTGCCACGCATATAAATACAAAAATCGTACAAAATATCTTAAGAGAGAGTCAGAAAAGCCACTGCACCTTTGATCTCGCGCCTCTCTCGAGGCTACCTACTACTACTCTATTACTCTATGCAGATTTAGGTATACTTTGTGTCATTTTTGTGCGAACGCCGCGCCGACATGCGTCACTGAGTAAATACATGCCGCTAGAGGATTCCGCTTTTGTGTTTTCCCTATTTACTATATATTTCGCATGAAGCTGAATTATTGCAGCTTTTAATTACCCTTCTGGAGGAATGTACAAAGGGGTAGTTGGAAATTGCAATATTTAACTGACAAATATTGAGTTTAATTTAGTTTGAGTTCGCAATTCAATATTAGTTAACGAAATCCATATAAGAGTCATATTGTCAATATGAAAAAAATTAAAGAATATTTGCGTTTTTTTTGTAAGACCTATTGGTTGTCATCGTTTGGACATGTGATGTGAAGAGATGATCGACACGCAAAAAATAATTTTAAATATGAAAGTAAATGGAAACAGGTCAGTTTTAAAACCAGTCTAACAAAAGCTGTACACAAAAGTTTTTGAAATCGACAATTATTCGCGTTTGTATTCTCATGTCAATATTCTACCATCATTGTTAAATTTGAGAGTAGTCATCATCATTATTCCAGCCGCATAACGTCCACTGCTGGACATACGCCTCTCCCAAAGATTTCCAAAAAATTAATATAAATCACATTTCAGGCACATTTTTTATTGAAATCACATGTGAAGACCAGACTCAAGTACTCTCCTGTCAGTATTAACTCCCTCACCACCGCCTTCCTCCCCCCGTGGGGGTATACTTAGCTGATGACTTATTAAGAGTGCATTCTTCAGAGGTGTCTGCCTGACGCGAGTTTAATGACGTGGCGTTGCGATGCTTTCCGATCCGAGCATCGAGTATGCCCCACTTTTGTGACAATGGACAGGTGTGGAAATGAGCTGTTTTTGAGGCTTTGGAAAGTCGCCACACGTCTTGGTTGTGTAATTAAGTCCTGGCGGGACAAGACGCTCGTCGTGTCTTTGTTTTTACGGGAAAAGGTATTAAGCTCTTCCTCAAGTTATTTTTGGATTTTTATATTTATATGAGCAGTTGCTGGGAATTTGACGGCTATGGAAATTTGTAAAACTCAATGTACGTCTCATTACTAGTATGTTTTGTTGAATTTTTGGGACTAGAAAATTCAAAATTTTCGTATTTATCTGTTTAAGAAATAAGAAAAAAAATGAATTAGCAGGAAGATATATATACATTATTAAAATCGGCCACAATTCCTTATTAAATGATAAATTTGTCACTAAAACATTGCGACCACGATAATAAGCAGAGCTAAGCAAAACAAATGGCTTAAACAACATAATTGCAATTAATATAATGAGGAAGGCACTATAACGCTCAATGGCGAACTTTTTTAAACTAATTGGTTTCGACTGTGTAATTAATAAGACGGGTAAGTGAATCTTTCCAAAGGTAGGCTTTGATACCAAAAGATTACCAATTCAAAACCGGGGATCCGATCAAGCGGTGTTTTAATTAGAAGGTCCCATTCACTCTACGATTGCAGTTAAAAAAACGTGGGCAAGCTACGGTCGTTTCGCGGGAAAGGGTTCCGCGACGGGTGAAAATTTTTACTCACGGAATCCGTTAGTGCTTTCAAGAAGGATATGAACGTAACTTATAAATATTTTATGCACATAAACTATATGTTCAGAGTTGGCTTAAAATTAATTGTTTTAACATTCTATTTATTTTATTATATTAATTATATGAACTTTGTATTTTTATAAATTGTGTTTTCATGCTTATCACCTTTGCTGTGTAATTTCTACTCAAGAAAAAAAAAGTATATTAGAAAAAGTATAATATCAGTTTTTTTGTATTTAATTTTAATAATTAAGCTTGTACTACTTTTTAATGCAGATTTACGTAACTTTTTATAACTTTAACCAAAAAAGAAACCCCAAAATTATCTTTTTAATATACTTATACATATCTTTCTGTAGACCGCTCCAATTCCTATGACCACAGAGTATATGCCAAAACCTCTGGCTGCTCTGGCCAAGTGTGGCCGATAGTACAGAGAGGGTCGTGCTCCCGCAGTTCAGTAGATCGACTATAATACTTTGACAGTAGTATTCTAACAACTGTAAAAGAATTAATGCGAAACATACCAATTTTATTAATTTTTGGTACTCTTTTTGTTCGAGTCAATATATTTTTTATTCTTAAAGTAAAGGTCGTGATTCTGTGCTTAAGGCAGTCAGAATGAAGGTACCCTAAAAAGTATGTAATTAGTGTGGAAGTCTCCTCGATATGGCTTGTTTATCCATCACCTCTTCAATAGAAGCCTCCCAAGCCACGAACCGACTTCTTTTAAGGGTTAAATTGTCCGACTTTTTAATCCGCGCTTTTGCGGTGTTTCACTTCTGTAGAGAGCCAATTTATTATGTTTTTATTACAGTTTATTTTATCATGTTCGAAATATCTTTAATATTCCAGATTTGTGGCAATTGACTGCAGTTTTCCTCTGGCTGCTCTGGCCAAGTATGTCTCTAGTCGTACAGACAGGGTCGTGCAGTGCAGCCTAATAATACCTGATGATGACAGCAGTTTTCTTTATTATTTATGGAGCATATTGATTTTTTATTAGTGACGTAATTATAAGAAGAAAAAGTAATTATACTTACGTTTTTTTGTCTTTTAAATATGACAAAAATAATATAGCTAAGTAATATCATAAATTCACAACAAATAGCAATATGGAATATAAATATATTTTTCAATTTGTTAAAAAATCATCGTTTTAAGACATACATTATAAATATGTACGTCGTACGCTCACCCTATGAGGGTGGTGTTACAGTAAATAATAAATTCTTCAATTTAATTCCGAATACTAAACGCGAACGGTGCAATGGTTAGATCAAAATCCGTAAACAACAGCTTATTTATTTATTAGCAAACATGTTCAAAGAATACACGATAATATATTAGGTAATACAGTGGATGGCAAGATGCCAGGCGTTGGTTCTAATAAACAGTGAACAAGTTCGGTCGAAAAAGGGCATATTCGCAAAATGACCGCTGTTATTATCAGTTAAAAGTCCTATTAATCAGACCGACGAATCAAATTATATTTAGAATGAGAACGGGACCGGGACCGGGAGCGGGAATGGAAACGGGCGGAACAAAGTTAGCCGGGTCAGCTAGTAATATAAAAGTGTATTGGCTAAATGTCTTATTCTGACTGTGACCTTTTTAAAAACAGAATATGAACCAGATCCTAGATAAAAATAAAATATTTGGAAAGGTACGGATACGATTATTCCTTTGCTAATACTAGTCGTTATAATAAAGATTAAGAGTGAAGAATGGAATTCTTTTTAGCCTCTGACCGAATAAAATAGGCGTATTATAAGTTTGACTCTAAAGCCTGTCGACCTGTCTGTGGCATCATAGAGCTTGAACGGATGGACCGATTTCGATGATGTTCTTTAAGGAAAGAATGTTTCCTGGCGGTGGTTTATAGCTATGTTTGATGAATATCGGTTTAGCCGTTTCAACGAAAGTTATTGGTGTTAACGCTTGAAAGTCATGGCCTTTTATGGCAAAATATAGATTGAGCTACTACGGATATTAAATCGTATCAGTTCCGCTACTCATCTTTAGATGGCGTTCTTGACAGTCGGGGTTTTTTAATTTGCCAAGCAGATAAACTTGTCCTTCTTTGAAAAGACCCACTAGTCGTACTAGGAATATGTCGTTCTAATACATTAAAATTATGTAATTGAAATGTCAAGTAAATCTGAGATATAACGCGGAATGACTTATTCATTACACTAAATGAATGAGTTATTCCGCGATTACAATATCTTTAGGTCATTTCACTTATAAGTTCAATGTGACCCAAACCCATACATAAACAGAATGAGGAGTACCACATTTTGAAAAAGTCAAAAAGGTTAAAATGGATCGAGACGTTTTTGGCGCAACAGCGCTTTTAGTACTAAGTATGGCCAATAGCTTTTCCTACCTATAATATCTTACGACGCAGACACACGATTTTATGAGCCTTTTGACACTATTTTTAGAACGCCAAAAGGAAGGTGTACGCGAGTTTTTAGCTTATTATCTCTCACACCGAGGTTGACCCATATTTTATGCTCCTAACTCAAATGATTCACTACTGCTGTCTGACATTTTTAGTACGTAGTTTGCATAAGGTGGCGCTTTTTTCTACGCTAATAAGATATACAAATGCAAAGAATCTTTTTGGTTTTTCAGGGTTACAAAATACACGATTTTTCACCATTTTTTTTCAGTCAGTTTTTCTTTCTTTTTCTATATATATCTTCCTTTTCAGATATCTCTTTCAGATGTAATAGTCTTCGGAAGGCAAATTAGTATTGGCGGTATGAGGGAGAACTTACAATTAAATTTTGGTATAAAAAGCGTAATACAGTAAATAACTACAGATATTGCAATATGTGCAACTTGCAATATACCTTTTTTATTACTATTTTTTCTTTTTCTTCTCATGTCGAAAGCTATTCCCTTTAGTAGGTTGCCACTTTCACATCACCATCTAGTTGACTAAGATTGGCTGAGGTGGAAGAGCAAATGAGCAGGCACATTCGGACATAGTAGGGTTGTCTAAATTACGAAGAGAGGGCAAGGGCACGAGAACCCTAGAGTCAGGTAGCTTTCTCTATCACCCAAAGGGAGACCGAAAGAAGTGAAAAGGGAAATTCAAGGTTATGTCTGAATAAAGGGAATTAAATTACCGCTCTAGATCGGTAATTTTAAAAATCTTTGGGAGAGGCCTATGTCCAGCAGTAAACGTAATGCGGCTGAAATGATGAAAGGGAATTAAAACAAATATAATGCTTACATATTAAAAAATCTGTTGAAGTAAATGACCTGTCTAGTCGTCAAAATAATAATGTAAATATATGTTTCATAGACATTTTCCACAATAATAATTCTCATTAAAGAAATAGTAGTAAGTAGCAATGTTCAAAATTATTACCAAATTAAGTTGTTATGTAAATATTAAAATTAATGAAAAAAAACATTATAGCTAGTTTAATCAAGTCTCATATTGTATTTACCAAATTGTTGTGCAGTAAATTTATTCTCAGAATTAAAAGTAAATTTTTGAGATATCACACTTTTTAACTATTCAAACAATGTTGTTGGGAATAATCATACAACCACGAAGCCCAGCCGTTGCGCTGCATATTATTATAATGTTCAATTACTTAATGAACACCTGTACAAAGTTTTAAACAAAAGCTAAGCTGCGCGAGTCGGCAAACAAAACTTTGCCTTTACTATTTTAAGTTTTAATCGAAGCTCGTAATGTTTTATTTAGTAAAAGCTCCCGGACGAATTGTAGTTTAATATTAATACTATAGCTTTTTTATTTGTGACTATAAAAAGTTAAAGCTAGTAAAAGCTGGAACCCCGTGTTCCGAAGCAGGAAATAGCTTCATCATCATCATCAGGACTTTTTGTCTCCACTGCAGGAACACGACTCTCTCTGTACTACCAGAGCTAGACTTGGCCAAAGCAGCCAGAGGATTTGGCCTACACCTCCTCGCTGGCCAGGAAATAGCTTAAGATACATATATCTTAAATTCAGCAAAAAGGTTTGTGTTCCATTACATAACTTAAAAACGTCCATAATTTACGATCATAACGCTGTTTAAGAATATAAACGAAGCTATCTCACTAATAGTCCGCTGAAGGCTCTCAGTTGCATTTTTAATTAGAAGTTCCGTAGAAATATTCATAAAGTCTGGTTTAGAAGTATGTAATAAAATAATGACTATTATTTTCGCTAGATGACCGTCATAGAGCTACATTAGGCAGTACGAAATATCTGACAATAGTATTAGCAAAATTAACACACTAGACAAGAGATAGAGGCATTCCCGTAGGGAGTATTCGCGTTATAGTGGATTAAACATCGAATCATACACACAAGCCACTCAAGTAGACTCTCAGAACTTCATTGGCTTCTATTGCTTGTTCAATTTACTTGCGTATAGTCACAAGTTGAATACCGAACACTGAATAGTGGGCAGTAAATCGAGAAGTATGCATGCTTCGAATGCATAAACCATGTAATAGTAATAGGGTTACTATGTGAAGAGGAAATTCGACTCGATGATTTGAAGCTACGTCAGTTTACTTAGCATTGTAAGTTTAAATAAAGTATAAAAAATACAAATCGTACGAGACCGCAGCGTCATGCGACATTTAAATGCATTTACCATTGTCAATATTGTTAGTCAGTACAAAGAAATAAAAAAAAGGTTTATGATATTTTTTTCAATTATCAAATTGTTCTAACTGATGAGATATTCACCTAAAAAGCCAAACAGTTTTTTCATTTTTTTTCACGTGTGAAGAGTAAATTCCGTTTTTTTTCTATAACGAACGAGGAGCTCCATTTAAAAAAATATTTACACATGTTTACATATGTATGACATGGGTGCAAAGTACCAAACACTAGGTTTTTTTTATCAAAATTATGTGGCCCGTTAAAAATCGTGCCTTAAATACAATTTACATCCAAAAGAGTGTTTTGTCATTAGCCTGTAGAATCCAGAAGTGTTAATAAATAAATTTACGCATAATATGATATTGTCGCAGCTAAAAGGGCAACCGTTATGATAGGGCATTAAAGCCTTACCACATTTTAAACCGATGTGCATTACACACTGTGTTAATTATGCAAATTACATTTTAATAACTTGTACACGAGACATAAAACATGAAAATATGGCAGGACAAAATTATTTAAATCGTCACGAAATTTTTTTTTATGAATTATCATAACTTTGACAACGTACTGATTCGTTTTACCCCGCAGATCCTTGGTTCGAATCCCGGCGCGTGCGTGTTTGTATAAGTTATAGGTATCTATGTTTAATGTATTTTTAAATTCAGTACGAATATTTTATAGTAATTTAGATTACATACATTACATTAGAGTTTTGTTTTGCATTTTGTTCAGTTATTATTGCTTCCAGCTACTTCGATCTTCTACTCCTACTTCTGTCTTATCCTTGGCAAAAGCACAAACACTATAATAATTGTAATTATAGTTACTTAATTACGCAACTGAAGAATAATATAGAGTATTAAAACTACTTCTCTCCTATCCTTGTCAAAAGCAGACACACTATAATAATTGTAATTATAGTTATTTATGCAACTGTTGAATAATAGGGGATATAAAAACACGAATGTAGTATATTATGCACCTGGCATACAAGACTTTGTCTACACCCATGATATTAATCCTCTATAAAAAGTTCAGAAAACATAGGGTGTTGTACAGTGTTGTAAGAACACTATGTAAAATCATGGTAAGTGTAATTTCTGAGTACCTAATACAAACAAACTATGTAAATAATAGAGTTAATTACAGTTATTATAATAATTATATTTACATTTTGGATTGAAACGCAAATAGTATTAATATCGAACCAAAATGTACGACGCAAATTCGAATAACGTCAATTTTTTTTAAATTACAGAGCTTTGTTATTAAAACGCGTGCACGTGTTCTTTTTTAAATTACTAAAGATACCAGGAATTTGAGTAGTTAGAATGTGGTTTGTTTGATGAGTAAGGAAGGGATCTAGTTCGAGTTGCATAATTAAATTTATCAAAACATTATTCTCTTTTGGATGATATTATAATTATTATGATCCTTAATTATTATTATACTAGGTGTTTTAATGTTGGCAATAAGCTAGTTTCAGAAAATGTTATATAGGATTTATAGCAAGGGTGTGGATAAAAATTAAAAGAGCTGTTATCCACTACAGTTTTAAGACAGAGAAGAGATGCCTCGAGAAACTCTAACCTAATATATAGGTAGAACACGTCAAAATCCATTAAAATTAGGGTTAATTTAGAAAAATCATCCCTACCATCATGCCGTGTTACTGATTGATTATAACTTTCAAATTTCACAAATATCCAAGCATTATAACGCCCCTTTTTAATTGCCTGCGTCCCCATATCGATTGCGAAAACTCCCCTTGGTAGAAAAAAAAAATTTTTAACGTCCAGTATAGCGTTTGTCGCTCCCGCTCGTTTCGCTTCATCCTTTTTATTTTTTAATTCGGTGTATTTTTATTTGGTATGATAAATTGTAACCACGACGGTGGGGTGGCCGCTGCCCCCTGTTTCGCTTTTGTTTCGGTAATTTTTTATGTCTACCGCTGGGTTTAATTGCGTAGTGTTGCGGGAAGCGTATTGTAAGATGTAGGTCATGAAACCGGATCGAGACACCTGACCTCCTTCCTAGCCTCGCATCGCAATACAATATAAAAATAATTTTATATTTAACGGTCCGAGAGCCGGTAGATACGTGTAAGATAGTCGGAATACTTAATCATAGTTTAATTATTGTATTGGTTCTTTCATATCTTTTAAAATTGCATTGTACGAATAATGGAAAGTTGATTTATATTAACCGCTAATTGCAAATAATTGGCAATAATAATTTGCGCCAGTGCAATCATCCGTTAGAAACTCGATTCTAACAGAACATATTCATAGTCACCGCAACAATGTAGGCATTATGAAAGACTAAACCACAAAATATTTAGAGTGCGAAACAGTCACGAGCTGTGTTATAGCCTGGCAGTCT
Organism: Acrobasis consociella; assembly: GCA_963555685.1. Taxonomy (NCBI): domain Eukaryota; kingdom Metazoa; phylum Arthropoda; class Insecta; order Lepidoptera; family Pyralidae; genus Acrobasis; species Acrobasis consociella. Next base: position 23,323,405 of record OY743104.1, read on the forward strand.
CCTGGCACAAGCAAATTATTCTTTGCTTCAAAGGAGGCTCCAGCAACAACAACATTGTAAGCTAAATAGTTACCAAATAAACAATTATTATTTCATTTTTTATTATTATTTAATATAGTGGTTAGCCATGACTTAATGTAAAATGTAACAAGAAACTAAATGTTTTTGTGTAATTTTGAAATACTATAGAACTACAGGTAAAGCAGCACGATACCATCCTTCCATCCAAGGATATTAGCGCAGTTTACATTTTTAAAATCTAATTTTTATGCCAGCCTGCTAATGACTTCTATGATTTGTACCAAAACTTGTCACATTGACAATTTGATTGCTATCACTTTTGCTCCTGTGAGACCTTTATCGTATTCTTTATGGCACTCGGCTAGTGTGGCTTTTTACGCAATAAAAATATTTTAGGTTTAGGGCTAAAACGGACGGACGGACAAACACGCGAGATTCTATAAGAGTTCCGATTTTTTCCGTTTAGAGTACGGAACCCTAAGTAGTACATTCAGGCAATACGTGGTATTGCTCCGTTTATATGCCATGTATGTCTTATAATATTGGGAGCTCAAAATATTATAGCTTTACTATCTATGGCTGTACATACAAGAAAACTATTTATTTTGCGAAACAGGCAAGTAATCGAAGGAGAGCAGTAATCAAAAAAGATAAGTGCTTGATATTGTCCCGCATACAATACTTCGTAAAAACTGTAGAGTTGACTAATATTTATTTTTTAAGTTCGAACTTGAGCCAAATCGGTCAAGGGACAGGGTTGTAAGAGTTCATATTTCTGAACGAACACGTAAAAGACCCCACCCTCCTACCTCTTTCTGAGTATCAATGACAAAATATTATTGGTTGTTTAAATTCAATGAATTTCATTCATTCCGACCTCCACATATGTATAAGTGCGTCGCGCACGGTCTCACTTATGTTGTCTTTTTAAAGTGCCCTATAAAGACGAACAATCAACAATTTAGACCGTTTATGTGAGGATATAGTTCATTATAATCAGTTTCAAGTAAAAATCGCAAACAATATAAAGCAAGGCAGGATATTATGATATGATCAGTAGAATGGACACATGAGATCGTCATGCGATATGGCGGAAACCGCCAACACTTTGTGTAAGTATGTTTCATTCATAATGCGACGAGACAAAGTAACACCATTTTATGCGGGATTAGAAAAACGATATCAGCGTATCTTTTTGTGTGTTGTTAATACGTCATCGTTAATTGACAGTTGTGAAGCTATCTTCACTATTGTCAATTAACGATTTATCAGCTCTTCACTGTGTGTCAATACCTTGCACTGGAATCAGATTTATTTTAAATGACTATGAGCATCTGACGTCGCCGACTGTAATTTAGGGACAAGTGAACTATTTATGCAGGTTTCCCCCACAATGTTTTTCTTCACAGGAAGCAAGTGGTGGGACACGCCTCGCGAAATTGTCTCTTACGGTAATAAGAAAGGTTCTGAAAATGCCTTATAACCTAAATAGTTTAAATGTAGAAATCAAGTAACATAATTTCCAAATCCTAAATATGTAGTTAACACACTGAAATAAGGCATGTGATACACATTAAATTGTGCCGCGAATCGAGTCACCGCATGTTTAATGTAAGTAAACAGTTGCCATAGTAACAAACATATTATGTACGTAGGCACAATTACGAGGTCAATCGACCACTTTTTGACACAAATACAATTAGAATGATGTATTCTCCATTTGGTTAGGTACTTATTTAAATAAATGTTAACAATCTTGTTATGTATTTTTATTAAAATAACACTTTACAAATTAATATCCATACACATTACAATTTAAGTAAGTATGTAATTTATAAATGAATTAACTTGTTATTTGCAAAATGTTTGATTCACAAAGTGTATATTATAAAAAGAGCCAAGAATAGTCATAATTGTTTATTAACGAATTGTCGCTTTTACTCTTGTGTGCCTCGATACATATGTTATAGAAGATACATTTCTTTTCTCCAAGACAATCTTAATTGTTATGCAACGAAAAATATCGAGTATCATAAGAAAATCTGTCACCTAGTTATATAACTAACTACATTGTGTGTTGACGTTGGAATAACCTATTGTTATGTATATTACGTAAACCAGCGACTTCTTGGTAGCTGCACAATGTATATAATACAAACAAAATGCAGGAAAGACAACTACCAACAATATCATTACTTAATCTATAACGGTATAAATATGTGTGTAAGTAAATGCACAGTGGCTTAACGTACATTGACACAGAGCCGAAGCGAAGCGTCTTGTTTTTCAACTACAAAGGGCATGTCGCGCGACGACGCTCGGATTTGCGACTTAGGCCAAGAGTCATTTAGAATCATGGACATGGATGGACCACAATTGGCATAAAACATTCTCGAGCTACTCCGTGCTTCGGAAGGCACGTATAAGCCATTGGTCCCGGCTGTCATTATTGTATGGCAGTCGGAGTCTTGAAAAATCTGACACCAGTTTTGGACGAACGAATGGATTGCACTTACCCTTGAAATAATAGTATACAATACAAAATATGACTTTGTTTCACGATAATAGACAACTCTTCATTCTTCAAAATCCAAAACATACTGATTGACAAATTTAAACTATCAGTAGACTTGACTAATTGTATTAAAATATAGAATTTGATCAGCTGATCGGTCAATTCTATGCTTTATTACATTTTACTGTAAATTCCTTGAATAACTTTGTTTGTCATCATCGACTGATTCTCTGATGTATCTTCATATCTTATGATTAGAAATTGTTAAATACAGCAGTTCATTAAACATTTGACTAGATCACTCATCCAAAACTATAAACATTACAGTGCTAACAAGTTTTCAGGACGGAAATGTAGAAATTGAAATTATCGAAATATGAAAAAATTATGATTCCTATGACATACAAAATTGTAAAAACAAAATGACTTTAATCTGCGTTCAGTTTGTCCGGCTGGTCTCGCCTACAGGTCGCATGTTCTCAACTGATTCTGGTGAAACTTTTTAGAAGGTTCATAAATTGTACAGAATTCTTTTGCCGATTTTAGTTTCTTAATTTTTTTTTCAATTTATAGTGATGGAAATATTGTATTTGAAAACTTTACAAATAAAATATAAGTATCAAAAATGTCATAAATCGTTTTTGTTACCCTTATTAAGACTTAACTTCTTTGTCTGACAAATTTTTATGCGATTTCAAAAAAGAAGGAGGTTATTGATTTATGGGAATCTTTTATGTATGTTTGGAGTATAGATTTCTTCAGTCGAGAAAAAAAAATCACAGTTTCTTTGTTTAATGTATAATTTTATTTTACCACTTTGTGGGCCTAATAAGTATACATACACATGCAAGATAAAAGCTTTCTAGCAATTATAGCCTCTGAGTAAAACCGCGGACAGATAGACAGACAGACGGATAGATATAGCAAAACTATAAGACTTATTTGTTCATTACGGAGCCCCAAAAACGAATATTAATTACTTAAATTAAACATGATTAATGAGTAAAAAGTCGATTTAGGCCACTTTGGTCAAATCCCGCTTTCGTCAGAAAAAAATATAGATATTTATAAGAACAGATAATTTATGTATACTGTATATGGCATCTTTACTCTCCTTCGTCACATATAACAGTTTTGCGACAAACCGTTGCCCTACAGACCTATAGCCGGTAATAACATTTGATCGGCACTCCTACTGCTCCCGAAACTAGTGGCGATCCCGGCCGCTTTTCCCTCGCCCGCCGCGACAGCACAGCGAGACGACAGGAGCGAGCCCGCGCCGCGCCGACCTAACCCCATTAAAAGTGGTGCACGGGAGGGTGCTCCTCTCGCACCCCTCTTCATGAAATATTAAAAATTCAATTGCGCTTCTCTTTATTTTAACTCCCTGGCGCCCCTCCCCGCATCCGCGTACAATATAAAATGAAAAATGTATTCGAAAAAAATAACGTTCGCCTATTATTTATAATTTGTGCTACACGTTGCCGCGCACCATTTCCCCCACCACCTACCACCCGCTCCTTCCGTCAAAAAGAACTTCTTTGATTAACAGTCCTCCTAGCCGGTGAGGCGTAGCGATTCGAATTTCGAAATAGTTTTCGAAAAGGTTAATAAAAAATGCGCATTAAAAATTATATTTCTGTAAAGTTCGTCGAGAATACCGTTTCAAACACATTTTACTTCCCAGAAACGGGTAATGAGCATTAATAAGCGGCAAAAAAGAGTTGTGTATTCAGCGCCGCGCTTAGCTCCACGTGTCGGCGATTAAAACTTTTGACGTGGAAGTTGGCCGTTTAAAACTGGCAACACATTTAAAAACGGTTGCTAATAAGTAACGCGCTCCGTATTTGAAGCGATGTATTAAATACGTTGTATTGTTTCCAACTTCACCGGTATTTTTAGATAATGAAGTATGCCTATGCGAGAGCTCGATAGCACTTTTTGCTTTACCTCTACACTTTTAACATCGTTCAATAAGTTCATTTGATATCCACTCTTTCCTACAACGGCCAGGACGAATTATTTTTTAATCATGCCACCTTTTTTAACTATAGGTTGTGCCTTTGTCGGAAAAGGATCGACTTTGATGTTTAATTGTATTGTTACTTCATATTGTCGGGGCAGAGTGCAGTAACACTTGGAATGAAGCTAAAATAAAAACATCGAATCTTTTCCTTTCATTTAGCTTCGTGCGTTTCAAAAGGTTTTAAAGGAACTGCAATTTTATAGACTGACTATGGCTGTTATTATCACGAATTAAAAGCGCGAATGAGGTGGAACCTAACACGTCTCGCCTGCCTAAAAACGGAATAACTGTAGCATAAAATAAAAAATCATAGGACATTACCAAAACGAGCGAAACATAAATTCGAAAAAAGGAATATCGCCCGCTGCGTTGCGGACACTTGGCGCGCGTGGCACAAAGGTGCCTGCCCTATCTCTCTCGCCCTACAAGGGCCCTCTTTATACGCCAATGTCCATTACGTTACAACGCAACTTCGGCAACTTCCTCACCGCCGCAACTTTATGCATTTTATGTTCTTTTTTGCAAATTTAGAATTCTGTTTTGCTCGTTTGCCGTTTGTCGCTTTTGTGAGTGATGTGTTAATGCATCGCTCTTGTTAGATTTTGAACTTTTCGTTGGTGTTTAAGCATTGTTGTGTGATGCTGAATACTTGTATGGATACGGTAAAAATCATAACTAAATTAAAAAGTTTTAAGTCGTAATTATATTCATAGGATTCTATCCTAAAATTAAAACTTGCATCCTGCTCCATTATAAACGTGAAAGTTCGAGTTTGGAAGTCTACAGCTGCACGAATTGGAAATCAAATGTGTCGTATATCGTGACAGTTTATTGCCTGGATTATCAAAATAGTTTACTGTTTAACCCCTAAAATTAAAACATTTCCGGGTAAATTACATATTTCCACAAGGACGTGATATTTAATAAATGAGTTCCCTTAAAATTCCATGTCTTTTATCATGAATTTTAATATGTTCATTTTTATATATTAAAAGACCGAATATTGTACTTTAATATAATTCTTAACAGCAAAATGTCGGTATTTACACGTCATTGCAAGCAAATATATCAGAATAAGGTAGAATAACAACCACAAACATAACATAGCGATCACCAGCCAATGATGCGGGGTCGATTTCAATATGCTTCCAGGTACGGCTAACAATTCACTCACTGAACGCGTCATTGTTTTGTGTACTTACTGTACGCGCGACACAAAGATTTTACAGAATAGGCACTTGTAGCAGAATAAGCCTCCTATTCACACTCCTGCTCAGTGGGCTGAGGCTCCCGAAAACGAGTGAGAGTTTAAGGTTCTAGTTGGCTTAGATTTCTAAGGCTTGTGACAGAAGAGAACACAATTGGTCACCATCTCGTTTTTCTCTCCTATGAGTATCGTAAGAGGCGACTTTATATATCTATATTATTCAAGAGCTGTGCTCTTGTCGGTGGAGTATGAATTTTCTACCGCTTTTCTCTCGTGCGCCAGCTGTTTTACTTCGCTGTAAGACACGATTTCACCTTCTCATTTATCTGCTTCATATAGCTATCTATGCCTCGGTTTTCCTGATCCTCTTTTCCCTTCTATCTTCTCTTCAATGATGTTTTTTTAATCGTCGTGTCGTATTAGATGACCAAATATCTTACCTCGTATACTTTCTTTTAAGTACAGACGACTAATGAAAGTAAATTTGGGTAACAATAATCTGAAACCAACTCCTGTGTTGTAACAACTTTATCAAGCCAACAATGCTTACGTGGACCAAACAATACTCAACTACTTGCCGCATGTTTCGCTACCGTCTCGTGTTATCTTTCTACGCCCTCGCTACTTTGTGCCATGGGTGAATAACAAAACACGCATACAAACACACGCACGCACACAACATCACCCCCGTACTTACCATTGTTTTAAAGGCTCGATGTTACGCGCGGAATTCTAAACAAGTTCATTTTATTGTATCCAACTTACCTGAAAAGGAGAAAAAAATTGAATTAACGTCATTAATAGCAAAAAAGCGTATAAACAATCGGCCGGTTGCGCGAAACAGTGGGCTATTTATAAACAAAGAAAAAAGTAGCGGGAATTGATATGAAGCCATTGTTGAAAACGTAGAAACAACAAATACACACTAATTTAACATTTTTAAAAGTTAACAGAGAAATAATACGTTTTATTGTGTTGCCATATGTCGTTATTATAAGCTATTATGGTGCGCTCGAAATGTGTTATCATTGTATTTTAGGTTAATCTAATTGCTCGTTTTGTGACGGCACCACGCAAAAACCACCAGAACTAAATTTTCGCTAACGGATTTTTAACTTAACTAGGGATTTTATTCAAACTGTAGTACTGGCTTCTATCGGTAGCTTTTCTTTCAATATTATAAAATTTATATTTAAATTATAACTTATTGTAGTAAATTTGTAAAACTTGTATTAATGGCTTCTATTGGTAGCTTTTCTTTTAAATAATAAAATGTAAGTATTTTAAAATTATAACATTTATAATAACTTAAATATAAATAATCATTACACTTAATGTGAGTATACCTACTAAACAGAATATTTAGTCACTTAAGTGCCTGCAAAGGCTGATAAAATATTTGATTGAGTTATTTTTATTGTAACAAATGAGATAAATTGATCTTATTATAATGCACAACTTATTCAAATTATCCATACCGTATAATGTATTAAATTATTTGGGAATATTTTGTTTTAACTGGCCTATTATTGTGTACCAAAGCTTTCCTTTATTCTTCCAATTATCACTGCCGGTTTTTTCATAAAGACCGAGATAATTAAAATATTTAAAAATAAATTAAGAAAATATAAATTAGACGTAAATATGTTTTTGTTTTTCATGTGTGTTTAACACTGTTGTCAGATTTTTTCAGTCTGCCTAAAAGCATCTGACAGAGCTTGACGCTTGCTTGATGACAGCCGGGGCCAATGGCTTACACGTTTCTTACTTCGAAGTTCGAGAAATTTTTATACCACTTGTGGTCACCCACCCAAGTGCGGAGCGAGTCACCATATGAATTGGCAAAGATTTTACACTGGGCGTAGTGTAAAATCTTAGCCAATCAACGAAAACTTCAGCGAAGACAGAGTTCACTCAGAAATTCGATATAACGTCTGACATGCCTAATGTTTTGATCAGAAATTACGAGTAACGTGCATCGGATCGGATGCCTCGCGTCCGAATCTCGAAATCAAATATCCAGTGTTACGAGGTACGGACTAGATTCTTAACAAGGCCCCGGGCCAGTCGGTAGCTGAAAATCTCGAAAATCCACCGCAGATCGGAATATGCGATAAGGCATTTAGCAAAATGGTCGATTTGTGCCGAATTGCCGATGCGGCGGCGAACTTTGACTTGGGACATTCCGAGCCGCGCCGAGCGATGTGTCGGCGCGGCTATGCGGGATGCGGGCCTTCAAGTGTTGCCAGTTACAGTCGCAAAAGTTGTAATTCTATTTGGTAGCCTACTAAATTGGGGTTAGTAATTAGTGATATACCGTTCACGGAAATTTTGGAAACTTTGGGCAATATTCCCGTAAACATTCTCGGAAGTATTCCGAGAAATGGAAATTTAAGAGAATATTTACGAAAATATTTCACATGCATAATTTTTTTTTAGAAAAATAAAATACATCTCTGTCCTAATAAAACAACGCCTATAAGGAAGATTGAACAAAACAACTAAAAATAAGGCACATTTAAATAATTTCATCTAGCAACACTAGCACGGATTTTGATTAGTGTTATATGGACCAATGACGTCCGCTCGCTCCGTCATGTTTTGTTGTTTAGTAGCGTGTAAATTTTCGCAATTTTATCACGCTACTAGAAACTGATAAAATACGATGGATCTCCAAATGGTGTAACTAGGTAAGTAGTAAATAGTAATAATTCTGTTAATCGGGACGCTGAAGAAAATTTTCTCAAACAGTCACCCACTTCTTGCCACCGGCATTTTCTTCATCTTTCGTCGCCTGCGAACTATGGGAGTGTCACGCACGAAGGAATCGCAAGCGCAAGGTTTGCCATATAGTCCTTGTAATGTAGCTAACTAAACATTTCGCGTGTAGGTACAAAACAAAATTTTAATTCATCAAATATTGATAGTAATTTTTTCATAAAAATAATATTTTTATAAACATTCGGATTAAATTTTATTGCCATTTATTAATATGTTAACTACCCATTTTAATATTATTTACACAGATAATATGACTTCAGAAAAGTCTATACTCTATTCCCCAAAAACGTAAAGTGGCTCAAAAGATTCGCCTAGCTGTCTGAGATATACTAAAAGTAGGTTACACTTAGGTTAAGGTTTTATTTAATGAACACTAATTTTACAACAAAAGAAACAAGTACAATTTTAAAAAACAGCTAAATTATATATTTTTAATTTAATTAGTTTTTATTAAAATTTAATTTTGCCGCCGAAAAAAAACATTTTCATAATATCGTCACTGGGAAATACCTCCATTTACAAAAAAGTTTACCATAAACAGCATAGTCACTACGAAGTAAAAGACTTTTTAAAAGTGTAATTTTAATAAATAACACATACTTATCTTGTATCGGCCAAACATATGTCAATCATTTTATATTTTTCTTTGTTTATTTTTGTATTTTATTTAGTAAATGTAGTCGTAGAAAAGGTATTGTATACAACGTTGTATGCTCGTTTGACGTTGATGATGCTCGACAAGGCTAGCATTATAACTTACGCATCTCGCAATTTTTGATCCTTCTTATACAACTGTTGCATAAAAAAGTATAACGGTTCGTGAATATTCCTTTTAATAAGCTTCGTTTCCATTATTATGTAGGTCATAATAATATAGCACTGGGATTTGTCCACCCCATAACACGTGTATGTAATAATTATGGTGAAACATTAAAATTTCGAATTGGACTTGTTGAATTATTTATAGAAATAGGTAGAAGTGCTGCAGTTGCGAAAGATGGTTCAATATAATAATTGGAGGAAGCAAACGTGCAATTATATGTTGTTGCGTGTTGGTTTATGACTTTAGCTCACGTAAACATACCGTCTACGAGTTCAATTTCTATGAATCGATTATGTATGTAACTAAAAGTGTTAGCTGTCGAATTAACAGTTGCCATGTTGTATTTAAAAAGCTTAATTAAATAAGTTTAATGACAAAAAAAAATCGTTTGCGCTTTTATTGTAAGGCGTATTTGTCAAAACAAATGTAATAAGCTATAAACTCCATGGGGTTGCATCGTCAGATCAGCTTCTTTTTATAAATAATACATTAACATTTGCATGCAAAATTTCGTCTCAATCGGAAACCGGAAAGTCAAAATTAACATGCAAGATTTGAACCCAAACAAATAAACAAATCACAAACAAAATTGGTCCAGCCGTTTTCGCGAGAAGTCAAAAACATACGCACACACACACACTCACAAACTTTCTCCTTTATAATATTAGTGTGATATATTTTATAATGTTCATTTATTCACATTTACTATTTCCCTTAAATGAACTATGACACACGAGAAATGGGCAAATACCTATGAAATATATTTTATAGTCTGCAAATATTTGAACGATTGTTTCAGTCAATAATTATCGACTGAACATCATCAGTCAATAATCATTGACGGAATTTATCGTTATAATTAAATAGTTGCCAAACGACTTTATTTCAAACGGACATTTTGTTGGGGTAAACAAGGTACTTTACCAAATTATGTAAAAGGAAAATTTCCAGTATACCTATTCGGAAAACGATGATATTATCGCTACGTGAGTTTACATGACCTATTTAAATAGTGGAATTTAAAACTACTTTTTTCACTAGGAGTTAACAAAAACTTACATAGCTCCCAAGATCCCTTCCTGGGATAAGCCCGCACTTATATAAAATAGTCTGTTTCTATATTTTTGTTCGGTACTATAAAGAGATGACAAACAATCTCACATCAAATCAAACAAAATACAACTCAAATCAACCGATACCAAGTTTATACTGCATACAGTGTCTCATTTCATCTACGTCTACCCTCTCATTTCGTCTGACCACCTAAGATAGGTGAAGCGGTAGTGACCGAGTGGTTCAGGCCCTGGCTGTGCGTCTGTGGGGTATAAGTTTGATGCTCATGAGGCGCAACTGTATCTCTGAGTTTTAGCTGTAAACAATTGTCATAAGATGACAGTAATTGAACTACGTCAGGTGCCTTAAGGCGGCTCGAAAAATGTTTCTGTAGCAGCATAGGTTAAGAATAGCTTTTATTAGAATAACGAAAGCATTCAGAATAAAAAGTAACTGTGTGTTGACAAGCTCAAAAGATTTGCAAGGATCGCAGCAAGTGAAAGTCCATAGTCGCTGCCTTCCCCTATAGGAAATAGGCGTGATAAACATGTATGTCAACCAAAGTTTCTTTTTTCTCATTCTGACCGGAATTACAGCAGAGCCGCCACAGAGGCTTCACGGTGCCTTGGGTTCTGCGGAACATACTTTGAGAACAGTGCGTTAAGTTTTAACAAGGGACGATGTTCATTCGCGTGGTCGTTAGCATTTGTCGATATCTAGAACAGGTTAGGTACCTAAAAGACATTAATTTATAACCACCTGTTAACAGAACTACAGTCCGCTGTAATTTATATAATTTTAAATATTATAATATAAAAATAACTTACACGTTAACCTTTGTAAATATACCATATTATCTTACATAAATAAAGGGTAACGGGAATACATTTATAGTCAAAGTGATTCTAATGATATATTATTTAATTATTACTTGTGTGTTTTTTGTACAAGCTTGTAAGTTGAAAATACTTATTAAAACAAATGATTATGTTTAATTAATAAGTTCCACCAACCTCGTGGAAATTGTGGAAGTCAGCAAATAAGTAAAAGGTACGTTTCACGTTATTTTCCGTGTACAATTTTTTTTATAACTATGCAGCGCGATAGTTTTAAATGTTTATAATATCTGTTAAAATGTATATGTTCCTAAATCTTTTTCGTCCATTTTCCTCGCCAGATGGAAGACAAAAGAGTCCAGGCCTTCAAGTCCTGGTGGACGACGGTGTTCCTCACGTAACGCCCCCCGACGGCCGCCCTGAGATACTTGAACTACATCGCAGTGTAGCGCACAGTTTGCTGCCGGTTCTTCTACATAAGTTTGCGTTTAGGAGATGAAATCGAAAGAAAAATTGTCAATTATCACGTGATACAATTTTTTTTAGTCTAAAACTACACGAGGGCGATTAGCTTGTATTTCCTAAGCCGCCTTCTACGACGTCCACGGGAACACTTGGAGTGGTCCAATTCTTTTCTGCCAGAAACCACACTTCAAAAAGTGATGCAAACATCCGACGATAAATAGATTATTTTTGAATTTGACATCCAAGTGAAGTAGTAGAAGATTGCCTATATGCGCAAGCGCTAGTAATGCATACTCCTACTGAGCCATCGAGCTTCTCAAGCTTCCTGTGGCTGAATCGATGAATGGACAAAAGGTACAACGGTGCGTTTGGACAATGGTCACACTGATTGACGCACCAGAAAGGTGCGGAAATAACGCGCCAGTCGCGGCGCCAAGGCGCGATTAGTCGATAGTGTGTGGACGGTGGGGGCTCAAATGATGCCGCGTCGTTTGTGTGTTCGTTTTACTGTACTTTTACAGAGGCTGCAAAAAGTAACATTTATTCTCTTCTTTCCTTCAAGTACTATCTTTCTGTTTCTTTGCGTAACGATGGTTTATTATAATTATATTCTTGCAAAAAGTATCATTGTTTATTCTCTTTTTTCTTCCAAAGCTATCTTTCTGTTTCTTTGCGTGTCGATGGTTTATTATGATTATATTCTATCAGCCTAATATTGAGCATTTCTGACGGCGTTGACAGTAGCACATAGGACGTCCAGGATCCAGGTGATAGGGCATACGCCGCACCGGGTACAAGAAAACAGGTGATCTCAGTTAAATAGATACCTACCTTAGTTGTTAAAAAGAAATGTCGAATGTACTTAGGAGTCATCTACATATCATGCTAAATATAAAAGGTCTAAACTATTTTAAGGGTCAAAGCCAAAAATTATTTTTCATATAGGTAGGTATTGACATATTTTGGGGAAAGTTGTTCATTGACTAGTTTCAGTATATTTTGTTAGACCTTTTATAACAGTAAGAGATCAAAAAAGGCGTGAAACCAAGAAAGTCAAAATTTTGCGTGACGTAATTAGTGGACGGCCCCCTAGTAGTTTCAATTTCGGAGATTATATTCAACCGACTAACCGCGACGTAGCCCGCGTAGTATTTAACGAAGAGGACCTTACATTTTTCCGGGATAAAAAGTGTCCTGTGTGTTAATTCAGGTAATAAGCTATTCACGAGCAAAAGTTAATTCCGATTCATTCAGCGATTTTGGTCTGAAAACAGAAAAAAAAACCATACATACGTCCTCACAATATTCTATAAATAATATTAGTTTTATAATTTGTCTCTTTAGTTTTTCCTTTGCTCCCAGAGAAATCTCACCTGCCGTCTCTTCTTAAAAAACTATCTCGGCACTCATCACGCCGCCATTGTAAAACAAAAGGACAGGAGTCTCATACATACGACGCACGACCGACCCATGCATACGATATGAGCCATATATTATTTGCGATACACACGCGTATAATAGTGAAATTGTCTAAGCACCGACACCCCTGTCGCACACACGCGCAGACACGCACACCGACGCGATCCCCTAAAACACATATACAGGGTGTCGGGAAATGTATTTTTTAGGAGTTTGACGTACTTTGTTGTTATAATGGTTTTCGGCTGTATGTAAGTCTAAGAATAAATAAAAGTGAATTTATTTGCAGCACATTTTCTTTTATGGCTTTACCTGACGCTGATAAAAAATAAGGCCAGTTAATTGGATGTTGTACAAACTTTTTCGACTAGGTTGAAATGTTTTCTTTTGCACAGATTTCTTCAATCAATGCTTATCTTTTCAGAACTAGAAAAAAAAGTGAGATCAAGAAAATTTTTACATTTTCTTAGAGCGTAAAAAACGTTAAAAAATATCTGCTTGGCATTTTCAATCTGAATTACCTTTTTACCTTATAACCTTATAAGTACAAGAGTATTGAATATGAGATAATGTTTCTTCCTTTACTCCAATTAAGCTCCACCACAACAGTAGACAAAATATTAAGAATCGTGTTTGACTTAGTATTTTATAAGGTACTAGGTATTTACATCATAAGGAGAGGTGGGCAGAGCCAAGGTTCTATCTGCCATATGATCATGATGAAGAAAAGCAGTTGATTGTTTGTTTACTCTTAGACAAGTAAATAATATCATTTAAAAGAATTAAAATTTGGAACACAACGGGCGCGATAATAAAATCACGCTGTGAATCGGGGAGGCGCGTCGCATCTATTTGTTTTGTCGGGCTAGGGACATGCAGGTCATTAATTGTAGTGAACGCCGGTTCCTAATCGATAGCGCACAACATTCGATTCTAGTTTATATTAATGCTATTTGTGCAAACCCCGCTATCTGTCTACGTAATACCCCATAAAAGTACGCCGTGCGATTCCATCGGTGTCTGGAGCGATTCGACAATGTATCGATTCAGATTTGTCATTCTTAGTGAAGTTTAGTGATGTGATTTGAATTTGGAATGGTTTGATTTGTAGATTTGTATTTTCGATTATGCTTGTGCTACTTCGTCAGTGATGAAAATAGTTTTGATGTTAGGATTTGGCACAGTAAACGAGTAAAATGTCGGATTGTCGTAAATTCATAAAAAAGTAAGAGTGCAAATCTTTAATGATTTTTACAGAAATATCAGTGCTCCTTAAATTCGGCAGGATAGTAAGTACTAGGTATATATGTAATGGTTTGTGAAGTGCAATTTACAATGTATATATGTAAAAGTATAAAATGTTATGTATTTCTAGTCAAGACTTTCATTCGATAACCCACTTAAATACAAAATAAATTGACATAGGTATCATTTGTAAATTGATGGAACAGACATACATATCCACATACATAGTCTGCAAAAATCATCACCCTTGGCATTGCCGCAGTCGGGTAAAAATATTAAATCTGTTTAAAAAACCGCGGTTTTCAAGGACAACTCTCGTTGGTATAAAGTTTTTGCACAGAGGATGCTACCACTTTTTCGCCTTTTGTCTTACGATACCCGTGGAAAAGGAGTACCTAGTGACAAATCTGATCCTTCTCTTCACCCACGGAAAAGAAAAAAAGTTTTCAACTAGTTTTTTCTCGCCACACTGCAACTACGATAAAGTTGTATTACATCTAGTTTGCTTAATTTACAATTACTATAGCACAAACGTGCAAGTCTCAAATATTGTCATGTCATGTCATCAGTATCGTCGATATCTCCGTCATACGCGCGTGTCGCCGCCCTAACACCCCTCAATGACTCAATGGCACTTTACACTTTTTATACTCGCACGTCTAAAAACACAACTTCTAAATTCAACCTTATTCTTTACAAAATAACAATCACTTGCCGCATTTTTAAACCAGATTTTTCTCTGAATAAAACAGAGCTCGATCTCATTTTTGACGTTTAGTTTATTTTGACGTTTAACTTCCTTTGTGAACATATGGTATTTATTTGTGAAGTTAACATTGTAAAAGTTCGCGACTTGTTTAGTACCTACATCCCGTTGGTTCTCAATTCCGAATGTAGCAAAAAGGGTGGGGCTAAAATCTGGATTTAAGACCTGCTTTTAACGCGTTACAGCGAAGCAACATTTTTGTTTTATTTGTGTATGTGAGTCGCAAAATTCTGTTCGACAATCTAACATTGTTCCGATACGAAAATTGAATTGCAGAAATTGGTATTATTACTTTTTTTGGGACTGTTTATGAAAGCTAATTTCCAGATTTTGCTAGCAAGCTACTTTTTGTAGAATGTTTTAAATTCGAATTTGATCGGACTTTCAAAAAAAAAAGTCGGCTGTACGGCTTTCTGCCAATAGGACCACTCCATCTCTTCCTTTTCGATGTCAAAAGAGAACTAAGCGGACACATTATTGCTACAACTGCATTTCCAAGGAAGTTTGACGGTCGGTCGTAAAACTATAGGCAACATGATTAAAGTTCTGGCTATTTCTCCTCAATTTTGCATGGTCTTCGGTATTTTTGGGTTAGGATTTGGATAAGAAAAGCGGAAAAGCGCGCTTCGGGCTCCGAAGCAGCACAGCTGAGGATGCAACTGGGAACGCGCTAAGATAAAGAGAAGACTCATAGACCAAGAGACGCAGACATGTCAGACCTTTATTTTCTCAAATCATTTGTGTGCGATTAAATAGTGTCAGTATGAACTTTCAGTTTACGCATACTCGGTAGTTCGATAACGGGCTCATTTACGGGTGCGTCTGGCAAGTCCGTTCAGCCTGGTTGCTTACAGAAAGTGTTGAAATAGTTGTCAGAGTTATATTATAACATGTTACAAAAAATCATGTGTTATGATGATAACAAAATATCGTCGTACCGTAAGCTAACATGAACGAACTTTATACCTATTTATTTCGT
Organism: Acrobasis consociella; assembly: GCA_963555685.1. Taxonomy (NCBI): domain Eukaryota; kingdom Metazoa; phylum Arthropoda; class Insecta; order Lepidoptera; family Pyralidae; genus Acrobasis; species Acrobasis consociella. The sequence continues at coordinate 23,339,541 of OY743104.1, forward strand.
CGACGTTCTTTGACAAATAATCACTTAAAAGCTCTACGCGCCCAAATTGGCACATAAAACAGGTAGAAGAGACGGCACCAATTACGCTCTATCGAAAACGCCGGCTCTATCGCTACTTTTTCTATTCGTTAGTAACTCTGCGAATGGCAAAAAATATTTCTTCGTCTGCCGTAATGCACTTTACCACTTTTGCCTGGGAACGGTGGACGCCGATATTTCTATTAGGTTATATTTTCAATTTGTTAGATGCTGTTCAATTTGTTATTGAGTTGCGGATTTTAAAATGCATTGAAAATAATATTATTATTTTTAAATTATTTTTTTCATCCTTAATATTCGTCTGGTCTTTGCCCAGCAATGGGATACAATAATAGGCTTCTAAAAAAACCTTCTGTCTTCCTACTAAAATTCTAGCTATACGTACCTCTTTAGTTTTTTTAAAATTATAGTTAAAGTTTGCCTATACTATTAATTTTACTAGCCTATTTATAACTATGATGCTAATATTTTTTAAGTGCTTGTTTTTGTATGAGGTATTTTGGTAGCATGCAACTTCATTATTTTCGTTACAAGAAGTAGGCACATTACCAAAAATGACCGATTTCTTCTAATCCACATTTTTTTACTGTTTTTTCTTCTGCCTAGAAGCAAATAAATGCAAAATTCTAAGATTTAGCGTGTAACAATGATTGTTTAAAATATTAAGCCTTAATAGGCATTAAGATTACGCGTATCGGGCTTTGTATGCAAACATGTAATAAAGCAACACGGTTTAACAAAGACAGTTTACATTTTTACTGAAAATCGCATTATGCTACATAGTGGGCCTCGAAACCAAACAAATATTAGTTAATACAACAACACTTACCGAGAAATGATTTCTAAATAACATTGTCTCGAAACATCGAAACACAAACAATTTTTATTGATTCCATTCTGCGTAAACTCGCATGGGATTTTTTGAAAATAATGCCTGCTATATTTTTCTACGCTCTGTCATGTGTCACGCGCTCTAAATGTGAAAGAAAGCCATAGATATGATGATAGCCATATATGGCTATCCCATCATCCTCTGACGCGCACTGTATATAGTGCGCGTCAGAGGATGATGGGAAATAAATTATTTGGTACTGTTGAAAGAACAAAACGTCACAAAATACGCTGTCATTGAAAATATCCATTTTAACTTGATTTTAGATTTATTATTGCAGACTATTAAGAACGCGTTGATATTTTTGTGTGTGTAAGTGGCTAACTATGACGTCATTAGTCTAAAAGTATTTCATAAAAGTGCTGACTATTAGTATAATTATTTGAGTTGTTTGAAAAGAAGGCGCACACATAATGGATCGTCAATATATAATTATATATTTATAAATAATTATATATTATTTGTCCCTATATGTATATATATATATATATATATATATATATATATATATATATAGACAAATGACACAGATTAAGCTAGCCCCAAAGTAAGTTCAAGACTTGTGTTATGGGATACTTACTCAACGATACTATCAACGATACTATATTTTATAACAAATACATATATAGATAAACATCCAAGATGCGAGAGAACTTTGCTAATTGCCAAGTAGGATAGAATAAGTTGGTAAACGTTAGTTTATCTGGATGTCGATTTATGTGGACAGAAGGAGATGAAGTGGTCCTATACTAGACCAGAAACCAGACGCACTATAAAACTATCTAAACTATTCTAGCGAACAGGCAATCTCTTCTCGAATCCCACTCAAAATGACGACTGAGGCTTTCACACAGAATTTCAGCTAGACGCACACATGGCAAAGCTTGAAAACACAGAAATTTGGCTTGTATTAACATAGGCTTTGGTGCTGCGGACTCCAAGAGCTTTCGACAATTTCCGCGCCGTTGGTGGTCACTGCGAAAATTGAATCTGAACTCGTTTCTGACGCATGGTGCGTGCCTTGAGAGGTAGCGATTTACGCCTAGCGTTTAGGTGCCTCGGTAAGTTTTATATTTTATATCAGGGACACTAACAGCTGTTTTTATTGTGTCTAGCTGAGTGTCGAAATCAGTTGTACAGTCTACTCATAATTTTATGCAATTTTAAACGATTTCTGACCGAAAGAAAGCAAAGCTTCCCCGTTTCAGCTTGGGCTAAATTTTTTCGTTTGTGTGTCTAGATGTTCTACTCTACAAGTCGCATTTCTCGACCAATGCTCGTAAAAATTTGTGACTAGGTTCAATATTCACGTGGTCTATTGAATAAGTTCCTTTTCAGCAGTACGGACGGGGCTTAGCGAAAACAAAGTAAGATCTTTCCATTACTTTTTCCGTCACGAAATGAAGTGAAAGGTAATTTCACAAGTTTGACTATCTCGTCGACAGCTCAGTTGGGAGATTGTATGGCTTAGATGGTCGATTTTCCCGGTTCAAACCAAGCACACGCAAATATATTTATTTTATTATTATTGGAACAAAGTTCCTTTTCGGTCGGCACGGACGGGGTCTTGGAGATAGAGAGAGGAGTAAGATATTCCGGTCACGAATATATCTGCGTATGTCATATATTATGTTACTATTAAGTACATATTTTTGCAGAACAATTCAACAACGATTACCACTATTTCAACTAATAACTTTACTATGTATACTAAAACTAATAAACTAAAATGTAACTGCGTATGTTAGATAACACAAATTAGATACAGCTTCATCTACCAGCTATAGCCAGCTTCCACACACAAGTATCTATGCTCTTATTTTGCTTTGTATTGTATTTGATTCCCGGTTGAACCGATGGAGAGGCGCAAACTGTAAACTGACACTTCATTGACGTAAGTGTGAAAATATAGATCAAGGGACAGGCGATATTTGGCTGCGTTACTCTACGAATATTCTTCCTTAATATACTACGAAAGTAACTTCGTACCAACCGAGTGTTTCTCGACACTCACGCATTTTTTTCTATTCACAAGGTTTTACAGCGCGGTGAACCTTTATTTAGTTTTATACCGTACAAAGTTAAACTCGTGAAGTCAACAGCTCTCAGAGCGACTAGTTTCAAATTTATCTAGTATAAATATATATAAAAAGTCTAATACAGAAATTTTGACGCGTTTTACTTACAGTAATAATAATTTAGTATAAAAAATAAATATTGGGATTATTATAAAAAAGCATTAAAAGAACCAAAGACGGCTGAGCGCCATTTTATGTTCCAAGTCAAAATACAAACGCTACACTCTTACCCCTTGCACGGCAGCAGACGTGTCGAGAATTGCAATGGTCGTCTGACAATAATAGTCTAACGTCAATTCGACCACGATTATGTATTAGTAGTACGAATACGAATTTCAAGTAGGTACTTCCTAACGAACACACAAATTATATGAACCGCAATACATTATTTCAGAAAACGGAGAACGATTTGCGGTGTGCTTGTATTGTTTGGACAATACAAATGTACAGTGAGCAACGGATCAAGCTATTTGAAACCATTGCAATTCCGCCATTGTTATCATCGTTGTGTCTATTATATTCGTTCCACGAGAAGATTTCTTGCTTTTGTAGAGAAGGCTGATTTAAACAATTAAGTTATTACTTAATACATCAAACAATTTAATGTTATAATATTAAAATCATAAATAATAAAGCAATTGCAAATTTTGGCAAATATAACAAATTGGGCCATGGAATTGTCATATTAAAGCGACTCAATAAATAATAAATCGGTGCTTAAAACATCCATACTTCAACAGATTTTGACAATTATTTTTTTGAATAAAAAATATAAAAAAACATAACCGGCAAAGTGCTAATCGCGCACGCAGGATTCCGTACCTCTCCGTACCGTTATGATGTCATTCTTGTTCTGTTGCAAATTTGTACATGTGCGTCACAATAAATATAGAAAATTTGAAGAAGATATATTTTAATGTGAAGCAAAGCTTCACCAAATTGGCGCTCAAAGCCCTTTTAATTCGCGCAAGAAATTTTAAGTCTTTTTTTCTCCTAGATCAGAACGGATGAACAGTAACTATAATATACGTAATTGTGCTACACTGTATCCAGAATATTCGAAAACTCCTTAGTGGATATCGACAATATTGGTCGGAATGGCTCTCATCCGGGACCATGTCTTGTCAATTGAATTCATTAGCAAATGGCTATCCAATTGGCAGAGCCGACTCCTTTTTATGTAAGACGGATATCAAGGCGATTATCAATTTTAATCTGTATGTAAAATATGAAATTACCTCTTCACTTAAGATTCATCACCTTATTCTATTTGTTTCAAAGGCCTCACTCGAGAGAGTTGGAGCGCTGGAAGGGAGCTGGAAGGGAGCAGCAAGTGGGACAGTGTAGGCTAAAAATAGTCTAGAATATATCTATATGTTGGCACTCCTGTATTGTACGTACATATGAATCAGTAGCACACGATAGCTGCTAGACTCCGCTATTTTTCAACAAGTCAAAGATACCAGCGCTCTTAATATCACTTGCAATAATAAATTCTAAAGTCACATTAAAGTGGTTATAATCATGATAAGTGACATTTTTTTGTAACATTTTATTTCCTTAACAGTGCCAAATAATTTATTTTTGATCCAATTCCACTGCTGGACATTTGGAAAGCGACCTGGATCTAACTGTTCGTTTTCTGTAACCTTCCGAGGAGCTGATTAGCTCGGCCCGGCTTTCGCAATAAAGAGGCATCGGGCCCGGTTCACAATTGGATGGGTGGCTTGCCATGGGTGGCATAAAACATTCTCGAGCGCTTCCATGCTTCGGAAGGCACCTCAAGCCGTTAAATCTGGCTGTCAACCTATCATTATATGGTAGTCGTTATGTCAGGAAGGCGCTGAAAGCTGGCCCCTTTCGATTGGTCGTTTTGGAAATCATTGGGGAGGCATGTCCAGCAGTGGACTTTCTGTGGCTGATATGATGATGATGAAGTTATGTCAGATGCCTTTATAGGCTTGATAAATCTGACACCAGTGATTACCACTTACACGCAAGAAAAACAACAAACAACAACCTTGTTCAAGGCGCTTTACATGCACCTGATGACCGAGCATTAAAGTCTAGATAAAGCACCATAAGTCTATGACCGTTGACATGTATATACGCCGTATAGTTTTCATATCTACCCAGATAGCCAAATTGCACCCCGCAAGTGGTCTTGGAAAAGCCAAACACTCAGCAGAATGGATCCCTCGAGAGTGGAAGTCAATACGCGGTCTATACTATAATGTTGTCCGCTTTATCTCAATTCGTTTAGTAGTGTAACGTGATGAAAAACGAACATCCAAATTTCGGATCGCCTTTCACTTAATTATTATTCATCTTATCAAGACAAGAAGTCCACTGCTGGACATAGGCCTGACCCGAAGATTTCCAAAACGACCAGTTGGAAGCCAAAAGTATGCAGTATTATCCTGCAACCTTGCTTAGATCGCCCGACCACCTTGTAGGTGGGTGTCCAACGCTGCGCTTGCCGGTACTTGGTTGCCTGCCATTCAAGAATATTTCTGACACATCGGCCATCGGGTCTTTGCACAGCGTGTCCAGCTATGTTGTTGTAGGTGAAGTTCTATTTGTCTCTCTTGTCCGCCAGTTGTTTTGTGCAATGTGTTCAATATATTTATATATTGAGCTTATTGAAAAAAAATCTTTTTTCATTAAGCCATTAAAAGTCTAATCAGAATGACGATATAATATTGTTATCCAAGCTCCGTTCAATATGCTAATAGGTACTTCAAAATAAACAAGGGGCACACCGAAGCGCCAAAATGTAATTCAACTAGTGAAATGCTTTCTAGTTTGAAATAGGTTGTTATCATTGCACCATCCACAGGGTGATCAACCAGGGTGATTGGAACACGCGGTTTACGTGTGTAGGTGTAAGTACTGTTCATATAGTAGCGGCGGAAGCGACAGCGGGATTCACATCTTTAGTTTACGCCTAAAGGAGTTAAGCAAAGCCTGGAATCTTAATACCTATAAGCAACATTCAGAAGGTGAAATTCGTAAGTAGAAATTTGCGTTTTTTCGTCAAAACTCATGAAACTTAAACATATTGTCTTCCCAACGAGATTTTAGGTTTCTATTCCCCATTCTTGAAATTGAATTCTCTAATGAAGTGTGTTAATTAGCTAACCTCCAGTGGCGGAGTAAGATTAAAGTAAAACGTAGCCGGGCTAGTTTTGAGAGGTCTTCTGGTTAGTAGACTAACCATTAAGCCGGCTTAATGAACAAAAAAAACTTTCCAGACGCGTAAAAACTACTACGAGGTACTACGCGAGGTCGTAGACGGTGTTCATCGACGCCCTTCTAATAGGACACTGCAGCAGCTGTTAAGTATTTCTGAAGCGTGCGCCTACTCCCTCACCCGCTTCCGCTTCATCACCGTGGCACAGCCGGGCGCAGTTTCGTTAGCGCTTCTACTGTTTAATTGTTTATCGCCGCATTACTGCGCGTTCGATTCTGAGTTATGCGCCCGTTTCATGATTAACGAAATACGAAATGCGTACGTGGATTATTTACCCCAGTTTATAAATTAGGGTTACAAGAGCGCTTATAAGCTTTGATAAAGTACATGTTACTGGTTGTTCCATATTTGTTTGTCATGTGATCGATTGGTGACCTAAATAGTTAAGGTTCAAGGGACTAGTATACATAATTGATGTAAATAAAAGATTCTTTAAGAAAATGTTAGAAAATCATATTCAGCGAATTCTTTACAGGTAATTTCAGTCAATACTACTTTCACTTTTTTTTAAATTATCATATTTATTAAGATATTTAAACTTAATTGAAAATGCGACACAAATTCCAATAAAATACTAATCGAAGTAAAGAGACATTAAAATTATTAAAGTCGGTTATAAAGTTGTGACTTGTGTATTAAAACTACATATTATTCTTTTTTTAAAATATATTGTCATATATCTTATCTGAAGATAGCTTCAGCGCAACCTTTCTTATTCAATATAATTTCCTTGTAGCCATTGAACTGCAATCAGAATAGAATTATAAATTGATCATCAAGGAAAATTGTTTAAGCTTTACCATCACAAACAAAATAACGACGGTGCAGATGGCACATAATGGACGAAAATAGGGCTTCATAATATTTATTACTTGAATAAAAATATCATGTGGAAAGGTTTACTTTCAAATATGTTGCAATGCTAAAAGAACTAATAGCTTACTCTGGAATAGACATCGTACTATTTGATTAGTAATAAGTAAATCAAGTTATTTGTGGGGCGATGATATCAAAGGGATTGCTGAAAAGAACTGGATACCTAAAAGGCTTTAGAATTCAAAATGGCGCAGACAAAAAGACAGTCACAACAGGACAAAAAGCGTGATAAGTATGTCCAGCATTGGGTCGTTGAGAGATGACGATAATGATAGGAAACTAGCACTTGCCTTATTGGGAAAGTTGTTTATATTGGCGGACTGAGCCGTCAAATGATTTTTCATTATTTTGAGACCGTTGCCATCATTAAGTGTTGACAGATAATTAACCGATCTTACACACACCGTATAATCAATTGAGTACGATGAAATACGATTAAACTGACTATAAAAGCGAGATATATACTTCTATCCCCTCATTATTCTTCATCACAAAGTCAATTACAATACAACATTATCTCGACCAATTAAGTGTAATTTTATAACTATACTTACAAGTACATATTTTAAACAATACCAATAATTGATAGTAATTAATGACAATGCAGCTACACTTTTAATTAAAATCTATTATAAAACTCCCATTGCCTGAACAAAGTTAATTTAATATTAAATTATTAAGAGCTCAGATGCAACCTGAACGAAATGACTGCCAATAAACTGTTTAAACAACATTTTAATTTAAATAAATAATAACTAATTGAATCTAACTATTTTAACGGAGAGCACCGACAGCAAAGCAAAATAAGCCTTTTCATTTTAGCCTATCGTGTTTCTAAAATACATGATAATTTTTTTATCAACATTTAAATGTTTGTTGATGCAATTAGGGTATGGCGAAATACAAAAAAAGGATCACCAAAGTAAATTAGATAAGACGAACGTAAATTTGTATTAGATTAACTCAAAAAAGGGCGCCTATAACACCAGGAGTGCTATGTTCATTTGCTACGCTTTTTCTAAAACAAAATAATTGATATGAATGCACCCTTACATTACAAATAACACGATGACTGTATATTCATTAAATTAATAGTAACATTTATAGGTCGTTATAATAGACTTATAAAGGTCAGAGAATTGGTATTTTAAACGCCTTTTTATAAGAATAAAACCGCATTACCTATATTATTTCGACTTGAAATATTACAGCAATTATACAAAAAAAACTTAATTAAAATACTTCAATAAACGAAGTCGTTTTTTTATGAAATATCTGTTCCAATGCTTTTGGTCGGGGTAGAGTACCCAGAACACAGGCTGGGTTTTCTCGCTGAATAGCTAGGTTAATTCTTTGGGTAACTCTCCCAGACGCGCATCTTCCAAGGATTTTCAAAATGACCTATCTAGAGCGGCCAGCATCCAGCACTTTTCACCATAATTATTAACATCAGTCTACATTTCACACAATATTGCTGGAATTAAGCTAAGCATGGGCTACATAAGCTGCAGCCCAGGACCGCACTACAATATGGGGGACGCGCAATTTTTTTTTATCAAACAGGCATGCGGCATAAAAACGAAAATGTATAGATATAGGGTATATCAAAACCAATTCATGAAAATAAGGTATTTACTATATGATTATACCAACATCTTTATATTTTGTAATAAATAATAATAAATCATTTAAGTCTTTTTGACCGCCTTCCGAAAAAACAGTACTCGATTCGACTTTATATTTGTTTGGTTTTTATATGATACGATATATTTCTCGCCCACTTTTATAGATCGGGAACCCGCACCATAGACTGAGGGGTCCAGGGGGACAGGGGTCCAGGGGGACAGGGGTCCATAATTCTTAAATCTGATGCTGCCTACCAAACAGTGTTTTTACCATAAATGTTTTGATAAATTATCAGGTGTCATGAACTGGCACATTAAATGCTGTTGCAATAGAGATATCGCTTTCACGCGAAATTGATATCACGAAATTAATTAACGCCTCATTTTAGTGATGAACCTGCCAGTGGCTTTATCAGGTACCGGTCAAAAAATCTTAACAGTTATTGTGGCTTTTTAATTTGAACCGAGAAAAGCTTTCTTATTTTTAACCCCCCGAAAAAGAGGGGTGTTATAAGTTTGACGCCAATGTCTGTCTGTTTGTCTGTGTGTATGTAGAATCGTAGCTCTTGAACGGTCTGACCGATTTCTGCTAATAATTATGTTCGTTTTGTCTTTTTATCTTCGTAATGTTACACAAGATTCATTAATAAGTTGAGCTTAAATTTATTTAATTTTTCTCTAAATAAAGTTTTTATAAATTGGTATATAAAACGCAACTCATTATCAGTTAATAATAATGTTAATAATTAAAACATTAAAATCTTTTATTCCTATTATTTGAATAAAGTAGTTCTTTAATAAATGAAATATGACTTCTATGAAATGCAAGAAAATATTTTTTAAAGCATATTCAACACTTCTTTTGACACTTTTTTGCTAGTTGTGTCTGCTGCCATCTGTTGTGAGCCTACCCCACAACTCCAGTCATGCCTACATACGAGCCCTCCAATAATTCCTATGACGTTGGGTATCTGTTACCTTAGTAATTATATTATCTTTGCTTATACTAAACTCAATCTGATATCTGTCCAGTTGGTCACCCTGAAGCCGAATAGTTGAGGTATCAATATGTCTGTGGTGTACAATGCACAGATTTGAACATGCACCGATCGAGAGCTACAGAGCGCTACAACTCGTCTACGTCGTAGGCTGCTACGATGTCGGGTGAATAGCGAATATGCCTGTCTTTAGTGTGTGAACAAGAATGTGACATATTGCTAGTGAAATAACGGCTATTATTGTATCATTTTCTTTGCGAATACACGTTTTTATATAGTTCGCCTTCGACTGGGATCAGTGTTACATTGTATTTCAAAGTCTTTTAACCATTATTCATCCGATCGTCACTATTATGAGAGGATGGTACGAGAAGCTGTTGAAAATAAGAAACACAAGGCTTTCGATAAAGTAAAGATGGATTTTTAATTATCGACTGTATGGAAGCATGTGAAGCTTTTCTACGCACATTTGCTTGCGTGCGTAGAAAACCTTCACGTTCTTACTTTAAACTAAAAATAGTACAAGTTCATAAAATAGATTGAAGGGTTATCTAGGGCTTGGTTAAGACAATTTTAAATATGATATCTCCGTTTCCTTTCAAATAATTTATTTTAAATGAGGCAGTATGAATTTTCCGGGGTCCAGACCCCGGAAAATTGAGGTGTACTTTGGGCTGCGAATCAACCTCTAAGTTCTGACTTTGAACCACAACGCTGTAATTTAAAAAATATCTGCGATGCAATGCTTCAATTTCCGACTCACCAATTGCAATGTCAATTTTCTTAGCTTTTTTTCTCTACATTTAGACGAAGCCTTAACTAAAACAAAAAAAAAGAAACAATTAAGAAGCGCTTACATGTTCAGGCCAATAAAACCAATTACTTATTGTTATTTTTTGTTTAAAAAAATCATGTGCCAATTTATTTTTATTAAAGCAAATAAAGTGGTACTATAAAGTTTCACGACTTAAGTCACGTCTAAACAAAAACTAGGTACTTTAAATAGAATTAGACAATTGTCGAATCACGCAAATATTCAAATGTTCGCAAGAAGATCGCCTCTACGCGTCTTTATTTAAAACAAGATTTTTTAATCGACTTCAAAAAAAGGAGGAGGTTATCATATCGTCGGATTTTTTTCTTTGATCTTTAATGTATGTTCACTAATTACTCGAAGACTTATTTGGAAAATTTTGTAATTTAATTACTTATACGAAATACTATACAACTTTATCAATAAGTGTTAAAATATGCCTGTTAATTTGTAAAAAAAAATCCCTTTTGCTTAAAATCCCGTCAAAAACACCGACACGAAACTTCCTTGCGTCAAAAGCTATGATAAGACCTGTGCAACACGACAAAGCGAGGCTAATCAGGCGCATTTGTTCGGCACCCCCTTGATCCGCCCCCCTTCTCCCCAAAAGCCCCCTGTGATAATTAACAGGGCGCCTATCGCCCCCTTGCCGGACTCTGATTTCCTGACGCCTAGGACAAAGTTTTAGATTGATTGGGACTATTTTCGTCGAGGAAAGCAGTTTTAGCCTAATAAAAAAACGGAATAATCAATTCATTAAAAATTGCGGTCTCTGCATTGTTTCTGTTTACAATTTTATATAACTTCATCCTATTACAATACAATACTTATTAACTTTAAAAATCAGTTTGAACTGTTCAATAAATAGACCTAGATTTACTTTTGGCTTAAAACCCTAAACAAATATAACAATTTGTCCGTATATATTTATTTATTTAAATATACATTGACGGAGGTGAAAACATTGACACAATAATATAGTTGAATGTAAATTTTTTTTCCTAAATAATGGTTTAAACAATGTCTTAGTTCGCTTGGTGGTATAATATGGTATAATATAAGACTTGAACATCTTAATAATAACACCTTATATCATTTTCTTCCATCATTTTGCAGACTTCTTTTTAAACATATTTAAGAGCTGGGCTCTTGTCGATGGCGTGCAGACTTATAAAGGAGAAAAAATAAATAAATAGATATCAATAACTTTTTACTTCATATATCAGAAATATTTGGTATTTTTTTGGGTTAGAAAAGCGAAGTTTATTTATTACACGATGATGCAAAACACTCAATAAAAGTTACAAGTTTCGTACATAATAACTAAGTGCGTCCGGCCTACTTTTCCTTTGACAGAAAAAAGGCGTTGTAGCTCGCTTATGTTAACCCAATTTTGCTCGCGCTACTTCTGACATAAACTTAAGCATTTTATCGGGATGTTTCTTTTAAATTATTGAGAAACTTCATTACATATAGTATTTAAAATTTTTTGAAAACAACATGAAACGAACTGTGTTTTTAAAGTAAAATAAAGTAATAGTAATCATATAAGAAATGTTACTCTTTTGATGACAACAATAAAACAGCTTTTATTAAAATTAAAATAAGATTACACCATAGCTTTTCATCTTCATATCAAGTCAAAAATATAAGATTTTATTTAGCTACCGTGCATCCAAAGAAGCAGGCTTCTGCAAAAAAAAATTTGTTCATTCTATAAACATCTCCATAATGTAACAGTATTATACATATATCTAATGTGATCACGTTGCAATATTCATCTTATACGAGTTATTTTATGATAATGCAAACAGCTATGTGTGATTTACCAATGTTACCTTCAATAGATATCTGCCGCTGCGAGTGCATTCATTGTCACAGATAGTGAATAGGACCCGTCGCCGTCCAGGTATTTTCTAGAAATCCTGAAAGCTTGGAATAATGCACGAATGTTGTTGCTAGTTAGCTGATCTCAAACAGGGATGACTATCTATGCATCCGCACAGGAACTCATTATAAAATAACGCTCAGCTGTCCTGCCATAAAATGCAGGTAGGCGTGATTTAACCAGCTTTAATTAAAATCATTTGCGATTGCGCGACTCTTTAAAAATGGTTTAAAATTCAATACTATTCTATACTAATTCATCATCATCATCATCATCGATATCTACGGATTATCCAGTGCAAGCCACCCACCTCGTGTCTGCGCATTACGAAACCAATTTTAAGAGATCCCTATCTGGTCTCAAGTCCGCCTTTGTACAGTGCTTTTTAATAATAAAGTTTTACAAACAAACAACTTTCGACCCTCTGATTTTTCTTTTATCATGGACACAATCCAGATGATGACTGGGGCCAGAAAAATATACTTAGTCCGTCAGTTAAGATTATCTAAAAATAATGGACATTTCATTTACGATACATCCAATTAGTAAAAAAAAAAACACAAACATTCAGAATGTTTGGGATTCGGAGCTTGTGATGTCTTTGAGTAAATATTGTACCAAAGCGTGATATTTTTGGCATTTTATGCTGAAAGAAAAAATACGTGTATATTTCTTTTATATCCCTCTGACAGTCCCTTTCAGAAATTTTAAGTCGTCATGCCTAATTTCCAAATATTCTTCATATCAAATGACGTAAAACCACTCTGCGGTCTGGTCTCTGATTAAATATTTCATTCTGTGATTTTCTAGAGCCTATAAATGGATGGAGTTAATTCAGAGCGGCGTCCATTTCAGATGGACAGTGACATTTATGTAATGTGCTTACTGAGTTTACTTTTGATTATTTAGTAGTGTTAACTGGTCCGTTAGTACTTGTTAAATACAAGTTTCGAAAGGTACAAAATTTTGTTAAAACAAAAAACTAACATTTAATACTTTTTATTCTTATACGAAATTTTACCTAAATTCTTCTCATTTATGAGCTTTGCTGTTGTCTTCGTTTGTGCCTTAGTGCTTGATAAGTAGGTAAGACATGACTCCTGTCTTTTATTTGGTTCACACTCACCTACATTATTCTAAGAATTATTTGTTTTTTTTTTTTAATTTTGGCTGGATTCTGCTTCTTTTTTACTATAGTTTACACATCTCAACTTCTTCACTACCCATACTTCTTTGAAATACCGGTGGTGAATCTCTACCTAAAAGGCGTGAGTGAGACAGAGCACAAAATTCCATTAAATAATTCAAGCCCGCCATTACGCAACACCGAGGATCTCGAGAAAACTACGCCTTTTAATATTTAATCTCAGACGTTATATGTATTGCAATTTTCATTAATCATTAAATAGGGATTTCGAAGGGACCTTCGGGCCCGGACAGACAAACATCCATACATAAGTTATGTCAACGTTGCGCTTCTATTTGTCGGCTAATCTATAGGGAGCACTAATACAGTAAAGCCATACATTATGGATGAGAGAGGTAGTCTGCCGGTATATTTATTGTATCATTATATCTTTGTGCAGTAAACACACCTGTTTGGTAGGAACTATTTGGATGCGAACAGTTTGCTGGAAAATCTTAAAGATCAGAGCTTTAGGAAAACTTGAAGTTTGTAAAATGTCTACAGTTTCATCAACGTCTTAACATGGTCATGTAAGTGTCATTTGGGTCTAGCGGGCTTGGTCTCTGTCTGCTTAGAGCCGCAAGATCCAAAATGCTGTCTGCCCCATTAAAGATAAATACGCGAGTATGTGAAACTAACTACATACTTATGTAAAACAATATTTGAAAATAAATCATTTTAAAAGTAGTGCTTATTTCAGCAAACATCTTTATACGAGAGACGCGATATCAATCTTTACAAAAAGTCTAAAAAATCTATTTAAAACCTTTTAAGTGGGTATTGGAAACATGCATGTTTTTAAATTTGCTAAACATTACTGCATTGCTAAACATTTCTGTAAAATACTTTCTGCGAAGTTTCCCCCTCTACAAGGGAGGTGCGGCAGGTGAACTGGAATAAACCGTTTCTCAACTCAGATATTGAATATACTCGTATCAACCAGACTATTTGAATACATAAGAATGCAACATTTTTTAAAATATCGTCGTGATCTATGTAGTTTAAATTTACTGGAAATATAAGGATACCTTCATAGTGCGGGAAGTAGTGTCATAAGGTGCAAATTTTGGTATCGGAAGAATTCACTTGGCACAGATGTAATATACGTAAAGTTAAGCTAATTTAGCCCGGTAGCCATCCCCCACCCCCTGGGGGGTAGGTAGGGGGGACATACGAAGTTACTCGCCGCCGCGCTTCAGAAAAAAAATCATATCAGCTTCTATTTACCTAACACCTCAAGTTTGGTATCATTTTCTGATAAATCAGGCATGAGGAATTCAATTTTGAGTACAATTTTACATTTAATGTAACGATTAATAGTAAAAAAGGGAAAATATTGACAAAAATATTAAAATCGGATCGCATTTTTTTGTATTTTAACTTATTTATTTTACCAGAAATCCTGTATTTTGTGCAACAAAAAATACTTTCTTAAAGAATATTTATCAAGCTTTTATAAAATATATACTTTATTATACATAGCTGTCATAAATCTATCTGAAAAAATCGAACATTGCACGCGGCGGTGCCTAGGAACTATTCCAACCGTCACGTCTCACATAATTTGTTGCAAGTATTAAGTTGTTTAAGGGGCACATAGCGCGAAGATCCGATGGCCGATGGGGCAGAAAGGTTCTCGAATGGCGGCCACGCACCGGCAAGCGCAGCGTAGGACACCCACATGCTAGATGGTCAGACGACCTACGCAATGTTGCAGGAAGGCACTGGATGCAGGCCGCTTCCGATCGGTCGTTTTGGAAATCCTTGGGGGAGGCCTATGTCCAGCAGTGGACTTCCTGTGGCTGATATGATGATGATGAAGATTAAGTTGTTTTTTAATTCAAAATATGTAGAATATATATTTACTTAATTATTGAATGTCTCTTATGGTCTAATGTATCAATAGTAGTATTTTTATATTTATATTAGTTCATTTTTCATAACATTTTCCACCACATTGTCATAATTCGGTACATTTTAATAGTTTTCTTAGACAGTTGCACCTAACACTGCACCGTGACTTGCACTTGCACCGAATCAGTTGTTCACGACAAGCGGTAGCAGCCACTGGTGCAGTAGTCCACTTCGGTTTCCAATTATTTGGTTCAATTCCTATCAACTATTCCGCCGGACTGGGTCGATTTTGAATCTGCCCCATACGTGCACCCCATGGTAAACAAGCACCATTATTATACAAATTCTTAGAAGATGCTGCCGAAAATTCTCTAGCTGTCGGTCTTTCTTTAGAGGACAGCTCCCTCTTGCACTCGTTTACCGTTGTGCACTGACTGGACCTGAAATGAAAATCAGGCCCAGACAACTTTATAAAGGCTGGCTGAAGACAGGCAAGAACGCATAGAACTCCATCGACAAGAGCGTCGCTTTTGAATAAAACAATAAAGCTTTATATTTTCGTATGTTTAAGAGTCCAACACTGGTGTCAGATTTTTGCAGCCTAAAGGCATCCAACATAGCTTAATGACTGATATACAATGATAACACCCGCGACCAACGATTAATACGTGCTTGCCGAAGCACGGCAGAGCTTGAGAAATTTTTAAGCCACTTGTGGTCGCCCATCCATGTGCGGTCTACGCCCGATTTTGCTTAATTTGCGAAAGCGCTGATAATGTGCACTCCCGCCAGGCCACCGACCTTCTCGCTTTAAGCTACCTAAAGACATCTTACATAGCTTGACGACAATGATGACAGCCGGGACCAATGATTTTACGCGCCGAAGCAAGGAGGAAGCTCCAGAGATTTTTACTTCACTTGCGCTACTCCTGCCGCACAGTGGTATCTTTCGGATCAAAAATCTGTAACTCCATCAGTTTTAAGGATAGAGTTATAAAATTTTTCAGTCATATGAAGTGATACATGAAGATTAATATCATATTACGTTTGCAGAAATATAAAATAGCTTAATTTTTTTTTTAATAAAGAAAAATCACAATATTTTAAAATGGTACATATTTGACGATATGCACATATTTTTTCATTTTCTTTTGTATATATTATTTTTAAAACTAGTTATTTAATTATGATTACTATTTACTATTACACTAATTATAAAAACTTTATCAAAATTACAACAAAATATTAGATTAATTTGTTAAGTAAAGTAAGTAAGTTTATATAACCGGCCAAGTGCGAGTCGGATCCGCACCATTATCTATAAAAATCAAGTTTTTCTATGGAAGCCCCCCTTTAATTCTTTTTATTTATTATTGAAATAAAAATACAACTGAGTATGTGAATATTTCAAGTGCCTACCTGTTGTCATTATTGATATCAAGCAAAAAAAGAGCAAAAAAATCGCGTTTGTTGTATGGGAGCCCCCCTTAAATATTTATTTTATTTTGTTTTTAGAATTTATTGTTATAGCGGCAACAGAAATACATAATTCGTAAAATTTTCAACTGTCTTGCTATCGCGGTTCTTAAGATACAGCCTGGTCACAGACAGACAGCGAAGTCTTAGTATTTATATATATCTTTGTCATTAGCAAGAACTAGCAGCTAATTTCTTCATATGCTTTTGGTAAATACCTAAACTTTAAATTAATGTCTAATTCGAAGCATCGGCAAACGTCGGTAAGTGCTAAAAGCTTCGACGAAGTTCGGAAATACCTCACTTTTCCCTTTATATGTTGTTTACCATTTTTTATATATCGGGATAAAATATATTATGATATATTTTATTTACATCTCAAGTAGATAACCTTTACAAAAATATAATAACCTATACTTTTTATTCAAATTTTTAAATTATTTTACTTTGAAAGTTGCTGAAAATCAACTTTAAATTAGCTTATTACGGAAACGTCCAACTTTAGTACGTAAAAAAATACTTTCACTGTATAAAATATGAATTACTTTACAGATAATATAATTTTGACTTTCGAATTATTAAATAAAAATCATAGAATATCCTATTTCAGTAATTGGTAAAAAGCATTTATGGTATGCGTTTGTTCTACCATATTCCACAGTGCGCCGTACCACCGAGCTCCCTCTCCTCATAAACAATGAAGTGTTGACCACTTACACAAATCATCATCATCATCATGGTCTTTTTGTCTCCACTGTAGTAGCACGGCCCTCTCTGTACGACCAGAGCCAGACTTGGCCAGAGCAGCCAGAGGATTTGGCCTACACTCTCCTCGCTGTCCAGACGGGTTTGAGAAGTCCCATTGATGTTTATAAGCTTTCTTTAGCTTGTATTTCCTAAGTCGCCTACGACATCCACGGGAGGACTTGGAATGACTATTCTACTCTACCGGAAACCACACGGCGAAAGCTAGTTACACAAACCACAGTCAAAATTCGTCAAGCCGTCACAGGAGAGCTACGTTGTGCTAGTAAAATTCAGTTGCATTCGTTCAATCAATAGAAGACTGAGAAATGCCGGACAATGTCCAGGATACATCAGGCGACCGCCGCGCTTTGTGCTCAGTGCCGTGACGCTGTCTGCTCCGTATCGGCGATGCTCAAACTTTAGCGTTACGCCGCTCCGCCGCACAATGACGTCATTTGTGACGACAGCTATTCAATGACACGTTTGGTCGGACAACGGGTTCACTCACTTTAAGTTCCTTGTCTGTCTGCTTGTTCACAATTTTGTCGAAATTAATGTAAGACTGAAAAGTAGAAGATGTGTCGTCAAAACATTTAGCTTAAAATAGGAAAATAGAAAATACTTAAAGAAAAATAAATCTTTGTTTTGTCTTTTTGGCTTTAGGTGTAACAGAAGACGGATATCGTGTGTCTGTCTGTAGCATCGCAGCACATAAACAAATGAGAAGATTATTATACTTTTTTTTTTGTTTGAAAGCTGACTTGGAGATCGTATTTTTTTAGCTATTTTTGATGGAAATCTGTTCAGGATTTCAAAAGTTATTGAGGCCGAAGGTTTGAAAGTCGGGATCGGGGATTTATCTTAATTTGCCCTGCAACACTAAAGCTAGAGCCACAATCTGATGTTTATTAAGGTACATAGGTAGGTATCTAATTCGTAATAATCGAATTCTAATCAAGAATTACAAAAAAAGCAATATTTATAAAATCAACAAGTAAAGCAGAAAGCTTCGCAGACCATTTGCGCACATACCACTCTATTCATAAAAAATATCAACCGTTTGCTATCTATCTATTTTAGTTAAAATATGTTTTGTCCTTGTCTCTTTTTTTGGATATTTAATATAGTAATAACGAGACAAAGCATATTTTAACAAATAAGTTCAGCAAACGTTGATATTTT
The DNA here is from genome assembly GCA_963555685.1 of Acrobasis consociella. Taxonomy (NCBI): domain Eukaryota; kingdom Metazoa; phylum Arthropoda; class Insecta; order Lepidoptera; family Pyralidae; genus Acrobasis; species Acrobasis consociella. Next base: position 23,358,449 of record OY743104.1, read on the forward strand.
TTATGAATATGGGGGCTGCTCTCTTTCTAGCTCTCTCTTGGGCTTATACCTGAAGCCGTGTTAGGTGGCGTTTGTCCAAAAGCGATAAATGCGGGTGCGCAACTGTCTAATCAATGACCCACTTATTGTCCTGACCAAAATGTCCCACGTCCTGCACACTGCAGGACCTTAATGAGGCAAATGACCAGAGCCGCCTTGGCCAAACATCATCATCATCATCAACAGGTCTTTTTGTCTCCAATGCAGGGGTGCAAAATGGCCAAACACAGGTATTTCTTTTTATAACATTAAATTACATTTATTGCTTAAGCAAAACCTAGACAGGCGACGTCAACAAGCCAAACAGAGTAACAAACTCAAATCGCGGCTAGTCCGAGGTTATAGGAAAATTTAATTATTCGTCACGCGCCTATGGCAGTAGGCTGTGTTCACACATATCTATGGAAGCATAATCAAGCATTAAAAATTACCCCAACAAAAGTACTTTCAAGTAAGTGGTATTTACATGAAAAAGTAAGTACATCTTGTTTTCTGCCAATACCGTTACTTCATAGGGGTGTGGCAAAAAAAAATTGGCAGGAGGGGCCGCCATTCTAGTACCTTTTGCCTCATCGGCCATCGCTTCGTCGCGCTATGAGTGAATGGGTTCCGCCCACTGCCACTTCAACTAGCTAATCCACTGGGCTATGTCAGTGGTTTTTCTTCTCCTACGAACACCGTCAATGTTGTGTGTAAGGACGTATGCAACAAACGACGAAGAAAGAGGGTAGACCGATATGGTTACCCTGACAGCCAAACATCCATCGCAGTTCCTCAGTCAGCAAGCGACCAGAAGGGCCGTCGAAATATCTGGCAAAAAACGATATTAATCGCGGTAAGTCAAGTAAGACTAATAACAATATGTGACGGCGAAACTCTAAAATCATATATTCTCTTACGAATATAACATTTTACTATAATGCAATAATGCTAGATCAAATTTTAGGCGAAACGCTTTTCAAATAGGTATCAAGTGCGTAGGTTTATTAGGCGGGGTTTAAATCACTCACGCCACTCGACAGTCGATCGACCGTGTGTAGCCGCCCTAACATGTCCGCATTAGAAAATTAGACGGTAATAATGTTTTGGGCTTGCATCCCGTGAATTATATCATTCGACTGGACAGCCCTGAAGCCCCTACACATGTATTTCAAACTATATGTTCAAACTAAGCGGTATCTACAACTTTGTGCGCGTGAAATTAAATTATGACGATATATTTTTTCATTGACGTCAGATTTCAAAGAAACAAACATAAATGTTGTTCCAATACTCGCAAAAGGACGCCTTGAGGTGAAACGTTGTAATGAGCTATCAACATTTGATTTGAATCCATTTAGCCGTTTTATGTTGAAAGCGGGGCAAACATCCATACAGATTTCAAAAAGGTTCTCAATTCATCGGAATGTTTTATTTTTGTTACCACCTGTATGTTTTATTAATATTCAATACCATTCACTACACACATTTACAGCGATTCCGTGCTGATAATAAAGTATCATTGACGCATCGACATAACGATGTATAACCTCTCTACATGTGCTAATTAAAAGTGTAGAGTTTTGCTATAAATTAAAAGGCTTGCTCAAATAAATATGTGAATGTGGCCGGGTGAAGGACCGACCATACAAGGTCGCTAACTTATACTTTCTAGTAGGTCGTCCCATAGAGCGGTTTCGCACTACGTCCGATCTGGATTCACTCCGTATCCGTCAAAATTTCGTATGCTCAAGTTATCGTGAAAATTTCGTATGCTCAAGTTATCGTGAAAATTTCGTATGCTCAAGTTATCGTGAAAATTTCGTATACTCAAGTTATCGTCGAACAAACATACATACTCACTACTACATGCAATAATCGATAATTAAGCAGACTCGGAGAACTAAGCTCGCTTCGCTCGTTCAATTATAGATAAGCTCAAAGGTCTAGATGTCCATGCTTTATGAGCTCTTAAGCACGTTAAACAACTACATCCGTGGACTCCGTGGTACACATTTGAATGGACTTGTGATAAAAATGACGTAACAATATCTCGAGCTCTTCCCTGCTTCGGAAGCCACATTAAAATCTTAGTAAAGACTGTCAAGTCTGTCAAGTCATTAAAATAACAAAACACACAAACTGCGTGATAAAAATTTATAATAAAAATAAATAAATAAATGAACTGAAAAACATACAACAGCAATTTGCCTAGGATGCAACACGAGTCACGTTCGAATGAGCAGTTATATGCCAGTCGGACCACCTGTTCCATTGATGGTACAAATGATACTGATTTATCCCATATACCAGCACCTTTACCACAACCAGTACCTTTGCACAAACAATTTGTTTGTTTTCTTTAGTACTTCTCATTCCAAATTAGATACATACGTCTTATACTTTTGGTAATTCTTTTACAATATCTTTTATTAAGAAAGCCCACTTGAAATATTTCTACGCAATGCAAAGCAATTAAAAAAAAACATAAATTGATTATTACTCAATCATTGACAATTCAACATTGAGTTTAACGGCACTCCGGGTACTGCCTGGTCCATTAGGAATAAGGACGTGATAGTTTATCTGTAGTTTACATCAAAGTGAGCAAAATAGACAATGTGTGCAAACGGTCTAATCACGCACACTACATCGTTTGGGGAGTAACACGTCACAGTTATAGTTAGTTGGGGGTGCATTTTGCAATTCAGATGTGCCGTGCTTAGGAGTGGCTCAAATATCTAGAGTAAAGGAATGTGTATTAAAGTACAACTAAAAGGGTCACCCAGATTTTGTCAATAAGTCACGACATTTAAGGCGTTTATTAGTTACAGAACATAAACTTCACATACTTTTATATAAAGTACTAATTAGTCTTTGGCTGGAACGATAGAAACATAACCAAAATGCAAGTAACTTAAAAAAATAAAAATTAAAACGGTCACAATATATAAAAAGCATTGATGTCAACCTGTTTATGTTGGTCAAAGGTCTTCTCCATAAACCTCTACTAGAACACCCTGCCTTCTAGCCTCTGCATTATTTCTCTTTTTCTATATGTATTTTTCAAAGGTTAATAAATATAATTTTTCATGGGAATTTTTCAATCATCAATTTTATTTGCAAAAAAAAATCTGCATTAAAATGTAGTTTTTTTTTGGTACATTAATTAAAAAGAAATTGGCCTTGCTCTCGCTATCAGTGAATCGGGTACAAACATCTAAGTACAAATAATCTCAGTTTCTAGGAGCAGTTTCTTTTTGAAAAACAAAATGTCAGTGTCGCATCTGTACCAGCTTTGATTTATAGCTGTTTGTCGACGGGTGAGTCTTTGCGATTGTTTAGAGCTAGTGTTGCCTATTGATTAGTATCACAGAATACGTAATTGTACTGAAGTACAGAAGAATCACTCTTGGATAAGAAATTTGCTCAATTAAACCTAGCTACAGCGTACTAAAGTCCCATTTAGTTAGCACGCATGTCTTTCGACTTCCGAACGACCCAAAATGTATCTAAAATCGGCGAAGCGACGGTCCGTATCCCTTTATCTCTATCGTTCATTTCTTCAACACTGTTAACCTTCTATTTGTGAATGAAACGCGTTTGCGGGGCGGCCTAGCTTCATTTGCTGAAATAGTGTGCATGCAGTTGGCGCGCCACAAAGGCCGCGACTTTAAAAAAGCCGATGCAGTCTTTGCCGACGGTATGCCCGCCAATTGAACGAATAAACTATAACTAAACTGCAGAGTGCACCTGGCCTGTTAGTATTAACAAAACTATTTCATTTCAATGACAGTGCATTGTTTAGGTAAGCACCAAATTGCTCATTGGGTGTAGGGTACGAGTATTTGGGCGCTTTGGCTCAACCATATTAGAGAGAATTCATTAATAATTCTGTTCGTATTATTGTGGATTCCGTAATATGGTTGAGTTTATATTATAATTGTGTTAATAAGCGTGTAGTCAGTAGTTATATTATGTGACAAGACTTAGTTTTTTTTCAGCGTTTTCATTGTGGGCGTTCTGTATAAGCATCGGAAGCTAGTCTTTAAAGTCAATAAACATTAAACATATGATGAATATTAAACTTGTTGACGTGTAAAAGTGCTCTAATTACGAAATAAATATTTTATCTTAATAATTTGATTCTGAAACGATCGGGCCGGTTTTAATGCGGTTTTCACTAACAACTAAAGCATTCCACTAAGAAGGTACAGAATATAAACCCATGCGAAGCCGAGGCGGGTCGCTCGTATAGTACAATAACAATTGAAAATGCATAATAGTTGTCCGGCTGTCCGGTTGTCAATTATGTGGAGCTGTGATTTGCGTCCGCTACCACTGTTTTAATATCTCGATGGAGCCCTAAATGAACGTGGACGTGGACGTGCACGTAATAGGAGCTTGGCTTAGGAGCTACAAACGTGTAGAGGAGGCAATATAATTAACGCGTTAACTCGTGAACGGACAGTGGTCAAGCGCTGAGCTTGAGAAGGCTCAAATATAAAACAGGAAAAATCAAATAGCTGATCTACGTGTCAACTTGTGAACTGCTGTACCTATTTGTAAAACACAGAATCTCTAAACCTTCAAGTTTTTTTATTCAGTGCTTAGTTCGATTTAAGATTGCGCTTTGTTAAGAGTTTATCCTCCGTGGCGTAGTAGAACGTGAGGTCACGACAAATTTGGTAACGATAAGGGATATGGCTGACTCTGGTTTTATAGAATAAAGAGCACCTCTCTGATGCAAAATATGTTGGTCTACCTGCGTGGAGTGGTTGCGTTACTTAGATATGGCGCCTGAAAAGTTGGTTATCGTGACCAAAAAAAAAATGATAAGGGATATGGCTAACTCTGGTTTCACAGGATTAAGAGCATCTCTCTGATGCCAAATATGTCAGTCTGCCTGCGTGAAGTGGTTGCGTTACTTAGATATGGCGCCTGAAAAGTTGGTTATCGTGACCAAAAAAATGATAAGGTAAATGGCTGACTCTTGTTTCACAGGATGAAGAGCACCTCTCTGATGCTAAATATGTCGATCTGCCTGCGTGAAGTGGTTGCGTTACTTAGATATGTCGCTTGAAAAGTTGGTTATCGTGAACAAAAGAAAAAATAATAACGTAAATAGCTGACTCTGATGTCACAGAACAAAGAGTACCTCTCTGATACAAAATTTGTCGGTGAAGTCTTGTTTGTTTTGTCGGTCTGCCTACGTGAAGTGCTAGTGTTACTTAGATATGGGTATGGCACCTGAAAAGTATGTTATCGTGATCAAAAGTAAAATTATAAGGTAAATGACTGACTCTGAACGGCTGCATATCGAGCAAAATTTATCTATCGTTAGTATCCGATATTATATATACATGCCGCAGTTCACAATTGTACTAACAACAGTTTTGTCAACTTTTCAGAAGAGCATTTAATTTAGAAAGTTTTCTAAAGTTTAGTCCAGAATTGCACAAAAATAATTACATAATTTAACGTCTATTCAAGAGTCTAGTCCTTTGACTGCATTCTATCCAAAAATTGTGGTATTATAGTTGTCTAATTTCAAAAATAGTAAAATAAACTTTAGTCCATTTGTGCACTAAACCTCATTATGTTAACAGGCAAATGTTTTTTCAAAACTAAAAAACTCTTCACCCCAAACTACATAACCGATTTCGATAAAAGAATTTTCCAAATCGGTGAAGGCACCTTCAAATAATCGGTAACAAATTATGCACTTGCATAACTTTAACACGTGTGTAAATGTTCTAAATGCGTATGATACGCCAGACTTTGAAATTTTGTTGAAATCAATCAATACTTGAAGATTGAATTTATAAAAATAAAATTCCGGCGTTAATAATAATACTAATTATTGTTAACGCCGGAATCTTAAAAAGTATAACTGTAAAACTAAGTTTTTCGTAGAAAGAGTTAATTTATTTGGTACTAAAAAAGTAAAAATCGAAAATTTTGTAGTTAATACATTTGTGAACTACGGCATCAATATTAGGGTGACACAGGGTAGACAAATTCATGTGTTTGTATGAACGCACGCTACTGTATCTAAGTAACGCAACCACTTCACACAGTCAGACTGACATATTTAGCATGAGAGAAGTACTCTTCACCCTGTGAAACTAGAGTCAGCCATTTACCTAATCATTATTTTTTTATCACGCTAACCAACTTGTCAGGCATAATATCTAAGTTTCACAACACAACATTTCACGCTGGCAGACCGACAAATTTTGTATCAGAGAGGTACTCTTTGTTCTGTGACACTAGAGTCAGCTATTTACGTTTTTTTTTGTTCACGATAACCAACTTTTCAAGCGACATATCTTAGTAATGCAACTACCTACTTCACGCAGGCAAAACCAGCATATTTAGCATCAGAGAGGTGCTCTTCATCCTGTAAAACCAAAATCAGCCGTTTACCTTATAATTTTCTTTTTTTGTCCAAGTAACTAACTTTTCAGGCGCCCTATCTAAGTAACGCAACCACTTAACGCAGGCAGATCGACATATTTAGCATCAGAGAGATGCTCTTCATTATGTGAAACCAGAAACAGCCATTTACCTTATCATTTATTGGTCACGCTAACCAACTTTTCAAGCGCCATATCTAAGTAACGCAACCACTTCACGCAGGTAGACCAACATATTTAGCATCAGAGAGGTGCTCTTCATCCTGTGAAACAAGAGTCAGCCATTTACCTTATCATTTTTTTTTTGGTCACGGTAACGAACTTTTCAGGCGCCATATCTAAGTAACGCAACCACTTCACGCAGGCAGACTGACATATTTGGCATCAGAGAGATGCTCTTAATCCTGTGAAAGCAGAGTCAGCCATATCCCTTATCATTTCTTTTTTGGTCACGATAACCAACTTTTCAGGCGCCATATCTAAGTAACGCAACCACTTCACGCAGGCAGACTTACATATTTAGCATCAGAGAGGTGCTCTTTATTCTATTAAACCAGAGTCAGCCATATCCCTTATCGTTACAAAATTGGTCGTGACCTCCTAATCTATAGTGGTAACCACGCTAGTCCGCCGTTCGTTGATTCAATCCTCGGCCAGGGCAAGTTGGAAAATGGCGTTTTTCAAATTTATTTTATCCTAGGTCTTGGGTCTCTTTTTACTTATATACTTAGTATGTATTCATTATTAAGTATTATATTGTTGTATACCATAACAAAAGTTTAAACCTACATACTTGTGTGATTTATCTACTTATTTATTTATTTTTTGTAGTTAAAAAATATTTGCCCAAACAAAAATAAAACTAGACGAGAATAAATCGGATGAGACCTCTATCAATTAAATTATGTCAAGCATTTACCGGTGTGACGAGGAATGTTGCGGCATTTGATAGGAGTTCCTTGCTGTCAGCTACGGCTAGGAATTTCATTTATCGTAGGAGCCGATCGAGGGAATACTGTAATGATGAATGTTATAGGCGATAGCGCGAGAAACCCGTCACTTTTTTGATTGCTTTTTACACTTTGCCCACCTATTACGCTAAAAGAGGCGTTTGAATCAAGCAGCTCTGGGCTCTGTCTGTTGGAGCCGGCGGACCCAAAATGCTATCTACCTTATTGGAGAAAAAGACGTGATAGTATTGTACTGCTTTTTTTTTTTGAAAATCAGCGTCATTGGTTTTGTCTTCTGTAAAAACAGGTGGTTAACTTGACTTATGATATTATATGCAGTACATACTCGTAGGACAAAGTTTAGAAATCGATCCTAATATTGATCGATCCATCTTAATATGGATTGAAAACTAAGTCTGTCGTAAATATCAATACCACTTGATTGTAAAATAAGGGTCAGCTCAGACCGATCGGCAAAGTAGAATAGGACCACTCCAAGTCTCTCCGTGGATGTCATAGAAGGCGACTAAGGGAATACAAGCTAAACGAAGCTTGTTAACATCAATGAGTCTTCTCTGACCGCCTAGCCAGCGTGGAAAGTGTAGGCCAAAACATCTGGCTGCTCTGGCCGAGTAAAGCTCTAGTAGTACTGAGAGGGTCGTGCTACTGCAGTGGAAACGTAAACCTAAATATGACGTAACACTGGAATTTGTATCTTCTTGGGTAGTATATAAGTTCTATATTTCTTCAAAGCCTTACGAGTCTTACAACGTGTCGTTGCTTCTCAGTCTGAGCTGGGTGCTACAAATGGTAAACCCCTCAAGGTCAAGGTACAGCGGAAAACGTTACAGTTTTCAAGGACGCAACCCGTCAAGTACTGTTTTGACATTGTTACTTAATAATTTCTCATAAACTTTTACTACCTTTCCTGTATATTTTTAACCGACTTAAATAAAGAAAGGGGTTATTAATTCGAATGTACATACCTATTTTGTATATATTGTTTTAAGTTTGTTTCTTTATTACTCTAAGGCGCCTGGGCGAATTTGAAAGTTTTTTTTTTACTGAAACTGCATACTTGCGAGAAGGTCCCATATAAATGTTATCAAAATGCAGTTTGGTGTTGAAGACGATTTTTAATTTTGAAAATATAAATTCCGTTTGTAATAAATATCACGCCAAGCTTTTGGGCATAGAATTTTTGGGGTAATTCTTACGTACTAATAATAGAAACCGAGACCGTGCCTAATGAAAAGCGGAATCCAAGCTTTGAAGCACCACAAATAGCAGACATAATTAGTTACGAAAGCGATATTAAAGTTTTTTGTAATAAAATGACGCACTTATTGTGCTATAGTTTTGATATTCTAAATTGTAGTACCATTATAACTAATGAAAGTGACAAATTAATACACTTTTTTTCTAAAATTTCTACATATTACATATTATCAAGCCTGTTTTACAGACACTATGGATCTCCTGCTACGATCCTTGCAAATCTCTTTCGCTTCGTCAACACATTATTCATGCATGCTCTCCGCTTTTGGGTACTCCTTACTTCACCTTTCTGAAATACCTTTAAGATTTATACACCAAAGGTGAGGGTGCTAACTGGTAAATATGTGATCTGAAGATTTTTCCCGGCCAGGAGATTGCTAAACATTTTTTTTTTTGCTAAGTCGTAATTGTTAATGCGTTTTATTACAAAGCATATCTATCTACACATATAATAAAACAGTAAAAAAAGTGTGTCTGTACATTAAATATATTTCAAAAAAAAATATTGGGGGCGATGGAGACGTAGTAATAGAGTAAGAATTTAAAAAAAAATGTCTGTCTGTTTGTCTGTATGTCTGTTTGTCTGTTTGTCTGTTTGTACACGCTAATCTCCGGAAATACTGGACGGATTCGAAAAAAACTTTTTTTGTTATATAGCTATTAAGCCTGGGCAACATATAGGGTATAAATGATTTTGGAAAATGGAACGCCTGATGCAGAACCATAATGGTCCAGCTAAACTATAAGAGATATAAAAATGCCGCCTGAGTAAAAGTTGTTTAGCCTGGTGAGCATTTTCCAGAGACATAAAGTCCACGCGAACGAAGTCGCGGGCTTCGGCTAGTCAATAATATGCAAACATAGACTGTATGAGAAAGCGAATTAGTGCAGTACTCCACGTATTAGTTCCATACAGATCCAAAATGAAGCCGGTCTAATTCGAAGCTCGGGGAAGCGGCTCCAGAGTGCAGTGCGCTTGCGTTAACAAATCAAGTTTGCTGCGGCGATCCCTTGATAATTTGTTCTAATTGAAATTCAAGTCATTGACATGGCCAACGGGCGTAATCGAATTTCTCGAGGCTCGCCATACGTACGCTCCGTGCTTCGTAGTTATGAGCACAAAACATTTAGCCGAATCAACGTAGGCAGTTGCTACATCATTCCCAGAATATCAGAGCCTGCAAGGGTTTCCAGAACGTTCGATTGAAAGACTAGCTTTTATGTCCGAACCTTGCTCTGAACCGCCGTTGGTAGTTTTAGTATAATTGAAATTACGTGATCGATATTCGAAAACCTTTCTGCACTATCGGACATCCGTTTCTCGCGCTATGTGCCTCGTCCACTTCGATTTCAATGAGCTAGTCAGCCGGGTATAACAGTACCGAACCATTAAAGATAACTATTATTAAAATTGCTCTAAGTATAGTCACTGCCATCTAACTAAAATAATTAAAAGCATACTTCATTTTTAATTTAAATTTTTACATTAATTTGAAATAAAACATGAAACTTTTCTAAAGCATATACAAAACACTGTTATATAAAAGAGCGGCCAGCCAACGCGTGAATTCCAAATTCAAAAATTACAGATTTAATTTTTTCAACGCACGCGGGAAAAGGTGCGTTAATCCCGTACGTAGGGGTTAAAGTTTCAGCGGTGAAAGTTTCAGTTGTTTGTGGGCGCGTGCGTGGGGCTATCTGACCACGGGCCGCTCGCTGTCACCGCCAGTAACAGGTTGCTAGATTTCGCACTATTTTTACGCGTCCCGCGGGCGTGTAGTGATGTGACATCACTCACCTGTTGTTTACATTCACGCGGTCAGTCGGCTTTGAAACGATGTAAAACTTTTTTGTCCGATCTTTTTTAAATAAATAGCAGTGGCGATGAATAGCGACGTTCGATATTTTAAATGGCAGCAAATCACTACTTGCTTATTCTAAACTTTACAACAAATTGACTTTATTGTTTGATATAACTTCTTGTCGATGGTTACTTAGAAGATTTAATTGGAGCAGAATCGGGCTTCTTATTATTAGCATGGACCAATACGCTATTTTCCAACAAGTCAAATCAGATACTTTTTTCTAAACGTCAAAACAAACAGTTTCTATGGGATTTTGTATGAAATACAGGCAGATGACGTCATAGATTTTTGGAGTCAAATAGCGCTCTTATAATCAGTTTTTGTTTCTGCAATAATAAATTTAAAATCACGTTAAAATAGATTTGTTCAAAGTCAAGGGACAATATTTTGCGACGTTTTATTTTGTTATCAGTACAAAATAATTTATTTTTGACTTAGGAAAATACCCAATTATGTAACTTATACTGTCAACATGATTTTGGGTGTATATTAGTCAAAAGCAATTAATAAATAATTTTAGTCTAGATTTTATTAAAACGAATGATTTAAAAAATCTATCGATATATCTATATAGTAATCGATGTAGGCTAGGTTAGTAAGATAGGTTAAGAAAAATAATTAATAAACCGAATTTATATAAAAAATATTTGGTCTAACAAAAAGTAGCGTTTTGAAAGACCGGAAATGAGAACGGCATTACTAAGTAAGTACTTATTTTTTTTTAATAGCAAAGGAATTAAATAAGAGACATAATTGGTGGCTGCTTCGTTCACCTGCAAGGCCGACAATGTAAACAGATGTACGTACCTACATACAGTGCATCTGCCCAGTCTCGTCATGACATCATTAATTCAGTTTTTTTTAAAGAATGTCTTAATTTTATAAGCTAGGTACTTTATCAAACCACTGGTAGAGTGGGCTATTTATTTTATCATTTCTTTGGGAGTATATATATAATTTTATTTTATTTTTAGTTCTAAGGAAAAAATTGTTTAAGGGATGGTAAATTGATTGTGCTAAAACGTACATTTAGAGCGTTAATTTTGAGTTTCCCGAGACACGTTAAGTGAATATAGATAGCATTGTACAATTACACGTTCTTTTTTAGGGTTCCGTAGCCAAATGGCAAAAACGGGACCCTTATAGATTCGTCATGTCTGTCTGTCTGTCCGTCCGTATGTCACAGCCACTTTTTTCCGAAACTATAAGACCTATACTGTTGAAACTTGGTAAGAAGATGTATTATGTGAACCGCATTAAGGTTTTGACACAAAAATAAAAGAAAAACAAAGAATTTTGGGGGTTCCCCATACTTAGAACTGAAACTCAAAAATTTATTTTTCATCAAACCCATACGTGTGGGGTATCTATGGATAGGTCTTCAAAAATGATATTCAGGTTTCTAATATAATTTTTTTCTAAACCGAATACTTTGCGCGGGAGACACTTCCAAAGTGAAAAAAAGTGTGTCCCCCCCCCGTAACTTCTAAAATAAGGGAATTATAAAACTAAAAAAAATATATGATGTTCATTACCATAAAAACTACCAGCGAAAATTGGTTTGAACGATATCTAGTAAGTAGTTTTTTTTAATACGTCATAAATCATAAACGGTAATTTACCTTTCATTCAATCAACTCAAATATAAAAATTAAAAAAAAACATACTGCAAGACTTTTATATTATGTTATTTGCTACTACGGAACCCTTCATGGGCGAGTCCGACTCGCACTTGGCCGCTTATTAAATTTAACAAATTAACCAGATCATGTGACTATTACAACAAAAAATTATCACACTTCGCGGTATAAATTCATTAGAGAAAGCTAACACATAGGACCTTATGTAAAAACATGGTGGCAAGATTTTTGAAGCAAGATCAGTCTATGATACTGTACTATTTTCCACATAAGCAACAAATGAAAAACGATAAAAAAAATGCTTTCAACTTCTTTTCAAATAAATTAGCCTTCGCCAAACGAATTCCATCAAGGAAGGGAGTTTTTTTTCGATTTAAAGTTGTTGTTATACAAAATTGTTTAATGTCATGTATTGATGGTTAAAAATTAACATATGTAACATATGTTTATATAGTTGCTTTAGTCAGTACGTTAAGTATCCACCTGAGTAGTTTTGTTGAATAAATAAATACATTAATTACTGTTTTAAATATTGGCATTTGTTACTTTTAATGTACATAATTACATATAGGTACCTTTTTCTTCTCTCTCCCCACCTTATCCTGCTTTACGTGGGGTCGGGACTCTATCCTTTGTCTTTATCTCTCTATCTTTTGACTTTATAGAATGAATGTGACAAGTGTCTTGACACTTGTCACATTCTTTCTATCCATATCGTCCATAACGCACTCTATCAATCTTTTCATTGGCCGTAATCTTCAAAGTATAAAATTGTTCGAGAGCTACGATGCCACAGACAGACAGACCGACACTTGCGTTATAACAACCTTCATTTTGTTGGGAGTTAAAAATTACGTTTAGAACATAAACCGATTTTTTTTCCTATTTATGTGCCCCACTGCTGGGCTAAGGCTTTCCTTTTCTGGCGAAATGTCAAACGTAAATTAATTGATGTCACTCGCTTAGTCTTGTATTGTATACGCCATGTTAGACACGCGTAAGTATAAACATTCAATAGAAAATTTAGTTTTTAAACGTATTTAGAGGCGTGAACTCAAAGTCGGCATTCGCAACTACTGGCCGGACATTATTTAGTTTCATCTGTTCCGTTGTCTGTTTCTCTGTAATCAAATCTTGTAAGTTAAATTTGACCTACTTTTTCCGATTGAGCTGAAATTTTGCAAGCATACGATCGCGTGACAATGCAATATTATGATGACATGAAACTGATATAATGATGAAGCCGAAAGGTGGCCGTAGGAACTCTGTAACGAAACGATCGAACCCCATTCAGTTTGGGCTTGTTTGATTCGTCTTGAGGAGCACTTTAAACTTCTGAGATCATTGTTTTAGAAAAAAGATTTATAATTTTTTTTTAAATAACCTCTCGTTTACAATTACTTCTAACTTTATATATTTCACTCTATTTTTTGTCAAAAACGGACGACCCGTCCCTCTTTCCCATCCTAGGTCTTCTTCTGAATCTCTCTCTGTCTATTGGAACCCATGCTGTTGCAGTTTATATATATTTATTTTTAAAAAATATTTAACTATATCAATCAATCTAGTACTGTTAGTTAAGCTCAAATGCAAATTTCTTAAGTGGGGTTCCCGACAAGAAGGTGTTGACAGCTCCAGCACGCTAGCTATTTAGCATACATTATACTTTCATTAACATCCAATTCCGTTTAGGATGGAAAAAATACTAGCGGGAAAGAAACGGGATAATCCTACTAATATTATAAACGTGAAAGTTTGTACTCTTTCACGTAAAAACTACTGAATGAATGAAACTTTACAATAATATAGCTTATACATCAGAATAACACGTAGGCTACAATTTATAAAGATATTGTGTGATAAACCTGCGCGGACGAAGTCATGGGCACCAGCTTGTATAATATATGTTTAAACCCATGTTTTATCAATACAGTAAACTAGTAGTTCGTCCCGAACTGTGACTTGCGAACCGGCAACCCCTGGACTGCTTTGGATCAAGTTCGAAGTTAAAAATCCTATTGGCCCAGTTGTTTCTATTGGCTTAATTACTCAAGTTATCGTCGAACAAACAGACATACATAGTACATACATATTAACGTCGGAATGTTCGCAAGTAGATTCTAGAACTTCGCTCGCTACAATAAATATTAAGTGTCTTTTTGTACTTCATACAAAAACAACAGTTTTTTTCTAATTCAAACTACACACTAATATAATGTGTAAAAAATTTATCCGTCTGTCTGTTCTTTAAGCTAATATCTAAAAAAGGCTAGACCAATTTTTACCGGCAGATAGCTGATGATATAAATTAAAAATAGACTTAAGCCCGCGTCTGTCATTCGTCATAAAAAAAATTTGAAACCACATTTAAACCGTGGGTTCATTTGTCTATATTATTAAACATGTTTATATATAGCGCACATATTGGTTTCGAATAAAAGTTATTCATCACATACGTATGAGTATCCAATCTTGTGAAGAATGCAAATTTTTATGATTATAATGATATGTTTTTCCTTAAAGATAGACTAGTATACAATGCACTCGTAAATTCGTACAAGTCCATCGTTTCTATTGCGGTGTGGGGTAAAGATTAAAGTATAAAATAGCCACTGCAGTTACCTTTCAAATAATTTTATACAGTACTTACCTAAATTGTAAAGAGACTCTAGGGTTGTCAAAGTTGTAAACCGAAGGAAATCCTCTGAATAAAAGCGAAATGCGTTTAGCCAGCTCAAAAAATATGACACCAGTGTTGGAAGCCATAGACATAGCTGTTTAACTTTACTAACCTTCAAATTTTATATAACATGACCACGACCACTTGCAACTTTAAAATTGATGAAGATGATTTCGATTCGAAATAAACATATTGAGACAACTTTTAAGAAGATTCAAGTTTGCAACATAAAGAGTCCAAGTTGAAAACTTTGCCTTGAATCTCTATGTGGTTAGCTCATGGAAAGTCATTGTAATCGGATCAGCAAAAAGATCACAAACAAAACATTGCTCACAAAACTAACATTTTATGAAAAAAAAGAAACTGCGGTAATCGAGCGGACATCACTAGCGTGTCGGTTGTGATTGGGAATGATCCCGGGCAGGTCGCGCGGCCAATTAAGCGCTTTTTACGCGTCCGCACATTGTGCGGCATTACGCGTGCGACCGCCGCGGCCCGGATGCCCTCGGGCCGCGGCACTCTGATGTTGATATTTGTTTTAAATTTCGAACGATTTGTTAGATTAGAACATTGTACAGATTCTTTTTTGTAGCCAGTAATTTGTAAATACAAATGTTGTATATGTAAAATAATAAGAAAATTCTTATTGCATTTTTGATTTAACGGTACCAAATATTTTTAATTTCAGTTATGAGAAAAAATATTCGCAATGAAGTTCTATTGTTTGTAAAGTTTTACACAATTATTTTTTACGAATTGTTAATTAAACTCAGATAGGAAGAAATAATAATAATTTTAGTTACTTTTTAATTTTAAATATGTAATGTGTATGGCATGTGCAATGAGTGTTTATAACAAACACTCATTGCACATGCATTGCAAAATTTTAGATTAGGTATTTTAAATAAGTGATGATGAGCTAAATGAACTATAATTTAAAAATATACTTATAGTCGAATCAAAATTAAACTTATTAAAAGTTTAACCGATTTTTCACTAAAGTAGAAATGAAAACCGTGTTTCATTAACTGTCTATTAAAATAAGCCATAATTTTAGACGAGCCTAATTAGATCTATAATAAATTGGTGAACCGAATGAGCCAATAATAAATTTGCAAGCTTTTCAATTTAGGAAATGACCCGCACTCCATCTTCTGCGGATATCATATCATACTTTATTTATTATTATTTCCAAAACAATATCATATCAAATTTAGTAGTACCTATGTTCCATTATTTTATATAATATTTGTCTATGCACAGTTTAAACGGTAAGAGTACGAAATTTACAAGCGCCGACAGTTCCCTATTTAACCTTTGAAATATACAAGTCACATAATTAAAAACAAAATATATCTTTATTTCTTCTTGTTTTTTTCTTTTCTTTAAATAAGTAACTTGCGTTGTCAAGTTTTCTAGACACGTCATACGTAATGCAGCTTATATATTTAATAAGTTAAAACGCATTAGGCTTCACAAGTTCACAGCTGACATCATAATAAAAAAATATTAATAATTACGATTAAACGCAAAAAAAGTAAATCACTATATTACATAATATGTATGTTACCTTTCTTTTATTATTATGATAGTACTACAAAAACAATACCAGCCAGCTACTTGAAATAAAAAATCAATCAAGAATAATTTTAAACCCAAATCGCGGTGAACGCCAATCCGGAGCATCCCAATTTAAAGTGCCAGTCATCGGTCCATCGATATGTCATTTCGACAGTAAAATGATGAATTAAACCAAGTAAAACTACCGTGAGCGACATACAACACCTGCAAATTCAATTAAAATATCGAATCGAGTAGGAGACTGACGTCCAGTGATTTCGCATCACTATTCTGATTTTAAAAATGAAATGTAATCGGTAAAATGTTTGATATGTACATGAAACTGTCTTGTTTGCGTATATTTTTTGTCTTCTTATATGTTCTTTTCTATAATAACTCAATTACAAGCCTTTAATTGCCTGTCCCGTTGTCTGTCGGTCTGTCTGTAATCAAATCTTGCAAGTTAAATTCGACCCAACTTCCGGTTTCTGATTGAGCTGAAATTTTTCACGCATATTATGATGACAATCGCGTGACAATGCAATAATAATATGATGACATGGAGCTGATCTGATGATGGAGCCGGAAGGTGGCCATGGAAACTATATAACTGGTAGTTCGCCACGAACTTAGACCTCGCGATTATTATTTATATATTGCTTTTTAGTGTATAATTATATAATTTTTTTCAAAAAGTTTTTTCTTAAAAATAGTAGTCAAGACATTGGCCTTGTAACTCAGAAGTCGTGGGTTTGATTCCCACGGGAGACATGCATTTTTAAGAAAGTTGTTCAGCAACCCGGACTGAAGTCACCCTTAAATAATTTCAGTATATTTTGTAAGAAGATTTGTATTGTATATCCGTCACGACTCAGTCGGCTATTTCGCGAGTCACCCTAAACCCGTTCAAGCATAACGTATAAAAAATTTGTTCAAATAAAAAAAATGCGCTTTTATAATGGCAATATAAAAGTGTAGTGTCATTTTTGAAAATATTTTGAAATGGCGGGTGTATGACAGTTTTAAAATTTTAAACCCCCATATTTCCGCCATTTTGAAAAATTTCGAAAAAATGGCTCGACGAAAAAATTTTATTTAGTTGCTGAACCTGCTTACAAAATTTCATAAGAATCGGTTAAGAAATGCGACCTGTAGGCGAGAACAGACAGACAGACAGACAGACGGACGAAAGAATTTTTGGCTAATCTTGAAACTGAGACGCTTCGCTCGCTCGGTCAATTAAACGACACAACCCCATCGAGTTTGGGCCCGTTTGATTGGTTTTGAGGAGCAATTTAGATAAAAGCTTGATTTAAAAAAAAAAATTGTAACAAATCAATTTCTTTTAGGTTACATTAACTTTGACGATTCTAGTTTTTAATTAACCATTCGTGCCCCAATGCTGAGCAAGTTAGTTGGTAAGAATGGAAAAACGTTAGCCATATTTGCACAAATAAAAGAATAAGAGATGTGAATCTCACAAGTACACTTATGTAATTGTGTTCTAATGGCTCGCTACAACATAAGCTTCTTCTATAAGGGTAAAACATTGCAAAGCTAATATATTTTCGGGATAATGTAAAAACAATAAGAAAGGTATAAAGAGCAAACTTATTTGCTTTAATACGGCAGAAAGTGCAACCAAATGAATTGGGAAAAATACTTTTATATATATTTAGCTATAAAATTTTAGGGCAAGCAAACTGTTTCATAGCTGGTTGAAACAAAGAAGGTGTGAATGGAGTATCACGCACTAGTGAAATGAAGACTGTAATAGCAATCCATTATTACTGCCCTGCCAAAGGCTTTTTCTAAGCTTACTAGGTACCCAGAAAGTATTGTTCAACTACTTACTGGCTTGGAAATAAAGATTATCTTTGCCTGACACAAACAAGAGAAAATTAAACACGGGAATTAACGCAAAACGTACCTTTTGTTTCTATTGATTATGCGGAGACCATGGTCAAAGTAAACTGATTGAAACGTCAGTAGATGAATAAAATAAAAAGGTACGTATCGCATAAATTTCTGCGAAAGTATAACCTTCAATATTTATGCAAAAGAAGAAAAATGAAGACTTGTTACATAAATGTTTAGTACCTGGGCGACCGAGCTTTGCTCGGTTACATTTCAAACATTAACTACATTTTTTTAAACTTTTCTAAAAACAATGCACAATAAAAAATTATATATAAACTTGAACATAAAAAAACAAAAGAAAGTCACCGAGTGGGATTCGAACCCGTAATACTCTTTCTAGTGGTCCGCATCCTTAACCGCTGAGCCAAATGGATAGCGGCCGGCGCGACGAAATTAGCGACCATATTCTGCGTGGAAAGAAAAACGCATAAAAACTCGAAAATCCCTTTCCCTATAGTTGACTGGGAGAAAATGCTTTAGCATTAAGTCCGCTATTTGTTAAAAGTATATTTGTACTTAGGAACGATAAAGTTTGATAAAATAAAACACGCGTTTTACCAAACATAAGACTAATCCAGATCGATTGTCTACTCCCGAAAACCCCATATACCAATTTTCAGCGAAATCGTTAGAGCCGTTTTCGAGATCACAGAAGTTTATAAATATTCAAGAATTGCTCGTTTAAAGATATAAGATATGTCTAATGTCTATACTTTCGGCACTTTGTATTACATATCAATGGATCTTGTAATTACAACGTTGTAGCGTTAGTAGTTGAATTATTAACATTAATTTATAAATAATTCATGTACACAAGCGATTTGCGCGGCGGTGAAAGCAAGAAAAAACTAGTTTTTTTAACGAAGAAAAAACTAAAATTATTCCTTGTATTATGTACTTCTATATATAACTGAAGACGTACATATAATTGTAAATGCCAATATATTCTATATCTATATATAAAATTCTCGTGTCGCAATGCTAGTTGCCATACTCCTCCGAAAAGGAGCGGGAACGAGCACAAAAAAAAAAACACCGAGTCCAGTAAGTATATACGTATACTGTACGAGATTTTATAAAAAAACGACGGGTTGCACTCTGGGAGTGCCGGCAGAAGTGAAAACTTGAATATTAACGTTGTGCATTTTTGATATACGAAACAGCAGGCACAGGCATACATTTTCGCCGTGCCGTAGAAAGAGAGGGGGATACTCCCTCTCCTACGCCGCGCCAGCTGTCTACTCTCCATGCCGTCTTACGAATTTTCGATCAGGTCACGTGTCCTAACGCGAGCGTGTCCTGACGCGAGTTTAACATTTTTTACCCATTCCAAAAAAAGTGCACAACGCCGCTAAAGAAGTTTTCACTTCAAAAATAAAATTACAATATTGGTACTTCCTTGTGGCACGGCCGTGAATAACAGGAACAGGTACGCAATTAACAAATTCGTTCAATCACTCAATGTTTCTGTAAACTAAAACGTAAGTAGTCACAAATCAACGATCAGGGGCTCCGTACGGCCGTACTGCGTTATATAAAAAGAGAATCGACCACTCGACCCCGCACCCTCGCTAAACACGAGCGCCGTCACGGGGGACGCATCACCGTATCGACCAAATTTTTATTATGCATATTTTTTAATTTTTTTTCTATTCCGCCGCAGGCAGCCGTCCTGTCAGTATTAAATCAATACTTGCGGCATCCATTTGCCAGAATGGACGTTTCGCTGCGTGCCTTCACTGGTCTTGCTACACGTCTAATGGATAGCCACCGTTATGATGGTTGGACGAAGAGCACGGATAAGCCGACGCCATACTTTTTATGTCCAAAGGCGCCTAATGGACTGAGTCCCTTATTTTAGAGCAAAAACATTTTTCATTGGAACTGAAAATCCAAAACCCATTTTCGGACATGCATGTGCCATTGAAAAATCGACCAAAAGTTCTGTTAGAAAATGAGACCGTTCCCAAAAGGCTTTGTAGTGCAGTGTAACTAAATGTTCATGTGGCGATTACGGAGCCGTGTGTAGTACAGAAATAGCTGACAGTACCTGCGCTCTGTTCTGTGCTAGTCACGGAAAAGGTTAAGCTATTAACACCTCGTAAAACCTTTTTCAAATTGAATAAATTACACGCCATTTTCAAAACGAGTTTTTTAATATCAAGGATTATAACTATCTCTTTTTTTCGAAGTCGGTTAAACACCAATTTAGCTCAATAAGTACATCATAGTTTACTGTTAGGTGTTGGTTCAGCAGAATGTTCTAATAATAAATATAAAATGACTTTTAACTTTAAATAAAAAACAAGATATCTATTCCAAGCTTATTTTATTTTGCATTTTTATATAACGTCTAACAAAATATTCTGAAACTTTTTACGGATTGATCGTTCTACTCAAAACACTTCCTGGACTTAATACTATCAGGTTTTACATTACGTTTGACTGTATGGACTAACATTCTTTTATTTATTTAAACAATTATTATACAATACGGTTTGAATTAGAGACGTAGCAGAAAATATAAAAAAAACTTGAGAGGTGTCAAGGGACACCCGGATGGAACGAAGTTCCTTTCGATGAATTAGTGAAGGAAAAATATTAAAAAAAATTTTTTAGTTTTAATAATATTTGATTAATTACTAGCTGTTACCCGCAGCTTCGCTCGCGTTAAATCGAATGGTACCTACCAAGTTGATTTATAACTTTTTATTTGTTTGAGATGCTTTAGTGCGAAACGTACTTTGTTTTTTATACCATAATATTTTAGGGGAGGTCGCTGTTTACTTTTTTGAGACGTTTACCTTTCTCTCTTCGTGTTATCATCCAATGACTCGTTCTATTTGAGAAACATCCCGGTCCCTATCTAACGACCAACGCTCAGCGCGCTCCGCCGAAGTCTCTCTCTGTGTTTGTGATATGTGCCTGCTCCTATATCTAATGATAGGCGCTAAGTCGATCAGTAGAAGACTCTTTTACTCTCTGAGACCTATCCCTCTAGGCCCGTGACGTCATCAACGAAATCGCGCTCGGTCTAAACCGCGGCTTACACCGAAAATTTTAACTTTGTACTTTAATATCTCAATCAGCTCAGATATTAAAAAGGCAGTTATTCTCGTAATTTTGGCATATACAACTAAAAATGGTTACCTGTACCTTCTTCATTTAACCAATAACGACCGCAACTTTAAATACTTTAACCAATATTCAAGACCTACTACAACCATAATTAAACAAAAAAAAGACGGCATTTTTGAAGAGTTCCACCAATTTCCAAGAACTTGTACAGTAAAACCACATCACACAACATAAGCATACCTCCGAGGTCAATTGCGTACTAGGCACTGGCGCCAGCCATCCCTTGTTGCCCGCCCATCCCAAATTTTTTTTGACCGTAGTTTGATCGCCAGATGTGGATTGACCCAAGACCTGAGAAACTGGTGCGGGGAATTTTGAAAAAAAACTAGAGATAGGTCATAGGTTTTTGTGGAGTTTCATGATGATGAGTGAAGGCGTTTTACCCCGTTAATGATAGACGTGATAGTACAAACGTAACCTAGCATAACGTAGCACAAATTAATATTTAAAAAATCTAGAATATCTAACTATATAGGTAGGTTAGGTACTTAGTAGAAATATCTACATCTGAGGAGCTTGATGATTCAGAATGGCCAACGCTTAGCGGGGAAATTCATTTTTGGATTGATGAACTAAAGAAGTGTTATCTATCGCCAGTCCCGAAAACGCCATCTAGCGACAGCTCTGTGATCATCACGTCCCGATAAATGATTTCGCTTAATTTTGATTTCGTGATATCTTCTAAATTATACATTTGATTGCCATACTGTAAAGGACAATGTTAACCTACTTTAAACATAAAAATTGTTATTGTGACCTAACCTTAGGAGATAGACATATGCTATCGCGGACTTTTTTGTAGACCTTTTAGAGACCTACATCTTTCTCATACATTGTTTTTATATATCTTTTAAATCTTAGCCAGCGTTAGCTATGAAAGTGCCTGACTGCAGTGTCCGAAATCACTTTTTTGATAAATATAAATAAAATACATACGAATTATATACATAAACCATCCGGAATAAACGATCTATCTAGTAGTGAAAACTGCAACAAAATCTGTCCAGTAGTTTTTTAGTTATAAGCGTACAGACATACGCGGCGAGGGACTTCATTTTATACTATCACGCACGGCTTACAACTATGTGTCGTTACAACTTTTGGTCTTATTTTTTTCCATCTAGCCCCCTTACGCAACGCGCGACAAGGAACTACGTTCCAAAACTACGTTCCAATAAATGGAGTTTAAGATTAATAAAAATATACTACAAGAACTTACTTTATTTAGTTTAGGTATATATTAAAAAAGATTTCTGTGAATACAGACTTTCATTATCATGGAGGTCATAAGCCTCTACGTTTTTCCACAATTAGGTACGTATTTTTTATATACGTCCCACTGCTGGGCAAAGATCTTTCCCATTTGTCTACTTATCTCTATCGAGCGCGAATTGCAATATCTAGGTGAGTATGCGTCATACATTCTCGTTTTCATAATTAATAGAGCTGACACATTTCTTCATAAGTGGTAAGTCGATGCATTCAGTGGTATGATAATATGAAATTCAATTATCGGCTAATAACCCTTATTATTTCATGTTTGTCCTTCCAAATTAAAATGGCAGCCATTTTGTTTTTCGTGGTACTGAAGCTGGGTGCCTGTATTTATCATATCTTACCTTAAAACGATCCTATATACACAAAAAATTTGACAAAAACCACCAAAAAATTTGCCTTCTTTTTTAAAGAAATAAATATTGTTAGTAAAACATAATTAAATAAAAAACTGATTTGTGATTTTTCAGTAAAAATTGACAAATATCAAAAAGCTATTATGTGCTATGCACTTAAAGAGCACATTTTATAACTTATCATACGAATACTTTGAGGTAATCGGTTGAGAAAGAGACAATATCTGAGCTAAGACGTGTATGAAACACGAACACACCAACATACGCGATTTTATCGGCTGATAAAACGCAACGATGTGCGGCAAGCTCAAATAAGATAATTTAAGTGTCGCCAAGCAGTGGCGGGATGCGTGTCAAAATGTCGCTGCTTACGTAAACCGGCTAATGACTGTCGTGTGGGCCCGTTCCGCTCACCACCTTTATTTTCAAGCATTAAATAAGCCTGAATAGGAACATCCGTGCTCTGTTCCTGTCACGATATAAGAAAAACGCTTAAATTGGTCCATTCTCGTCAACGGCAAGGCCGGTCATTAACAATTTGTTGTTTAATGAAACTGCGCTTAAATAATCGCTCGATCATTTCTTTAGGATTCCGTTCTAACAGGACCCTATTGCTATATCTTGTCTGTCTTATAAACTTACTACTTTAGTACTTAGTTTAAACATTATTCACCCTTAACAAGTTGATACTATCTCATCTGTCAATGTCAACTTGATTTAATTGGGTAATGGTTTAAACTTGGCAATAAAGTTAGTCCGTGCTTTATAATAATACTGTCTATGTTTGTGTGTGTGCTACTTATATGAGTACTTATTTTTTTACAAGCAAAAGACTAAAGGGTTTCACACACGGCAGCTATAGTGTAAAGATGTACATAGTACGATACATCTCATTACATCTTTCTAGAAATTGTCACATATAAAAATATACATAATAGCTGTAAAGATGTAAAGAGATTTATCGTGCTATAATGTACATCTTCACATTTTAGCTGCCGTGCGTGAAGTGAAGACCTGATTCCCCGTATTGCTAAAGGGCTTCACACACGGCAGCTATAATGTAAAGATGTAAATTATAGCACGATACATCGTCAGGGGACCACACACGCCAGCTATAATATATATTGTTACATCCTGACGATTTCTATGAAAAGATGTATCGTGCTATAATGTACATCTTTACATTATAGCTGCCGTGTGTGAAGCCCTTAAGAGTGCTGTGTGTGAAGACTTGGTTCACCGTATTGCTAAGAGTGGCACTGCTTTTGGATTTTTAGACTCCTGGGATCCGGCATTGTTTTGGATGGGGACGTCATTGTATGCTGCATGAATGAGAAGTACATTGCGCATAAATTGCGAAGGGCACAGAGCACAGATTAGATTAAACAATAACAATTATTCCATTACTTAATGTACAATAAACACCGCGGGAAAATCTTAATTGGTATTCTGTCTTGTCATTCACTCGGAAAAGCTTACAATTATATAACAGTAAAATAAAATTGGCAAAAAAGAAAAGCGTGTTTTATTCAGCAAAGATTTTCAATTATAATTAACTTTATTGTTGTTGTGTGATTCCAGAAACAATAATTGCTGACGTCAATCTGTTCACGGTTAAGCACGGAGTGCTTAAGCACCCCCTGCAGCATAGAAAAAATACATCAGTACAAATATTTTATACCTAGATTTTTACCCGAGACTTACGCGCGTCTCAGCTAGGTATTAAACGAACAATTGAGAACAAAAATATAACATCATCTCATGATCATGACATGATTTGTAAAGTTTTCTGTTTTCAATTAATCAAACAAATGATTACATGTTTTTTAAGTCGGTGTCAACTTATGAATTTTACTAGATTGGCTTTTTATAGTTCTGATGACATCGCGCACGCCATTAGGCCAGTTTCACGCGGGTCGATTACACTAACATTGATTACTACTCGTA